>CM057348.1:102008363-103410044 GCA_030015575.1 Agapanthus africanus | reverse complement strand
GAGGACTTTCTTGCTCGACATGATAGTATGCTATCTGGTTACTCTTTACCTTAACGTGTATACTGATTGTCTCTCTGTTACATGTTGGTAAAGCCCTTAGGATGTGTACTTGACTACCTGGACTATGATGCGGATCATACTAGTGGGGACATGGTAGTCCATAAGTACATCCTTCAAGGTCCCTAGTCGTGGGTGTATCGAGACGGGGCATCGATATACCAGAGTAGACTAGCGTATACCTTCTCGACCCATACAGATGGGCGATGGATGATCCCATATCCATTGGTGTTTGACATCAGAGATGATATACGGGTGCTCAGTGGAGACTGGGTACACTGGACGGACTCGCCGAGAACTCCCAGATGGTATTATACCTCACGTCAGATGGCAGTTCTCTGGTGACACTGGTACAGGTTAGTCTGTAGACCCGAGATCGTCATAAAGTCTTGTGTGGTTCCCACTGTGCTTTGATTTCCACCTTACCACGTCCAAGAGGGCGTGCAAAACGGTGGCTTTTGGGTACAGTCCCGAATCACATGGAGGCAATGAGCGATAGGAGGGGATTCGTCTCTCCCGGTATAGGGAGTTGATGTTGCGCTGTGTTCGATTGGCTATAACCGGAAATCCCTGGCCAGGGTTACTGAGATTTACTGGTAAGTGTTACCAGTAGTTTCTCGAACTGTTATAGACCTCATATCGACACGACTTATCGAGCTACTGGGGTCTGACGTTTACCACCCCTATGCGAGATATGCGACATATCAGACAAATAGACCGGACTGTACGATAAGTGTTACTGGTTGGATTCACAGGAGTATGAGCGGGCTTGCTCGTCGATCTTCTGATCGCTCAATACCCGGGTGGCCGTTACGTTTAGCAGACCGCTTGCGGCTTGTGGGTGTTTGATATGATCATCACCTGCTGCCGGCGTATTGACGAGTCTTTAGAGTCCTACACAGAAGTTTCCTGGCTCAAGCAAAACGAAATAGGAGCGCATATGAGATATGTGCGGGACCGAGAATAATGCGTGTATGTGATACCGTATTCTATTCTCGCGATGAATGTATCGAATGGTTGTATGTGATATAACCTAGTTATCGAATCGAGGATTGATTCGATAAGCCGATACATTGGATATTAGTCGGTTATATGCGATATGACCGGATCGTTAAATCAAGTATTGATTTAATGATTTAATGCATAATTATATATTTGATATATTACTTTGCATTAACTAGTATTGGTTCATTTTAAAAGGATTTTCTCACTTGATGTGCACATTGTATATGTGATATATTTTTGTGTACACTTGATTGTATCATGTTTGATGATACATGTTAACTTGTGCATGTGTAAAGACTAAACCATGGTTATATGAATGGTTAGGGTTTTGTTTACTTGTTCATTTATTTATATTGATTATTTATTTTGGAAAAGAAAAGGTAAATGGTGGCTTTCTTTGGTTCTTTCATGAAGCTTCATGAAGAGTTGAAAAGGTTGACCATTTTGTTTTCTTCTCTTAACCTAACCATTCACCTAACCCTAGTTTGCTCTCTACACTTGACTATGGTTAGGATATGATAAGTATTCATATTGTTTTTCTTTTTAAAATATAGAACTTGTCATAATATATCTTCTTCTTCTTCTTCTTCTTGAAGAAGAAAAGCTTGCAACCATCAATGGTGACTTGATGAAATGAGTGAGAAATCCAATTCTAAAGTGAACCCACTTCCTATTTCTTCATCCTCTACCACTTGCCAAGTAGTATAGGGTGTTTTCTTCACAAGTTTCATGACTTGGTGAAGTTGGAGCTTGATCTTGTGATGCCTCGACGTAGATCATCTTCGGCATCGACGTCGACGACCTAGCCCGCCTATTTCTCCGATGAAGCCGATGCTAGAGTCATGGATTCGATTTGGACAGCGAGGAGACATCATCACGGAGCTATGGAGGTGGAGTCTCGGATCTATAAAGGTTGTATTTCCGTTTACCCTATAGTAAAGTAGTTTACTAGTTCTTGTTTCGCCTAAAATTCTAGTTAACGATCTAGTCTAGGGTTTCTCGGCACCGTAAAATTTGAAATTGGCATGGTTGATGCCTTGTGAGACCTCCTTTGAGTGCCTAGGAACCCTACAGTGGTATCAGAGCCTAGCTAGAGCCTTAGGCGAAGTGTAGACGACGTTTGAAATCCGAACGAACATCGAAACCCTAACTCAAAATGCTCTCTGGAAATTTTCTGAAAATTTGGATTTTTGTGAATTAAAAATTGCCAAAAAATTCAGCAGGGAATTGTATGAGTTACTGTGAAGCACGTGATGCTAACTCGACCAAAGCGCCGCGGAACCGCGGCCCTCACCATGGGCTTCGCGGCGGTTCCGCGGCCATTTTGGTGAGTTAGACCACGTGGCTTGCACAGTAATTCTTGTCTGGAAGTGCTGAGTCTTCTGGAAATTTTTATATTTTACTCAACAGTTGAGTTTTTCTGGGGTTGTTTTGGGGATTCGATTATTCGATCGGATTATCTAATTTTGTCTATGTCTTTTCTGGATAATTTTTGAATATGTTAAAAAGTTCGACCGGATATAAATACCCACTTTTTCCCCTGCCGGGAAATTTCCAAGTGTTGGATCTTTCCGTAGTTTAACGACGTTCTAAGTAGTGCAAGTAACGCGATGGTCCCTCTAGAAGACAACAAACCTTAACTCGATTATGTGACCGTCTTGAACTGCTCTTTGAACCTTCGGGTTTGGGGCAGTACGGCGTGCTACATGTGAGGCGTTGGCTTGACCCTTCTACGGCTGGACCGTTGGTACTGAGGCATGAACTGAATGTTTTTAGACTTATTTCATGTGTTGAGCTGTTTCGGGAAAACTTGGGTGTTCGATTGTTCGATCGGAAAGTTTAGCATTTTCTGTTTATCTGGAATGTAATACAATATTTGGAATCCACAAGCAGTTATGCGATAACTGATTTGAATGTTATAAACATAGCACTTTAGTCTCACTTGATCGGTTGCCACGGAATTTTGATGCGATCAAAAGTCCGTCGCAATCTCGTAGCATACGCGGATACTCGCCGGATAAACTTAATAGACAGCTACACCCCATAGCCTCAACCAAGTGACTGTAGGAGAACCCTGTCGCCGAAAGCATCCGTTCGGGTGCTCGCGGCAGCGGTGTTCCTCCTTGGTGCACTTCGTCAACGGTATCGGGGGTGCGGCCGCCTACTAAAGTTTGCGACGAGCATTCGATCAGTTTTTCGGGAATCTTGTTGAATTGCCCGACTTTATATTGAAAAGTGTTTTCGATTTTGAGACTAAAATGCGGGGTTTATAAATGTTAGGCATGTGATGTCTAAGGAATTCATTTGGTCAGGCATATGATGTCTGAGGAGGTTGCGGATTCCAACTGTTGTAGTTTTACACTTTCTTTTCTGTGACCGTAAGTGTAATATGTGATATCGCCGGTTTCGTTGCTATATGTCAACGACAATTGGGATACGCATGTTTACTTACGTTGATGACATGTGATGTTATGTGTTGCTGGATATGTTATATTGGATCGTCGTGTTTGAATAGCCGGGGGGGTTTTATGTGAGATGAGTGTTTTTCATTTTCATTCATGTAAAAACTTGTATGTAATATTCTTTTATTGGGGCACTTCCAGGTTGCGGAAGTTGTCACCGTTTGTATATTATTTACTTTTCCGCACTAGGATAGACCCAAGGAGGAGGGCACAAGTAACCGGGTTCTGGAGTCCAGTGGGAGACCAACTCGAGGAGTCGAGTCCGGGTCTCCTAACTCTAGAATTGGTAGGGTTGCTTGCCGCTCTCATAGGGGTCTAGGGGTATGGGTTTGGCTATTCATCGCGACCGTGGAATCCGTGTTTTATACTGGCTCGTATTAAAAACACGGACGTCCTAGTATATCCAATATTTCATATGTATCTTCTGCTCTGTTATCTGTGATGTGATCATGTGATTTGTTCTGTGATAGATACAGTATATAGTATATATGATATATTATATAGGCGTTACTTATGTTTTACACCCGCGCTAGCCCTGCCCCGCTCTGCCGTTAGTTACCTAACCTAACGGTGCACGAGGGGACATCGAGGCGAATGCGGATGGCATAAGTGTACGTCGTATTTATCTGTGATGTTTAGGTACTTAAATGATGGGACTTCATTAATGTGATTAATGAAATAAAAGAAACCTAAGATGTTGTGGAATCGAATTTCAAAATAAAACAGGTAGCTACAGTTCTTGCTTTGCATCGCGGTGTTCCTTGTAGAACATCCTGCACCTTATTCGATAAGGAAAGGACCGAGATCCCTTCACCGGGAGTGACTCCTTTAGCAATAACTGGCAGATGCTACAACTCTCGGTTTGTCTTTTGATTGCTTCTATAGTTTCTGCTTTGCACAGTGATATATATGATATATCCCGCACCTCATTCGACGAGGAAAGGGCCGACGATCCCTTCACCGGGAGTGACCCCTTTAGCAAAACTAGAAAAGCCTCAAAAACACTCCATTTTAAAATCATTTGATTCTACAACGATATCAAGTTCATTACGCAATAGGTTTTCAGAAAAACCTGTCGTAGCCCTCCGTCATTTCAGATAAGTTGTATATAGTATTCGTGCTGCATTTGTTGGCTTTCGTCAAGGTGCAGTGTGCGGTAGCTATATGCTGCTTATCTGCTGCATACGATGCGATTGGATTAGGGTAGTCGTGCGGCTTTGTTGGCTTTCGTCAAGGGTCGTGCGGGTGGGTTTAATTCAATCAGGAAATGACGGGTTGAACTTGACTAGCGGGCTATGGTTTGTTGGCTTTCGTCAAGGTCATAGCACGTTAGGGGCAAAATATTATCGGGAATTTCAAGTGTTGAAATTTGCAATGAGATTGCATACCTTCTATGAGATAGTTGGATCCCGATACCCACTGCGAGTAATTGTTACTCCTGGGAGAGTTTTACACATTACAATTAGCCGATCAAGTAGGTGTCTAGAAAGGTGTTAACGAGGTTACGCCTCTGGGAAAACGAGGTTTACATTAATTAGGTCCGTGCAAAAGCACGGGGCACCTCCCTCAAAGTACCGACACTGGCCTGGCTGAAAGATTGGCGAACTTGTAGTGTGTAATTAATCCCGGCTTGTCTTTCCTTTTAGGGTTTGAAGGAAGATTTGATAAAAACAGTGGGAGCCATCCTGATTAGATAAAATAATAACCAATCTATTCCTGCAAGAGCGCACGCTGAGTGTTTTCTTCTCTCTCTCTCCAGGTAGCGACCATCTCACGCCTTAATCAAGATAATAATACGGAATTTTGACCGAACCCGCTTGTTTTACTGAGCTGGGGAACGTTGGTCCCGCTCCAACTTATAATTGTTATAAGACAGAGCAGGAAATTGGGGAATACCAGATTTCCCATGCCGCCCAAACGAAGAAAGTGCATATGATGCATCTTCTTCGGGTGTGTTCGTTACATAGAACTGTTTCTCAGTGTCCTTTACGTCCTGGGTATATGATACCGGATCAGGATCCCGCATATGTAATATGTTACATGGGATACAGATAGGTAAAGAACTGAGAACGGGTGATAAGTTTCATGAGGCAGAAAACGGAGCAAGTGTTGCAGCCAAGTCTGTCGGTCACTGTCACCCTGTATTACCAATACATTGATTCTGAACGAATGTTATTAGATACCGAACCTGATATACAAAATCATATCAGTCTCTTTATTAGTAAAGAAATGATAAAATTTTGTATTGATGGATAATGTTTTGAACATTTCCTATATCAAAAGTTGATCGGTTCAGGCACGTTATCTAAAAGCATTGATATTCTAAATCAAACTACAGTTCTTAGTATACGGAACACACACAAGAGGAAGAGTTCACATATGAACGAATCCTTCTTGAGGTATTGTAGACTAGGTCATATCAATGCGACCCGACTTGCTAAAGTTACATTTAGATGTATATTTAAATCAGTTTGAATTTACATCTTGTGAAACTTGCCAGTCATGTCACAGAGATAAGATGACCATAGCTCTGTTTACTGGAAACAGAGAAAGAGTTAGTGAACTCTTGGGATGATACATGTTGATGTATGTAGGTCCCCAGTCTACACATGCCAAGACCGGTTCTTTGTACTTCATTACATTCTTTGATAATCTCTCAAGATTCAGACCTATGTTCTTGTTGAAACACAAGTCCGAACCTTTTGAGATATTCATAGAATATAAGTTAGAAGTAGAGAACCAAAATACGGGTAAAAGTATTATTTCCTTTGATGTGATCAAGGAGGAGAATACTTGTGCATGGAATTCCTGGACTATTCTAATGGAGAATGAGATTCTCTCTCAGTATTACTCCTCCGTATACACCATAGCATGATGGTATATCGGGGCGGAGCAATTACACCCTATATGATAAGGTGTGCTCTATGATGAGTACTACTGAGTTACCTATTTCCTTTTGGGAGTTATGCACTTATGAAGTTGCATACCTATTGAATAGGGTTCCAATCAAATCAGCTGCCTACCGCTTCATATGTGATATGAAAAGGGAAGAGCCCGTATCTTAAGTTAGTTAAGATTTGGGGTTGTCCAGCCTATGTCTAAAAGGCAAAATCTGGACAAGCTCGAGGCAGGGTCAGTTATGTAGAACTGGAAAGGTTCCAGCTATACAATCTAAAGCTGATGATTTGGTAGAACCAAAGCATTCAATAGAATCCAACGAACCTCAGCCTCTCCGCCGATCTAGTAGGGTTCCTCACCCACCTGAGAGATACTTCGGTTTCTCTATGACAGTGGGAGCGAGGAATGTATCATGAGATGATGACCCAACTAGTTTCGAGCTGGCTATCAAGAGTGGGACTCTGTAAGAATGGCTGGATGCTTAGCGATCTGAGATGGAATCCTTATACACCAACAAAGTATGGACTTTGTTTGCTATATCTGAAGGGTTAAATCCCTATCAGGAGCAAGTATATCTTGAGAAGATTACTTGGTGTACATGGAAAGGTTGAAACTTTCAAAGCTAGACTTGTTAAAGGTTTGCATCATTGACCAGGTATGGATTATGTTGAAACCTTTTCTAAGGATCTATGCTTAAGTCCATCCAGATCCTACTTGCCACGGCTACATACAATGACTACGATATTTGGCGGTTGGGTGCCATGACTGCCTTTCTAAATGATGTTTTAGAAGAGTGCGTCTATAAGTACACAGCCAGAGGGCCTCATAGACAGTGGGAGCAGCGGAAACGTGTGCAAGATGTTTTATGTGATAAAGCAGGCATCGCGGAGTTGGAACGTCTGTTTTGATGTAGTAGTCAAACAGTTTGACATCATCAAAATGGTAGATGAACCTTGTATATACAAAAAGGTAGTAGGAAGTATGGTTGTGATCCTCGTAGAGTACGTGGATGACATACTCTTGATAGGGAAGGAGTTTCCTATGCTACGCTCGGTCAATCTCCGCTTATCACAATGATTCTCCATATAGGATCAAAATGATACCTCCTGAATCCTGGGTTTTGGATCTATGAGATAGATCTAATTGGATATTAGGATACTCACTAGTTGTAGTGAGATGGTATCAATTGATCCTAGGGAGAATCACTGGAAGGGTTTCAGGGTGATAAAGAAGACTGAATGTCAGTCACAGGCATTGTCTTTACCCTCAGTAAAGGGACGGTATGTTGGAAGAGTTCCAAGCTAGATACCGTGGTATACTATATGATAAAGGCTGGATACATCGCTACTTAAGATGCTACCAAGGAGGAAGTCTGGGTGTATATTGGTTCATGAGATGAACTTCGTTCCTCCCATTGTGTGACAATGGAGTTGTGGCTTATGCCAAGGAACGTCCGTCCCATCAGTGATCCAGACATATTCTAAGGCAGTATCACCTGATCATGGAGATGGTTGATCTCCAGGCTGATCGAGGTTAGGAGAGCAGACTCAGAGGACAACACGGCGGATCCACTCACAAAGGCCTATTCCCAGAGAGAGACTTTTATGGGATGGTTGAGTATGAGATACTGCAACCACTGCTACAGATGGCCCTAGTGCAAGTGGGAGATTGTTAGTTATATGTATGCCCTAGAGGCCATTACTATACATAGGATGTATATTGTAGTGGATGCTCGGACATATATAGGGAGGACTTTCTTGCTCGACATGATAGTATGCTATCTGGTTACTCTTTACCTTAACATGTATACTGATTGTCTCTCTGTTACATGTTGGTAAAGCCCTTAGGATGTGTACTTGACTACCTGGACTATGATGCGGATCATACTAGTGGGGACATGGTAGTCCATAAGTACATCCTTCAAGGTCCCTAGTCGTGGGTGTATCGAGACGGGGCATCGATATACCAGAGTAGACTAGCGTATACCTTCTCGACCCATACAGATGGGCGATGGATGATCCCATATCCATTGGTGTTTGACATCAGAGATGATATACGGGTGCTCAGTGGAGACTGGGTACACTGGACGAACTCGCCGAGAACTCCCAGATGGTATTATACCTCACGTCAGATGGCAGTTCTCTGGTGACACTGGTACAGGTTAGTCTGTAGACCCGAGATCGTCATAGAGTCTTGTGTGATTCCCACTGTGCTTTGATTTCCACCTTACCACGTCCAAGAGGGCGTGCAAAACGGTGGCTTTTGGGTACTGTCCCGAATCACATGGAGGCAATGAGCGATAGGAGGGATTCGTCTCTCCCGGTATAGGGAGTTGATGTTGCGCTGTGTTCGATTGGCTATAACCGGAAATCCCTGGCCAGGGTTGCTGAGATTTACTGGTAAGTGTTACCAGCAGTTTCTCGAACTGTTATAGACCTCATATCGACACGACTTATCGAGCTACTAGGGTCTGACGTTTACCACCCCTATGCGAGATATGCGACATATCAGACGAACAGACCGGACTGTACGATAAGTGTTACTGGTTGGATTCACAGGAGTATGAGCAGGCTTGCTTGTCGATCTTCTGATCGCTCAATACCCGGGTGGCCGTTACGTTTAGCAGACCGCTTGCGGCTTGTGGGTGTTTGATATGATCATCACCTGCTGCCGGCGTATTGACGAGTCTTTAGAGTCCTACACAGAGGTTTCCTGGCTCAAGCAAAACGAAATAGGAGCGCATATGAGATATGTGCGGGACCGAGAATAATGCGTGTATGTGATACCGTATTCTATTCTCGCGATGAATGTATCGAATGGTTGTATGTGATATAACCTAGTTATCGAATCAAGGATTGATTCGATAAGCCGATACATTGGATATTAGTCGGTTATATGCGATATGACCGGATCGTTAAATCAAGTATTGATTTAATGATTTAATGCATAATTATATATTTGATATATTACTTTGCATTAACTAGTATTGGTTCATTTTAAAAGGATTTTCTCACTTGATGTGCACATTGTATATGTGATATATTTTTGTGTACACTTGATTGTATCATATTTGATGATACATGTTAACTTGTGCATGTGTAAAGACTAAACCATGGTTATATGAATGGTTAGGGTTTTGTTTACTTGTTCATTTATTTATATTGATTATTTATTTTGGAAAAGAAAAGGTAAATGGTGGCTTTCTTTGGTTCTTTCATGAAGCTTCATGAAGAGTTGAAAAGGTTGACCATTTTGTTTTCTTCTCTTAACCTAACCATTCACCTAACCCTAGTTTGCTCTCTACACTTGACTATGGTTAGGATATGATAAGTATTCATATTGTTTTTCTTTTTAAAATATAGAACTTGTCATAATATATCTTCTTCTTCTTCTTCTTCTTGAAGAAGAAAAGCTTGCAACTATCAATGGTGACTTGATGAAATGAGTGAGAAATCCAATTCTAAAGTAAACCCACTTCCTATTTCTTCATCCTCTACCACTTGCTAAGTAGTATAGGGTGTTTTCTTCACAAGTTTCATGACTTGGTGAAGTTGGAGCTTGATCTTGTGATGCCTCGACGTAGATCATCTTCGGCATCGACGTCGACGGCCTAGCCCGCCTATTTCTTCGATGAAGCCGATGCTAGAGTCATGGATTCGATTTGGACAGCGAGGAGACATCATCACGGAGCTATGGAGGTGGAGTCTCGGATCTACAAAGGTTGTATTTCCGTTTACCCTATAGTAAAGTAGTTTATTAGTTCTTGTTTCGCCTAAAATTCTAGTTAACGATCTAGTCTAGGGTTTCTCGGCACCGTAAAATTTGAAATTGGCATGGTTGATGCCTTGTGATACCTCCTTTGAGTGCCTAAGAACCCTACATGTCCTTCTTCTCCAATATCCGGCGAAGGAATTCGGCGTCGGTTTCTTCCTCTTGGCGTTCATCCGAGGACGCTTCAGGGTTTCCTTTTGGCCCTGTAAGTGCGGTCATAGCATTCATCATTTCTTGGAGCTTTTGCTGTTGCTCCTATGCCTTGGTCACTGATCGGGTGAGCGGTCGATGACCTGTAGATATGCGGCTGTCTTCTTTACCAGATGCCACGTAGACGGTATGCACTACGATGCCCCCTGACTTAGGGCGTTTGGGTGCACCACCTCTGATATTTGTCGTTGGCGCAGGGGTTTTCTCCGGCCTTTTTCTTTTGTGGGCCGTTGAAGTTGAAGGGGCCGTTTTAGTTGGCACCCTAGCGATTGTTGTCCCCTGCTGTTTAATAGGATGGTCTTTTTCTTTTTGCACTTTCGTCTTCCTTTGTTGACGAGAGTGATCTGGGTCGATCACGGAGTCTTGAACCCTTCGCCAAACCTTGTATATTTTTTAGGACAGCCGTTGAGGGGGCTGTTCTTGTTTCGTTTCTGGAGCTCTCTCCGCAGGTGGAGGAGATCTCTTCAGTGTAGCGGTTGGAGAGTTCTTCCGTACCCTTCTCAGCAGTTCAAAGCTGTTCCCAGTTGGAACATCAACGTTGACTTCTACCACTGGAGCCGGTGGAGTTAGTCCTGAGGGGGAGTTGTCCCCTGCCTTCCTCACTCGTTGCCAATGGCGACGTCGAGCATGAAGAGCCGTTGGGACTGGCTCGGAGATTGAGACATCTTCTTTTTGCCCCCTGTCTGAATGAGGTGCCGCCGGTGTTAACCTCTTAAAGACTGAGGTTGTCTTTTGAGGGGTGATATTCAACCTGTCGAAGACGGATCCTCGAGTAGGGGCAGGAGCAGGAATCGTCAGTCTTGAAAAGACTGACTCTTTGACAGGGGAAGCCGCCATGACGACTTCTGGAGCAGCAGTTATTGCCTTCCTTGGGACAGCCAGTTTAGAGTTCTGATCTAGCCTGGTGAAAACAGAGGCTGTCGGTTTGGTAGTGGGTGACCCGTTGACAGGGGCCGTCGTGGCAGTGAGCCGGTCGAAGACCGACTTCTTGTTCACTTCCGGTGCAGGTATTGGCATAGAGAAGCTTGTAGGAGGGATCATGGTCCCGAAAAACAGGCCGGTGGTGGCTTGGGTCACCTGGTCTACCGGCAGAGCGAGGAAGGAAGCCGCTTGGGGCCCATATGCTACACCTCCGGGGGAGGTGGAGCGTCCGTTGCAGTGGCACTTCGAGCAGTTGGTGCAGTTAGAGGCCATTGATGTTTGAGTTCTGCGCCAGGCAAAAGACCAAATCTTAGTAATTTGAAATCCGAAGGCAACCATTTAACAAACCGCGATTGGTTCGCGAATCACGACACACGAAGTGTGAAGTGGAAAGAGGAAAAGGTCCCACCGGGCGTGCCAGAATCTGTTCCCCTCCGAAAGACACGGGCGAGACACTAGGACGTCTTGCCTGAGATTCGGGGCAGATGCTATTTGGTTTTATCTGTCTACCTCTCCGAAGATGCCAAGTTGATTTATGGCACCGTGTATCGGAGGTTTAGACGGATGCGGCCGATGTAGCAGACTTCGTCAGATTCCCCCTCGCTTGAGGGGTTTTTGATTGTGGGGACGCTCTTCCCTGCAGGCGCAAGCCCCTGCAGTTAATTACGCTACCGCATCGCGGTAACAACTTTCTCATTCTCCAGAATTTCACTTCGTGTCGTGTATGTTTGTTTTGTTTGTGGTTGCCCGTGGATTGTATACGGAGACTAAGCGATATCATCGCCCATAGGACGTGGATTAGTCCAAATCCGTATTTACTTAGATTTGGTTTTGGTGTTTTAGTTTAAGAATACGTTAGCCATATTGAGGCTAAGATCAACTTAAACATTCGTTAAGGATACGTTAGTCCTGTTTGAGACTAAGATCGACTTAACGGAAAGAGCATTTAGGGCTCTAATTAAGGACGTAATGGTCCGTTTAATATATGGCCGTCGAGACCCGTCACCTCTCTGACGACGTTGAAGGATTACAACGACAGGTGTCAGAGGATTTCGGAGATGTACCCTTGAACCAAAGTTGATTTGGAGTTTTATAGTCCATTTGAATGTTTAAGGATACGTTAGCCGTGTTTGGGGCTAAGATCAACTTAAACGGGATCGTTTAGATCCGGCAAAAGAGCATTTGGGGGCTCTATTGTTCCAGTTTAGGGACGTGGTGGTCCATGTTCCAGTTTAAAGACGTTGTGGTCCGTATTCCAGTTTAGGGACGTGGTGGTCTATGTTTCAGTTTAAGGACGTGATGGTCCATACTCCAGTTTAGGGACGTGGTGATCCATACTCCAGTTTAGGGACGTGATGGTCCATACTCCAGTTTAGGGATGTGGTGGTCCAATATTAGTTTAAGGACGTTTCGATCCACGAGTTTAAGGACCCCGCAGTCCATATTCATGTGTGGTCGTTGGGACCCGTCACCTCTCTGACGTCGTTGAGGAATTACAACAATAGGTGTCAAAGGAGTTCGGAGATGTACCCTCGAACCGGATGTAAATTGATTTAGGGAGCAGCCGTGTTCAGTCAATTTAATTTGAGGACTTATGGCCATGACTGGGCTAAGTCCAATTAAAAAGTTCAACACCTTTATTTGTTTTTTGTTTGGGCTCTGCCTATAAAGGATGCAGAGCATCAATTTATTTTGGGCCCTGCTCATTTTATAAATGATGCAGAATACCAATTTCACTTGGGCTTTGCCCTTATATAAAGGATGCAAAGCATCAATTTATTTGGGCTCTGCCCATTTATTGCCTTGCAATTTATTTTGGCCTGTTAGGTCATTTTGACTTGGGCCTGGCCCTTTAGCAGAGGAAATGCATTGCATTTTCAGACGTTTTGCGCCAATCAAAGAGCACAAGCGCTTGTGATGATGACACGTGTCATGCAGCGCAGTGCGCTGCGCTAGTGCGCTACGCTTGCGCTGCTGACATGTGGCGTTCTCTGGTGAGTTGCGCCAATTACAGAGAACAAAGCTCTATTTCAAAAGCGCGTAGCGCAACTGGTTCGGATGCTGACACGTGGCGCTCTCTGGTGGCTTGCGCCAACCCAAAAACGCAACAGTGCAGATTTATAAGTGCAATGCACTATTAATTTAAGAATCTTTTAGATTCAAGAACCAAAAGTTCATAAAGGAAGTGCAGAGCACTATTGATTTCTTGATCTAATTTAGATCAAAGAAAAACAAGCTTTTTCTTATTTCAGAAACCAGAGGTTCATAAAAAGTGCAAAGCACTATTTTTATTTTGTTTTTTTATTGAAGATCATTGATCTTGTTTTTAGATCAATGATCTGTTCATAAGAGAATTTTCTCTTTTTCTAATGGCTTTTTACCTTTTTTGTTCTTGAGAATTTCTCTCCAATTCTTCAGAGTTCTCTCTGTTTAATTTCTCACAAAATGTTGATGCCTTCGAATTGAGGCCTAGGGTCCCTTTTATAGTGCCCATAAATTAGTTAAGTTTGTTAAAGAGATCTTTCTCTGAGTGATTTGGGGAATTTTCCCCACCGTTGGATCTTTGATCCAAAGGCCTCTGTCTTACAGAAGAAAATCTTCTTGTTTTAACAAGAACAGAAAGATTTCTTTGAAATCTTAATTCTGTTTGGCGCAGATGCCCCAGCGCGTGATACGTGTCGCGCAGCACACAGCGCAGCGCAACTGCGCTAGCGCATCTGCGCTGACACGTGTCGCGCAGTGCAACTGCGCTGACACGTGTCGCGCAGCGCAGCGCTTGCGCAACTGAAGCGTTGCTTCATTTAATTTTGTTTAAAAATAGAGCTTTGCTCTGATTGGGTGCGCTGTTTTGGGCGCTGTGCTGATGCGTCTGCGCCAGACACGTGGCGCGTTGCGCCCGGGATTTGAAGCGTTGCTTCAAAATTTTGAATTTTGAATTTCAACAGAGGTTTGCTCTGATTGGGGGAAACATGTATGATTGAGACCTGCAGCTGCTGCACTCACGATGGTCAGACGTCTGAAGCACATTGTTCAGACGTTGATTGATAACCGCTACAGCGGTGGTTTTATGGCCAGACGTCTGGACCGTATTCTTTAGATGTCTGGCCCCGCTTTATTATTTGGTAGACATAACACAGACGTTTGCAACTCTTTATTCGGACGTCTGGACATGCTTTGCTATTTGGGCAATCGTATGGCAGATGTCTGCAACTCCGTCTTCAGACATCTGCTGCTGCTTTTGGCATGTATTGCTAATAGAACTTTCATATTTTTTTGCGATTGATACCGTGAACTTTAATAATTGTAAATAGATACCATGGGTACACTATAGAACCTTCATATTTTTTGCAATTGATACCGGTAAAATGGTATTAAGTTGCAACCGGAAGTGGTAGTTTATGGTAACTATCTCTAATTGTTGAAGTTCATGGTATCAAACGCAAAAAAAAAGTGAAAGTTCATGGATATTTTTGTGCAATTTAGCCTAATACAAATTCGCATTTAAAATGCAAGCTTTATAAATTACAGCAAAACCTATTTTCCAAAGCTCTGGAGGAGAGATTCAAATGAAGGCCATGTTTGGATAGTTAGGAAAATAATTCTACGGATTTAATTTGGTATTAAAATGTCCCGGATTACACTTGTATCCCTTTTAGGCTAAAAATATCGATGATTTTTATTTCGGGACTTGTTTGGATGGCATGGAAAAAGTCTACTTTATAAAATATTTTATTATTATTATGAACATTGAAGATACCAGCATTTCTTGACCCATTTTCCTTCTTCAACCTCATATGAAACAAATGCTAGCTTGATCAAAGCGTTTCTGACATATAAATCGCCATTAAATCCAAATTTGAAAACAT
This sequence comes from Agapanthus africanus, assembly GCA_030015575.1. Lineage (NCBI taxonomy): Eukaryota > Viridiplantae > Streptophyta > Magnoliopsida > Asparagales > Amaryllidaceae > Agapanthus > Agapanthus africanus. Next base: position 103,394,854 of record CM057348.1, on the reverse strand, counting down.
GGACGTCGATCAATTTACCTTCTTTCCTCAATTGGTCTCTGCTGCAGGTCTGGAGCAGAAATGGATAGGTGTGGTTGTTGCTTGAGACTCCAGTTTCAAGCATGTGGGAGTAAAATATGAGGGCTTGGCGAGGGTCTGGGCCCTTCCCGAAGCATCAGAAGAGGTTGTTGTAGAAGCAAGTGTTGGGGGTTTGGATCCGGTGATAGAGAGAGAGGGAGTAGCGGGAAGAGAGAGAAGGAGAGAGGGAGGAGAGAGAGAGAGAGAGAGAGAAGAGGTGGGAGACGGTGGAGCGGTGAGCGACGAGACAGAGGTGGATGAGTTGCGTGTGCGCTTGCTGGAGCTAGCAATGAGAGAGGGGATGATAGGGGATTGAGTGATAGGAGGAGCTGTTGAAGCCATGAGCGACGTTGGCGGTGGCCGAGAACGCGGTCGCGTGAGATGTTTGCAGAGGATAATGAGAATGTTGAGAGGAGGAAGAAAGAGGCTAATAATGAATTTTCCCAACTGAGACGTGAGAAGAAGACGCGAGTGAGGAAGTTTGGAAAATAAAAAATTGTGTCTGACTTAATTTTTTCTATCCAGTGGATAGAGCTAAACTAGAGGGGTTTTCTCTCTTTGGATTAAAGGCCAAAAATCCCATCCAAACGGTCTCTTTTGCAGGATTGGGCCAATCCGGAGAAAAAATGGCATCTGAGTTTTTTTTTTCCATGGGATGGGTGGTATCCAAACAAGGCCTAAATTGTCTTTTTTATTTGTGGGTCCTTTTAAAATAGTTTCTATGTGACAGGGGGCTACATGTGTGGGGACCATACATGTTATGTTTGGAAATCTGTGAGTTCTTAATGCCGGATTATTGATGTCAAAGTATACCATTGAGTAGGTTTGATTATTATGATGCAAACTCTAGTTTAATAATCGAACACTTTTAGTTTAATATTTTTCTCCTGACGAAACGAAAAGAAAATGGCGCATACATCAGAGTGAATCACGATGCATCCCATTGAAAGATTTGTCAAATGATATATTATATGTAGAATTTGAAGACTTCAAAAACAGACAGTTTTTATATGTTGGAAACTATAAACTCGGATAGATAGAGAAATCAATGACAACAAAGCATTTTTTTTTTCATAAATAGATAAAATTATCTCATTTTTAGGCTTTATATGTATGCAAATACTTTATTCTGCTGCAATATACAAATTAAATAATTTTATTAATTAAACATGCAACCATATCCTATAACATAACATAGGCTGTGATTCAAATCTTACTGATGTAGAATAAAAGGCTACCTCCGTTAGCCAAGTGGTGTTAATAATTATCTTTAGTATTATAACTAGCAATAAAATAATAAAATAATAAAATAAAAAAATTCCAATAACCAAAGTTGAGATATGGAGATATTTATCTGATCCATCATAAAAGACAAAAATTAGAAAATGAAAGATCAACAATTTTCTTCCTCTCTCCCTAGTATTTTGCACGTCTGATTCATGTGTGTATATTTAAATATATGTATAAAAATATAAGTACAAAATACATATTTATAATTTATTTTGTAAGTTAAATTATAGATATCTAATTTTCATTATAAAAAAAATTGTCCTCAGTTACCATTAGCATGCTATTTTTTTTTCCACCAAAAATTCTATTTTTGGTGAAATTTAATATATTTATAATACTATGTTAATTTCTTGAAACAATTTTTCAAATACATGCTATCTGATATTATTATTTCTCATACAAGAAAGTCTACGTACAATTCTTGAACCGTGAGCTACTTTGTTGGGTTTAAGAAACCTTGTACAGTTATAACTAGAAGTGCTAGTATGATGTCAGTTAATCAACAAAATAAAAATAGAAAAAATGATAAAATTTCATTAGCCAAAATAGAGAATTAGAGAATGTCCACCTCATCCACCATAAAAGACAAAAGTTTTTTTTTACTTAAAGCTCCCCAAAACCGAGCTATTTACTAAACCTCCAAAACTTCATAATTACTTATTACCCCCTAAAATGTTTAAATTGCATCATTTTACACCTCAATAGCCCTTTTGTTTCACTCCATTAGTGTAACACCTAGAACGATGCGTACGGTAATTTAATAGAATAAAGTTATGTTAATAGATTTTATGGTTATTTAAAATTATTTGATTATTAAATTGAATTTTGTGGCATGAGATTTTATTATTATTGGGTTTATTAGTAAATTGACTTGAATTGGATTACCATGGGTTTTATTTTCGGTAATTATTAGGTCGTTATAATTTATTGGATTAGTAAATATTTAATTAATAAAGATATATTGGTTAGGCAAATTGAATAATATTTTTTCTTATTTCTAAGACCTTATTTCTAATTGATATATGATTTTACATATAGTATGGAGCCCATAATCATGCATCCTATTTAAATGCATATGAATTTCATGCAAACATATATCAAAACTAAAACCTTATCCTCCATCTCTCTCTCACCCATAACCGAACCCTGACCCTAACTCCAAAACTGAATCTTCTTTGATCTCGTAGCCGACCCCCTCATCAACATCATCATTTGCACCGTCCTCAGGAAATCATCGTCGCCGCCATTGTTTTCTTCCTCGCGTTAGCATCCTCTCACGGCTGCAACTTCAAGACCGAGCGTATAAGCAAAGGTCTTGCATAAGGTTCCGAGATCGTGCTTGTATCGTCGTCATCGTGATAATTGTAGGTCGAGGCAAGTATCTCTAGATACTTGCTATATGCTAGTTATGGCCAAATCAGATCTGACGTAATATTATTATTAGTGTTGTTATTAACTTGTAGATCTATATTTACATGCTAATAATGTATCGTGATCAGAATCACGATATGTCGACAACTTGACCTAGTTATAATACTCAAAATGGACTGCTGAAGATACTATCGGTATGTTGTTAATTGTTATGTGGAACTTAGGGCAATGAAATCGTAGTTGTTATCATCTGAATTGAATTTAATGGAAACCTTAATTTTAAATATCATATCAGAAAATCCCATAGAAGCGTCTGCTGTCTGAACACCATACGTCTCTGAAATAGATTTATAATAATTAAAATTGAACTACGGACGTCTTTCATCAGGGAGGGACCAGACATCTCTGAAATTAATTTATCGTAACTCGATTTGAACTACAGACGTCTGCCCCAGACGTCTGCTATGGATATACTCAGGGACCAAACGTCTCCTATAAACGTCTAGCTAGGATATAAAATGTGATAGACCATACGTCTCCTACCGACGTCTGGAGTAGAAAAATGTAGCCCAGACGTCTTTCACAGACATTTGTTACAGACGTTTGATGTAGGAATGTACCGATACATAAACTGACATCCAACCTGATATATTATATTGATTCACGCATACGATACGTCTTACCTGACACGTGACTTGACATGTTTATGGTATAGTTCTGATACATATTACTTGATTGTCAATACCGATTGATGACATGTAACTCTGTTATCCTGTTGTTGCCATTGTCTTGCTATTGTACTATGCCATCCACATTTGAAACATAATGTTTACCGATATGCCAACAATTCCTGATATTGACTTGATTGTCTCAATTGACATGACATATACATGCACTTGATTGTTTCTGTGTTGGCATTAAGTAAATATTAAATTGATGCTTGACACGCACTTGAAACCCGGAGAAAGGGGAAATCAAGAATGGAACCTGGTTTTTAACTCAAGAAGATTGATTGCTAGAGCCTGATCAGTCGATACGAGTTTCGGGCTCCGGAATGGTGATACTGATATCATTCGTCCATCTTGACCTTATTTTACTGCCTAGCGGCACGTCTCGGATTCAGCCCCGAGAGTCATTAGACCGTGGCCCTGGGCATGTGCGGGATAATGTTGAGTTACAAGAAAGGATTGCATTAATTTTTTTCAAATACTTGTAGGATAGATAACCTAGCGATATGGACCCATAGTGTACACATGACATGATTGCTTTATCGTATATTGCTTGCTATGTTATTGTTGGATATAGGCACCCCAAAGAAATTATTGTAATTGAATGAGAATCTATAAGGAGAACAATCTTACCCGAGATGATAGTATGTTATCTGGTTTGTCTTTATCATTCAAGTGTATACGTTTTACTCGTTATCACGTATCACTAATACATAATGATAAAGTCATTGGGATCTTTTCTTGAGTACCACGATTATGATGATCATACTAGTGGGGCCTGGATAGTCCATAAGCACATCCTTAAATGTCCCTAGTCGCAGGAGTATTGAGATTGGGTATCGGTACTCCAGATTAGACTAGTGTATACGTTCCTTGACCCTAACCGAGATGATGGTTGATCTCATAGCCATTGGTGTTTGACACCGGAGATTGTATACAAGTGCTCATTTATTGAATGAGTTTTACTGGACGGACTCACCTGAGAACTCCTAGATGGTACTGTACTTATTGTCAGATAGCAGTTCTCTTATGATATGAGTATAGGATAGTCTATAGACCTGAGATCGTCATAGTGTTTTGTGTATGTTCCCACTGTACTTTGATTACTACTTTACCACGACTTTAAAGAGCCTTGCAAACATATTTTAGTTGGATACAATCTCAAAGCACATGGAGACAGTGAGCGGTCAAGGGGATTCGTCTCTCTTGGTATAGGGAGTTGATGTTGCGCTATGTTTGATTGGCTATAACCACAAGTCCCTGAACAGGGAAGATGAGATTTACTGATAAGTGTTATCAGTATTTTCTCGGTTAGTTATGAGCTAGATATCGGCATGACTTATCGGTTTATTAAGGGTCTGACAGAATCCACCCCCCAGACTAGGTATGTGACGCTCTTAAACGAAGAGACCGGACTGTACGGTGAATCTCACTTATAGGCTCTGTAGGATTTCGGATGAGCTTGCTTGTCAATCCTTCTTTCAATCAATGCCTTGGTAGCCGTTACGTGCAGGTAGTATCGCTGACGTGCATGTAGCTTATGGATATGATCTTGACTTACTGCCAGCGTATTGTTGAGTTTTTTGAGTCTCACACAGAGATTTCCCAGCTCAAGCAAAACGATGTAGAGTATATATGGGGATATGTGTAGGAGTTTAATTAAACACGTGTATTTGATACACGTATTTTAATTGAACGTTTTTTTATGATATTGGCAGGTGTGTGTGTGTAACCAGATTATTAAATCAAGTGTTGATTTAATAATTAAATATATGTATATATATTGATATATGTATATATTTATTAATATCAGGCTTATATTTTTCTTCTCTTTATTATTATCTGTATATGATACAAATATTTTTGTCATGCATGTTTATACATAATACTTGTGTGTATAGGATGCACATGGAAAGTGATACAAGAACAAATTAGTTTCTTTATTTTTTAAAGAAAAGAAAATGAGTCATGGAAAAAGAAGTGTGTGGTATTCTTTGAAAAATGCTTGGACTTATCATTTAGATAAGTATGGCCGCTTCTTTTGGACTCACTGTGATTATCATCTCATTCTCATCTTCATTCTCTCTTTCTTGAAAATTACTAAAGAGAAAAAGAAAAAGAAAGGAGAAGAAAAATTGTGAGCAAAAATCCAACGTCATCTTATCTCACTAATCTAGCAAATCAGTAAAAGTTAGTTTCTTCACATACATCTCAATTTTGAAGTAGAGCTTGTGTTGGAAAATCCAAGGTGGATCATCTTCGACAAAGGAGATCTTGATCAAGCTAGATCCAGGAGTCGATAAGCCAACCCGGAGTTCAACGGAGGGAAGGCTAACGCGCTACAAAAGTTGTAGCATCTCTAGCTCTCTTGCCTTCTTTTGTTTTTTGCTTTTAGTTGTAAATGATATGATCTTGTGATGGTTAATAGATGCGAAGGCTTGTAAAATTTTGATTTTGCGTTCCGCCGCGTTCCGCAAATGTTGCGATCCTAACATCACTAGCTAATATGGTATCAGAGCTACTAGGCAGTTGTGCCGGCCTATGGAGGGTTCTCACTGTATGAAAGTGTGGCGAAGTATAGACTCTTATCCACAGGGTGCCCCGTGTGGTTATATGGTCTGACGGTTATAGTCCGTCGCTAGAGGACTATGTAAAAAGCAGCTGCCGAGGGATCTGTTGGCGCCACGGCCAGATTCCGCTGTGCTAAGTTATCTTCAAACGGTATCAGAGCCGATCATTTACTATCTAATTGCACTTGTTGGTTATGATCAATAAAACTCAACATATTCCATTTGCTTGCATGTTTTTCTTTAGTTTTTTTCCCAAGTGGCTGACTTGTTAAAGAAAATTGCAAGCATTAGCTTTAAATGTTAATTAATGTTGCTTCTTAACCTTTACACAATTAATTATATTTTCCCATCCTTCCATTTTATAAAATAAATACCCAAACAGAGCCTTTTTCCTTGGTCAGCCGAGCTTGTGGGATGGGAAAGGATGTGGGAAAATTTAGTTAATTGTCCAAAGGTAATTTCATGCAATTCTATTCACACTTTAGACATTAACTAACATTTAATTTGCATGGATGTATGTTTTGTTTTAATTGGATCATTCACAAGCAAAACGGTTTTATTAAATTGTTTAACCAAATTATTTTGTACATATGTCGATATATGATTGGTGTGTTTGGTTCGATTGGATTGTTGCAACGATTAGCCTGCGTGTGAATTGATTGTAATACCTGTGTTATTTTTCAATTCTTGTATTAAGCTAGATGTATATTCTTTTATTCAGGACGAGCGGTCGACTTGTGGCCGTCGTTGCCGTAGTTTGTATTATTATTTATCGGGGCATGACCAGGATGCAGTCGTTGTTGCCGTTGTATATAATACAAGTTATATGATTACCCCGCAGTGAAGCGCTCGTGCAGCCGGGTTCTAGAATGCAACGGGTAGCCATCTTAAGGCATTGAGACCGAACCATCCCATTCTAGAATTAGCGGGCTCTCTCCGTGCTTATTGGGGTATAGGGTAGACCCATGGAGAAGCGCTCGAGTTACCGGATTCTAGAAAGCGTTGGGTGGCCCACTCATGTTGTTGGGTTCGGGATGCCTCGTTTTTAGGATTGGCGGACGGCTCGCGGCGCTCGTAGGGGTCTTCGCTTGGCTTTGTATAGCTATTCACGCAACCGGGGAATGTCACATTTCGTTTGTGGCTCAAACGAAACGCGGGATTCCTAAGAAATCCAACAATTCCATTTCTGTGATGTTCACTGCATGCTTGTAATGTGATTACCTGAATGTGATGATATTTATCGTTTGCCTGTGATGATATATATGTTGATATATATGATATATAAATAAATTCTGATATATGTTTTGCATCCGCGCAAGCCCTGTCCAAAGTTAAATAGCCTTATGGTGAAGACCCGAGACCCTGTGGCAAATGCGGATAGCATATATAGCATTCTATTTTTCTTTTCATAACATAATTTTCTGTAATGGTGTGAGAAAATGCTAGATAATATGTGATTATCTAAATGATATGATTGAATTATTCGGATTAATGTAAAGAAAACAAACCTAAAATACGTTGATGGAACCAAATTTTTACAAATGAAAATTATAGCCGTATTGTTTTGCTTTGTATAACGGTATTCGGTTAGGAATATACCACACCTCATTCGATGAGGTAAGAGCCATGATCTCTTCACGTGGAATCCGCACTTAAGCAAAAGTCTATGTAACTATAAATTTGCAAAACCACTCGGTTTCTTTAATGATATCAAGTTCATTACATTAAATGTTTTATGCATAACCAGCCGTAGCCCTCTGTCATTTCAGGAAGTATTACTTAGTATTCGTACTATGTTTGTTGACCTCGTCAATGCGTAGTGTACGGTAGCTAATTGATACTTCCTACCTGCATATGATACGATTAGTTAGGACAGCCGCATAGCCTTATTGACCTCGTCAAGGGCTCGTGCGGATGGATATAAATTAATCATGAAATGACGTGTTGAGCTTGACTAGCGGCTTATGGTTTGTTGACCTCGTCAAGGTCATAAGCCGTTTGAGGGTAACAACCGATATCGGGAGTTTCAAGTGTTGAAATTTTCAATGTGATTGCATACCATCTATTGAGTGGGGTAACTTGTTGACCTTATCAAGGTTACCGCTCCATGATAGTTTGGGTCCCGATTCTCACTGTGAGTAATACTTACTCTCGGGAGTTTTTCTATAAATGATCCCGGCTAGTTCTCCTTTTAGGGTTTGAAGGAGAATTCGACAAAAACAGTGGAAGACCATATTAGATAAATTAATAAACCAATTCTAATTTAGGATAGAGTGTACACCGAGTATTTCTTTTCTCTCTGGCAGCGAGCTTAGACTTATCTTAAACTAAAACTCGTAAACCAAATCAACCAAACCTTTTTACATCATTTGCTATGGAATGTCATGATTGCCCTAACTCACGACAAGGTTGCATACGTCATTTTTGCTCCTACTTTACATTTTGTATTCTCCATAACACTCCGTATCACTACGGGAATCCATATTGCTTGGAATGTCCATTTTGTATAGTTAGATAAGAACTCGAAGAAATTGTTTCAGTCCGAAAATGGCCATTGGTTCTGAAGAAAGTGAATTGTTCATTTGTCCCTCCCCTCCACCTTATCTCAAGTATGAAAGCTCCTTAAATAAGGAGAGTACACAAGTTACGCTTATTGGATAGTCTTCTTCCAAATCCAAGACTGGAGCTAAAAAGTAAGATAAGAAGAAAATCAACTAGTATAAGTTCGGTGTATACAAGATAAGTGAGAGAGACAAAAAAGGGGTTGAAGTGAGCAGAAAGGAAATTGCAACTACTATCGTGAGACTGGGCATTGAAAGAGGCATTACTAGAAATACCCGGCCACCCTGTAAGGCGTTTTTCGTCAACCCATCGAGATGGGAATACGTGTCGCTTGTCAGGCGTACTACAGATTCCCCCTGCCTAGGGTAGGCGGGGGTTTATTGATTGTGGGGATCCGAATCTCCAGCAGCCGCGGACTAAGCTGTCGTTAATTACCCTTAGCCTTCGGAGCGAAGGAATCTCCGATTGACGGGTCAAACTGGTCATGCGAACTCAATGTGCAGTGTGCGTGTGTTGAAGGGGGGTTTGGATATATCGGGGGGCTCGCAGAGTTTTACGGGGGTCCCGCTACCCGGATAGCGGGCTGACGGTCAAGGGGGCTAGAAGCCCCCTTGCGGGGTGCGGGGTGCAGAACAGCGCCCCGTTAGAAAAAATTTCCTAACGGGGGATGTGTTTCTGGTATGGAGTGCATAGAAAATGAGGGGTGAGGAGCATCTTAAAGACGCGTGCATGGCACGTGGGCGCTGGGCGTCCACGAGTCACGTGCCTGGCGCGTGGGCGCCCGCGGGTCACGTGCGCAGCATGCGACCGCTGGGCGCCAGTGGGTCACGTGAGCTGCACGCGACCGCTGGGCGACCGCGGGTCGCGTGAGGCGCACGCGACTGTTTACCGCAAAAAACGGGAGACGGATCCGGGATGGATCGTCTTGCCTGAATTTGGGGGAAGATACTATTTGGGCTTATCCGTCCACCTCTCCGAAGATGCCAAGTTGATTTATGGCACCGTGTATCAGAGGTTTGGACGGATGCGGCCGTTGTAGCAGACTTCGTCAGATTCCCCCTCGTTTGGGAGGGGTTTTTGATTGTGGGGACGCTCTTCCCTGCAGGCGCAGGCCCCTGCAATTAATTACGTTACCACGTCGCGGTAACCACTTTCTCCTGCTCCAGAAGGTCACTTCATGTCGTATGTGTTTGTTTTATTTTTGGTTGCCCGTAGATTGTATACGGAGACTAATTTATGTTGTCGCCCATATGGCGTGGATTAGTCCAAATCCGTATATTCTTAGATTTGGGTTTAGTTTGATTTAAGGATCGTTAACCTTGTTTAAGATTAAGATCAACTTAAATGTTTGTTAAAGATACGTCAGTCCGATCTTGGACTAAGATCTACTTAACAAGATTTTTGGGATTATTCAGACCCAACAAAAGAGCATTTGGGCTCTATTGTTTTAGTTTAAGGACGTTACGGTCCATTGTTAGTTTAAGGACGTTACGGTCCAATGAGTTGTTGGTTGTCGGGACCCGCCACCTCTCTGAAGACGTTGAAGAATTACAACGACATATATCAGAGGTGTGGGGAGATGTACCCTGGAACCAATGAATATTCGTCAGAAACTCGGTGGGACTAAGACCACTCTAGAAATAAAGAGCCCATGTGCACGGTTGATTAGGAGTTTCGCCAAACTTGGGCTCAGCCCAGTCATTTTATTTTTGTATAAAGTGTTAAACGCTTGGTTGGGCTTGGTCCACTTTCTGTGCCAATGATGCTGAGCATCCATATGGGTTCTGACGCCCACACTTTATCTTGCTTTTTCTTTTTTTTGTTTTTTATGGAGTGTTAAACACTCTTTATGGTGCACACGTATGGAGCACATGAGGCGCTTGGTGCTAGGCGCCAGGCGTTGGACACTGGTTTATGAGTGCATAGCACATTATGCTGAATAGCGTCCACGTGAGGGGCACGTGGGGGCGCTTGACGCTGAGCGCCAACCAATGAGTGCTAAGCACTCTTTATTAAGCGGCGCCCACGTGAGGGGCACATGAGGCGCTTGACGCTGAGCGCCAACCACTGAGTGCTAAGCACTCTTTATTGAGCAGCGCCTACGTGAGGGGCATGTGAGGCGCTTGGCGCTAATTTTTCTTCGTGTATTATGTTCTGAAGAGTTCAATTCTCTGTTCTTCTCTGGATCTTCGATCCCCCAAAACAAATTCATCCCCATGAGAATTAAATTCTCATTTGTGGGAGACTTGTCTCATAGATCTCAGATCCAGAGAAAGAACTATGTTCTTTTATGAGGGTTAAACCCTTAGATATGCAGATGAGATACTCCGATCTCTATTACTTTTATTTACCTTGAAGAAAGTTCTTCTTCTTTCTTCTCTCTTAAACCTTTCTTTTTTGCTTGCTTTTCTTCTTGAACTTGAAGTTTATGGAGGGGGGTCCGCTGTACAAGACTTGAAGTCTTGGGGCCTTTATATAGTGGAGGCAAGTTTGTTGATTTAGTTAAAAAAATCTCTCATTGAGAGATCCTTAATTGATTTGGGGATTTTATCCACCGTTGGATGTTTGATCCAAGGATTTCTGTTTTACAGAAGATATTTTTCTTGTTTTTAACAAAATTGGGAAATATTTTCCCATACAGAACTTATTCTGTAGCTTGGTGATTTTTTTATCACCATTTGCTCTGTTTTTCAGAGAGTAATCTTTCTTATTTAGAAAGATTTGAGAAATATTTCCTCAACAGAATTTAATTCTGTACTCTGATGATTTATCATCTCCGTTGGATCTTTGATCCAACAGCTCTGTTTAACAGAGAGATTTGGTTTTGGCGATGGCGCCTTCGTGCAAGGCACGTGAGGCGCTGCCTTAGAGTTTTTAACTCTCGGCATTAGCGTCCTCGTGTAAGGTACGTGAGGCGCTGCCTTAGTGTTTTTAACCCTCGGTGCTGGTGCCCTCGTGCAAGGCACGTGAGGCGCTGCCTCAGAGTTTTACTCTTATTTAATAGATTTCTTTTTGTGCTTTGCACATTGGCGTCCGCGTGAGGAGCACGTGAGGCGCCATCATAGGATTTAATTCTATCCGAGGCAGTACCTACATGCTTTGAATGTAGAGCTTTCCCTTTATTTTTATTTTTATTTTATTGTTATTATTTTATAAGGGAGCAAGTTTTGAGCCAAAATTTTGGCGGGAACAGCAACCGCACGCGACCTGCAAGCACCCGTGGGTCACGTGCGCTGCTGTCACGACCCGAAAATGGCACGTTACTTGCACTTGAATCATGTGAAGTCTATAGGACCCCACCTAATTCAAGTAAACCAAAAACCCAGAAATCTAAACCTTTTTAGGGGAAAATAGTGGAGGTACGGTTTTGAAATAAGATTTACTGAAAATCAAACTTATTCTTATATATATACATAAGTAGTATATGAAAACAATATATTTGTATCTAACTTGAAAACCCTTTTTGTCGTTTGAAATTTGGGCAGCACCTCTTTTGTAATTTTTAATCCAAAAACGAATACAAGCAATAATATATAAGGCATCCCCAAGCGGGAGCTAGCTCTTCGCCAAACGGCGGAACAAATACGCAAGATAAAATGAATATACAACGCCGAAAGGCGGGGATCAAAACTCAGAAAGAATGCGAGAAAATTAAGCATCATAAAGAAAACCAGAAACAATAATAAAGAATACAAGAGCGTGACTCTAAGGCCGAAAGAATATACAAACCGAGGTCATCTAAGTCTACTAAAAATACAAGTCTGGTTGATGGAGCTTACTAGATAAAACTGAAATAAATAAAAGTACAATGGTGGTCACGATGCAAGTGAACCCAGCCACCAAAGCAATCACCCCGAAGGAAGTAGTGTGCCAGCGAAGCCGCCATGGAACCTGTACGGCTAAACCTGCAAGAAACTGTGGCACAACGGGGGTGAGTTACCAACTCGTGAGTAGAAGACATCACCGAGTAGAAACCGAATGTATGACGATCTCCTAGGTCATACCATACTGCACTCATAATATACTGAAACATCTAGTTGTAGCAAGGGTAATCATCTAAACATAAGTGTAATACCATATACTCGTGTCAGTGCCTCAAGTAGCAACATGTCATATATATGATGTACGAATGCATCAAGAATGAAATTAGAATATATCTATATGAGAAGGATGTGTTCTTATCTCAGTAAGATTTTAGTGTAAATATTGGAGTATCATCAATGAAATCAACAGAAATCCGTGTCAAACATCGACACCAAATCCTCAATATCCCGGGCTCCGTCAGTCCGGATCGGCCTATATCATCAAATCTCATGACTATGGTCGGTATCCTCTGGATATCCGCCGCACCAAATATCACCGGTAGGTAGTCTTCCCCTGCCAGGCTCATCGTCTACAACTCGAGCTTCTTGCCCCGGGGTACCTTACCGGGTCCACCATGTACCCGAAACAGTTCATCCTACTTCTCGAATCGGGTCTCGAAAACCAACTCAATCAGGAAAACTCATGGTGGACACCATAAACATCATATCACAAGAAAACCGCAACTTGCATTTTTTTAAAATGATAATGAGTTTATGAAATCCTTGCGGTTTTCTCCCAAATCCAGAAATCTCATGGAAAAATCCGAAATCCCAAAATCAAGAGTCAATAAGCAGTGAATATCGGCATAAAGCCCCACAATATTTCATAATAGCATGAATATATAAATGCATGGGTCATCTAAGTAAAAAATGCAATATCTAAACTAGCATATGAGAGCAAACATACTAATAATATGTTGAAACTACCAGCTAGCAGGTTATACCAATAAAGTAACATTTTCTAAAGTGTACGTGACATGGCAATTACCGATGATGATGTGTGTGAGCTGGCAAGCAAGTGTACGTGACATGGCAATTACCGATGATGATGTGTGTGAGCTGGCAAGCAAGTGTACGTGGAACATACGCATCATCGGTAATGGTGCTGGTGTCCTAACAGACGGGATTCATAATAGCTAAAGAAACACATGTAATAAATATGCAATGCAATGAGAACAACATAAATATAACAGAAAAGCGAATAGTAAACGTAACATTATAAAATATACATATCTGTATACGAGTCATACAGTTTTAGTGTTTTGAAATAGCACGAATCATGGTTTTTAGAAAAGTAGAGGCTACGGTGTTTTTAAGAAAAGATATGTCCTTTGAAAAATTCGTAGCATCCCTCGGGTGGTCCTTTGAAAATACTCACGATTCGTTAGTTTTGAAAATAGGTATGACTCGAGTCTAGCCTAGCATCTATCTAAACAACTAAAAGACTAAACTAAGGAACGAGTCGGAAAGATAAGAAAATCGACATATATTCCGAGTCGATATTCCTAGTAGTCGGCGATCCAGCCTCATAGCGTCACGTACTGTATAATACATAGTACGGCATCCTCGAGTCAAGAGTGTGGATCAATCATCTTATATATACCTCGTACGGTAGAATCCATCGTACGGCATCCCCAAAATCGAGGGTACGGGTCAAATATCATATATACATCATCATTTGTATGGTATCATCATCGCACAATATCATGATCAGGAGTACACATATCATGATCAGGAGTACAGTTCTAAAGTCTCGTACAATTAATATCATCAACTCACTTATTATCGTATGTATGAAAACATATCGCCCAAGGATCCACTACAATATCATATCATATCTCATATCACGACTCAATCACATATCAGAATCTCATGGCATCATGCCCGGTTATATCGACTCATCTCCACATATCACATACTATCCTCATCACCAGCGTATATGAACACACACACACACACACACACGCACATACATGTATATATATACACACAAAATCAAGTGTGTGTGTGCGTGTGTGTGTCTACATATAACCTGTGATTCGCCACCAAGGTAAACATCCTATGGATAGGTCTTCCTAGATCAATCTAATCTAACCTAAAGTCTTCTAAATACCATATTCGCTAAATATCCAAATATCACATCCAAACTTACCAATATAGTAACACCCTTGTTTCCCCTAATCATAGCAAAGCTCTTTTTTAAAATTCAAATTTCGAAATGAAGCAACGCTTCAGAAGCAGCGCCAAGTGCACTGCGCCCTAAGCAGTGCACCCCGTGCAAAGCACGTGTGCGCTAGCACTAAGAGCGCTGCACTTAAGCAGCGCACCACGTGCAAAGCACGTGTGCGCTAGCGCTAAGTGCGCTGCGCTCTGAGCAACACACCACGTGCAAAGCACGTGTGCGCTAGCGCTAAGTGCGCTGCGCTCTGAGCAGCGCACCACGTGCAAAGCACGAGTGCGCTAGAGCTAAGTGCGCTGCGCTCTAAGCAGCGCACCACATGCAAAGCACGGGTGCGCTAGCGCTGGAACTAAAAGCTCCCCACCGTCAGATCAAAGATCTAATAATAATGATAAATCATTAATTAATCAGAATTAAATTCTGTTAAGGAAAGATTCCTCAAAATCTTTCCAAACAACAAGATTGTGCTCTGTAAATCAGAGCACCGTTGGATCAATGATCCGATGGTGATTAAAAATCACCAAAATACATAATAAATTCTGTATGAAAAGATTTTCCAATCTTGTTAATAACAAGAAGATTGCCTTCTATAAATCAGAAGCCCTTGGATCAAAGATCCAACGATGGGAAATTCCCCAAATCAATTGGAGAAAAAATCTCTTTAACTGATTGAACTGATCAGCTTGCCCTATATAAAGGCCCTTAGACTTCAAGTCTCAGATACAAAAAGCATAGAGAGGAACTCCCCCATAAGTTTTGAGAGAATCTCAAAAAAAAAATAGCCAAGCTCTCAATTGAAGAACTTCTTTTCTTCAAGGTAAAAGAACAGAGAAATGAAATCATCCCATAATTGAAAAGAAGAACTCACTTCTTTAAAGATCATAGATCTACAAGACCAAGGTCTTTCACAAAAAGATCAAAAGATCTCATCATAAAATAAAAAAAAGAAGAACATAATTCTTCTCAACAGATCATAGATCTATAAGACAAATTGTCTTTTACAAAAAGAGATCATGAATATCTCATTATAAAATAAAGGGGGAGAGAATAATTCAATTCTCTTAAGGATCATAGATCCATAAAGGCAGAGCCTTTCATCAATACAAGAGATTGAAGCATCTCCTGTAAAGTAAGAACTTTTGTTCTTAGGATCTTGAGACAAAATCTCTTCTAAGGGAGAATTTATTTTCCAGATCATAAAATTGATCAAATGCGCTTCTGCGCTCTTGGACTGGCGCTCAACACCGAGCGCACCACGTGTCACTCACGAGTGCGCCACTCAACAGTTAGCGTTTTATGCTCTTGAACTAGCGCACTGCGCTCATGGACTGGCGCTCAGCGCCAAGCGCACCACGTGTCACTCACGTGTGCGCCACTGAACTAATAGCGCAATGCGCTCATAAATTAGCGCACTGCGCCTATCATCTGGCGCTTAGCGCCAAGCGCGCCACGTGTCCCTCACGCATGCGCTATTTGGCAGAAACGCACTGCGCTCTTTGACTGGCGCAAAGCGTCAAGCGCACCACGTGCTCCTCACGTGTGCGCTGATAGAACATAAATTGTTCTTTAATAATCCCAGAGCTATGATGAATGCTCAGCATTCAATAAAAGACAAAATATTGTCAGAATCCAAATCAATGCTCAGCATTGTTAAAAATGGGCCAAGCCCAATTAAATGCTCAACAGCCCAAAATAAATGTTAAACCATTTTGACTTGATTGGACTTAGCCCAAGATTGGCCATAAGTGCTAAACTCAGATTAATTGAGCCCATATGCTCATAAATCTTTTAACAGATCTTAGTTCCAAATTGGACTACAGATCTACCAACCAAACATTGGTTCAAGGGCACATCTCTGAACCCCTATGATATATTTCGTTGTAATCCTTCAACGTCTCCAGAGAGGCGACGGGTCCCGACAACCATACATTTCATAGACTATGATATCTTTAACCTCGGACTGTGGGGTCTTTTTAAACCCACGGACTATGATGTCCTTAACCTCGGACTGTGGGGTCCCTTTAAACCCATGGACTATGATGTCCTTAACCTCGGACCGTAATGTCCTTAAACTAGCATTGGACCATAATGTCCTTAAACTAACATCGGACCGTGATGTCCTTAAAATAACATTGTACCGTAATGTCCTTAAACTAATAATGCACCGCAATATCCCTAAACTAAACAATAGAGCCCAAATGCTCTTTTGTTGGATCTAAATGATCCTGTTAAGTTGATCTTAGTCTAAAATTAGACTAACGTATCCTTAACAAATTGTTAAGTTGATCTTAGTCTAAAATTAGACTAACGTATCCTTAACAAACGTTTAAGTTGATCTTAGTCTCAAATGAGACTAACGCATCCTTAAACCCAAGCCCAAACCCAAATCTAAGAAGATACGGATTTGGACTAATCCACGCCCTACGGGCGACAACATAAATTAGTCTCCGTTTACAATCCACGGACAACCAAAAATAAAACAAACACACACGACACGAAGTGACCATCTGGAGAAGGAGAGAGTGGTTACCGCGATGCGGTAGCGTAATTAACTGCAGGGGCTTGCGCCTGCAGGGAAGAGCGTCCCCACAATCAAAAAACCCACCCTCAACGAGGGTGAATATGACGAAATCTGCTACATCGGCCGCATCCGTCCAAACCTCCGATACATGGTGTCATAAATCAACTTAGCATTTTCGGAGAGGTGGACGGATAAAACCAAATAGAATCTGCCCTCAAATTCAGGCAAGACGAACCTACGCGGTCGCGTCTCTGTATTCGGAGGAGAACAGATTCTGGCACGCCCGGTGGGACATTTTCCTCTTTCCACTCCACACTTCGTGTGTCGTGTTCTCGAACGAATCGCGGTTTAATATGGTTGCCCTTGGGTTCGAGGTACTAAGATTTGGTTTTGCTCCCATGCAGAAAAAAGAACATCAATGGCTTCCAACTGTTCCAGCTGCAACAACAACTCTCATTCCGTCCTATCCGGAGGAGTGACTTACGGGCCCCAAGAGGCCTCCCTGTTCAAGATGCCAGTGGAGCAAATAACTCAGGCCACCACTGGGATGTTCTTCGGGACCATGATCCCACTGATGAGCTTCAATGCCCTGCTGCTGTCGCAAGAAGCCACAAAAAAGTCGGTATTTGATCGACTTGCCACTGCCGCGGTCCCTCTCAACGGGTCGCCCAAATCCAATGCCTCAGTTTTCAACAGACTGGGCCAGAACGCCAACAAGCCCGCGATACCTGAAGCAGCCATCCCAAAGCGGATAGCCATCCCGGCTCAAGCGGACGAAATCATCAGAGAGGCTTCTTCTGCTAAGAAGTCAGTCTTCACAAGGCTGGTCATTCCGGCTCCCGCTCCAGGTGAAGTCTCAAAGCTGCTTCCCCTGCCCATGAGTCTATCTTTGACAGATTGGACATTGCTTCTCAACGGACATCGGTCTTTAAGAGGCTGACGCCGGCGATAACCCTTCGCCAAAACAGGGGGCATGATGAAGTCACCCCTACAGCTGAGATGATCCCGTCCACACGACATGCTCGCCGTCGTCACTGGCGCCGAATAAGGAAGGCTGGGGGCAGCTCCCCTTCTGGACTGACTCCGCCAGCTCCCATGGTGGAAATCGATGCTGCTGTTCCGACTGGGAACAGCTTCGAACCGCTTAGGAGGGTCCGCAAGAACTCTTCAACTGCCATGCCGAAAAGATCTCCTCCACCTGTGGAGAATGCTATAGAAAAGAAGCCGGAGCAGCCCCCTCAGCGGCTGTCCTCCAAAATTTACAAAGTCTGGCGACAGGTCCAAGAATCGGTGATTGATCAAGATTACTCTCGCCGACAGGAAAAGGTGAAAGCTCAGCGAGAAGACGACCGTCCTGTCAAGCCACAGAAGGCGATAGCTACTTGGACGCCTACTGCAGCGGCCCCCTCAACTTCGACCGCCCACAAGAGGAGAAGGCCGGAGAAAATCCCTGTGTCTGCAGCGAGTCACAAGACCACTGAATCTAAACGCTCCAAGTCTAGGGGCATGGTGACACATACCGTTTATATGGCTTCCGAAAAAGAGGAAAGACGTGCTTCTACGGGTCATCGACCACTTACCCGATCGATAACAAAGGCTCAGGAGCCACAGCAGCAAAAACTTCAGGAGATGTTGACTGCAATGGCCGCACTCACTGGGCCAAAAGAAAATCCAGAGACCTCAGAGCAGCGTCAGGAACAAGAAACCGATGCTGAATTCCTCCGAAGAATGCTCGAGAGGAAAGAAAAAGAGGCCGCAGAACAGGCGACCAACATAAAATGAATGGCTCTTTTGTTCCAAGACATGGCCGGGATGATGTTACAGCCGGAACCTCCAGCTGATGACCCCCCCGATTATTATTGAAGGCGACAGAGGGGAGACATCGAACCCTCCTCCGGCTCTTTCAGCAGCCAAGGAGGAGACCATCTCCAAGGCCGCTCTGGATGATTATATTGCTCAGCAAATACGAGTTCATCAAGAGAATGAAGCGGCTGGGCAAATTGTTAAGACTGGAAGACCCCATCTAGGTTGGTACGACCAAATAAAGTACCTGCCGGGATACATGATCCCCAAATTCCATGTATATAAGGGGACGGGGAACCCGCACTAACATGTTGCTCAATTTAGAGCCTTGTGCGGTAATACCGGAGGTGACGATAAGCTGCTGCTTCGTCAATTCGTCGGCAGCTTGGCAGAAACGGCCTTCGAATGGTATTCCGAACTCCCAAATGACTTTGTCAAGACATTTGCAGAGATGGAGCTGCTATTCACCCAGCGTTTCGCAAGTGCTAGCGAACGCACCCCAATCAAGGCATTGATCAATGCCAGGGTGAAGCCTGGAGAAACTTGGGTCCAGTATACAATACGGTGGTGGAATTTATGGTCGAAGTGCGAGCAGCGCATCGAAGAAGCGCCTGCGGTAGGCATGTTCGTGGGTACTCTTGACCCTCAGGCGACTATTTCCCAATTCATGATGTTTTTCAAGCCGACCACTTTCCAGGCCTTGATTGAAAAACTAGCCCAAATGGACCAGATGGGCCACATGCCTTCCTCTTCGAAGCCGGAGCCTCGAAACGAAAAAGGGAAAGGGAAAGCGACTTTTGTCGCCAATACTCAACAACAGCCGAGCAACTTAAAGCCGATTGTTCGCCAAAACAACGCGCGTCCACGCCCATCCCTCGAGGAGAGACTGGGACGTCCTTACTCATTCCCCCGGGATAAAACGAGGAGACAGTTCGAGCTGGCAGTGCGCAACAGACTTATCAATCTGTCGGATCCAAAACGTCAGTTGCAGCCGGGCGATGTCAACAATCCTAATTACTGCACTTACCACCAAGCAGTAAGCCATCCAATCGAAGATTGCTTCGTCTTCAAAGGCTGGATTGAGGACCAATACCAACTGGGCAAATTCACGCTGTCCGAAAACTGGAAGATGAACCCGCCACAACCACATGATCCGAAAAAGATGGACATGCCGGGGGCATCGTGCTCATTCATAGAGAAAGCCCCTGGACCGAAAAGTCCGTAAACTACAAATTTGCCTCAAATATGGCAACGATGGACCACTATGTCCTAAAACTGGCTAATGACCGACATCGTTAAACTACTACAACCCCGCGGTGTCCCCAGGCTGACGTGGTTAAAAATAAAATTAAAATTAAAATTAAAAATTAAAAAAAAACGGTACGTCCACAAGCAAAATGGGTACGAATGAAAACCCGAAAGGGATCCGTGAGTAAAAACAGCAGGGCTACCGACGAGTTTGTGAAAACCCGAAAGGGCACAATCTCATTAAAAAGACACTTGCAAGGTCCTCTCGATCCTGTAAGAAGAAAATACCTGCGTGAGATCCTTACGACCCACAAAGGAGCAACACATTTAGGGATCCCCACGATTCCTAAGGAGAAGTTACACTTACGAGATCCTCACAACTCGTAAGGAGAACCCACTTATGAGACCCTCATGGCTCATAAGATTCAAAAGCCTTAAGTTACAGGGATCTGAACATGTTCTTAAGCCATCACAATCTTCAATTTTGCCCTACAAGCGGTTCAATGCTGACTCTTGTATACAATCCACGGGCGCGAATAAACATTTCCCTAACAAAGTCCCACCAGAAACTGGGGATATGCTCATATGGAAAAAGACACTTGTAAGTCCTCTCGACTTATAAGGAGAAACCACTCTTGTATGATCCTTACGACTTATAAGGGACCATACACTTAAGACTCCTCACGATTCTTAAGGAGAAAACGCACATACGAGATCCTCACGACTCGTAAGGAGAAATACCTTTATGAGACCCTTACGGCTCATGAAGTCAAAAGCCTTAGTCGACAGGATCCTAACCCTATTTACTAAGCCACATTTGTTCGACATCGACAAAGGCAAATGATGATTCGCTCCTGGAAATATCCCAGTTGTAGCGATACTGATGCCTAAATCGGTATCAGATCCCAAATCCCAAACTCGCAGCGAAAAGCCAGCGAGCCACGAATGCGTACGAAATAGCCGAAATGATAGGGCAACTTGCAACAAAATCAGCAAGTAAAAATGTATGCATACAAAATAGCCGAAATGATTGGGCACCTCGCAATAAAAAGAAGTGAGTAAATAAAACAAATAGCCGAAATGATTGGGCACCGCGAAAAATAGCCGAAATGATTGGGCAATCGCGACTTTCGCGATATAAAAGCTGAAATGATAGAGCGTCGCGGAAAGAAAAATATATAAAATGAAACCTTTTGCCCTACAGGTGAGATCACATCGATCCTTGTATACAATCCAGGGACACAAACAAAAGGGGGAACCATACCTTCCTACCAGGCTCCATCCGAAAGAAAGCCAGGTCCCGACGGTTCACCAACAACCAAGAGACCACCTCGACGTTCGTCTCGATACAGCAGACGCGATATCACCCCAGCGTTTTTCCCTCAGCGGGATGCAGACGCAATGTCAACAAAAGACCTCACGGTCAAAACAAAGCGGAGTGATGGCAAAATCCCAGCTCCACCTCAGCATTCGTCTCGTTACACCAAACGCAATGTCAACAACGGCGTTCCTTCGCGGTCCAGCAGGATGCAGACGCAACGTCAACAAAAGACCTCACGGTCAAAACAAAGCGGAGCGACGGCAAAATCCCAGTTCCACCTCAGCATTCGTCTCGATACAGCAGACGGGATGTCAACAACGGCGTTCCTCCGCAGTCCAGCAGGATGTAGACGCAACGTCAACAAAAAGACCTCACGGTCGAAACAAATCGGAGATCATCCCACACCAGCGCGGAGTGGTCACCACCTCGACATTCGTCTCGATACAGCAGACGAGATGTCACTACAGCGTCCTTCCTCCAACAGGATTTGGACACGCCAATGCAAATGAAGCGAAGGCCAGATTCCTAGCATCAGGATCTTGACGGAAACTCATATAAAACCTGAAAGACTATCGGAGATCATCCCACATCAACACGGAGTGGTCACAACCTCGACGTTTGTCTCGATACAGCAGACACAACGTCAGCAAATGAAGCGAAGGCAATATTCCTAGCTTCAAGGTCTCGACGGTAACTCATATAAAACCTGAAAGACTATCGGAGATCATCCCACACCAGCGCAGAGTGGTCACCACCTCGACGTTCGTATCGATACAACAGACGAGATGTCACCCCAGCGTTCTTCCTCCAGCAGGGTTCAGACGTGACAATCAAAAAACGGAGCCACGGAAAAATCCCTAGTTCCAAGCCTCGATGGTTCACCAACAACCTAGAGACAACCGCGACATTCGTCTCGATACAGCAGACGCAATGCCAGCAAACGAAGCAAAGGCCAAATTCCTAGCTTCAGGGTCTTGACGGAAACTCATATAAAACCTGAAAGACTATCGGAGATCATCCCACACCAGCGCAGAGTGGTTATGACTCATCGGGGCTCCCCAAACTGAGCCTAACCTCAAGTAAAAAGCGGCATGGCAAAATCCCTAACGCTTGCTCTTCCGACAGTCAAACTGCCTAGGAAGATTGCTTGAAGACATCTTGTCCAGCCCCCGAAGGGATCAGAGACACGACAGTTGTTCATACCAGAATATTGCATTTTATACCGCCCATTCTTACGCTCGTTTGTTTATAAGCAGGTGCTTTTAATCAGTGTTTGCTACATATTTGCAGGATACTGGTTCTCAGTTCTAAACAGTAAAATTCATGGAAAAGTACGACAAATTCCAGATTACTGCCAACCACAGATAAAACACGGGTCTCCGCTCTCTATCCGTATGTTTCCACACACCAGTTTAAGGGACAAAATGGCAAATCGATGTCATTTTCATGCACAAAGCTCAATGTCAACACAAGATCCAACATATCTACGCGGAGCTCGAGGAAATCATGGCAAAAGATCCACATCACATCACCTTTTGATCTACTGAAATTCTGGAAGAATTGTGAAGAGCTTCTGAGAAAAGTACTATACCACACTGAAGAGGACCATAAACCAGGGGATCCGACAAAAGATGAAGGCACAAGCCTTCTAATAGGCCACGGAACCGCGGCATAAGCGCGCTTAAGCCGCGGAACCGCGGCCATGTGGGCTCCGCACTTGGTCATCTTCTGGGGGCTTTTTTGTAACTTCCTATAGTGCCTGAATGTTGCCCTAGGTTCTCTGTTTCCTGCCTATAAATAGCCCAGAACTTGCCAAGCCATGGTGTTCTTTTTCATGCCCACTTTTTGTTAGTTTTTAGTTTTCTTCTTCTTCTTCATTCTTTCCTCCATGAAATTGTTGTGAGAGCTTTTGAGTGGATGTTAAATGAAGATGAGGGTTATTTTGTATCATTCTTTTTGCTTAGCTTCCCCCTTAAGCTCTCTACCTTAACTTGATCTTGCAACCTCTTAAGTGAGCTTGCAAGTTTAAGCTTTGGTCATTGATCTCAAGGGGTTGTATCATTTTGTTCTCTCTTTTGTGCTTCATTCTCCATGAATTCTTTGCCTTTTCTTGATCTTGCAACCTCTTAAGTGAGCTTGCAAATTTAAGATTTGGTTATTGAACCCATGTCTTGTTTTGGGTTCTATAGTTCCTAATTTCATTTCTTGCTCATTTACTTTCATGCACTTAAATTCCATGCACTTTTAATTATTGTTGTTAAGAATAAATACAATATTGTAAGTTAAGGTTTCATTCCTCATTTCCTTTTCCCGTTATTTTCCTTTGAACTCCGCCCAAACGTTACGCAAGCGCTCCGTTAGGCACCCTACCCTACCAAGGTAACGGTGATTCCTAACCGCGACCGGTTGTGTTTGGTTTGGCCAGAGGCGAAAGCAAGAGACAAGAACGGACGAACAAGGGTCAATAAGCCGGATTCCACGAATACCGTGCTTAAATCCCCTAATCCACGTTGTTGCCGATTGCTCTAGCTTCAATTGGTCAAGACTCGGCTCAAAGGTTTTCAGTACGGATTTCTTTAGCTTACACTTTCGTATATTTTTCTTAACAACTTTATACTTGCATATAACTGTAGGGTGTTTTTCGTCACCCTATTGAGATGGGAATACGCGCGCTTTTGTCAGGCGTATACTACAGATTCTCCCTGTCTAGGGTAGGCCGGAGTTTATTGATTGTGGGGATCCAAATCTCCGGCAGCCGCGGACTAAGCTGCCGTTAATTACCCCTCGCCTTTGGGGTGAGAGAACCTCCGATTAACGGGTTAAAATGGTCATGCGAACTGAATGTGCAGTGTACGTGTGTTGTGTTTTGAAAGGGGGGTTTGGATATATCGGGAGCCACGCAGAGTTTTTACGGGGATCCCGCTACCCGGATAGCGGGCTGGGGGTCAAGGGGGCTAGCAGCCCCCTTGCGGGGTGCAGGGCAGCGCCCCGTTAGAAATTTTTTCTAACAGGGACAGTGTCGCGGAGTGTGTGTGTGTGTAAATATGTATACATATGTGTGTATATATATATATGTATATATATATATAAAGGAAAGAGGGGGGAAAAGGCATCCAAAGGATGCGTGGGGCCAGCGCCTTGAGCGCTGTGCGCTTAGGTGCTGTGCGCTCAGGCGCAAGCGCGCCACGTGGGCGTTTTGCGCCTGAGCGCAAGCTCGCCACGTGTCGGCATGTGGGCGCTTTGCGCTCGAGCGTAGTGCGCCTGAGCGCAAGCGCGCCACGTGTCGGTACGTGGGCGCTTTGCACTCGAGCGCAAGCTCGCCACGTGTCGGCACGTGGGCGCTTTGCGCTCGAGCGCAGTACGCCTGAGCGCAAGCGCGCCACGTGTCGGCACGTGGGCGCTTTGCGCTCGAGCGCAGTGCGCCTGAGCGCAAGCGCGCCACGTGTCGGCACGTGGGCGTTTTGCGCTCGAGCGCTGGGCGCTGGCGAGACAAAGGGACTTTTAGTCCCAGAACCAGAAGCTATGCTTCAGAAAGGAGATATTTATTATTATTATATATATATATATGTAAATATATGGAGTTAAACTCCTAAAATGTTTTGGTTGATGAAAGGGATTCTTCCTCTTTCTCCTCTGTTGGCTGGATCTTGATGATCAAGAGATGTGAGATCTAAAAATCTCTCCTTTCTGAGATCTAATGGTAGATCCAAGTTCCCCTTTGTGGGTTTTGTGGTGGAAGACTTCTTGGTTTTTGAAAAGAAAGAGTAAAACTCTTGATTTAATTCAAAAGAAATGAGAAGGTTTAGAACCTTGGAGAAGGAGCAGGAGGCACAAAAGATCTCAGATCTAAAATTTTTGTGGAGAGAATGAAAATTATTCTTTATTCATCATCATGTTGCCTTTTATAAGCTTACATATTTACATATAGCCCCTTGGGCTTCATAAAAATGGCATTTTGCCTATCCCATGGCTCACGTGCCATTTCATTTTTGCACATAAGCCATGGGCTTACAAAATATTGGCTTTATGCCCATTTTGCATACATTCATGTATAAAAAATTACATAAAAATTATTTATTACATGATTTTGTTGTTGGCATAGGGAGGCTGGCCGCGGGCTCGACTTGGGCATGGGCCCGCTTGACCTGGGCTTCGGCCCACCTAGCTTGGGGGTTGACCTTGACTTTGACTCGGTCAACCGGGGTGTACATTTTTACCCCAACAATAACACTTAGGATAGAATTGAACAAATATATACACATTCTTTATTGACTCGTCTAAAACTCGAACGGACATACAACCATCTCCCTGTGGATCGACCCGTGCTCAACCGGCTAGCTGCATAGCGACACCGTCCTGATCGCGGTTATAACTTTAGAACTTTGAACATCCGACACGCCAAAAGCGTGCGATCAAATGGCACCGTTGCCGGGGAGACGGCAACGTATTTTCTTTCTTGTTATTCGGGTTAATATTCTTTTTGTATATATATAAAATTGTAAATAAAATAAAATAAAATAAAAATCTTTTTGTTATTTTTGATAATTTTTGTGTGCAAGTGTGCAGGCTAATCTGGAGCAAGTACAGTAATCAAATCAAGAAACAGAGGTTTTTTATTAAGGTGTACAGAGAATGGCACGTGTATTGACCTAAGGTTCAGGCGCCAGCTCATCAATTTGACCGCGGAACCGTGGTCAAATAGGGGATTCAGCGGCGGTTCTGCGGTCCTTTTGAGGCTTCTGAGCCCCAAATTTTTTCTGCCCTTTCTCTTTCCTCTAGTTCCCTCTCTAAATTCCACTATACTGTATTTTCTGCAGGCTTCTCTGCACAAAATTGCACCGCCGCAAAATAATTTTTTGTTGTTTTAGATTTTGTGTGTTAATCGCTTTGCATATACTAATACGGACATGTAGGGGCTTGAACACCAATTCAGATTGGGTGGGGATTTCATCACCCTTCCTAAGACCCCACAAATCACTAATTGCATACGCATTACCTTGAGCTAATAAAAAATACTAGACTCAGACCTAAGGACGTCGCGCTCAATAGGACAGAGGACTGGTTGTAGGCATCGGCCGTTTATCCTATCCCGACTTTGCGGTGTCTAGACAAGTGTGTCTAAGGCAAGTGGTTACTTAATTAGGACCACTACTTACGTAGTGGGGAGCCTCCCACTTACCTGGCCGTAATTGGCGGAGAAGAGGCGGTTTGAGGTCCTATTTCTAGCCCTTTGGAACAGTTAGGAGCAGTCTAGTTGGACTTTAAAGACCCTAGCTCTAGGTGTGTTTGTGCATATTGTGATTGTGCTTGTAAATTTTAGTCCCATAATTCCGTATTCTTTCAAACAAACAATTTTCAAAACTCCAAAAACAAACATTTTTTTTTCTTTTAATAAAAATAAAAAAATCCACATTCTTTTTTCCCTCCTTTTCTCTTCCTTTCTTTCTTTCTCTCTTCATATCATGGGTACTCCACCTAGAAAAACTCTTGCCGAACTTTGGTACCCACAACCAGACATTACTTCTTACGGTTCTTGCTTTGGCCGAACATCGAACGATCCCTCCATGCCCAAAATTTCATTGAAAGATCGCATAGAAGCGTCTAGGACAAACACTTGCGTTCCGCAATCCATTTTGTATCAACCTTTTCAACCTCCCCCACCCTCTTATGTTGATACCCCTTTTGCAAGTCGTCCTTTGTCCATCGCTGAATGTATTGAACAATCCTGCAGCCGATCTTTCACTCCTTTCACCATTACAGATTCCTGGGATCAACAATTACATTCACCTTCTTATCCAAATGTTGATCCAGTTCCTGTCCAGCCAGTCAATTCCTACCAGTCCTACCCGACTTTTGCACCTTCCCTAGACATTGCTTCTGAACCGCCATTTGGGAATTTTCAGTATCCAAACAACTTTGAATCTTTTACTGAAACCCCTTCACAACCCATGTCTAGTCTGGAACAGTCTTTGGAAGATTTTAGGGTAGCGTCGTACCAACAGATGATGGATTTGAATGTGTCCATGGCCGCCCTCATACAACCTAGTGACCCGGTAGCTAGTTTTCAACTAGCTCCAAATTTTCCAATGTATGAAGAGGCGGTAGGACAGGTTGAGAATTTGAGTGGAGAGAGTGAGCTGTACCCCCTTCCGAATCAAGCCTACCCGTTTCAACTTGCATCCCACAACTCCGGTTTTGAATGTCTATCTAGTGTTCCAATCGATTCATTGATTAAAGATAGAACAGATAATGAGTTGTGTGACTTTGTAGTGTTTGATTTGTCCGATTGTGAAGGGTCCCTTTCGAGTGAAACCACACCCAATCCTTTTGACCTCTACACCTCCACTCTAGAACCTGAATTGATTAATATCCATGCCTTTGTTGAGGTGTCTGAGAATATTGATTTTCACTTGATTGAGGATATTGACGTCGGGAATATTTTGGATGATGAACCCGTAGATTTGGATGAGTTTTTCTCTTCAATTCATCATCCCGAGTCATTAAATGTTTTTCCCGAACTTCATATGCGTCTGGATTTTGAGGATAAATGCATGGATGTGCTGAATTTTGAGGAAAATTTTGAGGATAGTTTTGAGGATGAACCAGTTTTGCTTGATGAGTCGGATTTCCCAATTCATCCTGTCCCTGTTATTGACTGTGTACACCCTCCTGAACCCTTAATTGATACCCTTCCTCAATCACTTCCCCCCATCCTTTCCATCGTTCCGACATTGCAAGAAACCGTATCACTTTCATTTCATATGTCTGATTTTCCAAGTTCGGCTTACCCATGGTTTCTCACGAATCTTGAGGGATTTGACCCAATTTCTCGCCATATTGATATATTAGTACAATCCATCTTTTCACATCGATCATTACAGATTGTAGTAATTTATTCAATCCATTTCCACCCTCAAGTTCGTATTCCACTTCTTTCTCCCTTCCGCCATTCTTCTTCTCATATACCGAGACCGTATTCCGCTTCTATCTCCATATGGTCTCGCGTATTCTCTATTTCTTACCTCTCCGCATTCTTTCACCAGCCACTGCTTTATCACGATAAGATCTTTGAATGGTTGGTGCTCACTTTTGGCCTGTGTAAGGCCTTGTATAGCTTGATACTGTTCTTTTCCCCCCTAATCCTGAACTTCAACGCTTAATAGCGGAAACACTGTTTTACTTAAGTTTGTGGGGGACTCCTTTTTTGTATATATTTTTTGTTTTCCTTTTTATTTTTGTATAAAACTTTTTTTGGGGAGCGCCGACAATTTTGACCCTCCTGGTATAGCCTGACAGTGAGGGCACTGTCAAGTTTAAGTTTGGGGGTGTGCTCGGTAAGCTTTCTTCCTTCGCATTCATTTGTATATTTTGCATTTGCATACCTTATTAAAAAAACCCATAAAAATCGAAAATTTTCCAAAATATAAAAACTTTGTCGTCAAGTTAGCTAATAGGGTAACTTAGATTTTTATTCTAGAAGCTTAGTGGATATGTTAGAAATAACTAAATCCTAGGCTTAGGAATTGAAAACCCTAAAAATAACCCTCATTCTGTCTAACTTTGGTAAGTATACGTCCTTACAGTTTTTTTTCCGAGAAATAGGTAATCTTGAATTCAGTTCTTGAGTTAAGTCAAGATGAAGGGAAAGTATTGAAGCTTTACCGGAGGATAAGTCTGAAAAATAGTTTCTATTCTTGAGTTCAAATTCAGAAAGTATATACCCTACAAACTGCACTTACACGCACCTTGAAATTTAGGATAGTAGAGGATACCTAGAAATACTCTTGCCTGAAAACCTAGTATGAAAGAAAAAACGGTATTTAAAGCTAAACACCAAAAGAGCATATTGAAAAATATATCCGGTCTTGAAAAAGAAAAAGAAAAAGAAAAATAGAATAAAGTCAAGACCTGGAAACTGCTATTTACGCTTTAAAGTTCACACATTCAGTAATCGGCCGTTAGTGCCTCAAGAAGCATTAACAGTCGCATGAAAAGTGTGTGAGCAACACCGTCCATCATTAAATGAAAAGAAGTAGTATTAGGTATTAGGGCAATAGTATTATAGCTTGAATTGAATTCTTGAGTGTAGGGGTGCAAATATACACACACGTAGGGGTATACAATCAAATGTTTGGATAAAAGATAGAAATAAATAATAAGACTTGTGTTTTCTGTAAAGTTGATAAAAATCCCTGATTTGAGGCCGCACTTTAGAAGGAAAACTCAGGAGAACCAACATCTTTCTAAACTTTTTTGGAACGTATAGGATCCAAGGTTAAATAGATAGGAGGTGTGAAAAAATAAGGGTTGGATATTTCTAACTTAGAATGATAGAGTTTCTAACGTAAATACTAAACCGTAGGAGTAGAATCGATGTTAACTTATGACACTAGCTTGACGGGATTTTGTGGGTGTAATCCGCTGAAAACCCTCAGGAGACAACACTCCTCCTACTAGGGACACCTAGAGGTTTAACGGCTTGTTGCACGTGCTCAGTGCAATCGCGTTCCCTGTGAAAGTGCGGTTAGGACTTTTTTGTGAATAATTGGTTTTGCTCGGGACGAGCAAAAGTTAAGTTTGGGGATATTTGTTCATACCAGAATATTGCATTTTATACCGTCCATTCTTACGCTCGTTTGTTTATAGGCAGGTGCTTTTAATCAGTGTTTGCTACATATTTGCAGGATACTGGTTCTCAGCTCTAAACAGTAAAATTCATGGAAAAGTACGACAAATTCCGGATTACTGCCAACCACAGATAAAACGCGGGTCTCCGCTCTCTATCTGTATGTTGCCACACACCAGTTTATGGGACAAAATGGCAAATCGATGTCATTTTCATGCACAAAGCTCAATGCCAACACAAGATCCAACATATCTACGCGGAGCTCGAGGAAATCATGGCAAAAGATCCACATCACATCACCTTTTGATCTACTGAAATTCTGGAAGAATTGTGAAGAGCTTCTGAGAAAAGTACTATACCACACTGAAGAGGACCATAAACCAAGGGATCCGACAAAAGAAGAAGGCACAAGCCTTCTAATAGGTCACGGAACCGCGGCCATGTGGGCTCCGCACTTGGTCATCTTCTGGGGGCTTTTTTGTAACTTCCTATAGTGCCTGAATGTTGCCCTAGGTTCTCTGTTTCCTGCCTATAAATAGCCCAGAACTTGCCAAGCCATGGTGTTCTTTTTCATGCCCACTTTTTGTTAGTTTTTAGTTTTCTTCTTCTTCTTCATTCTTTCCTCCATGAAATTATTGTGAGAGCTTTTGAGTGGATGTTAAATGAAGATGAGGGTTATATTGTATCATTCTTTTTACTTAGCTTCCCCCTTGAGCTCTCTACCTTAACTTGATCTTGCAACCTCTTAAGTGAGCTTGCAAGTTTAAGCTTTGGTCATTGATCTCAAGGGGTTGTATCATTTTGTTCTCTCTTTTGTGCTTCATTCTCCATGAGTTCTTTGTCTTTTCTTGATCTTGCAACCTCTTAAGTGAGCTTGCAAGTTTAAGATTTGGTTATTGAACCCATGTCTTGTTTTGGGTTCTATAGTTCCTAGTTTCATTTCTTGCTCATTTACTTTCATGCACTTAAATTCCATGCACTTTTAATTACTTGCTTGTAATCTTTTCTTTTCTTTGTTTATCTTTTCTTTTGCTCTTTTTGGTTCGTTTTGTGAATGGTTGTAATTATTGTTGTTAAGAATAAATACAATATTGTAAGTTAAGATTTCATTCCTCATTTCCTTTTCCCGTTATTTTCCTTTGAACTCCGCCCAAACGTTACGCAAGTGCTCCGTTAGGCACCCTACCCTACCAAGGTAACGGTGATTCCTAACCGCGACCGGTTGCGTTTGGTTTGGCCGGAGGTGAAAGCAAGAGACAAGAACGGACGGACAAGGGTCAATAAGCCGGATTCCATGAATACCGTACTTAAATCCCCTAATCCACGTTGTTGCCGATTGCTCTAGCTTCAATTGGTCAAGACTCGGCTCAAAGGTTTTGAGTACGGATTTCTTTAGCTTACACTTTCGTATCTTTTTCTTAACAACTTTATACTTGCATATAACACTTAGGATAGAATTAAACAAACATATACACATTCTTTATTGACTCGTCTAAAACTCGAACGGACATACAACCATCTCCCTGTGGATCGACCCGTACTCAACCGGCTAGCTGCATAGCGACACCGTCCTAATCGCGGTTATAACTTTAGAACTTTGAACATCCGACATGCCAAAAGCGTGCGATCAACAGTCGCAAGGTTACTCGAATAGTAAGATTGCCTATCGAGAGATACATCAGTCAAAGCGACGGTACGACAGGCAAAACCCTAGTACCACAGACCCTAATGGACCTCTGTCGTAAAGAGCAGAGGTTAACTGTGACGTTAGGACATTCTTGCGAGAACTTCTCGATTCGTCTCGACTCGTAAGGAAAATCCTTAGGAAATGGGGATAAGGACCTGTTTCCTAAGCACCGGGGCCCTGCAAGTCGGTCCGAAATGGACTCTTGCATACTATTCACGGACCACACTCTCCAAAGTCGAATCTCGACAAGGAGGGAAACAACCACTTACAGGTCATCTCGACTTGTAAGAGGGAAAATTCTCGAGTGAGATCCTTACGACTCTCAAGAGAAAGCACACTTAGGAATCCTCACGATCCCTAAGGAGAAAATACACCTACGAGATCCTTTCGACTCGTAGGGAAAAAATTCTTTATGAGACCCTCACGGCTCATAAAGTTGAAAAGCCTTAGGCAGCAGATCTGAACCTGCTTCTTAAGCCATCGCTACCTCTCGAAGAATTCAAGACGGAATGCTCTCTATCATCTACAGGCTACGCCTACTAAAGTAACATGCCGGCAACAAAGAAAAGAGAAGAAAGCAGGAGATAACACAAGATAGTACGAAAGAAATGTATCTTTTATTTATAAATTCAATCGGGTACAAGATACATCATATGAAAGAATAAAAATGGGTACAATTTTATTCAAAAGAAAAAAATTACAAATGATAATTGGTACAAAAAGAATTATTGGGAGGGAAGCGTTTTCAATAAACCAATCAATTGTTCGCGCGCTCCCCTCAGCCCCTTTTTACGGTCAGCTGCCGCGGACAACTCCGCTTCAACCTGAGCCCGTTGCTGCAAATAAGATGAAAGTTGCTCATCGACGGCCCGCTGAGCTGCCTCACGACTCCGCGCATCTCACTCAGTGAGGTCGAGCTTCTGCCTCAGCATTAGCCCGTCAGAAATGCATCGTAGAAGGCCCTCAAAGATAGCTTTCAGCTGTACAGTATTCGCGTCAACCTGAGCATGCAGCTGAACAGATTCACTTGAAATCTCCTCGCGCTCCTTATGTTTCAAGGCCGCTTCTTGTTCAAGATGACGGATGTTTCCCCCAATCAGAGCAAAGCTCTGTTTGAATTTCAAAAATTCAAAAATTGAAGCAACGCTTCAAATTTCTTGCGCTGCGCGGAACGCGCCACGTGTCCAAAGCTGATACGTCAGCGCAGCGCCCAAGGCAGCGCACCCAATCAGAGCAAAGCTCTATTTAAAACAAAATTAAAGGAAGCAACGCTTCAGTTGCGCTGCGCTCTGCGCTGCGCGACACGTGTCAGCGCAGTTGCGTTTGCGCCAAACAGAATTAAAATTCCAGTAAGATCTTTCTGTTCTTGTTAAAACAAGAAGATTGTCTTCTGTAAAACAGAAGCCCTTAGATCAAAGATCCAACGGTGAGGAGAAATCCCCAAATCACTCAGAGAATGATCTCTTTAATGAATTTAACAAATTAATGGGCACTATATAAAGGCCTCTAGACCCCAATTCCAAAAGGGACAGAGATAGAGACACAGAGACAGAAAACACAGAGAAAACAGAGAGAAAATTAAGAGAACTCCTCTAAAGAATTTTGAGAAGAACTCAGAAAGAGAAAAAGGTAAAAACCCTTTGAATAAAAGAAGAGTTTCTTCTAAAAAGATCATTGATCTAAGAACAAGATCAAAGATCTTCAATAAAAAAGATAATAATAATAAAGGCATTGCCTTTTTTATGAACCATTGGTTCTGGAATCTTAAAAGATTCTTTTCTTGAATCCAAAATTGGATCAAGATATTAAAACAGTGCCTTGCACTTGTAAATCTGCACTGTTGCGCTCTCGGGTTGGCGCAAGCCACCAGAGAGCGCCACGTGTCAGCTCCAGAACCACTTGCGCTATGCGCTTTTAAAATAGAGTATTGCTCTCTGAAATTGGCGCAACTCACCAGAACGCGCCACGTGTCAACAGCGCAACAGCGCAGCGCACTGGCACAGCGCACTGCGCTTGCGCTCACCAGAGTGTGACACGTGTCACCTCCACATGCGCTTGCGCTCATTAATTGGCGCAGAGCGCCTGACAGGCCACGTGGCACTCTGTCAGTGTAATCAATGCTCTGCATTATTTAAAGAAGGGCTGAGCCCAATTAAAAAAGGCCTAACAGGCCTAATAAAATGCAATGCATTATTTTAAAAAAGGGCAGAGCCCAAACAAAGGTCTGTCAGACCAAAACAGATGCTCTGCATCATAAAAATAAAGGGACAGAGCCCAAATCAAATAGGCCTTACATGCCAAAATAAAATGCAGTGCATTATTAAGCAGGGGCAGAGCCCTAGTAAAGGCCTAATAGGCCAAATGCAAATAAAATGTTGCACATTTTCAACTGGACTTAGCCCAATATTGGCCGTAAGTCCTCAAATTAAATTGACTGAGTACGACTGCTCTCTTAATCAGTTTACATCCGGTTCAAGGGTACATCTCTGAACTCCTCTGACATCCGTCGTTGTAATCCTTCAACGTCGTCAGAGAGGTGATGGGTCCCGACAACCATACATTGCTACGGACTTAAGCGTCTTTAAACCAACTCATGGACCACCACGTCCTTAAACTGGCAATGGACCACTATGTCCCTAAACTGGAACAATAGAGCCAATTGCTCTCTTGTCGGATCCAAACGATCCCGTTAAGTTGATCTTAGTCTGGAAATTAGGCTAACGTATTCTTAACAAACGTTTAAGTTGATCTTAGCCTCAAATATGGCTAACGTGTCCTTAAACTAATATCCGTCCCCAAAATGGGAATGTTGGACCACTATGTCCCTAAACTGGAACAATAGAGCCAATTGCTCTCTTGTCGGATCCAAACGATCCCGTTAAGTTGATCTTAGTCTCAAATTAGACTAACGTATCCTTAACAAATGTTTAAGTTGATATTAGCCTCAAATAGGGCTAACGTATCTTTAAACCCTCAAGCAGACTTTAGTCCCAAATTGGACTATAGGTCTCCCAACCAACTTTGGTTCAAAGGGTACATCTCTGAACTCCTCTGATATCTGTCATTGTAATCCTTCAACGTCGTCAGAGAGGCGACGGGTCCCGACGGCCATACATTAAATGGACCACTACGTCCCTAAACTGGAACAATCGAGCCCCCAAACGCTCTTTTGTCGGATCTAAACGATCCCGTTAAGTTGATCTTAGTCTCAAACTGGACTAACGTATCCTTAACAAACGTTTGAGTTGATCTTAGCCTCAAATATGGCTAACGTATCCTTAAACCGAAACCACAAACCCAAATCTAAGAAAATACGGATTTGGACTAATCCACGTCCTACGGGCGACGACATAAATTAGTCTCCGTATACAATCCACGGGCAACCACAAACAAAACAAATACCCACGACACGAAGTGAAATTCGGGAGAAGGAGAAAGCTGTTATCGCGATGCGGTAGCGTAATTAACTGCAGGGGATTGCGCCTGCAGGGAAGAGCGTCCCCACAATCAAAAACCCCTCAAGCGAGGGGGAATCTGACGAAGTCTGCTACATCGGCCGCATCCGTCTAAACCTCCGATACACGGTGCCATAAATCAACTTGGCATCTTCGGAGAGGTGGACGGATAAAACCATATAGCATCTGCCCCGAATCTCAAGCAAGACGTCTCTCACGTCGCGCCGCCATTCGGAGGGGAACAGATTCTGGCACGCCCAGTGGGACCTTTTTCTCTTTCCACTCCACACTTCGTGTGTCGTCTTCGCGAACGAATCGCGGTTTGTTAATGGTTGCCTTTGGGTTTCAAGTTACTAAGATTTGGTCTTTTGCCTGGCGCAGAAATCAAGCGTCAATGGCATCCAACTGCTCGAGCTGCTCAAAATGTAAGTGCAACCGACGCTCCGCCTCGCCTGGAGGTGTAGCCTATGGGCCTCAAGCGGCCTCCATACTTGATATGCCGGTGGAACAGGTGACTCCGGCCACCACCGGTCTGTACTTCGGGACCATGCTCCCGCCTGCAAGCTTCACCATTCTAGTGCCCGCACCGGAAATGCAAAAGAAGTCGGTCTTCGATCGGCTTACTACTACCACGGCCCCTCTCAACGGTCGTCCAATATCAAGCCGGCAGCCTCTGTCTTTACCAGGCTAAACCAGAACTCTGATGGGCCCGCCAAGAAGCCCATGAACCCTGAAGTGGCTGTCCCGAGGAAGACAGCCACCACTGCTCCTGAAGTCGTCAAGGCGGCTTCTCCTGTTAAAGAGTCGGTCTTTTCAAGGCTAACCATTCTGACTCCTGCTCCTGCTCGAGGGTCTGTGTTTGACAGATTAGACACCGCCACTCAAAAGAAATCAGTCTTCAAGAGGCTGGCACCAGCGGCGCCTCATCTAGACAGAGGGCAAGACAAAACCATCCCCATCGCCGAACCATCCTCAACAGCTCGACACGCTCGACGTCGCCACTGGCGCCGAGTAAGGAAGGCCGGGGGCAATTCCCCTTCTGGGCTAACTCCACCAGCTCCAATGGTGGAAATAAATGCTGCTGTTCCAATTGGGGAACAGCTTTGAACCGCTAAGGAGGGTAAGCAAGAACTCTCCGACTGCCACGCTAAAAAGATCTCCTCCACCTGCGGAGAGGGTTACAGAAACGAAGCTGGAGCAGCCCCCTCAACGGCTGTCCACCAAAATTTACAAGGTCTGGCGGCGGGTTCAAGACTCCGTAATCGACCAAGATCACTCTCTTCGGCAGAAGAGGGTGAAAGTACAGGAAGAAAAGAACCGTCCTGTCAAACAGTAAAGGACGACAACCACTTGGGTGCCCACTACAACGGCCCCCTCCACGTCGACTACTCAAAAGAGAAGAAGGCCGGAGAAAATCCCCACGCCTGCGGCAAATGTCAAAGGCGGTGAGCCCAAACGCCCTAAGTCCGGGGGCATTATGGTCCATACCGTCTACATGGCGTCTGGGAAAGAGGACAGCCGTATATCCACAGGTCATAGACCGCTTACGCGATCGATGACTAAAGCTCAGGAGCAGCAGCAGAAGCTCCAAGAAATGATGAATGCGATGGCCGCACTCACTGGACCAAAAGAAAGCCGCGAAGCGTCCTCGGATCAACGCCAGGAGCAAGAAACCGACGCCGAGTTCCTTCGGAGAATATTGGAGAAGAAGGACAAAGAGGCCGCGGAACAAGCAGCCAATATAAAACGAATGGCCCTTCTATTCCAGGATATGGTGGGTATGATGATCCAGCAGGATCCTCCTGCTGAAGATCCTCCGATCATCCTTGAAGATGACAGAGGAGAAACGTCGAATCCACCGCCGGCTCTGTCAGCAGCCAAGGAGGAGACAATTTTCAAAGCTGACCTGGACGAATATATAGCTCAGCAGATACGGGTTCATCAGGCAACGGAGGCAGCCGGTCAAGTTGTCAGAACGGGGCGACCATATCCGAGCTGGTATGATCAGATCAAGAACCCGCCGGGCTATACAATACCGAAATTCCATGTCTATAAGGGGACTGGCAATCCCCATCAACATGTTGCCCAGTTTAGGGCTCTTTGCGGTAACACTGGCGGTGATGATAAATTGTTGCTTCGCCAGTTCGTCGGTAGCTTATCGGAGATGGCATTTGAGTGGTACTCCGAACTCCCAAATGACTCCATCAAGACCTTCGCTGAAATGGAGTTGTTGTTTACCCAGCGCTTCGCAAGTGCCAGTGAGCGTACTCCAATAACAGCTTTGATTAATGCGAGAGTAAAGCCGGGCGAGACTTGGGTTCAATATGCAATCCGATGGCGGAACTTGTGGTCCAAGTGCGAACAGCGCATTGAAGAAGCGCCGGCGGTGGGCATTGTTAGTTATGTATATGCCCTAGAGGCCATTGTTGTACATATGATGTATATTATAATGGATGCTTGGTTATATATAGAGAAGACTTTCTTGCTCGTCATGATAGTATGCTATTTGGTTTCACTTTATCTTAACATGTTGACTTGTATTGGTTTACTGTTTTACTCTCACATATTGATAAAGCCCTTAGGACTTGTACTCGACTACTGGGACTATGATGAGATCATACTAGTGGGGCCGCGGTAGTCGATGAGTACATCCTATAACTGTTCCTAGTCGAGGGTATATCGAGACAGGGCATCGATACACCAGAGTAGACTAGCGTATACGCATCTTGACCCATATGATGGGCGATGGATGATCCCATATCCATCGGTGTTAGACATCAGAGATGGTGTACGGGTGCTCAGTAGAGACTGGGTACACTGGACGGACTCGCCGAGAACTCCCAGATGGTGATATACCACACGTCAGATGGCAGTTCTCCGGTGACACAGGTACAGGGTAGTCTGAAGACCCGAGATCGTCATAGAGTCTTGTGTGATTCCCACTGTGCTTTGATTTCCACCTTACCACGTCCAAGAGGGCGTGCAAAACGGTGGCTTTTGGGTACAGTCCCGAATCACATGGAGGCAATGAGCGATAGGAGGGGATTCGTCTCTCCCGGTATAAGGAGTTGATGTTGTGCTGTGTTCGATTGGCTATAACTGGAAGTCCCTGGCCAGGGCTGATATAGAGATTTACTGGTAAGTGTTACTAGTAGTTTCTCGACCCGTTATGAGCCATACATCGACACGACTTATCGGTTACTGGGGTCTGACGTATACCACCCCTAGACTTGATATGCGACATATCAGACGAACAGACCGGACTGTACGGGAGTGTTACCGATCGGATTCACAGGAGAACGCACAGGCTAGCTTGTTGATCTTCTGATCGCTCAATACCTGGGTGGCTGTTACGTTTAGCTGACCGCTTGCAGCTTGTGGGTGTTTGATATGATCATCACCTGCTACCGGCGTATTGACGATTCTTTAGAGTCCTACACAGAGGTTTCTTGGCTCAGGCGAAACAGAGTAGTGGCACATATGTGATATGCGCAGGAGCGAGAATAATGCGATATGGGATACCGTATTTGATTCTCGCGATATATGGATATGAACCGGGTCATCGGATCAAGTGTTGATTCGATGAATCGGTACATGATATATTAGTCGGTTATATTCGATATAGCCGGATCGTCGGATCAAGTGTTGATTCGATGATTTAATATATAATAATATATATGATATATTATTATATTAACTAATATTGGCTTACTTTATTATTTCATTTTCTCAGTGGATGATACATTGATATATATGCGATATATGTTAATTGTATTATTTTCTTTTGTTGCAAATATATAATATATATGTGATATATATTATTGTGACATGATATAATTAATTGTTAAACATGTTTAAGGATGATTAATTGAGGTTAGGGTTTGATTGGGTTTAGTTGCTTCAAGTTCTTTCTAGAAGCAATTTTCTTTTGTCATTTGTAAAGATATTTTGGATGACACATTTTTAACTTAACCAAACCCTAACCCTAGTTGTTTCTCTACACATTCTCATCCATTCATCCTTGACCATGGTTAATAATTAAATCATATGTTTATATTTCTATTCATCACAAAAGAAAAGATATAATCATTATTCTTATTCCATTATCATCTTCTTCTTCTTCTCTCTTGAAGAAGCTCTCTTGAAAATTCTTATGTGATGAAAGATTATGAGAAAATGATATTAAAAGAAAGCAAAATCACTACTCTCTCATCCTCATTTCATCTAGCCCTTGGGATTAGGGAGTTCTTCTCTTTTGAGTGAGAAAGCTTGAGTCGAAGCGACTTCAAGGTAGATCATCGGAGATTTGGATTACGACAAGCTAGAATGGATCGTTCGAGTCGTGGAGCCTCTCATGAGTCCGGGAGATCGTGGATCGCGGCAAAGGGACTTCTACTCGGAGCTTGTGAAGTGAAGGAGCGGACTACAAAGGTTGTAATCCCTCACACTTAGATAAAAGTTATCTTATTGCATATTAAACCCTAATAATCTAGCAAAGATCCCGGCTTTGGGTTGTTCGGCACGTCTAAAATTTAATCCGGGCATGTTTGATGCCTTAAGAACCTTCACAAGAGTGCCTAGGAACCCTACAGTGGTATCAGAGCTACTAGGCATTGGATGTCGACCTATGGGGGGTTCTCACTGTGTGACAGTGTGGCGAAGCATAGGCTCTTACCCCCAGGGTGTCCCGAGACCGGAAGGTGTTCCGGCGGGTTGTAGTCCTCGCGAGGGGGCATGCGTAAAAAGTAGCGGCTGAGGGACCCGTTGGTGCCACGGCGACCCCATTGGATGGGGTGGCTGCCTGACCTACAGTGGTATCAGAGCCAAGCTAGAGCATTAGGCGATGTGTTTACGAAGTTAAAACTCCGATCGAACCCGAAACGGACAAAATGGACCCCTCTCTGGAAATTTTTTAAATTTTGGGATTTTTCAGAATTAAAAATGTGTAAAAAAATCAGCAGGTAATTCTAAGAATTACCATGAAACACGTGCCCACAATTCGGCCAACAGAGCGCGGAACCGCGGCAGAAAGGGGGTTCGCGCGGCGCTTGCGCGGCGGCACTGTTGAATTGGGACACGTGGCTTCATGGTATTGCTCGTAGTTACTTGCTGAGTATTCTGGATATTTTTAATCTGTCTCAGGTGTTTATAAAATCTGGGGTTTATTTTGTAATCGTAGATTCGATCGGAATATTTAAATTCGTATTTCTTTCCGGATATTTAGAAACTGTTAAACTGGTTGAACGGATATCATTAACCCACTTTATTCCGGCACGGCAAACTTTCAAGCGTTGAATTTTTATTGGGTTTAAATCTTTCGGAAAATTGTACAAGTTAAGCGGTGGACCCTCTAGAAGACAACAAACCTTAACTCGATTATGTGACCGTCTTGAACTGCCTTTTGAACCTTCGGGTTTGAGGCAGTACGGCGTGCCACATGTGAGGCGTTGGCTTGGCCCTTCTACGGTTGGATCACTGGTACTGTGACATATTCTGGGATTATTTGAACTCCGCTCAAGAGTTGAGCACTTCGGGAAATTTTGGGTGTTTGATTATCTGTTCAAATAGTTTAATACCGTATATTTATCTGGAATGTGATACAATATGTGGAATTCATAGAGTTAGGCATGAAATACGAAGTATGTGATATTTCGGATTTACGATGTCTAAAGTGATTGTGGATTCCAAATATTGTAGTTTTACACTTTCTTTTCTGTGACCGTAAGCGTAGTATGTGGTGTATCGCCGGCTTCGTTGCTATACATCAACGACAATCGGGATACGCATACTTGCTTACGTTGATGATATGAGATATTATGTGTTGCTGTGATATGTTATATTGGATCGTCGCGATCAGAATAGCCGGGGGGTTTTATGTGAGATGAGGGTTTTATTTTCATTCATGTAAAATTCATTTGTAATGTAATATTCTTTTATTTGGGGCACTTCCAGGATGCGGTTGCTGTCACCAGTGTATATTATTTACTTTTCCGCATTAGGTAGACCCAAGGAGGGGAGCACAAGTAACCGGGTTCTAGGGTCCAGTGGGAGGCCATCTCGAGGAGTCGAGACCGGGTCTCCTAACCCTAGAATTGGCAGTGTTACTTGCCGCTCTCGTAGGGGTCTTGGGATGTGGGTTTGGCTATTCGTCGCGACCGTGGAATCCGTGTTTTATACAGGCTCGTATTAAAAACACGGACGTCCTAGTATATCCAATATTTCATATATGTTCTTCTGCTGCAATGTTCTGTGATGAGATCATATTACTGCCTGAGACGAATGCTTATACTATATATATATGCTGATATATAAATATTACTGCTTTCGTTTCTTCTGTGATGCTTAGGAAGCATAAGCTGATGGGATTTTTATTAATAAGATTAATAAAAGAAAAGAAACCTAAAGATGTTGTAGAATCAAAAACTTTATAAAAAGGGTAGCTACAGTTTTGCTTTGCACAGTGATATATACGATATATCCTGCACCTTATTCGATGAGGAAAGGACCGAGATCCCTTCACCGGGAGTGACTCCTTTAGCAAAACTGGCAGATGCTACAAAACGCGGTTTGTCTTTTGATTGCTTTAAGTGTTTAGCTTTGCACAGAGGTATATGTGATATATCCTGCACCTTATTCGATGAGGAAAGGGCCGACGATCCCTTCATCGGGAGTGACCCCTTTAGCGAAACTAAGAAAAGCCTCAAAAACACTCCTTTTCAAAAACACTCGATTCTACGACGATATCAAGTTCATTACGCTCAGGGTTTTCAGAAAAACCTGCGTAGCCCTCCGTCATTTCAGATAAAGACTAGTTAGTATTCGTGCTACGTTTGTTGACTATGTTAAGGCGTAGTGTGCGGTAGCTAATTAGTACTTATCTGCTGAAACATGAGATGTGATTGGATTAGGGTAGTTGTACGACTTTGTTGACTATATTAAGGGTCGTGCAGGTGGATTTAATTCAATCGAGAAATGACGGGTTGAACTTGGCTAGCAGTTATGATTTGTTGACTATGTTAAGGTCATAAATTGCTAGGGGCAAAAGTATTATCGGGAATTTCAAGTGTTGAAATTTGCAATGAGATTGCATACCTCCTATGAGATAGTTGGATCCTGATACCCACTGCGAGTAAGAGTTACTCCTGGGAGAGTTTTACACAGGAAAATTAGTCATTCAAGTAGGTGTCTAGAAAAGTGTTAACGAGGTTACGCCTCTGGGAAAACGAGGTTTACTAATTAGGTCCGTGCGAAAGCACGGGGAACCTCCCTCAAAGTACCGACACTGATCTGGCTGAAAGATTGACGAAATTGTAGGGTGTAATTAATCCCGGCTAATCTTACCTTTTTGGGTTTTAAGGTAGATTTGATAAAAAACAGTGGGAGACATCCTGATTAGATAAGATAATAACCAATCTAATCTTGCAAGAGCATACGCTAAAGTGTTTTCTTCTCTCTCTCTCCAGGTAGCGACCATTTCAGGCCATAATCAAGATAATAATATGGATGTATTGACTGAACCCGATTATTGTACTAAGCAAGGGAACGTTAGACCCATTCTTTCTTATAAGAGTTATAAGATTGAACAGGAAATAGGAGAATATCTAGATTCTCACGCCACCCAAAAGAACATGCATGTTGATGCATCTTCTTCAGGTGTGTTAGTTATTGAGAACTGTTTCTCAGTTCACCCTACGTCCTGGGTATTAGATACCGGATCAGGATCCCACATATGTAAACAGTTACATGGGCTACGTAAAGGTAGAGAACTGGGAAAAGATGATCATTCCGTTCTAGTAGGGAACGGTGCAAATGTTGCAGCCAAAGCAGTTGGCGAATATCACCTTGTATTGCCGAGTCGTAATACACTGATTCTGAATGAGTGTTATTATATACCGAACATGATGTGCAACATTATATCAGTTTCTTTATTGAGTAAAGAGGGATATAATTTTGTAGTACAGGATAATGTTATGAACATATTCCTAGATCAAAAGTTGATTGCATCAGGCTCGTTACATAATGGCATATTCATTCTAAATCAGAATACAGTCCTCAATATACAAAACACACACAAGAGGAAAAGTTCAGATATGAACGAATCCTACTTGTGGCATTGTAGACTTGGTCATATCAATGCGACACGACTGGCTAAGTTACATAGAGATGGTTATTTGAATCCGTTTGAATTATCATCTTATGATACTTGCCATTCATGTCTCAAAGGAAAAATGACCAAAGCTCCGTTTAGTGGACACGGAGAAAGAGTTACCGAACTCTTAGGACTGATACATAGTGATGTATGCGGTCCCATGTCTACGCATGCCAGGAACGGTTCTTCCTACTTCATTACATTCACTGACGATCTCTCTAGATTCGGACATGTGTTCCTGATGAAACACAAGTCTGAAGCTTTTGAGAAATTCAGAGATTATAAGCACGAAG
Source organism: Agapanthus africanus (assembly GCA_030015575.1). Taxonomy (NCBI): domain Eukaryota; kingdom Viridiplantae; phylum Streptophyta; class Magnoliopsida; order Asparagales; family Amaryllidaceae; genus Agapanthus; species Agapanthus africanus. Next base: position 103,351,131 of record CM057348.1, on the reverse strand, counting down.
TAGAGAACCAAACGGGCAAAAGTATTAAGATTCTTCGATCTGATCGAGGAGGTGAATACTTAAGCGGTGAGTTCCTAGATTATCTAAAAGAGAATGGGATTCTCTCTCAACGTACTCCTCCTTATACACCACAGCACAACGGTGTATCGGAGCGGAGGAATCGCACCCTATTAGATATGGTGCGCTCTATGATGAGCACTGCTGAGTTGCCTATTTCCTTCTGGGGTTATGCGCTTGAAACAGCTGCATACCTATTGAATCAAGTTCCGTCTAAATCTGTGCCTACCACACCACATGAGATATGGAGTGGGAAGAAACCATATTTTAAAAGAGTTAAGATATGGGGTTGTCCGGCCTATGTCAAAAGACAAAATCCAGACAAACTCGAGGCACGATCAGTTCTTTGCAAATTTGTGGGATATCATAAGAATTCTCAAGGATATATTTTCTATCACGCCGAGGAACAAAAAGTGTTTATTTCTCAATATGCCACCTTTTTAGAAAAGGAATTTCTTGCGAAAGAAATTAGTGGCAAAGAGGTAGAGCTGGAAGAGGTTCCAGATACACAAATTACAACTGATGATTTAGTGGAACCAGAGGATTCAGTAGTACCCGACGAACCCCAGCCTCTCCGCCGATCTACTAGGGTTTCTCGTCCACCTGAGAGATACTACGGTTTTCTCATTGATGGTGGAAGCGAGGATTGCATCATGGATGATGATGACCCGACTAGTTTCGAGCAGGCCATCACGAGTGGTGACTCTGTGAAATGGCTGGATGCAATGCGATCTGAGATGGAATCCATGTACACCAACAAAGTATGGACTTTGGAAAATGCTCCTGAAGGGGTAAAACCCATTGGGAGCAAGTGGATCTTTAAAAAGAAATTTGGTGTAGATGGAAAAGTTGAGACTTTCAAAGCTAGACTTGTAGCAAAAGGTTTTCGTCAAAGACCAGGTGTGGACTATGACGAAACCTTTTCTCCAGTGGCTATGCTTAAGTCCATCCGGATCTTACTTGCCATTGCTGCATACCATGACTACGAAATCTGGCAAATGGATGTTAAGACCGCCTTTCTAAACGGTGATTTAGAAGAGTGCGTGTACATGACTCAGCCAGAGGGCTTCGTAGATAGTGGGAGCAGCGGAAAGGTGTGCAAGCTGCTTAAATCCATTTATGGGTTAAAGCAAGCATCGCGGAGTTGGAACATCTGTTTTGATGTTGTAGTCAAAGAGTTTGACTTCATCAAAAATATAGATGAACCTTGTATCTATAAGAAGGTGGCAGAGGGTAAGGTAGTCTTCCTCGTATTGTACGTGGATGACATACTCTTGATAGGAAATGATATTCCTATGCTGCAATCAGTCAAGCTCTTCTTATCACAGAGATTCTCAATGAAAGATCTAGGTGATGCCTCCTGCATATTGGGAATCATGATCTATAGAGATAGATCTAAACGGATACTGGGATTGTCCCAATCCAGGTACATTGACACCATACTAAAGAGGTTTAGTATGGAAGAATCCAAGCGTGGGAACCAGCCCACGATATCTTGACTCACTCTCTCCAAAGAGATGTCTCCCAAGACTGATTTGGAGAGAGCTCGCATGCAAGGGATACCCTATGCTTCGGCAGTAGGCTCTATCATGTATGCGATGCTATGTACCAGACCCGATGTAGCATACTCACTAAGTGTAGTGAGTCGGTATCAAGCAGATCCTGGAGAGAGTCATTGGACAGCAGTGAAGAACATTCTCAAGTACTTACGAAGGACTAAGGAGATGTTCTTGGTGTATGGTAATGGAGAACTCCAGGTGGAGTCCTTTACCGATTCCAGCTTCCAAAGTGATAAGGACGACTCTAAGTCGCATTCGGGTTTTGTCTTTACCCTCAATGGAGGGGCGGTATGTTGGAAGAGTTCCAAACAGGATACCGTTGCAGACTCAACGATGGAGGCTGAATACATCGCTGCCAACGATGCTGCCAAAGATGCTGTCTGGATCAAGAAGTTCATTAGTGAACTTGGTGTGATTCCATCCATTGAGCATCCAATACCTCTGTATTGCGATAACAATGGAGCTGTGGCTTTGGCCAAGGAACCCAGGTCCCATCAGAAGTCCAGACATATTCTGAGGCGGTATCACCTGATCAGGGAGATAGTTGATCGCCGGGAGATCGAGGTCAGGAGAGTAGATACGAAGGACAACACTGCGGATCCATTCACGAAGGCTATTCCCCAGATACAGTTTGAGAGATTATTCGGGATGCTAGGTATGAGATACTACAGCAGCTGGCCTTAGTGCAAGTGGGAGATTGTTAGTTATGTATATGCCCTAGAGGCCATTGTTGTACATATGATGTATATTATAATGGATGCTTGGTTATATATAGAGAAGACTTTCTTGCTCGTCATGATAGTATGCTATTTGGTTTCACTTTATCTTAACATGTTGACTTGTATTGGTTTACTGTTTTACTCTCACATGTTGATAAAGCCCTTAGGACTTGTACTCGACTACTGGGACTATGATGAGATCATACTAGTGGGGCCGCGGTAGTCGATGAGTACATCCTATAACTGTTCCTAGTCAAGGGTATATCGAGACAGGGCATCGATACACCAGAGTAGACTAGCGTATACGCATCTTGACCCATATGATGGGCGATGGATGATCCCATATCCATCGGTGTTAGACATCAGAGATGGTGTACGGGTGCTCAGTAGAGACTGGGTACACTGGACGGACTCGCCGAGAACTCCCAGATGGTGATATACCACACGTCAGATGGCAGTTCTCCGGTGACACAGGTACAGGGTAGTCTGAAGACCCGAGATCGTCATAGAGTCTTGTGTGATTCCCACTGTGCTTTGATTTCCACCTTACCACGTCCAAGAGGGCGTGCAAAACGATGGCTTTTGGGTACAGTCCCGAATCACATGGAGGCAATGAGCGATAGGAGGGGATTCGTCTCTCCCGGTATAGGGAGTTGATGTTGTGCTGTGTTCGATTGGCTATAACTGGAAGTCCCTGGCCAGGGCTGATATAGAGATTTACTGGTAAGTGTTACTAGTAGTTTCTCGACCCGTTATGAGCCATACATCGACACGACTTATCGGTTACTGGGGTCTGACGTATACCACCCCTAGACTTGATATGCGACATATCAGACGAACAGACCGGACTGTACGGGAGTGTTACCGATCGGATTCACAGGAGAACGCACAGGCTAGCTTGTTGATCTTCTGATCACTCAATACCTGGGTGGCTGTTACGTTTAGCTGACCGCTTGCAGCTTGTGGGTGTTTGATATGATCATCACCTGCTACCGGCGTATTGACGATTCTTTAGAGTCCTACACAGAGGTTTCTTGGCTCAGGCGAAACAGAGTAGTGGCACATATGTGATATGCGCAGGAGCGAGAATAATGCGATATGGGATACCGTATTTGATTCTCGCGATATATGGATATGAACCGGGTCATCGGATCAAGTGTTGATTCGATGAATCGGTACATGATATATTAGTCGGTTATATTCGATATAGCCGGATCGTCGGATCAAGTGTTGATTCGATGATTTAATATATAATAATATATATGATATATTATTATATTAACTAATATTGGCTTACTTTATTATTTCATTTTCTCAGTGGATGATACATTGATATATATGCGATATATGTTAATTGTATTATTTTCTTTTGTTGCAAATATATAATATATATGTGATATATATTATTGTGACATGATATGATTAATTGTTAAACATGTTTAAGGATGATTAATTGAGGTTAGGGTTTGATTGGGTTTAGTTGCTTCAAGTTCTTTCTAGAAGCAATTTTCTTTTGTCATTTGTAAAGATATTTTGGATGACACATTTTTAACTTAACCAAACCCTAACCCTAGTTGTTTCTCTACACATTCTCATCCATTCATCCTTGACCATGGTTAATAATTAAATCATATGTTTATATTTCTATTCATCACAAAAGATAAGATATAATCATTATTCTTATTCCATTATCATCTTCTTCTTCTTCTCTCTTGAAGAAGCTCTCTTGAAAATTCTTATGTGATGAAAGATTATAAGAAAATGATATTAAAAGAAAGCAAAATCACTACTCTCTCATCCTCATTTCATCTAGCCCTTGGGATTAGGGTGTTCTTCTCTTTTGAGTGAGAAAGCTTGAGTCGAAGCGACTTCAAGGTAGATCATCGGAGATTTGGATTACGACAAGCTAGAATGGATCGTTCGAGTCGTGGAGCCTCTAATGAGTCCGGGAGATCGTGGATCGCGGCAAAGGGACTTCTACTCGGAGCTTGTGAAGTGAAGGAGCGGACTACAAAGGTTGTAATCCCTCACACTTAGATAAAAGTTATCTTATTGCATATTAAACCCTAATAATCTAGCAAAGATCCCGGCTTTGGGTTGTTCGGCACGTCTAAAATTTAATCCGGGCATGTTTGATGCCTTAAGAACCTTCACAAGAGTGCCTAGGAACCCTACAGGCATGTTCGTGGGCACCCTAGATCCTCATGCAACTATCTCACAGTTCATGATGTTCTTTAAACCAACCACGTTCCAAGACTTGATCGATAAGTTAGCCCAAATGGATCAGATGGGTCACAGACCGTCTCCTCCAAAACCGAACTCTCGAAATGAGAAGGGGAAAGGGAAAGCGATCGTCGTCGCCAAAGCTCAACAACAGCCGAGCAACTTGAAGCCGGTTGTTCGTCAAAACAATATGCGTCCACACCTGTCCCTCGAGGAGAGGCTGGGGCGTCCTTACTCGTTTCCTCAGAATAAAATGAGAAGACTGTTTGAACTGGCATTGCGTAACAGACTCATTAATCTACCAGAGTCAAGACGTCCGTCGCAGCCAAATGACGTCAATAATCCCAATTACCGTCCCTATCACTGAGTATTGGGTCATCCGATTGAAGATTGCTACGTCTTCAAAAATTGGGTTGAAGATCAGTATCAGCTCGGCAAGTTCGCTTTATCTGACAGTTAGAGGGTAACGCCGCCACAGAAGCACGAACCCAAAGCCACGAAAGCAGAACCAGATCCACATCAGTCTTGGAAGCGAGCTCGTACTTGTCACATGATAACAATATCAAAAGGAGGGTCCGAGAACATGGATGACCTTCCCCGGTGCTTCGAAAACAGCAATGACGGGGTGATCTCAGAATTTCCACCAGCGCCGAAAGAGCTGGAAGATGGAATACATACCACTGCGGATAACCTCAAGAAAATTAAGTTGGGGACGGCAAATGACCCGCGACCGACATTCGTTAGTGAACTGCTATCTGAAGAAAGGGTGGCTTCATTAAAAGACGTGCTTATGCAGTATAGAGATTGCTTCGCGTGGAACTATTCCGAAATGCCAGGACTAGATCCAGAAATCGCTGTGCATAAATTGGCAATATCCCCGGACGTCAAGCCAGTCAAACAGGCGCCGAGAAGAATGCGGCTCGAGCTTGAGATGAGCATTAATGCCGAAGTCAAGAAACTGATCAACTCTGGGTTTATTCAGGAAGTTCAGTATCCCGATTGGATCGCCAACATCGTCCCAGTGATGAAGAAAAATAGGACGGTGCGCATATGTGTAGACTTTCGAGAACTCAATAAAGCCTGCCCGAAGGACGATTTCCCAGCGCCAGTCACCGAGCTGATGATAGATAACACGTCCACTCACGAGGTTTTCTCCTTCATGGAAGGCTCATCAGGATATAATCAGATAAAGATGCATCCCGAAAACCAGAAGCACACCGCTTTTCGGACCCCTCTGGGAATATTCTGCTACAAAGTGATGTCCTTCGGTTTAAAGAACGCCGGTGCCACCTATCAGAGGGCCATGACGAAGATCTTCGATGACCTCATACATGAAATCGTCGAATGCTATATCGACGACCTCGTGGTGAAAAGCAAATCGTACGAGGAACATCTCGAGCATCTGAAGATTGTATTTCAACGCCTTCGACAATACAACTTGAAGATGAATCCTCTTAAGTGCGCATTCGGAGTTTCCTCAGGCAAATTCCTAGGATTCATCGTCCGACACCGGGGTATCAAAATAGATCCGTCGAAGATCAAGGCGATTATGGAAATGCCTCCGCCGAGAACTCTCAAACAGCTGCGGTCTCTTCAAGGGAAGCTCGCATACATAAGGCGATTTATAGCCAACCTTTCAGGCAAGTGCCGTCCTTACAGCCACCTGATGAAGAAGGGAACCCCGTTCTTCTGGGATCACAAATTCCAGAGTGCGATGGACGAAATCAAGCAGTACCTGCAGAACCCGCCAGTGCTGGCTGCTCCGGTCAAGGGAAAGCCCCTCATTCTTTATACAACCGCCCTCGAAGGTTCCTTAGGCTCATTATAGGCGCAAGAGAACGACCAAGGGAAAGAGAGAGCTCTCTATTACTTAAGTCGAGTTCTACTGGGGGCAGAAAGCAACTATTCCCCTATTGAAAAACACTGCCTGGCGTTGATCTTCGCGATAACAAAGCTCAGGCACTATGCGTTGGCGCATGAAGTCCGTCTCATTTCGAAGGTGGACCCCCTTAAATATTTAATGTCGAAAGCCATATTGACGGGGCGACTCTCTAAATGGGCCCTGCTCTTGATGGAGTTCTCGATAACTTATCAGCCTCTTAAGGCAGTGAAAGGCCAGGCCATCGCCGACTTCCTCACTGAGCATCAGATACCTGGCAATTCTCCTCTGAATTGCGAACTGCCAGACGAACATGCGTTTGATGCGATCGACGGTAGTGGTACCCGATGGGAGCTTTATTTTGATGGAGCGTCTTCCATGAAGAAGCGCAAACAAAGTACCCCTATAATCAAATCGGGGGTAGGCCTCATCTTCGTAACTCCACAAGGAGGGATTATGCGCTTTGCTTTCTCCTTAACAGAGCCGAGGACGAACAGTGAAGCTGAATACGAAGCTTTGATAGCAGGTCTCGAGATCGCCATCGACATGGGAATTGAAAACCTTCTCATATACGGAGACTCCCAACTGGTCGTTAGTCAAGTAAATGGCGACTACCAGACATACAAACCAGAGTTGGTGAAGTACGGAGAAAAGGTGCAACAACTGATGACCCAAATTCCTTCATACACTTTGGAAAACATACCGCGCGCGGAAAACAGCAAAGCGGACGCATTAGCCAAGCTCGCTAAAGAACTGGCCGACGAGAATCTCGATGACGTAAGAATCGTGGTACAAAGCCGTCGGGTGCTTGCCCCAGCAGAAATATCTCCGGAATCATCCGAAGAAAAGGGAGCGGCTGAGCAGACGACCCTGCAAATAAAAGACCGGGAAAAGGCTGAGGATTGGAGAGAAGTCTTTATAGACTACTTCAAATACCGTCGAACGCCCGAAGATGCGTCCTCAAGGCATCAGCTTATGAAACGAGCTCTGTCTTTCGCCTTCGTCAATGATACTCTGTACAAGAGGTCGTTCGATTCTTTGTGGTTGAGATGTCTGGGACCTGACGAAATGAAAAAAGTCGTTCAGGAAGTTCATGAAGGACTCTGCGGTTCTCACCAAGCAGGCCCGAAGATGAAGTTGAATATTAAACGGATGGGTTACTACTGGCCCACGATGATTCAGGACTGCCTCGAATATGCGAAGCAATGCCACTCATGCCAAATCCATGGGGACTTCATCCACCAGCATCCAAATCCACTACATCCAACGGTGGCTAGCTGGCCGTTCGAAATGTAGGGAACTGACATAGTCGGCCCTATCGAACCGGCATCGTCCAGGGGACATCGATTCATCCTGGCAACGACTGATTACTTCTCCAAATGGGCAGAAGCAGTATCGTTGAGGAAAGTGAAGACGGAGAATATCCTCCATTTCTTCAAGACGCACGTCATTTATCGGTTTGGAACTCCGCGACGGATCATCTCCGATAACGGGCCAGCCTACAGAAGCCACAAAATCAGTCGCTTCGCGCAACAGCATAATATAGACTGGAGATATTCCTCAGTTTATAATCCGCGAGCTAACGGTCTAGCTGAGGCCTTCAACAAGACCTTGACGAAGATCGTGAAGAAAACGGTGTCCCAAAATAAGAAGGACTGGCACGAGAGACTGCAAGAAGCTCTCTGGGCGTATCGAACTACGTTCAAGACGGCCACGAACACAACGCCATACGCGTTGGTATTCGGTACAGAAGCAGTACTCCCCCTCGAGATAGAGTTACCCTCTCTGCGAGTGGCAGTCCACTACGAGCTGACTGACGAAGAAAATGCTCACCTTCGGGTTGAGGAGCTTGATGCCCTTGATGAAACCCGGCTCATAGCGCAACAAAATCTAGAAGCTTATAAAGCAAAGATGACGCGCTCATATGAAAGATTGACCCGACCGAGGACATTCCGCCAAGGCGAACTCGTGCTAGTGGTCAAAAGACCTATGATCCCCAATCACGCCAAGCGGGAAAAATTCGAGCCGAACTATGAAGGCCCGTACATCATAGACAAGGTCTACCAGGGTGGAGCCTATCTACTCATGGATATGCACGGTGAAAGGCCTTTCAGATCAATAAACAGCCGCTTCCTGAAGAAATACTACGCTTAATGAGCCACGGCCCAGGTCAATGATAGATGACAACGACTATGTCCGCTCGCTATCTTCCTAAGCCCAAACTCTATAAGTAGTAACCGGCCTTCTTCAGCAACGGACCGAAACGTCCTTAAACTAATGATGGATCGAAACTTCCTTAAACTAATGACGGACCGAAACGTCCTTAAACTAATGACGGACCGAAACGTCCTTAAACTAATGACGGACCACTACGTCCTAAAACTAGCTGTTGACCGAGATGTCGATAAACTACGGTGGATTGAAATGTCACAAAGCCGATATAAAAAATAAAATAAAAAATAAATAAATATAAAAAAACGGTATGTCTATAAGCAAAATGGGCACGGATGAAAACCCGAAAGGGCTCCGTGAGTAAAAACAACAGGGCTACCGGCAAGTGTTCGTGAAAACCCGAAAGGGCGCGACCTCGTAAAAAAAATATAATAAAAAAATAAATAAATAAAAAGAATAAAAAAAAGCGGTATGTCCATAAGGGAAATGGGCATCTATGAAAACCCGAAAGGGCTCCGTGAGTAAAAACAGCAGGGCTACCAGCGAGTGTTTGTGAAAACCCGAAAGGGCGCAACCTCGTTAAAGGACACTTACAGGGTCCTCTCGACCTTGTAAGGAGAAACCACCCGCGTGAGATCCTTACGACTCACAAGGGAGCAACACACTTAGGAATCCCCACGATTCCTAAGGAGAAAATACACTTGCGAGATCCTCACGACTCGTTAGGAGAACTCTTTTATGGGACCCTCACGGCTCATAAGATTTGAAAGTCTTAAGTTACAGAGACCTAAACCTGTGCTTAAGCAACCCCCACAACCTTCGATATTGCACTAAAAGCGGCTCATACTGACCCTTGTATACAATCTACGGACGCGAATAAACATTTCCTTAATCAGGTCCCATCCGTGATTGGGGATATGTTCATATGGCGAACAGCCCTTATAAGTCCTCTCGATTTACAAGGAGAAAACCCTCTTGTAGGATCCTTATGACTTACAGAGGAACATGCACTTAGGAATCCTCACGATTCCTAAGGAGAAAACACACCTACAAGATCCTCACGACTTGTAGGGAGAGATACCTTTGTGAAACCCTTACGGCTCATGAAGTCAAAAGCCTTAATCGACAGGATCTTAACCCTGTTTACTAAGCCACCTTTGTTCGACATCGACAGAGGCAAATGATGATTCGCTCCTGGCAACATCCCAGTTGTAGCGGTGCTGATGCCGATATCGGTGCCTAATTCCAGGCTTACAGCGGAAAGACAGCAAGCCGCACATGCATACGAAATAGCCGAAATGATGGGGCAACTTGCAATAAAAAGCAGCAAGTAAAAACGTACGCATACAAAATAGCCAAAATGATTGGGCAACTCGCAATAAAAAGCAGCGAGTAAAAATAAAATAAATAGCCGAAATGATTGGGCACCGCGAAAGATAGCCGAAATGATGGGGCAATCGCGACTTTCGCGATATAAAGCTGAAATGATAGAGCATCGCGGAAATAAAACAATAATAAAAAAATGATGAACTTTTGCCCTACAGGTGAGATCACGTCGATCCCTGTATACAATCCAAGGGTACAAACAAAGAGGGAACCATCCCTTCCCAACAGGCTCCGCCAGAGAGCGAAGCCAAATCTCGACGGTTCACCAACAACCTAGAGACAACCATGACATTCGTCTCGATACAGCAGACGCAGTGCCAGCAAACGAAGCGAAGATCAAATTTCTAGCTTCACGGTTTTGACGGTAACTCATATAAAACCTAAAAGACCACCAGAGATCGTTTCAACCCCCAGGGAAATTAGTGTCCTTGGCAACCTCCTCGACTCAGGGAAACCAGTGTCCTTGATGAGAACACCTCGATTCGCGTCGGCCCGCAGAGAAACTAGCGTCTTTGCAGGAATACCCCGATTCGTTTCAACCCCAGGGAAATCAGTGTCCTTGGCAACCTCCTCGACTCAGGAAAACTAGTGTCCTTGATGAGAGCTTCTTGATTCGCGTCGGCCCGCAGAGAAACCAGTGTCTTTGCAGGAACACTTCGATTCGTTTCAACCCCGAGGAAACCAGTGTCCTCGGCAAAATACTTCGACTCAGGGAAACCAGTGTCCTTGACGAGAACATCTTGATTCGCGTCGGCCCGCAGAGAAACTAGCATCTTTGCAGGAATACCCCGATTTGTTTCAACCCCAGGGAAATCAGTGTCCTTGGCAGATACCTCAATTCAGGGAAACTAGCGTCCTTGATGAGAGCTTCTTGATTCGCGTCGACCCGCAGAGAAACCAGCGTCTTTGCAGAAGTACTTCGATTCGTTTCAACCTCAAGGAAACCAGTGTCCTCTGCAAAATACTTCGACTCAGGGAAACCAGTGTCCTTGACGAGAACATCTTGATTCGCGTCGGCCCGTAGAGAAACTAGCGTCTTTGCAGGAATACCCCGATTCGTTTCAACCCCAGGGAAATCAGTGTCCTTGGCAAATACCTCAATTCAGGGAAAATAGCGTCCTTGATGAGAGCTTCTTGATTCGCGTCGACCCGCAGAGAAACCAGCGTCTTTGCAGGAGTACTTCGATTCGTTTCAACCTCGAGGAAACCAGTGTCCTCGGCAAAATACTTCGACTCATGAAAATTAGTGTCCTTGACGAGAGCTGCTCGATTCGTCTCGACTCATGAAGAAATTAGTGTCTTCGCGAGGACTTCCCAATTCGTCTCGACTTGCAAGATAAAGCCTTAGGCAGCAGGGATTAAAAAACTTGTTTCCTAAGCACTGGGACCCTGCAAGTCGATCCAAAACGGTCTCTTGCATACTATCCACGGGTCTCACTCTCTGAAGTCGAATCTCGACAAGGAGGGAAACAACCGCTTACGAGTCCTCTCGACTCGTAAGAGGGAAAATTCTCTTATAAGATCCTTACGATTTATAAGAGAAAACGCACTTAGGAATCCTCACGATTCCTAAGGAGAAAATCCACCTATGAGATCCTCTCGATCCGTAGGGAGAAAAGTCTCTATGAGACCTTCACGGCTCATAGAGTTGAATAGTCTTAGGCAGCAGATCTGAACCTACGGCCTAAGCCATCGCTATCTCTTGAAGAAACCAAGATGCTTGCTCTATTATCTGTCAACCATGTTTATTAAGACAGCATGCTAATAATAAGAGAAGGGAGAAAGCAAAGAAATGATACAAGACATTGCAAAAAAAAATGTGTATCTTTATTCATTAATTCAATCAAGTACAAGGTGAATCGTATAAAAGAATAAAGAATGGATACATCTTATTTGAAAAATAAATTTTTTTACAAGTATATCGATACAAGGGCAGCTACTGGGAAGGAAGCGTCTTGAATAGCCCTATCAATTGTTCGCGCACTTCCTTCCATGCTTTCTCCTGATCGGCCGCCACCGCCAATTCTGCTTCCACTTGAGCCCGCTGCTGCAAGAAGGATGAAAGCTGCTCCCCAACTGCCTGCTGAGCTGCTTCGCGGCCTTGGGCATCACGCTCGGCGGTATCGAGCTTCCGCTTCAGTGTTAGCCCATTAGAGATACGTTCCAGAAGGCCCTCGAAGATAGCCTTCACCTGGGCAGCGTTCGCCTCAACCTCAGCACGCAGACGAGCCGTCTCGCTTGAGGTCTCTTGGCATTCCCTCAGCCTTAAAGCCGCTTCTTGTTCCAAGTGGCGGAAGTAAGAAGCGCTTTGCTCGATCCATGCTGCTCGTTGGTTGCTTGCGGCTAAGGTCTCGGGAGCAGGGCGTATAAACTCCGATTGATGCAGGCGGACCTCAATTTCCCTGCAGTGATTAACCCAAAACTCGACGACGCCTTCATCATGAAAATTTACAAGCGCCGCCAACATCGGGTTAACCTCCGCAGCGAAATCTGCAGCAGATGAGGGAGCGTCCGTGTCAAGCTCTTCGATGTATCCGCTCAGCATGCCCAAGCTCATTACGGCACCCTTTGAAGACGGACGTCTCAGGAAGGGGCCTGCCGGCATTATGACGCGAGACTCAAAGGGCGCCGGAATCGGAACGACAGCTGAAAAAACAAAATACGATCAGATGACGGTTCAAGAAATATGAAAAAGTCATCGATGGGATAGTTTACTATACCAGCTGCAGCAGGCGGCAAAGCCGGGAGGGCCGGTAGCGCAACCAATCTTTCATTTCCTCCTTCGATTTGTAGCACTGCAATCAGGACGAGGAAGAGTCAGAAATAATTCCATTACTGAAAAAAAAAGGCATCAATCGGAAACTATACTCACCAGCGCCACTGGAGGAAAAAGCGAGTTCAGATGGGGAAGGAGAAGTGCGGGTGCAACACTTGGTAGAGGTGATCAAAAAGCACTCCTGTAAAGACGCAATAGTACAACATTAGTACATAAATTATGCGGCCGAAAGATAAAACTAATAGGTTGCAAATCCATACCTTCCAGCATCTGTGATGGTACAAGAGAAGGCTGAGAGATGGCCACCACCAAGGCAGTAGCTGACGGTGCTCCCTCGAGCAATAGAGCGTCAGCACTGGCCGCACCTGCGTTAAAAACAAAGATACACCTGTCAGGAAAGATTGCAAGATAAAGAAAAAAGGACAGTAACTCGAAATTTACCTGATGAGCCGCCAGCCGAAACGGAGGCGTCTCCCTCCTCCATAGACATGAGTCCACCTCCCGTAACCTCTTCACCAGACTCGACGGGGGCCGTCGTCGTGCTCACGAGGCCAGGAGACGGCGGAGGACCGTAGACGGGGAGAGAAATGATTGGAACATTGCCAGACTCTTGAGAAAGAGCGGCTGGCTTGTCCCCGGGAGTCATGCTCGTCTCACCCGCTACTCCCTCGGGCTCGGCAGTCGCTGCTGTCTCATCCGCCGTCGCCATGGGGTCGCCAGTCTCAGGCGCTCCGTCCGCTGCTGCCCCAGACTCAGTTATAACAGTCGTCTCATTTGCCGCTACCTTGGGCTCGGCATCGACGACCTTCTCTGGCGCAGTTTCTTCAGCCCCCAGCTCAGGTCCAGCAACCCCGGCGACGTCGCCCACCGTCGGCTCGGGTTCAGCCGATGCCTTTTCCTTTGTTCCCTTAGGTTCAACGGTTTTCGCCTCCCCTTCGGTTAGACTTGGCACGGCAGGACAAGATATATAAGAACCGACAGGTTTTACAATTCGTACAACAGAGTCTCGAGAGACACATTATCTGAGGAGGATCGATCGTTGGTCTCCCGAACTGCACGCGCCGCCTGTCTGTAAGCGGTAGACAAGGCGACCGGGGGCTCTTCGGAAGGAGAAGCAGCAGGAATAATGGTGCTTGGGCCCGCTCCCACGGCCAAAGTAGCTCTGCGCTCCTTCGCCTCGCGCCTCAACCGCTTCCTCTTCTCCCGGGCCGTCGCGACAGACCTTTTCGACGCTTCCTTCATCAAGGTGTCGTCGTCCTCGTTTAAAGTTGCCTCCAGAGCCTTCAAGGCATCTCTCATTGGCTCCTCAAGTCGGGTCTCTCACGGTAGCCCCGAAGAGGTCGGGACTTCAATAGCTGGCTCAGGAAGAGCCCCTGCATCGGCGTGCGCAGAAGATCCCGCGGTCCCTGCAATAAGACAAATAAAAGGTTAGATTGACCGTCATAAAGGAGAATAAAGACTTAAAGAATCGAAATGTACCGAGGCCTAAGGATGCTCTGAGTCGTTCCTCCTCTTGAAAAGTTTTGAGGGAAGCAGCGATAGCTTCTTCAGTGGTGATGCCTGTTTAAAGAGAAGAGGGAAAAAGTATTAGTCAAAGACAGTAATAAAAGTACGATGCAGTAAAAAAAAATGCAACTAGTGATTACCCGATTGCGCAAGCTTAGCTAGCCACGCGTCGCGTCTCGCCAATCGCTCTGAAGCTGCGATAGCGGCCGCCAGATCGGTGTCATCTGGCGGCATAACTAATCCTTTGTTGGTCCCGTACTCGCCTAAGCCCTCGCTATAGGGAGCATGAGATTCCTGACCGAACGCAACGTCAGCAGAGAGGATCGACTTCTTCTTCCTCTTCTGCACACAAGCCCCGGGTACACCCAAGATCAATTTGCGTTTCGCAGGCACCTTAGGGCGGCGGGTCCTAATGTCCGCGCCGACGCCGGACTCCGGCGAAACCACATTGACCGTCTCCACTGGAGCACGGGGGGCTGGTGGCGCATCCACAGTATCACGAAGCGGCAATCCGTGCGGAGGGTTCAACACGCGCGGTGGCCCAGCTCCGGCATCTTTCAGCGGAGGAACGACCGGGGTCCTTGGCTTCAGGGGAGCCTTACGGTCGCCGCCGGGAGGCGCACCCTTGCGGTCAACCAGCATGCGCTTCTCCATATGGATAACTGGACCCATTGCGTGCGCGTACCAAGCCACGTACGCATTGAGGACCTTGGGAATGCAGCTTGGCTTGCTGATGAAGAAGTAGGAGCCCGTGTTCAGTCGCATGAAGTGGTGCATTGCGCTCCGTATCCCCTCCCTGCTGGCTACGGGCTCTTCCAAAAACGCCTCCAGCGGGATCCCCTGGTTATAGCTGGATTGTTGGGCGAACCGGTGAGGGTTGTACCTCATGAAGAGCGCCATCTCATTCTGCCTGAACACCAGGTAGCCCGGCCGAATGGAGTAGAGGTGAAGAATCTCCCGGGCTTTCAGTACGGAGGCCCCGTCCTTGAAGTCGTCACGCAGCGAGATCACCGACTTTGAGGTTTCTGAGCCGATAGTTATGACTTTATCCATAAAAGAAATCTTCGCTCCGACCAGGTGTGGACGAAGGAGCAACCCCCTAGCCTCCCGCGGAGGCGCAGTCACGATCGAGGCGCCGATCAGCCGCATAACTCTTGGGAGTCTACACCTCTCAAAAAACGAAGGGCTCTTATGGATGCCGAACACCCCGTGCACATGCGTTTCCATCCACGAGGTGAAGTAGTGCATCGGGAAGTTAGCAGGCTGCACCCCAGGTTCATTGGCGTCCGCCGCTACACTAAGTCCATTGTATAGGTGAGCCAGCCCGGCGATTCCTATTGTCAACCGCAGGCCAGCCACCATCCGATGCGCTAGGTAGAAAACAGACGGCCGCATGTAGCGCGGGTGCATAGGGAGCGCAAAGCTGCACAGCCACAACCCTAGGAACCCCAAAAAGAAGGTCTCCTCATCCATGCCCGGGACGGCGATTTCTGACAAGGGCATGATGGCGACGTCGGGGAGATAAAAATCCTTTTGATCGTCTTCCGATGTTGGTCGACGATCTAAGCCAAAGCCGAAAGGGTCATCGAGCTTGGCGAACTTTTCATTCCGCTCCGAGAGAATCTCCTGTCGAAGGAAGCGGGCGATAAAATCTGCGAAACTGACGCCCCAGACTCCTGATTCCAGATAGAGCCCTTCGTATATGGTCAGCACCTTCACCAAGCCCGGAAACTGGTGCTGAATAGCATTCTCCGGCGTCAAATCAAACACCAGCGGCTTGGTGGCGAAGACGTACTCGTCAGGAGGAAGCAGCTCCTCGTAATGCTCCCCCCTCACCGGCAAGCCCGAGATCTCGGCGAACTCTTCCAGGGAAATGGAGACTTCCCGGTCCGTCATAAGAAAGGTGTGTGTGGGGATATTCCATTGTTCGATGAAAGCCTTAATCCACCACGTTGGAGGAGCGGGGTACTCAAAAAGCGAGGCGTAGATTGCCGAGTACAAACCAATCTTCATCAGATGAGTTCTCTTCGCCGATAGGATGTACCTGGCCCACTGCAAATATCCGGCCGGTTGTCGCGGGGTCAATCCAATGTTATAAGCCTTTCCCCAAGGGCGTGCTTCACCCTGGCATATTCGCCTCCCCAAAATGTCTATGGCCGGCGGCGGCTGCACGGGAATGGCACCAATCGCGGGCTGGAGAAGATCCTCTGAATTCCAATCCTTGACCTCCATGGCATACTTCACCGGGGGTTCATCCGCATAGGGGATCGATGAGATGGGCTCAGACGGCGTAGCGGAACCGAAGCTTCGGCGACCCTTGATGATGTCGATATACCACCTACCCCACAGGTGAAGGTTCTTGTGCTCGAGGTCATGATCCTTGATGAGAGCGAGCACATCTCGGTCCACTCGTGCCTGGGGAAATCCTTCCTCCGAGCGAACAAACGGGAATGACAGGTCAGCAGACATGTTTCCTGCAGAGGGACAAAAATCAGCCGTCAGTGTTGTAATTCCAACGCTTGGCATTTTAAAATTTATACCATACTGTAATGCAGTGGGTAGGGGACCAAAGGGGGACCCACAAAATCTGGATGACAGTGCATCAGTTAATAAGACAGACCCATCATTGGATTAGACTGTCAATTAATGAAGAGATCCCCAAAAGAATATGATCATTAATGAGAAATCCCTAGAGATAAGGAGAAAATCTCCTCTTTCAGAGCAAAGCTCTGTCACAGAGTAACATTTGTCAAACTCTGGTCTCAAGGGAATAAAATTCCCTAAAAGAGCCTAGCTCTGTAAGAATGATGGAAAAATCCATCAAAAGAAAAATTTAACTCCTAAAAATTAAAAAAAATCTGGGATCTTAAAGATCCATGAAAACTCTTAAGAGTTCTTCATTTTTCAGATCAAAAAGATCTACATTTGATCCATGAGCAAAGCTCTGTTCATAGGTTAAAACCCATGAAACAAGATCTCTGTAGATCTATGGATTCTTGAGAGCAGGACCCTGTTGGTGAAACTCCAAAGGTGTTTTCTTTAGATCAAAGATCTATAAGAGCAAGGCTCTGTTGATTAAAATTAATTTAATTTAATTTAATTTAAGTTAAATTTTACCTAAAATGTTCTAAAATTTGAACTCTGAAGTTCTTGAAAAGAAACGAGAGCAAGGCTCTAAAGTTCTTAAAAACAAGAGCAGGGCTCTGGAAGCAAAAGTTCTGAAGATGGTAACTATTTACTGAGAACCAAGGGTCCTATTTACAGGCGCTTGCGCCCCTTCAACTCATCAGTTGATCCAATGGCTAGGATCTTGCCACCGCTGCACTCACGTGTGCGCCACGTGAGCGCAATGGTGGGGGGGCATTTGTTTCCCCCAATCAGAGCAAAGCTCTGTTTGAATTTCAAAAATTCAAAAATTGAAGCAACGCTTCAAATTTCTTGCGCTGCGCGCAACGCGCCACGTGTCAAAATCTGATACGTCAGCGCAGCGCCCAAGGCAGCGCACCCAATCAGAGCAAGGCTCTATTTAAAACAAAATTAAAGGAAGCAACGCTTCAGTTGCGCTGCGCTCTGCGCTGCGCGACACGTGTCAGCACAGTTGCGCTGCGCGACACGTGTCAAGCGCAGGTGCGTTTGCGCCAAACAGAATTAAAATTCCAGTAAGATCTTTCTGTTCTTGTTAAAACAAGAAGATTGTCTTCTGTAAAACAGAAGCCCTTGGATCAAAGATCAACGGTGAGGAAAAATCCCCAAATCACTCAGAGAATGATCTCTTTAACGAATTTAACAAATTAATGGGCACTATATAAAGGCCCCTAGACCCCAATTCCAAAAGGGACAGAGATAGAGACACAGAGACAGAAAACACAGAGAAAACAGAGAGAAAATTAAGAGAACTCCTCTAAAGAATTTTGAGAAGAACTCAGAAAGAGAAAAAGGTAAAAACCCTTTGAATAAAAGAAGAGTTTCTTCTAAAAAGATCATTGATCTAAGAACAAAATCAAAAATCTTCAATAAAAAAGATAATAATAATAAAGGCATTGCCTTTTTTATGAACCATTGGTTCTGGAATCTTAAAAGATACTTTTCTTGAATCCAAAATTGGATCAAGATATTAAAACAGTGCCTTACACTTGTAAATCTGCACTGTTGCGCTCTCGGTTTGGCGCAAGCCACCAGAGAGCGCCACGTGTCAGCTCCAGAACCACTTGCGTTATGCGCTTTTAAAATAGAGCATTGCTCTCTGAAATTAGCGTAACTCACCAGAGCGTGCCACGTGTCAGCAGCGCAACAGCGCAGCGCACTGGCACAGCGCACTGCGCTTGCGCTCATCAGAGCGTGACACGTGTCACCTCCACATGCGCTTGCGCTCATTAATTGGCGCAAAGCGCCTGACAGGCCACGTGGCACTCTGTCAGTGTAATCAATGCTCTGCATTATTTAAAGAAGGGCTGAGCCCAATTAGTAAAATGCAATGCATTATTTTAAAAAAGGGCAGAGCCCAAACAAAGGCCTGTCAGACCAAAACAGATGCTCTGCATCATAAAAATAAAGGGACATAGCCCAAATCAAATAGGCCTTACAGGCCAAAATTAAATGCAGTGCATTATTAAGCAGGGGCAGAGCCCTAGTAAAAGCCTAATAGGCCAAATGCAAATAAAATGTTGCACATTTTCAACTGGACTTAGCCCAATATTGGCCATAAGTCCTCAAATTAAATTGACTGAGCACGACTGCTCTCTTAATCAATTTACATCCGGTTCAAGGGTACATCTCTGAACTCCTCTGACATCCGTCGTTGTAATCCTTCAACGTCGTCAGAGAGGTGACGGGTCCCGACAACCATACATTGCTACGGACTTAAACGTCTTTAAACCAACTCATGGACCACCACGTCCTTAAACTGGCAATGGACCACTATGTCCCTAAACTAGAACAATAGAGCCAATTGCTCTCTTGTCGGATCCAAACGATCCCGTTAAGTTGATCTTAGTCTGGAGATTAGGCTAACGTATCCTTAACAAACGTTTAAGCTGATCTTAGCCTCAAATATGGCTAACGTGTCCTTAAACTAATATCCGTCCCCAAAATGGGAATGTTGGACCACTATGTCCCTAAACTGGAACAATAGAGCCAATTGCTCTCTTGTCGGATCCAAACGATCCCGTTAAGTTGATCTTAGTCTCAAATTAGACTAACGTATCCTTAACAAATGTTTAAGTTGATATTAGCCTCAAATAGGGCTAACGTATCTTTAAACCCTCAAACAGACTTTAGTCCCAAATTGGACTATAGGTCTCCCAACCAACTTTGGTTCAAAGGGTACATCTCTGAACTCCTCTGATATCTGTCGTTGTAATCCTTCAACGTCGTCAGAGAGGTGACGGGTCCCGACGGCCATACATTAAATGGACCACTATGTCCCTAAACTGGAACAATCGAGCCCCCAAACGCTCTTTTGTCGGATCTAAACGATCCCGTTAAGTTGATCTTAGTCTCAAACTGGACTAACGTATCCTTAATAAACGTTTGAGTTGATCTTAGCCTCAAATATGGCTAACGTATCCTTAAACTGAAACCCCAAACCCAAATCTAAGAAAATACGGATTTGGACTAATCCACGTCCTACGGGCGACGACATAAATTAGTCTCTGTATACAATCCACGGGCAACCACAAACAAAACAAATACCCACGACACGAAGTGAAATTCTGGAGAAGGAGAAAGTTGTTACCGCGATACGGTAGAGTAATTAACTGCAGGGGCTTGCGTCTGCAGGGAAGAGCGTCCCCACAATCAAAAACCCCTCAAGCGAGGGGGAATCTGACGAAGTCTGCTACATCGGCCGCATCCGTCTAAACCTTCGATACACAGTGCCATAAATCAACTTGGCATTTTCGGAGAGGTGGACGGATAAAACCATATAGCATCTGCCCTGAATCTTAGACAAGACGTCTCTCACGTCGCGCCGCCATTCGGAGGGGAACAACGAAGGTAGGGAGTACTCTGCTCGACCCACGCAGCCCGTTGGGAGTTCACAGCCAGGACCTCGAGAGCAGGATGTTCGAGCTCAAGCTCATGTAGGCAGGCCTCAATTTTCCTGCAGTGATTAACCCAAGACTCAACGACGCCCTCGCTATGGAAGTTCACAAGCGTCGCCAGCATTGGATTAACCTTGGCTGCAAAATCTGCAGCGAATGTAGAAGCCTCCGCGTCAGGCTCCTCGATGTAATCGCTCAACATGCGCAGACTGGTCACAGCGCCCTTTGAAAATGGACGTCTGGAAAAGGGGCCTGCTGGCATTATGATTCGAGACTCGAACGGAGCTGAAGTCGGTGTCACCACTGCAAAACAAGTCATAGTCAAATGACGGCTTAAGAAATAGAGAAAGTACATGAACAATGGGGTTTACTATACCGGCTGTGGCAGGTGGCAAGGCCGGGAGTACCGGTGGCGCGACTATTATTTCATTTCCTCCTTCAATCTGTAGTGCTGCAGTTAAAACAAAGAAGAATTAGCAACGACTTGGTTGCCCATAAAAGAAAAGAGAAGATACTAGCTAGAGACTGTACTCACCAATGCCACTAGATGAAGCAATCTCCGACTGGAAGGAGAAATGTGGGTGCAGCACCTGATACAGATAATCAAAAAGGACTCCTGCAAGGGTGTAATAATGCAATGTCAGTACATAAAGTATATAGCCTACAACGAAACCAATAAGTCACAAATCCATACCTTCCAGCATTTGGGAAGACACGAGAGAAGGCAAAGGATCGGCAACTGTCAAAGTAGCAACTGGTGGTGCTTCCTCGGGTGACACAACCTCAACGCTCGCCACACCTGCATTAGAAACAAGAGAAATACTGTCAGAAGAGATTGAAAGAGATTGCAGAATGAAAAGGAGAGCAATGACCCAAAATCTACCTGGTGAGTCGCCGGTCGAAACCGCGACAAGGGCGTCACTGGGGGCAGCGACTGCTTCACCCTCCTCCATCGGAATAGTTTCGCCGCCCGTGGCTTCATCCCCCGACTCCACGAGATCCGTCGTGACATTCGCGATGCCAGGCGATGGCAAGGAACTACATGCGGAAAGAGCGGCAATTGGAGCAGTCCCGGACTCCTGGGAAAGAATAGCCGCTTCGGGCTCAGTGGGTGCCATCATCTCACCCGCTACTTCCCCACCGGGACTTGGCCTGCAAGGTAAGATACATGAGAATCTGAAGATCAAATTCGGACAAAAGGACCCAATGTTACATTACCTTAGGACGGCTTTTCAATTGCCTCTCGAGCCGCGCGTACCGCCTGTCTATGAGCGGTAGACAGGGCGGCCGGAGCACCCTCTGAAGAAGCAGGGACGGGGGAAGCAGCGCTCGAGCCTGCACCCATGGCCAAGGCGGCGTTACGCTCCCTTGCTGCATGCATTCTGCGCTTCCTTTCCGCCCGGGCCGTGAGAGCTGATCTTCTCAAGACCTCCGTCAAAGGGACGCCATCATCCGCGCCAGGAGTTATCTCTGGAGCCGTTAAGGCATCCGTCATCGGTTGCTTGAGTAAAGCCTCTTTTGGCAATGCTGAGGAGGCTGGGACTTCGATAGCTGGCCCTGGAAGCATCTCCGCATCACCCTGCGGGATTGGCACTGTACTGGGCAGGACCTGAGTCGAAGTAATCCTTGCGATCAGATGAAAAAGGGGTCAGATTATCCATCAGAAAGGCGAATGAAGGCACAATGAGCCGAAATATACCAACGCCCAGCGAGGCGTGAATCCTCTCCTCCTCCTCAAAGGTCCTAAGGGAAGCCGCGAGAGCCTCTTCAGTGGAAATGCCTGTTAAAGAAGGAAAAGTGTCAGTCAAAACATTATAATAAAAAATATAATACAATGACAAAAGATACGGCTGAGGTTTACTTGATTGTGCGAGGATGGCCAGTCCCGCTTTGTGGCTTGCTAATCGCTCGGAAGCTGCAATAGCAGCCTCGAGGTTGGTATCATCCGGCGCTATGAATAGGCCTTCGTTGGTCCCATACTCGCTCAGTCCCTCGCTATAAGGAGCATGAGGCTCCTGGCCGAGTACAACGTCGGCAGAGAGAATCGACTTCTTCTTCCTCTTCTGCGAGCGAGTACCGGCCGCCGCTAGCACAAGCTTACGCTTGGTGGGCACCTTGGGACGACGAGTCCCGATATCTGAACCTACGCCAGACTCGGGAGACACTACAGTCACCTCTTTCACAGGAGCACGGGGTATCGGTAGCTCAGGCGCATCACTCGGGACCTCGACCTCAGGAACTTCTCTTAAGGGATGATGAACAATGGTCCGTCGCTTCAGAGGAACATTTGGATTGCCAGCCGGAGCAGTGCCTTTGCGATCAAGCAACAATCGCTTCTCCTCTCTAATAACGGCGCCCATCGAGTATTGATACCACGCCACATACATATTCAGGGCCTTAGGAACGCAGCTCGGTTCACTAATGAAAAAGTTAGACCCTGTGTTTAGGCGCATAAAATGATGCAGCGCGCTTCGCATTCCCTCTTCGGTAGCAGCAGGTTCTGCCAAGAAAGCCTCAAGCGGGACCCCCTGATTATAGCTCAGCTGCTGGGCGAAACGATGCGGGTTGTATCTCATGAATAACGCCGCATCATTTTGCCTAAATACGAGAAAGCCCGGCCGGATGGAGTATAGATGAAGAATTTCCCGAGGTTTCAACACAGAGCCCCGTCTTTAAAGATGTCCTGCAATGGCAGCACCGTCTTCGCGGATTCCTGGCCGACGATCAAAATTTTATCGGTGAAGGACATACTGTCTCCAATCGTGCGTGGACGAAGGAGCAAACCCCTAGCTTCCCGTGGTGACGGATTTACGATGGATGCGTCGACTAGCCGCATTATCCGAGGGAACTTGCATCTGTCATAAAAGAAAGGTCTTCTGTGGATACCGAAGACACCGAGCACGTGCAACTCAAGCCATGAAGTGAAATAATGCATTGAAAAGTTGGCAGGTTGCACCCCTGGCTCAGTAGTATCCGCTGCCAATCTGATGCCGTGATACAGGTGGGCTAACCCAGCAATCCCAATGGCCACTTGTATCCCGGCAACCATTCGATGCGCTGGGTAGAAGACGGGCGGCCTCATATAGCGAGGATGCATGGGAAGCGCGAACCAGCTTAACCATAAGCCGAGGAACCCTAGAAAGAACGCTTCCTCACCAATACCCGGAGCGGCAATTTCTGAAAAGAGGACGATCGCGACGTTTGGAAGAAAGAAATCCTTTTGATCGGCTTCCAATATTGGCCGGCGATCCAAGCCAAAGCTGAAAGGATCGTCAAGTTTGGCAAACTTTTCACCTTGTCGCGACAAAATTTCCGGGCGAAGAAAACGGGCAATGAAGTCCGCAAAGCTGACCCCCCGGCCCCCGGATTCGAGAAAGAGGCTCTCATACATATTCAACACCCTTATCAAACTTGGGAACTGGTATTGAATGGCGTTCTCTGGGGTAAGACCCATTACCCCTGGTTTGGTGGCAAAAATATACTCATCCGGATGAAGCAGCTCCTCGTAGTGCTCTCCCCTAACGGGTAAACCGGAGACCTCGGCAAATTCCTCTAAGGAAATGGAGACTTCTCGATCCAATAAGAGGAAGGTGTGGGTCGGAATGTTCCACTGCTCTAAAAACACCTTGATCCACCATGTGGGAGGTGCAGAATACTGGAAAAAGGAAGCGTAGATCGCAGGGTACAATCCGAGCTTCAGTAGCTGCGACTTCTTTGCCGATAAAATATATCGAGCCCACTGTAAGTATCCGGCCGGGTGGCGGGGAGTTAGTCCTATGTTGTAGGGCTGTCCCTAAGGGCGCGATTCACCCTGGCATATGCGCCGTCCTAAAGTATTCAGAGCTACCGGCGGCCGCACAGGTATTGCGGTCATAGAAAGCTGAAGAAGACCTTCTGAAGTCCAATTTACCTCTTCCACAGTATAGCTTATAAGGGTGCATCTGCATAAGGGATCACAGAGATAGGCTCTGAGGGTGTCGCATAAGAAAAGCTCCGGCGGCCTCTGATAATCTGATCGTACCATCTACCCCATAGATGAAGACTCTTTGGCTCCGGGTCATGGTCTTTGATCAGCGCAAGAACCTCTCGGTCTACGGACGCTTCGGGGAACCCGCCTTCCAAGCGGACGAACGGGAAAGAAGTGTTGGAAGATATAGTACCTACGCGGAACAAATTGTCAGCCGCCAATGCTACAGTTTAAGTGCTGTCACTAGGTACTTTAAAATTTGTACCACAATGCAATGCAGTGAAAAGGGACCAAAGGGGACCCACATAATCCAGATGACAATGCATCATTAATAAAAACAATCTCATCATTTGATGAGGCTGTCAATTAAATGAGGAAATCCTCAATTGATTCTCATTTAATGAGAATCCATCGGGCCAGAGAGTAAATCTCCCTTTGAGAGCAGTGCTCTGTGAAAGAATGACATCTGTCAAACTCTAATGATGAAGGAATAAAATTCCTCAAGAGCCTTGCTCTGTAAAAACGATGGAATAACCATCAGAAAATTTAAAATAAAAGTTTTAATGAATTAAAAATTCTGAAATCTATGAACAAACTCTAAGAGTTCTTCATGAGCAAAGCTCTATTCATTCGTGGGCTAAGAAACCCCAAGAAAAATCTCTTTAGATCTATGGGTTCAAGAGAGCAAAGCTCTGTTAATGAAACCCTAAAAGGATTTTCTTTAGATCAAAGATCTATGGAGAGCAAAGCTCTGTTGATGAAACCCTAAAGGGGTTTTCTTTAGATCAAAGAACTATGAAGAGCAAAGCTCTGCTAATGGGTTAAACCTTAGATTACTAAAAGGTCCTCTAAAAAGATTTAATCTTTACCTAAGTTTTGACAGAGTTTGTCCTTAAAAGAAGTTCTTAAGACAAAGAGCTATGCTCTGCAAGAGAATGAAAATTCTCAGAAAGAGGAAGATGAACAGAAATCATCCTAAAGGCCAAGGGTCCTATTTATAGGCACTGAGATGCTGTTTCAACTTCTGAGTTGATCCAAGGGCGCAGATGCTGTCACCGCTGCACTCACGTGTGGGCCACGTGAGCGCAACGGTGGGGGGCATTTGTTTTCCCCAATCAGAGCTAAGCTCTTTTTAAAATTCAAATTTCAAAATGAAGCAACGCTTCAGAAGCAGCGCCAAGTGCGCTGCGCCCTAACCAGTGCACCCCGTGCAAAGCACGTGTGCACTAGCGCTAAAAGCGCTGCACTTAAGCAGCGCATCACGTGCAAAGCACGTGTACGCTAGCGCTAAGTGCGCCGCGTATGCGCTAGCGCTAAGTGCACTTCGCTCTGAGCAGTGCACCAAGTGCAAAGCATGGGTGCGCTAGCGCTGGAACTAAAAACTCCCCACCGTCAGATCAAAGATCTAATAATAATGATAAATTATTAATTAATCAGAATTAAATTCTGTTAAGGAAAGATTCCTCAAAATCATTCCAAACTACAAGATTGTGCTCTGTAAATCAGAGCACCGTTGGATCAATGATCCAATGGTGATTAAAAATCACCAAAATACATAATAAATTCTGTATGAAAAGATTTTCCAATCTTGTTAAAAACAAGAAGATTGCCTTCTATAAATCAGAAGCCCTTGGATCAAAGATCCAACGATGGGAAATTCCCCAAATCAATTGGAGAAAAAATCTCTTTAACTGATTGAACTGATCAGCTTGCCCTATATAAAGGCTCTTAGACTTCAAGTCTCAGATACAAAAAGAATAGAGAGTAACTCCCCCATAAGTTTTGAGAGAATCTCAAAAAGAAGAGCCAAGCTCTCAATTGAAGAACTTCTTTTCTTCAAGGTAAAAGAACAGAGAGATGAAATCATCTCATAATTGAAAAGAAGAACTCACTTCTTTAAAGATCATAGATCTACAAGACCAAGGTCTTTCACAAAAAGATCAAAAGATCTCATCATAAAATATAAAAGAAAGAACATAATTCTTCTCAACAGATCATAGATCTATATGACAAATTGTCTTTTACAAAAAGAGATCATGAACAACTCATTATAAAATAAAGGGGGAGAGAATAATTCAATTCTCTTAAGGATCATAGATCCATAAAGACAAAGCCTTTCATCAATACAAGAGATTAAAGCATCTCCTATAAAGTAAGAACTTTTGTTCTTAGGATCTTGAGATAAAGTCTCTTCTTAGGGAGAATTTATTTCCCAGATCATAAAATTGATCAAATGCGCTTCTGTGCTCTTGGACTGGCGCTCAGCGCCGAGCGCACCACGTGTCACTCACGAGTGCGCCACTCAACAGTTAGCGCTTTGCGCTCTTGAACTAGCGTACTGCGCTCATGGACTGGTGCTCGGCGCCAAGCGCACCACGTGCACACTCACGTGTGCGCCACTGAACTAATAGCGCAATGCACTCATAAATTAGCGCACTGCGCCCATCATGTGGCGCTTAGCGCCAAGCGCGCCACGTGTCCCTCACGTGTGCGCTACTTGGCAGAAGCGCACTGCGCTCTTTGACTGGCGCAAAGCGCCAAGCGCACCACGTGCTCCTCACGTGTATGCTGATAGAACATAAATTGTTCTTTAATAATCCCAGAGCTATGATGAATGCTCAGCATCAATAAAAGACAAAATATTGTCAGAATCCAAATCAATGCTCAGCATTGTTAAAAAGGGGCTAAGCCCAAATAAATGCTCAACAGCCCAAAATAAAGGTTAAACTATTTTGACTTGATTGGACTTAGCCCAAGATTGGCCATAAGTCCTCAACTCAGATTAATTGAGCCCATATGCTCATAAATCTTTTAACAGATATTAGTTCCAAATTGGACTACAGATCTACCAACCAAACATTGGTTCAAGGGTACATCTCTGAACCCCTCTGATATATGTCGTTGTAATCCTTCAACGTCTTCAGAGAGGCGACGGGTCCCGACAACCATACATTTCATAGACTATGATGTCTTTAACCTCGGACTGTGGGGTCCCTTTAAACCCACGGACTATGATGTCCTTAACCTCGGATCGTGGGGTCCCTTTAAACCCATAGACTATGATGTCCTTAACCTTGGACCGTAATGTCCTTAAACTGGCATCGGGCCGTGATGTCCTTAAACTAACATCGGGCCGTGATGTCCTTAAACTAACATCGGGCCGTGATGTCCTTAAACTAATAATGGACCGTAATGTCCTTAAACTAAACAATAGAGCCCAAATGCTCTTTTGTTGGATCTAAATAATCCTGTTAAGTTGATTTTGGTCTAAAATTAGACTAACGTATCATTAACAAATTGTTAAGTTGATCTTAATCTAAAATTAGACTAACGCATCCTTAACAAACGTTTAAGTTGATCTTAGTCTCAAATGAGACTAACGCATCCTTAAACCTAACCCCAAACCCAAATCTAAGAAGATACGGATTTGGACTAATCCACGCCCTACGGGCGACAACATAAATTAGTCTCCGTATACAATCTACGGGCAACCAAAAACAAAACAAACACACACGACACGAAGTGTCCATCTGGAGAAGGAGAAAGTGGTTACCGCGATGCGGTAGCGTAATTAACTGCAGGGGCTTACGCCTGCAGGGAAGAGCGTCCCCACAATCAAAAAATCCTCAACGAGGGTGAATCTGACAAAGTCTGCTATATCGGCCACATCCGTCCAAACCTCCGATACATGGTGCCATAAATCAAGTTGGTATCTTCGGAGTGGTGGACGGATAAAACCAAATAGCATCTGTCCCCAAATTCATGCAAGACGAACCTATGCGGTCACGTCTCTGTATTCGGAGGAGAACAACCCTATTCTACTGTTTGCGGGGGTGCTATACGCCATCCACCCGACTTCCCCCATAGATATACATCTACTCACCTCGACCCTCGCTTGCTGAAGTCGATGACGCCCTGCTCTTCTTGTCATCCCGAAGTCCATGCAAAGGTACCTACATTTCAAAATTGTCGTATCGTGAAGAAGAATCAACTACGAGAAAACTGATATGATGCGCGAAACATCCATAGGTTAGAACCTTTGGTTCACGCATGTAAAAACAACCAAAAAACTCTCGACATCGACGTACGAACGTCAATCGCCTGAGATAAAACACAAATCTCAAAATCCAAGTCATAAAAAGTCGCAAAACGAAAACAGAAACTCAAGAAAACACCTCCAGATTTTGCCTCAGGTCAAATTAGCCAATTTTGCATATGGGATAGGTCTAATTTACTGAAAATGGAGCCATGAACCAAGAACGAGAACCAAATCTCACACCCTGGCTGCAATTTGAGGCCAGAAAGGGAAAATTTGCGGCCATGATGGAGGGTTTGGGGACCGGGTCTTTAGGTTAGCTTCTAGGTCACCTGCTTATATCACTGTAATTGCTAAATAATTTTTAGGGTTCCCGGGTTATAGAAGATCTCAAAACAACACCACAATTTCCACAAAAACCGATATCGACAAATTCGAAGTTCATATCTTGGGGTCTATTATCTGGTTTTATCCAGAATTCTAACACTAGAGGGGTTTTATGGCCTCTCTACCAACCTCAATTACACTTCACAACTCATAAAATCCCCTGACCCTCATCTTGGAATTTTCCAAGATCACTAAATCTCAATTACTAAGCTCTAAACTACTATAGAGGTTAAAGAAACTCAAATTATAAACTATGGGTGTAGAGATTACCTCATTTGGCAACTTAAGAATTTTCTTGAGTTGTCCAAATTCTTCAAAGTCCAATCTTGATCTATTCATGGTGTATGTGATGGTCTTGTGATCAATTTTTGTGAAAAGAGTATAGGATTTAGTGGTGGTTTTGGAGGGTGGCCATGGGTGGTAGTGAGGAGGTGATGGAGGATGAAGGAGGAGAGAAAATGGAAAATGAAGTGAAAAATGGTGAGAGCCATGGTAAAAAGGCCAAGGAAGAGTGTGGAAGTTTCCTCTCTCTCTTTCACATGTCACTACTCATGCCATCTTGTCCCCTCTTCTCTTTTCTTTTCTTTTATTTTCCTTTTTCTTATTCTCTCCATTTTAAAACAAATCATTAAAGAAAAAAAAGGAAACCATGGTTCATAAAATATGTGACAAGTGTTCGCAACATGTTTTGTTGCATGCATAACGCATAAACTAAATTAATGCAAAATTAGTAAAATACTAATCAAATTTAGTAAATAGCCCATTTACAATTAATTGCATAATAATTCTTAAAATGCCTAAATCACATAAATACCTTCAAATAAATAATTTATATAAATCTCCAAATTATCGGTATATAATTATACCCCTTCATTAAAACAAATCTCCAAACATTTTAAAACATCACTAATATTAATTATTTAATTATTTAAATTTCCAAAAAAAATATTTTATTTTCTGAAATGTTACAGCTGCACGCGACCGCTGGAAACACCAGCGGAAAAGAGGCTTAGCCCCTGGGTTAGGAGTTGAACTCCCAAGAGGGTTTTGGAGTTGAACTCCTAACAGGGATTATGTATAGATTTGGAGTTAAACTTCTAAAAAGGGGGTTGATTTATGGAGTTAAACTCCAACAGATCTTGAATAGAGTTAAACTCCTAGAAATCTTTGAATCTTCTTTTGAGCCTCGGCTCCTCCTGGAATGAGATTTTTGAAGATGGGTATCCTTCTTCTTTCTCTATGTTGGCTGGATTTTGGGGGGAAAAGGGAAGGTGAGACTTAAAATCTCCCTTTTTATGGATTTGATGGCAGATCTGAGCTCTCCTTCAAGGGTTTTATGGTGAAAAACTATTTATTTTTGAAAAAGGAAGAGTTAAACTCTTGATTTAATTCAAAAAGGGGGAGAAGGTTTTAGAACCTTGAGGAAGGGGAAGGAGGCACAAACCCTGGAATTTGAGAGAATGAATTGTTATTTTTTATTTCATTATCATGTTGCCTTTTATAAGCTTACAAATTTACATATAGCCCTCTTGGACTTTACAAAATGGCATTTTGCCCATCTTTCTTACATTCATGTATGAAAATTACATCAAAATTATTTATTACATAATTTTCATTTTGGCACGGGGGGGCCGACCGTGGGGCTCGACTTGGGCATGGGTCCACTTAGCCTAGGCTTGGGCCCACCTGGTTTGGAGTTGACTTTGACTTTGACTTGGTCAACCGGGGTGTAAATTTTTACCCCAACACACCCTTTAAAACATTTTGATGTTTCATGTTTCCTGTGTATTTAATTGAAACCTTTCTCTGCTCTGACTCCTTAGTTTATTGATACTGGATTAGAATACCGCATCTGTAACTTGTTACAGGTGCTGAGAAGGAATTGAGTATTGGGAAAAGTGATTTGATCCCTAATCTCGAAAATCGGAGCAATTGTTGCTATTGGGGAAATCATCAGATTTTGCCTATCGGGAAACTTTTGGTTTTAAATAACTGTTATAATACACCAATTTTTAAAACTGATATATCTGTTTCTTTATTAGATAAAATGAGATATAATTTTGAAAAATATGTTCTAAACATTTACCTATATCAATATGTTGATTGGGTAAGGTGCATAAAGATAACGGTGTAAATATAATTAACCAAAATACGGTTTTTAAATTAAAACACACAGACTATGAGTTAGTGAACTCATAGGGCTTATACATAGCGATGTATGTTGTCCGCTGTCCACACGGACAAGGGGTTGGTAGTCATATTTCGTTCCGTTTTCCTATCAGTTCTCTGGTTTTAGACACGCATTCTTGTTGAAATCTAAAGTCTAAAGATTTTGAGAAATTCATATGATATAAGAATAAAGTAAAGAACCAAACGTTGGAAGTATCAAGATTCTTCAAAGTGTTCGAAAATGTGGATACTCATGCTAGGTATTTCGTAGTTATATAATCGAGAACTTAATTCTCTCTCAGATAACTCATCCGTGGGTGCACTCCTTGATGAGTAATGTTATATAGCTTTTTTTAATTTAGGGATATGCACCGGAAACAGTTGTATACCAATTGAATATGGTTCCATCTAAATTAGTATCTCCGATTCTATATGTGATATAGAATGAGAATATATTTTAAGCTTGTTAAGATATGGAGTCATCCGGTTTATGGTTAAAAACACAATCCGGACAAACTAAAGACACGTTTCGGTAATAGGCAGTTTGTGAGTTATCCCAAACTTTAGCAAGGTTTTAACTTCTACCATTTTCGGGAACAAAAGTTGTTTTGTTCTCAACACGTCGTCTTTTTAGAAAAGGAATTTCTTGCAAAAGGAATTAGTGGGAGTATGGTAGAACTGGAAGTGATTCCATAACTATAAACGATTATTGAAGATTTAGTAGAACCTGGATATTCAATTGACCCTGACAAACCTTAGCCACTCCGCAGATTTAGTAGGTAATTTCAGTCATCCGAGAGATACTTCGGTTTTCTCGTAGATGGTGACAGGGAGGCTTGTATTATGTGATGATGACCCTACTATATCAGCAGGCCATAGGAAGTGGTGACTTTTGACTGATGGCTAGATGCATAATTTCTTAGTTGGACTCCACTCACTCCAGCAAATTATTGACTTTGTTGGATGCTTCTAAAGGGGTAAAACTTATAAAGAGTAAGTAGATCTTTCGAGATCAGTGCAGATGTAAAGATAGCGACCTAATAAGGCTAGACTTGCAGTAAAAGGTTTTCATCAAATACCCGGTGAGAATTGTGATGAAACTTTTACTTCAGTGTCTATGTTAAAATCTGTATAGATATAACTTGTCATTATTGTTTTCCATAACTATGATATCTGGCAGGTGGATGAATATAACGTCTTTCTAAATATGGATTTAGAAGTGTACGTGTATATGACTCTGCCAGAGGGTTTTCGTGGTCAATAGGAGCAGCGAAAGGTGTGCAAGTTGCTTACGTCTATTTATAGACTAAAACAAGCATAGAGAAGAAATGATCATCTGTTTTTGATGTTACGATCAAAGTATTTGACTTCGTTAACATGATAGATGAACCTGCTATTTGTAAGAAGGGTGTAGAGAGTACCGTCCTATTGTATGAGGATGACAAACTCCTTATAAGAAATGATGTTCCTATACTACAACTCGGTTAAACAATAGTTGTCACAGATGTTTCTCCATAAAGGTTTTGGATAATATATTAATCATTCTGGTGATTATGTTTATAGAGATACATCTAGTAAGTTTTGGGATTGTCCCAATTCAGATAAGATGACACCATTCCAAAAGGGTTTTAGAATGGACGAGTCATAGTTCGGTAGCGTACCGCCATGTGGAAGATTCACCCTCTCTAAATATATGTCTTTTGTACTGATGAGGAGAGGGACTCGCATGAATGACTTTCCACTTGCTTCGGAAATTGGATTGATCGTGCGATGTCATGTACCAGACCAGATGATGCTTTTGCACCTGTTGTAGTAAGCATATATTAGCCCAATCCTGGAGAAATAAAAGGAACCAGTAAAGAACATATGGGGATATTCTTGGTGTATAATAATGGCAGCCTCCATCAGGAGGAGGTTACTGATTCTGGTTTTCAAAGTAACATGAATGACAGAGTGTCTGTCACGGGTTATTGGTTTACTCTCTTTTTAGTGGGAGCAGTATATTGGAAAGAGTTCCAAGTGGGATACGGGGATAGTTGTGACGCTGGATGCTGATTATGAATCAGCTATTGATACAACCTAAAGAGTTGCCGGATAAAATTGTTCATTTATGAACATAGTCCCATCATTTATCCAAGCAAATTCTAAGGCAGGTATCGCTCAGTTTGGGAGATAGTTGATCTCCGCGAAGTTGAGATATAGAGAAATAAAGATAGAGTCATTGTAGAGGATCCACTCACTAAGCTTGTTTCTCGAACACGGTTTGTGAAACTGTTAGTAGAGAAGTTGGGTATGTGATACTGCAATAATTGACCTTAAGTACAAGTGGGAGATTATTGGATATATGTGCTCTCAACACAATTATTGTAATTGAAGAAGGACCTATACGGAGAACAATCTTAGATGATAGTATGCTATTTGCTTTGTCTTTATCATTCATGTATATACGTTTTACTCGTTATCACGTATCGCTAATACATAATGATAAAGCTCATATTAGTGGGGCCTGGATATTGCATAAGCACATCCTTAAATGTCTCTAGTCACAGAAGTATCGAGACCGGGCATCGGTACTCCAGATTAGACTAGTGTATACGTTCTTTGACTCGGACCGGGGAGATGGTTGACCCCATAGCCTTTGGTGTTTTACACCGAATATTGTATACAGGTGCTCTTTAATTGAACGAGTTTCACCGGACGGACTCAGTTGAGAATTCCTAAATGGTGATGTACCTATCGTCAGATAACAGTACTCTTGTGACATGAGTATAGGGTAGTCTGTAGACCTGAGATCGCCATAGCGTCATGTGTGTGTTTCCACTGTACTTTGATTACTACCCTACCACGACTTTAAAGAGTCTTGCAAACAGATTTTAGTTGGGTACAGTCCCTCGTGTTAGAGAGGAGAGATTTTGTAAGAGATGAAAGATTTTAATCAAGAAGAGGCACCCGTGTGTCGAGTGATGTGTTATTACGAGTGCGCAATGTGTTTGTCTCATCGGAGACGTGCTTAAGTGGAACGGACTCGTACGCCTAAAAAAATGGGATTAAGAGATCTCCCGAACCATTCTAAATCTTGCGTTTTTGCGTTTGCTATTTCTATATCTCTTGCTTTATATTTGTAGATTAGAAATTGCATGTTAGATTTATTGCTTCCGCTCTATATGTTTATTACTTGATATTGTTGCTTTCTTATGGTTTATGTTCACAATTTTGATTAGCTTAGCTACTTATCTATATTGGTATATTTTTTGTTAAGCTTAGTAATTGTGATTTGTATTTGCAAGTGTTGTAGAATTTTTAATTTGGGCATATCGGTAATGTATTCCTATTCAACCCTTCTTGGAATAATTTCATTTTGTGCAGCTAGTACCGCTGATGTGGGTTATGGATATGATCCTGACCTACTGCCAGCGTATTGTCGATTCTTTAGAGTCCCACACAGAGGTTTCCCAGCTCAGGCGAAATGATGTAGAGTACGTATGTGAATACGTGCAGGAGTTTGATTAAACATGTGTATTTGATACAGCTATTTTAATCGAGCGTTTTTATGATATTAGCCGGTGTGTGTGTGTGTGTGTATCATGCTTACATTTTTCTTCACTTTATAATTATTTGTATATGATACAAATATTTTTTTTCATGTATGTTTATACATGATGCTTGTGTGTAGAGGATGCACATGAAAAGTGAGATCAAAACAAATTGGTTTCTTTATTTTTTTTAAAGAAAAGAAAATGAACCATGGAAAAAGAAGTGTGTGGTATTTTTTGGAAAATGCTTGAAATTATCATTTAGATAAGTATGGCTACTTCTTTTAAACTCACTATGATTATCATCTTTTTCTCATCTTCATTCTCTCTCTTGAAAATTACTAAAGAGAAAAAAAAAAAAAGAGAAGAAAAATTATGAGCAAAAATCCTAAGTCATCTTATCTCTCCAATCTAGCAAATTAGTGAGAGTTAGTTTCTTCACGTACATCTCAATTGTGAAGTGAAGCTTGTGTTGGACAAATATCAAGGTGGATCATATTCGATAAAGGAGATCTTGATCAAGCTAGATCCAGGAGTCGAGGAGACTATCCTGAGTTCAAAGGAGTGAAGGCCAATGTGCTACAAAGGTTGTAGTCTCTCTAGCTCTCTTGCCCTCTTTTTTCTTTTAGTTGTAAATGATATGATCTTGTGATGGTTAATAGATGCTAAGTCTTGTAAAATATTGATTTTGCATTCCGCCGCGGTCTGCAAATATTGCGACCCTAGCATCACTAGCTAACAGTTATATCACTATTATTTCCATTAGTTATTGACTACCCATATGGTACCGATTTATTGTATAATGGCTTGTTACGTCACCTGCCCGGTT
The DNA here is from genome assembly GCA_030015575.1 of Agapanthus africanus. Lineage (NCBI taxonomy): Eukaryota > Viridiplantae > Streptophyta > Magnoliopsida > Asparagales > Amaryllidaceae > Agapanthus > Agapanthus africanus. Next base: position 103,315,892 of record CM057348.1, on the reverse strand, counting down.
ATATTTTATTATGACACTCTGACGTCTGGGTTTTGCATGGCTCAGATCACTTGGCTTCAGAACAGGAGGACAAGAAATATTTCGAGAAGCTTGTCGAGCGGTGAAGCGTTGTTAATTATCGATCTAGTTATTTGATGGTTGTCTTTTATCGTATGAAACTATTTCTTGGATTTCTATCGCTGTGAGCCCGTAAGGGACAACTGTTTAATGTTCTTGATTATCCTTGGATCTTGAGACTTGATCGTTATTATTACTTCCACTATCGACTATTGATTATCGTTTATCGTTATTGTTTTATTATGGCAAATTGGACATGGTTAGATAGATATATTATACTATTGTGCTTGGTTACTGCATGTCAGTCTTAATGTGATTATGGAAAGATGATTCTTTACCGTAGGTAGCATGATTGGCCGAGTTATGTCCCGTATTATAGTGTATTCTACGAAGCTGGACGTGACAGTAAGTCAATTAACGGAGAAAATCGGGTTAGGGTTATCAAACCTCTCCAGCCCACTTTTATTCACTCTTCTTCATCTAAAATTCCAAATCAGAAACCCTACGCAGAATATGGAATTTTAGATTAAAAAAAAAGTGAATACGAGCAGGTTGGAGGTTCAATAACCTTAATCGAACTTTTTCCGTTAATTGACACACGGAGTGAAGCGAAAGGGCAACTCAAGGGTAAAATGATGCAACTTGAACGTTTTAGGGTAATAAGTAATTAGCAAGTTTTTTTTTTTAGGAAAGGGGGGTCATAGTAAATAGCTCAATTTTAGAGAGGGGCGTTTTTAGTAAAAAAAACCCAAGACAAAAATATTAAAATGAAAATCCAATAACCCTCTTTCTTTATCTTATTTATTATACATTCTTTCTCATACTCAAAAACCTAAAAAGAGTTATGTCTTACAAATTAATACATAAGCTCTCTATCTTTGTTATTTTGTATAACTCATAAATTTCTTAATTCTAATATTATCATTAAATGCATTCATTTAATATAAATTTTAAAAAAATATAGATATTTTTAGAAATTTTCATGTAATGTCCAGAATAGAAAAATTTACGCGCTTTCGAGTAAGTTGTTCAAACATACACACGTGCATCCCCGTGCAAAAATACCAGGATTATTAATGTAAATTAAGTATAAATGCTCAGAAATGGACATTCTTGCATGAGCTGGCAATGCCTGAGCCGAGCCGAGCATAACCCCACATGCCTGCATGCATGAGATCTGATAATTAGCATGACCTCAGCCATTACTCGTTCATACTTTGTAATATCCTTGCACACGCACGTGCCTTCCTTTTTATTTTATTGGGTAAATGTTATTAAACCCCATCCACTTTTGGGTTTTTGAGATCATCCCCCGGAACTTTGAAAATGCTGTAAACCCCAATTGAAAGTTATTTTCGTAAAGATTTTGAAATATATTTTTGTCAAAAAATACCATACTCTGTTTATTTTAAAACTGTTCAATATATCCGTAAGAATTTTTGGGGTTATTCAGTCCAATTATAGGTTGTACGAGTTAATCAAACCAACAATTATTTCAACGGAGTTTTAAACCAATTCTAAAGTTCAATGGGATTATTTCAAAAATCTCAAAAGACAGATGATCTTCGGTAAAATTTACTCTGGCAAAATATTAGAGAGATTTATAATTCATACTCTAGCTTATTCGTACACATCTTAGAACTTGAATGCTAGTTTTCCCCCTTTCTTTTGTCTTAATTGGAACTTTCTTTTGAGATGGTTGTACTTGAAAGTCTACATTGTACTTATAATATCTCTAAAGTTTGCTTTGCACTTTTATATTAACATGTTGATTTTTTGTTGGGCTAGAATATTCCTTTTTTACTATTCTCATACTATTTCTTATTTGAAGATATCATAACTCGAACTTGAACAGGTCACATGTCTGCATCTCTTTTTAATACAAAATTTAAACAAATTAAACTTTTCACGTAAAGGTAATCACATCAGCCCCTTTCTATTCCATACAAAAGAAAATTGTACATATAACCTTCCAAAATTTTAGTATAATTTATAATTTTATATATGTTTACTGATTCTCTTCTCCATACCGCTTTAACTCTATTGTTTTTGAAATATAAAAATGCTATAGATCTGAACATGCAACCAAAACATAAAGAAAATGAAAAAAAAACAATATTATTTATTATAAATGACAACATATTCTACAACTTTCGATGTTTAAATATTATACACGCGCATGGAAAGCGCAAAATTCTAGTTTTCCTTAATCAAATGTCTCTATGAATCATTCATCACCAAATTGAACATAGGTTTTATGGCAAAAATATTGATTCTCACCCTAAACTTTATCAATTCAAACATACAAGCCTGTGGGCCATAAAAAAACAAAAAGAAGAGAACCAATATTAGCTGGCGAGTGGAGGGGCGTATGAGCTGGGCCCACACCCAATGACAATGACTGACCCACTGAAACCGAGACGTACACCTGGCATTTGTTCCAACAGAATTTGCTCATCTTGTTTTCTGCAGCGGGCCCCACCTTGCGCGTTTTGGCGGGAAACATTTGGGGCCATGTAAGAAGACGGTGACCACACTGCAGGGTGAGCTTACCGTACCGAGATTCCCTGTACCGGAATTATCAGACTGCGCCGATTTTGTCTGCCGGGATGCGCTGCAGCCTCAGACAGCGGACGAACATTTCAGTGGCACGCTCGTAATTAACGACGAAAACGAAGGGTGTTTCTCATACGCAAGATTCCAAAAAGACAATCCCTCCAAATCTCCAATCTATCTCTCTCCTCCTCAATCTTTTCTCGCTCCTTTGAGAAACTGCCTCAGGCTCCAGGTTGGGATCCATTTTATTTTATTATTTTAAAATTATTTTCATTTCTAAATTTTTTTTAGGTTAGAAATTGATTTTGATTTATAAATAATCGCCTTCCATTAATTTCTCAGATCTCTATTTCTTTGAGTTCCGCCTCTTTGGACGAATCCAAGAGAGGACAGAGAAATTCAGGTGAGCTTCGATTTCTCCGAAATTTTTTGAATTTTTTAAAATAAATTTTAATCGATTTGTTCTGTTCTTGAATTCGATGTGATCTTTAGTTTCTTGAGAGATGAGTGTCTCCTCATTTATTTAGAATTCTTGTTGAATTGAATTTTCGTATTGTTAATGATAAAAGAATTTGGTTCCATCTCGTTTGAATCCATCGATTAGTGATTGAAGTGTGATCTAAGCTAGTAAAGATCAAAGGGAGCAAAAAGGAGTTAGTTGGTGGTTATACTGTGCACTAGGTCAATGCAAGAATTCTTGAAGAGAGAGTAAAATTTACTTTAAAAGTTTTTTTAGAGGTAAAAATTGATGTAAAAAGTTAACATTGCAAACTAATCAACTCAATAATAGGGTATTAATTCCTTGTTACCTGGTTAATATGATTATTTGATATGTTAGGCTTCAAAAGAGCGCAGTATTCTTCTTTTGATTCTAAAGTGAGAAAGGGAGAATTATATAGAGGCTCTATCTATCATCATGTGGTTTGTTTTGGTGTTTTCCGCAAACGGGTATGATAATTTCTGCTTTGTGTGGCAATAAGGTGCCAAGCCATGCATTTTTTGAGGTTGACGTTAAGGAGTTGCTTACCAATTTGATTCAAACCTTTTAGTTTTGACCCTTTCAATCTATTTCACTACATAGTTACATGGTTGAGCCATTAGCTTGAAGATGACGCGTAACGTAGGCTGCCTGCTTTGCTTCTTTATCTATATCCATCTCAAGATGGTTTGTTTGTTGAGATCTTGGATCGATTAACTCATCTGTGTGGCATTTTCTCTTGTTGTGTTATATGATTTGGTAATGTACATTTCGGAGTACAATGTGCTTTTCCTTTCGGATTTATTGAACAAGGAACTTATTTAGACAATAAAAGTTTGCATCAAGATGTTAAAATTCTTGGACGATGTTGAGTGTTTAAACTTTTGATTTGGAGTCGGTAGCCTCAGTTCTGTTGAGGGTTTGTTTGTTTTATTGTTCTAGCTTAGTTTTTATTTTCTTTATTATTCTAGTTTCGTGAACCACCTCTTAAGGGAACATGGAAGAGATTTTCACCCACCCATTTCCCATTAAAGAGGTTCTCAGTGTTGTTGGCAATCTATTCTGTTCTTCCATGCTCACAGAAGTCCAGCTGAAATATTTTTTCGAGTCAATGGTAGTTCATTCCACAGATGCTCAACATTTTATTTGTTCACTGCATTTATTCATTCATTCTTGTGATTTATTATTTTTGTTTTCTTTATTGTTCTAGTTTCGCTTTCTTTCATTCCATATGATTTGGCAGTGAAACTTTAATTCTTAATTCTAATGTTTCTCAATTAATTGTATTGTATAGGCCTTACGGAGTTTACCTAACATCCACCTTTTCTGCATTTATTTAGAGTCACCCCAAAGATATTTCAATGACCACCTTGATCGGTCCAATTTAACCCATTCTTTTCTTTACCTTGTCTTTAGAGAGGAGGAAGGAAAAAGAAAGCCTAATTCAGTGTACTACTTTGAACCTTAGCTTAGTGTAAACGTACGCTTTGAACTTTAATTGTCTCTGATTTGAATTCGTTCCAATCGCACACTGAGTAATATTCTTTTGCAATTTTTTTTGGGTTACCTGTTATCTGATTTTTTGTGTTTTATAAGCCTTCAAATTTATTATTGGTATGTCAGATCTCATCTGAGTACTGTAACCTAATTTTCTTGTCACAGCAAAAATAAGTTAAAAACACACAATTTTGTTGCATCACTTCTTAATGGAAGGATGAAATAAAGAGAATCTGTAGCTAATTTTGTTTTTTCCCTATAATCTTTGTTCAGTTTAATATTTACATGAGCATAGCATAACTCCTGTATTGAATATGATATTGCAAAATCATTTAAACTTGTTGTTTTTGAGATGATCATTTAACCATGTGGCTAAATTATAGCTGTATCTCCCTGTTAAACCAGTAAAACTGTTACAGATTTTAACATTCCTGGCTTGTTATGATCTAGAAAGCCATTATCCGAGTAAACAAATATACTTTAGCACATAATGTTGTTGCACCTAATGTGTTTTTCTTTTGGGCATTATGATAGTCTGTACATTTTTTTATGTTTATTCTGGACCATATAATATTTTGTAGTTCTCATTTTCGCAAAAGGACATCTCTCAGTGAACAGATGTGCACTGTATTTTTGTTCAGAAACATAGATATGTATGAAATTATATTTACTTATTTTTCCCTGTTGAAGCTAGGTCTTGGAGATGAAGAAGCAGCACAGACTAGAGAAGTTCTTTCACTCAGTCTTTGGCAGCCATGATGATGCCAAGAATTCTGAAACCCTGCCAAACAGGGAAGGTAATGTACTTTTCTAAGATCGATATTTGTTTTCATTACTGAATTTTAGTAGACTATATGCATGTGTGCTGCGCATACAATTGATCCATACCCTTAAAAGCTAAGATGGAATGTTTGGGATGTATCGAGAGTTAATCACGTGTCTGCCCTTTTGTTTTTACCCTTGTAGAGGGACACCTTCGAGTTCTATTAGCATAAAATTTGAGGCAAATTTAGTTAGGATGGAAACCCTTTCTTTCAGAGGGTTTGTGTTATAGGAGTAGAATTTCAAAAGAATCGGATTGGGGTGTGAGGAGTTGATGCATATTTCTATAATATTATGTTTCCAGAAAGTGATTTTGAACACTGAGTGTGGCAGTGTGGTGTTTTTGTAATATTTGTGTCCTGAAAGATGGTTTGATCAATCAGTACTTCATTCAATAATACTTCAGTTTTTGTAGGGAAAATAACATTTCGGTTGTGACCAATAACCAATGTTTACAGGCCTATGCAGATTTGTCTCCTCCTGAAACAAAGGCTCTAAGCGGATGGTTAGATGCTTAAAACAGGATACAGTTGTGACAGTCTAGCTTAAAAGATCTGAAATTCTTTCCATTATAGCATCATGGTTTTTATGTGTATGAAGTTAATTCTTGGTCCACTTAAAAAAACACGAGACAATAATGGACAGATTCAATGAGACCCGTAAGATTTCTTTACTTTCGAAATTAGCATCAAATAATGAAATACCCCTTTGGATGTCATTATGAAGCAAAACTGGTGCCACATCAAAAGGCTCATAATCTTGCGGTCACAGGCTCAGATCCTGTGAACGCAACATTTGTTTTTTGGGTGTGATTTTGTTTAACTTGTAATTAACGACTCAATTACTACTTTTGGTTTTGGATTTAGATATGAAATTAACTGGGTCATACTATATTTATATGCTGATATTCTGTTTCTCAAACAATTCTTAGAATTGACATTGCATTTACAGCCCATGTTTGATTCTGAAACATCTTAACACTGTCCTTTTCATTGTAGCGAGTAATACGTCTGTTTTTGCTGCAGAAATTGATAACCATGCTGAGAAAATACTGAAGATGCTACGCACAGAGAGTGGTGCAGCTTCATCTGCGAATTCATTTGACAAGGCTGAACTGGCTTCCCTTATTGAAGATTATCACAAAGGGTACCAAGCTGTTCATGGACAGTATGATCAGTTAATGGGAAAACTAAAGCAAAGAATTCGGCCAAAAAGCAGTGACAATGGAAGCTTTTCAATCGACCTTACCTCGTCTGATTCAGAATCCTCAGATTCGGGGTCAGAAGAATTCGATGAAAAGAAGAAATTAAAGAAGGGACAAGAAAGTAGTCATGTCTCTTCAGAAGATTACCAAAATCTGCAAAATCAGCTTGAGGATATGAAGATTCGAAATAATGAGCTTGAGACTGCTGCTATTGATGTTAGCACAAAGCTCACAGAAGAACAGGCTTTGGCAACTGAATTGGCAGCTAGTGTTGCGGCCTTGGAAGCTGAAATGAATCTTCTCAGAAAAGAATTAGAGGTTTCACTGAAGAAAGAAGATGATACGAATCAACAGATGAGGATTTTGCATGAAGAAAATGAATCTCTGAGATCAGGAAACACCGAAGCTTTTAGCAAGATACACGAGGCAGACAAATCTATGGAAGGATTTCGAATTGAACTCAATCAGATTAAAGATGAAATGCTGAGAATTAAATCTGAAAATAGCATATTAAAGAAGGAACTGGAAAAAGCAACTAATGAAATCGCAAGTTTAGATCAGCAACTGACATCTACAAGTGAAGAAAAGGAAGCTTTGAAATCCGGGAACTTTGTATTTTTGACAAGGATACAGGAGTCAGAGAAAGCAAATGAAGAGTTGAAATCACAAAATTCTAATTTGTTTTCTGAGAACGAGAGTCTGAAACTTAAGCTGGAGGCTGCTGCTCAACAAGAAGCCAACATGACCCAGAGACTATCAGCTGCAGAAGCGGAGTGCGGTTCATTGAAAGATGAGAACTTCAAATTACTGAACATAAACAATGATTTGAATCATCTATTAGAAGTTAAAGTTCTTGAGAACGAAGCTCTGACATCGCAACAATTTGAAGCTGAAGAAAAGACCTCTATGTTGTCCGTACAAATACAGACATTGAAAGACGAGAACTCCAAATTGTTGTCTGACTATGAAAAGATGAAGCAAGAGTTTGAAGCATCAAACCATAAAGTTTCTCAACTGAAACTGGCTTTGGAATCAACAGAATGTGAAAATTCAGCACTTTTGAGCAAGATGCAGCAGGCTGAAAAGGCCATTGATGATCTCAAAGCTGAAATAGAAGAGCAAGAAAAATACAAATCCGAACTGCAGATCAAAATCAATGATCTGGGCCATGAATTAAAAGAAGCCAATTCAGAGCTGTCTGGTCTAAATGAAAAACTTAGTGTAGCAAAGGAAAAGAATAATGCATTGGCTTTGGAGATTTCTGGGGCTATCATCAAACTGAAACAATCGGAACAAAACGCGAAGGAGCTAGACAATGAGGCTAAAGAGAATCAGGTGAAGGTTCAGGGGGCTGAGAAGACTATTGATGGCCTCAACGCCGAAGTAGAGCAGCTCATAGCTGATAATAGTGAACTAAAGGCTAAAGTTTGTGATTTGGGTTCTGAGCTTGAAGAATCGAATCGCCAGCTGATCAATCTAGATAAAACACTGGTAACCGTGGATGAAGAAAAGAAGACACTGTCGTCAGAAAATTCCATTATTACGAGCAAGTTACAGCAAGCGGAGATAATTGTAGAAAAACTCGAGAATGATGTGGCGCTAATGAGAGAGGAGAATTCCAATCTTCAGCAAAACCAAAGCGAGCTACAAATAAAAATTGAAGAATTAAGCCTTGAACTTGAAGACGCCAAAGTTCAATTGGTTGATCTGAAAAAAGAAATCGTAGTTGTTGAGGAAGAAAAGACTTTATTGACGTCTGATAATGAAAGGATGAAGGATGAGCTCCAACAGAAGCAACTTAATGTTCAGTCTCTACAGGCTGAATTGGGAAAGTTGAAAGAAGAGAATTCCATGCTCGGGCAAAATCAAATTGGCCTTGAAGAAAAGTTAGGAGAAAAGGAGAAAGAGATAAACAAGTTGGAAGAAATCTGCAGGGAACTCTCAGAGAAGCTTGAAATCACTGAAGCAGGTAAGTCTTCATTGGCCTCAGGAATTGAAATTATGAAAGGAGAGCTCCAGCAGAAAGAATATGATGTGCAGACGCTAGAAGCTGAACTCGCAAAGCTGAAGGAAGAAAATTCCATGCTCGAGCGTAATCAGAATGACCTTCAGAGCGAGAAAATTGACCTTGAAGGGAAGTTGGAAGAGAAAGAAAAAGAAAGAGGCGGGTTGGAAGAAAACTACTACGCACTATTAGAGACACTTGAGCTCGCTGAAGCAGAAAAGACTTCGTTGGCCTCAGAAATTGAAACCGTGAAGAGCGAGCTCCATCAAATCCAACTTAATATGCAAACACTAGAGGCTGAATTGGGAAAGCTGAAAGAAGAGAATTCCATTCTTGAGCACAATCAAAATGAACTTCAACAGCAGAAAAATGAACTTGAAGAAAAATTAGAAGAAAAGGAGAAAGAGGAAAGCAAGTTGGAAGAAAACTGCAAGGAACTCTTACAGAAACTTGAACTCACTGAAGCAGAAAAGACTTCTTTGGCATCAGAAATTGTAACTTTGAAGGCTGAGCTACAAAATGTCAAGGTTAATGTGCAAAAGCTAGAGTCTGAACTGGGAAAGCTGAAAGAGGAGAATTCCATGCTAGAGCACAATCAAAATGACCTTCAACAGCAGAAAATTGAACTTGAAGAAAAATTCGGAGAAAAAGAAAACGAGAGAGCGAAGTCGGAAGAAAGCTGCAAGGAACTTTCGGAGAAACTTGAGCTCACCGAAGCAGAAAAGAGTTTGATGGCCGCAGAAATTGTAGCGGTTAAGGCCGAGCTCCATCAAATCAAACTCAATGTGGAGACATTAGAGGCTGAATTGGGAAAGCTAAATGAGGATAACTCCATGCTAGAGCGTGTTCTAATTGACCTTCAAAATCAGAAAATTGACCTTGAAGGAAATTTGGTCGAAAAGGAAGAAGAGAGAGGCAAGTTGGAAGAAAGCTGCAGGGAACTCTCGGAGAAACTTGAACTTGCTGAATCAGAGAAGGCTTTGTTGGCCTTGGAAATTGTAACAGTGAAGGGTGAGCTCGAACTTAATGTGCAAACCCTAGAGGCTGAATTGGGGAAGCTGAAAGAAGAGAATTCCATGCTCGAGAATATTCAATTCGACCTTCATAATCTGAAAGTTGACCTTGAAGGAAAATTAGCTCGACAGGAGAACGAGATAGGCAAGTTGGTAGAAAGCTGCAAAGAAATCTCGGAGAAACTTAAACTTGCTGAAGGAGGAAAGGCGGATGAGGTTAAAGAGAATGCAAAGCTAAACAATCGAGTCCAGACACTTGAAGTTCAGCTCCGTCTCTCAAACCAAAAGCTTAAAATCACAGAAACAGAAAGCAAGCAGAAGGTAGATGAATATAAGAAGGCAATGGAATCAATGGAAGAAGAGAAGGGAGAAGTTGAGGAACAGATGCTGAAATTAGCTATAAAATTAAATTTTGCGGAAAATAGTTTAAGGCAATTGAAAGAAGCAACAGAGATCGGGAGTCAAGCTTTAGCCAACAGATTCTGTAAGCTCGAAACCGTTTTTGAAGACTACAGTGGCTACATTCTACATCAGCTATCTTTCTTTAATGAAGAGCTAACAATATCGAAGAAGAAGTTCGTCGAGCTGAAGACTGAGAAACAAGAGCTCTCGGTTAGATTAAAGTACAAAGAAGGGATTATATTGATGATGAAAGGTGAATCCGAGAGCATTGGAGAAAGACTGGCTAAAAAAGAAAAAGAGTTGGCTATCCTGAGGGCAAATGCAATCGAGTCCGAGGAGAGGTTGAGAGCGCTAGAGGAGTTGTTGAGGGAGAAGAGAAAGGAAGTGTCGGATAAAGATGAAGCAAAAAGAGAAGCTATAAGGCAGCTGTGTTTGCTAATTGATTACCACCGCGAGAATTGTGATCATCTCTGCAAATATCTCTCGGTGGTGCTCAAAAGAAGCAGGCGCTCGTCGTAAGATCAAACCTTCTTCTTTTTTGTTGCTGGTCTCGCTGCAATACATCATGAACCTTGAATAAGCTTCTGGTTTGCAATTCGTTTATTTCTTTGATGGTTCGATAATTAGATTGTGAGTATTATAGAACGTGTAGCTATAAATGAACCCAGAGTTGCAATTGGGAAATTTCATGCCCATCAATATTTTGTTGTGAATTCAGGGGATCTAGATTGTACATTGTGCAGCTTATTCCCATGGCATAGGAATACCAATTTTTCAATATTATTTTTATTTGTTTCTTTGGGTCATTTATTTGCAACCTTGAGCCTTCTCATCTCCATCTTGGTACATGCATCACATAGAAGGCCTAATGTGTTGATCTTTTGTTCTCTTGTAGAAAGGATCAGTGATAAATTTACTGCTGTTGATACATTTTTGAATCATATTTTTGAATTTGTCTGCAAGTTCTCCAATCGCAAAGGAGCCTTTGTAGTTTACGTTTCAACATCCTTATCTACTAAGATGTGTTTTTTTTCCTTTGATGAAGTTATCAACTACGAAGTGAAATTCCCTTGCTCCTTTGTTTCTATGTACATGCTCTATAATATTATTTGCACTTTTGTAATTTAAGGCACTATTTCCTCCCTTTTCCTCCAAAGGAAAAAATAAGAAGGAAATTGTCTAATTAATATTTTTTTGGGCCACTGGCCCGTAAACTATAACCTAGGCATCCAACAAGCACACACGAGCACCCTGGATCCCATGAATTTGCTCTGAAAGCGTTAATTTATGGCCCTCCTTGGATTCTTGGGATTCGAACCCTACATTCTCCATAAGAGATGAAGTGCACGTATCAACTGAGTTATTGAGTCAAATATCAACATAATGTGTTGTCTGATTTTGAGATTCAATAAACCAATTGAGCTATTGAGTCAAATATCAACATAATGTGTTGTTGAGATTCAATTAGAAGAGATCACGTACCACTTATATATACCAATACGAGAATATCGAGTTCGGCATAATTTTCCTAAATTATAAATCGTTATCCAAGTTATTTTATGCCAGTAAATAACCTATGCTAAACGAGATTTAGCACCATGAGACAGATACCAACATAAACGAGCAAAAAAACAAAAAAACAAACAAACAGGCGATTCTTGAACAAGTAATTAGCGCACACAATCCTGCAACTTTTTACCCAAGCTGATAGCAGTCAGCTGAGAAACCCAAATTCATTTCTCATATAATATTTTCAACAAGCAAGCGAAAAAATAATTCTCTAACAAGCTTATTAATTTAGCTGGAAACAAAAAAAACAGGAACCGTCCATGCTTGATGATGCATCTTTCCTTTTTATTCTGATCACATTTTATGAGTTCCATTACAAGGTGAAAGAAAGAGGCAATTTCCTCTTGGAGAGAGAATAATTAGCAACAAAAAGCTAAAATCAACCACAATAAAGTTAAAAAAAACAGTTATCAGCAAACATGGCAAATAATCCTCCCCCTTGCCATACATCAAACTTATTATTACCCTTTAGACCTGAACACAGGATTTATCAACATGAGTCCACGGGACCCATAAATACTGAACATCTGCTGCTCTCTTTATAATCCTCTCTTTCCAACCATTCACCCTACAGAAAAAAGCAGTCAAAACTCCCTCTTCTGAAAAAATAACATCCGCGATCGGGATTCTCGCTTCAGTCTGATATTCTCATTTCCACTCCAAGAATATCTTTCATGACCTCGTATGTAACGAATGTGATTGCAATGGATGGTACAACCTGAGCAACTCAAAAAGATGAAACTTCACTAAAGGTCGCACGAATTCAGATATGTTTACTTCTAAGCAAATATAGTCATGGAGATTTCTATTCATGGTGGGTCGTCTTCTAATGTTAAGTGATGTCTCGAAAGAAAGGGGGGGGGGCAGAAATCTTTTCTACGGCCGTCTTTATTTATTGTTATATCCAATATGAAATGTTGAAAATGCAATTCACAACTAAGACCTACATTTAACCCTAAAGATTCCTTTTTCTTTTCAACTTTAAATTTTACTAAGGATTTAATCTAGATAAGTTGTTCCGATATGCACTAAGTTTGCACATTCAATATATGTGTGAGAAAAATTGAGGTAAGGTGTCAATGAGAGGAAATCCCTCCTATCATGCTAACTAAATGCCAATGATATATCGTTTTTTTTTAATTTGGGTCAAGTTGGCACCATCAAAAAAATGGTGTAGGACGGGATTTCCTTCCTCGGTACCTTCCATCCATTATCCTCTCTGCATACAAACTTCACACATTTATTTGCATGCAAAACACATGCCCAAAATCTAGTTCCGACAACAGGCAAAAGAACCAACCTTCACTGAATTGGGTATACAAAGCACCAAAGCCTTCGTTACGCACGGTTTTCCTGAAAGCATCGATCATTCCAGAGTATTCCAAGGATTCCCTCCCATGGCCTCTGACGATCACAGAAGCAAACCTCCATCCAACCATCTGCATCCTTCTTCGAATGACATCAAGAGGGTATGCCACAGTCTGCCCAACAGTTCCAGCAGCAGCTCCGCAAGCGAGCCTCGTAGTGACACTCAGCTCTGAGTCTTCTGCGAGTCCGAAGGGTTTAGATTTTATCAGCCAGTCCTTGAGAGATTCATACAAAGCAAAGTTGAGGCCGACATATGGGACCTGCAAGATAAAATGCACAAAGGTGATAATGGATATTGAAGGCTTTAATAGCCTCTGCAGCTGAACTAAAATTTTGAAGCAGCGCTTTCTGCAGATTCTTTTAATCGGTATTTTTTTAATAATACAAAAATACGAATAACCCTAATTCTAAAAGAGTAAAATAAGAATATACAAACTGTTGAACTAGTAAAACCGTCCAGAGAGTAGCAAACAAAGCGTCCAGCCTCTGGTAAAGTTTTCGACGCATTTCATAAAAGTACATAATAAGCGATTTTGATGTCCGAATCAAAAGTTATGCGCTCTAGGAGTTGACCCTATGTCTAGAGGATCTCATTTGTACATTTGTACTTGTTTCAGTGCTAATATCACAAGTATTTTTGAGCAACTTGCTTTGCATCATGCATTTAGCAATGCATGAAGAGGTAACATGTATGCCTTTTTCTTAGAAAAACTTTAATATTTAGGAATTGTTTTATCTAAGAAATTCCATCAAATTGAAGAAAAGTTTGTGGCTGGATGCTTAGGTGCCTTTCTTCCCAATGCTAGCTAAATGGACATCATAACTTGCTTTAACATGAAAATATTCTCTCAACTTTAAAATGTTTGGTTTCAGAATGAAGGAAAAGGACCCGACTTTGAGGAATATCGGATTGCGCTCCCACAAGTAAAGGAGACGTTAGAAGATTGTATTTTTTGTTTTTGTCAATTTTTCACTTTCAAAAATTACTCCCAGTTTACAAGTGCCCACCCAAAATATCATAGAATAAATTTTGGATTTATTCCAAGTACAAAAATGCCTGTGATCCAGACTCGATTTCCCTAAAGCCCATTTAGTAAAGCTAATCGACCCAGTCCATAATTAAACATTTTGTCACATCTCCCCACAAACAAAGAAAATTCTAAGAAAAAACATAACCTATATGGGAAAACTGAATATTGACATGAAATTCGCTAGTTTGAATCATATGAGTGTCAAAGGATACTAAAAAGTGCCCTATTAAATCGGATACATGTTAAATCACAACGGTAGACAAATATAACAATTATTTTTTCGCATTTTGTTTTCACCGACTTTTTTTTTTGTTGCATAAAACTCCTCATGTTTTATTCAACGCTAGAGTGACCATATGGTCCGCACAATAACTAGGAGTGAAATAGGTCTAGCTAAGCACGGTTTTCGCCTATTTAGTCTGAAGCAAAAGGTTGGATAGGTTTAAAAAAAGCAAAAAATAAATAAATCAAACACTCCCCACGTATTAGGAAAAAATGGGCCTGGATACTGTGCAGGCCCAATGCCGCGAACGCAGGGACACGACGATGCGGAGGTCCACGCATGTGAGTGGGACCCACACACCACCCATGCTTGTGCTTGTGCATCTCTGTAGGCCCCAGTCTCCCTAAGTTCAAAATAGTAGGCATAGGGTCTCATCCGGATCGGATGCGGTTCGAATATGAGCATCATCATATCTGTAGTTGTTTTCTTGCGACGAATACGGATATATATATGGATAGAATATAGTTCGGTAATAAAAAAATGACCAAATCGGATTCGGATATGCTAAAAAAAAGCATACGCATCAGTTATGGGTATAATAAAGATGTAAAATATAACAAATACGGATACAGTATAGTAACTTGTATATAATCAATATAATTCATTGAATATTTATTTAACATGACTTAAAATATTTGATATAGAAAAATATGGTTGCAAATGATATAAGAATTAAGGTTTTTTTTTCCTGAAGGAAACCATATTGAAATTAATAAATACGTCAAGGTACTATTATACAACCAGCTTGCCTATTTTGCATGAAAGAAAATAATGAAATAATATGTAAAAATAGTCTTTTAAATCCTTAGCATAAAAATGAGTAAGAAAATTGTATGGATTGAAAAAGTATTATTAACCATATTCATCCGTGGATATCGGAATCCATATGCGCATCCGATTCATATGGATAATTTTTTCAACACCGCATCGTATCAAGAAAAATATCTTATTACATATCAATATCCGTGTTCGACCGGATCCGAACTGTATAGCTATATAAAATAATTAATGGAGGAGGCAAAATCGGGACGAACTGTATTGGCGAAGTTTGTGAGACGAAAATATCTCATAAGATTTAGATTTTCTGCCGACTTGTGCTAAAAGAGGTAATTTTAAGCGGAGACAACATGCTCAATAGGAAATGGAAAGGCCCTTATGAATGTGTTGTATGCAATAAGCATGGGTGGACCATCTAAATGCTAAATTGCCATGGGGTCAAGGGTCTACTATGGCACTTCTACAGGATATGCATGGGGTACGGGTCCCAATGGATTACAGGTACGGGTATGTATGTACCCATAGGGGAAACCGTCTGTACGTATCCTATGGGTCGGTTCCCCAAAGTCATGTACGGACATGCCTATACACATACCGAAAACCCTCTCATTAAAAAAACCAGTAACATACGCGTGCTATACTGTCACGACCCGCTTCCCAGAGTGCGCTACGATCGGCACGTGACAGAGCCAACCATGCTACCTGTGGCTAGGAAACATCCCTCCACAGTCACATTGCGGCTGTCTATATGATATCATGAACAGTAAAATAAAATAAACTATCTAGTACATGTCCATATGCCAGAATAAACGAGTCAATACATAATATGCGGAAGCAATATAACCAATAAACAATAACATCTGGAAATACGTCCCAAATACGGGCTCACAACAGGAAATGAAAGTACGGAAAGAAAAGTAAACTAAACTAAACACTAACAATATCCTCACTGCTCGGCCTGGTAGCTGAAATACTCCTGATCAGCCTGCGATAGGGATAAAGGATCTGGGCAATGCAAAACCCAGACGTCAGTGCGTCATAATATCAAGTAATGGAATATAATCAGGAGGTAACAAGATATGCAGGCATGAGTATGAACAATAATATGGGTATAACAAGTAACACGGATATGGAACAGTGAAGAGTATAAGTATATGTGACGTGCAATGAGTAATCTGAACTAAACTACCGGGTTATCTATTCTACAGTTTATGAAATCAATTTAATGGAATCGTCGATGCAACTCAATAGTATCCCGTGCGTGCCCGGGACTACGGTCCAGATTCTCGGGCTGAAACCAAGACATGCCGCTAGGCATTAAACAGGAATATGTACAGATGAATGATGTCAGCAGCATCATCCCGGGGCTGGCCTAGCCCGTAAAACTGATCAGTATAAGTGTCGAACTGTTGAGTTACAAGTCAGGTTTCATCATTGATTTCCTCTTACCCCCAAGGTTATGTGTTCAAGTCAGGTATTGATAAATCTGGAGTTAATACCAATACAGGATCAAGCAGATACAGGTTTTGTCTGAATAGACAACATGATATATCCGTCGGGACAGCAAGTCAGGATTGTCGGCATTAGAAACAATATCAGGTATCAAGTCAAGCAGTGATATATCAGGTCATGTCAGGTAGTGCATATATATATCATACGGGTGCCTAAAGTAAAACTGTAGTAAGGGTTGAGTCACGGTAAAAGTACGGATGCACGAGTAATAAGCAGCGATATCATAACATTATTTATTACCATTATCCAATAATATATTAATTAATCTATACCAACCATCACAACTAACATACTACTCTTAATGGTTTAATAACATAAAAAAATATGATAGTAATATTACTGTCTTGATGTAAACAAACGAGCCGTAACTAGCATGTAGCAAGTAAAATACTTGCCTGAGCGAATCGCACAACGGATGCGTACGGTGGCGTGGGTGACGGCTTGGGCGTGGGTTCGTGCTCGAGAGAGACGGGAAATAAATGAAAAGAAGAGGAGGGAGAAAGAGTGCGAGAGGAGAGAGAGAAAGAAGAGAAAGAGAGAGACAGAGTGTAAAGAGAGAGGGAGACAAGAACAAAAGGAGAGAGCACGGGAGAGAGAGAGACGTGAGGGGGTTTATAAAAAAATTTAAAATATAAATTAATATAAAGAGGAGAGAGACATGCGAGATTGTAGGCGTGATTGAGGAGGAAGAAAAGAGAGAGAGAGAGAGAGAAAGAGAGAGAATGATTTACGGAGTGATTGGTGGAAGAAAAGAGAGCGTGGAAAAGAGAGGGAGAGAGGGAACGTAAGTATATAAAATTAATTAATTAATAATATAATATATATATATATATATATTATAATAATATATAATATATATATTATAATAATAATATATATGTGTGTGTGAGAGTGGAACGGTAGGTAGATGGTAGGTAGATAGAAGGGTTTAAATATTTAATTAATATATATATATATATATATATATATATATATTATAATAATATATAATATAATATAATATATATTTATAATAAACATCTGCACACAGTGTTTGCATAGTAAATTTAGTTTAGAAATATAATAATATATAAATTTGGGGTTTTGGGCTAAAACAAAAGTATTCCGAAAAATTCCCGGGTTGTGTCTAAAAATCTAGTTTTAAAATATAAACAATATACGAATAAGTTAAAATCACAATGCGATATCCGGTTGATAAAAGTGCATACCCCCAAGAATAGATGCACGTAAAATGCACGTAGCGATCTAAACGAGTCCATAATAAACAGAATGAGAACACGATGTACTAATGGAACCACAGGGTCAGGGGTATGATACAGGTCATGCTAGGTATTTTTAAAATATATTATTTGATTATATTTTTATTATTAAAATAATGTAGATGCCCAATATATGATACGGGTAAACAGGATATAGAACAAGAAGGTGCACGGATTCTTATAACTAGCCGGGATAAATTATAAACAGAAATCAAGATGGGTTTCCAGTAAGCGGGTCGGGTCGGATGCAAATATAGATACCAATTACACTATTCACATCCATAACAACAATAAATCAAGAAATAGCCATCCAATATATTAATTAATCAAATAAGTCATGGTATAACGAACTAGGGTGTTACATTATACCCAAATACAAAAAGAATTTCGTCCTCGAAATTCCCAAAACAAGAAAAGACAACCAAACATGAATCTACGAGAAGAGATGTGGAAACTTCTGTCGAATCTCTTCTTCTCGTTCCCAAGTCAATTCTCCATGCGAGCGATTCCCCCATGAAACTAGTACGAGAGGGATAACCCTTTTCTTGAGGACCTTTTCTCTTCGATCAACAATCGACATCGGTCGTTCTTCATAGGTCAAGTCTTCCCTTACTCTCAGCTCCGAATGATCTTGTACGTGTGTTTCATCTCGAACATACTTACGAAGTTGAGATACATGAAACACGTCATGAACGCTCGCCAAAGATGGTGGTAAAGCCAATCGATAAGCTACTTCTCCAACGCGCTCAATAATATCGAAAGGCCCCACGAATCGAGGGCTGAGCTGCCTCGACTCCCAAAACGAATCACTCCTCGAGTCGGTGATATCTTCAAGAATACGAGATCACCAATGGCGAACTCTAGAGGTCTTCTCGATGTATCGGCCCAACTCTTCTGTCGATCTTGTGCTGCCTTCATGTGCTTCCGGATCGTATTAACTTTCTCCACGGTTTGCACAATAAGATCTGGTCCCAATAACCTTCGCTCTCCGACATCGTCCCAACAAACAGGTGAACGACACTTGCGACCATATAACGCTTCAAATGGAGCCATCTGTATAGTCGTCTGAAAGCTATTATTATACGAAAACTCCACCAAGTGTAGATGATCCTCCCACGAACACTTGAAGTCCAACATGCAAGCTCGCAACATATCTTCAAGAATTTGGATCGTTCTTTCTGATTGGCCATCTGTCTGGGGATGATAAGCAGTGCTAAACTTCAATCGGGTCCCCAAACTTTCCTGTAAGCTTCTCCAGAAGTGCGATAAAAATCGGGTATCACGGTCGGAAACGATGCTCACAGGTACTCCATGCAATCTCACAATCTCCTGTATGTACCGTTCTGCTAACGCTTCCGTCGACTGACCAACTCGAAACGGAATGAAATGAGCTGCCTTGGTCAATCGATCAACAATTACCCAAACTGCATTATTGCCTTTTGGACTCCGCGGTAAAGCTGTCACGAAATCCATGGTTATATGTTCCCACTTCCATTGAGGAATCGGAAGTGGTTGCAATAAACCGGCTACCCTTTGATGTTCAGCCTTAACTTGCTGACATACCAAACACTTTGCTACAAAGCGGGCGATCTCCCTTTTCATGCCTTCCCACCAGAAATGCGGTCGTAGATCACGGTACATTTTCGTGCCTCCTGGATGTACGGAATATGCGGAACTGTGCGCCTCCTTCATAACTTCTTCGCGAATGTCTCCTTTCGGCACACACAAACGGTTACCATATCGCAACGAACCATCTTCATGAATCAACAAGTCCGTCCGAAGTCCCGCTTCAACTTGCTCTCGAAACTTCTGAAATCTTGGATCCTGTGATTGCGCTGCCTTAATATTATCGATCAATGACGACTGTACTTGTAGCTGCATCAATTGTCTCGAAGAGTGCGGTAGCAGGATCTCCAACTCGAATCTCCGAAAATCATCGATAAGCTCTTTCTGTGCGGTCAACATCCAAATTGCTGGCAATCGGCTGAGCGCATCCGGCACTACATTAACTTTCCCCGGATGGTATTTTAGATCAAGATCATAGTCAGCCATCAGCTCCAACCACCTACGCTGCCTCATGTTGAGCTCTTTCTGTGTGAACACATACTTTAGGCTTTTGTGATCGGTGAATACTTCTACCCTTTCGCCCAACAAGTAGTGTCTCCAAATTTTCAGAGCGAATATTACAGCTGCTAGCTCCAAATCGTGAGTTGGGTAATTCTTCTCATGGGTCTTCAATTGTCTTGATGCATATGCTATAACCTTCCCATGCTGCATAAGAACACACCCTAAACCTTTTCCAGATGCGTCACTGTGAATAACCAATCCTCCGGAACCGTCTGGTACGGTTAGAATAGGAGCGGTTATCAATTTTTTCTTCAACGCCTCAAAAGCTGACGCACAACTATCCGTCCATACGAATGGTACCTCCTTCCGCGTAAGCTTGGTCAAAGGCTCAGCTAAACGAGAAAAATTCTCTACGAACCTTCTGTAGTATCCGGCAAGTCCAAGAAAACTTCTGATCTCTGCTACGTTCTTCGGAATCGGCCAATCTTGAACTGCTATAATCTTTTCAGGATCAATAGCGATTCCCTCTCCGGATACGACGTGCCCCAAAAACTTCACTTCTTCGAGCCAAAATTCGCACTTGCTCATCTTTGCATACAATTTTTCTTGCCTCAACGTTTGCAGTGCGATCTTCAAGTGTTCAGCATGCTCTTCGGTACTCTTGGAGTAGACCAGAATATCATCAATGAACACCACTATAAACTGGTCCAAGAATGGTGAAAAGATTCGGTTCATCAAGTCCATAATATCGCCGGTGCATTCGTTACTCCGAAAGGCATCACTAAATACTCGTAATGCCCATATCGAGTTCGGAACGCGGTTTTGCAAATATCCTCTGGTTTAACTCGAACTTGATGATATCCGGATCGCAAATCCAGTTTCGAGAATACCCTCGCGCCGCTGAGTTGCTCAAATAATTCGCTAATGCGAGGGATCGGGTACTTGTTCTTAATAGTTACCCGGTTTAATTCTCGATAATCGATGCACATCCTCCTTGTGCCATCTTTCTTCTTGACTAGAAGAACTGGAGCTCCCCAAGATGAATTGCTGCTGCGAATCCAACCCTTCTCTAACAATTCAGTAACCTGCTTCTTTACTTCTTCCAACTCCATTGGTGCCATCGGATAGTACGCCTTTGAGATTGGCGCTGCAACAGGAACAAGATCAATCGCGAACTCCACATCTCGTTTTGGCGGTAAACCCGAGATGTCTTCGAATACGTCCATGAACTCTCGAACTACAACCGGCGCTTCCTCCTTATCAACTTCCATCGACGAAAGCACGGCGCCTGTCGGCCTAGCCCTAAACTCGACTGGCCCAACAGAACTGCTGCCTCCAGCAAATACAAACTCCGGATGTCCGGGAATCTGAAAAATCACTTTCTTTGCCCTACAATCAATGTGAGCATGGAAAGTGCCGAGAAAGTCCATTCCCAAGACAACATCGTAATTGCCAGTATCGATCACCAAGAAATCCGCGAATAATTCTCGTCCGCAAATAACAACAGAACAATTTTTGCGCTCACTACTAGATATGATTTTCCCGTTCCCAGTGTGTATGTCCCAACAACAAGACAGGGTCGTGCAAGAAATTGAATGTGTAACAATAAACTTGGACGACATAAAACAATGGGATGCACCAGAATCGAATAATGCTAATGCGGGAAAATCATGAACAAGCAGGATACCTGAAACGACTTCCTCTGAAGCCTTGGCTTCTTCGGCCGTCAGAGTAAAGGCTCGAGCTTGATTTGGCCCTTGTGTTATCTGCTTCTGCCCCTGAATTGGCCTCTGTGGTGGTTTCTGAGCATCTTCTTTCAAACGTGGCTTAGACGGACAAGCATTGACAGTATGGTTAGCTGATCCGCAAACCAAACAGAGTCTAAGCATCCTTCTGCAATCTCGCTTTAGGTGTCCGGGCAGGTGGCAAAAGTCACAAATTACGCTCCTTCTCTGATCAGCTACGCCGGGCTTCTTCATCGGTATCACGCCACGTTTGTCCACCGGTATACCTCTGCGTATAGGAGCTTGGTTTGGCGTAAACGTCGGCTTCCGTACTACTACGGCTTGCTGTTGCGTACCCCCAGTCTTCATAGATAGGCTCTGCTGCTCTCGGGCTGCCTTAAGAACTTGAGAAAAAGTGGTCAGTCCCAGAGATATGATGTGCCTTTGGATTTCTACGTCCAAACTGCGCATGAACCTTCGTGCCCTATCGGTATCTTTGGCAACCAAAGGTCCTGCGAATCGGCTGAGCCTTGTCCACTCAGCCGCATGCGCATCCACGGATCCGCCATTCTGCTTCAGACTGATGAACTTTTCTTCCATTTCTTCCCGTGCAGTCTGCGGAAAGAACTTTTCCAAGAAACTCTGTGAGAAAGTTGTCCAACTGATCGGCTTGAGCAAACGGGTCTCTTCCACGAGCCACCACTCACGGGCATAATCCACCAATTGGATGCGTACCACATCCATCCTCTTATCATCCGGAATCTGCGCAGCGACGAGCAGATTCTCCGTATCGACTAGCCATTGTTCTGCTGGCAATGGCTCCTCCAAACCAGTGAAAGTGGACGGACCAAGTCTTCTGAAATCCGCCACGGTACCTACACGCTGTGCTGGTTTGGCTGCAACTGCGTCTACGGACTGCTGGACTGTCCGCAGACCCTCCTGAAAAGCTTCGGCTAGCCGCTGATTCAGCTCGGTTTGCCGCTTCTGGTTTTCCAGCATTCCACGAATAACTCCAAGCAATGCGGCGTTATCAACGCGCCTCTGGTACGTTCGCAGATCTTCATCCGCCATGATTCTGAAGCCCAGAAACAGAAGAAGATTAGCACGATAAACAGGATTCAAGAAACAGGATAGTTATAGATTCAAGAATATCAATGTGGCAGGACATGTTCCTAATTACGAGTATTCTGATTCGTGTATTGCGTCCAATACCCAACTACAAAAGAATCAAACTCGATTAACCTATAACCTATGTCTCTGATACCAAACAAACCCTGTCACGCCCCGCTTCCCAGAGTGCGCTACGATCGGCACGTGACAGAGCCAACCATGCTACCTGTGGCTAGGAAACATCCCTCCACAGTCACATTGCGGCTGTCTATATGATATCATGAACAGTAAAATAAAATAAACTATCTAGTACATGTCCATATGCCAGAATAAACGAGTCAAAACATAATATGCGGAAGCAATATAACCAATAAACAATAACATCTGGAAATACGTCCCAAATACGGGCTCACAACAGGAAATGAAAGTACGGAAAGAAAAGTAAACTAAACTAAACACTAACAATATCCTCACTGCTCGGCCTGGTAGCTGAAATACTCCTGATCAGCCTGTGATAGGGATAAAGGATCTGGGCCATGCAAAACCCAGACGTCAGTGCGTCATAATATCAAGTAATGGAATATAATCAGGAGGTAACAAGATATGCAGGCATGAGTATGAACAATAATATGGGTATAACAAGTAACACGGATATGAAACAGTGAAGAGTATAAGTATATGTGACGTGCAATGAGTAATCTGAACTAAACTACCGGGTTATCTATTCTACAGTTTATGAAATCAATTTAATGGAATCGTCGATGCAACTCAATAGTATCCCGTGCGTGCCCGGGACTACGGTCCAAATTCTCGGGCTGAAACCGAGACATGCCGCTAGGCATTAAACAGGAATATGTACAGATGAATGATGTCAGCAGCATCATCCCGGGGCTGGCCTAGCCCGTAAAACTGATCAGTATAAGTGTCGAACTGTTGAGTTACAAGTCAGGTTTCATCATTGATTTTCCCTTACCCCAAAAGTTATGTGTTCAAGTCAGGTATTGATAAATCTGGAGTTAATACCAATACAGGATCAAGCAGGTACAGGTTTTGTCTGAATAGACAACATGATATATCCGTCGGGACAGCAAGTCAGGATTGTCGGCATTAGAAACAATATCAGGTATCAAGTCAAGCAGTGGTGTATCAGGTCATGTCAGGTAGTGCATATATATATCACACGGGTGCCTAAAGTAAAACTGTAGTAAGGGTTGAGTCACGGTAAAAGTACGGATGCATGAGTAATAAGCAGCGATATCATAACATTATTTATTACCATTATCCAATAATATATTAATTAATCTATACCAACCATCACAACTAACATACTACTCTTAATGGTTTAATAACATAAAAAAATATGATAGTAATATTACTGCCTTGATGTAAACAAACGAGCCGTAACTAGCATGTAGCAAGTAAAATACTTGCCTGAGCGAATCGCACGACGGATGCGTACGGTGGCGTGGGTGACGACTTGGACGTGGGTTCGTGCTCGAGAGAGACGGAAAATAAATGAAAAGAAGAGGAGGGAGAAAGAGTGCGAGAGGAGAGAGAAAGAAGAGAAAGAGAGACAGAGTGTAAAGAGAGAGAGAGACAAGAACAAAAGGAGAGAGCACGGGAGAGAGAGAGACGTGAGGGGGTTTATAAAAAAATTTAAAAAATAAATTAATATAAAGAGGAGAGAGACAGGCGAGATTGTAGGCGTGATTGAGGAGGAAGAAAAAAGAGAGAGAGAGAGAAAGAGAGAGAATGATTTACGGAGTGATTGGTGGAAGAAAAGAGACGTGGAAAAGAGAGGGAGAGAGGGAACGTAAGTATATAAAATTAATTAATTAATAATATAATATATATATATTATAATAATATATAATATAATATATATTATAATAATAATATATATGTGTGTGTAAGAGTGGAACGGTAGGTAGATGGTAGGTAGATAGAAGGGTTTAAATATTTAATTAATATATATATATATATATATATATATATATATATTATTATAATAATATATAATATAATATAATATATATTTATAATAAACGTGCACAGTGTTTGTTTGCAGTGTTTGAGTTTAGAAATATAATAATATATAAATTTGGAGTTTTGGGCTAAAACAAAAGTATTCCGAAAAATTTCCGGGTTGTATCTAAAATTCTAGTTTTAAAATATAAACAATATACGGATAAGTTAAAATCACAATACGATGTCCGGTTGATAAAAGTGCATACCCCCAAGAATAGATGCACGTAAAATGCACGTAGCGATCTAAACGAGTCCGTAATAAACAGAATGAGAACACGATGTACTAATGGAACCACAGGGTCAGGGGTATGATACAGGTCATGCTAGGTATTTTTAAAATATATTATTTGGTTATATTTTTATTATTAAAATAATGTAGATGCCCAATATATGATACGGGTAAACAGGATATAGAACAAGAAGGTGCACGGATTCTTATAACTAGCCGGGATAAATTATAAACAGAAATCAAGATGGGTTTCCAGTAAGCGGGTCGGGTCGGATGCAAATATAGATACCAATTACACTATTCACATCCATAACAACAATAAATCAAGAAATAGCCATCCAATATATTAATTAATTAAATAAGTCATGGTATAACGAATTAGGGTGTTACATATACACTTGTGTCATGTGGAAAAATTTATGGCATGCAATAATTTTTTGTGTTCTCCTTCATGGTCATAAGTTCAAGGGTTTTATGACTAAATTTGTTCATTTTTCAAAGAGAGGATATATTGCATTGAAAATAGTTGAAACGTATGAAAGTAATTACATATATATGAGAGAACGACATGCTATGTTCTTACTCTAGACCTCTCACATGGATTTTTCTTCTTTTTTGCATTTTTTAAATGAAAAAATGATATACTTTTTGGCAGTCTTTCATGAGTTTTGGTTATAATAGTAAAGATGTGTATACTTTTTGGCAGTCCTTCATGAGTTTTGGTTATAATAGTAAAGATGTGTTCTATTTAAAATGTGTTAGAAAATATTACTCATTTATAAATTCTAAGGAAAATTCTTCTCTCGGTTTCATTATTCAAATTCCCAGGGTAATGAATTTCAATTATAAAATTATCTTCCTCTCTCCTTTTTGTTTCAAGAAAATATTATCAGAAATCTCTACCTTAAATAAATGTTCACACACTATAATATATATAAAACCATGATAATAAATTTCATTGCACCGCGCTTTAAAAGTTACTAATTGTTTGGATAACCAAAATTGACCATAAATAAATTGCCTTTAATGTCTATAAATTTTTTAAAAATGCTTCACTAACTTATGCATGTAATTGTGATTTTTTTAAACATAACCATCCTTTTCCTCAGTAAAAGACAAAACACAACTTGTGATTTTTTCCTTGGTTATTTCTTATTACAAATATAATAATTGTTTTATATAAAATTATTACAAAAATGAGTGATAGACTTATTGCCATGTTGCTCTTTTAAATTTTAGAAAGGTTTTTATATTTAATCAAAGATGCACTTGATAATGCATTTTCGTTTTTATTTTTCTAGAAAAAGAACAAAAACAAACCATAATTATCAACTTAAATTAAGGCTTATTTACTGCAAGCCCAGAGCAAGTTTAGGCCTAAAAAACCTACCAATATCTGTCACCATCAATAAGTATCAAATTCAGCAATGACACGTCAGCATCGTTCGCGGCTCATCAGCTTCATGCCGATCAAGTTGCCAAATCAGCAGAAAATTATAAAATCTCCAAAATACCAGTCATTAACCCTGACCATAATTTCGAAAAGATTTAAAAAATTGAAAAAACACACTCCTCTCCTTCAACCTCCTCCAGTCAACTCCACCGGCGACGGCGCAGGCGCCACCCCAACCTCCTTCTCCATCCAAGCCGCTACCATCATCATCGCCCACTCAATGCCTCCGCCGCCGCTCCAAAAATTCACCACCACCACCATTACCGCAACCATCATCATTATCACCACCACCATCACTGTCGCCATCATCATCATCATCACCACCGCCACTGTCGCCACTCTCCACTTCGCGGCCCCCGACTCCCTCGTCGCTGCCCTCTCCAATCGACCCCCACGGCGACGAACGAAGACGAAGATAAAGACAATCAGATCCGCAGCAACAGGAGGAGCCCATCTTCATCGATCGCGATCCAGATCCAGAGATCTCCGGCGAGTTCCTCTCCCACCATCGATTGAGCCGCCCCCTCCTCCTCCCGCCGCCGCTTCACCACCCAGAAACTTCTCGAGGAGTCCCCCTACTAGGTATCCACAGCCTCCGGAGGTCCTCCCTCCCCTTACCCCGCCCCCTGCCCACCGCCCTCTGCCGCAAACCCCCAAAAAATCACCACCATCATCCCATCATCATCTTGCGCGCCCCCCCCCCCCCGCCTCCTTTTCCTCCTCTGGCTCCCCGCTTAGAAAAAATATTAATTATTCAATTAATTTTAACAGTTATTAAAACTATTTAATTAATAATTAATTAATTAATTATATTATGATTTGGGCAAAATGGTCATTTGACATGAATAGTAAAGTTGACCAACGCTGACTGTCAAATCATCATAGTTTCTTGATAGTTTCAGAGGTAATGATGGTTTTGTTAAAATGACCCAAATCTGCCGAGAAATTTTTGGTAAGTAAGCCTAAATTAATTATATCCAATTCATGAAAAGATCAATGATATTCATTAAACTCCTGAGATCACATGCCTATTAGTAATAAACAATTTGTAAAATGCACATTCTCCGTGAATTTTACACACCCATTCCAACAACTCAATAAGAACTTCAATTTTACACGCCCATTCCAACAACTCAATAAGAACCCGTAAACAAAATACCATAAAGATCAAAGCTTTACCTTATTTTTGTTGAGTCGCTTCATGGCAACTAGATCGCCAATGGTTTTGTCTATGGCCGACGGAGAGGGAGGCGGCGGCGTCGAGGGAGTCACGGAGGAGGTCGGAGTACACACGGGTGAGAGAGAAGGAAGGCGTCATCGTCAAAAGATCTAGGGTTTTAGAGAGATGCAACGGCATGCCCGTACCCCAAATTTGGTACCCAAAGCGGGTAATGTAGTAGTGTGGACCTATTTCTCTAATGCTTGCTTGTGGGGTCGATACGCCACTGAAATCTATTGACTTACTGTTGACGATGTTGTGAGAAAAAAACCGGAGAGTTAGAGTGCATATTTCTTATCTACCATCCCTTGATACTTTGGCTTCTGTGCTCTGGCAGGAGATATTGTAACACGTTGCTTGCTAAAATATGACAAAAAAATAATACACACACAAAATCCAGGAGTACTCGCATGCGATCACGTCATATCCTCAACCGAGAAGAACCCTACATCATGGATTCCTCACCGCTGTCCCCCCCCTCCCCCCCCCCCCCCCCCCCGCCCACACACACACAATGTTCACATGGAAGGTGAGGGAGAGTGAGTATGACATGCACACACGCGCATATCGGAACATTGCATTCACAGTTGGATAACAACAGCAAGCACTTGAAGGTGGAATCACCACTGAATTCCTTAAAGAAGAAAAAAAGATGCCTACTTCCATTTACACATTGTACCAGTGCAGTTTCACTACGTAGTGGTGAGTTCTTCCTCTTTTGCTTTCAAAATCTAAAAAAAAATGACATTCACATTCTTTTAATTGATGCACTTTAACTTAGCAATCTGTACTTATAAAAGCATCACTAGAAGACCCTAAAATTGCAAACCACTCAAATCTTCTCCTAGTCTCTTGCTCCATTTGGTTAAAGAAAATAAATTCGCGGAAATGAAATCGGAAGTGTTTGATCATGAACTAGAGGTAGAAGCATTCGAAAAGATGACTGAAAATGCCGCCGATGTTCAGATAGAGACACTTCGAAAGATTCTTGAACAAAACGGCAATGTAGAATATTTGCAGGGTTTGGGGCTCGGAGGGAGAACTGACCCTGGAAGCTTTAAGGCTTGCGTTCCGCTTGTTACACACGAGGATCTTGAGTCGTACATTCAAAGGATTGTCGATGGCGATGGTTCTCCGATTCTGATGGCGAAGCCAATTACCACCTTGTCTCTGAGGTATTATATATGCATATGGTTTTTCTTGTTCTTTTAATTTTGTTTTCGTTAGATTAATTAAAATGTCTGAAGTTGTTCTTGTCGTGATGTAGCTCTGGTACGACGCAAGGAAAATCGAAGTTTCTGCCTTTCACTGATGAGATGGTGAAATCTACCGTGCAAATTTACCGCACGACGTTTGCTTTCATAAACAGGTAAAAGGATTTCTCATATAATATATATATTGAACAGCTTATGCGATTCTAATTCATATTACATGAAGTTAGCATTCAAGCATTCTTTTAATTGCTTGTTTATAATGACACTTATTTTTATTATTTGTGGATCATAAAATGTAATGACAGTTGTTAATTATTTCTTATTTCACACTTTCGAATTTTTTATGGTCGCAATTCTAAGGTCGAGAGTTGCTCCTGCCTTGCACAGGCCAGGTTCCATGCACGTAATAAAGTTCCATATGCATTGCATATATAAGAGCAAAAGGGACCTGCAGTGTCTTTGTGTGGTCAGCACCCTACAAAGGATCATACATGTCATGATTTTTTTATTGGACTTTGCATTGTGTTTTTGCTCATAAATGCAAAACAAAATGAAAAGAGAGAGGGTTTAAGTGCAAAACACAATGCAAAGTCTAATGATATCATGCAATGTAAGCTCTGTGTATCCTACAGGGACGATGCTGTAAGCCCTTTTTACCCATATTTGCTCAGAAAAAAACTTGAATTATGCCAAATATCGCAGAGAATACCCTGTCAGCGACGACGGAAAAGCTCTCCAATTCATATACGCAAGCAAACACTCCATAACAAAAGGTGGCCTAGTGGCAACTACAGGCACAACCAACATATATCGCACCCAACAATTCAAGAAGACAATGAAGGCCATCAATTCTCAATGCACTAGCCCAGATGAAGTCATTTTCTGCCCGGACTATCATCAATCCTTATATTGCCACCTCTTGTGTGGACTAATTCACTCCGATGAGGTCCAAATGTCGGGGGCGGAGCCCGCAAGCGACGCGTACACAACACAACTTGGGTGCCTATTCTGACCCAAAAGCCCGAGCTGTTAGGTAGAGGTCCAAGTTCCATTATATACACATCAACTTCCCCTTAAACTCCCGATGTGGGACTATACGAGTCACACAAACTCAACAATCCCGAGCTTGACTCGTATCGTACATACCCGCCTGCACCGTTGTAGGTGGCATACAACATCGGCGGTATACATACCAGGCTTACAGGCGCTTCAACTCCCAGTGGGAAGCCGTTGTACTCACAACCTTTCTTAAGTGATGTACAACACTGGTGTTCAACAACAAGCACTCAACCCATACCCGACATCAATATTTTTTTTTCCTTCGCTCCACCCCTCCTCCCGAACCAAACCAGGCTCTGATACCATTTGTCGGGGGCAGAGCCCGCAAGCGACGCGTACACAACACAACTTGGGTGCCCATTCTAACCCAAAAGCCCGAGTTGTGTTGTGTACGCGTCGCTTGTGGGCTCCGCCCCCGACAACTGGTATCAGAGCGAGGTTAAGAGAACCTAGGGTTCTTCGATTCTATAATCTAGGTAACGGTGGGTAACGACGCTTGTGTCCTCTTCCCCACTTTCTTAGATTGTAGTTTTGAAGGCGTTGGTTCAGATCTAGGAGGAAGTCGAGTTTGCTGCGATACAGACGAAAGATGGCAGAGGATAAGATAAGAATCAAGAAATTCAATGGTCACAATTTCGGTTGGTGGCGCATGCAGTTAGAAGACTGTCTATACCAAAAGGATCTATATCTTCCGTTGCTAGGAGAAAAGCCCGAGAAGATGACCGATGAGGAGTGGAACCTTTTGGATAGGAAGGCCTTAGCGACGATCAGATTGTCGTTGACTCCGCAGGTGGCCTTTAATATCTCAAAGGAGAAAACAACTAAGGCGCTAATGACGACGTTAGCGAAGTTGTATGAGAAGCCATCGACATCAAATAAAATATTTTTGATGAAGAAACTTTTCAACATGAAGATGGTGGAGAATGATTCGGTGATAGAGCACCTGAACGAATTCAACAGCGTGACAAGCCAACTTGAATCCGTTTCAATCATCTTTGAAGACGAGATTCGAGCCCTACTGTTCCTATGTTCGTTGCCAGAGAGTTGGGAGAACCTAGTAATGGCGGTTAGCAACTCTATCTCGGGGATTCTTACGTTTAATGATGCGGTAAGCTGCATATTAAACGATGAGATGCGAAGAAAGTCCGTGAGTGGGAGTTCTGGAACTTCTGCACTTTCGGTGGAGAATCGTGGCAGAACAATAGAAAGGGGGAAGTGGAAAAAGGGCAAGTCTAAAAGCCAAGGTAAATCTCAAGGAAAAATCCAAGGCGCCTGTTGGAATTGCGGAAAGAATGGCCACATAAGAAATGAATGCAGGCTTCCGAAGAAAGGCTCAGATGAGAAGACGGATGAAAAGGAAGCGAATGTGGTATCTACACAAGAACAAGGGGAACAAGGTCTTTGTCTATCGGCGAACGATAATACAAAGGCGGATACTTGGTTCCTAGATTCAGGGGCTTCTTTTCATTGCACTTCGGGCAGACACCACTTTAGCGAGTATGTTCAAGGCGATCTTGGACATGTGACGGTGGGAAACGGTGAATCGTATAAGATCGTTGGAAAAGGGACGATCATCTTGCAACCGTCGGGAGGTGGTCAAATCAAATTGAAGAATGCTCGTCATATTCCTGATTTGAAGAAAAGCTTGATTTCCACAAGTCAGCTAGACAATGAAGGATTTATTACAACGTTTGGGAATTCTCAATGGAAGATTTCCAAAGGATCGTTGGTGGTCGCAAGGGACAAGCTGAGCGGTTCGTTGTACTCTTTCAATGGGAGCAGCGGAGGCTCGGCTGCATTGACGGCCAGTTCGGAGAAAGATTCAGAGACTTCGTTGTGGCATAAAAGATTGGGGCACCTCAGCGAGAAGAACATGAAAATTCTTCAAGCCAAGGGTGTTCTTTCGGAGCTGAAAAAGGTGGAGTTGGGGTTTTGCGAGAGCTGCGTTTGTGGAAAGCAAAACGCGCTCAGTTTTCAAATTGGAGGCGTAGCGAAAAAGACCAAGAAACTAGAGATGGTGCATACGGACGTGTGGGGTCCGGCCTCGGTGGAGTCTTATGGCGGAAATCGGTACTTTGTGACGTTCATCGATGATACAAGTCGGAAGACATGGGTGTACGCGATGAAGAAAAAGTCCGATGTGTTTGGCATCTTCAAACACTGGATTGCGCAGGTGGAGAACCAAACGCGGATGAAGGTTAAACGTTTAAAGTCCGATAATGGCGGAGAATACTGCACCCAAGAGTTCGAGGAGTTTTGCTCGCAAAAGGGTATTCGTTGGTTGAAGACGGTACCTGGGACGCCACAGCAAAATGGTATCGCTGAAAGGATGAACAGAACGATCCTAGAGCGAGTGCGAAGCATGACCTTGGATGCGAATCTGCCAAAATTCTTATGGGCGGCAGCGGTCGATGCTGCTGTGTATCTGATCAACAGAAGCCCGGCGAATGCGCTTGATGGAGGCATTCCAGAAGAAATTTGGTCGGGTAAACCGGTCAACTATTCGCACCTTAAAGTATTTGGCTGTATCGCGTATTCTTTGATTGATAAGACAGAAAGGAGTAAGCTTGACTCCAAATCTAAGAAGTGTGCTTTCATCGGGTATGGTGGAGATGAGTTCGGATATCGGCTGTGGGATTACACAAGTAAGAAAGTAATACGAAGCCGGAACGTTGTCTTTGATGAGCAACACTTATATAGAGAAGAAAAGCAAGCCAAAGATGGTGTTGTATCTGAGTTCGTGGAGTTAGACGGAACTCAAAAGAACAATCAGGTGTCTTCAAGTGGGGATCAAAACATGGAGGAAGCTGCAGTGCAGGATCAGGTGCAAGAACATGATGGCCACCATGTTCAGCAACCAGATGTACCGGTTTTGAGGAGATCTACGAGAGAAAGGAGACTACCTGAAAGACTTGTCACCGACTTCATTTTGTACACGGATTCGGGGGAGCCTGAATCCCTTGAAGAGGCGACGCAAGACGGTGCTAGTAAGCAGTGGGAGCGAGCTATGGACGAGGAGATGGATTCTTTGAAGAAGAACCGCACGTGGGACCTAGTGAAGCTACCCAAGGGTCGAAAAGTGTTGCTGAATAGATGGGTGTACCGGATAAAAGATGAGGCCGATGGTGTGAAGCGGTACAAGGCTCGCTTGGTAGTCAAGGGATATGCACAAAAGCAAGGAATTGACTATCAAGAGATATTTTCCCCTGTGGTGAAAATGACATCAATTCGGGTGATCCTCAGTATTGTGGCGGTGGAGGATCTGCACTTAGAGCAGCTTGATGTGAAGACTGCGTTCCTTCATGGAGATTTGGTGGAGGAGATCTATATGATGCAGCCACCGGGATACGAGGTGAAGGGAAAAGAATCTATGGTGTGTAAACTGCGAAAGAGCTTGTACGGCCTTAAGCAAGCTCCAAGGCAGTGGTATCTCAAATTCGATCAGTTCATGCTAGAGACGGGATTTGTGCGTGGTGAGTCAGATCACTGTGTCTATATTCAAACTTTTGAGGATGGAGACTATATCATTCTATCACTCTATGTAGATGATATGTTGGTAGCGGGTCCAAATTTCGAGAAAATTCAAAGTCTGAAGAAGATGATGGCTGAAAAGTTTTCCATGAAAGATTTGGGAGCGGCCAAACAAATTTTGGGCATGAAGATCGTTCGAGATAGGAAGCAGCGGAAGCTGTGGTTATCGCAAAGCGACTATATCGAGAAGGTTTTGAAGCGGTTCAACATGGACAAGTCAAAACCGGTGAGTATGCCTTTAGCAAAACATTTCAAACTCATGAAGGAGTTTTGCCCTACAACTCAAGAGCAGAAAAACGAGATGGCAAGAGTGCCTTATGCTTCTGCGGTGGGGAGTTTAATGTATGCAATGGTGAGTACGAGACCAGATATTGCACATGCAGTGGGAGTTGTGAGCCGGTATATGCAAAACCCGGGGAAGGAGCATTGGAATGCGGTGAAGTGGATTTTGAGGTATCTTAAGGGTACGTTTAGTCACTGCTTATGTTTCGGGGGCGACTCTCTAAAGGTGCAAGGTTACGTTGATGCGGACTACTCGGATGATCGAGATAGTGGGAAGAGCACAACGGGATACGTATTTACAGTTGGGGGAACAGCGGTAAGTTGGATATCTCAACTGCAAAAAGTGGTAGCATTGTCAACTACGGAGGCTGAGTACGTGGCGATCACGGAAGCCAGCAAAGAGATGATATGGCTACAAGGGTTACTCAAAGAGTTGAGTAAGAAGCAAGACTTCAATACCTTGTGGAGCGACAGCCAAAGTGCAATACATTTGGCAAAGAATGCAGCATATCATTCTCGGACGAAGCATATCAAGGTGCGGTACCACTTCATACGCATGGCGTTAGAAGATGGTGAGTTGACACTGCAGAAGATCGCGGGAGAAAAGAATCCGGCGGATATGTTCACCAAAATAGTAGACAGAGATAAGCTGAATCTCTGTTGCAGATTGGTGAATCTCTCCATGAAAATTTAATGGGGAGAGAGCAGCAGCGGAATCGTGTGAAGTTTACTAGTGCTGAGAATCAAGCCAAAAAATTACTCCAGGTGGGACAATGTCGAGATTGTGATGAATTTGCATCAAGGTGGAGTTTGTTGAAAATTGATGCAAATTAAAGTCTATGGTTAGGTGCCACTT
Source organism: Agapanthus africanus (assembly GCA_030015575.1). Classification (NCBI taxonomy): domain Eukaryota; kingdom Viridiplantae; phylum Streptophyta; class Magnoliopsida; order Asparagales; family Amaryllidaceae; genus Agapanthus; species Agapanthus africanus. The sequence continues at coordinate 103,281,287 of CM057348.1, read as the reverse complement.
TTTTTTGACATCCATGACATTGTTAGGTGATGACAATGATAGGTGGTGACTTTGTTAGGTGCTACTTTTGACATTCATGACATTGTTAGGTGATGATAATGATAGGTGGTGACTTTGTTAGGTGCTACTTTTGACATCCATGACATTGTTAGGTGATGACAATGATAGGTGGTGACTTTGTTAGGTGCTACTTTTGACATCCATGGTATTGTTAGGTGATGACAATGAAAGGTGGTGACTTTGTTAGATAGTGACATTTGTCCTGAGTGCTATAAAAGCACATCTTATGAGAGGCATTTTGCATCCATCCATAACTTGTATCCATCACAAGTATCATCACAAGAGGCAAAGGCCAAGAGAGATTTGTATAGAGAGATTTGAGAGAAATCTCCTAGGGTTGTTCTTGCTTGTAAACTTGATTCAAGTATAGTAGACGTTTGCAGATTCCGCTCTGCCGGGGACTAGCCATACGGTGGGTGAACCTCGTTAACAAATCTATCTTGTTTGTGATTGATTGCTTTCCTATTCCTGCACTTTAATTTATATTGTCTTTCGTCATTTAATTGCGTGATTGTATTTTTGCGTGATTTGGGTTTTGTCGCGAGCACTGTTCCGTGGATCGACTTCCCCTCCCAACACCAAATTATTTCTTCTACTTTCGCTTTCAGCATCGCTCATGCCTTGCGAACTTTCGAAGAGTTATATCAGGAACTCTGTCATGATATCAGATGTGGGGTTTTATCGAGTAAAATAACCATTCCTTCAATCCGAGATGCCGTTTCTAAAATGCTGAGTCCAGATCCAAATTTGGCCGATAGCATTTATAGAAAATGTTCAGGTCTAAGTCTAACTAATTGGTATGGTATGATTCCAGAGATGTGGCCGAATGCAAAGTATGCTTATGGGATTATGACGGGATCGATGGAGCCTTACGCGAAAAAGTTGCAGCATTACGCTGGGAACGTACCGGTATTGAGTTCTTATTATGGAGCTTCGGAAGGATGGATCGGTGCGAATGTGAATCCTAGAGCAGAACTAGAGGCAGTGGCATATGCCGTGTTTCCGGATATCAGTTATTTTGAGTTTCTTCCTTTTAGGGAGCATTCGGATGAAGAAAAATCAGAGAATGTCGATTCTATGATTGATTCTAAGAAATTGGAGCCTGTTGGGTTGACAGAAGTCAAGGTTGGTAATTTGTATGAAGTTATCATCACCAATTTTTTAGGTATTATATCATTATTTTTTTGTCTTTCATTTTCTAGTTACATTTTCTAAATTTCTCAACCATATACAAATGACTACCAACATGAAAAATTTAAGAGTTCGGTCGAGGTATATATTTATTTGAAAACATGTAAGGATATGGTATTTTAATGAATTTATACTAGGAAAATAACTTATATCAAACCTAATTGTATTACAGAATTCTAATTGCAGCTGTATTCATAATCTTTAACACATAGCTATATATCTCGACTCTTCTTTCGATTTGCAGGTTTATATCGATACAGGCTCGGTGACATCGTGAAGGTCGCAAGCTTTCACAACTCCACACCTGAGCTAGGATTTGTATGCAGAAGAAACAACCTTCTCAGCATAAACATCGACAAGAACACGGAAAAGGACATACAAATCGTGATCGATGAAGCTTCCCTTCTCTTATCTGAACAAAAGCTAGAGATAGTCGATTTCACAAGCCATGCCGATATCTATTCTGACCCTGGACACTATGTGATTTTCTTGGAGTTGAATAAAGAAGCCGAGGACGGAATTTTGAACAGATGCAGCAACTGCTTGGATCTTGCGTTTGTAGAATCGGCATATGTTAGGTCTAGGAAAAGCAATATAATCGGACCTTTGGAGCTAAGGGTGGTCTGTAAAGGGACTTTTACGAAAATTATAGAGCATTATGCAAGTATGGGGACTACGATGAGCCAATTCAAGATGCCGTGTTGCGTGGGCCCATCGAATGCGAAGGTGTTGAAGATTTTGTGCGGCGGTGTTGTCAAGAGCTATTTTAGCACCGCATATGATCACTAGAAGTTGAGTATCATATCACTCTCACCGAGCCTCTCTACCGTTATAAACAAGTGTATGAAAAGTAGGTGCATTTCGTGATTTTTATGGCCGTTTGTTGTTATCTAAATAGTTCTTTGACTACATACCATATGGCGAGTATTTTAAATTCTATGGCTTTTTAAATGTTGTGCTTTCTGAGCTATAAGATGTGACCCATAGGAACCCATCCTCTCCTTATTTGATATAGAGAGTTGGCTTCTTATTCTGTTTTGTTGTTGGTTGCCTGTTTGAACATTGTCAACATGTTGTCACATATCTCTTCTTTTATGTTGTAAACTTTTGTTCGTTACCCCCAAGGGAAAAAAAATAGAAAAGAGAAAAAAAGAAAATAATATGATCTAAAGCCCAATTGGGCGCTAATATTAGACCAACCCAAGGCAACAACATCAATGTAAATGATCATCTATATCAATGCAGTACATTCATCTTAGAAGAAAGAAATGAGAAGAAGAAAGCGATACAATTTAGTGTTTTCTCCAAAAAGAAACAGCTCTATAAACCTCTCTAAGCCTAATCAACCCCACCTTGCTCTTCTTCTTGTGTAACTTTTCCTCTACCATCATCACCACATTACTCCTCTTTCCATCAAACTCATCGGGCTCGTCTTTCCGGCTAAAGGGCAGCAGCATGAGGTGGCGGTCGAGGTGGTGGCAGAGAGAAGCCAGCTCAAAGGAGTCATACAAAGGACTGCCACAATCCCATATTGATGCATCACCTTCTTCTCTTTCTCTCTCTTTTTCTTTCTTCATTGTTTTCTCCATCTCTTCTTTCATCTCTTCTTTGTTATAGGGAAGAAGCTACTTGTGTAATTTGTTGTGGCAATGGGGGTTTGAATGGGGGATAGAGATAGATCTCAACTTTTAAATTAATAGTAATAGCAATGGGGTTAGTAGGAAAGAGAATCTAACCATTTGTTTTTTCTTGGATTAGCATGTTGCAAATGAATCGTTGGCAGTTATGACCTGTCTTTTATTAATAGGGCAATTATCTTTGGGTTCAAAGTTTATTTGTTAGCACTTTTCTGTATCATTTACCTGGAAAATTATGTAATTTTGGCCTCTTGCTCAAGAGTTCAAGGGTGCTAATTGTAATTAATTTTGGAACAGAGGAGCCAAGACATTGTTAATGTGGGATGAAGAAACTGAAAGGCTCATTTTGCTGTTTGATTGAGAAGGACAGCTAATGCAGAATAGGTTGCCTAAGAAAATCTGTATTATTTGGAACGGTATAAATAAAAAAGATATTGATCATCAACTTCAACTTCCGAAGCCCATAACTTTTACTTTGGATGCCAAAATCTCAATTTTATATATATTTGGAAATGACATCGTAAGCTCTGTAGGATGGACAATAAGGAACGTTTTTGGAGTTTTGTTTGCAGGGTGTACGGATGCTCTGAATTTTAGCGTGTGCCAATTTTGCATTTCTACTGGTTTGGTTGTTTTTTTTTAAATTCTTTTCAAGTAGGAACCTTTTCGTATTTTTGCATCGATTAGGGTTGGAGTGTTTAAAGTAGTTTTAACATTTTTTGTAAGAGTTGTTTTATTTTGGTAATTACCTCATCGTTGATTTAGGGTTTATTTTACCGTCCAATAACACGATAGCTATTTTCACGTATCTGTAGAGCGAAACTATGGGAGTCCACATTTATGGAAATTCCAATTCTACGCAGAAAGCTTGGATTTAGGCATCTTTGGCATTTTCTACACACAGATAGATAGGTATACATATACATATGTGTGTGTTTGAGCGGTGTGGGGGTATGTGTTGGGGGGTGGGTGTTGAGGGATGTTAAGGGGGTGGGTTATGCTAGGGTTAAATATTAGGGGTTTTAAAATTAGGGTACTTAATTTTTTTTTTAGAGGCTTAAGGTGTTGGTTTTTTGCTCGGTTTTGTTGCTATACTTTTCTATATAAACTTTTATTTATTACAATTAGTGTTTCACATTACCTATTCACTGTCCTTTGAATTTCCAAATCTTCAAGTTAGGACGATCTTGATGTTTTGGCAGTTGATTTAATGGTTTTCTGCAATTTTGGTTTGGCCAAAAATAAGAAAGAAATCTTTATGTTTGTTGACTTATTATTTTACTGCAGTAAATAAAGCTTAAGCTTGTCCCATATTTCACTCTCCCTAAATAAAGCTTAAGCTTGGCAGTTAATTCAAATCTTATATTTATTTTAAACAACCAAACAAGAGAATACAGTACCATCGTCAAAGCTGGATTTGATATTTTTCCGTCAAAACTGATTATCAACTGTCCATGTTGTAGTACATGGACGGTTGAGACTGGAATAAAATAAAAATCTTATTTTAAAAGATATATTTATTTTCTTACTAAATCTTGACCGTCCGTGTATTACATTAAGGACGGTGGATGACCGGTTTTGACAAAAAAACTTCAAATCCAGATTTGACCGGATCCGATTCCCCTATTCACCAATGAGCAACAGCTTAGTTGGTATGAGCATTTTCCATTCTTAGGGAGAGGGAGAGGGTGGGGTTTGAACTCCAGAAACCACACGAGAGGAAGTGACCACAAATCAACGTTTTTGGGACAAATTCGTGGGTCCTCTAGATGTGTGTTGTGTGTTTATATGTAATGTGCATGAATATGTTGTGCGTATAGGTTAGGGCTTCCTGGCTGTGCCAACAAAAATTCTCCTATTACACAAACATATATTATGTCAAACGAATGAAGAAATGGGGATTCCAATAGACAAGAAAGTTAGAAACAATGTTCCATACCGCAATTCTCATGCATCGATTCCACGATCCAGAAAATCTGGGTGCACTTGGTATATGGAATGGAAGATTACCGGAAATTCCCCCATTCCTGAAAATGTGATAACTGGACATTTAATTACGAGAAATTTTAGATTATTGTGCTTTGTATATTTTAATCATCTTTGTTAATATATGCATGTGCAACGGCTGGCGGTTGACCGGCCGACGGACAACGGTCTGCCAACTAACTGTTGACGGTCCTCTGATGTATTACGGATTACTGACGGTCGACAGATGACCAACAGACTATGGATGGCTGGGCGACGGTAGGTGGTGGACAGTCGTGACACATCTTGTCTTGGTTGGAATATTTCATAATAATTTAGAATAAACACCAATTGTGGGAAGAATATGATTTTCATGAAACAAGGGCATTTTATTATCGTAGTAATTCTATATTTTCGGAAATAATTTTGACACCAAAACAAAACATACGCGGCCATTAATTTTAATGGGAATTAAGAATTACCTGCTAAATTATCGTCTTCCAAGTATCACCTTCGGTTTTGAGTTTGTACAGGAGAGAGGAATATGTTGGCACAAGGGCTGAAGTCTATGGGCCCAATTAAATATGCCTTTATATTACAGAGTATGGCCCAATATGAGAGAGACGCAATTTGATGGATAAGAAAGGAATTTAGATGATCTCCATCACCTTCTGGAATCGGAGAGTCCATTAATGCAGATCCTATCCATCACAAATATTAAAAACTTATGGTGCCGGTACGGAACGGAACGATATACGGCATTGGATAAATTAATTATTCAACAAATTTGAACATTTTATTTTAACCGCTATTTTTAAGTAGAGGTTAAAACAAACAGTTCACATTTAACCGTTACTTAAAAGATAAGTTAAAATATTTAACCGCTATTTAAAGTTGTGGTTCATATTATATAAAAGAGAAAACCGTCCTAAAAGTCTTACCAGTTTAGAGTTTTGAGATCGAAATTGGACGATTTTTGCTATGATTTGAACTGTGAATCTTGCTGGGTATTCTCTTAATTCTTGTATCGATTTCATAAGGTAAATTAATTACTTTAATTACCATAGCTTTTGTAATTAATTTAGGTTTTTTTTGTTAGGGTTTTCAGATGTAAATCGGACGTTTTTTCCTATATGATTTGAATTGCGATTGTTGCTGGGTGTTCTATTGTTTTTTGGACCGATTTTATAACATAAATCAATTAGTTCTATTGTTTTTTTGTCTGTTTCCACTACTATTCATTCTTCTTCTTCTAATTCAGGGATAATCCATACATAGGTTAAATTAATAGACATGATAGCGTATGTAAACATAGAAATAAAAAATATACCATAACCACACCGAAAAACCTCGTTGAGAAAGACGTAGACGTTATGTGGCGTAAGATAGGGATCGAAAGTCGAATGGTGATATATTCCGTAACCGCTTGAAATTTTTTTTACTTAAGCAGCGGTTAACTTTTGATTTTAACAACCACTCTAAGTAGAGGTTAAATAATAACCGTTAGATTTAACCGCCACCTTAAGTAGCGGTTAACTCTGAACGGTTTTGATTTATTAGATAAATTAACTTTTAATTTTAGCTGCTATTTTAAGTATAGGTTAAATGAAAGCCGTTAGATTTAACCGTTATTTAAAGGAACGGTTAATTATAAACGGTTCTGATATGTTGTATAATTTTTTATTCAACGTTGATGTCAACTGCTACTTTAAATAGCTGTTAAACGACAACCATTAGATTTTAAGCGTTTTTTAAGAAATGGTTAAGTTTAAGTGGTACCGATTCGTTGGATAATTTTTTTTATCCAACTGACACGTGGGACCGAAGCCCCGTAATTAATGTATTGGGAAACAACTGGTAGATAAGTTAACTGATGCCATCAATATATTTTGGTACTTGATGATGCTCAATATTGACGATCTCCAAGATCAGGACACGTGGCAGATGACGTGTCCCGTGTCCCAGAACTCAGAAAAAGGGTCCACGGGGACCGACTAGGCCACCCCCATACCCAACCTGCAAGCACAAGCTGGCTCACCTCAGAACCCCCTGAAATTTGGCCTTCTCGGCCCTCCCGTTTGTTCCCGAGCTCTCCCGCCGAGGTCATCTTCCTCGGTCCCTCCGACCGACCAACTCCATCACTCACAGGCGTAACCGCCGCTCCGCAAATCTCGCCATGCGCGGATTCTCCGCCGACAACATCCCACGTTCCACGCCATCACGATTCCCATTAACTGGCGATCCGCTTATTACGCGGGCCTGACGTCGGAAGCGTAACTGCCGGCGAGATTCTCGCGCCTGCTACTGTGTGCTGCCGCCACTATATAAACCCCCATCACATAGGGGTCAAGTAAGCCATTTTTTACTCTACTTAGCTATTACTTTGCTCGGATCTCGTGCTAACTTGATTGTCGGAGGGTCCTCGGTGGTACTAAACCATCCCGGGACTTCCTTGCAGGTACTCGGCGCTAAACTCCTCAAAACCACCAATCTCCTCAAAACCCATTGAGACCCACACGCAACAGGAGATCACCTCCAAAATCCATCGGGAGATCGACCGAAGACAACATCTGACGAAGATCAACATCCGAAAAGTATCTCCATCAGTACTACTAACTCTCTTTAATGAATTCGTGTATGTGATGCTGTTTACTTAAAAAAAATATTTTGGTTCCAGAGAGAACAATAATTTAATGCCAAGACTCAAAATAAATGATAATTTGATACCATGTCTATATTTTGCTAGATTATTTGGACTGGCTATAAGAACCAGAGGAGATGGTATATAGATACAAGGACTTGCAATTACTTATTCAAGTGTTGGTAAAACATAAAAGTTGGAATCAATGTTGAGAATTTTCTCGACATCAAGATGTGATGATGCTCAATATTGGCGATCCCCAAGATCAGGACACGTGGCAGATGACGTGTCCCAGAACTCAGAAGAAAGGACCCACAGGGACCGACCAGGCCACCCCTGTACCCGACCTGCAAGCGCGAGCTGGCCCTCCTCGGGCCCCCCTGCAAATGGGCCTCCTCGGCCCCTCAGCTCGCCCCGAGCTGCCACAAGACCAAGACTCCTCGGCCTTCTCGCTCGCCTCCGAGCTCCCCAGCCGAGGACGTCTTCCTCGGTCCTCCGACCAACTCCACCGATCACAGGCGTAACCGTCGCTCCGCAAATCTCGCCATGCGTAGATTCTCCGCCAGCAATATCCCACGTTCCACGCCATCACGATCCCCATTAATGGGCGATCCGCTCTCCACGCGGGCGTAACGTCGGGAGCATAATTGCCGGCGAGATTCTCGCGCCTGCTGCTGCGTGCTACCACCGCTATATAAACCCTCATCACAGAGGGGTCAAGTAAGCCATTTCTACTTCACTTAGCCGTTACTCTGCTCGGATCTAGTGCTAACTTGATCGTCGGAGAGTCCTCGGTGGTACCAAACCATCCCGGGACTTCTTTGCAGGTACTCGGCGCTAAACTGCTCAAACCATCAATCTCCTCAAAACCCATTGAGACCCACACGAAACAGGAGATTACCTTCCAAATCCACTGGGAGATCGACGGACGACAACATCTGAGGGAGACCCGGAAAGGACCTCCATCAGTTGGCGCCGTCTGTGGGAAAGCAAACTCCAAAACAAAGTTGGCCTTCCGATCTCCGTCCACATGACAAGCAACCATCCTGAAGATCCAAGGACCAGCCGCCGCCCCCCTCACCGGGGGCACGGATGAACCTCCTTCGGCGACCATCGTCAACGCCCTCGCCAGCCGAATAGTCCGGCTATAGCCCCTCGTGGAGGCGCTCGTCCGCGTCCAAACGGCCGGGCCTGGGCCCCAGATCGCCGCTCCTCCGCTTCCAGAAGGCTCTGCCCTCGTCGGCACGGCTGACCATCGGCAGGCTACGACTCCTGGCCACAGATCTTACGGGTCGATACTCCCTAAGGCCCGTTGGGCGCCCCACGGCTCCACACCGAGGTCCGCCGACAGAGCGCTTCGCTTCGAGCCTCCTCGTGACCCTTACCCCCCTGAGGAGATGTCGGTCACCTCGCCTGTCCACAGGCATGATCGACAACCCCTCCCCCGACGGGGCCGCACAGAAGGGGCTCGCCACAACTGCTCGAGAGCCACCTCGCCCGAGGATCTGAGGAATCTCATCAAGAAGAACCGGGGCCGTGCCCAGACGCAGATCTTCCGCAGCCGAGGCCATGGATCACAAGGCGCCGAATCCTCGGGGTACCACGGCCGACTCGACGCCCTCGAGAAGAAGATCGAGAGCATGCGCCGGGAAGGTCACCTCTCGGGCAACGGGGTTAAGTACGCCGCCGACTCTCTCACCAAGCCATTCACTGAGGGACTGCTCGCTGTCCACGTCTTCTCGCGCAATAAGCCCCCGAAGGTCTCTCTGTTCGATGGGAAAACCGACCCGAAAGACCATTTTGATACTTTCACCGTGGGATGAGCTTCCAGGACCATTCTGACGCCGCCCAGTGCAGGGCCTTCCCAGCCACCCTCATCCGCGCAGGTCGAGACTGGTTCTGAGGGCTCGAGCCTCGCTCAATCTCGACCTTCGACGAGCTGGCTACTCAGTTCCTCGGACACTTCGTTAGGAACCGTCGGCAGAAGCGCACGGTCGACTACCTCTTCACAATAAAGAGCGGAGACAAGGAAACGTTCAAGGCTTACATCACCCGCTTCTACAACACCCTTCTCGAGATCCCCGAGCACCGGGACGAGACTGTCATCACGACGCTCAGATCAGGCCTTAGGCACAAGGAGTGGTTGCGTTCCTTTGCGTTGGCACAACCTAGGACCATAGCCGAGGTCAAGGCGTGGACCGAGCGTGAGGTTCAGCTGGAGTCCGAGGTGAACGCGAACCTCCCCCGAGCAGATCGGTCCGACCAGAAGAAGATGGCTCGGGAAGAGAGGCCGAAGTATCATCAGCCCTATCACCCGAAATTCCAGGAGTACACCCCGCTCAAGGTCCCCCTCGCAGTGTTACTGGAGGAGGCCCAAGACGAACGGTTCTTCAAGTTCCCCCCAATCCCGCGTCAGGCCTCGAAGCGAACCCGGGGCCCTTACTGCGCCTTCCACCGGACCCTGGGCCACGCCACGGAGGATTGTAAGCAACTCCGAGACTACATCGAGGAGCTCATCCGATCGGGGCACCTCGCCGCCTACTTGAGGGACAAACGGCAGGCCGACTGTGAGCAGGAGCAGCGTCCCCCACCCGCCGAGCTGACCGTCGGCTAGATCATGCTCGTTTCATCAGATGACCCGTCCGGCGCTTAGGGAGCCCCGTACTCGGTGCCGAGCGCGGAGGCCACCAAACCCCCGGGGAGCTCGGGTCGCGCTAGTAAGGTCATCTATTAACATGTACGTTTGTTTTAAAGCAATGTAAACTTTTCTTAGGGTCTGTTGTTAATTTAATAAAGATCAATGGAACAACAAAAAAGAAGGAAAGATCTCATTTATTCAAAAAAGGTATTATGGGCTCCTCAGCCATACATACAAAAAGAAAAAGAAAATTACAACAGCGGGGGAAGGGGGTGCAGTGAGCACCGCTCATGATACTCGGTAAAGATCTCCGCCAGCCGAGGCCTTGCGAGATCCAACCTCTACCCTCGGTTCCCCCCGCGTGCGTTGACCCCAAGCCTCAGCTCGTAGCACTCGCGGACGAGTGCCTCTGAGCGAGCCAGCCGGCTCGCGGAGATCAGGCCGAAGCGCCTCAGAGACCGCAGCTTGCCCACGGCCTCGTCATAGAGCTGCTCGGACAGGGGGTTGTAAAGCCCCGTCGACGCCCTCCAGATGGAGTACATCAGCAGCTGCAGCAGGAAGGAGCGTCGGGGGAGCAACCGGCCGAAATGGTCCTCGATGCTCCCATAGACCAACTGCACCGTGTCTTCGGTGCAGTTCTGGTCGTAAAGGTATACGTCTTCGAAGTGGATGATGTCGGGGATGGTAAATGGAAAGTCTTGCATTCTCGACGATCTGTTTATGAAGAAAAGAAGTGCAAGTGCTCCTTCAGCCTTATATAGCCCACTGCGTCCCAACGGAGCTCAACAGTCGCCCATTTTCACCCAAAAAGCCGCTGCCACGCGACGATCATCGAGCCTTCTCCGGCGGAATCGAAACGACGCGACCCTGGCGCTTCGCCTCCCCCACATCAATGCACATGCTACGCGCATGGTCGCCGCGACCGTTCCTGTTCCCCATGCCTACAACTAGATGGTCGGGCTAAACCTCATGAAGAATTAGCCGAGCAGCTTCCCTACTCACAACGCCAGGGATCAAAGACCTCGCCAAGAGGCAACCGTGCAGCTTCACTGCCCTGTTATCCTTAGCAGGCCTCCTACGGCCCCTCCAACGCTAAGGATCCATGTCCTCCCTAGAGGCAGCTCAGCAGCTACCCTGCTCGGCTATCCCTGGCCGGTAGCTTCCCTACTCGCAACGCCAGGGATCAAAGCTCTCGCCAAGAGGCAGCCGCACATCTTCACTACCCGGTTATCCTTAGCAGGCCTCCCACGGCCCCTCCAACGCTAAGGATCCAAGTCCTCCTTAGAGGCAGCTCAGCAGCTACTCTGCTCGGCTATCCCCGGCTGGTAGCTTCCTATCACGACCGACAGGGATCAAAAGCCCTCCCAAAGGCAGTCGAGCCTGAGGATCCCTCGCTTGGAAATAAATATAGATAATTCATTCAAAAATATATCGCGTGAATATAAAGATAAACTCACAATGGACCATATGCATATTAACTTAAATTATAGGGACGAAGGATTAATTTTTCCGCAAGAGAGGGATAAATGTACGTTTTTTAAACTAAAGGGGTGGAGTCAAATTTTCCTTGGATGAGAACAAACAAATTCTTGAAGAGGGAATATTCCCTCATATTGCGTTTGCTATTATATCCGCAGGTTTTCAGATTCGAAAACGGATCCAGATCAGATTATTCGTGTCCCTTTACATTCTACCTGGGAGAAAATACTTTTCATAGATGTTACGCTATAATCTAAATTGAATAGTGATAACCCGTAAGGAAATAAATACAGATAATTCATTTGAAAATATATCGTGTGAATATGAAGATAAACTTACAATTGACCAAATGCATATACCAACAGCAACTGAGCCTTTAATCCCAAGCATTTGGGGTAGGCTATATGAACCAACATGAGAATCACGCCGGGTCCAGCACATGAATCCTCCGCCTCCATTCACTCCTATCGAACAATATACTTTCATTGAGTCCTTTGGCAACCATATCGTTTTGTATCACCTCCATCCATGTTTTTTTCGGTCTCCCTTTTGCCATTTTGCCATTGCCCATATCGAGAGTATCTATTCGTCGAACTGGTGCTTTCATAGGTCTGCGCCGCACATGACTAAACCATCTTAGCCGGTTTTTCCACATATTCTTCTCCACAGGTGCTACACCAACTTTTGCATGAAATGTATTTATTAACTTAAATTATAGAATGGAGGATTAATTTTTGGCAAGAATGGGATAAATGCAAATTTCCTTAAACTAACGAATGGAGTCAAATTCTTGCATATGGAGGGGAAAAAAATTGAAGAGGGGATATTCCCTCTTATGGCTTTATATATAAGATAATAGAGAGAAAGATAGATAGATAGATGGTTCTGTTCAAGAAGACTACATGCCTGTTAGCTTATGAGGGGATAACTAAGATCACATAAAAAATTCAACCTATTAGTAGTAATTTTGATTTGAAGATCTCAGGAGTATCCTCTTATACATTGATTTTGATGCATGATTATAATCCATAAGGTTATTTCCTTTACAAAAGGCTAAATTAGCAAGGATGGCTTAGTGATGTATGTTTTACTTGGTCTATAAGCTGAAGATATTAAAATTCATGTACAAGCTGGCATGTGTTGTAAGATCGATATGAGAGAAAAGATAACTTTATGAGTATTTCCATAGACCATTTAAATGTCCTAAAATTATGATCCTTCTCTTCTATGCATTGTATCTGATATACTAAATGATATAGGATAAGATAGCTGACGGTCCTCTTCCTTGTAACATGATATCATTATCGCTATAAATAAATTGATAACTATTATATCATTATCTCTAATATATAAATCAACCTTCTACATATGAAATATGGAAAAGTAAAAAAAAAATGGAACAATCAACATATATATTTCGAATGAATAATTCATACTAAGCATAACATTTCGCTAAAACATATTAACAATTTGATTTTAATAATAACATGAGGTCTCTTTTATCACAAGAAAGCAAATTTATCAGCATTCGACATATATGGCTTCATCCTTTCCTCCAAAAGGCAACAGCACAGTAGATCCCCTGAATTAATCTCCTCTTCCTCTTTACACGTTTTTTCTTCTTCCTCCTTTCGAATTCATCACTAGACTTCTCAGCAAACTTAACAACCGTCAGTCTCTGGCTAGACCGCAGCGAAGGGCAGAGACATAAGGTTGCGGTCGAGGAGGTGGGAGAAAGACGCAAGCTCAAATGAATCATAAAGAGGACTTCCACAATCCCATACATACACATTACTTTCTTCTTTATGGTCTTCTTTTTTCTCTTCTTTCATCTCTTCTCTTTTCCTTGTTAATTAAGGAGCCAAAGCATATATAGAAGCAAAGTGAAGTGTGGTTCTTCTTACATTTGTTGCTTTTTATTTAACATAATTAAGAGTGAGGAGGTGGAACGTACGCTATGTCTCCATTTGCTTTTGATGAAGATGGTGATAGATGCCCTGCTGCTTTGACAATTCACAAATGTCGTTGATGGCAAAACAGTTGGGTTGAATATTTTAAAACATTTTTTAGGATTGGTAGTTAAGTTTCTTTCTCTTTCTTTCTTTCTTTCTTTCTGTCTTTTTTAATTTTAATTTAATAAAGTGGTTTAGTTTAAGTTTTAATTTTAATAATTAAGTAATGTTTGGTGTTGAAGCGGCCCTTGATAAAATAGAAAGCACGTTCCTTGATTCTTAGACTACAGATGTAACTTACACTGCTCGCTAAAGTAACGAGAAATTGGTCACGGTTTCATCACGGTTTTATTCTTCTTCGTCGCAGGTATAACCGTGACAATATCCTATAAGTGGCCGGGCCCACTACCCACACGTGATAAATCCCAATCTCCCCTCCTTTTTCCTCGATCCCTAATTTTTCCCTCGAAAAAAAAACCTCTCGTCGCTCCTTCTCGATCGCTCGCCGCCGCTGTCTCGCCCGTCGCCGGAGCTGTCTGCCATCGCCGTTGTGTCCGTCCCCTTCGAAGCCCTCGCCTCCTCTCCTCCGTCGTCAAGCCCGGTCTCGTGGATCGATGCTATAAGCCGCGATTGAAGCCTCCACCGTCGTGGCTGAAGCTCGCTGGAGTGAGGTCATCGTCGTCGTTGCTGAAGGTCGTGGCCTCCGTCGTCGATCCCCCATCGAAGACCTCGCCACCGATCGTCAAAGAGGTAAGTATGAATTTATTTATTTTTTGGTTTAATTATATTTTTCCCAAAATTAAATTAAAATTTCTGTTATTGAATTGTTCTTGCTGCTTCTGTTTTAAATGTTCTTTCTGGTGTTGTTGGTGTTGGTGTTGCTGTTGGTGGTGATGTTGGTGTTGGTGTTGTAGCTAGGGGTTGAGAGAGTTAGGGTTTGGATTGAGGGTTAGAGCCAAAAGGGGTTTAGGGTTAGGGTTACGGCTAAGGAGGGTTAGGGTTTAGGGATAGGATTAAGGATAGGATTAGGGGTTAGGATATTTTAGAGTAAAATTGCAACAATAGTAGTTAAGGGTATTTTAGTAAAATTGTAACAATAGTTAAGGGTATTTTAGTGTAAAAAAGATAAAATTGAGCAAAACAGGTTTTAAAGTAAAATCTTAAGATAGTTTAGTGGAAAATCATCAATAGCTAAGGGTGTTTTAGTGAAATTTATAATAATTTAGTTAATTTAGGGGGTTAGGGTTAATTAGGGTCAGGGTTATGATTAGGGTTAATGGTTAGGGTTCGGCTTAATGGTTAGAGTTAGGGTTAAGATTATAACCGTTACCAATGTGTGTGCGCGCGCACGCACATACACACACAAGCGCGCGCACACACATACACATACACACAGACATAGACACGCGCGCACACGCGTGCAGGCACAAGCATACACACAAACATACACATACATACACACATAGACACACACACACACATACAAACATACACAAACCTTGATTCATCACCATTCTTCTCTACATTGAACTCTTTTCAAATCCCACCAACCCTAAATCCAAAATATTAAACTCGATTAAGAAAACCCCTAAGTTTAAAGAACTTTACCCTCAAGTAAAAACTTCGAAGCCTTGAAATTGAAATGTAAACGTAAAACCAATCTAAATTAAATTTTAAAGTAAGTGTGTGACATTCAATGATACTATGAAATTTTCATATTCTCATCGATAATTAATTATATGTGAAAATGAAAACGTGACTTAGTTCCCGTTTATCGGTTAACATATATTCGGTGTTCGTCATGACATAAAACTACACGAACGTTATTAAACACCGGACATTATCGTTCGGTTTCTAACAATCGTCGCGTAGTCTATGTGACGAGAATTAATATTCGATCGTACGATAACCGATAAATTTGTCCCGTGTGGATAAGTTAGGAATGTATAAAGCAGACACCTGCATTCACTTATGTTTTTCATTCGTTTCGGGATATTTTATTGGTACATTTCCGCTGGTTCTCCGTGTACAATGATAGATTAGATATTCTATTCAATGATATTTCACAGCATTGAAACGATTATCTGTTCTTGTCACGCCCCGCTTCTCAAAATACGGAAAACGAGGGATGACTAGGCCAGCCATGCTCCTACGGTCAGGGAAACATCCCGCCGTAGTCACACTTCGGCTTCTAGCATTACATGATAATCAGTAGATAAAGCACAGTAGTAAAGGAATTACATCACTAATTTATTACATTAATAATCCATTGTTTACAAATTACAGATAACAAGAACAATTACTAACCAAGTTCAATCTCACGATCACTTTTATGGAAAGCAGTAAATGAAAAAAGTACACCAGACTATATCTCCGTGAACTCGAAGGGTAGATCCGTCTCCTGTGCTGGTCCTTCCACGGAATCTGAGCATGCATACTCAGGTCGTCAGAGCGACACAATAACAATATTATTATAATAAGATGAAAGAGGTAAATGAGGTAATACTAGTGTAAGAACAATACAAGTAATCACTATGTCACTATATGATGCGGAATATGTTCTGTGTCCCTATCGGTCTCTAGGTCATGTTTGAAATCGCATAGTGGAAGGAGGATCATGTTTAACAGGAGTCTCGTACATACCCGAGACAACGGCCCACATGCCCGGGACATAACCCTGTCAGCCGGATCGCTAGATCCTACCTAGTATATATATCACTGCTCGAATGATCATCCTCTAAAACACGGTCCCGCTAAATACGATTCTCTTTCCACTTCGATTTTCCCTTTATCCCCAGGTTTACACTATTTATGATCTTGATTTAGTCGTGTACAAGTATACCAATGGCACGGTTTTATCACTGTTCACTATATCAATCACTGTCACGAATATTTACTTCCCATTGGTGTACTCGTCACTTCTAAACCAGTATCAATCACGCACGATAATGCAATGTCCACTGACTCTAAGACGCGATAACACTAAGTATATGGCAAATGGGGTATGATATATGTATGTATGCTCTCAATAAGCTAAGTATGTTATGAATCAACATGCATGTCATTAACTTACACAAATTGCATAAATTAATATGTTAAGAATTCAGCAAAATGATACAAGTAAGATAAATAGAACACTCAGTTATCAATTCATCAAAAGTTGTTTCAGTTCAATCGGGATTCCGGTTTTCAAGATACAGCTGTTCCATTTTAAGTGCTCGCGGCTGGAAATTCAGTTTCAGAACTGAACGTCCGTTTCGCGACACGAATTGCACCCAGTTGGGTTCAGATTTTAGCAATGCTATAATTGAATAAAATCTAGGGTTTTCAATAGAGTATTCAACTCAATAGACGGATCCTCAATCGCATCTGTATGTTGAAAGTTATACACATTTTAACATCAGTATATCACTTCTGAATCTGTTCTGGACAGTTATACGTTCTGCCTTTTTATTTACAGTTTAAAATAGCAAACGGCAATGGAACGGAATGGAACCACTTGTTTCGTTTAGCTAACAGAATTATCTTTAATCTACTGTAGAGTTCCATAACATACGACTTCAGGAAACACAGTGACACACATTTTGGGACAGTACACAGTAATTAGAGTCGCTCTGGACTGCAGTCCAGAGTCGCACTCCGATCTAAATATCTTCGCAGTTACAGAACAGAAATCATTAGAAGTTTACATAGGGTTAAATTTCGTCGAGTCGGCTTCGATTTAAGCCCTCGAACGCATCATTCCAGTATGCACATAATTTACAGTGATTTTAATCGTTTTAAGATACGGACAAATTCTAGTTTTATCGGCATATTTGGGGGTATCAATTCTAGCCACCAACAGTCGTATTTTCCAGTGAGATTTTTACACGATACTCGTCATTATAAGGGCCAACAGAAAACATCTATTTCCGTCGAATTAAGCAAATATTTTCATTAGGGTCTAGCATCGAACACATAGGTCACATAACATATCGGGAATCGGTAAATTATAAACTAAATGATTCAAGTTTGTATCACACTTATTTTAGCATGTAGCAAGTAAAACACTTGCCTGGAAACGTCTCGGGGTCGCATGGAAGCAGCGGCGTCACGAACGCGTGGTGTACGCCGTGAAACAGATTGCGCGAGCTTGGCTCGAGATACGGAATTTGCGTCGGAGTTGTCTGGAGACTTCTTGTACTCGCTGGAAGGGTGAAGGAGGCTCTGTGGATCTCCTGAGTAGTGTTGGGGTTGACGATGGTCGAAGGTGTCGCTCCGGCGACGTACACAGTGAGCTCGTAGGCTTGGTGGTTGGGACTTGAAAGAGAGAGGGATAGTGGGCTCGGTTGTGTAGGTTTAGGGGGTGTGTGGGTGTTGATGCTGATGGCGAGGAGGTCGTAGGGTGGTCGGCGATGTGGTGGGGAGTTCGTCGGCGTCGATGGTGCAAGGTGGCCGAGCTCGGTGCAGTGGTGGGTGTAGGGGTGCTCGGCAGGGGGTGCTCGGGTTGATGTATTGTGGTGGTGAGGAGTTCTGTTGGTGGAGGAGGAGTGAGCGGGGGGTCGCCGAGGGTTGTCGCCGGCGGTGGAGTGAGGGACAATGGCGCTCGGTGAGTTTTCGTGAGTGGAGAGGAGTGGGGAAAAATTTGAAAATGGCAGAGAAGAGAGAGGTGAGGGTGTGAGGAAGAGAATGAGGGTTGAAGTCGCGGGTGTAACGTCGCAATAACGGGCGTGGGCTTGGGCGCGAGCTGCGGCGGAGGAGGCGGGTCGCGAGCGGGAATGGAGGAAGTTACCGTTGGAGGAGAAAGGGAGATGAACAGGAGCGGGTCGGGTCGGGTCTGGTGCATTTGGAGACGGGCCGAAGGAGGGAGTGGGCTTTGGGTTTGGGAAGGTTTTTTTTTAAAATAAAATTCCTTATTAATATTTTGTGGGCTGAGGGATTTAACGGGCCGGGGGTAAGAATTAATCGATTTAAATTGGGAAATGATGGGCCGAGGGTTTAGGGAAATTAAAGGTTAATTTAAATTGATTTTATTTGTTGGCTTATGTAATGTAATGGTTTAAAGTAAAATATTTTATTTGTTTTAGTTTTGGTTTTCCAAGTTGGTTTTAATTCTGGGTTTTGACTTTTAGGGTTAGGGAAATTATAAATATTGGGATTCAAGCAACCACCTTCTTCAAAAATATACGAGAAAAAAGTAAATCTCTGGGATTTAGAAAATAGGAAAAACTTTTATTAAGATGGTAACGGGGATTTACATCATACCCCCCTTAACAAAAATTTCGTCCTCGAAATTTAACAAGGATACAAGGATACAATGTACTAAACAAAGAGATGTGGATAACGATGACGGATATCTTCCTCCCGCTCCCAGGTGGATTCTCCTGGGAAACGACCGCCCCAAGACACTCGGACTAAAGGAATGATCATATTCTTCAGCACTTTCTCTCTACGGTCGAGGATGGTAGTAGGCTGCTCCTCGTACGATAAATCGGTACCCAAAACTAGCTCCGAATGGTCAAGGACATGGCTCTCATCCCGAACATAATGCCGCAACTGTGACACGTGGAAGGTATTGTGCACACTAGCTAGCGATGGAGGCAAGGCAAGTCGATAGGCTACCTCTCCTACTCGTTCTAGCACCTCAAAAGGTCCGATAAAACGGGGACTGAGTTTTCCCCGACCTCCGAACCTGATAACTCCACGAGTAGGGGAAATCTTCAAGAACACGTGATCTCCGACTTCGAATTCTAGTGCCCTCCTGCTGGTATCTGCCCAACTCTTCTGTCGATCCTGAGCCGTCTTGATACGCTGTCTGATCATTTGGACCTTGTCGACTGTCTGAACAATGAGTTCGGGGCCCAGTAATCTTCGTTCTCCCACATCATCCTAACATACCGGGGATCGACACTTCCGCCCGTATAGTGCTTCAAAAGGAGCCATCTGAATACTAGCCTGATAACTATTGTTGTGAGAGAACTCGACTAGATGCAAATGGTCCTCCCAGGAACCCTGAAAGTCCAACATACAGGCTCTCAACATATCCTCGAGCGTCTGAATCGTACGTTCGGATTGTCCATCCGTCTGCGGGTGATACGCCGTGCTGAATTTAAGGCGGGTTCCCAAACTCTCATGTAAGCTCTTCCAAAAGTGTGACAAGAATCTGGTGTCCCGGTCTGACACAATGCTGACTGGAACACCGTGAAGTCGTACAATCTCTTGCATATATCTTTCTGCTAGTGATTCTGTCGTCTGTCCCACCCGAAAGGGTAGGAAGTGTGCAGCTTTTGTGAGGCGATCTACGATAACCCAAATGGCGTTATTGCCCCTAGGGCTCCGTGGTAAGGCCGTCACAAAATCCATAGTAATGTGCTCCCACTTCCATTCAGGTATCGGCAGTGGTTGTAACAATCCTGCTGTCCTCTGATGTTCCGCCTTCACCTGCTGACATACCAAGCACCTGGATACGAACCTCGCAATTTCCCGCTTCATTCCGTTCCACCAAAAGTGCTGCTTTAGGTCCTGATACATTTTTATACCTCCCGGATGCACAGAATAAGCTGAACTGTGTGCTTCAGCCAATACTTCTTCTCGAACATCTTCCTTAGGTACGCAGAGTCTGCTACCGAATCTCAGAGAGCCATCTTCATGTATAATCAAATCCGTTCTCAGTCCAGCTTCCACTTGCTCTCTGAACTTTTGCAATCGGGGATCATCAGCTTATGCAGTCTTGATGCGATCCACCAGAGAAGATTGCACCTGTAGCTGCCAAAGTTGACTGAGTGCGTTCGGCATAACGACTTCAAGTTCAAGCCTCTGAAAGTCCTCAATAATGCTCCTCTGATCGGTCAACATCATGACCGCTGGCTTGCGACTGAGTGCATCTGGTACAACATTCACCTTTCCCGGGTGATACTGAAGGTCCAAGTCATAATCCGCCATCAGCTCTAGCCATCGGCGCTGCCTCATGTTTAGTTCCTTCTGAGTGAAAACATACTTCAAACTTTTGTGATCTGTGTACACCTCTACTTTCTCACCCAATAGATAGTGCCTCCAAATCTTCAACGCAAAGACTACCGCAGTTAACTCCAAGTCATGCGTAGGGTAGTTCTTCTCGTGGTTTTTCAGTTGTCGAGAGGCGTAAGCAACCACTCGGCCGTGCTGCATTAGAACACAGCCTAATCCCGTCCCTGAGGCATCACTGTGTATCACCAAACCACCGGAATTATCTGGTACTGTAAGAATAGGCGCCGTGGTTAACTTCTGCTTTAGTGTGTCAAATGCCTGAGTGCACTCCTCTGTCCACGTAAACGGTACGTCCTTCCGTGTCAGCCTCGTCAATGGTTCAGCGATTCTTGAGAAATCTTGGACGAATCTCCGATAATAACCTGCCAATCCCAGAAAACTCCTGATCTCGGCCACTGACTTCGGCGTTGGCCAATCTTTGACATATTCTATCTTTGCCGAGTCCACCGAGATGCCTTCGTCCGAAACGATATGTCCCAAAAACTGAACCTTGTCGAGCCAGAATTCACACTTGCTTAGCTTCGCATACAACTTCTCTTCCCGAAGAATTTGTAGGACCGTGCGCAAATGTTCAGCGTGCTCTTCCCGGGTCTTCGAGTAGACAAGTATGTCGTCGATAAACACAACGACAAACGTGTCCAAGTACTTTGCGAACACCCTGTTCATTAAGTCCATGAATATTGCTGGGGCA
Source organism: Agapanthus africanus (assembly GCA_030015575.1). Taxonomy (NCBI): domain Eukaryota; kingdom Viridiplantae; phylum Streptophyta; class Magnoliopsida; order Asparagales; family Amaryllidaceae; genus Agapanthus; species Agapanthus africanus. The sequence continues at coordinate 103,260,028 of CM057348.1, read as the reverse complement.
TTGGTAACACCGAACGACATCATAAGGAACTCGTAATGTCCGTATCGTGTCCTGAAAGCCGTCTTGCATACATCCTCAGCTACTACTCTGATTTGATGATATCCAGAACGGAGGTCCAACTTCGAGAACACCTTGTCTCCACTTAGCTGGTCGAATAGGTCGTCAATGCGCGGGATTGGGTACTTGTTCTTTATTGTGACCTTGTTCAGCTCCCGATAATCTATACACATTCGCAGCGATCTATCCTTCTTCTTTACTAACAGAACTGGTGCGCCCCACGGTGAAGCGCTTGGCCGAATAAATCCCTTCTCCAATAGTTCTTCAACCTGCTTCTTCAATTCCGTCAACTCAACTGGTGCCATTCTGTATGGGGCTCTGGATACTGGGGCTGTACCTGGAGTCAAATCGATTGAGAACTCCAAGATTCGAGGAGGTGGTAGACCTGGTAGATCTTCAGGAAATACGTCCAGAAAGTCCTGAACAATTTCTGGGACTGGGCTCTTATCAATCTCCATAGCTGTCAGCTCCTTAGGCTTTGCTCTGTACTTAGCTGGCTCCAAAGATTCGCTTCCTCCCTCGAAAGTAAACTCCGGGTGATTGGGAATGCGGAAGATCACCTTCCTTGCCCGACAATCGATAACTGGATGGAAAGTGCTCATCCAATCCATCCCGAGAATTGCGTCGTAACTGCCTGTCCCAATCAGAAGGAAATTCGCATAGAATTCCCTGCCACACACTACAACCAGGCATAATCTATATTCTCGACTAGATATTATAATGCCATTACCCGTATGAATTTCCCATCCCTTGGTTAGTGGTTCATGTGGTATGGAGTGTGTATCAGTGAAATGCTCAGACAAGAAACAATGCGATACTCCTGAATCAAATAGTACTCTAGCTGGCAAGGAATGTACAAGTAGAGTACCTGTAACCACGTCTCCTGACGCCTCTGCCTGCTCGGCGGTCAAGGTGAAAGCCCGTCCCTGACTGCGACCTGTAAAGGGTTGCCTCTGCTCCTACGACCTCTGCTGTGGCGGTCCAGAACCTCCCTGTATCTCTGCTCGCTCAGGGCAACTGTTAATCTTGTGCTAACTGGATCCGCAAATCAAGCACTGTCCCTTGGCACGGCGACGGTCCTTCTGGGTATGCCCACCTCTACCGCAATATCCGCAGACTACGCCCTGTCTCTGGGGGCGATGCTGTGGTACGAACGGGCGCTTCATTTGTGTCGTTCCTGGCCTGTGAACCGGTATGGCTCCTCGAGAAGGCGCGTGGGTACGTGCTGGAACGACTGGGGGTCTTCTGAACTTGTTAATCAATTGCTCCTGAACTCTCGCCGCGTTGAGTACCTGTGCGAAAGTCTGCAAATCCAACGATGCAATCAACTGCTGCAACTCGAAATCTAACCCCTGAAGGAAGCGTCTGGCCCTGGTGGCCTCTGATTTGACCATGTATGGAGCAAAGTGGCTCAGACGGTTGAACTCTGTCGCATAAACGTCCACTGGGCGTCCATTCTGCTTCAAAAGAATAAACCTTTCCTCCATTTCTGCCTTGACTGTGGAAGGAAAATAATGATCTAGGAAGCACTCCTTAAACTTGCTCCATTCAATCGGCCCGTCAAGTCTGCTTTCTTCCACCGACCACCATGTACGGGCTTCATCTTCCAATTGTATCTTTATCACGTCCACCCTATCTTCCTCTGGAACCCTGGCGGCTGTCAATAAATTCTCCATGTTCACCAGCCATTGCTCAGCCTCAAGGGGTTCAGCTAGCCCTGTGAATGCAGCTGGGTGTAACCGTCGGAAGTCTGATACGGTACCAGCCCTAGCATGATAAGCTGGTGGAGTAGCGCCCTCGGGAGTAGTAATGAGTGCGGAGGGTCCTCCTGCGACGGTAATCGCCCTGAGTCCCTCAGCGAGTAGATCTGTCTTCCTTTCCTGAGCTTCCGCGAGAGAGGTCAGTGCACTAAGTATTCTTTCCGTGCGGTCCTAAGTGCTGGAGTCCGAGGAGGGGTCGTTCGGGGACGTCATATCACTGGAAGATTCAAAGGATAAGATCAGATTCAAGGATGAAAATCAAGAGTAGTGAAACAAGAATAACGTAATACAGTATAGTTAATGTTATCCCTTGATACTAAACACGGCTCTGATACCAACTAAACCATGTCACGCCCCGCTTCCCAAAATACGGAAAACGAGGGATGACTAGGCCAGCCATGCTCCTACGGTCAGGGAAACATCCCGCCGTAGTCACACTTCGGCTTCTAGCATTACATGGTAATCAGTAGATAAAGCACAGTAGTAAAGGAATTACATCACTAATTTATTACATTAATAATCCATTGTTCACAAATTACAGATAACAAGAACAATTACTTACCAAGTTCAATCTCACGATCACTTTTATGGAAAGCAGTAAATGAAGAAAGTACACCAGACTATATCTCCGTGAACTCGAAGGGTAGATCCGTCTCCTGTGCTGGTCCTTCCACGGAATCTGAGCATGCATACTCAGGTCGTCAGAGCGGCACAATAACAATATTATTATAATAAGATGAAACAGGTAAATGAGGTAATACTAGTGTAAGAACAATGCAAGTAATCACTATGTCACTATATGATGCAGAATATGTTCTGTGTCCCTATCGGTCTCTAGGTCATGTTTGAAATCGCATAGTGGAAGGAGGATCATGTTTAACAGGAGTCTCGTACATACCCGAAACAACGGCCCACATGCCCGGGACATAACCCTGTCAGCCGGATCGCTAGTTCCTACCTAATATATATATCACTGCTCGAATGATCATCCTCTAAAACACGGTCCCGCTAAATACGATTCTCTTTCCACTTCGATTTCCCCTTTATCCCCAGGTTTACACTATTTATGATCTTGATTTAGTCGTGTACAAGTATACCAATGGCACAGTTTTATCACTGTTCACTATATCAATCACTGTCACGAATATTTACTTTCCATTGGTGTACTTGTCACTTCTAAACCAGTATCAATCACGCACGATAATGCAATGTCCACTGACTCTAACACGCGATAACACTAAGTATATGGCAAATGGGGTATGATATATGTATGTATGCTATCAATAAGCTAAGTATGTTATGAATCAACATGCATGTCATTAACTTACATAAATTGCATAAATTAGTATGTTAAGAATTCAGCAAAATGATACAAGTAAGATAAATAGAACACTCAGTTAGTAATTCATCAAAAGTAGTTTCAGTTCAATCGGGATTCCGGTTTTCAAGATACAACTGTTCCATTTTAAGTGCTCGCGGCTGGAAATTCAGTTTCAGAACTGAACGTCCGTTTCGCGACACGAATTGCACCCAGTTGGGTTCAGATTTTAGCGATGCTATAATTGAATAAAATCTAGGGTTTTCAATAGAGTATTCAACTCAATAGACGGATCCTCAATCGCATCTGTACGTTGAAAGTTATACACAGTTTAACATCAGTATATCACTTCTGAATCTGTTCTGGACAGTTATACGTTCTGCCCTTTTATTTACAGTTTAAAATAGCAAACGGCAATGGAACGGAATGAAACCACTTGTTTCGTTTAGCTAACAGAATTATATTTAATCTACTTCAGAGTTCCGTAACATACGACTTCAGGAAACACAGTGACACACATTTTGGTACAGTACACAGTAATCAGAGTCGCTCTGGACTGCAGTCCAGAGTCGCACTCCGATCTAAATATCTTCACATTTACAGAACAGAAATCATTAGAAGTTTACATAGGGTTAAAGTTCGTCGAGTCGGCTTCGATTTAATCCCTCAAACGCATCATTCCAGTATGCACATAATTTACAGTGATTTTAATCGTTTTAAGATACAGACAAATTCTAGTTTTATCGGCATATTTGGGGGTATCAATTCTAGCCACTAACAGTCGTATTTTCCAGTGAGATTTTTACACGATACTCGTCATTATAAGGGCCAACAGAAAACATCTATTTCCGTCGAATTAAGCAAATATTTTCATTGGGGTCTAGCATCGAACACATAGGTCACATAACATATCGGGAATCGGTAAATTATAAACTAAATGATTCAAGTTTGTATCACACTTATTTTAGCATGTAGCAAGTAAAACACTTGCCTGGAAACGTCTCGGGGTCGCACGGCAGCAGCGGCGTCACGAACGCGTGATGTACGCCGTGAAACGGATTGCGCGAGCTTGGCTCGAGATACGGAATTTGCGTCGGAGTTGTCCGGAGACTTCTTGTACTCGCTGGAAGGGTGAAGGAGGCTCTGTGGATTTCCTGAGTAGTGTTGGGGTTGACGACGGTCAACGGCGTCGCTCCGGCGACGTACACAGTGAGCTCGTAGGCTTGGTGGTTGGGACTTGAAAGAGAGAGGGATAGTGGGCTCGGTTGTGTAGGTTTAGGGGGGGTGTGGGTGTTGATGCTGATGGCGAGGAGGTCATAGGGTGGTCGGCAATGTGGTGGGGAGTTCGTTGGCGTCGAGGGTGCAAGGTGGCCGAGCTCGGTGCAGTGGTGGGTGTGCAGGGGTGCTCGGCAGGGGGTGTATTGTGGTGGTGAGGAGTTCTGTTGGTGGAGGAGGAGTGAGCGGGAGGTCGCCGAGGGTTGTCGCCGGCGGTGGAGTGAGGGACAATGGCGCTCGATGAGTTTTCGTGAGTGGAGAGGAGTGGGGAAAAATTTGAAAATGGCAGAGAAGAGAGAGGTTAGGGTGTGAGGAAGAGAATGAGGGTTGAAGTCGCGGGTGTAACGTCGCAATAACGGGCGTGGGCATGGGCGCGAGCTGCGGCGGAGGAGGCGGGTCGCGAGCGGGAATGGAGGAAGTTACCGTTGGAGGAGAAAGGGAGATGAACAGGAGCGGGTCGGGTCGGGTCTGGTGCATTTGGAGACGGCCCGAAGGAGGGAGTGGGCTTTGGGTTTGGGAAGGGTTTTTTTTAAAATAAAATTCCTTATTAATATTTTGTGGGCTGAGGGATTTAACGGGCCAGGGGTAAGAATTAATCGATTTAAATTGGGAAATGATGGACCGAGGGTTTAGGGAAATTAAAGGTTAATTTAAATTGATTTTATTTGTTGGCTTATGTAATGTAAGGGTTTAAAGTAAAATATTTTATTTGTTTTAGTTTTGGTTTTCCAAGTTGGTTTTAATTCTGGTTTTTGACTTTTAGGGTTACGGAAATTATAAATATTGGGATTCAAGCAACCACCTTCTTAAAAAATATACGAGAAAAAAGTAAATCTCTGGGATTTAGAAAATAGGAAAAACTTTTATTAAGATGGTAACGGGGATTTACAGTTCTATTACAGTGTACTCGGAGAACAGCAGGGAAATGCTGCCGAAATTTTCTCGAAACGGATAAAAGCACAAGTGAATGGGTGTATATTTTATACATTCTTAATGGGATTAGTGCCTTACCCGTACAGCCGTTATTCTCAACATCCAATAAAGAACATTTAATATTATCATTATCTTCCTTGGAAAAAGAATCCAACTCTCGAGCTTTGAGATTAGAAGGAGAAAGTTCTCAATAGGAGTTTGATGAGAGCCCAATCCAATAACAATTGAAACCAAACTAAATAAAGTCGTCAATTAAACCTAGTACTAACGCTTCTTATTATCCATCTATCTCGTATTTGTTACAAAATCTTAATTCCATAACTCTTATCTATAGGAATCTTGCTACGTTCCATTTTCTTCTAATAAGGCATTCCCGTACCTCCACGACAAGAGTTGGATGTACGTCGACGTTTTCTCGAGAGCCGCTGATTTTTTTCCTCAACGGTGTTTACTTTTTTACCGATTTTGCCTACGCATGTCTTGGGATACTGAAAGAACACGAAATCTTTTGTTTTTGCTATAAGTGTATGAACACATGATTGCAGAAGAAGTCGGATGTTGGGTTACATATCGTGAAAAACGATTTCGTTAGAGATTACACTAAGTGAGATATTCACGGAGAAAAGTACGATGGAAGGCCAGTGCAAGAGACGGAAAATGAATTCTTTGAAGCGAAAACCGAAGAGTGGTAAGAGATAGTAGAAGAGGAGGAGGAGGAGGAGGAATGGCAGTGTGAAGAATACAAAACCGTCGAAGATGATGATGCTGCGTTCGTGCTGGTCGATAACATGGATAGGCTTATAAATACCGTTGGACTTTCTTATGATACGGAAAGCACTGTACCCGCATTATTGGAGAAGTGCAAGGCTTCCTCGAGAATCCATCTATATTCAAATTGCAAAGGATTTTCGATACTATCCTTTTTCGTACGTCTCTTCCAGATCAAGTGCAAGAACAGGTGGAGTGACCAGTTTTTCACCAATCTCATAGCATTGCTAAATAAAGCTTTTCCCGACGAAAATAAAGTGCCACCGAGCTGGTACAAGGCACAAAAGATAATCACAAATATCGTCCTAAAGTGTGAGAAGATACATGCATACGAGAATGGCCGCATTTTGTTCCGGAAAGAACACACTGCACTCAAAAGCTGCCTAGTGTACGGGAAAAACCGATTTAATCCTAAGAAAGACTCTCATTCGAGAGATGTGCCCGTGAAAATTCTTCGTCATTTTCCATTAATACCGAGATTACAACAGTTATTTATGTGTGAGAAAACGGCGTCCGAAATGTAGTGGCACCATAAAATTAAATTGAATGTTCTAAATTGTATAATGATTATAAATAATAAAATATCGTTTAGATATATATGTAGGATTTGATCATGGGCGCAGGCAAAGACGCTAAACACCACAAGAGACAGCGTCCACAGGACATTCTAAGTCGATCCATACCCACCAACGAGACTGTCCCAGGACCCTCAGCAGGCATGGGAGCCGCATCAACAGCGCATATTCCTACCAACGCTCTTCCTATTACCGCCACATCACCCCCCCTCCCATAGCCCTCTACTCACCCCATCACCCCTGACTATCCCCCATATCCTTACTAGCGCTCTCTATGCTACAGCCAGATCACCCGCAGCGTTGCAGCCTCCCCCTACCCTTATTAGTGCATCAGTGGGTCCTCATACCCCAGTCATTGCTGCGTATGGTGCGTAGTTTACTCATTTAAAATTTGATACATCATTACAGTATATGTGGATATTGAATCATCTAACAGTTTATTGTTTGCATATCCGCATTCTACTCGCGGGATGGCGTCTGCCGCCATTTTTAGCGCCACGTCGAGGACGACAGGTATAATCATTATTTCATAAAACTTTTAAATAACGATTGTAATTTAAATTTATCAAATTCTATATTCATATTCTAAATATTATAATATTGTTTATGTATATCTATTTTTTAGCAGGCTCGAGCAGTGTTAGGACGATGGGTCCTACTGGGCCCGACTGCTGCAGGACGCGGGAGAATGCTGGCTATGGGATCTGATCTTTGACGCAACGGGTGTGCCTGTTGGAAAGCACATGACCCAGTGGGGGTATTATGTTGGGCAGGATATCCGTACTTATTACAAGTATTCGCTCCATATTCGGTGGAATAAGGCCCAGACCGAGCGTGCTACGCTGTTTTTTAGGTCGGAAGAGGTATGACATACTCTTTCACACATATTTTTTGTTGGCGTCATCTTCTTCTTCCAATGCCCTCTTTAAATTTCAATCATCGCTATATACATATACATATACATATAATTATTTGTTTAATATATTTCAATTTCAGACTAAGAAGAATTACATATTCGTTGGCGAGCCCGGCGAGAATGGCGTGTACAGGCCATTCGATATAGATCGCGTTCTCACCCAGACCAGTGTCAAGTGATTAAGCGACGTCGCCGATGGGAAGTGAAGAGTAAACTTTACCTTTCCTGGGCCGCAGCGACCGAGGATCAGCGGATGCACTTGATGGATGTCATAGCGTTGGAGATATCGAGAGAGGATTGGCCGCTTCTTGTCGTCTATTTTGAGCTCGATGATGTGCAGGTATCAATTTAATTTTTAAGATTTTAACAATATAATATTAAATCATATTCTAAAATATATTATAATTTTTATTTTTGCAATACGATATTGGTTCCAAATAAAAAGAACCGGAATAACAGCATGCGAGAACGCGCTACCCAATCCAAGGGAAGCGCTCGCAACCAACGCTCGATGGCACTTGGTGAGTTTTCGACGCTTAATTTCATATGTTTTCTATTGTTAATTAATTATTAAACTAAATCCTAATTTCATCGCAGAGAAAGAAAGACTCTGCCAACTACAAAGAAGCCAAGAGGTGGGCCGCATTACACAAGGACATGGGCACGTACATAGTAAGTTTCATATAATCAAGTTGATTACGTATTTTAAGTTAGCATCTGTGTTTGTATTCTATACAGATCCAGTTTCAGGAGCAGACGGACGCCTTGGAACTTGGCCCTGGCAACTCGATCACTGCCTTTGTTCATGTCCTGGATTCGATATCCGGTGAGCATCATGGTAAATATGAGCGTGGGGTTGGTCTCGGGGCCCATCAATTTTTTGATAGACGTTCGACCGCGCAAAAGTACGTCGTGATTTAAACGGGGGCAGATGCGGCAGCAGTGTCGCAAGAAGAGATCCATCGGTTCCACGAGCAGGTGGAGCAGCAGTATCAGACACAGCAGGAGACGCGACACGAGCTGCAGGAGCTTAGAGCGGAGATTCGAGACATGAGGCAGTCGCACGCCGATTCTGTACAGCAGGCCATACGGAATGTGTTGAGCGCATTCTTTAAGCCACAGGACGATGGAGGTAGATCGTCGTCCCAACAGTATTAGTTCTGTGTTTTGATTTTTTAACACATACATTTGTTCATTGGTGGAGTATTGATCATATTGTACGGATTTTTTGACACATACATTTTTTTATTTGTTGTTGATTAGTGGAATATTAATCATACTGATTGTATGTATATTTTTTGTTTATGTTTGCATGCGATTCGGAGCTTATTATTTTGATTATCGTACATTGCGTGAGATTTGAATATATTGAGTGAATGAAAATTATATATTGTTGTCTGTGAATGGAAATTATATATTGCTGGTTGTGATTAAATTAATATGCGTGGGGTGCGGAAAATTTAATTGTTTAAAAAAAAAATCATTGGTCACGGTTGTAACCATGAACAAAAGGCTACTCTAGATACTGATATCTGGAGCAGGTCAATATTTTGGATCACGGTTATAAGTTTTGTTTACGTTTGTAACCGTGAACCAACACTGATTTTTTCACGGTTAGAACCGTGAACAAAAACCCGAGGCTCGCCAACTAACTGACTTTTTTAATTTTTCCCGCCGAGAAACGTTCACGGTTCTAACCGTGAACATTTTTTATTTTGTTCACTGTCAGAACCGTGACCCAAAATATATGCAGGTTTGGGTTACGGTTTAAATCGTGAACAAAAGTCCTTTTGTTCACGGTGACTTTTATTCACGGTTTAAACCGTGAACAAATCCCGTAGTGTTATCATACTGATAATTGTTGGAGTGTCCAGTAAAGTAAATGAAAATGACATGTTTTAGAATGGAAAGCGTAAACCAATTTTTTTTTGGGGGGTTTGAAATTTATTTCCTAGAAATGATAAGCTGAACTGATCTTTTTAAGGAATTAAATAGACAGAAATTGAGGAAAAACGATGCTTTTTATTTTTATTGGAAAGGTTGAGCAATAAGTCACATCAGTGGTATCTTTAGCTAAGTTACAAACATAGGAATGCCTGTCTGACTTGTCTATTATTAATTAAAAAAAAAACTTTTCCTACGGTAATTTATCGGACCAAAATTTTGCCAAACAACAAACATCATGGACCAATCTATTATATACTATTAACTAGGTACTTTAGTCCATGCTATTTTGTCTTTGAATAAATTTTTGGATAAACAATTTGGGAATAGGAAAAACATTGCTCTTAATTTAATGGGTTCATCAGTGTCCATGGCCAATTATATATTTCCCCCCATTAAATATTTGTTACATTTGCTGTCCGAGGAAAGCGAAAGATAACAAAAATGTCCTTATTCTGCCAGACTGGGCTTGAATTGACATATAGGTTTTTCTTATTTTCTTCCAATATTTTTACTAATAGATTCATAATTGAGGAATGATAACCATTTTAGAAATTTGATCTGATGATTGCAAAGATATATATAGAAGAAAATAATGTGATTAGTGTGAAGGGATATGGAAAAATATCCGTATTAGTAAGTGGTTTCGGCATAGGTGCGGTTCTGGAGAAAAGTGTCTTTGAATATTTTTTGTAAAAAATGAATATCCACTGTTCATCATCATGCAAATCAAGAGAATTAATGGCTGGTATTATTCACTTTCTATTATTAAGGGATATAAAAATAAAGGAAGAATTTGCGAATGGAAATTAATAATAACAGTTATTGATGCTCTTGATTTGCTAATGAACGGTGGATATCTATTTCTGACAAAAAATTTCAAAAGACACTTTTCACCATAATCGCAGCATCTTTGGGTGTTAAATTAATTTGTTTAACTAAATCATAACATTAATTAATACCTTTTACCTCAAAAAGAACATCAACTACCATAATAAATAAAAAAGGTTATTTTTACTAAACTCTGGGCTTTTCTACTGCTATTGTTAAGGGTACAATAGTAAAAACTTGATTAAAATCAAAGTTATAAAAAGGTGATTTTTTTCTTTGGATGCATGCAAATATTTTGAGGATCGAAATGGTGACCTCCCAACTTGTTTCGAAAAGCTGTAGGGCATGAGTGACGAACCAATTGGATTAGGATTATGGTTGGCTGCAACTAAATAACATTAAGATAGTTTAGCATAAGACAACCATATATAGTAATTAAAGAGTAATTAGGGAAATTTACGACTAATAAAAGTTCTGCATAGCATGTATAATACACAACCATGATGCAATAGCTGAAAGAGAGAAGATCTTCACATGCATTGGACTTCATTCAAGTGCCAAGGCCTGGTTCTCATCTAACTATATTTAGGCGCCCTTGGCTCCTTGATACTTTGTGGCCACAAGTTGAAGACCAACCTTTCTATGCACTGTAATACCAGTAGATTCACCCATATCAATATCCTCTTTGGATGTCCCTTTCGGCAGTCCCCAGTTGAAATGATAAACAAGATTCGCGAGCGCAAGTTCAACCACCGCAATCCCAGAATGCAGCCCCGGGCAAACCCTCCGTCCGGCTCCAAATGGTATGAACTCATAATCATGCCCCAGAAAATCTATAGAACGATCCATGAATCTTTCTGGATAGAATTCATCGGGCCTTTCCCAGGCATCTGCGTCCCTTGCTATTGCAGACGCGTTGATGAGCAATCTTGATTTCGCGGGGACGTCATAACCGTTGATATTAATGTGTTGTCTGGTTTCCCTATGGACGAGCAGTGGAGCTGGAGGGTGCAGTCTCATTGTCTCTTTCACGACCGATTTCAAGAACCGAAGCCGGTCAAGGTCGGTTTCATCGACCTTTGCTTTGTTTCCTACGAGGCTTCTTACTTCGTCTTGTAGTTTCTTCATGGCTCTTGGTTTTCTCATCAGCTCCGACATTGCCCATTCTACTGCTGCTGAGGATGTGTCTGATCCAGCGACGAATACATTCTGCCAAGGAAATTAAGAATTCATACAGCATGATAATGAAAAAGATGGAGCATCAACTAAAACTCAAATTGTAATTCACCAATGCCAATGTTAACGATAACCTGACCCGAAACCCTAAGTTTTTAATTGGGCTGCCTGGTCTTATTTGTTTAATAAACAGTCGGTATGAGTCATGTATCATGACTCCCTTCGACCCGTTTAACCCGAATACATTATCCCCTAATTCGTTCGTTTTCTCTCTTATTCCTTGTTCTCTGGCATTTTTGGTTCTACTTTTTGTATATATGGAAATTTATTCATAAACGTCAAATTTGTAATAACTAATTATGGCCCGGTTCGAATGATCTAATTATGGCCCGACCTGAATATTAAATGGATCGGATATGGGTTTAAAAAAACTAAACCGATTATTAAATGGATGGATGGATCGATCCTGAACCTGATTTTGACTGGGTCAAACGGACCCAGCACGATAAGGAGCGGACCCGGCCTGTCCTTTTTACACTCCTAATTACTAAAGATAGATCAGTGTAATAAATAGGAACAATAAAATTCTTAAAACAAATAGTATGTGCAAACAAAAAATAAGTCAGGGTATGATCTCTATGTTTTTATTAAATGCATGCGAGAGTCTAGTTGTCCTGTGGAGGCTTGTACGATCACACATATGTATGGCTTTTTTTTATTTTTTGATGTATACTTCCTGTTTCCAGTGCTTGCCGCTTAAGGGTGGAGAGCTATCAATTAATACATTATTTTCCACTCATGTGAAATCATATATTCACAGCATTAATCCGTTAACCATACTTTATTTCTTACTTATATCGAATACATTTAAAGGTTTATGGGTTTAGTTGTAGTAAGTATTTTTATAATCATGTATTTTTTTTATTGATATTTATATCTTTATAAAGTGCAAGTATGTGTTGTTGCAATACTTGCATATAAATTAACCCAGTCTTTCAATTCTTTTCTTGTTTTCATTTTCTCTCTCTCTCTCGCTAAGACTTCGATTAACTATGGTTTTGGAGACTTCAACCAGAATTTTTCGAGTCCGGTATTCGGACTTCAACTTGGATCCTTTGACATGCACTAATAGGGTTTTTGGCTTGGAGACTTCGGCTTTGAACTTGATGGAGTTTCAATTTTGGGTTCGAACTAAGGGTTGGGGGCAAAATAGGATTTTTAGTTTTTATTTTTATTTTAAAGCTAAGATTCTTGGGCAGCTTTGATTTTGAATTTTGAGCAACTTCAGCTTCAAATGTTCAATTTAACTTCAAACGGTATCGGTTTTAACTTCAAAACTCGACTGAAGAGGGGCTCAAGTATTTAAAGAAGTTATAACCCACGTTAGAACCATTGTTTAACTTATAAAATAAATAACAAAATTAAATCAAAATTAAGGCCTTCCCCAATGCTTAGAACCGTAGGGCAAAGCACCGTCTAGAACCATAGAGGCAAAAATTGCATCCGTAGGTTAAAACGCCGTAGGGGCAAGTTTCTGCCCCTACGGAAGAAACTTTGCCCCTACGGATATCACCGTAAGTGCAACTGTCTCTACGGTTTCCAACGCAGGAACGGTTATTTTTTATTAATTTTTTTTTAAAATTTAAAAATAATAATATCTTGTCCCTACCATTTCCACCGTGTGGGCAAATATATGGCCCTACGGTGTGACCCGTAAGGGCAAGAGGAATTTTTTTTAAAACAGAAAAAACCGATAGTATATATGCTCCTTCCGTTGGAACCGTAGGGGCAAATAGACATTTTTAAATTTTTTAAAAAAATGCTCTCTTTTTTTTATCCGTTATGTACACAATAATATATCATACACCCAAATACAAAAATATATATCAATAAAATCTCACGCATAATATATAACGAAATAAACAGACACAATACAAAATCACTCTAAATCATGATCATAGTCATCATATACAACAGATATCCAAAATATACACATGTCGCAGACTGATAATATCTTGTCATCCTACAAAAATATTTAAAAAATCACTGCTGGCTCGATATGGGTGCTAGATCTTCAAGTATCTGACGCATCTGGTGAAGCCGGTCCACGCTGTAGCCCATGCACCTCAAATGCTCTAGAATTATTATTATTATTTAAATTTAAAATCATTAACAAGATACAATCATGAAGATGTTAATTTATAAAGTTTATTTAAACAAGACGCTTGTGTATCAATAGCATGTTAAATTCTCTTAAATTGCCCCCTCCCCCCACCAACACATAAAATCCTTACTAATTTATTTAAACTTTAGATAATAAGTTTCTTACTCTTAAGAAGCGGTACAAATTTCTAAAACTAATTTATTTCCCCCTTAATCACAGCACCGAAAATATAATATGAAAAAAGTTGAGCACATGGTAAGTTAAAAACGTGGCAGAAGCTCGAGCACATACTTGTGTAGTAAGCTAAAAGTCTAAAACTCATGCACTTGTTGGACCGGTAAAATTGGATATTTTATAAATACATGATAATAGGTGCATCATTCATTTGGACCACCGTTACTGGAAAGAATGTGATGGAATCTAGCACCATAAGTAAGATGTTGACCCCAAATTACAGCTTATATCAATTAATTCAATTCTCTTTGAACCCAGCTGTTCCGGCAAAAAATTTTGGATCAAAACTTGATGTTCCTTTTTATAGATGACAACTCCCACGTGCAAAGCGCGTAAGCACTCACATGCAAAGCATGTGAGTACCGGCTTCAGACAGGAATAAATCCTATGATAGCACCCACATGATAAACATGTGAGTTTTCTAACCGCATTCTTATGGCAGCGCTCACATGTAAGCGTCGTTGCCATATATGTATATGGCAGCGCTCACGTGATATTCACATGAGCACCCCCAATTTAAAACGCTCTTATATGTTAGAAATAAATTTTATGTGAAAGAATTAAATTCTATTTCGGAAATATTTTCACTGGCCTTTCTAATATGAAAGATTTTTCTCTAACAGAGAATCTTGAATTTAAAATCCAATGGAGATAAAATCATCAATTAAACCTTCTGATAGAATTAAATTTTATATGGAAAATATTTCCCTAATCTTTCTAAAATAAAAAAAATCTTCTTTGTTAAACAAAATTGTAACGACTCTGTTTTAATCACTACTAAAATAGGGGGTTGCCCCTACGGATAATGAAATCCGTAGGAGCAGATTTATTTTGGCCCTACAGACTAATCCGTAGGGCCAGACGGTTGCCCCTACGGTCCCAGACGTTTTAATTTAAAAATATTAAATCGTAATTTGTTGTTTGCCCCTACGGAGCCGCAAACCAATGACCTACGGACTAATCCGTAGGGGCATCTAAATGGGGATTTAATAAAAAAAGGCACAGAAATGCCCTACGCTGATTATCTCTCTCGCGCGCAGCGCGAAACTCCCAAAATCTCCGAATCTCTCGTTCCTGCCGCGTCACCGATCTCGTCACTGTTCTCGTCGTCGTTCTCTCTCTTTCGTCGTCAATCTCGTTCCCGATCTCGTCGTCGTTCTTTCTCGTCGTCGATTGCATCGATTGTCGACCACCGATCGATCGCCTCCTCCCCCACACAGGTTAGTAAATCTTCAATTAAACAAATTTTTGATTATTTTAGAGCAAGGGTTCAGGGTTTGGGTACCGATGAGGGTTAGGGTTAGGCATCGGTTGGGGTTAGCGTTAGGGTTAGGGTTGGGGTTGCGGTTGGGGCTGGGGCTGGGGCTGGGGTTGCGGTTGGGGTTGGGGTTCGGCTGGGGTTGGGGTTAGGGTTAGGGTTAGGGTTGGGGTTTGGCTGGGGATGGGGCTGGGGCTGGGGTTAGGGTTGGGGTTGGGGTTCGGCTGGGGCTAGGGCTAGGGCTAGGGTTAGGGTTGGGTTGTGTTTTTTAGGAAAATTTAACTCGATAAAGCCAAAAATTACCATTTTTGGTATCAGATACAGAACGCAATAGGTGTTATCATTTTCGTATACAGATATGGATGGTCGTCAAAAATGAAAATATAGGGTCATCGTCGAAGGATGATATGCCGACATCCGAGTCGGAAAATGAGGAAGACGAGAATGAAGATTATTTTTAGATTTATGTTTTGATTGATAACTTTTATTCGTATGGTTATTGTTATATTTAATGGCGTAGTTAAGATATGAACTTATCGGTCACTTTTTAGTATGTTAGAATCGTAGGTTTTTTATGATGATAAATTGTCTTATGGTTTGATTTAGTTTTTGACATTATGTTTATATCTTTATGTTTTAACTTTGAATGCATCTAGGCATGTATTATTTAGTTAACTTATTTTCTTTTACCAATGTTTGTTGTGAATCGTGATACTTCATATTTATATTTTTTCAATTCTGTTTGATCTTCGTTAGTTTATTTGATATATATTCTTTCAACTTGAATTTATATTATATTCATCTTGTTTATTGATTTCTTTTCTATGTTGAAGGTATGTATCTCAATCTCAAGTCTAATGCATCTTAGTTCTTTAATACTCAATTCTTCATATATCTTATTCTCAAGTTGCAACTTGCAAGTAACTAAGTAGGTATTATTTCATAAGTTTAAAATCATGTTATATCAGTTACTTTATATTTTATTAAATACTTCGTATAGTCTTTGTGACGAGAAGATTCAATCGTATGATAACCGATAGAAGCCTTACCCCCGACAGCCGAAATACATACTTACAACAAGAATACACAACAAACGCATCATTAGAGAGTGATTCAAGATGTTCAAGTTAAAACCAATATATGATACTCGATGATAATGTAAAACTTTCATATCTCATCGATACTCATATATGAAACTCAAAGCGCCACTTAGTCCCTGTCTATCGGTTAACATACGTTCGATGTTCGTCGTGACATAGTACTATACGAAGGTTGTTAAATATCGGACGGTATAGCTCGATACTAACAACCGTCGTATAGTCTATATGACGAGAAAATTCAATCGTATGATAACCGATAGATTTGTCCCGTGTGGACAAGTTAGGAATGTATAAAGCAAACACCTTCATTCACTTGTGTTTTCATCCGTTTAGAGATATTTCGTCGGTACCTTTCCGCTGGTTCTCCGTGTACAAAGATAGATTAGATGTTCATTTCAACGTTGTTTCACAGCTTTGAAATGATTATCTATTCTATTACAGTGTACTCGGAGAACAGCGGGGAGGTGCTGTCGAAATTTACTCGAAACGGTTGAAAGCACAAGCGAATGGGTGTTCGCTCTATACATTCTTAATGGGATAGAAGCCTTACCCCCGACAGCCGAAACACACACATACAACAAGAATACACAACAAACGCATCATTAGAGAGTGATTCAAGATGTTCAAGTTAAAACCAATATATGATACTCGATGATAATATGAAACTTTCATATTCTCATCGATACTCATATATGAAACTCAAAGCGCCACTTAGTTCCCGTCTATCGGTTAACATACGTTCGATGTTCGTCGTGACATAGAACTATACGAAGGTAGTTGTAACAATCCTAATTTTCCTATACACTTTTCTATACAATTTTTTTTAAAATTTTTTAAAAGAGTATTTAAACCTGAGCACAATATATATATAAGTAACTATTTTGTTCTTAAATAACTCCATTTTTTAGTGTACATAAAATTGTTTTGAAAATTTAAAGTAATACTTAGGGTATTTAATATTGTTGTTACCACTTTAAGTATTTATTTTCCCACAATAATTACAAGAAGAGCTTGTAGCTCATTGGTAATACCTTGCACTGCTGAACCAAGCCACCAGAGTTCAAATCCCATACCCCACATTATTTTTTATATTGATTTTTTTTAAAACATTTAGAATACCAAGAGTTTACACGTGCATATCTCACAAAAAACCCCACTACACCCAAAGATGTAACACTTGCAGGAGTTAGATGAACCGTCGGGGGGGATCCAGGCCGCCGGACTCGGCCGGGAATCGGTCAACTCGGCCTTGACTCGGCCGACTCAGTGCTCAGACCGAGTCACGGCCGAGTCACCCAAGAGTCGGCCGATTCCGGCGACGGTCACAACATGAAAGTTGTGTCTTTTCATATTTCCTATGCACCTGCAAAATTTCAGCCTCATACCACTTCCAGAGCTCTTTAAAAACCCCAATTACTATACTTTTAATACATTTTTTATTACATTTTATCACATTTTTATTTTTAACTTTTCATCTACCCTAACCCTAGCCTAACCCTATAAATACCAACCCTACACACTAACCTCTCACCCCCAAAATCTTGAGCCACTCTCTCAAAAGTTTTCCAAGAAGTGTGTGCTTTGAAAACAAGTTCACGGCGAAGCTCCGACGAGATTCCGGCGGGAATTCCGGCGACGTTTTTAGAAACAACCGGTGACGAAGCAACGCCTCGGCCTCTCACCTAGTTCCCCTATACTCTTTAGTATAGATCGAAACCCGTAAGTCCCATTCTTCCCTTCTTTCTACTTCTCAAAAATACGAAATTACGAAACCCGACGGAAATCGGAACAAACCTATTTCCGAGTCGGTTTTCTATAAAATCTCACTTGTCACCAATTCCATAATACTTAAACTTATTCATGTTGACTATTAATCACATAACAACTAATTTGGATAAAGTTTCTCACATGAAATGATAACTTTTGCAATATCGTATTCTTTTTCACTTTAATACCGTAATATTTATTTTTCTTCTTCTAATATATTCAATCATTCTTAAACATCTTTATCTTGACCATTGAACTTGTAAAAATCAATTTGAATAAGTTTTCACACATGAAATGATAACCTTTTCAATTTACCGTATTTTTACACTTTAATACCATCATGTTTTAATTTCACATTTAACTCCTTAACCTTAATATACATTTAAAGTAGAGCACGAGGTAATGACCTACCTCCACACACACGCAAATACAACCCTAAAATGATATCATCAAAACTTAGAATACGATAAAACGAAACTTTCATTAAAATACCATAATCTTCATAAAACCATTCTTAAAGGTTTTAGAATTGTCACACTTTTAAGTAAATATTTCTTACTAGGAAAATACGATAAGTTATGGACATCGATCGTTTATCTAAACCTGACTTTGTGGTGTTTAGGCTAGGCAAGTGAGCTTAGGTAACTTTAAAAGGCCCGCCTCACGATTCGTGAGCGGATCCCTCCTTCCTCACTTGTACTTACCTGGCCATAATTGGCGGTGAAGAGGCGATTTGAGGCTTCTAACGACTTGTCGTTTAGACCATTGAGAAATAGGCTAGTTGGCTTAGGAAACCCTAGAATCTAAAATACGGAAAATTACACTTTTCAAATAAATACTTTTTACTATATAAAACCGTTTTCTAAAGGATTAGTATTTTACAATCTTTGCAAAGCGCCGCTACAACCCATCTTTGGGGAACCCGTTCGGGATCGTGCGGTTTATCGCGCACCCTCGGGCTAGTAGTGCGAGATTCAGACCTCCGCAAGGAGCATTCGGTCTCGAAAGGTTTAAAATACGACATCTTAAGAAAATGAGATATTTGAAAGATAAAATATCTATTAAAATTATTTTTGTATAAACATATGTATATTTATCTTTTAAATACCTATTTTATTATAATATAAATTTTCCACCTTTTTCTAAAAATCACAAAAGGATAAAGGTTACACTAAAATACCATGAACTTCAAATAATCAATATTACAGATAAATACCACTATTTATGAAACTAGGATATTATCATTAGAAATGTCACAACATAAAATCCACCCTCATTACAACTCTAAAGACGAACAATAAATACTTGAGGTGTATTTTGAAAAGTATATAAAAGTATTTTTACATAAAACCCCCTCAAGTTTATAAATTACCTTAAGGACCCTAACAATTATAAGACCTCGATTCACAATTCTGATTGTCTGACTCGGGTTTGAGTCTGATTAATCTGACTTGAATATGATTCAAGTCAACCTATAATCTACAAGATTCTAATTCAAAATGAACACATGAATCCATGAATACAATTATCAATTTATACAATTTGGCTGAACCGAACCATGGATATATTCCTTTTACATGATTCTCAGTATTCCATTTACATGACTCTACGGTTATAACCGTTTCCTGATATCATGGTTTCGGTCAGTCAATCAATCAATCATACAACCAACACAATTTACAGGATAACAATACAAACAAGATATCGTGGGGTTTAAGGGGTAGATTGGTACGGAAGGTGTTAAAGGTGGCACGAGACGGTAAGATTAAGACACTTAACATGAATCCAATTGCCGTTGTTCCGGGTTGTATAACGGAGCCTTGTACTTCCATTTGCCCTGGTCTCCAGCATACTGAGACCCCTCTCGTATACACTGGCATCTTTCTGTACCAAGCTACAAACAACAGCGTTAACACAATACTACAACAATATAACAATATAATACAACTGTAAAGGCTACTCTCTCTATCCCTCTTACTCTCTGTCTATTATATTTCTCCCTTCTCTTTGGGACTTACTGAGCGACCTGTTCGCTGACGACATTCTATTTCTTTCTTCTTTGAATGTCGTCAGGTGGTTTGGACCCGGCGGAGATCGAGCCATCTCAAGAAGACTTGGAGCAGTTTACTGAAGACCCTGCACTGTAGTTTCATTGTACACTTTTCCTTTTTGTACTTTTCATTTCCTGTTATGCCACTGTTTAGGCATCTTTTTATTTCAGTTGTATTTCCTTTCATGCATTGTACAAATAATGTTAATAAATAAAAGTTGCTGTTCTTTTTATTTCTTGTCTCTTATGTATTTATTTTATATTGTTTAGATACGCTTAGCGTATGTACTTCGGAGTATATACGTAGCGGGCTTCGTCGCGCCCACTTCGCCGTATACCGGGAAGCGGGGCGTGGCAGTAGTTAAATATCAGACGGTATAGCTCGATGCTAACAACCGTCGTTTAGTCTATATGACGAGAAGATTCAATCGTATGATAACCGATAGATTTGTCCCGTGTGGACAAGTTAGGAATGTATAAAGCAAACACCTTCATTCACTTGTGTTTTCATCCGTTTCGAGATATTTCGTCGGTACCTTTCCGCTGGTTCTCCGTGTATAAAGATAGATTAGATGTTCATTTCAATGTTGTTTCACAGCTTTGAAATGATTATCTATTCTATTACAGTGTACTCGGAGAACAGCGGGGAGGTGCTGCCGAAATTTACTCGAAACGGTTGAAAGCACAAGCGAATGGGTGTTCGCACTATACATTCTTAATGGGATAGAAGCCTTACCCCCGACAGCTGAAACACACACATACAACAAGAATACACAACAAACGCATCATTAGAGAGTGATTCAAGATGTTCAAGTTAAAACCAATATATGATACTCGATGATAATATGAAACTTTCATATTCTCATCGATATTCATATATGAAACTCAAAGCGCCACTTAGTAATCAACGACCTATATTGTTTTTTCAGAGAGTTGTGTGCTAAAACACTGGAGGTTGTGACACTGGATAAACTAGAAAATTCTATTGCGTTGATACTTTGCAAGTTTGAGCGTATTTTCCCACCGTCATTCTTCGATATCATAATACACCTGACGGTTTATCTTGCAACTGAGGCTAAGTTAGCCGGACCGGTATAATATCGATGGATGTATCCCGTCGAGAGGTACGTGGAATTTTTCGTTTCGCGCAATTTTTAAAATTATTGTTGTCCTGTATGCCCGTATTTATTTATTCAACATATTTTCTTTAGGTACCTCTACACTTTTAAAAAGTATATACGCAATAGAAATCGACCAGAGGGTTCTATCATGCAAGGTTATCTTCTTGATGAAGCAACCACATTTTGTTCCCGGTATCTGGACGAGAACATTGAGACGAGACTTAACCGGCCTCGAAGAATTCAAGACGGGCCATATGGTAAAGCCGATTATAAGAGGGTAGACACTATATTTATCAACAAGATATAACGGTTTCTCTTGCTTAATTGCGCATGTCATGAACAAATTAGAGAGTAAGTTTTTTTTGGATTAATTGTTATATTTGTGTTTGTGTGTGTATGAAATGATATAATATTAATGTCATAATTTATTGTCGAAAACAGAATTCATTTTAACGAGGTACGTGAGGGGCATCCTGATTAGAATGATGAACGATTGGAAAAATATTATCAGGATAATTTTTGCGATTGGGTTGCTGATCATGTAAGTTATTCGAATAACATGTTATTGCTATCAGTTTTAATCTAAACTTATATCGTTATGTATTTGTCGTAAAGTTTGTTTTGTTAGATCCACGATCCGAACTTGTCTGCATCATTTGAGAGTGATTCAAGATGTTTAGCTCAATTTCCTAGTATGGAGGTTGCATATTATAAAGGATTCGGTGTCCTTAGATACAAATTCGAAGTTAAGGACATAGAAACATCTAGAACCACTCAGAATAGTGGGATTGCGACGGTAGGATCGGACAGTGTGATTTATTATGGATACTTAAATTGTATACTCGGCATCCACTATCCCGGACGATCAGAACCTTTTTATATATTCCAGTATACTTGGTACGATACGCGAACCGATACGGATAAGTGGAGAAGCAATCTTGGGAGTTGGAAAGATAAATATGGATTGACCAGTGTGAACACACTTCGATTTTATGGTCAGGAAGATCCGTTTATCTTTCCGAACAAAGCGTTCCAAGTATACCACTCACAGTGTTTGAAGCATTCGGGATAGAGTGTCGTATGCCGTTGGAAACCCAGGGATGTCTACGATGTCCCAGAATTCGAGGACAGCGATGAGGATGAAGAAGAGAGAAGACTTAGAGTGCTCCGACCGCCTGTTTCGAAAGACGGGTTGTCTTCGGCCGATCATGAAGTTACGTGGGTTAGAAATGATATCGATGATGAAATCCAAGTAGATATGTCTAATGCGCCCACGAAACGAAAAAGGTTATCAGTAATGTTATATTATTACTTCACGTTTTACGATCTATACATATATAGTCAATACTTGTAATGATTGTCTAATGCGTCCACAAACCGTTTATCTAGATTTGATGACGATGACGGGAGCAGCGAGGGGCGACAGGAGCTCCAGCCGCGGCACCAGCAGAGGCAGAGGCAGAGCGGTTTTGCCGCCCGGAGAGCTGCGTAGGGAGCTTCAGAGGGCCGGTCTTGCACTCCGATCGGAGATCCCTTCGGATGCCTCCTTCCGTGTGGACTTTGCCATACCTCCAAGTATATTGCACGCATATCCATTTTGAATGTAATATTATAGATATACATGCATGTTCATGTCAAAATTACTTATATTGTCATTGTTTAATTGTCTAGCTGTTGGTGATGCATCCACATCAGGGACAGAGGCCACTCCCGCATCTCCAGGTATGTTTATATATCATATAGTGCATGTATATTGATTTAGAATGCTA
Organism: Agapanthus africanus; assembly: GCA_030015575.1. Classification (NCBI taxonomy): domain Eukaryota; kingdom Viridiplantae; phylum Streptophyta; class Magnoliopsida; order Asparagales; family Amaryllidaceae; genus Agapanthus; species Agapanthus africanus. The sequence goes on along the minus strand of CM057348.1, from coordinate 103,237,012 downwards.
TATCATAAATATACACACATTTCTTTTGCTCTTACTTAGATAATCAATTTTTTATTGTCTAGCTGTAGGTGGTGCTTCCGCATCTCGGGCAAAGGCCACCAACGTACCTGCGGGTATGTTTATATATCCTTAGTGCATGCATATTGATTTAGAATGTTATATTATTAATCTAAACATTCTTTTTGCAATTACTTATATAATCTATTTTTAATTGTCTAATTATAGGTGGTGCGTCCACATCTGACGCAGTGACCACTCCCGCCACTTCCGTACCCTCCGCTCAGTCTCTAGGTTAGTATGAATAAATATAAAATATTTATTCATTTTACATATCCTCTAAAGAATAAATATGAACTTCATGGAAATTTAGCGTCAATATTTATTTTCTAGTTGGAGGGGATGCGTCCGCATCAGGGTCACCGGCTGTTCCTCACCGGAGGAACTATCGTCCCGCTCGTGCTGCTGTGCCCGGGCCCAGGCTCGTGTTTTAGTCACCGGAGGTATATATCACACTTCAATTTCGCTAAACCTTGATTTCTTAATACAACTTTGTCTTAATATTGATTGTCTTGATATTTCTTGCAGACGCAGGGCCTCCCCATCCCCAGAGGGGGACTCGAGGCCCGAATCAGTCCCACAGGCTGAGGCCCGACAGAGCTAGGGGGAGGCAACATTCCCCCTCTTTTTTACCCCTGATTATCGCTATACCGGCGATCAAGCCGAGAGGTTTGGCCGGTATATGGGGGATGAGAGCCGGCTCGTGAAGAACTATCCACTTCACGTTGAGTGGGGCGACCAACACCGGTGCTCATTCGCCCTCTTCTGGGATCAGGCTCGGGTATTAATATATATTTTCATTTGATTTATCCAATATATTTATTATTAACACTTGCAATCTAAAAACAATGTTTTTTTTGTATTTTTAGTTGGATTATGATTTTCAGCCTGTACCCGACCCTGATCACCCTGGGAGGGTGCTCGATCTTCACGCTCTGTACAATGGCCTGATGAAGAACATGCAGACGAAGATCCGATACAACAGAAATGAGCTGAAGACCGACTGCTATTTCCTGTGGATGGCGACCCCCGAGGCAGAGAGAGCGGCCCTCCTATCTACTCCGGCCTGTGCGAGAGTCGACGTAGAGACATGGCCTCTATTGTGCAAATATTTCGACTCTCATCGCAAACAGGTATATATGTATTTTAAATGTAATTCATTGTTTAGTATATAATTTATTTTTTTGCGTTGCTTAATTAGAAAACTAAATGTGAATGTGTTGTGCAGAAACAGGTCGATCAAAATAAAGAGAATAGGAAGTCGGCGAAGAGGGGTCGCCCCACTTATACAGGTGGCTCGAGGAATATTACTCGTGCCATGGAGTTATCGGTAAATTACAATAAACCGGCCTTTGTGAAATAATGTAATATTAAGAGTTGTATTCTAATATATCTAATATTAAGAGTTATTTTCTAATATTGCAGAAAGCTCAGACCCTGGCGCAAGGTGGTACACCGAGCGTGCTGTTCGCATATCTTGCCGTCCACGGCACCTCGATAGATCCCGCCACGGGCGAGCTTCGATACCCCGACGCCGCTACCCAGGAGTATTGCGTAAGTGTTTTTATTTATTCAACCCCTATTTGAAATTTTAGTTTTGAAAGGTTCAAATTTAAATGATATACTTATATTTTACTGGTTAATATGGGTGTAGGAGCGGGTGGTTGAGCAGGCCGAGGCATCGGGGATCGATTTTACTGGACAGAACGATCCGATGCTGCTGACCCCAGTCCTGGACGCCGCACACGGAGGGCACTACCGAGGTTGGGAGAGAGGCCGAGGACTGGGCCCTAGCAGGGCCCATATGAGGTTGAACTCCACTCCGGCGGTTACTTCCTCCGTCTCCAGTGAGCGACGTTTCCAGCAAGAACTGGAGAGCTTGAACGCCACCGTTTAGGAGTTGAAGGAGATGTTGGTATGTATACTACTTAATAGTAAAATATTTTGTCATATTATAGATAGCAACATATCCAATATTAGTACGTAGCCTGAGCTTATTTGGTTGTAGACTTCGCTTTGATTAATCATACATACATATCTAATTAAAATAAACTACGGTTTTCCAAACTAGATATCCAAACGAGACCTAAGTCCCAAAGTATACATAGATTGGGGTTTCGAAATAACTTGATAATGATACGAACTCGTCTAATACACAGTTCTTAAGCGTTTATTACACACGTAGGTCCAGACGCGACAGGGTATATCGGCCGAGCCTCCACATGCATCTCCTTCGGCTGCGTCTCCGCAAGCCACTACATCAACCGCGGTTTCGCAGACAGCTCCTATAGCTCCACTGCCCGCTCAGACTCCCGCAGCCGCGGCTCCGCAAGCCATTACCTCGGCGGCTGCTGCGCAGACCACTCTTACAGCTCCACAGCCCGCTTATACTCCCGCACACTCCGCATTGCATGATTTATTGACTCAGAGTATATTCGAGGAGCAGGCGCGCCAGATTATGGCGTTTATCATAGGTGGAGCTGGACCGAGCTAGGGTAGCTTTTTAATTCTTATATTTTAAACATGTATTTATTTATATTATACATATTGTACTATATTTTGGACGATATTGATATTGGTGGTGTTTGCGTGTTTATATTGATATCATATTCTGCATGTTGATTTCTTTTGTATATTATGCATGAGATGTGATTATGAATACTGCGATATATATTCTGCGTGCTGATTAATTTTATATATGATGTATATATTATTGTGCACAGGACGAGGAAAAAATAGGCAGCCATTTTTTTTGAAAAACTGATAATATGTACCTACGGATTAATCCGTAGGGCCCAACATTGCCCATACGGATTAATCCGTAGGGCCCAACATTGCCCCTAAAAATTTATCCGTAGGGGAAAAATATCAGGATGCTTGATATTTTGCCCCTATGATCTCAGTATTAGGGTTTATGCTTGTCCCTACAGATATATTCTTAGGGGCAAACAAATGCCCCTACACAGGTATCCGTAGGGACAAAATATCAGGATACCTGATATTTTGTCCTTACTGATTTATACCTACGCACTTATCCGTAGGGGCAACTGTTTAGCCCTACGGATAAGTCCGTAGGGACACCTAATTTATTTTATGAACAGATAAATTAAATAAATTTTTTGTCCCTACAGCCTAATCCGTAGGGACAACTGGACCTACACATTACTCCGTAGGGGCAAGTTTTTGACCGCATGGGCATGTTCAAGGCTAAGACTTGCATCTACGGCGTTTGCACCTACAGGGTATTTTCTTGCCCCTACGGATATATCCGTAGAGGCAGTGGTTTGCTCCTATGGATAAGTCCGTAGGGGCAACCCTTATTTTTAGTAGTGAATGTACAGAAAATTTTTAAAGTTAATGTACAAATGGAGTATTTGTAAATCCTGACCATAAATTATAAATTTGATTTGTTTTTAAACAGTAAGAAAGCACTTGTAGCTCATTGGTCAAACCCTGCATTGCTGTGACGTAAGTCCTGTGTTCGAATCCCCCTTGCCACATGTTATTTTTGCTGATTTTTCTTTAAAAATTTATGGAAGCCCAAAAGTTACACGCGCAATACACGTAAAATGAAAATTCACTGAAAAATCAAACATGTGCAAAATACTATTAACAACGACTAGGACACGTGGCATGATTTCAGAGCCCAAACCCCCCAACTTAGCCGGCGATATTGGGCTTGGGGCCGATGCCGCCGGTCCCCCCGGTAGCTAATGCTCCAAAAAAATTTCTATAGCACCTCTTGGACTCCCCCACTAACCCTAGTCTGTTTGTTTTTCCTGCACATTTCCAGAGAATTAAAATGAGGCATTGATCCAAAATATTAATGCATTTTAATTCCATTCTTCAATACCCTAAACCCTAATTTCTCCTATAAATACCACCATACACCATAGCCTCCTCATTTAGAAGTCCTTTGCCAGAACTCTAAATTTTCCAAGTCTAAGAAGTTGTACAAGTGGAGTTAGCTCAAGATCAAGTTCCGGCGACGACTCGGGACAAATCCGGCGACCCCGTGACTCCACGACGCTTGCAAACCCATCCTCTACCTCCCCTCTCTTCTCAATCCGTAAGTCCCCTCTCCCCTCCTCTCTTTCTATTAAAAAGACTTCTCTTTTCAAAACTCGTCGGAAGCGGAGTTAATCCGACTTCCGATTCTAATTTCTTTAAAACTCAATTTTTCTTAACCACAAATTAACCATCTCTTCATATCTTGTTTAGCAACCATAAGACAATATGTAGAACAAGTTTCAATTCAAAATTATAATGTTATACAATTTTTAGTTCAGTTTTACGGTTAAATCCCATCAAGTTTACCTACGACGTTATTTCTTCATTTTGCTCATATTACCTTTAGAAGATTGCACGAGATAATGACCTACCTCATCACAACACTCATCTTGACATAGCACAATTGCTTGAGAACGATATTTTTGTGGCTAAGACGAATTTTACATTTAAATACCATAAACTATCAAAACCGTATTCTTCAAATTGTTTTAATTAAATTCCATACGATTATGTCCTTACAATCCATTTTGGGAAATCCTATTTGGTTGGTGCGGATTATCACACATCCATCGGACTAGTAGGGCGAGATGCAGACCTCCTCACGGAGCATACGATCTCGATAAAATTTTTATTACAATTTCTAAGAAAACGTGATTTCTATTAATAAATAAATTCTATTTTTAATAATTATATATATATATATTATCAAAATATCTATTTTAAATATATAATATATTCCATGTTTTCTAATCAAAAGAAAAGAATCACAAAAGTTCATGAAAGTACCATCAAGAATCAATATAAGTCAATTTACATGAAAATACCATATATTATTCAATTTAGGTTTATATCCACTAGAATATTTCATCTTTTAAATTTACATCCATGAAAATCCTAAATACGATAATTAAATACTTGAGGTGTATTTTGAAAATATATCAAAACTACTTTTCATAAAACCCTCTCAAGTTATATTAAATTACAATAAAAACCCTAGTAAATATTGGTTTAAGCACGACCAGTTCTCTTGAGCCTCAGGGAGCCAGAGAATTTGGGTGCTTGCCTATTTAAGTTAGACAACTAAAACGGGGTTATCAATACGGTAATTGGTTTGGAAAAAATCACAAATCCTGCCGTCCATGTGCAGCAGTTACCGATAACTCCAAAGCAATTCCGATTCTCTGGAGATCGAGCCCAGCACAGACGACTTGGAGCAGTTCTCAGAAAACCCAGAGCTCTAGTCACTTGTATATACTTTACTTTCAGTTCATGCCATTGTTCAGGCATTGCTTTCAGTCTTGTATTTACATTTCCAGTTGTATTGTAAAGGATGTTTAATAAATAAAAGTTGATGTTCATTTACATTTCATGTCTTACTTGTGTACTTTACTATATTGCTTATTTACGCTTAGCGTGTTTACTTCGGAGTAAATACGTCGTGTGACCCGTCACGTCTCCTTACCGTACTCTGGGAAGCGGGGCGTGACAGGTTTTTGCAAGTCCGTTCTGTATGGAAACCTAAGCAATATAACACAAGAATTATAAGACTAATCAACTAAACATTCTTTGTATTTCATAATTTTTGAATCTATCATAACCTTATTTTTCTTTTAAGGTTATGGATTCTCCCAACAACATGAGTACAAACGTCAACAACACACCACCACCTCTTCCATTTACACCTACCGTTGTAACTCCGATCAATGAGCAGACGGTACTGCTCGAGACAATTAAGAGCCTCCTGGAAGGACAGCAACAGCAGACTACCAAACTAATGAACCGTCTAGAAGCGGAAGCATATGGAGTGAAGCAATTCCGGGCACTTCATTCGAAGCAATTTTCTAGGAAAGAAAGCCCCTTGGAAGCTGAAGAATGGGCTCAGTCGATCGAAGACGATCTGGAAGCAGCACAAGTGCCAGACATTGCTTGGGTAAGGGTTGCGAAGCTGCAACTCACGGATAACGTCCGAGTATGGTGGAAGGCGGAAGAAAGTCGTCTTTCCCAGCCGATCGAATGAAAGACTTTTCGCGACATTTTTGACGCGAATTATGGAATTATTTACTTTCTATTATTAAGGGATATAAAAATAAAGGAAGAATTTGCAAATGAAAATTAATAATAACAGTTATTGATTCTCTTGATTTGTTACGGTGATGAACGGTGGATATCCTTTTTTGACAAAAAGTTTCAAAGACACTTTTAACCAGAATCGCAGCATCTTTGGGTGTTAAATTAATTTGTTTAACTAAATCATAACATTAATTAATACCTTTTACCTCAAAAAGAACATCAACTACCATAATAAATAAAAAAAGGTTATTTTTACTAAACACTGGGCTTTTCTACTGCTATAGTTAAGGGTACAATAGTAAAAACTTCATTAAAATCAAAGTTATAAAAGGGTGATTTTTTTCTTTGGATGCATGCAAATATTTTGAGAATCGCACTACTACAAATAAGGGTTGCCCCTACGGATTTATCCGTAGGGGCAACCCACTGCCCCTACGGGCATATGCGTAGGGGCTAAAAAATGCCCCGTAGGTGCAAAGGCCGCAGGTGCAAGTTGAAGCCCTGAACTTGCCCCTACGGGCAAATTCTTGCCCCTACGGATATATGTGTAGGTCCTGTTGCCCCTACGGAGTAATGCGTAGGGTAAAAAAAGTTATATTATTTATGATTTTTTTAATATATTGGCTGTACCTACGGACATAACCGTAGGGGCAGGATATAACGCCTACGGATATAGGCGTAGGTACCTATCCGTAGGGGCCATATATCAGGAATCCTGATATATGGCCCCTACGGATAACGCTGTAGGGGCTAGGCAGTTGGCCCTACAGTTGTATCCGTAGGGGCACTCCCAACCCCTGGTACTGCGATCGGGTGGAAAATATCAGTTACTGCTGTTATTGTGTACCTACGGGCTGAGCCGTAGGGACAACATGTGTACCTACGGATTAATCCGAAGGTACACATTATCTGTATTTTTTTTTTAAAAATGGGCTGCCTGATTTTTTCCCGCCCTGTGCACAATAATATATACATCAATCAAATATAAAATTAATCATCACACAACACATATCGCAGTATTCATATTCACATATCACACATATAATATACAAAAGAAACCAAAAAACTGAATATGATATAAATATAAACCAAAATCAATATCGCCCAAAATGTTTCAAAATGTAGTACAATATGTATCATATAAATAAATACATGATTCAAAAAATAAGAATCAAAATGCTAGCCTAGCTCGGTCCAGCTCCACCTCTGATAAACGCTAGAATCTTGCGCCTACCCCGTCGCATCTGGACCTAACGTGTGCAATAAGCGTGTAAGAACTCTGTTTTATTCGAATTCTTATCATTATCGAGTTATTTCGAAACCCCATTTGGATATCTAGTTTGGAAAACTGTAGTTTATTTTAATTAGATATGTACATGTATGATTAATAAAACATAAGTCTACAACCAAATAACCTCATATGGGCCCTGCTAGAGCCCAGTCCTCGGCCTCTCTCCCAACCTCCGTGGTGTCGTCCGTGTGCGGCGTCCAGGACTGGGGTCAGCAGATTCGAATGCTGTCTTCCCCCTAGCAACTGTCAGAACATTATATTTAGTACATACTGGTCTATAAAATTGACAAGAAATACCAAAATCAACAAATTCAAAGCCTTACCTACAGAGATAGAAGATGTGCTCCTCTGGTATCTGCATGTATCAAAATTTGAATAATATTAATTAATTTCAGTACATACATATTAACAAGGTAAACTCGCATATAGCACTGCTTACACATATGACAGGGAGTGAACAAGCTCTTGTAGATCATCAGGCGCAAATCTAATCTCATCAAGCAGCCCATGATAATGAGTTGGACGACTAAGAGCAAAAGGAATGTGTGTATATTTATGATATAGCATTCTAAATCAATATACATGCCCTATATAATATATAAACATACCTGGAGGAACGGGAGTGGCCTCTGTCCCTGATATGGATGCATCACCAACAACTAGACATTCAAACATTGACAATATAAGTAATTTTGACATAAACAGGCATGGATATCTATAATATTACATTCAAAATGAATATTAGAGAGCGCACCTGCAGTGAGAAGTGATAAAAGTATCACCCAACAAGAGTGTAATTTACAGAATCAGTTGAGACTCTTGAAAGTTATAGAAGAACCTGACCTGCACAAATCTGATGTATGCTTTCCATTGGACACTAAGAAGTCTTTAAAGGAAAAAGCCTATGTGAAAGCCATCATTAGTTCATATCAGAAGATTGATGCTGAAACAGAGAACAAGGAATGCCATTTTCTTCTTCTTCTACCACATTACTGTCTTCTCCTTCTTTTTCTGCCACATTACTGTCTTCTCCTTCTTATTATGTGCGCGTGCAAATTCAATGACTATATTGAGAATATGGATTAATAGTGGGTAGGAAAAGTATTTCTCAAATGGCTTTTGCGTCTAAAAACCATAAACTACTAAGTAATAGCATACATAATTTTTTTAGTATAAAGGTTGTTATTTTAAGTTTTCCTTTATAGAGATATGATCTAACTGCCTTTATAAACTATAAGTGTGCAGAAAATTATGATAAGAAACCATAAGAAAGGGTCGTAGCCATGCATAACCTTGAATCTACATACCAAATCATGCACAAGCATGCAATTATTGTCACCTTGCCATGGAATATAAAATATCTTGGAAGACTATAAGCGAGGATTTAAATCTTGATAGCTTTTGACTTCAACATATATTTTTCTCAAGTACCATGAAATATACTTCCTCCGTATAAACCGTTTTCAGGAAGATGGATTAATAATGACAAATTATCCATTGTGGCTCACTAGGTTAGCATTTTCTCTTCTATTGACCATCTTACTAATCTGCTTGGTAAATTTATTCGGAACCGGCTGCGAATCATTAAAAGACATGCATAAGAAAGAAAGCTAAAATACAGATATATAGCATACCGATACATCGAAACTTCAAAGTTGCGATGACAATCCAGAGATATTTATTTCTACACACGTGGTGCGCCTGCGAATGCGTCAGGCATCATGGACAAATATTTCAGAACATGGAAAGTATTATTAGTATAAAGTAATTAAAACTTTTAAACACCTTGGGTAGATATTTTCTTAGTTGATGCAATCATATCATGAGGACTAAATTTAAGCTATTATACATATGCATATGTATTTTTCTAACCTAATATATCACACACACACACACACACAGAGAGAGAGAACACCAGTTTGGTAGAGAAATCAGGTAGCAGGATCCTGAAAAAATGGAGTCCATAGTATTGCTCATCATCATCATCCATGATCCCTTTGATAATATTTTTTCAAAGGGATCATGGATGATGATGATGAGCAATGCTATGGACTCCATTTCTTCAGGGTCCTGCTAGCTGATTTCTCTACCAAACTGGTGTTCTCTCTCTCTCTCTCTCTCTGTGTGTGTGTGATATATGCGTGTATATGATGACTATATTGAGAAATCTAAGAACGGGATGGTTACTGACAAAGGAGAAAATCCGTGTATATGCTTTGTGTGTGCGTTTGTCGTTGAAAAAAATAAATTATCGATAATTAAAGTTAGATTTGAGGATACCCATGTATGAGTTGTATTCTATATATGTGTGTTTCGATTTATGATTTCGCTTAAGTGTAGGGTTGTTTTTACTTAAAGAAGTATCACCATCTACTATATATAAAAAATGTAGCAAACTAGGACTAGAACTCATTTAACATTATCAACTAGTGAGATTTCAATGTCGAAAACTCCCTAAAAAGGAAAATTACTAAAAGGAAAAGACTCTTTGAACAAAACGCATCCACTAGCAATAATATGGAACTGAGACTCGATCAAGATTCTCTGGACTAAAAAATTCCAAGGAATTGCTATTTGAATTACGTTAATTTGGAACACGATCGTTGTAAGTTGTACTTTTCCCGACTTGTGTCATGCCCATGAGCACACAAACTTCTCCCCAATCACAAATCCCAGTCCAGATTGGTATTCAAAATTTATTTAATTAGTTTGTGATCCACATCATTGATTCGTTGCTTGAGGCATCAATGTAGGCACAAATATCACTGAAGCAGCCTAAATCACCATATGAACCGGTTATCGATTTCAATTCCACCAGAATTAGAATTTCATCCGAACAACTTTCACACAGTAATCGGAACCTGGTCAACAAATTTGTCATGCCCGTTGTGGTTTTACTTATGTACAGTACTTCCACAAAATACGTGCTGTCATTTCTAAATGGAAGTTTCTCGGTGCCACCATAGTAGCAGAAGATGGAATTGTTTATCGCAACTAGATTATGCTAAGCCTCGAATAGATTATGCAAACATGATCTAGAAGAATATAATTAGCAGAGGAAAAATATAATAAAACAAAACAAAGCGTAACAAATAAGATAAAATAAAATAAAGATATAGAAAATAAAAGAGAAATAAGTTTTCGAGAGGAGAGGTGCAAGATATCATGTGCCCCGAAGAAAAGGAGGGCAAAAACAGTGTTGGCATTCATAAGAGGAAAGCTAGACTAACAAGAAGAAACATTACAAATATTACTATGTTTATGAATTATCACAGAAAATCAACCCAGAATCTGCAAGAAATTCAAAAGTATGGCTCAAATATGAGACGGACAAATATCTTTTCCTCTCTTATCTTTTCTTTTTGAAAACAAATACCAGAAGATGTTGACTTTCTGGATAGATAGGAGTGGATATGATAAAAACATGTAAAGGGTGCATGGAAGTGCTAACAGAGACTCTTTGTTGCAACTTTATAGTAAACGGAACAATAACTGGCATATTCAAGTTAAAAGAATTGCAAGAATAATGAACATGGCTTACAAACTTGGGTGAGAACGATGTGACACTCAGAAAAACATTTAAAAGACAAATTCATAAATGCGGTTAGGCCAAAACCGGACTAAATCCTGCCATGCGACTGATATTCCTTGATGTAGAAGTAAATATAACTGTGGCACACACGCACATATGCACACAAAAACTATGGCACAAACAAGTGGAAATATGCAAATAAACATGCATGCATGCAGACATTAAAAGATTAATATAACAGAGATGTCTACTGATGATTTGTAAGATGTTATCACAGGTAGGACAACTGCCAATTCTATGGCTTGTGGCCACCAGCGACTGCTTTCTCACCACAGTAAAAATAATGAGGGACTATAACATATCATGAATTCGATATGCACCGTGATTTCATAGCATATGTCTATTAACCTATAATGTACAAGTTGTCGGCGTTAATTGCAGAGGTGCATACAGTCTGAACTAGTAAATATACGTAAGAAGGAAAAAGAAGAAACGATTCATAAATATGGTTGGGCCAGAAACAGACTTAGTCACTGGATGACATATAACTGATATTCCTTGATGTAGAAGTCAATACACCTTTGATAACAAACTCATTCTTTTCTGGGAGATATATGAATAACCGACTCTGACCCTCAGAATTCCATTGAACACATGGAAATCCATCGTATCTCATATCCAGCCACCTCACTTCACCGATCCTATGATCGCCCTCTGGAGGACGCACAGCCCTAGCCGCAGCCCGAGCCCCAGCCCCAACCCTAGCCCTAGCCGCAGCCCGAGCCCCAGCCCCAACCCAGCCCTAGCCCCAGCCTGCAGCCCCAGCCGCACCCCCAATAAAAAATTTGATAAATTGACCCAACCCCGACCCCGACCCCGACCCTAACCCTACCCTGACCCCGAACCCGACCCCTACCCCGCAGCCCAGCCCCTGCCCCAACCCTAACCCTACCCCGACCCCGACCGCGACCGCGACCGCGACCCCTGCCCAACCCCAACTCGCGCGCCATGAACCCTAAGCCCAAAATAATTCAAAAATTCTTTAATTTATCTCGAGATTAACTCATCTGAACGGCTGCTGGGGCTGGGGCGACGACCTGAACGGCGGTGGCGACGACCTGAACCGCGGTGGCGACGAGAACTGCGGTGGCGACGAAACCGGCGGTGGCGACGAGGAGAACAACGTTGGCGACGACGGCGTGGCGATTTGGGGCTTATTTTCGCGCGCGATCGAGATCGAGAGAGAAAGAAATTGTGAGCGTAGGCGATCGATCTGTGCTTTATTAATTTGATATTTAGTTGCCCCTACGGATATACCCGTAGGTCCTTTGTTTGCGGCTCCGTAGAGGCAAACACCAAATTAAGAATTAATATTTTTATTCTTGGACGTCTTTGCCCGTAGGGGCAACCTTTTAGCCCTACGGATTAATCCGTAGGGCCAAGTTATATCTGCCCCTACGGATTCCAATATCCGTAGGGGCAACCTCCTATTTTACTAGTGTCGAAATGGTGACCTCCCATCTTGTTTCGAAAAGTTGTAGTGCATGAGTGACGAACCAATTGGATTAGGATTATGGTTGACTGCAACTAAATAACATTAAGATAGTTTAGCATAAGACAACCATATATAGTAATTAAAGAGTAATTAGGGAAATTTACGACTAATAAAAGTTCTGCATAGCATGTATAATACACAACCATGATGCAATAGCTGAAAGAGAGAAGATCTTCACATGCATTGGACTTCATTCAAGTTCTAAGGCCTGGTTCTCATCTAACTATATTTAGGCGCCCTTGGCTCCTTGATACTTTGTGGCCACAAGTTGAAGACCAACCTTTCTATGCACTGTAATACCAGTAGATTCACCCATATCAATATCCTCTCTGGATGTCCCTTTCGGCAGTCCCCAGTTGAAATGATAAACAAGATTCGCGAGTGCAAGTTCAACCACCGCAATACCAGAATGCAGTCCCGGGCAAACCCTCCGTCCGGCTCCAAATGGTATGAACTCATAATCATGCCCCAGAAAATCTATAGAACGATCCATGAATCTTTCTGGATAGAATTCATCGGGCCTTTCCCAGGCATCTGCGTCCCTTGCTATTGCAAACGCGTTGATGAGCAATCTTGATTTCGCGGGGACGTCATAACCGTTGATATTAATGTGTTGCCTGGTTTCCCTATGGACGAGCAGTGGAGCTGGAGGGTGCAGTCTCATTGTCTCTTTCACGACCGATTTCAAGAACCGAAGCCGGTCAAGGTCGGTTTCATCGACCTTTGCTTTGTTTCCTACGAGGCTTCTTACTTCGTCTTGTAGTTTCTTCATGGCTCTCGGTTTTCTCATCAGCTCCGACATTGCCCATTCTACTGCTGCTGAGGATGTGTCTGATCCAGCGACGAATACATTCTGCCAAGGAAATTAAGAATTCATACAGCATGATAATGAAAAAGATGGAGCATCAACTAAAACTCAAATTGTAATTCACCAATGCCAATGTTAACGATAACCTGACCCGAAACCCTAAGTTTTTAATTGGGCTGCCTGGTCTTATTTGTTTAATAAACGGTCGGTATGAGTCATGTATCACGACTCCCTTCGACCCGTTTAACCCGAATACATTATCCCCTAATTCGTTCGTTTTCTCTCTTATTCCTTGTTCTCTGGCATTTTTGGTTCTACTTTTTGTATATATGGAAATTTATTCATAAACGTCAAATTTGTAATAACTAATTTGTATTGTTCATAAATAAAACAAAAATTAACGAATCAACATAGCTCGGGTCGAATGATCTAATTATGGCCCGACCTGAATATTAAATGGATCGGGTATGGGTTTAAAAAAACTAAACCGATTATTAAATGGATGGATGGATCGATCCTGAACCTGATTTTGACTGGGTCAAACGGACCCAGCACGATAAGGAGCGGACCCGGCCTGTCCTTTTTACACTCCTAATTACTAAAGATAGATCAGTGTAATAAATAGGAACAATAAAATTCTTAAAACAAATAGTATGTGCAAACAAAAAATAAGTGAGGGTGTGATCTCTATGTTTTTATTAAATGCATGCGCTAGTCTAGTTGTCCTGTGGAGGCTTGTACGATCACACATATATATGGCATTTTTAATTTTTTGATGTATACTTCCTGTTTCCAGTGCTTGCCGCTTAAGGGTGGAGAGCTATCAATTAATACATTATTTTCCACTCATGTGAAATCATATATTCACAGCATTAATCCGTTAACCATACTTTATTTCTTACTTATATCGAATACATTTAAAGGTTTATGGGTTTAGTTGTAGTAAGTATTTTTATTATCATGTATTTTTTTTATTGATATTTATATCTTTATAAAGTCTTATAAAGTGCAAGTATGTGTTGGTGCAATACTTGCATATAAATTAACCCAGTCCTTCAATTCTTTTCATGTTTTCATTTTCTCTCCCGCTAAGACTTCGATTAACTATGGTTTTGGGGACTTCAACCAGAATTTTTCGAGCCCGGTATTCGGACTTCAACTTGGATCCTTTGACATGCACTAATAGGGTTTTTGGCTTGGAGACTTCGGCTTTGAACTTGATGGAGTTTCAATTTTGGGTTCGAACTAAGGGTTGGGGGCAAATAGGATTTTTAGCTTTTATTTTTATTTTAAAGCTAAGATTCTTGGGCAGCTTTGAATTTGAATTTTGAGCGGCTTCGGCTTCAAATGTTCAATTTAACTTCAAACGGTATCGGTTTTAACTTCAAAACTCGACTCAAGAAGGGCTCAAGTATTTAAAGCAGTTAAAACCCACATTCGAACCATTGTTTAACTTACAAAAAATAACAAAATTAATTCAAAATAAAATTTATTGATTTCTAAATGACCAGACACTCCGGCAGCTGCGCTTTTTCCTACCATTTTTAACATTAGTCCGTCCTCTTCAAATTATTTTTAGAGAAGGATGGAAAAAATAACAAAAAGGGTAATTTACACTAAACTACCCTTAACTTTTTGTACTTCTCAGAGTATATTTGATCCGAAATTTGTTCTTTTAAAATTAAAGATTGATATGATTTTGAAAAATGAAGTAAAATGGAAAAAACTAAGTTTACGTAATTTAGCCAAACAAAATAAAAGTAAAAATGAAGTGAAGAACACTACTACCATAAGAACTCCCTTGATATGATCATCAGTTAAAAATCCATCTCTTGTCTTCATATCAAGCAAAACATGAACAAAATCTCCATCCTCGTCCTCATTCCTCTTCCTCATATCCAAGTGCTCATCGATAACCTTCTGGTAGAACTCATCGAGCTCTCGGAAATTCTTCGCCAACCTCTCTCCCGTCCCCGTCAACGCGTCGAGAAACCCCAACATCGGTATATAATCAGCGAAAAAGAACGCATTAAACAGCGCCTGCGTCTCGCTAAGAATCCGAGACAGGCCGCTTCCTCCGGTATCATATCTCTTTCCAAGCGCGGCCCTGCACGTAATATCATATGCGAGCTCGAGAAGCATCTCACTTATATTAATCTCTGTATTCTCGGAACAAGAAGATGATATGCAACCAATCATTCTGTCGACCTCCTCTTCTCTTATGGCACGAAAAGACGCGACCTTTTTGCTGCTGAAAAGATGGACGATGCAAATCTTGCGCAGCTCTCTCCACTGCTCGTCGTAGGGGGAGAACGCGACGTCGCAAAAGTTGTAGCTGAGTTTTTTTAAAGGAGTGAGCAGGGGTCTGCTGCAGCAGCGGAGGTCATGTGTTTTCAAGAATTCTTTGGCCGTGGAGGCCGACGAGGCGATGATGGCTGGGACCGTGCCGAGTCTGAGGAACATGATAGGGCCGTGTTTTTGGGACAGTTTGTGAAGGGCGCGATGCGGGGCGGATGTGAATTGGTGGAGGTTTCCGATGACGGGGAGGTTGGTTGGGCCCGGGGGGAGATGAATGTGTTTGTTGGTTCTTGTTGAGGAGAGGAGGAGGAGGAGGAGAAGAAGGAGAAAGAGGAGGGAGATGATGATGATAGAGAGATCCATGGTTGATGATTTAGCTTGTGTTGTATGAGAGACTAGTTTGGCTTATATAGCAAAGGCTATAAAAATATCAAATACTTCTGCCTAAAGGAGGGCGGTTTGGTTGCAGTATTTTGAAATTTGGATTTACAAACAGTGCAATTGAAAAAAATCTGAATTATCTAATTTTGTGTTTGGTTGGTATTGAATTACTGTTGTTGGAATCGTAGAACCTTGTAATTCTTGTTTGGTTGGGAAAAAATAAATAAGATTTGGATTTGAGGATTATAGAGAGAGACAGAGAGAGGGGGGATTTTTTTAATAACATAAAGTACGGGGGACTGAACAGTGCCAAATCCATATAAATCCATAGTTTTTTTTAGGATTCAAGAATCCAAAAAAATGATGGACTTCCCACAAAAAACAAGGAAATCCAAAACCACCAAAATCCTACAACCAAACAAAGAATTTAAGAATCTAAACTTTTTTTTGGATTCAAGAATCCAAACAGTGTCAAATCCTATTATAATCCTGCAACCAAACAGCCCTAAAGTCGCTCCCCAAAACTTAGCTAATTAATAAAACACCTCCCGAAATATATGGTAATTACTAAAACGCCCTCAAAAGCTAAAAAATTCACTTAAAACATCCCGAGGGCCTAAAAGATCATTTTTAAGAATATTCATTTAACTCCTTTATAGCATATAAAGTTAATGGTTCTTTTACAATTATCTTTTAATTAATTTTACATTAAACTTTGTTTATTTTATAATTAAGATAATTTTAAAATCAAAATTAAGAATGAATCTCCTTCTTCCTCGTCACTTTCTCTTCTTCTTCTGCTTCTTCTCTTTTCTAGATTTGGTTAAACGTGAAAAATTGATAAAGATAGCGATAATTGAGTATGATGAGGAAGATGGTGATTTGAACAAATGAGGGCTGATGTTTGATTTGGTCGGAGGGTGGGAGCGAAAAGGGATAGGTTAGGATTTAGTTAACTAAGAATTTAATAATTAATTCTTTTGTTATGGGTTAAAAAATAAAGAAGCAAATTTAATTAATGGATGAAAACCGTGCTAAAGCCGATTTTAGTGATTGTGTAAAGTTTCCAGCTTTAGTGACTGTTTAAAGTTTTAGAAGATGTTTTAGTAATTACCAAGTTTCGGGGGATGTTTTAATAATAAGCTAAGCTTTGGGGCATTTTAGTAAAACCCCCTTATATTAAACTTCTGATCTAATACTTTAGGCCAACTTCGATGAAATAACAAAAAGAGGTATAAGAAATAACGAAAGGATGTATAAAAGTAAACAGCTTAACATAAGATATGAAATTGAAAGAACAACGTAGTTATTTGCTACTTCCTAGTTCAACTTAAACCGTAGGGCAAAGCACCGCTTAGAACCATAGAGACAAAAATTGCATCCGTAGGTTAAAACGCCGTAGGGGCAAGTTTCTGCCCCTACGGAAGAAACTTTGCCCCTACGGATATCACCGTAAGTGCAACTGTCTCTACGGTTTCCAACGCAGGGACGGTTATCTTTTATTAATTTTTTTTTAAAATTTAAAAATAATAATATCTTGTCCCTACCATTTCCACCGTGTGGGCAAATATATGGCCCTACGGTGTGACCCGTAAGGGCAAGAGGATTTTTTTTTAAAACAGAAAAAACCGATAGTATATATGCTCCTTCCGTTGGAATCGTAGGGGCAAATAGACATTTTTAAATTTTTTTAAAAAATGCTCTCTTTTTTTTATCCGCTATGTACACAATAATATATCATACACTATATCATATATCCAAATACAAAAATATATATCAATAAAATCTCAAGCATAATATATAACGAAATAAACAGACACAATACAAAATCACTCTAAATCATGATCATAGTCATCATATACAACAGATATCCAAAATATACACATGTCGCAAACTGATAATATCTTGTCATCCTACAAAAATATTAAAAAAATCACTGCTGGCTCGATATGGGTGCTCGATCTTCAAGTATCTGATGCATCTGGTGAAGCAGGTTCCCCCTGTAGAATTATTATTATTATTTAAATTTAAAATCATGAACAAGATACAATCATGAAGATGTTAATTTATAAAGTTTATTTAAACAAGACGCTTGTGTATTAATAGCATGTTAAATTCTCTTAAATTGCGCCCTCCTCCCAACACATAAAATCCATACTAATTTATTTAAACTTTAGATAATAAGTTTCTTACTCTTAAGAAGCGGTACAAATTTCTGAAACTAAATTATTTCCCCCTTAATCACAGCACCAAAAATAGAATATGAAAAAAGTTGAGCACATGGTAAGTTAAAAACGTGGCAGAAGCTCGAGCACATACTTTTGTAGTAAGCTAAAAGTCTAAAACTCATGCACTTGTTGGACCGGTTAAATTGCATATTTTATAAATGCATGATAATAGGTGCATCATTCATTTGGAGCACCGTTACTGGATAGAATGTGATGGAATCTAGCACCATAAGTAAGATGTTGACCCCAAATTACAGCTTATATCAATTAATTTAATTCTCTTTGAACCCAGCTGTTCCGGCCAAAAATTTTGGATCAAAACTTGTTGTTCCTTTTTATAGAGGACAACCCCCTGAAAGGTCCCGCCAGCGCCCCGGCCATGAAACGGTGGTCAAAATGCGAAACAAAAATTTCTAAACCGGCGCTACCGTTATCCGATTTCCGGATCGACCTTAAACCCTAAACTAGCAAATTAAACTAAGAGTTAGAATTGTTATACCGAGTTGATCCATGTCCTTCGGTCTTCATTCCAAACTCCTAGCGGTTCTTTGATGATGTTTGCTTGCCGGTCTTCCTCCATCTCCGATGATCCACCCGAGAGAAACGGCGCAAGCTCCAACCTCGTCGAACGAGTTAACCGACGCTCCAAAGTCGCTAGCGATGGAGAGTGGGGGTGTAGCAGTGTGTCACTATATTTTCTCTCATCCCTTGAGCTCAAGAGAGCATCCATAGAAGATGAATGAAGGTGAGGGAATGAACTTTGGCATGAACAAAAATGGTTAAGGGCTTTGTGTGAATGAGAGAGTGCGCTTGTATGTAAATTAATCATCCAACCCCAAAATGAAAATGAACCCCACCCCTTCTCCAAAGTGGCCGGCCCCTCTCCCCCTCTCATTTCCAAGAAAAGAAAAAAATAACCAAAGTCAAAAACCAATAAACAAATGAACCATACTTTGTTCCATGCCATGTCCATGTCCATGCCACCTCACACCCTCCACCTCATTATAAAAAACAAATGAATTTCCTAAAAGGGAAAATCAATAATGAGGTGGCAATTCTTCTAGAAGCTATTCCGTATAAAATACGGAATACTTCCCGGTACATGTATCGAAATACATATATGCGTATTCGTACCAAAATACGAATAACCGAGAGAAAATAAATAGTGAACAATAATACTAGAATACATATATATAAATACATATGTAAATTATTAAATCAAAACCTGATTTAATAAACTGGCTTAATCCTAAGCCGCTACTATTATTAACCGTCCAATTAAAGTCTGCGCAGCAAGTGCACATATTTAATCGGACATCTGTATGTATCAACATACCTCATGTACACCATATCGCCTGAACCGTGAAAACCCTCTGTGTGAGACTCTAAAGACTCGTCAATACGCTGGCAGTGCGTTTAACCACAAGCACGTCAGCGGCACTAGCTGTACGTAACGGCTAACCAGGTATTGAGCGAAAGGGAGGCCGGCGAGCAAACTCATGCAGAACCCCTACTAAGCCTGACAGTGACAATATCCGTACAGTCCGGTTTGTTCGTATAAGAGTATCGCATATCGAATCTAGGGGGAGGATAAATTCAGACCCCTAACAACGCGATATTTAGTGCCGGCATGTAACCCATCACCGCCTGAGAAACTATCGATCCTGGATCGGTAATTCTCGTTCATCATGGCAATCGATTTCTGGTGATGGCCACCCGTACACAATGCGACATCAACCCCCAATACCGGGAGAAACGAATGCCCGACGATCTGATCACTGCCTCCATGTGGCTCGGGACTGTACCCAACTAAAACCTGTTTGCACAACTCCTTTGAGTCGTGGTAGGGTAGTAATCAAAGCACAATGGGAACTCACACGAGATAAATGACGATCTCAGATCGATAGACTAACTTGTACACATGTCATCTGGGAACTGCTATCTGACAATAGGTATAATACCAACCAGCAGGTTCCCGGCGAGTCCGTCCAGTGTACTCATAACCCAATGAGCACCTGCATACTATCTTAGATGAACAAACTAATACCAATGGCTTGTGAGACCTGGCCACCGTCCCTTGTCGGGGTCTCGATCAGTATACACTAGTCTACACTGGAGTATCGATGTCCGGTCTCGATACTCCTACGACTAGGGACATTTAAAGATGTGCTTATAGACCCCAGCTCCCACATATATGATCGCCATCATAATGCTGGGAGTCAAGCAAGAATCCTATGGGCTCTATCAACATGTACATGATGATAAAGGCAAACCAGATAGCATAGTATCATCTTGAGTAAGACTGTTTTATCGGGATAGGTCCTCACTCAATCATCATAATCACAAGTCCGCGACTATGATAATTGCCTTGAGGACACTATAGCCAACAATCTCCTACTTGCACTTAAGGCCAATTATTGCGATGTCGCATACTCACAGCCCGTGTAATACCGAACACCCAACTTCTGTACTAATCAGTTTCGCAAAGCCTTTTTGCGAAAATGATTGCATTCGAGAAATAGCCTCAGTGAGTGGATCCGCTCCAATGTTTCTTTCTGTATCTCTCCATGTCTCAACTTCGTGGAGAAAAATATCTCCTGAAATGAGCAATACCTGTCTTAGAATTTATCTGGATATCTGATGGGACCCAGTTCACAAATAAACACCAAATCCAGCAAACCTCATAGACAGTATCATCCAATGAATTTAATCAGTATACTGCGCCATGCCTTTCCTCAGTATCCGCTTGGACCACCTGTCCAACATACTGTCCCTCAAATGAGGGAAAAACTATAACTCTAACAGTCACTCTGTCATCCAGGTCACCTTGGAAGCCTGAAATGATAACCGTCTCCTGAAGGAGGCTGCCGTAATCATTTCCCAAGAACATTCACTTATGTTCACTAACTGCTTCCTAATGTTTCTCCAGGATTGGATCAATATATCTGCATATTGCATCTAGTACAAAAGCAATGTCTGGAGTGGTACTTGATATTTCATGATTAACTCAATTGCCTAAGCAAGTGAAATGCTAATCATGTAGATCCCTCTCCCCTTTAGTCTGTAAAACACCTTTAGAGAGGGTGACTCCATCACCTGCAGGTACACCACCATGTCAGGAGTCGTCCATTCTAAAATTCCTTTAGAATAATGTCAAAGTACCCAGATTTGGATATTTCCCAAATCTAGATCTAAAACTATAGATCTAGTAACCAGAAAACATGATATTATTTCCATATCCTATGTGGAGAGACAACTTTGTGACAACCAAAATATAACCGATCTTAGTATAGGAATATCTCTTCGTATCAAGTGCATTTCATCCCAATACCTGGACATCACTCTCTATTACCTTCTTAGCAGATCCATCTCCTATTCTGATGAAGTCAAAGCCTATGACTGTTATATCACAAATAGATGATCTATTTCCGTTATACTTGCTTTAGTCTATAAATAGACATAAGCTACTTGTCTACTATGCTTCCGCTGCTCCAACTGACTACAACAACCCTCTGGCAGAGTCATATACACGTGCACCTCTAAAGCTAGTTTAGAATGACGGAATACTCATCCTCCTGTCGGGTCTTATAGTCTAGAACAGCAGCAATGGCAAGTCTGGGTAAGCAAGAACCTCCCTGTCACCGTTTCTGAGAAGACCGAAGTACCTCTCGGGTGACTGAGGTTACCCACCAAATGTGCGGAGTGGCTAATGGAACATCAAATTCAATTGAATCCTGAGGTTATATTAAATCTTCAGTAATCGTTTGTGGTACTGGAATAACTTCCAGTTCTACCATACTCCCACTTCTGTTTTCTGGAAAAATCCATTTTATTAAAACTGTGGTGAGTCAAGAACAATATAAATACTGATCTTCCTGATGGAAGAAAATTATCCCTCGTCAAAGCCCGGGATAACCCACAAACTGCCATTACTGAAACGTGCCTTGAGTTTATCTGGATTCTGGTTTTAAGTATCAGTCGGACAACTCCCTGTACCTTAATATCGTTAAGATATAAATTGATTCTATATAAATCTAATATAGAAACAAAAGCACAAATCTAATTTGAACCAGATTCAAAATCACGCGCTGTCTCCAGTGCATATCAACCAAATGGAAAGAGGACAATCAGCATTACTCATCTAGGAGTGCATCCACATATGAGTAACCCGAAAGAGAAGCAAGTTCTCAAAACCATTACTATCAGCGGAATACCAAACACAAGTATCTACATTTTCGATTTCATCGAGGAATCCTGATACTTCCAACAAATGGTTCTCTACTTTATTCTTATACCTATAACTTCTCTATATCTGGACTTTGCATTTCAACGAAATACTTGTCCAGAACTGGAGAAGTCACAAAGAATATAGTACGAGTACCAACCCCATTGTCCAAATGGACGCTGGACAACATACAATACTTTGTACAAGTCCACTAAGTTCAATAACTCAAACCCTGTGCGTCGTAGGTTGAAAATCTGTACTATGGTTAAGAAGAATTACACCGTTGTTGAATGCACCTTACCTAATCACCAACTGATATAGGTAAATGTCATAGATACAATATCAAAAAGTTATATCTCGCTTTATAAAATAAATGTACAGATATATTAGTTTGAAATTGGTGCATAACAACGGATATTCAAAACCGAATATTTGTCATCCGGAAAAATCCAGATGATTTCCTCAAATATCACCAATTACAACGAATTCCGATATAATGAGGATCTAATCACCCAATTCCCAATATATTACTCCCACTCACCATCCGTAATAACATGCAGATGTGAGAAACTTATCTGGTAAATACATACCCTGGAGTTAGATTCCAATTGGGAAAACAGTTTTCAATTAAGCACAGTGAAACTGAAACATGAAAATGTTTCAAAAGGGGTTAACTGGTATTCCTAGTAACGCCTCTTTCATTAACCTGAATCATGACAGTAACCATATACTTACATGCCCTCACCACAATCCCTTTATTATGTCTTTACTTATTACCTTCTGTACACCTCCTTTACGCTAATTGGTTTTCTTCATTCCCTACCCTTCGGCACCAGCCTAAGGTTTGGAAGAAGACTATCCAATAAGCGCAATAGGTGTACTCTCCTAATCCTAGGAGCCCTCGCAACCTGAGAGAAGGTAAGAGAGAAGACATCTGAATAATCCTATTCTTTTTCTCCTGAACCAGAATCCATCCTCGAAAAAGTTCCTTCAAGTTCGTATGTAACTATACGTAGGATTTATCCAATGGAAGTGGATATCCGTAGTGATACGGAGTGTCCTAGAGAAATGCAAAGTGGATGTAGGATTGGCAGGGGTATACCTGGTTTCGTCGTGAATGATGGTGATCACAATTTTCTTTGCCATTATTCTAATCCCTTTATATGTCTTTACTTATTACCTTCTGTACACCATACTTAAGCTTAATTGGTTTTCTTCCTTCCCTACCGTTCGGCACCTGCCTATGGTTTAGAGGAAGACTATCCAATAAGCTCAATAGGTGTACCCTCTTCTTATCCTAGGAGCCCTCACAACCTGAGAGAAAATAAAGAGAAAAGACAACCGAATAATCCTATTCAATCTCTCTAGAACCAGAATCCATCCTCGAATCAGATCCTTCGAGTTCGTGTATAACCATACGATGGATTTATCCAATGAAAGTGGACGTTCGTAGTGATACGAGGTGTTCTGGAGAAATGCAAAGGTGATATAGAAATGGCAATGATGTATGCGACACCGTAACATTCCAAAAGCCAAAGTGTTTTAAGAAGGTTCGGTTAACTTGGTTTATGAGTTTTAGTCAAGGGTCGGGTCATAGTTGCAGCCAGAGAGAGAGAGAAGAAACACTCAGCGTGCACTCTAACCTAGATCAGAATGGTTAATCATTTTATCTAATCTGGATGGCTCCCACTGTTTCCTCGAATTCTCCTCCAAACCCAAAAGGAGAATTAGTTGGAATCACCCGAGGAGTAATCCTACTCATCAGTGGGAATCGGGATCCAACTATCATCGCATGAAAACTTGATGGAAGCCACTCAAGTCACCACACTTCAGAAGGTATGAGCAAGCCTGGCATGTTTCCTGTATGTTTGAAACTCCAGATGTGTGTTTTTACCCCTAGGACCCAAGTGACCTTGACACAGTCAACAAATCAAAGAGTCCTAGTCAAGTTCAACCCGTCATTATCCAGGATTGCATTAAACCCATCCGTACGAGCCCTTGACACAGTCAACAAGGCCGCATGACTGTCCTAACCAATCGCATTAATATGCCACAAACAAGCGCAACTTAGCTACCGCACACTACGCCTTGACACAGTCAACAAACGCAACATGAATACTAAGCAATACTTGTAAGAAATGACGGAGGGCTACGGCTGGTTTTTGGAGAAAAACCTTTAACGTAATGAACTTGATCTCGTTGAAGGAATCCAAATGGTTTTACAAATATATAGTGGCGAAGACTTTTGCTAAAGAGGTCACTCCCGGTGAAGGGATCTCGGCTCTTTCCCCGTCGAATGAGGTGCAGGATATCCCAAACTGTATACCACGATGCAAAGCAAAAATAATCGACTATAGTAAAGTTATTACGTTGATGCAAACTTTTACCCAAGGGATCACTCCCGATGAAGGGATCTCGGCCCTTACCTCGTCGAATGAGGTACAGAATATTCCAAAATGAATACCACGATGCAAAGCAAAAGTGTACGTCTGTAATGTCAGTTTTTTAAAAACTTGGTTCCAACAACATCATATATAGGTTTGTTTTATCTTTGCATTAATAAGAATCTATGCAGTCTCATCAATTAATCACACCAGAAAAGAACGAAAATAAATTGTACGTATATGCCATCCGCATTCGCCACTGGGTCCCGTCATCACCCGTTAGGTTACTTAACTAACGACAGAGCGAGGACTGGACTAGCGTGGGTGCAAAACATATACAACATCTACTAGTATATATATAAATATATAACAATCGTTTCAGGCATGATATAAGCAACATCACAGAAACATCACAGAATGGTGGATAATCCGGAGCCCCGGGTTTCACTTGAGCCGCAAGTGAGACCCGACGTTCCATGTCGTGTGGATAGCATGTGCAATGAAACCTAGACCCCTACGAGCGCGACAAGTTACCCGCCAAAACCAGAAGTGAGGCATCCCCCTTTAGCAACGTGAATGGACCACCCAGCACTTCACGGAATATGGTAACTTGAGCACCCCTCCTGGGTCACTTATACCCCCTACGAGTGCGGCGAACAACCCGCCAATTCTAGTGTAAGGTCCCCTCCGTCCCAACGCCATGAGATGCGGACCAGTTGCCCTCTAGAATCCGGCTATTCGTGCACCCCACCACGGGGTAATCCTAGTACAGAAAAGAAAATAATATACAAGGGTGACATCGACCTCAGCCCGGTCGTGCCCCAAAAGAATAATATACAAACTGGCAGTGACGGCAGTCCACATGTCGGACGCTCGCCCCGCAATATCAAATGCACAAATGAAATAAAACTGTACTAACATTGCACCATAGCTATCCACCACGGCGATCCAACTAACATCACAGCACATCACAGAATATCAACGTGAATGTCACGTTCGCAAACCCGTCTAAAAGACATATAGCAATTAGACGAGTTTACCGATCAAATGACATTCACGGTCACAGATAGAAATGTAAGTACTGATAAACGCACACTTAAATATCGATCGACTAAGTTCCAAATTGGCCCCAATAGCAAAACAACACTTCACAGAAACCTGGGCCAAAACAGTATATGTCAAAAACCACAATTTCCAGTAAATGAGCTACAGTGAAAATTTGAAGACCCGTAGCCACTAAATGGCTGCGGAACCGCCGCCAATGGGGGGGAAGTGCGGCGGTTCCGCGGCACTTTGGAGGCTTCAGGAGCTGAAATTTTCACTGTACCCTTACAATTGCCTGCACGGATTTTTAAGATACCTGAAATAATTTTTTACCACTTTTGAAAATCGACAGCAGATTGAAAAATGAAATCATGATTTCCGAAACTTTCATCGATCGATGTTTTAAGCACGTCTAAACAAGCTAGTAAGCGGTTTAAGGGTGGCTCTGAAACCATGAAGGGTCCCGCCAGCGCCCCGGCCATGAAACGGTGGCCAAAATGCTGAACAAAAATTTCTAAACCGGCGCTACCGTTACCCGATTTCCGGATCGACCTTAAACCCTAAACTAGCAAATTAAACTAAGAGTTAGAATTGTTATACCGAGTTGATCCAAGTCCTTCGGTCTTCATTCCAAGCTCCTAGCGGTTCTTTGATGATATTTGGTTGCCGGTCTTCCTCCATCTCCGATGATCCACCCGAGGGAAACGGCGCAAGCTCCAACCTCGTCGAACGAGATAACCGACGATCCAAAGTCGCTAGCGATGGAGAGTGGGGGAGTGGTAGTGTGTCGATATATTTTCTCTCATCCCTTGAGCTCAAGAGAGCATCCAAAGAAGATGAATGAAGGTGAGGGAATGAACTTTGGCATGAACAAAAATGGTTAAGGGCTTTGTGTGAATGAGAGAGTGAGCTTGTATGTAAATTAATCATCCAACCCCAAAATGAAAATGAACCACACCCCTTCTCTAAAGTGGCCGGCCCCTCTCCCCCTCTCATTTCCAAGAAAAGAAAAAAATAACCAAAGTCAAAAACCAATAAACAAATGAACCATACTTTGTTCCATGCCATGTCCATGTCCATGCCACCTCACACCGTCCACCTCATTATAAAAAACAAATGAATTTCCTAAAAAGGAAAATCAATAATGAGATGGCAATTCTTCTACAAGCTATTCCGTATAAAATACGGAATACTTCCCGGTACATGTATCGAAATACATATACGCGTATTCGTACCAAAATACGAATAGCCGAGAGAAAATAAATAGTGAAAAATAATACTAGAATACATATATATAAATACATATGTAAATTATTAAATCAAAACCTGATTTAATAAACTGGCTTAATCCTAACCCGCTAGTATTATCAACTGTCCAATTAAAGTCTGCGCAGCAAGTGCACATATTTAATCGGACATCTGTATGTATCAACATACCTCATGTACACCATATCGCCTGAACCGTGAAAACTCTCTGTGTGGGACTCTAAAGAATCGTCAAAACGCTGGCAGTTGGTTTAACCACAAGCACGTCAGCGGCACTAGCTGTACGTAACGGCTATCCAGGTATTGAGCGAAAGGGAGGCCAACGAGCAAACTCATGCAGAACCCCTACTGAGCCTGACAGTGGCAATATCCGTACAGTCCGGTCTGTTCGTCTAAGAGTATCACATATCGAGTCTAGGGGGTGGAATAAGTCAGACCCCTAACAACGCGATATTTAGTGCCGGCATGTAACCCATCACCGCTTGAGAAACTATCGATCCTGGATCGGTAATTCTCGTTCACCATGGTCATGGATTTCTGGTGATGGCCACCCGTACACAATGCGACATCAACCCCCAATACCGGGAGAGACGAATCATCGACGATCCGATCACTGCCTCCATGTGGCTCGGGACTGTACCCAACTAAAACCTGTTTGCACGACTCCTTTGAGCCGTGGTAGGGTAGTAATCAAAGCACAGTGGGAACTCACACGAGACAAATGACGATCTCTGGTCGACAGACTAATCTGTACACATGTCACCTGGGAACTGCTATCTGACAATAGGTATAATACCAACTAGCAGGTTCCCGGCGAGTCCGTCCAGTGTACTCATAACCCAATGAGCACGTGCATACTATCTTAGGTGAACAAACTAACACCAATGGCTTGTGAGACCTGGCCACCGTCCCTCGTCGGGGTCTCGATCAGTATACACCAGTCTACACTGGAGTATCGATGCCCGGTCTCGATACTCCTACGACTAGGGACATTTAAGGATGTGCTTATAGACCCCAGCTCCCACATATATGATCGCCATCATAATGCTGGCAGTCAAGCAAGAATTCTATGGGCTCTATCAACATGTACATGATGATAAAGACAAACCAGATAGTATACTATCATCTTGAGTAAGACTATTTTATCGGTATAGGTCCTCACTCAATCATCATAATCACAAGTCCACGACTATGATAATTGCCTTGAGGGCACTATAGCCAACACCCCCACGTGCAAAGCGCGTAAGCACTCACATGCAATGCATGTGAGTACTGGCTTCAGACAGGAATAAATCCTATGATAGCACCCACGTGTTAAACATGTGAGTTTCCTTACCGCATTCTTATGGCAGCGCTCACATGCAAGCGCCGTTGCCATATATGTATAAGGCAGCGCTCACGTGATATTCACGTGAGCACCCCCAATTTAAAACGCTCTTATATGATAGAAATAAATTTTATGTGATAGAATTAAATTCAATTTCGGAAATATTTTCACTGGTCTTTCTAATATGAAAAGATCTTTCTCCAACAGAGAATCTTGAATTTAAAATCCAATGAAGATAAAATCATCAATTAAACCATCTGATAGAATTAAATTTTATGTGGGAAATATTTCCCTAATCTTTCTAAAATAAAAAAAATCTTCTCTATTAAATAAAATTGTAACGACTCTGTTTTAATCACTACTAAAATAGGGGGTTGCCTCTACGGATAATGAAATCCGTAAGGGCAGATTTATTTTGGCCCTATAGACTAATCCGTAAGGCCAGACGGTTGCCCCTACGGTCCCAGACGTTTTAATTTAAAAATATTAAATCGTAATTTATTGTTTGCTCCTACGGAGCCGCAAACCAATGACCTACGGACTAATCCGTATGGGCATCTAAACGGGGATTTAATAAAAAAAGACACAGAAATGCCCTACGTTGATTATCTCTCTCTCGCGCGTGAAACTCCCAAAATCCCCAAATCTCTCGTTCCCGCCGCATCGCCGATCTCGTCGCTGTTCTCGTCGTCGTTCTCTCTCTTTCGTTCCCGATCTCGTCGCCGTTCTTCCTCGTCGCCGATTGCATCGATTGTCGACCACCGATCGATCGCCTCCTCCACCGCACAGGTTAGTAAATCTTCAATTAAACAAAATTTTGATTATTTTAGGGCTAGAGTTTAGGGTTTGGGTACCGATGAGGGTTAAGGTTAGGCATCGGTTGGGGTTAGCGTTAGGGTTAGGGTTGGGGTTGCGGTTGGGACTGGGGCTGGGGTTGCGGTTGGGGTTGGGGTTCGGCTGGGGTTGCGGTTGGGGTTGGGGTTGGGGTTAGGGTTAGGGTTGGGGTTCGGCTGGGGCTGGGGCTGAGGTTAGGGTTAGGGTTGGCGTTGGGGTTCGGCTGGGGCTAGGGTTAGGGTTAGGGTTGGGTTGTGATTTTTAGGAAAATTTAACTCGATAAAGCCAAAAATTACCATTTTTGGTATCGGATATGGAACGGAATAGGTGTTATCGTTTTCGTATACGGATATGGATGGTCGTCAAAAATGAAAATATAGGGTCATCGTCGGAGGATGATATGTCGATATCCGAGTCGGAAAATGAGGAAGACGAGAATGAAGATTATTTTTAGATTTATGTTTTGATTGATCACTTTTATGCGTATGGTTATTGTTATAGTTAATGGCGTAGTTAGGATATGAACATGGTTTGTTTATCGGTCACTTTTTAGTATGTTAGAATCGTAGGTTTAATATGATGATAAATTGTCTTATGATTTGATTTAGTTTTTGACATTATGTTTATATCTTTATGTTTTAACTTTGAATGCATCTAGGCATGTATTATTTAGTTAACTTATTTTCTTTTACCAATGTTTGTTGTGAATCGTGATACTTCATATTTATATTTTTCCAATTCTGTTCGATCTTCGTTAGTTTATTTGATATATATTCTTTCAACTTAAATTTATATTATATTCATCTTGTTTATTGATTTCTTTTCTATGTTGAAGGTATGTATCTCAATCTCAAGTCTAATGCATCTTAGTTCTTTAATGCTCAATTCTTCATATATCTTATTCTCAAGTTGCAACTTGCAAGTAACTAAGTAAGTATTATTTCATAAGTTTAAAATCATGTTATATCAGTTACTTTATATTTTATTTAAATACTTCATATAGTCTATGTGACGAGAAGATTCAATCGTATGATAACCGATAGAAGCCTTACCCCCGACAGCCGAAACACACACATACAACAAGAATACACAACAAACGCATCATTAGAGAGTGGTTTAAGATGTTCAAGTTAAAACCAATATATGATACTCGATGATAATATGAAATTTTCATATTCTCATCGATACTCATATATGAAACTCAAAGCGCCACTTAGTCCCCGTCTATCGGTTAACATACGTTCGATGTTCGTCATGATATAGAACTATACGAAGGTTGTTAAATATCGGACGGTATAGCTCGATACTAACAACCGTCGTATAGTCTATGTGACGAGAAGATTCAATCGTATGATAACCGATAGATTTGTCCCGTGTGTACAAGTTAGGAATGTATAAAGCAAACACCTTCATTCACTTATGTTTTCATCCGTTTCGAGATATTTCGTCGGTACCTTTCCGCTGGTTCTCCGTGTACAAAGATAGATTAGATGTTCATTTCAACATTGTTTTACAGCTTTGAAATGATTATCTATTCTATTACAGTGTACTCGGAGAACAACGGGGAGTGGCTGCCGAAATTTACTCGAAACGGTTGAAAGCACAAGCGTATGGGTGTTCACTCTATACATTCTTAATGGGATAGAAGCCTTACCCCTGACAGCCGAAACACATACATACAATAAGAATACACAACAAACGCATCATTAGAGAGTGATTCAAGATGTTCAAGTTAAAACCAATATATGATACTTGATGATAATATGAAACTTTCATATTCTCATCGATACTCATATATGAAACTCAAAGCGCCACTTAGTCCCCGTTTATCGGTTAACATACGTTCGATATTCGTCGTGACATAGAACTATACGAAGGTTGTTAAATATCGGACGGTATAGCTCGATACTAACAACCGACGTATAATCTATTGACAAGAAGATTCAATCGTATGATAACCGATAGATTTGTCCCGTATGGACAAGTTAGGAATGTATAAAGCAAACACCTTCATTCACTTGTGTTTTCATCCGTTTCGAGATATTTCGTCGGTACTTTTCCGCTGGTTCTCCGTGTACAAAGATAGATTAGATGTTCATTTCAACGTTGTTTTACAGCTTTGAAATGATTATCTATTCTATTACAGTGTACTCGGAGAACAACGGGGAGGTGCTGCCGAAATTTACTTGAAACGGTTGAAAGCACAAGCGAATGTGTGTTCACTCTATACATTCTTAATGGGATAGAAGCCTTACCCCCGACAGCCGAAACACACACATACAATAAGAATACACAATAAACGCATCATTAGAGAGTGGTTTAAGATGTTCAAGTTAAAACCAATATATGATACTCGATGATAATATAAAATTTTCATATTCTCATCGATACTCATATATGAAACTCAAAGCGCCACTTAGTCCCCGTTTATCGGTTAACATACGTTCGATGTTCGTCATGATATAGAACTATACGAAGGTTGTTAAATATCGGATGGTATAGCTCGATACTAACAACCGTCGTATAGTCTATGTGACGAGAAGATTCAATCGTATGATAACCGATAGATTTTTCCCGTGTGTACAAGTTAGGAATGTATAAAGCAAACACCTTCATTCACTTGTATTTTCATCCGTTTCGAAATATTTCGTCGGTACCTTTCCGCTGGTTCTCCGTGTACAAAGATAGATTAGATGTTCATTTCAACGTTGTTTCACAGTTTTGAAATGATTATCTATTCTATTACAGTGTACTCGGAGAACAGCGGGGTAGTGCTGCCGAAATTTACTCGAAACGGTTGAAAGCACAAACGAATGGGTGTTCGCTCTATACATTCTTAATGGGATAGAAGCCTTACCCCCGACAGCCGAAACACATACATACTATAAGAATACACAACAAACGCATCATTAGAGAGTGATTCAAGATGTTCAAGTTAAAACCAATATATGATACTTGATGATAATATGAAACTTTCATATTCTCATCGATACTCATATATGAAACTCAAAGCGCCACTTAGTCCCCGTTTATCGGTTAACATACGTTCGATATTCGTCGTGACATAGAACTATACGAAGGTTGTTAAATATCGGACGGTATAGCTCGATACTAACAACCTACGTATAATCTATTGACAAGAAGATTCAATCGTATGATAACCGATAGATTTGTCCCGTGTGGACAAGTTAGGAATGTATAAAGCAAACACCTTCATTCACTTGTGTTTTCATCCGTTTCGAGATATTTCGTCGGTACCTTTCCGCTGGTTCTCCGTGTACAAAGATAGATTAGATGTCCATTTCAACGTTGTTTTACAGCTTTGAAATGATTATCTATTCTATTACAGTGTACTCGGAGAACAACGGGGAGGTGCTGTCGAAATTTACTCGAAACGGTTGAAAGCACAAGCGAATGGGTGTTCACTCTATACATTCTTAATGGGATAGAAGCCTTACCCCCGACAGCCGAAACACACACATACAAAAAGAATACACAACAAACGCATCATTAGAGAGTGATTCAAGATGTTCAAGTTAAAACCAATATATGATACTCGATGATAATATGAAACTTTCATATTCTCATCGATACTCATATATGAAACTCAAAGCGTCACTTAGTAATCAACGACCTATGTTGTTTTTTCAGAGAGTTGTGTGCTAAAACACTGGAGGTTGTGACGCTGGATAAACTAGAAAATTCTATTGCGTTGATACTTTGCAAGTTTGAGCGTATTTTCCAACCATCATTTTTCGATATCATAATACACCTGACGGTTCATCTTGCAACTGAGGCTAAGTTAGCCAGGCCGGTACAATATCGATGGATGTATCCCGTCGAGAGGTACGTGGAATTTTTCGTTTCGTGCAATTTTTAAAATTATTATTGTCCTGTATGCCCGTATTTATTTATTCAACATATTTTCTTTAGGTACCTCTACACTTTTAAAAAGTATATACGCAATAGAAATCGACCAGAGGGTTCTATCATGCAAGGTTATCTTCTTGATGAAGCAACCATATTTTGTTTCCGCTATCTGGACGAGAACATTGAGACGAGACTTAACCGGCCTCGAAGAATTCAAGACGGGCCATATGGTAAAGCCGATTATAAGAGGGTAGACACTATATTTATCAACAAGATATACCGGTTTATCTTTCTTAATTGCGCATGTCTTGAACAAATTAGAGAGTAAGTTTTTTTTGGATTAATTGTTATATTTGTGTTTGTGTGTGTATGAAATGATATAATATTAATGTCATAATTTATTGTCGAAAACAGAATTCATTTTAACGAGGTACGTGAGGGGCATCCTGATTGGAACGATGAACGATTGGAAAAATATCATCAGTATAATTTTTGCGATTGGGTTGCAGATCATCTAAGTTATTTGAATAACATGTTATTGCTATCAGTTTTAATCTAAACTTATATCGTTATGTATTTGTCGTAAAATTTGTTTTGTTAGATCCACGATCCGAACTTGTCTGCATAATTTGAGAGTGATTCATGATGTTTAGCTCAATTTCCTAGTATGGAGATTGCATATTATAAAGGATTCGGTGTCCTTAAATACAAATTCGAAGTTAAGGACATAGAAACATCTAGAACCACTCAGAATAGTGGGATTGCGACGGTAGGATCGGACAATGTGATTTATTATGAATACTTAAATTGTATACTCGGCATCCACTATCCCGGATGATCAGAACCCTTTTATATATTCCAGTGTACTTGGTACGATACGCGAATCGATACGGATAAGTGGAGAAGCAATTTTGGGACTTGGAAAGATGAATATGGATTGACCAGTGTGAACGCACTTCGATTTTACGGTCAGGAAGATCCGTTTATCTTTCCGAACCAAGCGTTCCAAGTATATTACTCACAGTGTTTGAAGTATCCGGGATGGAGTGTCACATGACGTTGGAAACCCAGGGATGTCTACGATGTCCCAGAATTCGAGAACAGCGATGAGGATGAAGAAGAGAGAAGACTTAGAGTGCTCTGACCGTCTGTTTCGAAAGACGAGTTATCTTCGGCCGATCATGAAGTTACGTAGGTTAGAAATGATATCGATGATGAAATCCAAGTAGATATGTCTAATGCGCCCACGAAACGAAAAATGTTATCAGTAATATTATATTATTACTTCACATTTTACGATCTACACTAGTAAAATAGGGGGTTGCCCCTACGGATGGAAATATCCGTAGGGGCATATTTAACTTGGCCCTACGGATTAATCCGTAGGGCTAAAAGGTTGCCCCTACGGGCACTGACGTCCAAGAATAAAAATATTAATTCTTAATTTGGTGTTTGCCCCTACGGAGCCGCAAACAAAGGACCTACGGGTATATCCGTAGGGGAAAGTAAATATCGTTTTAAAATAAAGCCAGATCGAAAAGCCTACGCTCATTTTCTCTCTCTCCCTCAAACGCGCGCGAAAAACCCCAAATCGCCACCGTCGCGTCGCCACCGTCGTTGGGCAGAGTCGCCACCATCGTCGCCACAGCCGATTTCGTCGCCACCGTCGTCGCCACCGCCGGTTTCTTCGCCAATTCGCCACCGTCGTCGCTCCAGCCCACCAGCGCACCCGTTCAAGTATAAATCTCGAGGTAAATTAAAGCATTTTTGGATTATTCATGGCTGGGTCTGGGTTGCGCACGCGAGAGTTGGGTTTTGGCAGGGGCGCGGTAGCGTCGGGGTCGGGGTCGGGGTCGGGGTCGGGGTAGGGTTGGGGTTGGGGTTCGGCTGCTGCTGGGGTGGGGCTGGGGTTAGGGTTACGGTGGGGCTGGGGTTAGGGTTACTGTGGGGCTGGGGTAGGGTTACGGTGGGCTGGGGTTAGGGTTGGGGCTGGGGTTAGGGTTACTGTGGGGCTGGGATTAGGGTTATGAGAGGCATGTCAGCATATTTATGTGTAATAATTGAGAGGATCAAGCTAAGTTCTATGCAAGCAGTCCCTTAGAATACATAGATAGCTAGCCTTACATTTTAAATTAACATATTCCATAGTTGTCTTAATGGTAAGGCAGATACCCATATTGTGTAAGAGCTGACATTAATACAACCATAGGGAGCTGACAGATTATACATCTCATGTGGCATTAAAATCTATAAATGGACATACGAGATAATGCAAAGAAAGAGCAATAGATCAAGACTAAATCAACTTTCCTATGCTTTATGATTTCAGCGGATAGCTCAAGTTTAGTTTCAACTTTATATTCTTATTTTTCTCTCTTTTTTCTTTAGTGCTTCTTCCTCCATTTCTTTGAAGAGTCTCTCACAGCGAAATACACTCCAATTGCTGTTGAAGATTTTAGAATGTATCCAGAATTTAAGAAAAAAATGTTGTGCCCCTTATGCTTCTGTTATTCAACTCCTTCCATACACTCTGGACTTCTCAAATTTAAAAACTATTAGAAGTGTACTTGTTTATCATACATTGAACACACCATGCATGCTATTTCTTTCACTCTCTTGTGGCATGATATTGATAGTTTATGTGAGAGTAAGACCATAACAAACATAGAAAATATTTCAACTAAGATATGAGAGACCGCTCCTAAAGAAAAACTAAAAGAGGTTAACAATGTAAAGATCAATTCCTATTCATTCTTTCCAATGTATAAAAAAAAATCATATTTTTTTAACATTACAAATCTTTGCACAAGCGTGCAGCCGCACACAAATAGCCGTGTCCCTAACTAATATGTAACCATGACACATGGCAGATGAGGTGTCTCATAACTCAATATTAGCGATTTCCATGATCACGACACGTGGCAGATGAGGTGTCTCATAACGCTTTATGATATCAGTATCCTATATTTATAGTTTTAATTGTTGATTGTTATAGATGTATACCATTGCAATAATAGTTTTTGGTTGATGAATGCTATTGCAATGTAGGATGATCAGTTCTATCAATCTTGATCTCAATGGTTTAAAATCATGTTACACATACAACACGAATGCACAACAAACGCATAATTAGAGAGCGACTCGAGATATTCGGGTTAAAACCAATATATGATACTCGATGATGATATGAAACCTTCATATTCCCATCGATACCCGTATATGAAACTAAAAGCGCCACTTAGTCCCCGTCTATCGGTTAACATACGTGCGATGCTCGTCGTGACCTAGAACTATACGAAGGTTGTCAAATATCGGACAGTATGGCTCGATACTAACAACCGTCGTATAGTCTACGCGACGAGAAAATTCAATCGTATGGTAACCCATAGATTTGTCCCGAGTGGACAAGTTAAGAATGTATAAAGCAAACGACTTCATTCACTTGTGTTTTCATCCGTTTCGAGATATTTCGTCGGTACCTTTCCGCTGGTTCTCCGTGTACAAAGATAGATTAGATGTTCATTTCAACGTTGTTTCACATCTTTGAAATGATTATCTATTCTATTACAGTGTACTCGGAGAACAGCGGGGAGGTGCTGCCGAAATTTACTCGAAACGGTTGAAAGCACAAGTGATGGGCGTTCGCTCTATACATTCTTAATGGGATAGAAGCCTACCCCCGACAGCCGGAACACATACATACAAACGCATAATTAGAAAGCGATTCGAGATGTTCGGGTTAAAACCAATATATGATACTCGATGATAATATGAAACCTTCATATTCCCATCGATACCCATATATGAAACTAAAAGCGCCACTTAGTCCCCGTCTATCGGTTAACATACGTGCGATGCTCGTCGTGACCTAGAACTATACGAAGGTTGTTAAATATCGGACAGTATAGCTCGATACTAACAACCGTCGTATAGTCTACGCGACGAGAAAATTCAATCGTATGGTAACCCATAGATTTGTCCCGTGTGGACAAGTTAAGAATGTATAAAGCAAACGCCTTCATTCACTTGTGTTTTCATCTGTTTCGAGATATTTCGTCGGTATCTTTCCGCTGGTTCTCCGTGTACAAAGATAGATTAGATGTTCATTTCAACGTTGTTTCACAGCTTTGAAATGATTATCTATTCTATTACAGTGTACTCGGAGAACAGCGGGGAGGTGCTGCCGAAATTTACTCGAAACGGTTGAAAACACAAGTGATGGACGTTCGCTCTATACATTCTTAATGGGATAGAAGCCTACCCCCGACAGCCGGAACACATATATACAAACGCATAATCAGAGAGCGATTCGAGATGTTCGGGTTAAAACCAATAAATGATAATATGAAACCTTCATATTCCCATCGATACCCATATATGAAACTAAAAGCGCCACTTAGTCCCCGTTTATCGGTCAACATAACGTGCGATAATTTATTCTTTTCAACGACAAACGCACACACAAAGCATATACATGGATTTTCTCCTTTGTCAGTAACTATCTCGTTCTTATATTTCTCAATGTAGTCAGCATAACCTACAATTTATATGTTATTCAGTCTAACATGGCCCATGAGTACGTCAGAGTTAAGGACTGGATGTATGTGGATTGGAAACAACGTATGCAACCTAAGTTTGTCGCAGGAGTTGCTGCTTTCCTTGAATTTGCACGAGCACATAATAAGATCATAATAGAGAAGATTCTCTGTCCGTGCGATAGATGTGGCAATAAGTACTGGCAGAAGGTAGAATTGGCAGAGCTTCATATTGTAAAACATGGGTTTACTAGACTTTATTCAACTTGGAAATATCACGGGGAAGGAGAAGAATGCAGTACTGCGGTAGAAGAAGGAGAACACGATAATGCGGCAGGAGAAGAAGAAGAATTCGGTAATACGGCAGGATACGGAAATTTATTTGCATCAGAAGAAATGGAGGATATGGTAGAGGCTGCCCTAGGTGAATCTATTCGTACCGAAGATGACATTCCTTCCGGTCAAGGACCGCGTGCGGATAAATATGAAAATTTCATGAATGATGCTAGGAAACCAATTTATGACAATGCGAAGTATTCCACCCTCTCATGGTTCGTCCAAATTTTCCAAATTAAGTGCCTAAATGGATGGAGCAACAAGTCATTCACAATGCTTCTTTCGTTCTTGAAAGATTCTATGCCTCCGGGAAATAATGTGCCCGAAAGCTGGTACGAAGCCCAGAAAATGATGTCTGATTTGGGTCTAAAGTGCGAGAAGATTCAAGCATGTCCTAAAAATTGCGTGTTGTACCGGAAAGAGAATTCAGATTTGAAAGAGTGTCCAACATGCGGAGAGGCCAGGTATAAGACGAAAGATTCTGATAAGAAGCCTGATATACCTGTGAAGATAGCACAATATTTTCCCATAACACAGAGGCTACAGAGGCTATTCAGGTGCAAGAAAACAGCCGAGGCAATGATTTGGCATCACCGTGCTCCTCCAAGCGAAAATGGAAAAATGAGCCATCCAGGAGATTCACCGGCATGGAAGGATTTCGATAGGAGGCACACAATATTCAGTAGCGATCCTCGCAATGTCCGGCTCGGACTGGCTGCCGATGGCTTCTGCCCATTCAACTATATGGCTGGAAGTCACAGTACATGGCCCGTTGTAATGATAATTTATAATCTGTCGCCTTGGTTGGCTATGGACCAATCATACTTTATGATGCCTCTTCTTATCGACGGACCAAACTCACCGGGGAACAATATCGACGTCTATCTCCGACCTCTGATTGAGGAGCTGAAAACTTTGTTTATTGATGGTGTAGAGACATATGATTCAAACACAAATACAACCTTCATACTGCGTGCGGCTTTAATATGGACAATTAATGACTTTCCTACGTATGGAATGCTTTCAGGTTGGTCCGTACATGGTCACAAAGCATGTCCTCATTGCCATGAACACACAACATCAAAATTTTTGAATTTTAGCAGGAAGGTTTGTTATTGCGGCCATCGACATTTTCTGCCTCTAGACCACCCCTATAGGTTAGACACGGTTCACATTGATGGTCATCAGGAGCTTCTTGGGCCTCCATCCCCATTGTCCGGAGAGGACGTGACTGCTAAATGGGATGGTTACAATAACGTGACCTTCGGGATGGATCCGACGAGACAGGTCAAACCACAATATTGGAACAAGTTAAGCATTTTCTTCGAGCTTCCGTACTGGTCTACAAATTCAGTGCGTCATTGTCTGGACGTCATGCATATAGAGAAGGGAGTATCAGAGCACATACTTAACTTGCTTCTGTGTAAAGACGGGAAATCAAAAGACAACATGAATACCCGGATGGATCTACAAGAGTGGGGAATAAGAAGTGAACTGCACCCTAAACCGGTAGCGGGTAAACCGGGCAAGTTTGTACTTCCCAATGCCGCTTATCATATGTCACAACCGGAGAAGAAAAGATTCCTGCAGGTGTTGCATGATTTGAAAGTCCCCACAGGTTTCTCAGGATCATTCAGCAAGAAAATAAAAATTGTGAAGGGCAAGATCGATGGGCTGAAAAGTCATGACCACCATGTTATCGTGGAGCACCTTCTTCCATTAGCCCTCAGGACTTCTCTCCCCGACTCGGTTGGTCTAGTAATTAACGACCTATGTTGTTTTTTCAGGGAGTTGTGTGCTAAAACGCTGGAGGTTGCGACGCTGGATAAACTAGAAAATTCTATTGCGTTGTACTTTGCAAGTTTGAGCGTATTTTCCCACCGTCATTCTTCGATATCATAATACACTTGACGGTTCATCTTGCAACTGAGGCGAAGTTAGGCGGACCGGTACAATATCGATGGATGTATCCCGTCGAGAGGTACGTGTAATTTTTCGTTTCGCGCAATTTATAAATTTATTTTTGTCATGTATGCCCGTGTTTATTTATTCAACATATTCTCATTAGGTACCTTTACACTCTTAAGAAGTATATACGCAATAAAAATCGACCAGAGGGTTCTATCATGCAAGGTTATCTTCTTGATGAAGCAACCACATTTTGTTCCCGCTATCTGGACGAGAACATTGAGACAAGGCTTAACCGACCACGAAGAATTCAAGACGGGCCATATGGTAAAGCCGAGTATAAGAGGGTAGACACTATGTTTATCAATAAGATATACCGGTTTATCTTGCTTAATTGCGTATGTCTTGAACAAATTAGAGAGTAAGTTCTTTTGGATTAATTGTTATATCTGTGTTTGTGTGTGTATGAAATGACATAATATTAATGTCACAATTATTTGTCGAAAACAGAACTCATTTTAACGAGGTATGTGAGGGGCATCCTGATTGGAACGAAGAGCGTTTGGAAAAATACCATCAGGATAATTTTTGTGATTGGGTCACAGAGCATGTAAGTTATTCGAATTACATTTTATTGCTATCAGTTTTAATCTAAACTTGTATCGTTATGTATTTATCGTAAAATTTGTTTTGTTAGATCCACGATCCGAACTTGTCTGCATCATTTGAGAGTGATTCAAGATGTTTAGCTCAATTTCCTAGTATGGAGGTTGCACATTACAAAGGATTTGGTGTCCTTGGATACAAATTCGAAGTTAAGGACATAGAAACATCTAGAATCACTCAGAATAGTAGGATTGCGACGGTAGGATCGGACGGTGTGATTTACTATGGGTACTTAAATTGTATACTCGGCATCCACTATCCCGGACGATCAGAACCCTTTTATATATTCCACTGTACTTGGTACGATCCGCGAACCGATACAGACAGGTGGAGAAGCAGTCTTGGGACTTGGAAAGATGAATATGGATTGACCAGTGTGAACACACTTCGATTTTACGGTCAGGACGATCCGTTTATCTTTCCGAACCAAGCGTTCCAAGTATACTACTCACAGTGTTTGAAGCATCCGGGGTGGAGTGTTGTATGCCGATGGAAACCTAGAGATGTCTACGATGTCCCAGAATACGAGGACAGCGATGAGGACGAAGAAGAGAGAAGGCTTAAAGTGCTCCGACCGTCTGTTTCGAAGGACGGGTTGTCTTCGACCGATCATGAAGTTACGTGGGTTAGAAATGACATCGACGATGAAATCCAAGTAGATATGTATGATGCGCCCACGAAACGAAAAAGGTTATCAGTAATGTTATATTATTACTTCACATTTTACGCTCTAGATCATATATAGTCAATACTTTTAATGATTTTCTAATGCGTCCACGAACCGTTTATCTAGATTTGATGACGATGTCGGGAGCAGCGAGGGGCGGCAGGAGCTCCAGCCGCGGCAGAGGCAGAGGCAGAGGCAGAGCGGTTCTGCCGCCCGGAGAGCTCCGTAGGGAGCTTCAGAGGGCCGGTCTTGCACCCAGATC
Organism: Agapanthus africanus; assembly: GCA_030015575.1. Lineage (NCBI taxonomy): Eukaryota > Viridiplantae > Streptophyta > Magnoliopsida > Asparagales > Amaryllidaceae > Agapanthus > Agapanthus africanus. The sequence goes on along the minus strand of CM057348.1, from coordinate 103,195,457 downwards.
GGAGACCCCTTCGGATGCCTCCTTCCGTGTTGATTTGGCCACGCCTCCAGGTATACTGCACGCATATCCATTTTGAATGTAATATTACAGATATTCATGCATGTTTATGTCAAAATTACTTATATTGTCAATGTTTGATTGTCTAGTTGTTGGTGATGCGTCCACTTCTGGGACAGAGGCCACCCCCGCTCCTCCAGGTATGTTTATATATCATATAGTGTATGTATATTGATTTAGAATGCTATATCATAAATATACACATTCCTTTTGCGCTTACTTAGCAATTTTTATTATTGTCTAGCTGTAGGTGGTGACACCACCGCACCTGCGGGTATGTTTATATGTCCTATAGTGCATGCATATTGATTTAGAACGTTATATTATTGATCTACACATTCTTTTTGCAATTACTTATAAAATCTTTTTTTAATTGTCTAGTTGTTGGTCCTGCGTCCACATCTGGGACAGAGGCCACCCCCGCTCCTCCAGGTATGTTTATATATCATATAGTGTATGTATATTGATTTAGAATGCTATATCATAAATATACACATTCCTTTTTCTCTTACTTAGCAATTTTTATTATTGTCTAGCTGTAGGTGGTGACACCACCGCACCTGCGGGTATGTTTATATGTCCTATAGTGCATGCATATTGATTTAGAACGTTATATTATTGATCTACACATTCTTTTTGCAATTACTTATAAAATCTATTTTTAATTGTCTAATTATAGGTGGTGCGTCCACACCTTCCACAGGGGCCACTCCTGCCGCTTCCATACCCTCCGCATCGTCTGCAGGTTAGTATGAATAAATTTAAAATATTTATTTATTTTACATATGCTCTATAGAATAAATATGAACTTCATGGAGATTTAGCGTCGATGTTTATTTTATAGTTGGAGGGGATGCGTCCGGGTCCGGGACCCCGGTTGTTCCTCACCGGAGGAACTATCGTCCCGCTCGTGCTGCTGCTCGGGCCCAGGCTTGTGCGCTATTCACCGGAGGTATATATCACACTTGAATTTTTGTTTAACCTTGATTTCTTAATACAACTTTGTCTTATTATTGATTGTCTTGATATTTCGTGCAGACGCAGGGCCTCTCCATCCCCAGAGGGGGACTCGAGGCCCGAATCAGTCCCATAGGCTGAGGCCTGATAGAGCTAGGGGGGAGGCAGCATTCCCCCAATTTTTTACCCTTGACTATCGCTATACCGGTCCTCATGCCGAGAGGTTCGGCCGGTATTTGGGGGACGAGAGCCGGATCGTGAAGAACTATCCACTTCACGTTGAGTGGGGCGAGCAGCACCAACGCTCATTCGCCCTCTTCTTTGAACAGGCTCGGGTATGTATTAATATATATTTTCATTTGATCTATCCAATATATTTATTATTAACACTTGCAATCTAATAACAATGTTTTTTTTGTATTTTCAGTTGGATTACGATTTTCAGCCTGTAGCCGACCCTGATCACCCGGGGAGGGTGCTCGACCTTCATGTTCTGTACAATGGCCTGATGAAGAACATGCAGGCCAAGGTCCGATACAATAGGAATGAGCTGAAGGCCGACTGCTACTCCCTGTGGATAGCGACCCCCGAGGCAGAGAGAGCGGCCCTCCTATCTACTCCGGCGTTTGCGAGAGTCGACGTAGAGACATGGCCTATATTGTGCGCTTATTTCGACTCCGAACGCAAACAAGTATGTATTTTAAATTTAATTCATTATTTATGATATAATTTATTTCTTTGTGTTTCTTAATTAGAAAACTAAATGTTAATGCGTTGTACAGAAACAGGCCGCTCAGAATACGGAGAACAGGAAGTCGGCGAAGAGGGGTCGCCCCACTTACACAGGTGGCTCGAGGAACATTACTCGAGCCATGGAGTTATCGGTAAATTAAGAGTTATTCTCTAATATTCTGCAATATTAAGAGTTATTCTCTAATATTTCTAATATTAAGAGTTACTTTCTAATATTGCAGACATCTCGGACCGTGGCGTCAGGTGGTACACCGAGCGTGCTGTCCGCATATCTTGCCGTCCACGGCACCTCGACAGATCCCGCCACGGGCGAGCTTCGATATCCCGACGTCGCTACCCAGGAGTACTGCGTAAGTGTTAATATTTTTTCTACCCAAATTTGAAATTTTAGTTTTGGAAGGTTCAAGTTTAAATTTTATACTTATACTTTACTGCTTAATGTGGGTGTAGGAGCGGGTGGTTGAGCAAGGCCCAGGCCTCGGGGATCGATTTTACCGGACAGAACAATCCGAGGCTGCTGACCCCAGTTCTGGACGCCGCACACGGAGGGCACCACGGAGGTTGGGAGAGAGGCCGGGGATTGGGCCCTAGCAGGGCCCATATGAGGTTGGACTCCACCCCGGCGGTTACTTCCTCCGTCTCCAGTGACCGGCATGTCCATCAGGAACTGGATAGCTTGAGGGCCACCGTTCAGGAGTTGAAGGAGATGCTGGTATGTATACTACTTTATAGTAAAATATCATTTCATATTATATACATATCAACATATCTATAATTAGTACGTAGCTTGAGCTTATTTGGTTTTAGACTTAAGTCTGATTAATCATACATACATATGTAATTAAAATAAACAACGCTTTTCCAAACTAGATATCCAAACAGGGTTTCGAAATAACTTAATAATGAAACGAATTCGAATAATACACAGTGCTTACACGCTTCTTACACACGTTATGTCCAGACGCGACAGGGTAGATCGGCCGAGCCTCCACATGCATCTCCTTCGGCTGCGGCTCCGCAAGCCACTACATCGGCTGCGGTTCCGCAGACAGCTCCTGTAGCTCCACCGCCCACTCAGACTCCCGCAGCCGCGGCTCCGCAAGCGACTACCTCGACGGCGGCTGCGCAGACCACATCGCCAGCTCCACATGCCGCTCAGACTCCCTTATATGTAGCATTGCAGAGTGTATTGACCGAGGAGCAGGCGCGCGTTATTCTAACGTTATTCGGAGGTGGAGCTGGACCGAACTAGGGTAGCTTTTTGGTTCTTATTTTTTGAAACATGTATTTATATCACATTGTACTACATTTTGAAACGATATTGATATTGGTTTGTATTTATATCATATTCAGTTTTTGGGTTTCTTTTGTATATTATATATATGCGTGAGATGTGATTATGAATACTGCAATATATGATTTGATTGATGTATATAGTATTGTGCACAGGGCGGGAAAAAATCTAGCAGCCCATTTTTTAAAAAAAAATACAGACAATATGTACCTACGGATTAAGCCGTAGGTATAAATGTTTCCCCTACGGGCATATCCGTAGGGGCAAACTATCAGGAAACCTGATATTTTCCCACCTGATATCAGTGCAGGGTGTTGGGAGTGCCCCTACGGATATGTCCGTAGGGGCAACTGTTTATCCCCTACGAATTTATCCGTAGGGGCAAAATATCAGGTTTCCTGATATTTTCCCCCCGATCTCAGTGCAGGGTGTTGGGAATGCCCCTACGGATCTATCCGTAGGGGCTACTTTATATCCCCTACGGATACCTCCGTAGGGGTAGAAAAAGGACCTACGGATATATCCGTAGGTATATACAATATATTCAAAAAAAAATTAAATATATGATTTTATTACCCCTACGGGATACTCCGTAGGGGCTATAACACCTACCGAGATATCCGTAGGGGCATAAATTTGTCCGTAGGGGCAAGTTCAGGGCCTCAACTTGCACCTGCGGCCTTTGCACCTACGGGGTCATTTTTCGCCCCTACGTATATATCCGTAGGGGCAGTGGGTTGCCCCTACCGATAAATCCGTAGGGGCAACCCTTATTTGTAGTAGTGCTATATATATTGTCAATACTTGTAATGATTGTCTAATGCGTCCACGAACCGTTTATCTAGATTTGATAACGATGACGGGAGCAGCGATGGGCGGCAGGAGCTCCAGCCGCGGCACCGGCAGAGGCAGAGGCAGAGCGGTTCTGCCGCCCGGAGAGCTGCATAGGGAGCTTCAGAGGGCCGGTCTTGCACCCCGATCGGAGACCCCTTCGGATGCCTCCTTTCATGTGGACTTTGCCATACCTCCAAGTATATTGCACGCATATCCATTTTGAATGTAATATTATAGATATACATGCATGTTCATGTCAAAATTACTTATATTGTCATTGTTTGATTATCTAGCTGTTGGTGATGTGTCCACATCAGGGACAGAGGCTACTCCCGCATCTCCAGGTATGTTTATATATCATATAGTGCATGTATATTAATTTAGAATGCTATATCATAAATATACACACATTCATTTTGCTCTTACTTAGATAATCATTTTTTTATTGTCTAGCTGTAGGTGGTGCCTCCGCATCTCGGGCAAAGGCCACCACCACACCTGCGGGTATATTTATATATCCTTAGTGCATGCATATTGATTTAGAATGTTATATTATTGATCTACACATTCTTTTTGCAGTTACTTATATAATTTTTTTTAATTGTCTAATTATAGGTGGTGTGTCCACATCTGACGCAGGGGCCACTCCCGCCACTTCCGTACCCTCCGCTCAGTCTCTAGGTTAGTATGAATAAATATAAAATATTTATTCATTTTACATATCCTCTAAAGAATAAATATAAACTTCATGGAAATTTAGCGTCAATGTTTATTTTCTAGTTGTAGGGGATGCGTCCGTATCCGGGTCACCGGCTGTTCCTAACCGGAGGAACTATCGTCCCGCTCGTGCTGCTGTGCCTGGGCCCAGGCTCGTGCTTTAGTCACCGGAGGTATATATCACACTTCAATTTCGTTAAACCTTGATTTCTTAATACAACTTTGTCTTAATATTGATTGTCTTGATATTTCTTGCAGACGCAGGGCCTCCCCATCCCCAGAGGGGGACTCGAGACCTGAATCAGTCCCACAGGATGAGGCCCGACAGAGCTAGGGGGGAGGTAGCATTCCCCCTCTTTTTTACCCCTGATTATCGCTATACCGGTGACCATGCCGAGAGATTCGGCCGGTATATGGGGGATGAGAGCCGGCTCGTGAAGAACTATCCACTTCACGTTGAGTGGGGCGACCAGCACCGGCGCTTATTCGCCCTCTTCTGGGATCAGGCTCGGGTATTAATATATATTTTCATTTGATTTATCCAATATATTTATTATTAACACTTGCAATCTAATAACAATGTTTTTTTTTGTATTTTCAGTTGGATTACGATTTTCAGTCTGTACCCGACCTTGATCACCCTGGGAGGGTGCTCGATCTTCACGCTCTGTACAATGGCCTGATGAAGAACATGCAAACGAAGGTCCGATACAACAGAAATGAGCTGAAGACCGACTGCTATTCCCTGTGGATGGCGACCCCCGAGGCAGAGAGAGCGGCCCTCCTATCTACTCCGGCCTTTGCGAGAGTCGACGTAAAGATATAGCCTCTATTGTGCAAATATTTCGACTCTCATCGCAAACATGTATATATGTATTTTAAATGTAATTCATTGTTTAGTATATAATTTATTTTTTTGTGTTGCTTAATTAGAAAACTAAATGTGAATGTGTTGTGCAGGAACAGGTCGATCAAAATAAAGAGAATAGGAAGTCAGCGAAGAGGGGTCGCCCCACTTATACAGGTGGCTCGAGGAATATTACTCGTGCCATGGAGTTATCGGTAAATTACAATAGACCGGCCTTTGTGATATAATGTAATATTAAGAGTTGTTTTCTAATATATCTAATATTAAGAGTTATTTTCTAATATTGCAGAGAGCTCAGACCCTGGCGCAAGGTGGTACACCGAGCGTGCTGTCCGCATATCTTGCCGTCCACGGCACCTCGACAGATCCCGCCACGGGCGAGCTTCGATACCCCAACGCCGTTACCCAGGAGTATTGCGTAAGTGTTAATATTTATTCAACCCCTATTTGAAATTTTAGTTTTGAAAGGTTCAAATTGAAATGATATACTTATATTTTACTGGTTAATGTGGGTGTAGGAGCGGGTGGTTGAGCAGGCCGAGGAATCGGGGATCGATTTTACTGGACAAAACGATCCGATACTGCTGACCCAGTCCTGGACGCCGCACATGGAGGGAACCACGGAGGTTGGGAGAGAGGCCGGGGACTGGGCCCTAACAGGGCCCATATAAGGTTGGACTCCACTCCGGCGGTTACTTCCTCCGTCTCCAGTAAGCGACGTTTTCAGCAAGAACTGAAGAGCTTGAACGCCACCGTTCAGGAGTTGAAGGAGATGTTGGTATGTATACTACTTAATAGTAAAATATTTTGTCATATTATAGATAGCAACATATCCAATATTAGTACGTAGTATGAGCTTATTTGGTTGTAGACTTAGCTTTGTTTAATCATACATACATATCTAATTAAAATAAACTACGGTTTTCCAAACTAGATATCCAAACGAGGCCAAGTCCCTAAGTATACATAGATTGGGGTTTCGAAATAACTTGATAATGATACGAACTCGACTAATAAACAGTTCTTTCTCGTTTATTACACACGTAGGTCCAGACGCGACAGGGTACATCGGCCGAGCCTTTATATGCATCTCCTTCGGCTGCGGCTCCGCAAGCCACTACATCAACTGCGGTTCCGCAGACAGCTCCTATAGCTCCACTGCCCGCTCAGACTCCCGCAGCCGCGGCTCCGCAAGACACTATCTCGACGGTGGCTGCGCAGACCACTCCAACAGCTCCACAGCCCGCTTAGACTCCCGCACACTCCGCATTGCATGATTTATTGACTCAGAGTATATCCGAGGAGCAGGCGCGCCAGATTATGGCGTTTATCAGAGGTGGAGCTGGACCGAGCTAGGGTAGCTTTTTAATTCTTATATTTTAAACATGTATTTATTTATATGATACATATTGTACTATATTTTGGACGATATTGATATTGGTGGTGTTTGCGTGTTTATATTGATATCATATTCTGCTTGTTGATTTCTTTTGTATATTATGCGTGAGATGTGATTATGAATACTGCGATATATGTTCTGCGTGCTGATTAATTTTATATATGATATATATATTATTGTGCATAGGGCGAGAAAAAAATAAGCCGCCATTTTTTAAAAAAAAAACTGATAATATGATCCTACGGATTAATCCGTAGGGACCAAGATTGCCCCTACGGATTAATCCGTAGGGCCTAACATACAGATTTATCCGTAGGGGTAAAATATCAGGATACCTGATATTTTGCTCCTAAGATCGCAGTATTAGGGTTTACGCTTGTCCCTACGGATATATCCGTAGGGGCAAACAAATGACCCTACACAGGTATCCGTAGGGACAAAATATCAGGATACTTTGTCCTTACAGATTTATACCTACGCACTTATCCGTAGGGGCAACTGTTTAGCCCTACGGATAAGTCCGTAGGGACACCTAATTTATTTTATAAACAGATAAATTAAATAAATTTTTTGTCCCTACAGCCTAATCCGTCGGGACAACTGGACCTACACATTACTCCGTAGGGGCAAGTTTTTGACCGTAGGGGCATGTTCAAGGCTAAGACTTGCACCTACGGCGTTTGCACCAACAGGGTATTTTCTTGCCCCTACGGATATATCCGCAGGGGCAGTGGTTTGCTCCTACGGATAAGTCCGTAGGGGCAACCCTTATTTGTAGTAGTGAATGTACAGAAATTTTTTAAAGTTAATGTACAAATGGAGTATTTGTAAATCCTGACCATAAGTTATAAATTTGATTTGTTTTTAAACAGTAACAAAGCACTTGTAGCTCATTGGTCAAACCCTGCATTGTTGTGACGTAAGTCCTGTGTTCGAATCCCCCTTGCCACATGTTATTTTTGCTGATTTTTCTTTTAAAATTTATGGAAGCCCAAAACTTACACGCGCAATACACGTAAAATGAAAATTCACTGAAAAATCAAACATGTGCAAAATACTATTAACAACGACTAGGACACGTGGCATGATTTCAGAGCCCAAACCCCCCAACTTGGCCGGCGATATTGGGCTTGGGGCCGATGCCGCCGGTCCCCCCGGTAGTTAATGCTCCAAAAAAATTTTCTATAGCACCTTTTGGACTCCCCCACTAACCCTAGTCTGTTTGTTTTCCCTGCACATTTTCAGAGAATTAAAATGAGGCATTGATCCAAAATATTAATGCATTTTAATTCCAGTCTTCAATACCCTAAACCCTAATTTCTCCTATAAATACCACCATACACCATAGCCTCCTCATTTAGAAGTCCTTTGCCATAACTCTCTAAATTTTCCAAGTCCAAGAAGGTGTACAAGTGGAGTTAGCTCAAGATCAAGTTCCGGCGACGACTCGGGACAAATCCGGTGACCCCGTGACTCCACGACGCTTGCAAACCCATCCTCTACCTCCCCTCTCTTCTCAATCCGTAAGTCCCCTCTCCCCTCCTCTCTTTCTATTAAAAATACTTCTCTTTTCAAAACTCGTCGGAAGCGGAGTTAATCCGACTTCCGATTCTAATTTCTTTAAAAACTCAATTTTTCTTAACCACAAATTAACCATCTCTTCATATCTTGTTTAGCAACCATAAGACAATATGTAGAACAAGTTTCAATTCAAAATTATAATGTTATACAATTTTTAGTTCAGTTTTACGGTTAAATCCCATCAAGTTTACCTACGACGTTATTTCTTCATTTTGCTCATAGTACCTTTAGAAGATTGCATGAGATAATGACCTACCTCATCACAATACTCATCTTGACATAGCATAATTGCTTGAGAACGATATTTTTGTGGCTAAGACGAATTTTACATTTAAATACCATAAACTATCAAAACCGTATTCTTCAAATTGTTTTAATTAAATTCCATACGATTATGTCCTTACAATCCATTTTGGGGAATCCGATTTGGTTGGTGCGGGTTATCGCACATCCATCGGGCTAGTAGGGCGAGATGCAGACCTCCTCACGGAGCATATGATCTCGATGAAATTTTTATTACAATTTCTAAGAAAACGTGATTTCTATTAATAAATAAATTCTATTTTTAATAATTATATATATATATATATATTATCAAAATATCTATTTTAAATATATAATATATTCCATATTTTCTAATCAAAAGAAAAGAATCACAAAAGTTCATGAAAGTACTATCAAGAATCAATATAAGTCAATTTATATGAAAATACCATATATTATTCAATTTAGGTTTATATCCACTAGAATATTTCATCTTTTAAATTTACATCCATGAAAATCCTAAATACGATAATTAAAATACTTGAGGTGTATTTTGAAAATATATCAAAACTACCTTTCATAAAACCCTCTCAAGTTATATTAAATTACAATAAGGACCCTGGTAAATATTGGTTTAAGCACGACCAGTTCTCTTGAGCCTCAGGGAGCCGGAGAATTTGGGTGCTTGCCTATTTAAGTTAGACAACTAAAACGGGGTTATCAATACGGTAATTGGTTTGGAAAAAGTCACAAATCCTGCCGTCCATGTGCAGCAGTTACCGATAACTCCAAAACTAATTCAAGACTTCAATTCGTTTTAAAGTATCTGACCCAGTCAGAGTCTCGGTCTAATCTGAAATCAATCCATCCCTGAATACAATTCATGTATAATTCCAATTCAACATGAATCCATTTATACCAGAATACAATCTATATCAACATGAATTGATTTAATCGAACCATAGATATACATTTGACATTGTTTACATGATTATCCGTTTATATCCTTTCCGTTTACATGAACCACTGATATCATGGTTTTGGCAAGTCTTACATCTATTAAACAAAACAATACACATCAATACAAAATACATTACGGGGTTTTAAAGGGGTAGACTGGTACGGAATGTGTTAAAAGTGGTACGAGACGGTCACTTTAATACACCTAACCTGAACATCCGTTGCCGTTATCCGGTGGGTTTTGACGGGGCCTTATGATTCATATACCATAGTCCACAGGATAAGCTGGACTCCTCTCGTATACAATGGCATATTCTGTACTAAGGTACAAACAACTGCGTTAACATATCTATCAAGTTTATACCGGTTATAATCTCTTACCTGTCTATTCTCATTCTACATCTCTTTGGGACTTACCGAGCGATTGTTCACTGGCGACATTCCTTTTCTCTTCTTTCTTTGGAATGTTGTCAAGGGGATCCGATTCTCTGGAGATCGAGCCCAACACAGACGACTTGGAGCAGTTCTCAGAAAACCCAGAGCTCTAGTCACTTGTATATACTTTATTTTCAATTCATGCCATTGTTTAGGCATTGCTTTCAGTCTTGTATTTACATTTCCAGTTGTATTGTAAAGGATGTTTAATAAATAAAAGTTGATGTTCATTTACATCTCATGTCTTACTTGTGTACTTTACTATATTGCTTATTTACGTTTAGCGTGTTTACTTCGGAGTAAATACGTCGTGTGACCCGTCACGTCTCCTTACCGTACTCTGGGAAGCGGGGCGTGACAGGTTTTTGCAAGCTCGTTCTGCATGGAAACCTAAGCAATATAACACAAGAATTATAAGACTCATCAACTAAACATTCTTTGTATTTCATAATTTTTGAATCTATCCTAACCTTATTTTTCTTTTAAGGTTATGGATTCTCCCAACAACATGAGTACAAACGTCAACAATACACCACCACCTCTTCCACTTACGCCTACCGTTGTAGCTCCGATCAATGAGCAGACGGTACTGCTCGAGGCAATTAAGAGCCTCCTGGAAGGACAGCAACAGCAGACTACCAAACTAATGAACCGTCTAGAAGCGGAAGCACATGGAGTGAAGCAATTCCGGGCACTTCATCCGAAGCAATTTTCTAGGAAAGAGAGCTCCTTGAAAGCTGAACAAAGGGCTCAGTCGATCGAAGACGATCTGGAAGCAACACAAGTGCCAGACATTGCTTGGATAAGGATTGCGAAGCTGCAACTCACGGATAACGTCCGAGTATGGTGGAAGGCGGAAGAAAGTCGTCTTTCCCAGCCGATCGAATGGAAGACTTTTCGCTACATTTTTGACGCGAATTATGGAATTATTTACTTTCTATTATTAAGGGATATAAAAATAAAGGAAGACTTTGCGAATGGAAATTAATAATAACAGTTGTTGATGCTCTTGATTTGCTACGGTGATGAACGGTGGATATCTATTTCTGACAAAAAGTTTCAAAAGACACTTTTCACCATAATCGCAGCATCTTTGGGTGTTAAATTAGTTTGTTTAACTAAATCATAACATTAATTAATACCTTTTACCTCAAAAAGAACATCAACTACCATAATAAATAAAAAAAAAGGTTATTTTTACTAAACACTGGGCTTTTCTACTGCTATAGTTAAGGGTACAATAGTAAAAACTTGATTAAAATCAAAGTTATAAAAGGGTGATTTTTTTCTTTGGATGCATGCAAATATTTTGAGAATCGAAATGGTGACCTCCCATCTTGTTTCGAAAAGTTGTAGTGCATGAGTGACGGACCAATTGGATTAGGATTATGGTTGACTGCAACTAAATAACATTAAGTTAGTTTTAGCATAAGACAACCATATATAGTAATTAAAGAGTAATTAGGGAAATTTAGGACTAATAAAAGTTCTGCATAGCATGTATAATACACAACCATGATGCAATAGCTGAAAGAGAGAAGATCTTCACATGCATTGGACTTCATTCAAGTGCCAAGGCCTGGTTCTCATCTAACTATATTTAGGCGCCCTTGGCTCCTTGATACTTTGTGGCCACAAGTTGAAGACCAACCTTTCTATGCACTGTAATACCTGTAGATTCACCCATATCAATATCCTCTCTGGATGTCCCTTTCGGCAGTCCCCAGTTGAAATGATAAACAAGATTCGCGAGCGCAAGTTCAACCACCGCAATACCAGAATGCAGTCCCGGGCAAACCCTCCGTCCGGCTCCAAATGGTATGAACTCATAATCATGCCCCAGAAAATCTATAGAACGATCCATGAATCTTTCTGGATAGAATTCATCGGGCCTTTCCCAGGCATCTGCGTCCCTTGCTATTGCAAACGCGTTGATGAGCAATCTTGATTTCGCGGGGACGTCATAACCGTTGATATTAATGTGTTGCCTGGTTTCCCTATGGACGAGCAGTGGAGCTGGAGGGTGCAGTCTCATTGTCTCTTTCACGACCGATTTCAAGAACCGAAGCCGGTCAAGGTCGGTTTCATCGACCTTTGCTTTGTTTCCTACGAGGCTTCTTACTTCGTCTTGTAGTTTCTTCATGGCTCTCGGTTTTCTCATCAGCTCCGACATTGCCCATTCTACTGCTGCTGAGGATGTGTCTGATCCAGCGACGAATACATTCTGCCAAGGAAATTAAGAATTCATACAGCATGATAATGAAAAAGATGGAGCATCAACTAAAACTCAAATTGTAATTCACCAATGCCAATGTTAACGATAACCTGACCCGAAACCCTAAGTTTTTAATTGGGCTGCCTGGTCTTATTTGTTTAATAAACGGTCGGTATGAGTCATGTATCACGACTCCCTTCGACCCGTTTAACCCGAATACATTATCCCCTAATTCGTTCGTTTTCTCTCTTATTCCTTGTTCTCTGGCATTTTTGGTTCTACTTTTTGTATATATGGAAATTTATTCATAAACGTCAAATTTGTAATAACTAATTTGTATTGTTCATAAATAAAACAAAAATTAACGAATCAACATAGCTCGGGTCGAATGATCTAATTATGGCCCGACCTGAATATTAAATGGATCGGGTATGGGTTTAAAAAAACTAAACCGATTATTAAATGGATGGATGGATCGATCCTGAACCTGATTTTGACTGGGTCAAACGGACCCAGCACGATAAGGAGCGGACCCGGCCTGTCCTTTTTACACTCCTAATTACTAAAGATAGATCAGTGTAATAAATAGGAACAATAAAATTCTTAAAACAAATAGTATGTGCAAACAAAAAATAAGTGAGGGTGTGATCTCTATGTTTTTATTAAATGCATGCGCTAGTCTAGTTGTCCTGTGGAGGCTTGTACGATCACACATATATATGGCATTTTTAATTTTTTGATGTATACTTCCTGTTTCCAGTGCTTGCCGCTTAAGGGTGGAGAGCTATCAATTAATACATTATTTTCCACTCATATGAAATCATATATTCACAGCATTAATCCGTTAACCATACTTTATTTCTTACTTATATCGAATACATTTAAAGGTTTATGGGTTTAGTTGTAGTAAGTATTTTTATTATCATGTATTTTTTTTATTGATATTTATATCTTTATAAAGTCTTATAAAGTGCAAGTATGTGTTGGTGCAATACTTGCATATAAATTAACCCAGTCCTTCAATTCTTTTCATGTTTTCATTTTCTCTCCCGCTAAGACTTCGATTAACTATGGTTTTGGGGACTTCAACCAGAATTTTTCGAGCCCGGTATTCGGACTTCAACTTGGATCCTTTGACATGCACTAATAGGGTTTTTGGCTTGGAGACTTCGGCTTTGAACTTGATGGAGTTTCAATTTTGGGTTCGAACTAAGGGTTGGGGGCAAATAGGATTTTTAGCTTTTATTTTTATTTTAAAGCTAAGATTCTTGGGCAGCTTTGAATTTGAATTTTGAGCGGCTTCGGCTTCAAATGTTCAATTTAACTTCAAACGGTATCGGTTTTAACTTCAAAACTCGACTCAAGAAGGGCTCAAGTATTTAAAGCAGTTAAAACCCACATTCGAACCATTGTTTAACTTACAAAAAATAACAAAATTAATTCAAAATAAAATTTATTGATTTCTAAATGACCAGACACTCCGGCAGCTGCGCTTTTTCCTACCATTTTTAACATTAGTCCGTCCTCTTCAAATTATTTTTAGAGAAGGATGGAAAAAATAACAAAAAGGGTAATTTACACTAAACTACCCTTAACTTTTTGTACTTCTCAGAGTATATTTGATCCGAAATTTGTTCTTTTAAAATTAAAGATTGATATGATTTTGAAAAATGAAGTAAAATGGAAAAAACTAAGTTTACGTAATTTAGCCAAACAAAATAAAAGTAAAAATGAAGTGAAGAACACTACTACCATAAGAACTCCCTTGATATGATCATCAGTTAAAAATCCATCTCTTGTCTTCATATCAAGCAAAACATGAACAAAATCTCCATCCTCGTCCTCATTCCTCTTCCTCATATCCAAGTGCTCATCGATAACCTTCTGGTAGAACTCATCGAGCTCTCGGAAATTCTTCGCCAACCTCTCTCCCGTCCCCGTCAACGCGTCGAGAAACCCCAACATCGGTATATAATCAGCGAAAAAGAACGCATTAAACAGCGCCTGCGTCTCGCTAAGAATCCGAGACAGGCCGCTTCCTCCGGTATCATATCTCTTTCCAAGCGCGGCCCTGCACGTAATATCATATGCGAGCTCGAGAAGCATCTCACTTATATTAATCTCTGTATTCTCGGAACAAGAAGATGATATGCAACCAATCATTCTGTCGACCTCCTCTTCTCTTATGGCACGAAAAGACGCGACCTTTTTGCTGCTGAAAAGATGGACGATGCAAATCTTGCGCAGCTCTCTCCACTGCTCGTCGTAGGGGGAGAACGCGACGTCGCAAAAGTTGTAGCTGAGTTTTTTTAAAGGAGTGAGCAGGGGTCTGCTGCAGCAGCGGAGGTCATGTGTTTTCAAGAATTCTTTGGCCGTGGAGGCCGACGAGGCGATGATGGCTGGGACCGTGCCGAGTCTGAGGAACATGATAGGGCCGTGTTTTTGGGACAGTTTGTGAAGGGCGCGATGCGGGGCGGATGTGAATTGGTGGAGGTTTCCGATGACGGGGAGGTTGGTTGGGCCCGGGGGGAGATGAATGTGTTTGTTGGTTCTTGTTGAGGAGAGGAGGAGGAGGAGGAGAAGGAGGAGAAAGAGGAGGGAGATGATGATGATAGAGAGATCCATGGTTGATGATTTAGCTTGTGTTGTATGAGAGACTAGTTTGGCTTATATAGCAAAGGCTATAAAAATATCAAATACTTCTGCCTAAAGGAGGGCGGTTTGGTTGCAGTATTTTGAAATTTGGATTTACAAACAGTGCAATTGAAAAAAATCTGAATTATCTAATTTTGTGTTTGGTTGGTATTGAATTACTGTTGTTGGAATCGTAGAACCTTGTAATTCTTGTTTGGTTGGGAAAAAATAAATAAGATTTGGATTTGAGGATTATAGAGAGAGACAGAGAGAGGGGGGATTTTTTTAATAACATAAAGTACGGGGGACTGAACAGTGCCAAATCCATATAAATCCATAGTTTTTTTTAGGATTCAAGAATCCAAAAAAATGATGGACCTCCCACAAAAAACAAGGAAATCCAAAACCACCAAAATCCTACAACCAAACAAAGAATTTAAGAATCTAAACTTTTTTTTGGATTCAAGAATCCAAACAGTGTCAAATCCTATTATAATCCTGCAACCAAACAGCCCTAAAGTTGCTCCCCAAAACTTAGCTAATTAATAAAACACCTTCCGAAATATATGGTAATTACTAAAACGCCCTCAAAAGCTAAAAAATTCACTTAAAACATCCCGAGGGCCTAAAAGATCATTTTTAAGAATATTCATTTAACTCCTTTATAGCATATAAAGTTAATGGTTCTTTTACAATTATCTTTTAATTAATTTTACATTAAACTTTGTTTATTTTATAATTAAGATAATTTTAAAATCAAAATTAAGAATGAATCTCCTTCTTCCTCGTCACTTTCTCTTCTTCTTCTGCTTCTTCTCTTTTCTAGATTTGGTTAAACGTGAAAAATTGATAAAGATAGCGATAATTGAGTATGATGAGGAAGATGGTGATTTGAACAAATGAGGGCTGATGTTTGATTTGGTCGGAGGGTGGGAGCGAAAAGGGATAGGTTAGGATTTAGTTAACTAAGAATTTAATAATTAATTCTTTTGTTATGGGTTAAAAAATAAAGAAGCAAATTTAATTAATGGATGAAAACCGTGCTAAAGCCGATTTTAGTGATTGTGTAAAGTTTCCAGCTTTAGTGACTGTTTAAAGTTTTAGAAGATGTTTTAGTAATTACCAAGTTTCGGGGGATGTTTTAATAATAAGCTAAGCTTTGGGGCATTTTAGTAAAACCCCCTTATATTAAACTTCTGATCTAATACTTTAGGCCAACTTCGATGAAATAACAAAAAGAGGTATAAGAAATAACGAAAGGATGTATAAAAGTAAACAGCTTAACATAAGATATGAAATTGAAAGAACAACGTAGTTATTTGCTACTTCCTAGTTCAACTTAAACCGTAGGGCAAAGCACCGCTTAGAACCATAGAGACAAAAATTGCATCCGTAGGTTAAAACGCCGTAGGGGCAAGTTTCTGCCCCTACGGAAGAAACTTTGCCCCTACGGATATCACCGTAAGTGCAACTGTCTCTACGGTTTCCAACGCAGGGACGGTTATCTTTTATTAATTTTTTTTAAAATTTAAAAATAATAATATCTTGTCCCTACCATTTCCACCGTGTGGGCAAATATATGGCCCTACGGTGTGACCCGTAAGGGCAAGAGGATTTTTTTTTAAAACAGAAAAAACCGATAGTATATATGCTCCTTCCGTTGGAATCGTAGGGGCAAATAGACATTTTTAAATTTTTTTAAAAAATGCTCTCTTTTTTTTATCCGCTATGTACACAATAATATATCATACACTATATCATATATCCAAATACAAAAATATATATCAATAAAATCTCAAGCATAATATATAACGAAATAAACAGACACAATACAAAATCACTCTAAATCATGATCATAGTCATCATATACAACAGATATCCAAAATATACACATGTCGCAAACTGATAATATCTTGTCATCCTACAAAAATATTAAAAAAATCACTGCTGGCTCGATATGGGTGCTCGATCTTCAAGTATTTGATGCATCTGGTGAAGCAGGTTCCCCCTGTAGAATTATTATTATTATTTAAATTTAAAATCATGAACAAGATACAATCATGAAGATGTTAATTTATAAAGTTTATTTAAACAAGACGCTTGTGTATTAATAGCATGTTAAATTCTCTTAAATTGCGCCCTCCTCCCAACACATAAAATCCATACTAATTTATTTAAACTTTAGATAATAAGTTTCTTACTCTTAAGAAGCGGTACAAATTTCTGAAACTAAATTATTTCCTCCTTAATCACAGCACCAAAAATAGAATATGAAAAAAGTTGAGCACATGGTAAGTTAAAAACGTGGCAGAAGCTCGAGCACATACTTTTGTAGTAAGCTAAAAGTCTAAAACTCATGCACTTGTTGGACCGGTTAAATTGCATATTTTATAAATGCATGATAATAGGTGCATCATTCATTTGGAGCACCGTTACTGGATAGAATGTGATGGAATCTAGCACTATAAGTAAGATGTTGACCCCAAATTACAGCTTATATCAATTAATTTAATTCTCTTTGAACCCAGCTGTTCCGGCCAAAAATTTTGGATCAAAACTTGTTGTTCCTTTTTATAGAGGACAACCCCCTGAAAGGTCCCGCCAGCGCCCCGGCCATGAAACGGTGGTCAAAATGCGAAACAAAAATTTCTAAACCGGCGCTACCGTTATCCGATTTCCGGATCGACCTTAAACCCTAAACTAGCAAATTAAACTAAGAGTTAGAATTGTTATACCGAGTTGATCCATGTCCTTCGGTCTTCATTCCAAACTCCTAGCGGTTCTTTGATGATGTTTGCTTGCCGGTCTTCCTCCATCTCCGATGATCCACCCGAGAGAAACGGCGCAAGCTCCAACCTCGTCGAACGAGTTAACCGACGCTCCAAAGTCGCTAGCGATGGAGAGTGGGGGTGTAGTAGTGTGTCACTATATTTTCTCTCATCCCTTGAGCTCAAGAGAGCATCCATAGAAGATGAATGAAGGTGAGGGAATGAACTTTGGCATGAACAAAAATGGTTAAGGGCTTTGTGTGAATGAGAGAGTGCGCTTGTATGTAAATTAATCATCCAACCCCAAAATGAAAATGAACCCCACCCCTTCTCCAAAGTGGCCGGCCCCTCTCCCCCTCTCATTTCCAAGAAAAGAAAAAAATAACCAAAGTCAAAAACCAATAAACAAATGAACCATACTTTGTTCCATGCCATGTCCATGTCCATGCCACCTCACACCCTCCACCTCATTATAAAAAACAAATGAATTTCCTAAAAGGGAAAATCAATAATGAGGTGGCAATTCTTCTAGAAGCTATTCCGTATAAAATACGGAATACTTCCCGGTACATGTATCGAAATACATATATGCGTATTCGTACCAAAATACGAATAACCGAGAGAAAATAAATAGTGAACAATAATACTAGAATACATATATATAAATACATATGTAAATTATTAAATCAAAACCTGATTTAATAAACTGGCTTAATCCTAAGCCGCTACTATTATTAACCGTCCAATTAAAGTCTGCGCAGCAAGTGCACATATTTAATCGGACATCTGTATGTATCAACATACCTCATGTACACCATATCGCCTGAACCGTGAAAACCCTCTGTGTGAGACTCTAAAGACTCGTCAATACGCTGGCAGTGCGTTTAACCACAAGCACGTCAGCGGCACTAGCTGTACGTAACGGCTAACCAGGTATTGAGCGAAAGGGAGGCCGGCGAGCAAACTCATGCAGAACCCCTACTAAGCCTGACAGTGACAATATCCGTACAGTCCGGTTTGTTCGTATAAGAGTATCGCATATCGAATCTAGGGGGAGGATAAAGTCAGACCCCTAACAACGCGATATTTAGTGCCGGCATGTAACCCATCACCGCCTGAGAAACTATCGATCCTGGATCGGTAATTCTCGTTCATCATGGCAATCGATTTCTGGTGATGGCCACCCGTACACAATGCGACATCAACCCCCAATACCGGGAGAAACGAATGCCCGACGATCTGATCACTGCCTCCATGTGGCTCGGGACTGTACCCAACTAAAACCTGTTTGCACAACTCCTTTGAGTCGTGGTAGGGTAGTAATCAAAGCACAATGGGAACTCACACGAGATAAATGACGATCTCAGATCGATAGACTAACTTGTACACATGTCATCTGGGAACTGCTATCTGACAATAGGTATAATACCAACCAGCAGGTTCCCGGCGAGTCCGTCCAGTGTACTCATAACCCAATGAGCACCTGCATACTATCTTAGATGAACAAACTAATACCAATGGCTTGTGAGACCTGGCCACCGTCCCTTGTCGGGGTCTCGATCAGTATACACTAGTCTACACTGGAGTATCGATGTCCGGTCTCGATACTCCTACGACTAGGGACATTTAAAGATGTGCTTATAGACCCCAGCTCCCACATATATGATCGCCATCATAATGCTGGGAGTCAAGCAAGAATCCTATGGGCTCTATCAACATGTACATGATGATAAAGGCAAACCAGATAGCATAGTATCATCTTGAGTAAGACTGTTTTATCGGGATAGGTCCTCACTCAATCATCATAATCACAAGTCCGCGACTATGATAATTGCCTTGAGGACACTATAGCCAACAATCTCCTACTTGCACTTAAGGCCAATTATTGCGATGTCGCATACTCACAGCCCGTGTAATACCGAACACCCAACTTCTGTACTAATCAGTTTCGCAAAGCCTTTTTGCGAAAATGATTGCATTCGAGAAATAGCCTCAGTGAGTGGATCCGCTCCAATGTTTCTTTCTGTATCTCTCCATGTCTCAACTTCGTGGAGAAAAATATCTCCTGAAATGAGCAATACCTGTCTTAGAATTTATCTGGATATCTGATGGGACCCAGTTCACAAATGAACACCAAATCCAGCAAACCTCATAGACAGTATCATCCACTGAATTTAATCAGTATACTGCGCCATGCCTTTCCTCAGTATCCGCTTGGACCACCTGTCCAACATACTGTCCCTCAAATGAGGGAAAAACTATAACTCTAACAGTCACTCTGTCATCCAGGTCACCTTGGAAGCCTGAAATGATAACCGTCTCCTGAAGGAGGCTGCCGTAATCATTTCCCAAGAACATTCACTTATGTTCACTAACTGCTTCCTAATGTTTCTCCAGGATTGGATCAATATATCTGCATATTGCATCTAGTACAAAAGCAATGTCTGGAGTGGTACTTGATATTTCATGATTAACT
Source organism: Agapanthus africanus (assembly GCA_030015575.1). NCBI lineage: Eukaryota > Viridiplantae > Streptophyta > Magnoliopsida > Asparagales > Amaryllidaceae > Agapanthus > Agapanthus africanus. The sequence goes on along the minus strand of CM057348.1, from coordinate 103,175,245 downwards.
CAATTGCCTAAGCAAGTGAAATGCTAATCATGTAGATCCCTCTCCCCTTTAGTCTGTAAAACACCTTTAGAGAGGGTGACTCCATCACCTGCAGGTACACCACCATGTCAGGAGTCGTCCATTCTAAAATTCCTTTAGAATAATGTCAAAGTACCCAGATTTGGATATTTCCCAAATCTAGATCTAAAACTATAGATCTAGTAACCAGAAAACATGATATTATTTCCATATCCTATGTGGAGAGACAACTTTGTGACAACCAAAATATAACCGATCTTAGTATAGGAATATCTCTTCGTATCAAGTGCATGTCATCCCAATACCTGGACATCACTCTCTATTACCTTCTTAGCAGATCCATCTCCTATTCTGATGAAGTCAAAGCCTATGACTGTTATATCACAAATAGATGATCTATTTCCGTTATACTTGCTTTAGTCTATAAATAGACATAAGCTACTTGTCTACTATGCTTCCGCTGCTCCAACTGACTACAACAACCCTCTGGCAGAGTCATATACACGTGCACCTCTAAAGCTAGTTTAGAATGACGGAATACTCATCCTCCTGTCGGGTCTTATAGTCTAGAACAGCAGCAATGGCAAGTCTGGGTAAACAAGAACCTCCCTGTCACCGTTTCTGAGAAGACCGAAGTACCTCTCGGGTGACTGAGGTTACCCACCAAATGTGCGGAGTGGCTAATGGAACATCAAATTCAATTGAATCCTGAGGTTATATTAAATCTTCAGTAATCGTTTGTGGTACTGGAATAACTTCCAGTTCTACCATACTCCCACTTCTGTTTTCTGGAAAAATCCATTTTATTAAAACTGTGGTGAGTCAAGAACAATATAAATACTGATCTTCCTGATGGAAGAAAATTATCCCTCGTCAAAGCCCGGGATAACCCACAAACTGCCATTACTGAAACGTGCCTTGAGTTTATCTGGATTCTGGTTTTAAGTATCAGTCGGACAACTCCCTGTACCTTAATATCGTTAAGATATAAATTGATTCTATATAAATCTAATATAGAAACAAAAGCACAAATCTAATTTGAACCAGATTCAAAATCACGCGCTGTCTCCAGTGCATATCAACCAAATGGAAAGAGGACAATCAGCATTACTCATCTAGGAGTGCATCCACATATGAGTAACCCGAAAGAGAAGCAAGTTCTCAAAACCATTACTATCAGCGGAATACCAAACACAAGTATCTACATTTTCGACTTCATCGAGGAATCCTGATACTTCCAACAAATGGTTCTCTACTTTATTCTTATACCTATAACTTCTCTATATCTGGACTTTGCATTTCAACGAAATACTTGTCCAGAACTGGAGAAGTCACAAAGAATATAGTACGAGTACCAACCCCATTGTCCAAATGGACGCTGGACAACATACAATACTTTGTACAAGTCCACTAAGTTCAATAACTCAAACCCTGTGCGTCGTAGGTTGAAAATCTGTACTATGGTTAAGAAGAATTACACCGTTGTTGAATGCACCTTACCTAATCACCAACTGATATAGGTAAATGTCATAGATACAATATCAAAAAGTTATATCTCGCTTTATAAAATAAATGTACAGATATATTAGTTTGAAATTGGTGCATAACAACGGATATTCAAAACCGAATATTTGTCATCCGGCAAAATCCAGATGATTTCCTCAAATATCACCAATTACAACGAATTCCGATATAATGAGGATCTAATCACCCAATTCCCAATATATTACTCCCACTCACCATCCGTAATAACATGCAGATGTGAGAAACTTATCTGGTAAATACATACCCTGGAGTTAGATTCCAATTGGGAAAACAGTTTTCAATTAAGCACAGTGAAACTGAAACATGAAAATGTTTCAAAAGGGGTTAACTGGTATTCCTAGTAACGCCTCTTTCATTAACCTGAATCATGACAGTAACCATATACTTACATGCCCTCACCACAATCCCTTTATTATGTCTTTACTTATTACCTTCTGTACACCTCCTTTACGCTAATTGGTTTTCTTCATTCCCTACCCTTCGGCACCAGCCTAAGATTTGGAAGAAGACTATCCAATAAGCGCAATAGGTGTACTCTCCTAATCCTAGGAGCCCTCGCAACCTGAGAGAAGGTAAGAGAGAAGACATCTGAATAATCATATTCTTTTTCTCCTGAACCAGAATCCATCCTCGAAAAAGTTCCTTCGAGTTCGTATGTAACTATACGTAGGATTTATCCAATGGAAGTGGATATCCGTAGTGATACGGAGTGTCCTAGAGAAATGCAAAGTGGATGTAGGATTGGCAGGGGTATACCTGGTTTCGTCGTGAATGATGGTGATCACAATTTTCTTTGCCATTATTCTAATCCCTTTATATGTCTTTACTTATTACCTTCTGTACACCATACTTAAGCTTAATTGGTTTTCTTCCTTCCCTACCGTTCGGCACCTGCCTATGGTTTAGAGGAAGACTATCCAATAAGCTCAATAGGTGTACCCTCTTCTTATCCTAGGAGCCCTCACAACCTGAGAGAAATAAAGAGAAAAGACAACCGAATAATCCTATTCAATCTCTCTAGAACCAGAATCCATCCTCGAATCAGATCCTTCGAGTTCGTGTATAACCATACGATGGATTTATCCAATGAAAGTGGACGTTCGTAGTGATACGAGGTGTTCTGGAGAAATGCAAAGGTGATATAGAAATGGCAATGATGTATGCGACACCGTAACATTCCAAAAGCCAAAGTGTTTTAAGAAGGTTCGGTTAACTTGGTTTATGAGTTTTAGTCAAGGGTCGGGTCATAGTTGCAGCCAGAGAGAGAGAGAAGAAACACTCAGCGTGCACTCTAACCTAGATCAGAATGGTTAATCATTTTATCTAATCTGGATGGCTCCCACTGTTTCCTCGAATTCTCCTCCAAACCCAAAAGGAGAATTAGTTGGAATCACCCGAGGAGTAATCCTACTCATCAGTGGGAATCGGGATCCAACTATCATCGCATGAAAACTTGATGGAAGCCACTCAAGTCACCACACTCCAGAAGGTATGCGCAAGCCTGGCATGTTTCCTGTATGTTTGAAACTCCAGATGTGTGTTTTTACCCCTAGGACCCAAGTGACCTTGACACAGTCAACAAATCAAAGAGTCCTAGTCAAGTTCAACCCGTCATTATCCAGGATTGCATTAAACCCATCCGTACGAGCCCTTGACACAGTCAACAAGGCCGCATGACTGTCCTAACCAATCGCATTAATATGCCACAAACAAGCGCAACTTAGCTACCGCACACTACGCCTTGACACAGTCAACAAACGCAACACGAATACTAAGCAATACTTGTAAGAAATGACGGAGGGCTACGGCTGGTTTTTGGAGAAAAACCTTTAACGTAATGAACTTGATCTCGTTGAAGGAATCCAAATGGTTTTACAAATATATAGTGGCGAAGACTTTTGCTAAAGAGGTCACTCCCGGTGAAGGGATCTCGGCTCTTTCCCCGTCGAATGAGGTGCAGGATATCCCAAACTGTATACCACGATGCAAAGCAAAAATAATCGACTATAGTAAAGTTATTACGTTGATGCAAACTTTTACCCAAGGGATCACTCCCGATGAAGGGATCTCGGCCCTTACCTCGTCGAATGAGGTACAGAATATTCCAAAATGAATACCACGATGCAAAGCAAAAGTGTACGTCTGTAATGTCAGTTTTTTAAAAACTTGGTTCCAACAACATCATATATAGGTTTGTTTTATCTTTGCATTAATAAGAATCTATGCAGTCTCATCAATTAATCACACCAGAAAAGAACGAAAATAAATTGTACGTATATGCCATCCGCATTCGCCACTGGGTCCCGTCATCACCCGTTAGGTTACTTAACTAACGACAGAGCGAGGACTGGACTAGCGTGGGTGCAAAACATATACAACATCTACTAGTATATATATAAATATATAACAATCGTTTCAGGCATGATATAAGCAACATCACAGAAACATCACAGAATGGTGGATAATCCGGAGCCCCGGGTTTCACTTGAGCCGCAAGTGAGACCCGACGTTCCATGTCGTGTGGATAGCATGTGCAATGAAACCTAGACCCCTACGAGCGCGGCAAGTTACCCGCCAAAACCAGAAGTGAGGCAGCCCCCTTTAGCAACGTGAATGGACCACCCAGCACTTCACGGAATATGGTAACTTGAGCACCCCTCCTGGGTCACTTATACCCCCTACGAGTGCGGCGAACAACCCGCCAATTCTAGTGTAAGGTCCCCTCCGTCCCAACGCCATGAGATGCGGACCAGTTGCCCTCTAGAATCCGGCTATTCGTGCACCCCACCACGGGGTAATCCTAGTACAGAAAAGAAAATAATATACAAGGGTGACATCGACCTCAGCCCGGTCGTGCCCCAAAAGAATAATATACAAACTGGCAGTGACGGCAGTCCACATGTCGGACGCTCGCCCCGCAATATCAAATGCACAAATGAAATAAAACTGTACTAACATTGCACCATAGCTATCCACCACGGCGATCCAACTAACATCACAGCACATCACAGAATATCAACGTGAATGTCACGTTCGCAAACCCGTCTAAAAGACATATAGCAATTAGACGAGTTTACCGATCAAATGACATTCACGGTCACAGATAGAAATGTAAGTACTGATAAACGCACACTTAAATATCGATCGACTAAGTTCCAAATTGGCCCCAATAGCAAAACAACACTTCACAGAAACCTGGGCCAAAACAGTATATGTCAAAAACCACAATTTCCAGTAAATGAGCTACAGTGAAAATTTGAAGACCCGTAGCCACTAAATGGCTGCGGAACCGCCGCCAATGGGGGGGAAGTGCGGCGGTTCCGCGGCACTTTGGAGGCTTCAGGAGCTGAAATTTTCACTGTACCCTTACAATTGCCTGCACGGATTTTTAAGATACCTGAAATAATTTTTTACCACTTTTGAAAATCGACAGCAGATTGAAAAATGAAATCATGATTTCCGAAACTTTCATCGATCGATGTTTTAAGCACGTCTAAACAAGCTAGTAAGCGGTTTAAGGGTGGCTCTGAAACCATGAAGGGTCCCGCCAGCGCCCCGGCCATGAAACGGTGGCCAAAATGCTGAACAAAAATTTCTAAACCGGCGCTACCGTTACCCGATTTCCGGATCGACCTTAAACCCTAAACTAGCAAATTAAACTAAGAGTTAGAATTGTTATACCGAGTTGATCCAAGTCCTTCGGTCTTCATTCCAAGCTCCTAGCGGTTCTTTGATGATATTTGGTTGCCGGTCTTCCTCCATCTCCGATGATCCACCCGAGGGAAACGGCGCAAGCTCCAACCTCGTCGAACGAGATAACCGACGATCCAAAGTCGCTAGCGATGGAGAGTGGGGGAGTAGTAGTGTGTCGATATATTTTCTCTCATCCCTTGAGCTCAAGAGAGCATCCAAAGAAGATGAATGAAGGTGAGGGAATGAACTTTGGCATGAACAAAAATGGTTAAGGGCTTTGTGTGAATGAGAGAGTGAGCTTGTATGTAAATTAATCATCCAACCCCAAAATGAAAATGAACCACACCCCTTCTCTAAAGTGGCCGGCCCCTCTCCCCCTCTCATTTCCAAGAAAAGAAAAAAATAACCAAAGTCAAAAACCAATAAACAAATGAACCATACTTTGTTCCATGCCATGTCCATGTCCATGCCACCTCACACCGTCCACCTCATTATAAAAAACAAATGAATTTCCTAAAAAGGAAAATCAATAATGAGATGGCAATTCTTCTACAAGCTATTCCGTATAAAATACGGAATACTTCCCGGTACATGTATCGAAATACATATACGCGTATTCGTACCAAAATACGAATAGCCGAGAGAAAATAAATAGTGAAAAATAATACTAGAATACATATATATAAATACATATGTAAATTATTAAATCAAAACCTGATTTAATAAACTGGCTTAATCCTAACCCGCTAGTATTATCAACTGTCCAATTAAAGTCTGCGCAGCAAGTGCACATATTTAATCGGACATCTGTATGTATCAACATACCTCATGTACACCATATCGCCTGAACCGTGAAAACTCTCTGTGTGGGACTCTAAAGAATCGTCAAAACGCTGGCAGTTGGTTTAACCACAAGCACGTCAGCGGCACTAGCTGTACGTAACGGCTATCCAGGTATTGAGCGAAAGGGAGGCCAACGAGCAAACTCATGCAGAACCCCTACTGAGCCTGACAGTGGCAATATCCGTACAGTCCGGTCTGTTCGTCTAAGAGTATCACATATCGAGTCTAGGGGGTGGAATAAGTCAGACCCCTAACAACGCGATATTTAGTGCCGGCATGTAACCCATCACCGCTTGAGAAACTATCGATCCTGGATCGGTAATTCTCGTTCACCATGGTCATGGATTTCTGGTGATGGCCACCCGTACACAATGCGACATCAACCCCCAATACCGGGAGAGACGAATCATCGACGATCCGATCACTGCCTCCATGTGGCTCGGGACTGTACCCAACTAAAACCTGTTTGCACGACTCCTTTGAGCCGTGGTAGGGTAGTAATCAAAGCACAGTGGGAACTCACACGAGACAAATGACGATCTCTGGTCGACAGACTAATCTGTACACATGTCACCTGGGAACTGCTATCTGACAATAGGTATAATACCAACTAGCAGGTTCCCGGCGAGTCCGTCCAGTGTACTCATAACCCAATGAGCACGTGCATACTATCTTAGGTGAACAAACTAACACCAATGGCTTGTGAGACCTGGCCACCGTCCCTCGTCGGGGTCTCGATCAGTATACACCAGTCTACACTGGAGTATCGATGCCCGGTCTCGATACTCCTACGACTAGGGACATTTAAGGATGTGCTTATAGACCCCAGCTCCCACATATATGATCGCCATCATAATGCTGGCAGTCAAGCAAGAATTCTATGGGCTCTATCAACATGTACATGATGATAAAGACAAACCAGATAGTATACTATCATCTTGAGTAAGACTATTTTATCGGTATAGGTCCTCACTCAATCATCATAATCACAAGTCCACGACTATGATAATTGCCTTGAGGGCACTATAGCCAACACCCCCACGTGCAAAGCGCGTAAGCACTCACATGCAATGCATGTGAGTACTGGCTTCAGACAGGAATAAATCCTATGATAGCACCCACGTGTTAAACATGTGAGTTTCCTTACCGCATTCTTATGGCAGCGCTCACATGCAAGCGCCGTTGCCATATATGTATAAGGCAGCGCTCACGTGATATTCACGTGAGCACCCCCAATTTAAAACGCTCTTATATGATAGAAATAAATTTTATGTGATAGAATTAAATTCAATTTCGGAAATATTTTCACTGGTCTTTCTAATATGAAAAGATCTTTCTCCAACAGAGAATCTTGAATTTAAAATCCAATGAAGATAAAATCATCAATTAAACCATCTGATAGAATTAAATTTTATGTGGGAAATATTTCCCTAATCTTTCTAAAATAAAAAAAATCTTCTCTATTAAATAAAATTGTAACGACTCTGTTTTAATCACTACTAAAATAGGGGGTTGCCTCTACGGATAATGAAATCCGTAAGGGCAGATTTATTTTGGCCCTATAGACTAATCCGTAAGGCCAGACGGTTGCCCCTACGGTCCCAGACGTTTTAATTTAAAAATATTAAATCGTAATTTATTGTTTGCTCCTACGGAGCCGCAAACCAATGACCTACGGACTAATCCGTATGGGCATCTAAACGGGGATTTAATAAAAAAAGACACAGAAATGCCCTACGTTGATTATCTCTCTCTCGCGCGTGAAACTCCCAAAATCCCCAAATCTCTCGTTCCCGCCGCATCGCCGATCTCGTCGCTGTTCTCGTCGTCGTTCTCTCTCTTTCGTTCCCGATCTCGTCGCCGTTCTTCCTCGTCGCCGATTGCATCGATTGTCGACCACCGATCGATCGCCTCCTCCACCGCACAGGTTAGTAAATCTTCAATTAAACAAAATTTTGATTATTTTAGGGCTAGAGTTTAGGGTTTGGGTACCGATGAGGGTTAAGGTTAGGCATCGGTTGGGGTTAGCGTTAGGGTTAGGGTTGGGGTTGCGGTTGGGACTGGGGCTGGGGTTGCGGTTGGGGTTGGGGTTCGGCTGGGGTTGCGGTTGGGGTTGGGGTTGGGGTTAGGGTTAGGGTTGGGGTTCGGCTGGGGCTGGGGCTGAGGTTAGGGTTAGGGTTGGCGTTGGGGTTCGGCTGGGGCTAGGGTTAGGGTTAGGGTTGGGTTGTGATTTTTAGGAAAATTTAACTCGATAAAGCCAAAAATTACCATTTTTGGTATCGGATATGGAACGGAATAGGTGTTATCGTTTTCGTATACGGATATGGATGGTCGTCAAAAATGAAAATATAGGGTCATCGTCGGAGGATGATATGTCGATATCCGAGTCGGAAAATGAGGAAGACGAGAATGAAGATTATTTTTAGATTTATGTTTTGATTGATCACTTTTATGCGTATGGTTATTGTTATAGTTAATGGCGTAGTTAGGATATGAACATGGTTTGTTTATCGGTCACTTTTTAGTATGTTAGAATCGTAGGTTTAATATGATGATAAATTGTCTTATGATTTGATTTAGTTTTTGACATTATGTTTATATCTTTATGTTTTAACTTTGAATGCATCTAGGCATGTATTATTTAGTTAACTTATTTTCTTTTACCAATGTTTGTTGTGAATCGTGATACTTCATATTTATATTTTTCCAATTCTGTTCGATCTTCGTTAGTTTATTTGATATATATTCTTTCAACTTAAATTTATATTATATTCATCTTGTTTATTGATTTCTTTTCTATGTTGAAGGTATGTATCTCAATCTCAAGTCTAATGCATCTTAGTTCTTTAATGCTCAATTCTTCATATATCTTATTCTCAAGTTGCAACTTGCAAGTAACTAAGTAAGTATTATTTCATAAGTTTAAAATCATGTTATATCAGTTACTTTATATTTTATTTAAATACTTCATATAGTCTATGTGACGAGAAGATTCAATCGTATGATAACCGATAGAAGCCTTACCCCCGACAGCCGAAACACACACATACAACAAGAATACACAACAAACGCATCATTAGAGAGTGGTTTAAGATGTTCAAGTTAAAACCAATATATGATACTCGATGATAATATGAAATTTTCATATTCTCATCGATACTCATATATGAAACTCAAAGCGCCACTTAGTCCCCGTCTATCGGTTAACATACGTTCGATGTTCGTCATGATATAGAACTATACGAAGGTTGTTAAATATCGGACGGTATAGCTCGATACTAACAACCGTCGTATAGTCTATGTGACGAGAAGATTCAATCGTATGATAACCGATAGATTTGTCCCGTGTGTACAAGTTAGGAATGTATAAAGCAAACACCTTCATTCACTTATGTTTTCATCCGTTTCGAGATATTTCGTCGGTACCTTTCCGCTGGTTCTCCGTGTACAAAGATAGATTAGATGTTCATTTCAACATTGTTTTACAGCTTTGAAATGATTATCTATTCTATTACAGTGTACTCGGAGAACAACGGGGAGTGGCTGCCGAAATTTACTCGAAACGGTTGAAAGCACAAGCGTATGGGTGTTCACTCTATACATTCTTAATGGGATAGAAGCCTTACCCCCGACAGCCGAAACACATACATACAATAAGAATACACAACAAACGCATCATTAGAGAGTGATTCAAGATGTTCAAGTTAAAACCAATATATGATACTTGATGATAATATGAAACTTTCATATTCTCATCGATACTCATATATGAAACTCAAAGCGCCACTTAGTCCCCGTTTATCGGTTAACATACGTTCGATATTCGTCGTGACATAGAACTATACGAAGGTTGTTAAATATCGGACGGTATAGCTCGATACTAACAACCGACGTATAATCTATTGACAAGAAGATTCAATCGTATGATAACCGATAGATTTGTCCCGTATGGACAAGTTAGGAATGTATAAAGCAAACACCTTCATTCACTTGTGTTTTCATCCGTTTCGAGATATTTCGTCGGTACTTTTCCGCTGGTTCTCCGTGTACAAAGATAGATTAGATGTTCATTTCAACGTTGTTTTACAGCTTTGAAATGATTATCTATTCTATTACAGTGTACTCGGAGAACAACGGGGAGGTGCTGCCGAAATTTACTTGAAACGGTTGAAAGCACAAGCGAATGTGTGTTCACTCTATACATTCTTAATGGGATAGAAGCCTTACCCCCGACAGCCGAAACACACACATACAATAAGAATACACAATAAACGCATCATTAGAGAGTGGTTTAAGATGTTCAAGTTAAAACCAATATATGATACTCGATGATAATATAAAATTTTCATATTCTCATCGATACTCATATATGAAACTCAAAGCGCCACTTAGTCCCCGTCTATCGGTTAACATACGTTCGATGTTCGTCATGATATAGAACTATACGAAGGTTGTTAAATATCGGATGGTATAGCTCGATACTAACAACCGTCGTATAGTCTATGTGACGAGAAGATTCAATCGTATGATAACCGATAGATTTTTCCCGTGTGTACAAGTTAGGAATGTATAAAGCAAACACCTTCATTCACTTGTATTTTCATCCGTTTCGAAATATTTCGTCGGTACCTTTCCGCTGGTTCTCCGTGTACAAAGATAGATTAGATGTTCATTTCAACGTTGTTTCACAGTTTTGAAATGATTATCTATTCTATTACAGTGTACTCGGAGAACAGCGGGGTAGTGCTGCCGAAATTTACTCGAAACGGTTGAAAGCACAAACGAATGGGTGTTCGCTCTATACATTCTTAATGGGATAGAAGCCTTACCCCCGACAGCCGAAACACATACATACTATAAGAATACACAACAAACGCATCATTAGAGAGTGATTCAAGATGTTCAAGTTAAAACCAATATATGATACTTGATGATAATATGAAACTTTCATATTCTCATCGATACTCATATATGAAACTCAAAGCGCCACTTAGTCCCCGTTTATCGGTTAACATACGTTCGATATTCGTCGTGACATAGAACTATACGAAGGTTGTTAAATATCGGACGGTATAGCTCGATACTAACAACCTACGTATAATCTATTGACAAGAAGATTCAATCGTATGATAACCGATAGATTTGTCCCGTGTGGACAAGTTAGGAATGTATAAAGCAAACACCTTCATTCACTTGTGTTTTCATCCGTTTCGAGATATTTCGTCGGTACCTTTCCGCTGGTTCTCCGTGTACAAAGATAGATTAGATGTTCATTTCAACGTTGTTTTACAGCTTTGAAATGATTATCTATTCTATTACAGTGTACTCGGAGAACAACGGGGAGGTGCTGCCGAAATTTACTCGAAACGGTTGAAAGCACAAGCGAATGGGTGTTCACTCTATACATTCTTAATGGGATAGAAGCCTTACCCCCGACAGCCGAAACACACACATACAAAAAGAATACACAACAAACGCATCATTAGAGAGTGATTCAAGATGTTCAAGTTAAAACCAATATATGATACTCAATGATAATATGAAACTTTCATATTCTCATCGATACTCAAATATGAAACTCAAAGCGTCACTTAGTAATCAACGACCTATGTTGTTTTTTCAGAGAGTTGTGTGCTAAAACACTGGAGGTTGTGACGCTGGATAAACTAGAAAATTCTATTGCGTTGATACTTTGCAAGTTTGAGCGTATTTTCCAACCATCATTTTTCGATATCATAATACACCTGACGGTTCATCTTGCAACTGAGGCTAAGTTAGCCAGGCCGGTACAATATCGATGGATGTATCCCGTCGAGAGGTACGTGGAATTTTTCGTTTCGTGCAATTTTTAAAATTATTATTGTCCTGTATGCCCGTATTTATTTATTCAACATATTTTCTTTAGGTACCTCTATACTTTTAAAAAGTATATACGCAATAGAAATCGACCAGAGGGTTCTATCATGCAAGGTTATCTTCTTGATGAAGCAACCATATTTTGTTTCCGCTATCTGGACGAGAACATTGAGACGAGACTTAACCGGCCTCGAAGAATTCAAGACGGGCCATATGGTAAAGCCGATTATAAGAGGGTAGACACTATATTTATCAACAAGATATACCGGTTTATCTTTCTTAATTGCGCATGTCTTGAACAAATTAGAGAGTAAGTTTTTTTTGGATTAATTGTTATATTTGTGTTTGTGTGTGTATGAAATGATATAATATTAATGTCATAATTTATTGTCGAAAACAGAATTCATTTTAACGAGGTACGTGAGGGGCATCCTGATTGGAACGATGAACGATTGGAAAAATATCATCAGTATAATTTTTGCGATTGGGTTGCAGATCATCTAAGTTATTTGAATAACATGTTATTGCTATCAGTTTTAATCTAAACTTATATCGTTATGTATTTGTCGTAAAATTTGTTTTGTTAGATCCACGATCCGAACTTGTCTGCATAATTTGAGAGTGATTCATGATGTTTAGCTCAATTTCCTAGTATGGAGATTGCATATTATAAAGGATTCGGTGTCCTTAAATACAAATTCGAAGTTAAGGACATAGAAACATCTAGAACCACTCAGAATAGTGGGATTGCGACGGTAGGATCGGACAATGTGATTTATTATGAATACTTAAATTGTATACTCGGCATCCACTATCCCGGATGATCAGAACCCTTTTATATATTCCAGTGTACTTGGTACGATACGCGAATCGATACGGATAAGTGGAGAAGCAATTTTGGGACTTGGAAAGATGAATATGGATTGACCAGTGTGAACGCACTTCGATTTTACGGTCAGGAAGATCCGTTTATCTTTTCGAACCAAGCGTTCCAAGTATATTACTCACAGTGTTTGAAGTATCCGGGATGGAGTGTCACATGACGTTGGAAACCCAGGGATGTCTACGATGTCCCAGAATTCGAGAACAGCGATGAGGATGAAGAAGAGAGAAGACTTAGAGTGCTCTGACCGTCTGTTTCGAAAGACGAGTTATCTTCGGCCGATCATGAAGTTACGTAGGTTAGAAATGATATCGATGATGAAATCCAAGTAGATATGTCTAATGCGCCCACGAAACGAAAAATGTTATCAGTAATGTTATATTATTACTTCACATTTTACGATCTACACTAGTAAAATAGGGGGTTGCCCCTACGGATGGAAATATCCGTAGGGGCATATTTAACTTGGCCCTACGGATTAATCCGTAGGGCTAAAAGGTTGCCCCTACGGGCACTGACGTCCAAGAATAAAAATATTAATTCTTAATTTGGTGTTTGCCCCTACGGAGCCGCAAACAAAGGACCTACGGGTATATCCGTAGGGGAAAGTAAATATCGTTTTAAAATAAAGCCAGATTGAAAAGCCTACGCTCATTTTCTCTCTCTCCCTCAAACGCGCGCGAAAAACCCCAAATCGCCACCGTCGCGTCGCCACCGTCGTTGGGCAGAGTCGCCACCGTCGTCGCCACCGCCGATTTCGTCGCCACCGTCGTCGCCACCGCCGGTTTCTTCGCCAATTCGCCACCGTCGTCGCTCCAGTCCACCAGCGCACCCGTTCAAGTATAAATCTCGAGGTAAATTAAAGCATTTTTGGATTATTCATGGCTGGGTCTGGGTTGCGCACGCGAGAGTTGGGTTTTGGCAGGGGCGCGGTAGCGTCGGGGTCGGGGTCGGGGTCGGGGTCGGGGTAGGGTTGGGGTTGGGGTTCGGCTGCTGCTGGGGTGGGGCTGGGGTTAGGGTTACGGTGGGGCTGGGGTTAGGGTTACTGTGGGGCTGGGGTAGGGTTACGGTGGGCTGGGGTTAGGGTTGGGGCTGGGGTTAGGGTTACTGTGGGGCTGGGATTAGGGTTATGAGAGGCATGTCAGCATATTTATGTGTAATAATTGAGAGGATCAAGCTAAGTTCTATGCAAGCAGTCCCTTAGAATACATAGATAGCTAGCCTTACATTTTAAATTAACATATTCCATAGTTGTCTTAATGGTAAGGCAGATACCCATATTGTGTAAGAGCTGACATTAATACAACCATAGGGAGCTGACAGATTATACATCTCATGTGGCATTAAAATCTATAAATGGACATACGAGATAATGCAAAGAAAGAGCAATAGATCAAGACTAAATCAACTTTCCTATGCTTTATGATTTCAGCGGATAGCTCAAGTTTAGTTTCAACTTTATATTCTTATTTTTCTCTCTTTTTTCTTTAGTGCTTCTTCCTCCATTTCTTTGAAGAGTCTCTCACAGCGAAATACACTCCAATTGCTGTTGAAGATTTTAGAATGTATCCAGAATTTAAGAAAAAAATGTTGTGCCCCTTATGCTTCTGTTATTCAACTCCTTCCATACACTCTGGACTTCTCAAATTTAAAAACTATTAGAAGTGTACTTGTTTATCATACATTGAACACACCATGCATGCTATTTCTTTCACTCTCTTGTGGCATGATATTGATAGTTTATGTGAGAGTAAGACCATAACAAACATAGAAAATATTTCAACTAAGATATGAGAGACCGCTCCTAAAGAAAAACTAAAAGAGGTTAACAATGTAAAGATCAATTCCTATTCATTCTTTCCAATGTATAAAAAAAAATCATATTTTTTTAACATTACAAATCTTTGCACAAGCGTGCAGCCGCACACAAATAGCCGTGTCCCTAACTAATATGTAACCATGACACATGGCAGATGAGGTGTCTCATAACTCAATATTAGCGATTTCCATGATCACGACACGTGGCAGATGAGGTGTCTCATAACGCTTTATGATATCAGTATCCTATATTTATAGTTTTAATTGTTGATTGTTATAGATGTATACCATTGCAATAATAGTTTTTGGTTGATGAATGCTATTGCAATGTAGGATGATCAGTTCTATCAATCTTGATCTCAATGGTTTAAAATCATGTTACACATACAACACGAATGCACAACAAACGCATAATTAGAGAGCGACTCGAGATATTCGGGTTAAAACCAATATATGATACTCGATGATGATATGAAACCTTCATATTCCCATCGATACCCGTATATGAAACTAAAAGCGCCACTTAGTCCCCGTCTATCGGTTAACATACGTGCGATGCTCGTCGTGACCTAGAACTATACGAAGGTTGTCAAATATCGGACAGTATGGCTCGATACTAACAACCGTCGTATAGTCTACGCGACGAGAAAATTCAATCGTATGGTAACCCATAGATTTGTCCCGAGTGGACAAGTTAAGAATGTATAAAGCAAACGACTTCATTCACTTGTGTTTTCATCCGTTTCGAGATATTTCGTCGGTACCTTTCCGCTGGTTCTCCGTGTACAAAGATAGATTAGATGTTCATTTCAACGTTGTTTCACATCTTTGAAATGATTATCTATTCTATTACAGTGTACTCGGAGAACAGCGGGGAGGTGCTGCCGAAATTTACTCGAAACGGTTGAAAGCACAAGTGATGGGCGTTCGCTCTATACATTCTTAATGGGATAGAAGCCTACCCCCGACAGCCGGAACACATACATACAAACGCATAATTAGAAAGCGATTCGAGATGTTCGGGTTAAAACCAATATATGATACTCGATGATAATATGAAACCTTCATATTCCCATCGATACCCATATATGAAACTAAAAGCGCCACTTAGTCCCCGTCTATCGGTTAACATACGTGCGATGCTCGTCGTGACCTAGAACTATACGAAGGTTGTTAAATATCGGACAGTATAGCTCGATACTAACAACCGTCGTATAGTCTACGCGACGAGAAAATTCAATCGTATGGTAACCCATAGATTTGTCCCGTGTGGACAAGTTAAGAATGTATAAAGCAAACGCCTTCATTCACTTGTGTTTTCATCTGTTTCGAGATATTTCGTCGGTATCTTTCCGCTGGTTCTCCGTGTACAAAGATAGATTAGATGTTCATTTCAACGTTGTTTCACAGCTTTGAAATGATTATCTATTCTATTACAGTGTACTCGGAGAACAGCGGGGAGGTGTTGCCGAAATTTACTCGAAACGGTTGAAAACACAAGTGATGGACGTTCGCTCTATACATTCTTAATGGGATAGAAGCCTACCCCCGACAGCCGGAACACATATATACAAACGCATAATCAGAGAGCGATTCGAGATGTTCGGGTTAAAACCAATATATGATAATATGAAACCTTCATATTCCCATCGATACCCATATATGAAACTAAAAGCGCCACTTAGTCCCCGTTTATCGGTCAACATAACGTGCGATAATTTATTCTTTTCAACGACAAACGCACACACAAAGCATATACATGGATTTTCTCCTTTGTCAGTAACTATCTCGTTCTTATATTTCTCAATGTAGTCAGCATAACCTACAATTTATATGTTATTCAGTCTAACATGGCCCATGAGTACGTCAGAGTTAAGGACTGGATGTATGTGGATTGGAAACAACGTATGCAACCTAAGTTTGTCGCAGGAGTTGCTGCTTTCCTTGAATTTGCACGAGCACATAATAAGATCATAATAGAGAAGATTCTCTGTCCGTGCGATAGATGTGGCAATAAGTACTGGCAGAAGGTAGAATTGGCAGAGCTTCATATTGTAAAACATGGGTTTACTAGACTTTATTCAACTTGGAAATATCACGGGGAAGGAGAAGAATGCAGTACTGCGGTAGAAGAAGGAGAACACGATAATGCGGCAGGAGAAGAAGAAGAATTCGGTAATACGGCAGGATACGGAAATTTATTTGCATCAGAAGAAATGGAGGATATGGTAGAGGCTGCCCTAGGTGAATCTATTCGTACCGAAGATGACATTCCTTCCGGTCAAGGACCGCGTGCGGATAAATATGAAAATTTCATGAATGATGCTAGGATACCAATTTATGACAATGCGAAGTATTCCACCCTCTCATGGTTCGTCCAAATTTTCCAAATTAAGTGTCTAAATGGATGGAGCAACAAGTCATTCACAATGCTTCTTTCGTTCTTGAAAGATTCTATGCCTCCGGGAAATAATGTGCCCGAAAGCTGGTACGAAGCCTAGAAAATGATGTCTGATTTGGGTCTAAAGTGCGAGAAGATTCAAGCATGTCCTAAAAATTGCGTGTTGTACCGGAAAGAGAATTCAGATTTGAAAGAGTGTCCAACATGCGGAGAGGCCAGGTATAAGCCGAAAGATTCTGATAAGAAGCCTGATATACCTGTGAAGATAGCACGATATTTTCCCATAACACAGAGGCTACAGAGGCTATTCAGGTGCAAGAAAACAGCCGAGGCAATGATTTGGCATCACCGTGCTCCTCCAAGCGAAAATGGAAAAATGAGCCATCCAGGAGATTCACCGGCATGGAAGGATTTCGATAGGAGGCACACAATATTCAGTAGCGATCCTCGCAATGTCCGGCTCGGACTGGCTGCCGATGGCTTCTGCCCATTCAACTATATGGCTGGAAGTCACAGTACATGGCCCGTTGTAATGATAATTTATAATCTGTCGCCTTGGTTGGCTATGGACCAATCATACTTTATGATGCCTCTTCTTATCGACGGACCAAACTCACCGGGGAACAATATCGACGTCTATCTCCGACCTCTGATTGAGGAGCTGAAAACTTTGTTTATTGATGGTGTAGAGACATATGATTCAAACACAAATACAACCTTCATACTGCGTGCGGCTTTAATATGGACAATTAATGACTTTCCTACGTATGGAATGCTTTCAGGTTGGTCCGTACATGGTCACAAAGCATGTCCTCATTGCCATGAACACACAACATCAAAATTTTTGAATTTTAGCAGGAAGGTTTGTTATTGCAGCCATCGACGTTTTCTGCCTCCAGACCACCCCTATAGGTTAGACACGGTTCACATTGATGGTCATCAGGAGCTTCTTGGGCCTCCATCCCCATTGTCCGGAGAGGACGTGACTGCTAAATGGGATGGTTACAATAACGTGACCTTCGGGATGGATCCGACGAGACAGGTCAAACCACAATATTGGAACAAGTTAAGCATTTTCTTCGAGCTTCCGTACTGGTCTACAAATTCAGTGCGTCATTGTCTGGATGTCATGCATATAGAGAAGGGAGTATCAGAGCACATACTTAACTTGCTTCTGTGTAAAGACGGGAAATCGAAAGACAACATGAATACCCGGATGGATCTACAAGAGTGGGGAATAAGAAGTGAACTGCACCCTAAACCGGTAGCGGGTAAACCGGGCAAGTTTGTACTTCCCAATGCCGCTTATCATATGTCACAACCGGAGAAGAAAAGATTCCTGCAGGTGTTGCATGATTTGAAAGTCCCCACAGGTTTCTCAGGATCATTCAGCAAGAAAATAAAAATTGTGAAGGGCAAGATCGATGGGCTGAAAAGTCATGACCACCATGTTATCGTGGAGCACCTTCTTCCATTAGCCCTCAGGACTTCTCTCCCCGACTCGGTTGGTCTAGTAATCAACGACCTATGTTGTTTTTTCAGGGAGTTATGTGCTAAAACGCTGGAGGTTGCGACGCTGGATAAACTAGAAAATTCTATTGCGTTGTACTTTGCAAGTTTGAGCGTATTTTCCCACCGTCATTCTTCGATATCATAATACACTTGACGGTTCATCTTGCAACTGAGGCGAAGTTAGGCGGACCGGTACAATATCGATGGATGTATCCCGTCGAGAGGTACGTGTAATTTTTCGTTTCGCGCAATTTATAAATTTATTTTTGTCATGTATGCCCGTGTTTATTTATTCAACATATTCTCATTAGGTACCTTTACACTCTTAAGAAGTATATACGCAATAAAAATCGACCAGAGGGTTCTATCATGCAAGGTTATCTTCTTGATGAAGCAACCACATTTTGTTCCCGCTATCTGGACGAGAACATTGAGACAAGGCTTAACCGACCACGAAGAATTCAAGACGGGCCATATGGTAAAGCCGAGTATAAGAGGGTAGACACTATGTTTATCAATAAGATATACCGGTTTATCTTGCTTAATTGCGTATGTCTTGAACAAATTAGAGAGTAAGTTCTTTTGGATTAATTGTTATATCTGTGTTTGTGTGTGTATGAAATGACATAATATTAATGTCACAATTATTTGTCGAAAACAGAACTCATTTTAACGAGGTATGTGAGGGGCATCCTGATTGGAATGAAGAGCGTTTGGAAAAATACCATCAGGATAATTTTTGTGATTGGGTCACAGAGCATGTAAGTTATTCGAATTACATTTTATTGCTATCAGTTTTAATCTAAACTTGTATCGTTATGTATTTATCGTAAAATTTGTTTTGTTAGATCCACAATCCGAACTTGTCTGCATCATTTGAGAGTGATTCAAGATGTTTAGCTCAATTTCCTAGTATGGAGGTTGCACATTACAAAGGATTTGGTGTCCTTGGATACAAATTCGAAGTTAAGGACATAGAAACATCTAGAATCACTCAGAATAGTAGGATTGCGACGGTAGGATCGGACGGTGTGATTTACTATGGGTACTTAAATTGTATACTCGGCATCCACTATCCCGGACGATCAGAACCCTTTTATATATTCCACTGTACTTGGTACGATCCGCGAACCGATACAGACAGGTGGAGAAGCAGTCTTGGGACTTGGAAAGATGAATATGGATTGACCAGTGTGAACACACTTCGATTTTACGGTCAGGACGATCCGTTTATCTTTCCGAACCAAGCGTTCCAAGTATACTACTCACAGTGTTTGAAGCATCCGGGGTGGAGTGTTGTATGCCGATGGAAACCTAGAGATGTCTACGATGTCCCAGAATACGAGGACAGCGATGAGGACGAAGAAGAGAGAAGGCTTAAAGTGCTTCGACCGTCTGTTTCGAAGGACGGGTTGTCTTCGACCGATCATGAAGTTACGTGGGTTAGAAATGACATCGACGATGAAATCCAAGTAGATATGTATGATGCGCCCACGAAACGAAAAAGGTTATCAGTAATGTTATATTATTACTTCACATTTTACGCTCTAGATCATATATAGTCAATACTTTTAATGATTTTCTAATGCGTCCACGAACCGTTTATCTAGATTTGATGACGATGTCGGGAGCAGCGAGGGGCGGCAGGAGCTCCAGCCGCGGCAGAGGCAGAGGCAGAGGCAGAGCGGTTCTGCCGCCCGGAGAGCTCCGTAGGGAGCTTCAGAGGGCCGGTCTTGCACCCAGATCGGAGACCCCTTCGGATTCCTCCTTCCGTGTTGATTTGGCCACGCCTCCAGGTATACTGCACGCATATCCATTTTGAATGTAATATTACAGATATTCATGCATGTTTATGTCAAAATTACTTATATTGTCAATGTTTGATTGTCTAGTTGTTGGTGATGCGTCCACTTCTGGGACAGAGGCCACCCCCGCTCCTCCAGGTATGTTTATATATCATATAGTGTATGTATATTGATTTAGAATGCTATATCATAAATATACACATTCCTTTTGCGCTTACTTAGCAATTTTTATTATTGTCTAGCTGTAGGTGGTGACACCACCGCACCTGCGGGTATGTTTATATGTCCTATAGTGCATGCATATTGATTTAGAACGTTATATTATTGATCTACACATTCTTTTTGCAATTACTTATAAAATCTTTTTTTAATTGTCTAGTTGTTGGTCCTGCGTCCACATCTGGGACAGAGGCCACCCCCGCTCCTCCAGGTATGTTTATATATCATATAGTGTATGTATATTGATTTAGAATGCTATATCATAAATATACACATTCCTTTTTCTCTTACTTAGCAATTTTTATTATTGTCTAGCTGTAGGTGGTGACACCACCGCACCTGCGGGTATGTTTATATGTCCTATAGTGCATGCATATTGATTTAGAACGTTATATTATTGATCTACACATTCTTTTTGCAATTACTTATAAAATCTATTTTTAATTGTCTAATTATAGGTGGTGCGTCCACACCTTCCACAGGGGCCACTCCTGCCGCTTCCATACCCTCCGCATCGTCTGCAGGTTAGTATGAATAAATTTAAAATATTTATTTATTTTACATATGCTCTATAGAATAAATATGAACTTCATGGAGATTTAGCGTCGATGTTTATTTTATAGTTGGAGGGGATGCGTCCGGGTCCGGGACCCCGGTTGTTCCTCACCGGAGGAACTATCGTCCCGCTCGTGCTGCTGCTCGGGCCCAGGCTTGTGCGCTATTCACCGGAGGTATATATCACACTTGAATTTTTGTTTAACCTTGATTTCTTAATACAACTTTGTCTTATTATTGATTGTCTTGATATTTCTTGCAGACGCAGGGCCTCTCCATCCCCAGAGGGGGACTCGAGGCCCGAATCAGTCCCATAGGCTGAGGCCTGATAGAGCTAGGGGGGAGGCAGCATTCCCCCAATTTTTTACCCTTGACTATCGCTATACCGGTCCTCATGCCGAGAGGTTCGGCCGGTATTTGGGGGACGAGAGCCGGATCGTGAAGAACTATCCACTTCACGTTGAGTGGGGCGAGCAGCACCAACGCTCATTCGCCCCCTTCTTTGAACAGGCTCGGGTATGTATTAATATATATTTTCATTTGATCTATCCAATATATTTATTATTAACACTTGCAATCTAATAACAATGTTTTTTTTGTATTTTCAGTTGGATTACGATTTTCAGCCTGTAGCCGACCCTGATCACCCGGGGAGGGTGCTCGACCTTCATGTTCTGTACAATGGCCTGATGAAGAACATGCAGGCCAAGGTCCGATACAATAGGAATGAGCTGAAGGCCGACTGCTACTCCCTGTGGATAGCGACCCCCGAGGCAGAGAGAGCGGCCCTCCTATCTACTCCGGCGTTTGCGAGAGTCGACGTAGAGACATGGCCTATATTGTGCGCTTATTTCGACTCCGAACGCAAACAAGTATGTATTTTAAATTTAATTCATTATTTATGATATAATTTATTTCTTTGTGTTTCTTAATTAGAAAACTAAATGTTAATGCGTTGTACAGAAACAGGCCGCTCAGAATACGGAGAACAGGAAGTCGGCGAAGAGGGGTCGCCCCACTTACACAGGTGGCTCGAGGAACATTACTCGAGCCATGGAGTTATCGGTAAATTAAGAGTTATTCTCTAATATTCTGCAATATTAAGAGTTATTCTCTAATATTTCTAATATTAAGAGTTACTTTCTAATATTGCAGACATCTCGGACCGTGGCGTCAGGTGGTACACCGAGCGTGCTGTCCGCATATCTTGCCGTCCACGGCACCTCGACAGATCCCGCCACGGGCGAGCTTCGATGTCCCGACGTCGCTACCCAGGAGTACTGCGTAAGTGTTAATATTTTTTCTACCCAAATTTGAAATTTTAGTTTTGGAAGGTTCAAGTTTAAATTTTATACTTATACTTTACTGCTTAATGTGGGTGTAGGAGCGGGTGGTTGAGCAAGGCCCAGGCCTCGGGGATCGATTTTACCGGACAGAACAATCCGAGGCTGCTGACCCCAGTTCTGGACGCCGCACACGGAGGGCACCACGGAGGTTGGGAGAGAGGCCGGGGATTGGGCCCTAGCAGGGCCCATATGAGGTTGGACTCCACCCCGGCGGTTACTTCCTCCGTCTCCAGTGACCGGCATGTCCATCAGGAACTGGATAGCTTGAGGG
Organism: Agapanthus africanus; assembly: GCA_030015575.1. Taxonomy (NCBI): domain Eukaryota; kingdom Viridiplantae; phylum Streptophyta; class Magnoliopsida; order Asparagales; family Amaryllidaceae; genus Agapanthus; species Agapanthus africanus. The sequence goes on along the minus strand of CM057348.1, from coordinate 103,152,480 downwards.
CCACCGTTCAGGAGTTGAAGGAGATGCTGGTATGTATACTACTTTATAGTAAAATATCATTTCATATTATATACATATCAACATATCTATAATTAGTACGTAGCTTGAGCTTATTTGGTTTTAGACTTAAGTCTGATTAATCATACATACATATGTAATTAAAATAAACAACGCTTTTCCAAACTAGATATCCAAACAGGGTTTCGAAATAACTTAATAATGAAACGAATTCGAATAATACACAGTGCTTACACGCTTCTTACACACGTTATGTCCAGACGCGACAGGGTAGATCGGCCGAGCCTCCACATGCATCTCCTTCGGCTGCGGCTCCGCAAGCCACTACATCGGCTGCGGTTCCGCAGACAACTCCTGTAGCTCCACCGCCCACTCAGACTCCCGCAGCCGCGGCTCCGCAAGCGACTACCTCGACGGCGGCTGCGCAGACCACATCGCCAGCTCCACATGCCGCTCAGACTCCCTTATATATAGCATTGCAGAGTGTATTGACCGAGGAGCAGGCGCGCGTTATTCTAACGTTATTCGGAGGTGGAGCTGGACCGAACTAGGGTAGCTTTTTGGTTCTTATTTTTTGAAACATGTATTTATATCACATTGTACTACATTTTGAAACGATATTGATATTGGTTTGTATTTATATCATATTCAGTTTTTGGGTTTCTTTTGTATATTATATATATGCGTGAGATGTGATTATGAATACTGCAATATATGATTTGATTGATGTATATAGTATTGTGCACAGGGCGGGAAAAAATCTAGCAGCCCATTTTTTAAAAAAAAATACAGACAATATGTACCTACGGATTAAGCCGTAGGTATAAATGTTTCCCCTACGGGCATATCCGTAGGGGCAAACTATCAGGAAACCTGATATTTTCCCACCTGATATCAGTGCAGGGTGTTGGGAGTGCCCCTACGGATATGTCCGTAGGGGCAACTGTTTATCCCCTACGAATTTATCCGTAGGGGCAAAATATCAGGTTTCCTGATATTTTCCCCCCGATCTCAGTGCAGGGTGTTGGGAATGCCCCTACGGATCTATCCGTAGGGGCTACTTTATATCCCCTACGGATACCTCCGTAGGGGTAGAAAAAGGACCTACGGATATATCCGTAGGTATATACAATATATTCAAAAAAAAATTAAATATATGATTTTATTACCCCTACGGGATACTCCGTAGGGGCTATAACACCTACCGAGATATCCGTAGGGGCATAAATTTGTCCGTAGGGGCAAGTTCAGGGCCTCAACTTGCACCTGCGGCCTTTGCACCTATGGGGTCATTTTTCGCCCCTACGTATATATCCGTAGGGGCAGTGGGTTGCCCCTACCGATAAATCCGTAGGGGCAACCCTTATTTGTAGTAGTGCTATATATATTGTCAATACTTGTAATGATTGTCTAATGCGTCCACGAACCGTTTATCTAGATTTGATAACGATGACGGGAGCAGCGATGGGCGGCAGGAGCTCCAGCCGCGGCACCGGCAGAGGCAGAGGCAGAGCGGTTCTGCCGCCCGGAGAGCTGCATAGGGAGCTTCAGAGGGCCGGTCTTGCACCCCGATCGGAGACCCCTTCGGATGCCTCCTTTCATGTGGACTTTGCCATACCTCCAAGTATATTGCACGCATATCCATTTTGAATGTAATATTATAGATATACATGCATGTTCATGTCAAAATTACTTATATTGTCATTGTTTGATTATCTAGCTGTTGGTGATGTGTCCACATCAGGGACAGAGGCTACTCCCGCATCTCCAGGTATGTTTATATATCATATAGTGCATGTATATTAATTTAGAATGCTATATCATAAATATACACACATTCATTTTGCTCTTACTTAGATAATCATTTTTTTATTGTCTAGCTGTAGGTGGTGCCTCCGCATCTCGGGCAAAGGCCACCACCACACCTGCGGGTATATTTATATATCCTTAGTGCATGCATATTGATTTAGAATGTTATATTATTGATCTACACATTCTTTTTGCAATTACTTATATAATTTTTTTTAATTGTCTAATTATAGGTGGTGTGTCCACATCTGACGCAGGGGCCACTCCCGCCACTTCCGTACCCTCCGCTCAGTCTCTAGGTTAGTATGAATAAATATAAAATATTTATTCATTTTACATATCCTCTAAAGAATAAATATAAACTTCATGGAAATTTAGCGTCAATGTTTATTTTCTAGTTGTAGGGGATGCGTCCGTATCCGGGTCACCGGCTGTTCCTAACCGGAGGAACTATCGTCCCGCTCGTGCTGCTGTGCCTGGGCCCAGGCTCGTGCTTTAGTCACCGGAGGTATATATCACACTTCAATTTCGTTAAACCTTGATTTCTTAATACAACTTTGTCTTAATATTGATTGTCTTGATATTTCTTGCAGACGCAGGGCCTCCCCATCCCCAGAGGGGGACTCGAGACCTGAATCAGTCCCACAGGATGAGGCCCGACAGAGCTAGGGGGGAGGTAGCATTCCCCCTCTTTTTTACCCCTGATTATCGCTATACCGGTGATCATGCCGAGAGATTCGGCCGGTATATGGGGGATGAGAGCCGGCTCGTGAAGAACTATCTACTTCACGTTGAGTGGGGCGACCAGCACCGGCGCTTATTCGCCCTCTTCTGGGATCAGGCTCGGGTATTAATATATATTTTCATTTGATTTATCCAATATATTTATTATTAACACTTGCAATCTAATAACAATGTTTTTTTTTGTATTTTCAGTTGGATTACGATTTTCAGTCTGTACCCGACCCTGATCACCCTGGGAGGGTGCTCGATCTTCACGCTCTGTACAATGGCCTGATGAAGAACATGCAAACGAAGGTCCGATACAACAGAAATGAGCTGAAGACCGACTGCTATTCCCTGTGGATGGCGACCCCCGAGGCAGAGAGAGCGGCCCTCCTATCTACTCCGGCCTTTGCGAGAGTCGACGTAAAGATATAGCCTCTATTGTGCAAATATTTCGACTCTCATCGCAAACATGTATATATGTATTTTAAATGTAATTCATTGTTTAGTATATAATTTATTTTTTTGTGTTGCTTAATTAGAAAACTAAATGTGAATGTGTTGTGCAGGAACAGGTCGATCAAAATAAAGAGAATAGGAAGTCAGCGAAGAGGGGTCGCCCCACTTATACAGGTGGCTCGAGGAATATTACTCGTGCCATGGAGTTATCGGTAAATTACAATAGACCGGCCTTTGTGATATAATGTAAAATTAAGAGTTGTTTTCTAATATATCTAATATTAAGAGTTATTTTCTAATATTGCAGAGAGCTCAGACCCTGGCGCAAGGTGGTACACCGAGCGTGCTGTCCGCATATCTTGCCGTCCACGGCACCTCGACAGATCCCGCCACGGGCGAGCTTCGATACCCCAACGCCGTTACCCAGGAGTATTGCGTAAGTGTTAATATTTATTCAACCCCTATTTGAAATTTTAGTTTTGAAAGGTTCAAATTGAAATGATATACTTATATTTTACTGGTTAATGTGGGTGTAGGAGCGGGTGGTTGAGCAGGCCGAGGAATCGGGGATCGATTTTACTGGACAGAACGATCCGATACTGCTGACCCAGTCCTGGACGCCGCACATGGAGGGAACCACGGAGGTTGGGAGAGAGGCCGGGGACTGGGCCCTAACAGGGCCCATATAAGGTTGGACTCCACTCCGGCGGTTACTTCCTCCGTCTCCAGTAAGCGACGTTTTCAGCAAGAACTGAAGAGCTTGAACGCCACCGTTCAGGAGTTGAAGGAGATGTTGGTATGTATACTACTTAATAGTAAAATATTTTGTCATATTATAGATAGCAACATATCCAATATTAGTACGTAGTATGAGCTTATTTGGTTGTAGACTTAGCTTTGTTTAATCATACATACATATCTAATTAAAATAAACTACGGTTTTCCAAACTAGATATCCAAACGAGGCCTAAGTCCCTAAGTATACATAGATTGGGGTTTCGAAATAACTTGATAATGATACGAACTCGACTAATAAACAGTTCTTTCTCGTTTATTACACACGTAGGTCCAGACGCGACAGGGTACATCGGCCGAGCCTTCATATGCATCTCCTTCGGCTGCGGCTCCGCAAGCCACTACATCAACTGCGGTTCCGCAGACAGCTCCTATAGCTCCACTGCCCGCTCAGACTCCCGCAGCCGCGGCTCCGCAAGACACTATCTCGACGGTGGCTGCGCAGACCACTCCAACAGCTCCACAGCCCGCTTAGACTCCCGCACACTCCGCATTGCATGATTTATTGACTCAGAGTATATCCGAGGAGCAGGCGCGCCAGATTATGGCGTTTATCAGAGGTGGAGCTGGACCGAGCTAGGGTAGCTTTTTAATTCTTATATTTTAAACATGTATTTATTTATATGATACATATTGTACTATATTTTGGACGATATTGATATTGGTGGTGTTTGCGTGTTTATATTGATATCATATTCTGCTTGTTGATTTCTTTTGTATATTATGCGTGAGATGTGATTATGAATACTGCGATATATGTTCTGCGTGCTGATTAATTTTATATATGATATATATATTATTGTGCATAGGGCGAGAAAAAAATAAGCCGCCATTTTTTTTAAAAAAAACTGATAATATGATCCTACGGATTAATCCGTAGGGACCAAGATTGCCCCTACGGATTAATCCGTAGGGCCTAACATACAGATTTATCCGTAGGGGTAAAATATCAGGATACCTGATATTTTGCTCCTATGATCGCAGTATTAGGGTTTACGCTTGTCCCTACGGATATATCCGTAGGGGCAAACAAATGACCCTACACAGGTATCCGTAGGGACAAAATATCAGGATACTTTGTCCTTACAGATTTATACCTACGCACTTATCCGTAGGGGCAACTGTTTAGCCCTACGGATAAGTCCGTAGGGACACCTAATTTATTTTATAAACAGATAAATTAAATAAATTTTTTGTCCCTACAGCCTAATCCGTCGGGACAACTGGACCTACACATTACTCCGTAGGGGCAAGTTTTTGACCGTAGGGGCATGTTCAAGGCTAAGACTTGCACCTACGGCGTTTGCACCAACAGGGTATTTTCTTGCCCCTACGGATATATCCGTAGGGGCAGTGGTTTGCTCCTACGGATAAGTCCGTAGGGGCAACCCTTATTTGTAGTAGTGAATGTACAGAAATTTTTTAAAGTTAATGTACAAATGGAGTATTTGTAAATCCTGACCATAAGTTATAAATTTGATTTGTTTTTAAACAGTAACAAAGCACTTGTAGCTCATTGGTCAAACCCTGCATTGTTGTGACGTAAGTCCTGTGTTCGAATCCTCCTTGCCACATGTTATTTTTGCTGATTTTTCTTTTAAAATTTATGGAAGCCCAAAACTTACACGCGCAATACACGTAAAATGAAAATTCACTGAAAAATCAAACATGTGCAAAATACTATTAACAACGACTAGGACACGTGGCATGATTTCAGAGCCCAAACCCCCCAACTTGGCCGGCGATATTGGGCTTGGGGCCGATGCCGCCGGTCCCCCCGGTAGTTAATGCTCCAAAAAAATTTTCTATAGCACCTTTTGGACTCCCCCACTAACCCTAGTCTGTTTGTTTTCCCTGCACATTTTCAGAGAATTAAAATGAGGCATTGATCCAAAATATTAATGCATTTTAATTCCAGTCTTCAATACCCTAAACCCTAATTTCTCCTATAAATACCACCATACACCATAGCCTCCTCATTTAGAAGTCCTTTGCCATAACTCTCTAAATTTTCCAAGTCCAAGAAGGTGTACAAGTGGAGTTAGCTCAAGATCAAGTTCCGGCGACGACTCGGGACAAATCCGGTGACCCCGTGACTCCACGACGCTTGCAAACCCATCCTCTACCTCCCCTCTCTTCTCAATCCGTAAGTCCCCTCTCCCCTCCTCTCTTTCTATTAAAAATACTTCTCTTTTCAAAACTCGTCGGAAGCGGAGTTAATCCGACTTCCGATTCTAATTTCTTTAAAAACTCAATTTTTCTTAACCACAAATTAACCATCTCTTCATATCTTGTTTAGCAACCATAAGACAATATGTAGAACAAGTTTCAATTCAAAATTATAATGTTATACAATTTTTAGTTCAGTTTTACGGTTAAATCCCATCAAGTTTACCTACGACGTTATTTCTTCATTTTGCTCATAGTACCTTTAGAAGATTGCATGAGATAATGACCTACCTCATCACAATACTCATCTTGACATAGCATAATTGCTTGAGAACGATATTTTTGTGGCTAAGACGAATTTTACATTTAAATACCATAAACTATCAAAACCGTATTCTTCAAATTGTTTTAATTAAATTCCATACGATTATGTTCTTACAACCCATTTTGGGGAATCCGATTTGGTTGGTACGGGTTATCGCACATCCATCGGGCTAGTAGGGCGAGATGCAGACCTCCTCACGGAGCATACGATCTCGATGAAATTTTTATTACAATTTCTAAGAAAACGTGATTTCTATTAATAAATAAATTCTATTTTTAATAATTATATATATATATATATATATATATTATCAAAATATCTATTTTAAATATATAATATATTCCATATTTTCTAATCAAAAGAAAAGAATCACAAAAGTTCATGAAAGTACTATCAAGAATCAATATAAGTCAATTTATATGAAAATACCATATATTATTCAATTTAGGTTTATATCCACTAGAATATTTCATCTTTTAAATTTACATCCATGAAAATCCTAAATACGATAATTAAAATACTTGAGGTGTATTTTGAAAATATATCAAAACTACCTTTCATAAAACCCTCTCAAGTTATATTAAATTACAATAAGGACCCTGGTAAATATTGGTTTAAGCACGACCAGTTCTCTTGAGCCTCAGGGAGCCGGAGAATTTGGGTGCTTGCCTATTTAAGTTAGACAACTAAAACGGGGTTATCAATACGGTAATTGGTTTGGAAAAAGTCACAAATCCTGCCGTCCATGTGCAGCAGTTACCGATAACTCCAAAACTAATTCAAGACTTCAATTCGTTTTAAAGTATCTGACCCAGTCAGAGTCTCGGTCTAATCTGAAATCAATCCATCCCTGAATACAATTCATGTATAATTCCAATTCAACATGAATCCATTTATACCAGAATACAATCTATATCAACATGAATTGATTTAATCGAACCATAGATATACATTTGACATTGTTTACATGATTATCCGTTTATATCCTTTCCGTTTACATGAACCACTGATATCATGGTTTTGGCAAGTCTTACATCTATTAAACAAAACAATACACATCAATACAAAATACATTACGGGGTTTTAAAGGGGTAGACTGGTACGGAATGTGTTAAAAGTGGTACGAGACGGTCACTTTAATACACCTAACCTGAACATCCGTTGCCGTTATCCGGTGGGTTTTGACGGGGCCTTATGATTCATATACCATAGTCCACAGGATAAGCTGGACTCCTCTCGTATACAATGGCATATTCTGTACTAAGGTACAAACAACTGCGTTAACATATCTATCAAGTTTATACCGGTTATAATCTCTTACCTGTCTATTCTCATTCTACATCTCTTTGGGACTTACCGAGCGATTGTTCACTGGCGACATTCCTTTTCTCTTCTTTCTTTGGAATGTTGTCAAGGGGATCCGATTCTCTGGAGATCGAGCCCAACACAGACGACTTGGAGCAGTTCTCAGAAAACCCAGAGCTCTAGTCACTTGTATATACTTTATTTTCAATTCATGCCATTGTTTAGGCATTGCTTTCAGTCTTGTATTTACATTTCCAGTTGTATTGTAAAGGATGTTTAATAAATAAAAGTTGATGTTCATTTACATCTCATGTCTTACTTGTGTACTTTACTATATTGCTTATTTACGTTTAGCGTGTTTACTTCGGAGTAAATACGTCGTGTGACCCGTCACGTCTCCTTACCGTACTCTGGGAAGCGGGGCGTGACAGGTTTTTGCAAGCTCGTTCTGCATGGAAACCTAAGCAATATAACACAAGAATTATAAGACTCATCAACTAAACATTCTTTGTATTTCATAATTTTTGAATCTATCCTAACCTTATTTTTCTTTTAAGGTTATGGATTCTCCCAACAACATGAGTACAAACGTCAACAATACACCACCACCTCTTCCACTTACGCCTACCGTTGTAGCTCCGATCAATGAGCAGACGGTACTGCTCGAGGCAATTAAGAGCCTCCTGGAAGGACAGCAACAGCAGACTACCAAACTAATGAACCGTCTAGAAGCGGAAGCACATGGAGTGAAGCAATTCCGGGCACTTCATCCGAAGCAATTTTCTAGGAAAGAGAGCTCCTTGAAAGCTGAACAAAGGGCTCAGTCGATCGAAGACGATCTGGAAGCAACACAAGTGCCAGACATTGCTTGGATAAGGATTGCGAAGCTGCAACTCACGGATAACGTCCGAGTATGGTGGAAGGCGGAAGAAAATCGTCTTTCCCAGCCGATCGAATGGAAGACTTTTCGCTACATTTTTGACGCGAATTATGGAATTATTTACTTTCTATTATTAAGGGATATAAAAATAAAGGAAGACTTTGCGAATGGAAATTAATAATAACAGTTGTTGATGCTCTTGATTTGCTACGGTGATGAACGGTGGATATCTATTTCTGACAAAAAGTTTCAAAAGACACTTTTCACCATAATCGCAGCATCTTTGGGTGTTAAATTAGTTTGTTTAACTAAATCATAACATTAATTAATACCTTTTACCTCAAAAAGAACATCAACTACCATAATAAATAAAAAAAAAGGTTATTTTTACTAAACACTGGGCTTTTCTACTGCTATAGTTAAGGGTACAATAGTAAAAACTTGATTAAAATCAAAGTTATAAAAGGGTGATTTTTTTCTTTGGATGCATGCAAATATTTTGAGAATCGAAATGGTGACCTCCCATCTTGTTTCGAAAAGTTGTAGTGCATGAGTGACGGACCAATTGGATTAGGATTATGGTTGACTGCAACTAAATAACATTAAGTTAGTTTTAGCATAAGACAACCATATATAGTAATTAAAGAGTAATTAGGGAAATTTAGGACTAATAAAAGTTCTGCATAGCATGTATAATACACAACCATGATGCAATAACTGAAAGAGAGAAGATCTTCACATGCATTGGACTTCATTCAAGTGCCAAGGCCTGGTTCTCATCTAACTATATTTAGGCGCCCTTGGCTCCTTGATACTTTGTGGCCACAAGTTGAAGACCAACCTTTCTATGCACTGTAATACCAGTAGATTCACCCATATCAATATCCTCTCTGGATGTCCCTTTCGGCAGTCCCCAGTTGAAATGATAAACAAGATTCGCGAGCGCAAGTTCAACCACCGCAATACCAGAATGCAGTCCCGGGCAAACCCTCCGTCCGGCTCCAAATGGTATGAACTCATAATCATGCCCCAGAAAATCTATAGAACGATCCATGAATCTTTCTGGATAGAATTCATCGGGCCTTTCCCAGGCATCTGCGTCCCTTGCTATTGCAAACGCGTTGATGAGCAATCTTGATTTCGCGGGGACGTCATAACCGTTGATATTAATGTGTTGCCTGGTTTCCCTATGGACGAGCAGTGGAGCTGGAGGGTGCAGTCTCATTGTCTCTTTCACGACCGATTTCAAGAACCGAAGCCGGTCAAGGTCGGTTTCATCGACCTTTGCTTTGTTTCCTACGAGGCTTCTTACTTCGTCTTGTAGTTTCTTCATGGCTCTCGTTTTCTCATCAGCTCCGACATTGCCCATTCTACTGCTGCTGAGGATGTGTCTGATCCAGCGACGAATACATTCTGCCAAGGAAATTAAGAATTCATACAGCATGATAATGAAAAAGATGGAGCATCAACTAAAACTCAAATTGTAATTCACCAATGCCAATGTTAACGATAACCTGACCCGAAACCCTAAGTTTTTAATTGGGCTGCCTGGTCTTATTTGTTTAATAAACGGTCGGTATGAGTCATGTATCACGACTCCCTTCGACCCGTTTAACCCGAATACATTATCCCCTAATTCGTTCGTTTTCTCTCTTATTCCTTGTTCTCTGGCATTTTTGGTTCTACTTTTTGTATATATGGAAATTTATTCATAAACGTCAAATTTGTAATAACTAATTTGTATTGTTCATAAATAAAACAAAAATTAACGAATCAACATAGCTCGGGTCGAATGATCTAATTATGGCCCGACCTGAATATTAAATGGATCGGGTATGGGTTTAAAAAAACTAAACCGATTATTAAATGGATGGATGGATCGATCCTGAACCTGATTTTGACTGGGTCAAACGGACCCAGCACGATAAGGAGCGGACCCGGCCTGTCCTTTTTACACTCCTAATTACTAAAGATAGATCAGTGTAATAAATAGGAACAATAAAATTCTTAAAACAAATAGTATGTGCAAACAAAAAATAAGTGAGGGTGTGATCTCTATGTTTTTATTAAATGCATGCGCTAGTCTAGTTGTCCTGTGGAGGCTTGTACGATCACACATATATATGGCATTTTTAATTTTTTGATGTATACTTCCTGTTTCCAGTGCTTGCCGCTTAAGGGTGGAGAGCTATCAATTAATACATTATTTTCCACTCATATGAAATCATATATTCACAGCATTAATCCGTTAACCATACTTTATTTCTTACTTATATCGAATACATTTAAAGGTTTATGGGTTTAGTTGTAGTAAGTATTTTTATTATCATGTATTTTTTTTATTGATATTTATATCTTTATAAAGTCTTATAAAGTGCAAGTATGTGTTGGTGCAATACTTGCATATAAATTAACCCAGTCCTTCAATTCTTTTCATGTTTTCATTTTCTCTCCCGCTAAGACTTCGATTAACTATGGTTTTGGGGACTTCAACCAGAATTTTTCGAGCCCGGTATTCGGACTTCAACTTGGATCCTTTGACATGCACTAATAGGGTTTTTGGCTTGGAGACTTCGGCTTTGAACTTGATGGAGTTTCAATTTTGGGTTCGAACTAAGGGTTGGGGGCAAATAGGATTTTTAGCTTTTATTTTTATTTTAAAGCTAAGATTCTTGGGCAGCTTTGAATTTGAATTTTGAGCGGCTTCGGCTTCAAATGTTCAATTTAACTTCAAACGGTATCGGTTTTAACTTCAAAACTCGACTCAAGAAGGGCTCAAGTATTTAAAGCAGTTAAAACCCACATTCGAACCATTGTTTAACTTACAAAAAATAACAAAATTAATTCAAAATAAAATTTATTGATTTCTAAATGACCAGACACTCCGGCAGCTGCGCTTTTTCCTACCATTTTTAACATTAGTCCGTCCTCTTCAAATTATTTTTAGAGAAGGATGGAAAAAATAACAAAAAGGGTAATTTACACTAAACTACCCTTAAATTTTTGTACTTCTCAGAGTATATTTGATCCGAAATTTGTTCTTTTAAAATTAAAGATTGATATGATTTTGAAAAATGAAGTAAAATGGAAAAAACTAAGTTTACGTAATTTAGCCAAACAAAATAAAAGTAAAAATGAAGTGAAGAACACCACTACCATAAGAACTCCCTTGATATGATCATCAGTTAAAAATCCATCTCTTGTCTTCATATCAAGCAAAACATGAACAAAATCTCCATCCTCGTCCTCATTCCTCTTCCTCATATCCAAGTGCTCATCGATAACCTTCTGGTAGAACTCATCGAGCTCTCGGAAATTCTTCGCCAACCTCTCTCCCGTCCCCGTCAACGCGTCGAGAAACCCCAACATCGGTATATAATCAGCGAAAAAGAACGCATTAAACAGCGCCTGCGTCTCGCTAAGAATCCGAGACAGGCCGCTTCCTCCGGTATCATATCTCTTTCCAAGCGCGGCCCTGCACGTAATATCATATGCGAGCTCGAGAAGCATCTCACTTATATTAATCTCTGTATTCTCGGAACAAGAAGATGATATGCAACCAATCATTCTGTCGACCTCCTCTTCTCTTATGGCACGAAAAGACGCGACCTTTTTGCTGCTGAAAAGATGGACGATGCAAATCTTGCGCAGCTCTCTCCACTGCTCGTCGTAGGGGGAGAACGCGGCGTCGCAAAAGTTGTAGCTGAGTTTTTTTAAAGGAGTGAGCAGGGGTCTGCTGCAGCAGCGGAGGTCATGTGTTTTCAAGAATTCTTTGGCCGTGGAGGCCGACGAGGCGATGATGGCTGGGACCGTGCCGAGTCTGAGGAACATGATAGGGCCGTGTTTTTGGGACAGTTTGTGAAGGGCGCGATGCGGGGCGGATGTGAATTGGTGGAGGTTTCCGATGACGGGGAGGTTGGTTGGGCCCGGGGGGAGATTAATGTGTTTGTTGGTTCTTGTTAGTAGTTTGAATATATTGGTAGCATTTATACGTGGGAAATAGTCCTACATCAGATGGAGAGACGAATACCCAAGTCTTTATAATAGTTCCCAATATTTAAGTAATAGCTTGAATAAAATGGATTATGAGCCAAGTGGGCCTGATTTCTAGCAAACTTATAATATTTATTTCTAGCCGGCTTTTGACATGCAGATTGACATGATTACGGAATTGCATATGGCTGCGGTAACTAGAACTGCAGATTGGTGTCTGGATTTTAGCGCAACCATTCGTGTATGCAATAACAAAACAATGTTCAAAACCTACACGGATCAGAAAGAACCTGAAGAGGCTATTGATGACGAAATGAACTCAATAATGTCTAACAATACTTGGAATAATGGTTGACTTGCCTCAAGGATCTAAGCCTATAAAAGTCTAAATTGGGTATTTAGAAGAAAACAAAATAAAGATTAGTGGCTAAAGGATTCACACAAAAGGAGCGCATAGATTATTTTGATACTTATGCACCTGTGGATATAACAACATCCATTAGAGTTCTTATAGTCTTTGGCTTCAATATATAATTTATATGTGCATCAAATGGATGTAAAAACGGTCTTTTTAATTGGTGAATTAAATGAGGAAGCAGGCTTATAACATTTATTTCTAGCAGGTTTCTGACATGCAGATAGGCATGATTACGGAATTGCATATGGCTGCGGTAACTAGAACTGCAGATTGGTGGCTGGATTCTGGCGCAACCATTCATGTATGCAATAACAAAACAATGTTCAAAACCTACACGGATCAGAAAGAACCTGAAGAGGCTATTGATGACGAAATGGACTCAATAATGTCTAACAATACTTTATATTGGTTGACTTGGCTCAAGAATCTAAGCCTATAAAAGTCTAAATGGGTATTTAGAAGAAAACAAAATACAGAATAGTGGCTAAAAGATTCACACAAAAGGTGCGCATAGAATATTTTGATACTTATGCACCTGTGGCTAGAATAACATCCATTAGTGTTCTTATAGTTTTTGGCTTCAATATATAATTTATATGTGTATCAAATGGATGTAAAAACGGCCTTTTTAAATGGTGAATTAAATGAGGAAGCAGGCTTATAACATTTATTTCTAGCAGGTTTCTAACATGCAGATAGGTATGATTACGGAATTGCATATGGCTGCAGTAACTAGAACTGCAGATTGGTGGCTGGATTCTGGCGCAACCATTCATGTATGCAATAAAAAAACACTGTTCAAAACCTACACGGATCAGAAAGAACCTGAAGAGGCTATTGATGACGAAATGGACTCAATAATGTCAAACAATACTTGGATATTGGTTGACTTGCCTCAAGGATCTAAGCCTATAAAGTCTAAATGGGTATTTAGAAGAAAACAAAATACAGATTAGTGGCTTATAACATTTATTTCTAGCAGGTTTCTGATATGCAGATAGGCATGATTACGGAATTGCATATGGCTGCGGTAACTAGAACTGCAGATTGGTGGCTGGATTCTGGCGCAACCATTCATGTATGCAATAACAAAGCAATGTTCAAAATCTACACGGATTAGAAAGAACCTGAAGAGGCTATTGATGACGAAATGGACTCAATAATGTCTAACAATACTTGGAATATTGGTTGACTTGCCTCAAGAATCTAAGCCTATAAAGTCTAAATGTGTATTTAGAAGAAAACAAAATACAGATTAGTGGCTAAAGGATTCACACAAAAGGAGCGCATATATTATTTTGATACTTATGCACCTATAGCTAGAATAATATCCATTAGAGTTCTTATAGTTTTGGCTTCAATATATAATTTATATGTGCATCAAATGGATGTAAAAACGGCCTTTTTAAATGGTGAATTAAATGAGGAAACAGGCTTATAACATTTATTTCTAGCAGGTTTCTGACATGCAGATAGGCATGATTACGGAATTGCATATGGCTGCGGTAACTAGAACTGCAGATTGGTGGCTGGATTCTGGCGCAACCATTCATGTATGCAAGAACAAAGCAATGTTCAAAACCTACACAGATCAGAAAGAACCTGAAGAGGCTATTGATGACGAAATGGACTCAATAATGTCTAACAATACTTGGATATTGGTTGACTTTCCTCAAGGATCTAAGCCTATAAAGTCTAAATGGGTATTTAGAAGAAAACAAAATATAGATTAGTGGCTTATAACATTTATTTCTAGCAGGTTTCTGACAAGCAGATAGACATGATTACGGAATTGCATATGGCTGCGGTAACTAGAACTGCAGATTGGTGGCTGGATTCTGGCGCAACCATTCATGTATGCAACAACAAAGCAATGTTCAAAACCTACACAGATCAGAAAGAACCTGAAGAGGTTATTGATGATGAAATGGACTCAATAATTTCTAACAATACTTGGATATTGGTTGACTTGCCTCAAGGATCTAAGCCTATAAAGTCTAAATGGGTATTTAGAAGAAAACAAAATATAGATTAGTGGCTTATAACATTTATTTCTAGCAGGTTTCTGACAAGCAGATAGGCATGATTACGGAATTGCATATGGCTGCGGTAACTAGAACTGCAGATTGGTGGCTGGATTCTGGTGCAACCATTCATGTATGCAATAACAAAACAATGTTCAAAACCTACACGGATCAGAAAGAACCTGAAGAGGCTATTGATGACGAAATGAACTCAATAATGTCTAACAATACTTGGAATATTGGTTGACTTGCCTCAAGGATCTAAGCCTATAAAAGTCTAAATGGGTATTTAGAAGAAAACAAAATACAGATTAGTGGCTAAAGGATTCACACAAAAGGTGAGCATAGAATATTTTGATACTTATGCACTTGTGGCTAGAATAACATCCATTAGAGTTCTTATAGTTTTTGGCTTCAATATATAATTTATATGTGCATCAAATGGATGTAAAAACGACCTTTTTAAATGGTGAATTAAATTAGGAAGCAGGCTTATAACATTTATTTCTAGCAGATTTCTGACATGCAGATAGGCATGATTACGGAATTGCATATGGCTGCGGTAACTAGAACTGCAGATTGGTGGCTGGATTCTGGCTCAACCATTCATGTATGCAATAACAAAACAATGTTCAAAACCTACACGGATCAGAAAGAACCTGAAGAGGCTATTGATGACGAAATGGACTCAATAATGTTTAACAATACTTGGATATTGGTTGACTTGCCTCAAGGATCTAAGCCTATAAAGTCTAAATGGGTATTTAGAAGAAAACAAAATACAGATTAGTGGCTTATAACTTTTATTTCTAGCAGGTTTCTGACATGCAGATAGGCATGATTACGGACTTGCATATGGCTGCGGTAACTAGAACCGCAGATTGGTGGCTGGATTCTGGCGCAACCATTCATGTATGCAATAACAAAGCAATGTTCAAAACCTACACGGATCAGAAAGAACCTGAAGAGGCTATTGATGACGAAATGGACTCAATAATATCTAACAATACTTGGAATATTGGTTGACTTGCCTCAAGGATCTAAGCCTATAAAGTCTAAATGGGTATTTAGAAGAAAACAAAATATAGATTAGTGGCTAAAGGATTCACACAAAAGGAGCGCATATATTATTTTGATACTTATGCACCTGTGGCTAGAATAACATCCATTAGAGTTCTTATAGTTTTGGCTTCAATATATAATTTATATGTGCATCAAATGGATGTAAAAACGGCCTTTTTAAATGGTGAATTAAATGAGGTAGCAGGCTTATAACATTTATTTCTAGCAGGTTTCTGACATGCAGATAGGCATGATTACGGAATTGCATATGGCTGCGGTAACTAGAACTGCAGATTGGTGGCTGGATTCTGGCGCAACTATTCATGTATGCAATAACAAAGCAATGTTCAAAACCTACACGGATCAGAAAGAACCTGAAGAGGCTATTGATGACGAAATGGACTCAATAATGTCTAACAATACTTGGATATTGGTTGACTTGCCTCAAAAATCTAAGCCTATAAAGTCTAAATGGGTATTTAGAAGAAAACAAAATATAGATTAGTGGCTTATAACATTTATTTCTAGCAGGTTTCTGACATGTAGATAGGCATGATTACGGAATTGCATATGGCTGCGGTAACTAGAACTGCAGATTGGTGGCTGGATTCTGGCGTAACCATTCATGTATGCAATAACAAAGCAATGTTCAAAACCTACACGGATCAGAAAGAACCTGAAGAGGTTATTGATGACGAAATGGACTCAATAATGTCTAACAATACTTGGATATTGGTTGACTTGCCTCAAGGATCTAAGCCTATAAAGTCTAAATGGGTATTTAGAAGAAAACAAAATATAGATTAGTGGCTAAAGAATTCACACAAAAGGAGAGCATAGATTATTTTGATACTTATGCACCTGCGGCTAGAATAACATCCATTAGAGTTCTTATAGTTTTGGCTTCAATATATAATTTATATGTGCATCAAATGGATATAAAAATAGCTTTTTTAAAAGGTGAATTAAATGAGGAAGCAAGCTTATAACATTTATTTCTAGCAGGTTTCTGACATGCAGATAGGTATGATTACGGAATTGCATATGGCTGCGGTAACCAGAACTGCAGATTGGTGGCTGGATTCTGGCGCAACCATTCATGTATGCAATAACAAAGCAATGTTCAAAACTTACACGGATCAGAAAGAACCTGAAGAGGCTATTGATGACGAAATGGACTCAATAATGTCTAACAATACTTGGATGTTGGTTGACTTGCCTCAAGGATCTAAGCCTATAAAGTCTAAATGGGTATTTAGAAAAAAAAAAATACAGATTAGTGGCTAAAGGATTCACACAAAATGAGGGCATAGATTATTTTGATACTTATGCACCTGTGGCTAGAATAACATCCATTAGAGTTTTTATAGTTTTGGCTTCAATATATAATTTATATGTGCATCAAATGGATGTAAAAACAGCCTTTTTAAATGGTGAATTAAATGTGGAAATATACATGGAACAACCCGAAAGTTTCATACTTCTTGGAAATGAGAACAAAGTTTGTAAATTAACTAAGTCGCTATATGGTTTAAAACAGGCCCCTAAACAATGGCATGAGAAATTTGATAAAGCAATAATATCAGATGGTTTTAAGCATAATAGTGCGGATAAATGTGTATATTCCAAATTCAATCAGAATTATGGGGTAATCATATGTCTAACAATACTTGGATATTGGTTGACTTGCCTCAAGGATCTAAGCCTATAAAGTGTAAATGGGTATTTAGAAAAAATCAAAATACAGATGGCTCTATACAAACTTTCAAGGCAAGATTAGTGGCTAAAAGATTCATACAAAAGGAGGGCATAGATTATTTTGATAGTTATGCACCTGTGGCTAGAATAACATATATTAGAGTTCTTATAGCTTTGGTTTCAATATATAATTTATATGTGTATCAAATGGATGTAAAAACAGCCTTTTTAAATGGTGAATTAAATGAGAAAGTATACATGGAACAATCCGAAGGTTTCATACTTCCTGGAAATGAGAACAAAGTTTGTAAATTAACTAAGTCGCTATATGGTTTAAAACAGGCCCCTAAACAATGGCATGAGAAATTTGATAAAGCAATAATATCAGATGGTTTTAAGCATAATAGTGCGGATAAATGTGTATATTCCAAATTCAATCAGAATTATGGGGTAATCATATGTCTGACAATAATTGGATATTGGTTGATTTGCCTCAAGGATCTAAGCCTATAAAGTGTAAATGGGTATTTAGAAGAAAACAAAATACAGATGGCTCTATACAAACTTTCAAGACAAGATTAGTGGCTAAAGGATTCACAAAAAAGGAGGGCATAGATTTTTTTGATACTTATGCACATGTGGCTAGAATAACATCCATTAGAGTTCTTATAGCTTTGGTTTCAATATATAATTTATATGTGCATCAAATGGATGTAAAAACAGCCTTTTTAAATGGTGAATTAAATGAGGAAGTATACATGGAACAACCCGAAGGTTTCATACTTTCTGGAAATGAGAACAAAGTTTGTAAATTAACTAAGTCGCTATATGGTTTAAAACAGGCCCCTAAACAATGGCATGAGAAATTTGATAAAGCAATAATATCAGATGGTTTTAAGCATAATAGTGCGGATAAATGTGTATATTCCAAATTCAATCAGAATTATGGGGTAATCATATGTCTAACAATACTTGGATATTGGTTGACTTACCTCAAGGATCTAAGCCTATAAAGTGTAAATGGGTATTTAAAAGAAAACAAAATACAGATGGCTCTATACAAACTTTCAAGACAAGATTAGTGGCTAAAAGATTCACACAAAAGGAGGGTATAGATTATTTTGATACTTATGCACATGTGGCTAGAATAACATCCATTAGAGTTCTTATAGCTTTGGTTTCAATATATAATTTATATGTGCATCAAATGGATGTAAAAACAACCTTTTTAAATGATGAATTAAATGAGGAAGTATACATGGAACAACCCGTAGGTTTCATACTTTCTGGAAATGAGAACAAAGTTTGTAAATTAACTAAGTCGCTATATGGTTTAAAACAGGCCCCTAAACAATGGCATGAGAAATTTGATAAAGCAATAATATCAGATAGTTTTAAGCATAATAGTGCGGATAAATGTGTATATTCCAAATTCAATCAGAATTATGGGGTAATCATATGTCTAACAATACTTGGATATTGGTTGACTTGCCTCAAGGATCTAAGCCTATAAAGTGTAAATGGGTATTTAGAAGAAAACAAAATACAGATGGCTCTATACAAACTTTCAAGGCAAGATTAGTGGCTAAAAGATTCACACAAAAGGAGGGCATAGATTATTTTGATATTTATGCACATGTGGCTAGAATAACATCCATTAGAGTTCTAATAGCTTTGGCTTCAATATATAATTTATATGTGCATCAAATGGATGTAAAAACAACCTTTTTAAATGGTGAATTAAATGAGGAAGTATACATGGAACAACCCGAAAGTTTCATACTTCCTGAAAATGAGAACAAAATTTGTAAATTAACTAAGTCGCTATATGGTTTAAAACAGGCCCCTAAACAATGGCATGAGAAATTTGATAAAGCAATAATATCATATGGTTTTAAGCATAATAGTACGGATAAATGTGTATATTCCAAATTCAATCAGAATTATGGGGTAATCATATGTCTCTATATAGACGACATGTTGATATTTGGTACAAACATGATTGGAATAAATGAAACAAAAATGTATTTAACTTCAGTATTCAAAATGAAAGATTTGAATGAAGTAGATACTATTTTAAGAATAAAGGTGAAAAAACATAGTGAAGGGTTTGTGCTAAACCAATCTCATTATATAGAGAAATTATTAAATAAATTCCAACATCTTAATATTAAAGAAAGTGTTACTCCGTATGATCCGAGTATGAAATTAAATGAGAATTGTGACAATGTAATTGCACAATTAGAATATGCTAGCGCTATTAGAAGCCTTATGTATGCGATGCATTGTACAAGGCCTGATATAGCTTTTGCAGTATGCAAATTGTCACGATACACCAGTAAACCCAGTACTAATCATTGGAAGGCCATCAGTAGAGTTCTTGGGTATCTAAAAAGAACAAAAGAGTTTGGTCTATTTTATTCCAATTATCCTGCAGTACTAGAAGGTTATTCGGATGCAAGTTGGATCATAAGTGCAAGTGATAATAAATCCACAACATGTTGGGTATTTACAATTGGAGTTGGTGCTATTAGTTGGGCCTCTAAGAAACAAACTTGCATCACACATTCAACAATAGAATCTGAATTTGTCGCTTTGGTTGCTGCCGGCAAGGAAACGGAATGGCTGAGAAATTTTTTATTGGATATAGAGTTGTGGCCACAACCAATGCCATCTATTTCCTTGTATTGCGATAGTGAGGCGACTATGTCTAGAGCTTATAATAATGTTTATAATGGTAAATCCAGACACATTAGCTTAAGGCATGAATATATTCGAGAATTAATAACTAATGGAATAATTACCATAGTTTATGTGAGATCTGTAAAGAATTTAGCAGATCTCTTTACCAAGGCATTATCTAGAGATTTGGTAAAGAATACGTCAATTGGAATGTGACTTAAACATTTACAATTCGGCACCAGTAATGGTAACCCAACTTTAATTAGTAAAAACTAATTTTAATAGTTCAATGGGTAATAACAAGTTACTGTCATGTGCCTGTATTGCACCAGACGTCTCATTCTTATATAAATAAGTATCTAGTGCTGTCTGTTACGATAAAGAGGATGAGCGAAAGCACTCAATGGAGTTATTTAATTTTTGAATATCCACAGTAACAGGGATATAATAAAGGAAACTCCACCTATATTAGTATAGAAGTGGTGCCGCTTCAACGAGAGATATGAAGTATTCTCTTGTAAATACTTATGAAGTACAAGAGTAGCACATGTCCATAATAGTGCTAAAGCAGTTATAAACCTTTTAGAAAATAAGATGAATATTGTGTGTGTTGTATTTCAAATTTTAATAATAAAAGTTTTGGTTTAATCTGCGGACACCAATAACTTTGTTAGACGATTGATGTATATACACTAATGGAAGTTTTAAATCGAGAGATATCTTTCTTTATGCATAATATTTGTCACGAGAGAGATGTGGTTGCAGCCAATATATACAAACTAGTGGGGGATTGTTAGTAGTTTGAATATATTGGTAGCATTTGTGTAACAACTCCAATTTTTGTATACATAAATTTGATTTAAATTTGAAGTATACATGGAGTATTTAACGTTGCTGATAAAAATTTAAGTATCTATTTCCCTACAATAATTACAAGAAGGAGCTTGTAGCTCATTGGTAATACCTTGCACTGCTGAACCAAGCCACCAGAGTTCGAATCCCATGCCCCATATTATTTTTAGTTTATTTTTCTTTAAAAATTCTTGGAAGCCGAACAGTCCACGGGCCATAACTCCCAAATGTTAAACTGAACCCCAAAAACGGAGTATGCCAAACTCTACGTCGGAGAACCCCGCAACCGACCGTGGCCGAACCCGGCAGGGATCGGCCAACTCGGCCGGCCGGCGCCGCCGGATGGCCGGGGTCCCAACAGTAAAAGTGTGCCTCTTCGTATTCTAAAACCCCATGTTAACTCCAATTTATTAGATCGGTTCTCAAATGTTAAATACAATCAATTTAATACAAATTTTAATGCTTTTTATTTAATTTTTACAATTTTTTTTAATAAACAAAACCCTTCACCTACCCAACCCTAGCTACCCTATAAATAGACCCCTACCCCTTGCCCTCTCATTCCAAAACCTTAGAATTACTCTCTTGAAATTTCCACAAGAAAGTGTGCTTTGAAAACCGAGTTCACGGCGAAGCGCTGACGGATTTCCGGCGACGTTATTGGAAGCAACCGGCGACGAAACAACACTTCGGCCCTTTCTCTTACACCTCTATACTCTTTAGAAGAGTTTGAAACCCGTAAGTCCCATTCTTCTCTCTTTTCTATTTCTCAAAATACGACTTTATGAAACCCGACGGAAATCGGAAGAAACCGATTTCCGATTCGGTTTTTCTACAAAATTTCACTTGTCACCAACTCCATAACACCTAAACATATGCATGATGACTATTAATCACATAAAAATCAATTTGGACAAAGTTTCACACATGAAATGATAGCTTTCTTGTAATATCGTATTCTTTTCACAATAATACCATAAAGTTTATTTTTCTTCTTCTAATCAATTCCATCATTCCTAAACATCTTCATCTTGACCACTAAACTTGTAAAAATCAATTTGAATGAGTTTTCACACATGAAATGATAAATTTTGCAAATACCGTATTCTTACACTTAAATACCCTCACGTTTAATTTATCATGTTTAACCCCTAAACTTCACAATACCTTAAAATAAGTCACGAGGTAATGACCTACCTCTACACACACACAAATATAACCCTAATTGATAACGTCAAAACTTAGAATACGAAAATACAAGACTTTTCACTAAAATACCTTTTTCTTTATAAACTTTTCCTGAAAGCTTTAAGTTGTACACAATTCTAAACAAAATCTTTTTAAAAGAAAATACGATATGCCATGGACATCGATCATTTATCTAAACCTGATTTTGTAGTGTCTAGGCTAGGCAAGTGAGCTTGGGTAACTTTAAAAGGCCCGCCTCACGATTCGTGAGCGGATCCCTCCCTCCTCATTTGTACTTACCTGGCCACAATTGGCGGTGAAGAGGCGATTTGAGACTTCTAATGATTTATCGTTTAGATCTTAGAAATAGGCTAGTTGGCTTAGCAAACCCTAGAAACTAAAATACGGAAATTTACAAATAAATACCTTATAATTATAAAACCGTTTTTCTAAATGAATAGTATTTATTAAACCTATGCAAAGCGCCACTACAACCCACCTTTGGGGAACCCGTTAGGGATAGTACGGTTCATCGTGCACCCGCGGGCTTGTAGTGCGAGATTCAGACCTCCGCAAGGAGCATTCGGTCTCGAAAGATTTAAAATACGACATTTAAGAAAAAATGAGATTTTGGAATATAAAATATTTATTTAAAATTATTCTTGTATTAATATATATAATTATCATTTAAACACCTATTTTATTATAAGATAAAGTTTCCACTTTTTCTAAAAAATACAAGATTAAAAGTTACATTAAAATACCATGAATTTCAAATAAATCAATATTAAAAATTAATACTTTTATTAGGATATATTCACTAGAATAGCACAAATAAAATTTACACTCATTATAACTATAAAGACGAATAATAAATACTAGGTGTATCTTGAAAACTATACAAAAGTACTTTTTACATAAAACCCCCTCAAGTTTTATAAATTACAATAAGGACCCTAACAATTAAAGAACTTCAAATTACCTTTCCTTTAGTCTGACTCGGGTTAGAGTCTGACTATTTCTGACTTGAATATGATTCATGTCAATCTATATTCTTTTATATTCCAACTCAATATGAATACATGAATCCCTGAATCCAGTTAACAATCTATTCAATTTGACTGAATCAAACCATGGATATACATCCATTATCCTGTTATTCCATTTACCTGATTATGCAGTTACAACATGTTTACTGATATCATGGTTTTGGTCAGTCATCTAATTTACACAATACAGTACAACAATAATGTTAAAACACTACGAGCTTTAAGGGGTAGATTGGTACGGAAGGTGTTAAAGGTGGCACGAGCTGGTCAGATTAAGACACCTAACCTGAATCCCATTGCTGTTGTACCGTGGCATAACGGTTCCTTGTACTTTCCATTTGCCCTGGTCTCTAGCATATAGAGACCCCCATCGTATACACTGGCATCTTTCTGTACCAAGTTACAAACAACAGCGTTAACATAACATTACAACAATAGCTTACACTTTAAAAATGTATCTTCTTATGTTGTCTTCTCTACTTCCCTCTTAACTTTGGAACTTACGGAACGATCTGTTGGCTGACGACATCTGTTTCTCTCTTCTTTGAATGTCGTCAGGTGACCTGGACCCGGCAGAAGTAGAGCCAACACAAGAAGACTTAAAGCAATTTGCCGAAGACCCTGCAGTATAATTTCATTGTACACTTTTCTTTTTAGTACTTTCCATTTCCTGTTATGCCACTGTATAGGTATCTTTATTTCAGTTGTATTTTCCTTTCCATGTATTGTACAAAGAATGTTAATAAATAAAAGTTGCTGTTTTTTTTATATTCTTGTCTCTTGTGTATTTATTTTAGATTGCTTAGCTACGCTTAGCGTATGTACTTCTGAGTACATACGTAGCGGACCTCGTCGCGTCCCCTTCGCCGTATACTGGGAAGCGGGGCGTGACAGGTTTTGTTGGTGGCCCATGCAAGTCAGAGCTGTATGAATCCCTGTCATGCAGTTCTGGTCTGCGTGAACAATCTAAGCAATATAACACAAGAACCGGCAACTAAAACATTCTTTACAATTTATATTCCTTGAATCTTGCAAATTTCTATTCCTTGAATCTTATCATTTCAAGTATTTGAATCTGTCCTAACCCGAATTTTCCTTCAAGGTTATGGATTCCCTGAACAACACCAGTATCAACGTCAACAACACCCCTTCAGCACTACCTCTTGTACCCGCTGTTCCTACACCATCCACTGAGCAAACGATGCTATTCGAGGCGATCCGCAGTCTTCTCGAGGGACAACAACAACTTCTGAATCGTCCTGAGACCGATGCACCGGGAGTAAAGCAATTCCGAGCTTTGCACCCAAAGCAGTTTTCTGGTAAAGGAAGCCCTCTTGAAGCGGAAGAGTGGGCACAAAGCATCAAAGACGATCTGGCAGCGGCTCAAGTGCCAGACAACGCTTGGGTCCGTGTAGCAAAGCTACAGCTCACGGATAATGCTCGCAATTGGTGGAAGGCGGAAGAAAGCCGTCTGGTACAGCCGATTGAATGGAAGACCTTTCGCGAGAAGTTCGACGCGAAATATTTCCCTGTGACTGCCAGGTTCGCCATGGAGCAGCAGTTTATTCATCTACAACAAGGATCAATGTGGGACAAATCGGTAGATGAATACGACGCTGAATTCACCATGTTGAGCAGGTAAGATATGTCGCAATAGTTCAATTTTAATTATCACATACTACACAGCTAACACAATCTTTAAACAGATTCGTGGCACACTTGATACCGACGGACGAGATCAGAGCCCGTCGCTTTCAACAAGGTTTGGACACAAAGATTAAGGCTGTTCTAGCCACAGGAAAGTTTTTGACTCATGAGGAAGCTCTAGAAGCTGCCCGTAGTTATGAGGCAGTGATAAAAGAGAGGGACAGACCTCAGTCTGCAGGAGTCAAACGCCCTGCCAACCAGATGGCAGGTGGAGCCTCGTCCAGACCATCTTTCGTGCCAAGGCGACCCGGAGTAGCGACCTATCATCCTAGCCCAGCCTTTTGCACCTACTGCAAGAGAACTGGACATATGATGAAGGACTGCCGACGAGCCAACCACCTTTGCTTAGTCTGCGGTTCAGCTACTCACGGTATTGGGTCTTGTCCTCAAAGACAGAACCCAGTTGCTACACCCAGGCCAGCAAATACCTATCCACAGCGACCAGCTTTTCAGGCACCTGCTCCAAGACTTGCACTGCCTGCACCACCCAGGGGACCACAAGCTATACCACCTCCTCGACAGTTCCATCAAGCTCAAAGGAATGTTCCGAGGAATGCTCCTCAGGCCAGGAGGAATGTGCCAAAGCGCCAGGCTTTCATGATGTCTGTGGAAGAAGCTGAGGCCACTGGCCAAGTCATTACTGGTAAACTTCCTTCTCAAACTTATCTTTTAGTCTTGTTTACCTACACACTTTCCCTATACCTAAAACCTATCCTATATACCTTAGGTACAATCCTAGTAGCTTCACTACCTGCACTTGCACTGTTTGATACTGGAGCATCCCACTTCTTTATGTCACAACGGTTTGTCCGAACCCATGCGATTCCAGTCTCACCGCTTGTATCCAGCTGGAACGTCAGTTCCAGAAATGGTGTTCTAAAGGCAACTATGGGATACAGCATGTGTCCAGTCGTCGTCTGCAGTCGAGAGTTTTATGCTGACTTCAAGATACTGGACATACCAAACTTCGATGTGGTTCTAGGAATGGACTGGCTTGGAACTTTTTATGCTACCATCAACTGTCGTCAAAGGAGGGTAGTATTTGAGATTCCAGATCATCCGGTCTTCTATTTTAAAAGTGGAGACCGTACATTGGAACCAAGTACCTACAAAGCGAAGCCAAGAGAAGCAGTAGTTGCGGCAGCTCAAGCGGAGGAAGAATCAAGACCAGAGGTAGTTCGAGAGTTCGATGATGTATTTCCTGACGATATATCAGGTTTGCTTCCCGATCGAGCTCTTGAATTCAGTATTGACTTAGTACCAGGAACACAACCAGTGATCAAAGCACCTTATAGACTAAGTCCGGAAGGATTGAAGGAAGTCCGAACACAGTTGGACGAATTACTGGCGAAAGGATGGATTCGTCCCAGCACTTCAAGTTGGGGAGCACCTGTACTACTGGTAAAGAAGAAGGAAGGTTCATACAGAATGTGTATCGATTATAGGGCCTTGAACGAAGTCATTATAAAGAACAAGTATCCACTCCCGCGTATCGACGATTTATTCGATCAGCTAAGTGGATCTTGTGTCTTCTCTAAACTAGATCTTCGTTCAGGTTATCATCAAATGAAGGTCAAGGAAGCTGATATTCACAAAACAGCTTTCAGAACTCGTTATGGACATTATAAATTTCTAGTAATGCCATTTGGAGTGACCAATGCGCCAGCAATCTTCATGAACCTAATGAACCAAGTTTTCCGGGAGTATTTAGACATGTTTGTTGTCATCTTCATCGACGACATCCTGGTATATTCTAAGAATCGGAAAGAACATGCGGAGCATCTACGAATTGTCCTGGAAACTCTTCGACAACATAAGCTTTATGCCAAGTACAGCAAGTGCGAGTTTTGGCTAAATCAAGTTGGTTTTCTTGGACATATCGTATCAGGAAAAGGAATTTCTGTGTATCCAGCAAAAGTTTCGGCAGTTAGCGAATGGCCTACACCAAAGTCAGTGAAGGATATTCGAAGTTTCTTGGATTTAGCTTGATGTTACAGAAGGTTTATTGAAGGATTTTCGAAGATAGCAACACCCCTGACCAAGCTCACAAGAAAAGATGAAGAATTTGTGTGGCCAGAAGCATGCGAGCAAACTTTCGTAGAACTCAAGTCAAGATTGACATATGCACCTATTCTCGTCATACCGGATCAATCTGGAGGGTTCGAAGTGCATTGCAATGCATTTGGTAAGGGATTAGGATGTGTTCTACATCAGCACGGTAAGTTTGTGGCTTATGCTTCAAGACAACTGAAAACTTATGAGCGCAATTATCCGACGCATGATCTGGAGTTGGCAGCCGTCATTTTTGCTCTCAAAATTTGGCGCCACTACTTACTTGGTGAACGAGTGAACATCTACACAGATCATAAAAGTCTGAAGTATGTGTTTACTCAGAAGGAGTTGAATATGCGGCAGAGAAGATGGTTAGAACTTATGGCGGACTTTGATATTAACTTGCAATACCACACAGGAAAGGTGAACGTAGTACCTGATGCTCTTAGTCGCCAACCATTATCAATGAATCTCACCACCCAGTGGAAGCTTCAGCAAGACTTACATCAGATGGAGATTGAACTAGTCATGCCAGATGATGCTTCAAGTTTGATGAATCTACAAGTTCAATCAACCATTGTCAATCGGATCAAAGCAGCTCAAGCCGGCGATGCTAAGTTGCAAAAAATCAGAGAACAAGTGGAGAATGGACTCAGAACATATTTCATCATCCATGAAGACAGATCTTTGAGATAGGGCAGCAGATTGTGTGTACCAAAAGGTCCTGTTCGGAAGGAGTTAATGAAAGAAGCTCACAGCTCTCCCTATTCAGTACATCCTGGAGGTACCAAAATGTACAAAGATCTACGTTAGAATTATTGGTGGCATGGAATGAAGCGTGAAGTAGCCAGAAGTGTCGCAAAATGCTTGGTGTGTCATCAAGTAAAGGCTGAACATCACAGGACAGCTGGACTACTTCAACCATTACCAATTCCAAAATGGAAGTGGCAGCATATCACGATGGACTTTGTAACTGCTCTTCCTCGCAGCACAAAGGGTAACGATGCGATATGGGTCATTATGGATCGACTCACAAAGTCGGCTCACTTCATCCCATTTCGAGTTGGCCAATCAACTGAGACACTAGCGAAGAAGTACATGGAGATAATAATCTAATTTAGATTTAAAAACTCTTCATAATGTACTATCTCTGATACCCATGAACTCATACAGGAAATTGTGAGACTTCATGGAGTACCGGTCTGCATTGTCTCCGATCGTGACACCAGGTTCCGATCGCAATTCTGGCAGAGTCTGCAAGCTAGCTTGGGAACAAGTCTGAACTTCAGCACGGCTTATCATCCACAAACAGATGGTCAGTCGGAACGAAATATTAAAATCTTGGAAGATATGCTCAGAGCATGTATGCTCGACTTCAAAGGATCGTGGGAAGATCACCTGCATCTTGTGGAGTTTGCATACAACAACAGCTACCAAGAAAGTATAGGAATGGCACCTTTTGCAGCATTATATGGAAGGAAGTGTCGATCACCATTAAGTTGGGACGACATCGGAGATAGGGAACTTCTAGGACCAGAGATGATAGTAGCAACTGTTGATGTGGTTCGTACTATCAGGGAGAGGATGCGCATAGCCCAAGATCGACAGAAGCACTGGGCTGATGCAAAGAGACGACACTTGGAGTTCCAGCCAAGAGACCATGTATTCTTGAAGATATCTCTGAACCACGGAGTGATCCGGTTTGGAAGACGGGGTAAATTGAGTCCGAGATACATTGGACCGTTCGACATACTCGAACGAGTCGGAGAATTGGCATACCGATTAACGCTTCCACCCTCATTGGAAGGAGTGCATAACGTGTTCCACATATCCCAACTCAGAAGGTATGTGAGTGACCCCAGCCATATATTTCATCATTTCGAGCTCACTATACAGCCCGACCTGTCTTGTGAGCAACAACCTGTAGAAATCCTGGACAGGAAAGTGAAGACATTTCGGAACAAGAAAGTTAACTTGGTCCAGGTAATGTGGAGAAAAGACACTCCAGGAGAATCCACGTGGGAAAGGGAAGATGAAATGCGTGCAAGATATCCGCACCTTTTTGTAAACTAGTCCTCAAATAAAAGTTGTAAATTTCGAGGACGAAATTTTTTGTAAGGTGGGTAGATTGTAACAACTCCAATTTTTGTATACATAAATTTGATTTAAATTTGAAGTATACATGGAGTATTTAACGTTGCTGATAACACTTTAAGTATCTATTTCCCTACAATAATTACAAGAAGGAGCTTGTAGCTCATTGGTAATACCTTGCACTGCTGAACCAAGCCACCAAAGTTCGAATCCTATGCCCCATATTATTTTTAGTTTATTTTTCTTTAAAAATTCTTGGAAGCCCAACAGTCCACAGACCATAACTCCCAAATGTTGAAGTGAACCCCAAAAACGGAGTATGCCAAAGTCTACGTCGGAGAACCCCGCACCCGACCGTGGCCGAACCCGGCCGGAGTTGGTCGGATGGCCGGGGTCCCAACAGCAAAAGTGTGCCTCTTCGTATTTTAAAAGTCCCTGTTAACTCCAATTTATTAGATCGGTTCTCAAATGTTAAATACAATCAATTTAATACAAATTTTAATGCTTTTTATTTAATTTTTACAATTTTTTTTAATAAACAAAACCCTTCACCTACCCTACCCTAGCTATCCTATAAATAGACCCCTACCCCCTACCCTCTCATTCCAAAACCTTAGAATTACTCTCTTGAAATTTCCACAAGAAAGTGTGCTTTGAAAACCGAGTTCACGGCGAAGCGCTGACGGATTTCCGGAGACGTTCTTGGAAGCAACCGGCGACGAAACAACACCTCGGCCCTTTTTCATACTCCTCTATACTCTTTAGAAGAGTTTGAAACCCGTAAGTCCCATTCTTCTCTCTTTTCCATTTCTCAAAATACGACTTTATGAAACCCGACGGAAATCGGAACAAACCGATTTCCGATTCGGTTTTTCTATAAAATTTCACTTGTCACCAACTCCGTAACACCTAAACATATGCATGATGACTATTAATCACATAAAAATCAATTTGGACAAAGTTTCTCACATGAAATGATAGCTTTCTTGTAATATCGTATTCTTTTCACAATAATACCATAAAGTTTATTTTTCTTCTTCTAATCAATTCCATCATTTCTAAACATCTTCATCTTGACCACTACACTTGTAAAAATCAATTTGAATGAGTTTTCACACATGAAATGATAACTTTTGCAAATACCGTATTCTTACACTTAAATACCCTCACGTTTAATTTATCATGTTTAACCCCTAAACTTCACAATACCTTAAAATAAGTCACGAGGTAATGACCTACCTCTACACACACACAAATATAACCCTAATTGATAACGTCAAAACTTAGAATACGAAAATACAAGACTTTTCACTAAAATACCCTTTTCTTTATAAACTTTTCCTGAAAGCTTTAAGTTGTACACAATTCTAAACAAAATCTTTTTAAAAGAAAATACGATATGTCATGGACATCGATCGTTTATCTAAACCTGACTTTGTGGTGTCTAGGCTAGGCAAGTGAGCTTGGGTAACTTTAAAAGGCCCGCCTCACGATTCGTGAGCGGATCCCTCCCTCCTCACTTGTACTTACCTGGCAACAATTGGCGGTGAAGAGGCGATTTGAGACTTCTAATGACTTATCGTTTAGACCTTAGAAATATGCTAGTTGGCTTAGGAAACCCTAGAAACTAAAATACGGAAATTTACAAATAAATACCTTATAATTATAAAACCGTTTTTCTAAATGAATAGTATTTATTAAACCTATGCAAAGCGCCACTACAACTCACCTTTGGGGAACCCGTTAGGGATAGTACGGTTCATCGTGCACCCGCGGGCTAGTAATGCGAGATTCAAACCTCCGCAAGGAGCATTCGGTCTCGAAAGGTTTAAAATACGACATTTAAGAAAAAATGAGATTTTGGAAAATAAAATATTTATTTAAAATTATTCTTGTATTAATATATATAATTATCATTTAAACACCTATTTTATTATAAGATAAAGTTTCCACTTTTTCTAAAAAATACAAGATTAAAAGTTACATTAAAATACCATGAATTTCAAATAAATCAATATTAAAAATTAATACTTTTATTAGGATATATTCACTAGAATAACACAAATAAAATTTACACTCATTATAACTATAAAGACGAATAATAAATACTTGAGGTGTATCTTGAAAACTATACAAAAGTATTTTTTACATAAAACCCCCTCAAGTTTTATAAATTACAATAAGGACCCTAACAATTAAAGAACTTTAAATTACCTTTCCTTTAGTCTGACTCGGGTTAGAGTCTGACTATTTCTGACTTGAATATGATTCAAGTCAATCTATATTCTTTTATATTCCAACTCAATATGAATACATGAATCCCTGAATCCAGTTAACAATCTATTCAATTTGACTGAATCAAACCATGGATATACATCCATTATCCTGTTATTCCATTTACCTGATTATGCAGTTACAACATATTTACTGATATCATGGTTTTGGTCAGTCATCTAATTTACACAATACAGTACAACAATAATGTTAAAACACTACGGGGTTTAAGGGGTAGATTGGTACGGAAGGTGTTAAAGGTGGCACGAGGTGGTCAGATTAAGACACCTAACCTGAATCCCATTACTGTTGTACCGTGGCATAACGGTTCCTTGTACTTTCCATTTGCCCTGGTCTTTAGCATATAGAGACCCCCCTCGTATACACTGGCATCCTTCTGTACCAAGCTACAAACAATAACGTTAACATAACATTACAACAATAGCTTACACTTTAAAAATGTATCTTCTTATGTCGTCTTCTCTACTTCCCTCTTACCTTTGGGACTTACCGAGCGATCTGTTCGCTGAAGACATTCTGTTTCTCTCTTCTTTGAATGTCGTCAGGTGACCTGGACCCGGCAGAAGTTGAGCCAACACAAGAAGACTTGGAGCATTTTGCCGAAGACCTTGTGTTCCCCTCCGAATGGCGGCCGAGACGTTAGGACGTCCTGCCTGAGATTCGGGGCAGATGCCAATAGGTGCTATCCGTCTGCCTCTCCGAAGATGCCAAGTCGATCCATGGCACCGTGTATCGGAGGTTTAGACGAATGCGGCCGATGTAGCAGACTTCGTCAGATTCCCCCTCGTTTGAGGGTTTTTGATTGTGGGGACGCTCTTCCCTGCAGGCGCAAGCCCCTGCAGTTAATTACGCTACCGCGTCGCGGGAATAACTTTCTCCTTCTCCAGATGGTCACTTCGTGTCGTGTGTTTTGTTTTATGTTTTCCTGCCCGTGGATCGTTTACGGAGACCGAGTTATGTCGTCGCCCGTAGAGCGTGGACTAGTCCAAATCCGTATCTTCTTAGATTTGGGTTTGGGGGTTTGGTTTGAGGATACGCTAGCCATGCTTGAGGCTAAGATCAACTCAAACATTTGTTAAGGACACATTAGTCTAGTTTAAGGCTAAGATCAACTTAACAGGATCGTTTAGATCCGACAAAGGAGTGTTTGGACTCCATTGTTCCAATTTCAGGACATAGTAGTCCGTAGTATGTGTGGCCGTCGGGACCCGTCACCTCTCTGACGATGTTGAAGGATTACAACGACGAATGTCAGAGGAGTTCAGAGATGTGCCCTCGAGCCAGAGTTAATTAGGGGGATTCATAGTCCAGTCTGTTTGAGGGTTTAAGGACGCGTTAGCCATCTTTGAGGCTAAGATCAACTTAAACAGGACCGTTTAGATCCGACGAAAGAGCATATGGAGGCTCTATGGTTCTAGTTTAAGGACATCGCGGTCCATGGGTAGTTTAAGGACATTGCGGTCCATGGTTAGTTTAAGGACATTGCGGTCCGTGGCTAGTTTAAGGACATTGCGGTCCATGGTTAGTTTAAGGACATTGCGGTCCATTGGTAGTTTTAAGACATCTCGGTCAATTGGTAGTTTTAAGACATCTCGGTCAAGGTTAAGGACGTCATAGTCCATGGGTTTAAGGACTCCACAGTCCGGTATGTGCTCTGGATGCTTCACACGGGTTCACTGCCGTGCTAGGCGAGGACCAGGCTCCGCTCTGGATGCTTCACACGGGTTCGCTGCCGTGCTCTGCGAGGACCAGGATCCGCTCTGGACGTTTTCCGCGGGGTCAAAGAGTGACGTTATCCGCGTTCCACGTAACCAGGAATTTTGCATTATGCATGGGTTTAAGGACCCCACAGTCCATATCATGAATGGTCTTCGGGACCCGTCACCTCTTTAAAGACATTGAGGGATTACAATGCCAAGTATCAAAGGAGTGAAGAGATGTACCCTAGAACCGGGGTGGATTAAATAGTCCCTGGCCCAATTTGGGTCAGGACTGATCAATTATGTTATGAGCCTATCGGCCCAGTTAATCACAAATTGAGGACTTATGGCCAGCTTGGGCTAAGTCCAGTCAGGTCTGGAATATTGACTCTTTGTTGGTCCATTGAGGGAGAATGTTTTGCCTCTATCCCTCTAGCCAATTGGGCCAAAGCCTAGTGTTAAACACTTCAGAGCAATCAGTGTTGAACACTGGGAATAAGGTTGATAAGTTAGTGTTCAACACTAAGAGATAATTGGTGTTAAACACCAGCAATAAGGCTTTTTCAAATTAGTGTTAAACACTAAAACAGATCAGTGTTGAACCCTGCCAATAAGGCCTTTTTAATCACCGTTGAATGCTAAGGCCCAACAGTGTTTTGACGCTGGGTTTGAGAGTTCCAATTTAGTGTTGAACACTAAGGCAAAAGGGGTCACGTAGCAACACGTGAGAGCGCCCTCTTTTCAATGGTTCTGCTGAGATTACTGCATCTTTCAGAGCATCACGTGTCAGCACGTGATGGGCATTCATATGCTCATTTGTTAGAGCTTTTATTAAGGGTCACGTGGGTCACGTGAGGGACAGTCTCAAAGGGTTTTCTGTAGATCTCTTGGGGGGTCACGTGGTGGCACGTGACCCTGCCTCTATGTGTGTCGTTTTTAGAGGATCTGTTGATCTTTTTTCAGGAATTAAATTCCTCGGGCCTTTAATTTTCAAAGGAATTAAATTCCTACTTCCTTTTGCAGATTTATATTCTGAAACAGAGTTGAACTCTGAATTTTCTGTAGGAATTAAATTCCTCATATATGTGAAGAACTGAATAGGGTTAAACCCTAATGAAAGCTTTTAAGGAGCTAAACTTCCCGTTTTAAAGAATTATGATTAAGGGAATCAAATTCCTGCTGTTTCAACAGAACTATGTTCTTAATTAGGGTTAGACCCTGCTTCTTTTTATTTTGAAGGAATTAAATTCCCATGATACAGGGTCGAGCCCTAATTTTATTTTAAAGGAATTGAATTCCTATAGTTCTGCGAGAATTAAATTCTCATGCTTGCATTCCTTCTCTATGTTTTGGATCTGCATGGCAGGATCTCGACCCATTGAGAATTAAATTCTCAACCTTAAGGGGAGATGTGCACTTTGCAGATCCTCTATCAAAGAGAGAAGAAATGTGTTCTTCTGTTTTATATATATTAGAGTTAAACTCTGTTGAGAATTAAATTCTCTTTCTTTCCGAAAGCCTTCCCTTCCTTACCTAGGGTTTTTTGCAGAAGATCCAAGTCTTTTCCAAGTATCAAAGCTTTTCTCCTTTTTTCTTTCTCTGCGCGTATATATCCCTTCTCTGTGTCTTTTGGCTCCTATTTATAGGAGAAGCAGCCGAATGAATTAGTTTTTTGATGAATCTTCACTGAGAGATTTGATTTGCATCCATCATTCGTTTTGGGCCTTTGGATTATTGGGTGAATTTTATTCACCATTGGATTTTAAATCCAGAGATTCTCCTTTGTTATTTTGGTTAGATTTAAGGGGGAAATCTTTCCAAACCCGAGATTTTCCATAGATAGACGATATTTAATCATCTCTAAATCTTTAATTTGATTGGTCTCAGATAATCACTTTCCTTTGGAAAGATTCAAATTTCCTTCAGAATTTAATTCTGTCATCAAAAATGGGCTTTGAAAGCCGGTCACGTGTGACCACGTGACCCATGGTCACGTGTAGACACGTGACCCCCTTTGGGACGAAGGATCCTCTTTCTTTCTGCGCTGTCTTCTGGTTGCTGTTTTAGCCATCACGTGCTACCACGTGACCCCTGGTCACGTGTGAGCACGTGACCCCTGTCTGGCACTTCTTTCCTCGGTTCAATTGGAGAGCGAGTTTGCTGCTTTGAACGTCACGTGTCGACACGTGACCCTGGTCACGTGGGAGCACGTGACCTCTTCTGAAGCTCTTTTCCTTGACTTTGCTCAGCGACTCAATGTGCGCCTTTTCTGCACTTTATAGGTCACGTGTCAACACGTGACTGCTGGTCACGTGTAAGCACGTGGTCCCTTTTTGAAGCTTTCCACAGAAGCTTTCCTGATTTTAAATCAGGAAACAAATGCCCCCACAGCGTTGTTCTCACGTGTCAGCACGTGAGTGCAACGCTGTCTCCTCTCACGACCGTTGGATTCCTTTAGGGATCTGGGGAGATGAAACGTTTCCATTGTTTTCTATAAATACTGCCGTCTCTTCACAGGAGCCTTCACTTTGCTCATTCTTCTTCCTCTGAGAATTTCTTCTTTGAGAATTTAATTCTCGCTTTCAGAGCTCAGCTCTCTGTCTTGAACATTTCCCAGAGTTTAACTCTGTTCGCAAAGAACC
Organism: Agapanthus africanus; assembly: GCA_030015575.1. Classification (NCBI taxonomy): domain Eukaryota; kingdom Viridiplantae; phylum Streptophyta; class Magnoliopsida; order Asparagales; family Amaryllidaceae; genus Agapanthus; species Agapanthus africanus. The sequence continues at coordinate 103,116,538 of CM057348.1, read as the reverse complement.
TTTCTTCTCAGGTAATGGTGTTGAACGGCCAAAGCGCCTTCGTCTTTAAAAGAACTTTTTGGATTTCAAATCTGTATTAAGGGTTTTGCAAAGAACCCATTTTTCTTCAAGTTTTTTTCTTAAGAACAGGGAACCTTCGAACTGTAGATCTCTTAGGGTTTTTAGGTGATCCTTGGGGGGACAATGACAGCGTTTCAACTCCCTGGACTTTAATTCCATCAAAATTATTCCTGGGAATTTAATTCCCTTTTTCTTAATAAGGAATTTAATTCCTATGAAGAACTCAATCTCTTCACACAGTGGCTCCTTGGGGTCTCTTGGCCCGAGGCTGTTCTTCTGCAATTAATGCGATGGGGATTTTGTAATGATGCCTTTTCGTGGGAATTTAATTCCTTTGATTTTGTTGGGTTCACTGTAGAGCCCGAGACAGATCCCATTGGGGGAACGTGCATGGTCATCATTCTTTATTAAATGGGGATGTTCCCTTTGTTTTATTGTAACTGTTTGATCTCATTATTAATGAGCCGCCATCCGGATTCTGTGGGGCCCATGTGTTTTGTAGCCAATGGTCCCAGGAAGCTTTGTTTTTGCTTTCTTTAACTAGTCTTCATGTTCATGCATGAGTGTACATTGCCGACTTTTCTTCTAACGGTCTTCCTTTATTGGTTTTCAGGTGCGATGGCTTCTGTTCCACGCTTTCCTTTTTCTCGCTCAGAGGCCGCTTTTCCTCAGTCACCATCTGATGAGGAAGCGATGGCAATGATTCGGGCGCATGATCCGAGCTGTAGCAACCTTCTTCAATGGGGACCTTGGTATAGTCAGATTATTCAAGGTCGCAGGAGTTTTCTTTGCGCGGTGCCAACGGAGCCTACTTTCCCATTTTTACCGATGGATCCTCCAAGGACAGCTTTCGTCGTGGAAATGCCCAACTGGACTCCAACGGGGAGGCTGGAGCCTTCGACGACCGGCATTCCGAACCACCCGATCCCGGCTATAGACATCTTGGGGCGGCGCATCTGCCAGGGTGAGGCCCACCCGTGGGGGCAGATTTATAAGATAGGGCTCACTCCTAGGCATCCTACGGGCTATCTTCTCTGGGCTCGCTACATCCTTTCTGCCCATCGGGCGCGATTGCAGAAAGTCGGGCTTTATCAGGCCGTATATGCATCGCTATTCCATTACAAGTCCCCGCATGCCTGGTGGGTCAAGGCATTTCTGAACCAGTGGAATCTTCCCACTAATACTTTTCTTCTGGGAGATCGCGAGGTTTCGATTTCTTTAGCCGAGTTTTATGAAATTTCGGGGTTGCCGATAAGGGGTAACATGTACGAGGAGTTGCTGCCCCCTGACGAGTACATTTTTGAACCTGGGCCCGCCCCAGTTGACGGCTTATCTGCTGAGAATGCTGTTCGACACAAGCGCCCCAGTTTAATTAGGGCTCTGGGCATTTTTGATCGATTATTCACCGAGTCTGAGGAGCAAGGCGTTACTTTCAAGAGCTTCATTGCTCGTTTCATTCGTGAGGACGCCTTACCGAAGACAGCCCCGAAGTTTGCCAACATTGGGGACCCTTTTGGGTTTGGTCCGAAGAGGTTGCCGACCAACGAATCAGATCTTCCTCAGTATTACATCCCTATCATATCGCCGATCTCTTTTGAATCCATTGCTGCCCCAGGCATGGACGAGGAGACGTTCTTTGTGGGGTTTATTAGCGTTTGGCTAAGTTGGTTCGTTATCCCCATGCATCGCCGCTTCATGAGAGCCTCGGTCATCTACCCGGCGCATCGTATTGCGGAGGGGATGCGGTTGGCCATTGGCATCCCGGCCCTGGCGCACCTCTATAATGGATTGGGTACTGCGGCTAATACCTCTACGCCTGGCGTGGACGTAGTGAACTTTTCGCTTCATTACTTCACGTCGTGGATCGAAATGCATGTGCTGGGGTCTTTTGCCATGCATCAAAGGCCCGCTTTTTACGACGCCTATACCTTCCCGCGACTTATGCGACTGGTAGGTGCTTCTGCTGCCGATCCAACTCAATTTGGGGCTATTCGGGTGCTGATTTCCCCTCACGCCACCGCCGGCGGGTTAGCTTTTAACGATCGGGTTCTGTCTTCCCTTTCGAGTCCTGTTCAGCAACTTTAGGACCAGTCAAAGGACAACGCACCTTCTCTGAAGCCCCGAGAGGCCACCTACTTGTATTCAATTAGACCGGGCTACTTGGTGTTTCGCCAGGATAGTGCAGCCCTTTTTATGCGGTACAATCCTCATCGATTTGCTCGGCAGCTCGGATATGACCAGGGTGTTCCTTTTGAGGCCTTTATGATCGCTCCAATTCCTTCGCTCGATGCTGTTCGTGACGCAGCTCATCATTTCATGAGGCTGAACACCGGCTCTCATTTCATGGTCCCTAAAGCCGAGTACATCCCTCGATGTGTGGGTGCATTTACAGGCTGGTATCTTCATCGGGTCACCCCAATTATTGCTGAAGAAAGAAGGGTTCTTCTTGGTCATGACGCTCCTCCTCAGGTCTCGCGAGTTGAGTTGCGACCGAGGGTTCCAGTCCGCTTTCCTTTGAGGGAAATTGGCGCTGCCCTCATTCCGGGGGAGTCAGGGGTAGACCTTACTCCGACCGCTGGTATGCCCTTGGGTTCTCGATCGCGAGGTAGACGGGCTCCAGTGGTAGCACCTCTGCCGGTGGCGGCGCCGCCTCCCGCGGCGTCGACGACGTCGACGTCGTCCTTGGTTGTGGCACCGAGTGAGAGTAACAGGGATGAGGGCGTTGAAGGCGATGTGGGCCAGCGTCGCCCTAAGGCTTCGCGAGGGAGGAAGCGGTCATCTTCAGCGGCCGACTCTGGGTCTAAACGACGGAGGAAAGTGGCTACTACCCCGCTTGATTCTGTGGTGGAATCTGAGCCTATCCTTGAAGACGAACCCTTGACCTTGCAAGGGTCAGACGCTGGGCTTCTCTTCCCGAGTTCGGCTGACGAAGAGGCTGCTCAACTGGCTGAAGCCTTACGGCGTTCGAAAGACCCGTCCCATAATGCCAAGGTTCCGAAGAAGTCTTATCCCGCTGTAATTTTTTACGAAGACCCTTCGTGGATTCGGCGGCGATTTATCGGCCCTTTGGAGGAATGGGGGGAAAGGGCTTTGAAGCAGGTCGCTTCAAAAGATGCAGCTGATGCACTTTCTTTATGGACCGGCGGTCATGAGTCTACCCTTGAACCTCGGCGAGCTTATCTCCTTGAGAAGGAAAAGCGGCTTGAAGAAGCCATGTTAAGGGCTTCTTTGCGTATAGGTACGCTGTGCTTCTTTTGTAGTCTTTTCGATTATTTATGCTCGTGGGTATGTATCATTATTTTTATTTGAATCGTGCAGAATCTTCAACGCTGGGGGAGCTTCCTACTGGCCCCTTAAAGCTAAAGCCCGCCGAAATTCTCAACGAGGCCTTGCTAGGTGTGGAGGGGGCTGATGAGGCTGCTCCTCTCGTGATAGAACCTCCAGCGGCGGTTCTTGAACAGGGAGTGCTTGCCCCTTTAGGGAAGGTTCCCTTGGAAGCTGCCGCCCCAATGGTTCTTGCTGAGGTCGGCTCGAGGGCCGGAAGCGAAGTAGTCGGGGCTCCTCTCCCTTTGTTGGAGCCTGAGGTCCCGGCAGAGAATGTTGAAGCCGCTGTCCCCCCGGCTCAGAATGGGAGGAGTGTTGAAGGTATCCCTCCGCGTTTTAATTTAGTAACCCCTTCATAGTCTGAACTCTTTTATCTTTCCCAGAATTGCGCGGCTTAGCGACCACGATCGCGGACCTGTCGCCTCGCCAGTCATTTCAGCGTTTACTGGAGATGGCAGCTCCGCAGGCAATCTCCCCTCAGCGTATTGTCCTTTCCTCTGGGCAAGGTTAGTGTCATTCGCCATTTTTTTTTACCATAGTATTGTTACTATTTTGCGAAATGACGTTGATGTCTCTTATAGTTTTAGAAGCCGATGATGAGGTCGAGGTCGTTGAAGGGCCAGGGGAACCTTCAGCTCCTACTTGCATGACTGTCGGTGAGTGACATTTTATTATAGTCCCGTTTGTTCTGCGTTTTTAAGAGTTTTACTAACATTTGCCAAATCTGAACAGCCCTGCCAGTCTCCATGGCTTTGGAATCACGCATTGTGATGCCGTCCGGCCCCTACGCTTTGCGGGCTTCAGAACGCTTGGCCCAATTGAGCCTGGTCTCCTTATCTTCTTTCATCGAGGAGCTCCGTGCTGGCAGTACAACCACGGCCGAAGCGTTCGCCGCTGAAGCTAACGGCTCCCTTCCTTTTCTCGCCACCTATCACAGTGAGGAGGTGGTGCGGGTCTGGGTGGAGTTCTGTAGGAAGGTGGAGGCTTGTTTGTACGCTCTCGAGTGTTCTCGCCTTTCCTCGGAGGCAGTGGCTGCAAAGGCGGAGTTACGAGGTCTGATAGCACGACATGCGGCCAACATGACGTCGTGCGAGAAGAGACTTGGCCGCAAGTTCTCGGAGAGGGAGCTAGCCTCCAAGGCGTTGAGCGAGCTTCAGACCAGCCTCACAGCTAAAGCCAACAAAGCGTATGACCTTTGGCGAGTGCTTCAGGAATCCATCAAGGAGGTGGTGGCTCTTGATAAAGCCGCCACGTTTACTCGCGAGAGGGTTGAGGCTCACAAGGCCACTGAAAAAGAGCTTGAAGCCCGGCTTGCTTCATATCAGGCCCAACAAGCTCGGGCGGAGGCTCGCCTTCTGGAGATCTTGCGTCATGAAGCCGTGGCTCAGCAACAGAACGATGAGCTGGTGAAATTATTGCACCGCCCGCCGGCTTAAGGACTTGTATCTTTTCTCCCTTTTTTGTATATACTCATGGATAAGAGTATCTTCCTTTTTGTTTCTTTCATGAATTGTATTTTGTATCCATTTTGGTCTATGAATAAAAGATACATTTTTTCCAATGGGGTGTCTCCTTTTCATTGAATGCATTCTGCGGATATTCTATCTTGATCTCCTTGCAGGACAGCGATGGCTTAGGGCTCAGGGTTAAGATCTGCTTCTTAAGACTTCTGCGTTTTACGAGCCCCGAGGGTCTCATAAAGAGTTTTCCTCCCGGCCGTGAGGACTTGTAAGTGCCGGATGCGGTTACCCTTGTCCGTGTTTTACGGAGTCAGGGGTTTCTCCAGATATTGTAGTTTAAAGACGTCGCGGTCAAGGTTAAGGACCTCATAGTCCGTGGATTTAAGGACTCCACAGTCCGATGTTAGTTTTAAGACATCACGGTCAAGGTTAAGGACCTCATAGTCCGTGGATTTAAGGACTCCACAGTCCGATGTTAGTTTTAAGACATCACGGTCAAGGTTAAGGACCTCATAGTCCGTGGATTTAGGGACTCCACAGTCCGATGTTAGTTTTAAGACATCACGGTCAAGGTTAAGGACCTCATAGTTCGTGGATTTAGGGACTCCACAGTCCGATGTTAGTTTTAAGACATCACGGTCAAGGTTAAGGACCTCATAGTCCATGGATTTAGGGACTCCATAGTCCGACGTTTGGTTGCAGGGACCCGTCACCTCTTTGAAGACGTTGAGGAATTACAACGCCAGGCATCAAAGGAGTGAAGAGATGTACCCATAAACCGAGGCAAAAATCTGTAAGGAATAGGGGTGGTTGATCGTTAGTTTTAAGACATCGCGGTCGAGGTTAAGGACGTCATAGTCCGTGGATTTTAAGGACTCCACAGTCCGGTGTTTGCTCTGGATGCTTCACACGGGTTCACTGCCGTGCTTGGCGAGGACCAGGCTCCGCTCTGGACGTTTTCCGCGGGGTCAAAGAGTGACGTTATCCACGTTCCACGTAACCAGGAATTTTGCACTAGATGCTTCACACGGGTTCACTGCCGTGCTCGGCGAGGACTAGGCTCCGCTCTGGATGCTTCACACGGGTTCACTGCCGCGTTCTGCGAGGACCAGGATCCGCTCTGGACGTTTCCCACGGGGTCAAAGAGTGACGTTATCCGCGTTCCACGTAACCAGGAAGTTTGCACTAGATGCTTCACACGGGTTCACTGCCGCGTTAGGCGAGGACTAGGCTCCGCTCTGGATGCTTCACACGGGTTCACTGCCGTGCTCTGCAAGGACCAGGATCCGCTCTGGACGTTTTCCACGGGGTCAAAGAGTGACATTATCCGCTTTCCACGTAACCAGGAAGTTTGCACTAGATGCTTCACACGGGTTCACTGCCGTGCTCTGCGAGGACTAGGCTCCGCTCTGGATGCTTCACACGGGTTCACTGCCGTGCTCTGCGAGGACCAGGATCCGCTCTGGACGTTTTCCACGGGGTCAAAGAGTGACATTATCCGCTTTCCACGTAACCAGGAAGTTTGCACTAGATGCTTCACACGGGTTCACTGCCGTGCTCTGCGAGGACTAGGCTCCGCTCTGGATGCTTCACACGGGTTCACTGCCGTGCTCTGCGAGGACCAGGATCCGCTCTGGACGTTTTCCACGGGGTCAAAGAGTGACATTATCCGCTTTCCACGTAACCAGGAAGTTTGCACTAGATGCTTCACACGGGTTCACTGCCGCGTTAGGCGAGGACTAGGCTCCGCTCTGGATGCTTCACACGGGTTCACTGCCGTGCTCTGCGAGGACCAGGATCCGCTCTGGACGTTTTCCACGGGGTCAAAGAGTGACATTATCCGCTTTCCACGTAACCAGGAAGTTTGCACTAGATGCTTCACACGGGTTCACTGCCGCGTTAGGCGAGGACTAGGCTCCGCTCTGGATGCTTCACACGGGTTCACTGCCGTGCTCTGCGAGGACCAGGATCCGCTCTGGACGTTTTCCACGGGGTCAAAGAGTGACATTATCCGCTTTCCACGTAACCAGGAAGTTTGCACTAGATGCTTCACAAGGGTTCACTGCCGTGCTCTGCGAGGACTAGGCTCCGCTCTGGATGCTTCACACGGGTTCACTGCCGTGCTCTGCGAGGACCAGGATCCGCTCTGGACGTTTTCCACGGGGTCAAAGAGTGACGTTATCCGCGTTCCACGTAACCAGGAATTTTGTCGATTGTATCCGCATTTCACGGAATGGAGGTTTGACTCTTGGTGATATGTATATCGCCGAGCCATGGAGCTGGGGGTTGCCGCCGTTCCGTTTCGCTTGATGTTGTGTCTGCTGACACGAGACGAACGTCGAAATGATCTCTAGGCTATCTGTGAACCGTCGAGATTTGGCTTCTCCTTATGATGAAACTCGGGGGAGGAGTATGATCCCTTCTTTGATTGCGCTCCTGAATTGTACACAGGGATAGATGTAACATCACCTGCAGGGTGCGGATTTCACTTTTATTTTATTTCTTTTTCCGCGATGCTCTATCATTTCAGCTTTTCATATTGCGAAAATTGCGATTGCCCACTCATTTCGGCTATTTGTTTCATTTTCACTCGCTTTTTTTTTTATTGCGAGCTGCCCCATCATTTCGGCCATTTTGTCATGCATACATTTTTACTTGCTGCTTTTTATTGCAAGTTGCCCCATCATTTCGGCTATTTTGTGATGCATGTGTGGCTCGCTAGGTTTTTCGCTGCAAGCTCGGATTTTTGGATACCGGTTTCAGCATCAGCACCGCTACAACTGGAATGTTGCCAGGAGCGAATCATCATTTGCCTCTGTCGATGTTTGAACAAAGGTGGCTTAGTAAACAGGGTTAAGGGTCCTGCCGACCAAGGCTTTTGACTTCATGAGCCGTAAGGGTCTCACAAAGGTGTTTCTCCCTACAAGTCGTGAGGATCTTGCAGGTGTGTTTTCTCCTTAAGGATCGTGAGGATTCTTAAGTGCACGTTCTCTTGTAAGTCGTAAGGATCTTACAAAGAGGATTTTCTCCTTGTAAGTCGAGAGGACTTACAAGGGTTGTTCACTATATGGATATATCCCCAGTCACGGATGAGACTTTGTTAGGGAAACGTTTGTTCGCGCCCGTGGATTGTATACAAGGGTCAGTACGAGCCACTTGTAGGGCAATATCGAAGGTTGTGGGGGATTCACTTAAGAACAGGTTTAGGTTTCTGTAACTTAAGACTTTCAAGTCTTATGAGCCGTGAGGGTCTCATAAGAGAATTCTCCTTACGAGTCGTGAGGATCTCGTAAGTGTATTTTCTCCTTAGGAATCGTGAGGATCCCTAAGTGTGTTGCTCCTTTGTGAGTCGTAAGGATCTCACGCGGGTGGTTTCTCCTTACAAGGTCGAGAGGACCCTATAAGTGTCTTTTAACGAGGTTGCGCCCTTTCGGGTTTTCACAAACACTCGCCGGTAGTCCTGCTGTTTTTACTCACGGAGCCCTTTCGGGTTTTCATCCGTGCCCATTTTGCTTTATGGACATACCGTTTTTTTTTTAATCATTTCATTTTTTTTATTTTTCTTCCTTTTCTCCCTTCTTTATCTCGTCAGCCTAAGGATGCTGCGGCAGTAGTTTAGGGACGTTTCGGTCCGTCGTTAGTTTAAGGACGTTTCGGTCCGTCGCTAGTTTAAGGACGTTTCGGTCCGTCGTTAGTTTGAGGACATTTCGGTCCATCGTTAGTTTAAAGACGTTTCGGTCTGTTGATAGTTTAAGGACGTTTCGGTCCGTTGATAGTTTAAAGACGTTTCGGTCCGTCGTTATGGGAAGGCCAGCTACTGCTTGTAAAGCCTGAGCCTAGGAAGATAGCGAGCGGACATAGTCGTCGTCATCTACCGTTGACCCAGGCTGTGGCTCACTAAGCATAGTATTTCTTCAAGAAGCGGCCGTTTATTGGCCTGAAAGGCCTTTCACCGTGCATGTCCACGAGTAGATAGGCTCCACCCTGGTAGACCTGGTCTATGATGTACGGGCCTTCATAGTTTGGCTCGAATTTCCCTCGTTTGGCACGATTGGGGATCATAGGTCTTTTGACCACCAGCACGAGTTCGCCTTGGCGGAATGCCCTTGGCCTGGTCAATCTTTCGTACGAGCGCGTCATCTTTGCTTTGTAGGCTTCTAGATGTTGTTGCGCTATGAGTCGGGTTTCGTCGAGGGCATCAAGCTCCTCAAGTCGAAGGTGAGCATTTTCTTCGTCGGTCAGTTCGTGGTGGACTGCCACTCGTAGAGAGGGTAACTCTATCTCGAGGGGGAGTACTGCTTCCGTCCCAAATACCAACGCGTATGGCGTTGTGTTTGTGGCCGTCTTGAATGTAGTTCGATAAGCCCAAAGGGCTTCCTGCAGCCTTTCGTGCCAGTCTCTCTTATTCCGGGAAACGGTCTTTTTTATGATCTTCGTCAAGGTCTTATTGAAGGCCTCGGCCAGACCATTAGCTCGTGGGTTGTAAACTGAAGAATACCTCCAATCTATACTGTGCTGCTGTGCGAAGCGGCTAATCTTATGGCTTCTGTAGGCTGGCCCGTTATCGGAGATAATCCGCCGTGGGGTTCCAAACCGGTAGATAACGTGCGTCTTGAAGAAATGGAGGATATTCTCCGTCTTCACTTCCCTCAGTGGTATTGCTTCTGCCCATTTGGAGAAGTAATCAGTTGTCGCCAGGATGAAACGATGTCCCCGAGATGATGCCGGCTCAATGGGGCCAACTATGTCAGTTCCCCACATTTCGAATGGCCAGCTGGCCACCGTTGGGTGTAGTGGATTTGGATGTTGGTGGATAAAGTCTCCATGAATCTGGCACGAGTGGCATTGCTTCGCATACTCGAGGCAGTCCTGGATCATCGTGGGCCAGTAGTAACCCATCCGTTTAATTTTTAACTTCATCTTTGGGCCTGCTTGGTGAGAACCGCAAAGTCCGTCGTGAACTTCTTGGACGACCCTTCTCGCTTCGTCAGGTCCTAGGCATCTCAGCCACAGAGAATCGAATGACCTCTTGTATAGAGCATCGTTGACGAAGGCAAATGATAGAGCTCGTTTCATGAGTTGATGCCTCGAGGATGTATCTTTGGGCATTAGGTGGGACTTAAAGTAGTCTATGAAGACTTCCCTCCAGTCCTCGGCATTCTCGTGGTCTTTTATTTGCAGGGTCGTCTGCTCAGTCGCTCCCTCTTTATGTAGTTCCAGAGATAGTTCTGCCGGTGTGAGCACTCGACGGCTTTGTACCACGATTCTGACATCATCGAGGTTCTCGTCAGCCAGTTCTTTAGCAAGTTTGGCTAGCGCGTCTGCTTTGCTGTTCTCCGCGCGCGGTATGTTCTCTAAAACATAGGAGGGAATTTGGGCCAACAGTTGTTGCACCCTTTCGCCGTACTTTACCAACTCCGGTTTGCACGTTTGGTAGTCACCGTTTACTTGACTAACGACTAGCTGAGAATCTCCGTATATAAGGAGGTCTTCAATTCCCGTGTCGATGGCGATTTCGAGGCCTGCTATCAAAGCTTCATATTCAGCCTCGTTGTTTGTCCTCGGCTCTGTCAAGGAGAAGGCGAAGCGCATTATCCCTCCTTGTGGGGTTGCAAAAATGAGGCCTATCCCCGATTTGATCATTGGGATACCTTGCTTTTGTTTCTTTACGGAGGACGCTCCATCGAAATAGAGTTCCCATCGGGTGCTACCGCCGCCAATCGCATCAAATGCATGCTCGTCCGGCAAATCACAGTTCAGAGGAGAATCAGCCGGTATCGGGTGCTCAGCGAGGAAATCGGCAATGGCCTGACCTTTCACTGCCTTGAGAGGTTGATATGTTATCGAGAACTCCATCAAGAGCAGGGCCCATTTAGCGAGTCGTCCCGTCAATGTGGCTTTTGACATCAAGTATTTAAGGGGGTCCACCTTTGAAACAAGACGGACTTCATGCGCCAACGCATAGTGCCTGAGCTTTGTCGTTGCGAAGATTAATGCCAAGCAATGTTTTTCAATGGGAGAGTAATTGCTTTCTGCCCCCAGTAGAACTCGACTTAAGTAGTAGAGTGCTCTCTCTTTCCCCTGATCGTTCTCTTGCGCCCATAATGCGCCCAAGGAACCTTCGAGGGCGGTTGTATAAAGAACGAGGGGTTTTCCCTTGACCGGCGCAGCCAATACCGGCGGGTTCTGCAGGTACTGCTTGATCTCGTCTAGTGCACCTTGGCATTTTTGATCCCAGACGAATGGGGTTCCCTTCTTCATCAGGTGACTGTAGGGGCGGCATTTGCCTGAAAGATTTGCGATAAATCGCCGGATGTATGCGAGCTTCCCTTGGAGAGACCGCAACTGTTTGAGGGTTCTTGGCGGAGGCATCTCCATGATTGCTTTAATCTTAGACGGATCTATCTCAATACCTCGGTGTCGGATGACGAATCCCAGGAATTTTCCCGAGGAGACTCCAAACGCGCACTTGAGGGGATTCATCTTCAAATTATATTGCCGAAGGCGTTGAAATACAGTCTCCAGATGCTTTAAGTGATCTTCGTATGACATACTCTTTACTACGAGGTCATCGATATAGCACTCGACGATGTCGTGTATGAGGTCGTCGAAGATCTTTGTCATGGCCCTTTGATAGGTAGCGCCGGCGTTCTTTAGACCAAAGGGCATAACCCTGTAGCAAAATACACCCAAAGGGGTCCGGAAAGCGGTGTGCTTCTGGTCTTCGGGATGCATCTTTATCTGATTGTATCCTGAGGAACCGTCCATAAAGGAGAAGACCTCGTGAGTGGACGTGTTATCTATCATTAGCTCGGTTACCGGCACCGGGAAATCATCCTTTGGACAAGCTTTGTTGAGATCCCTGAAATCCACGCATATACGTACCGTCCCATTCTTCTTCATTACTGGGACGATATTGGCGATCCATTCGGGATATTGGACTTCTTGAATAAACCCAGAATCGATCAGCTTCTTGACTTCGGCGTTGATGCTCATCTCAAGCTCGAGTCGTATCCTTCTTAGCGCTTGCTTGACTGGCTTGATATCTGGGGATATTGCTAATTTATGCACAGCAACTTCCGGATCTAATCCTGGCATCTCGGAGTAGTTCCACGCGAAGCAGTCTTTATGCCGTAGAAGCACGTTCTTTAACGCGGCCACCTTTTCTTCAGAGAGTAGCTCGCTGACAAATGTCGGTCGCGGGTCATTCGCCGATCCCAACTCAATCTTCCTGAGGTTATCTGCAGTAGTATGTATACCGTCTTCCAGCTCTTTCGGAGCGGGCGGAAATTCTGAGATCACCTCATCATCGCTGTTTTCAAAGCACCGGAGAAGGTCATCTATGTTCTCGGGCTCTTCTTTTAATATCGTAATCGTATAACAGGCGCGAATCCGCTCCCGAGACTGAGGTGGATCTGGTTCTGCTCTTGCGGCCTTGGGCTCGTGCTTTCGTGGCGGCGTTACCCTCCAGCTGTTGGATAAAGCGAATCTGCCCCGTCGGTACTGGTCTTCGACCCAGTTCTTGAAAGTGAAGCAGTCTTCGGTAGGATGTCCTATGGCTTGGTGATAAGAGCAATAGCTCGAACGAGAAGCCTTGTTGGTTTGCTCAGGGTGTTTAGCTTCTGAAAGCGTGATCATCTGATGTTTTAGGGCGAGCTTGAGTAACCTTTCCGTCTTATCTCGGGGGAAGGAGTACGCTCGACCCCTCTTTCCGCTTCTCGACTTATTCCCGTCTCCGCATCGGGCCTTTTGCATGACGGGTCGATAAGGCTGAGCATTCTTGCCTTTCGCAGCCTGTTGAAATAGACGTTGCGTCCTGGCCTTCTCGTAGATGGCCATTTCGTGGTTGGGGTCTTCCCGACCTTTCTGACCCACTTTCCTGATAGGCTTGTCCATTCGTTCTTGAAATGACGGACTCGGCGCCTCAATCGCGTGGTCTGGTTTTGATGAGGGGTCGGCCTCTCCTGACAGGGCATCCTCTTCTTCATCAAAGGTATATATGGCGTAGCTACTGTGGGCCCGTTCCCGTTTTCCGGCTCTCGCGTATCCAACCCCAAGTGTTTCCATTTTTCCATTGGGCAATTTGCGTTGAGTCCCAGGGACATCCCAAATCTTGTTATAGAACCGAGCCTGCCGAACAGTTTGTTTTAAGGGTACTCCTTGGCGCTTCAACAGCTTCTTTAACCCGTCTGTATAGTATCTAGGCAGACGGATGGGTTGGATCCTGTCAAGTGTAGCATCCACGCCGTGCCAGATCTCTTTCTCTACTTTCGACTCTGAGGATCGATAGAATAGGATCATCTTCTCACCCCTTCGCCTGGGAGGGACGCAAAACGTTTGCAGCTCTCGCACACTGTGAGCTTGAAACGTGTCGAGGTCCTTGTAGTGTTCTCGCGGTACCATGGTGATTTGCAAGTTATGGTCATCGCCAGGAGGTGCTTGCTTTGAAAGCCGATTGGAGAATACGGCATTGACCTCATCTTCTGAATCACTTCCGAAGACCAGTATGGGGGTGGGTGTCCTCCGGTTGTTGCGTTGAGATGGCCCCGTATAAACTATCTCTTCCTCTTCTTCGGTATCGCTTCCGAAAACAGGGATGGTGGCGGCGGCCTTGTTCTCCGAGTCGCGACACCTTTCTGTATCTTCGAAGTCTGGCAAAAAGTATTTCACGTCTTCGTATTTGCGGACTTCGTTCACGGAAAATGGGTTCAACTCACCTGTTACGGTGTACTCGAAACCATCCTTAAAGTACTTCATACACTGATGTTGTGTAGAAGGGACGATGTTGTACTCGTGTAACCAAGGACGGCCGAGCAAGGCATTGTAACAGGTCTTGGCGTCAATGACATGGAATTTGATGTCTGTGACGAGAAGCCCGAAGCGTAACGTTAGTATCACAGATCCGAGAGTCCGTGACGATTGTGAATCGAAACCGGAGATAGTAATTTTGTCACGGGCGAGATGTTGCACACTCATGCAGATCTCCTTCAACACCCGAACATTAAGGAGATTGACGGAGGATCCATTATCCACCAGGATCTTGCCTATCTTGATGTCATAGCAGTATCCGGAGACATATAGGGGACGGTTATGGTCGCACGTCCCAAGAAGGAGGTCTTCATCACCGAAAGTGACGTCGGCCGTATGCACTTCCTCCAGTTCGTCCTTCATCTTTTCAGTGGCGAGGAAGGCTTGGAATTGCTCAGGTTCTTGTAATGCCTTAATTAGTGAGTCCCGTGCTTCTTTTGATAATAGGAGGGCGTCGAGAATGCTAAGCTGAGAAGGTAGCTTCCTTAGATGCGCGAGGATGTTATAGTCCACTTTACTCCTCCTAGGAGGGTCTTTAGCAGCCAGTTCTTTCGCGACTTGGTCATCCAAAGTGATATCTTCAGTGACCTTTTCCTTTCCCTTATCTTTTCTGTTCGTAGGCCCGAGATTCTTTTCTGGGAGTGTGCGATTGCGCAGCTGAGTGTTTCCGCAGGCCTCTGATTCCTCATCTTTCCCTAGCGCGGATTCTTCAAAGAGAGGGCCCAGAGTCACTTCTTCATCAGAGTCGCTCCCAAAGGTGAGGACTTGCGATCCCTCGGCACGAGCCATATAACAGTTGCCAGTAATTCTGTTGGGCCCGTCGACAGTGCTTCTTTGCTCCCGACGGCTCTTGCGTTTCATGCGCTTGAAATGTTGCCGACGAGCAACATATCCTTCCCACCATATCTTAAAGGCGTCGCACTCCTCTGTGGGGTGTGAGATTTTCCGATGATATGCGCAGTAATCGGGGTGCTTCTCCGCCCCATTGTGTGTGTTTCCTTCCGAGGGTGGTAGCTTCATTCCCATTGACATGGCTTTGGCGAACCTTTTCCTCGTCTTGAATATCTTCCTGTCTACTTCGGATGCCTTTTGATCTGGCGAGGGTAGTTCAACTCTTTCGTTCAGTCGCCCGCCTTCGGCTCCTTCTGATGCTGCCATCTCATGCTCCTGATCCGCTTTACTTTTTAGACGAATTTCGTCTAGGAAGGCATTGATCATATCAGTTGTCAGCCTCGCACGCTCTGGTTCGGGCTCCGTCTCCGGCTTCTTAGTGTCAGGAGTTTTCTCGTCGTCGGGAAACGAGTGGGAGATTACGTTACAACTTGCCACATACTCTTCGGATTCATCCGATGAGCTCTCTCCATCATCTCCCTCTTGAAAGGTATGGTTGAGGAACTCTCGCAGTGTGACAGGAGTTCGTGCCTTTTGATTGTATTCTTCCAGCGCGTCGATTTGCTTTTGCAAGTTCGTGCGATCGTCTCCAAGCTTCGCGGGCTTCTTGGATTTCTTCTTCTTTTTCTTTGAAGATTTTGACGATTGTGTGTGAGTATTTGAGCCCTTATCAGCAGTCTTCGTAGTTGCGCGGGGCTTCACTGCTCCTTCGATAATTTGGGGTTCGAGAGGATCCTTCCATTCGATTGCAGTGCACGCATGAAGGTCTCTCAGCATCCTTTTGGTTTTCGTTGATAGCACGACCTCCCATGGAACTTCTTCGATAAAGGAGCAGGTTGCCCCCGGTGTATCGGCCTTTTTAGGAGTGTGCGGTTGTGGTGGGTTCACCTTCCACTTTTCGGATAGTACGAACTTCCCCTGGAGGTATTGATCTTCGATCCATCCTTTGAAGACGAAGCAATCTTCAATCGGATGGCTTACCGTTTGATGGTAAGGGCAATAGTTGGGGTTATTCACCTCGGTGGGTTGTGGCGGTCGCCTTGGATTTGGTAGGTTTATAAGTCTGTTGCGTATTTCCAGCTCAAATAACCGTTTTGTCTTGTCTCGTGGGAACGAGTAGGGACGCTTCATCTTTTCGTTATAATATCGGCGTCTTTCTTCCAATTGATCTGCCGATTTCGGGGCGTCAGGTTGCTGTTGGGCATTCACGACAAAAGTCGCCCTTCCTTTACCCTTGTCATTCCGAGGTTCTGGCTTCGGGGCAGGTGGTCTATGACCCATCTGGTCCATCTGAGCCAACTTGTCGATTAAAGCCTGGAATGTGGTTGGCTTAAAGAACATCATAAACTGGGAGATAGTTGCGTGGGGGTCTAGGGTTCCCACGAACATACCCACTGCGGGTGCTTCCTCAATGTGTTGCTCGCATCTCGACCACAAATTCCGCCAGCGTATAGCGTACTGGACCCAGGTTTCGCCTGGCTTTACCCTGGCGTTAATCAAAGCAGTCATTGGAGTGCGCTCGCTGGCACTTGCGAACCGCTGAGTGAATAACAACTCCATTTCAGCGAACGTTTTGATGGAATCGTTCGGGAGTTCCGAATACCATTCGAACGCTGTTTCTGATAAGCTGCCAACGAACTGACGGAGTAACAGTTTATCATCCCCGCCGGTGTTACCGCAGAGTGCCCGGAACTGGGCTACATGTTGATGAGGATTGCCGGTCCCCTTATACACATGGAATTTCGGTATCGTATAGCCTTGCGGGTATTTGATTTGATCGTACCAGCTTGGATACGGCCGCCCCGTTTTCACGACTTGACCAGCTGCCTCAGTCGCATGATGGACCCGGATTTGCCGGGCTATGTAGTCAGCCAAGTCAGCTTTAGAGATTGTCTCCTCCCTGGCCGTAGAGAGGGCCGGCGGTGGATTTGACGTTTCTCCTCGGTCATCTTCCAGAACGATTGGGGGATCTTCAGCGGGTGGGTCCTGTTGGATCATCATTCCTATCATATCTTGGAAGAGAAGGCCCATGCGCTGTATATTAGCCGCTTGTTCAGCAGCCTCTTTGTCCTATTTCTCCAATGTCCGGCGAAGGAACTCAGCGTCGGTTTCCTCCTCTCGGCGCGCGTCTGAGGATGTTTCTGGGCTTTCTTTTGGCCCGGTAAGTGCAGCCATAACACTCATCATTTCCTGCAACTTTTGTTGTTGTTCTTGGGCTCTCGTCACGGATCGGGTCAGCGGTCGGTGGCCCGTAGAAGTGCGGCTCTCCTCCTTTCCAGAGACCATGAAAACAGTGTGCACCACCGTGCCCCCAGACTTAGGGTGTCTGGGCTCATTGTTTTTAGCCGTCGTTGCATGTTGAGGGATCTTCTCTGGCTCCCTCCTTTTATGAGCCGTGGAGGTTGAGGTGGGCGTCCAGACAGCCTTTTGGGGTTTCGCCTGGTGACCAGCCTTCGGTTGGATTTTGAGCTTCTTATGCTGGCGGGAGAAGTTTGGATCGATGATTGAGTCTCGGGCCTGCCGCCAAACCTTATAGATTTTGGAAGACAGCCGTTGAGGAGATCGGGGCTGTTCTGATTCTATTTCCACAACCTTTTCTGATGGGGGAGGAGACCTCTTCAGCACTACAGTAGAGGAATTCCTTCGCACCTTATTTAGCATTTCGAAGCTGTTCCCAGTTGGAACAGCAGCATTAACTTCTGCTACCGGGGCTGGTGGAGTCAATCCGGAGGGGGAGTTGCCCCCAGCTTTCCTTATTCGGCGCCAATGACGACGCCGAGCACGTCGAGCAGACGGCGTAGAGTCAGATATAAGAATGGTTTCGTCTTGCCCCCTGTGTGGGTGGGGGGTCGTTTTTGGTGTTAGCCTGTCAAAGACCGATGTCCTTTGTGCAGCGGGAGCGGGAGCTGAAGCCGTTAATCTGGTAAAGACCGACTTTTTGGCCGGGGAAGCTGCCTTGGCGATTTCGGAGGCATGAGCGGCCGTTTTCTTAGGAGCAGCCTTCTCTGCGATGAATTTGCAGGATTTCTGGCCCAATCTAGAAAAGACTGAGGCGTTGACATCGGACGACTCGTTGAGAGGAGCCGTGGCAGGGGTGAGACGATCAAAGACCGACTTCTTGAGAGCTTCCTTTGTCAGCACTGGCACCGTGAAGCTGGATGGTGGGAGTATAGTCCCAAAGAACAATCCGGTAGTGGCTTGAGTCACCTGGTCCACCGGCATTGTGAACAACGAAGCAGCTTGGGGTCCATAGGCTATACCTCCTGGCGAGGTAGAGCGTTGGTCGCAATTGCTGTTTGAGCAGTTGAAGGACTTTGCGGAAGCAGCAGCCATCGATCCTTTGTTTTCTGCAATAGGCAAGACGCCAATTCTTAGTATCTTGAAACCCAAGGGCAACTATCAGCGAACCGCGATTGGTTCGCGAATCACGACACACGAAGTGTGAAGTGGAAAGAGGAAAAGGTCCCACCGGGCGTGCCAGAATCTGTTCCCCTCCGAATGGCGGCCGAGACGTTAGGACGTCCTGCCTGAGATTCGGGGCAGATGCCAATAGGTGCTATCCTTCTGCCTCTCCGAAGATGCCAAGTCGATCCATGGCACCGTGTATCGGAGGTTTAGACGGATGCGGCCGATGTAGCAGACTTCGTCAGATTCCCCCTCGTTTGAGGGGTTTTTGATTGTGGGGACACTCTTCCCTGCAGGCGCAAGCCCCTGCAGTTAATTACGCTACCGCGTCGCGGTAACAACTTTCTTCTTCTCCAGATGGTCACTTCGTGTCGTGTGTTTTGTTTTATGTTTTCCTGCCCGTGGATCGTTTACGGAGACCGAGTTATGTCGTCGTCCGTAGGGCGTGGACTAGTCCAAATCCGTATCTTCTTAGATTTGGGTTTGGGGGTTTGGTTTGAGGATACGCTAGCCATGCTTGAGGCTAAGATCAACTCAAACATTTGTTAAGGACACATTAGTCTAGTTTAAGGCTAAGATCAACTTAACAGGATCGTTTAGATCCGACAAAGGAGTGTTTGGACTCCATTGTTCCAATTTCAGGACATAGTAGTCCGTCGTATGTGTGGCCGTCGGGACCCGTCACCTCTCTGACGACGTTGAAGGATTACAACGACGAATGTCAGAGGAGTTCAGAGATGTACCCTAGAGCCAGAGTTAATTAGGGGGATTCATAGTCCAGTCTGTTTGAGGGTTTAAGGACGTGTTAGCCATCTTTGAGGCTAAGATCAACTTAAACAGGACCGTTTAGATCCGACGAAAGAGCATATGGAGGCTCTATGGTTCTAGTTTAAGGACATCGCGGTCCATGGGTAGTTTAAGGACATCGCGGTCCATGGTTAGTTTAAGGACATTGCGGTCCGTGGCTAGTTTAAGGACATTGCGGTCCATGGTTAGTTTAAGGACATTGCGGTCCATGGTTAGTTTAAGGACATTGCGGTCCATTGGTAGTTTTAAGACATCTCGGTCAATTGGTAGTTTTAAGACATCTCGGTCAAGGTTAAGGACGTCATAGTCCATGGGTTTAAGGACTCCACAGTCCGGTATGTGCTCTGGATGCTTCACACGGGTTCACTGCCGTGCTAGGCGAGGACCAGGCTCCGCTCTGGATGCTTCACACGGGTTCGCTGCCGTGCTCTGCGAGGACCAGGATCCGCTCTGGACGTTTTCCGCGGGGTCAAAGAGTGACGTTATCCGCGTTCCACGTAACCAGGAATTTCGCATTATGCATGGGTTTAAGGACCCCACAGTCCATATCATGAATGGTCTTCGGGACCCGTCACCTCTTTGAAGACATTGAGGGATTACAATGCCAAGTATCAAAGGAGTGAAGAGATGTACCCTAGAACCGGGGTGGATTAAATAGTCCCTGGCCCAATTTGGGTCAAGACTGATCAATTATGTTATGAGCCTATCGGCCCAGTTAATCACAAATTGAGGACTTATGGCCAGCTTGGGCTAAGTCCAGTCAGGTCTGGAATATTGACTCTTTGTTGGTCTATTGAGGGAGAATGTTTTGCCTCTATCCCTCTAGCCAATTGGGCCAAAGCCTAGTGTTAAACACTTCAGAGCAATCAGTGTTGAACACTGGGAATAAGGTTGATAAGTTAGTGTTCAACACTAAGAGATAATTGATGTTAAACACCAACAATAAGGCTTTTTCAAATTAGTGTTAAATACTAAAACAGATCAGTGTTGAACCCTGCCAATAAGGCCTTTTTAATCACCGTTGAATGCTAAGGCCCAACAGTGTTTTGACGCTGGGTTTGAGAGTTCCAATTTAGTGTTGAACACTAAGGCAAAAGGGGTCACGTAGCAACACGTGAGAGCGCCCTCTTTTCAATGGTTCTGCTGAGATTACTGCATCTTTCAGAGCATCACGTGTCAGCACGTGACGGGCATTCATATGCTCATTTGTTAGAGCTTTTATTAAGGGTCACGTGGGTCACGTGAGGGACAGTCTCAAAGGGTTTTCTGTAGATCTCTTGGGGGGTCACGTGGTGGCACGTGACCCTGCCTCTATGTGTGTCGTTTTTAGAGGATCTGTTGATCTTTTTTCAGGAATTAAATTCCTCGGGCCTTTAATTTTCAAAGGAATTAAATTCCTACTTCCTTTTGCAGATTTATATTCTGAAACAGAGTTGAACTCTGAATTTTCTGTAGGAATTAAATTCCTCATATATGTGAAGAACTGAATAGGGTTAAACCCTAATGAAAGCTTTTAAGGAGCTAAACTTCCCGTTTTAAAGAATTATGATTAAGGGAATCAAATTCCTGCTGTTTCAACAGAACTATGTTCTTAATTAGGGTTAGACCCTGCTTCTTTTTATTTTGAAGGAATTAAATTCCCATGATACAGGGTCGAGCCCTAATTTTATTTTAAAGGAATTGAATTCCTATAGTTCTGCGAGAATTAAATTCTCATGCTTGCATTCCTTCTCTATGTTTTGGATCTGCATGGCAGGATCTCGACCCATTGAGAATTAAATTCTCAACCTTAAGGGGAGATGTGCACTTTGCAGATCCTCTATCAAAGAGAGAAGAAATGTGTTCTTCTGTTTTATATATATTAGAGTTAAACTCTGTTGAGAATTAAATTCTCTTTCTTTCCGAAAGCCTTCCCTTCCTTACCTAGGGTTTTTTGCAGAAGATCCAAGTCTTTTCCAAGTATCAAAGCTTTTCTCCTTTTTTCTTTCTCTGCGCGTATATATCCCTTCTCTGTGTCTTTTGGCTCCTATTTATAGGAGAAGCAGCCGAATGAATTAGTTTTTTGATGAATCTTCACTGAGAGATTTGATTTGCATCCATCATTCGTTTTGGGCCTTTGGATTATTGGGTGAATTTTATTCACCATTGGATTTTAAATCCAGAGATTCTCCTTTGTTATTTTGGTTAGATTTAAGGGGGAAATCTTTCCAAACCCGAGATTTTCCATAGATAAACGATATTTAATCATCTCTAAATCTTTAATTTGATTGGTCTCAGATAATCACTTTCCTTTGGAAAGATTCAAATTTCCTTCAGAATTTAATTCTGTCATCAAAAATGGGCTTTGAAAGCCGGTCACGTGTGACCACGTGACCCATGGTCACGTGTAGACACGTGACCCCCTTTGGGACGAAGGATCCTCTTTCTTTCTGCGCTGTCTTCTGGTTGCTGTTTTAGCCATCACGTGCTACCACGTGACCCCTGGTCACGTGTGAGCATGTGACCCCTGTCTGGCACTTCTTTCCTCGGTTCAATTGGAGAGCGAGTTTGCTGCTTTGAACGTCACGTGTCGACACGTGACCCTGGTCACGTGGGAGCACGTGACCTCTTCTGAAGCTCTTTTCCTTGACTTTGCTCAGCGACTCAATGTGCGCCTTTTCTGCACTTTATAGGTCACGTGTCAACACGTGACTGCTGGTCACGTGTAAGCACGTGGCCCCTTTTTGAAGCTTTCCACAGAAGCTTTCCTGATTTTAAATCAGGAAACACCTTGCAGTATAATTTCATTGTACACTTTTCTTTTCAGTACTTTCCATTTCCTGTTATGCCACTGTTTAGGCATCTTTATTTCAGTTGTATTTTCCTTTCCATGTATTGTACAAAGAATGTTAATAAATAAAAGTTGTTGTTCTTTTTATACTCTTGTCTCTTGTGTATTTATTTTATATTGCTTAGCTACGCTTAGCGTATGTACCTATGAGTACATACGTAGCGGACCTCGTCGCGTCCCCTTCGCCGTGCACTGGGAAGTGGGACGTGACAATTTGTATGTGGGAAATAGTCCCACATCGGATGGAGAGACGAATACCCAAGTCTTTATAATAATTCCCAATATTTAAGTAATAGCTTGAATAAAGTGGATTATGAGCCAAGTGGGCCTGATTTCTAGCAGGCTTACAACATTTATTTACTATTGTCTTTGATGAGGCACTTGGGCACTTGGGGCATCTTGGGTTGACTTAGTAACAGAGTTAACATTTTGAATTTCAGATTCAAAGGTTGTCTGAACAGAACTAACGGTTGTGTCTGTTCAACTCTTAATGGTCACAACCATTCAAACGGTTGTGTCTGTTCAAGTCTATAAATTATGTCCTACTATTCACAGTTTAGGCATCTTCTTCTCATTATCTTTTAAGAGAGTTTTAAGGGCTTTGTTGTATCTTGGGGGTGATTGCCTTCTACAGTACTCTCATAGTGGGGGCAATATCACCTTTCGGAAAGTGTATCATACATGCCTCAAAAGTTTTAATTCGGTCTTAACCAAACTAAACTCAACAGTTCTTGTTGAGGAGAGGAGGAGGAGGAGGAGAGAGAGGAGAAAGAGGAGGGAGGTGATGATAATAGAGAGATCCATGATTGATGATTTAGCTAGTGTTGTTTGAGAGACTAGTTTGGCTTATATAGCGAAGGCTATAAAAATATTAAGTGCTTCTGCCTAAAGGGCTGTTTGGTTGCAGTATTTTGAAATTTGGATTTCCAAACGTTCCCATTCAAAAAATTTGGATCAGCTAATTTTATGTTTTGTTAGTATTGAATTACTAGTGTTGGATTCGTAGATCCTTGTAATCCTTATTTGGTTGGAAAAAAATAAATGAGATTTGGATTTGAGGATTATAGAGAGAGGAGGATTTTTTAATAACATAAAGTACGTGGACCCATGTGAACAGTGCCAAATCCATATAAATCCATAGGTTTTTTTAGGATTCAAGAATCCAAAAAAATGATGGACCCCTCACAAAAAACAAGAAAATTCAAAACCACCAAAATTCTACAACCAAACAAATAATTCAAGAATCCAAACTCTTTTTTGGATTCAAGAATCCAAACAGTGCCAAATCCTATTATAATCCTGCAACCAAACAGCCCCTAAAAGTGCTCCCCAAAACTTAGCTAATTAATAAAACCCCTCCCGAAATATATGGTAATTACTAAAACACCCTCAAAAATTAAAAAATTCACTTAAAACATCCCGACAGTCTAAAAAGAGCATTTTTAAGAACATTCATTTAACTCCTTTATAGCATCCCGATGGTTGTTTTACAATTATCTTTTAATTAATTTTACATTAAACTTTGTTTATTTTATAATTAAGATAATTTTAAAATCAAAATTAAGAATGATTCTCCTTCTTCCTCATCACTTTCTCTTCTTCTTCTTCCTCTACTTCTCTTTTCTAGATTTGATTAAACATGAAAAATTGATAAAGATAACGATAATTGAGTATGATGAGGAAGATGGTGATTTGAACAAATGAGGGCGGATGTTTGATTTGATCGGAGGGTGGGAAGGAAAAGGGATAGGTTAGGGTTTAGTTAACTAAGAATTTTATTATTAATTCTTTTGTTATGGGTTAAAAAATAAAGAAAAATATTTAATGGATTGAAACCCTGCTAAAGCCGGTTTTAGTGATTGATTAAAGTTTCCCGGCTTTAGTGACTTTTTAAAGTTTTAGAATATGTTTTAGTAATTACCAAGTTTCGGGGGATGTTTTAGTAATAAGCTAGCTTTGGGGCATTTTAGTAAAACCCCCCATATTAAACTTCTGATCTAATACTTTAGGCCAACTTCGATGAAATAACAAAAAGAGGTATAAGAAATAACGAAAGGATGTATAAAAGTAAACAGCTTAACATAAGATATGAAATTGAAAGAACAACGTAGTTATTTGCAACTTCCTAGTTCAACTTATATTGATATAAACAACCACTACAACAAATAAGGCCTGCCCCAATGGTTAGAATCGTAGGGCAAAGCACCGTCTAAAACCGTAGAGGCAAAAATTGCATCCGTAGGTTAAAACACCGTAGGGGCAAGTTTTTGCCCCTACAGAAGAAACTTTGCCCCTACGGATATTACCGTAAGTGCAACTGTCTCTACGGTTTCCAACGCAGGGACGGTTATTTTTTATTAATTTTTTTTTAAAATTTAAAAATAATAATATCTTGCCCCTACCATTTCCACCGTATGGGAAAATATATGGCCCCACGGTGTGACCCGTAAGGGTAAGAGGATTTTTTTAAACAGAAAAAACTGATAGTATATATGCTCCTTCCGTTGGAACCGTAGGTGATGGAGGCCCTTTTCGGATCTCCTTCAGATGTTGTCTTCCGTCGATCTCCTGATGGGCTTTGGAGTTGGTCTCCTGTTGCGTGTGGATCTCAATAGGTTTTGGGGAGATAGGTGATTTGGAGGAGTTTGGCGCCGAGTACCTGCACAAAAGTCCCGAGGTGGTTTGGTACCACCGAGGACCCTCCGACGATCAAGTTAATATTAGATCCGAGCAGAGTAACGGCTAAATAGAAGAAAAGATGGACTACTTGACCCCTCTGTGATGGGGGTTTATATAGCGGCGGCATCATGCAGCAGCATGCGCGAGAATCTCGCCGGCAGTTACGCTCCCGACGTCACCCCCACGTAAAGAGTGGATTGCCCATTAATGGGGATCGTGATGGCGTGGAATGTGGGATGTTGCTGGCGGAGAATCTGCGCATGGCGAGATTTTCGGAGCGGCGGTTACGCCTGTGAATGATGGAGTTAGTCGGTCGGAGGGACCGAGGAAGACGGACTCTGTTGGGGAGCTCGGAGACGAGCAAGAGTGCTGAGGAGTCTTGGTCATATGGCAGCTCGGGGCGAGCTGAAGGGCCGAGGAGGCCAATTTGCAGGGCCCCCCGAGGAGGGCCAGCTTGTGCTTGCAGGTCGGGTACAAGGGTGGCCTGGTCGGTCTCTGTGGGCCCTTTCTTCTGGGCCTTGGGACATGTCATCTGCCATGTGTCCTGATCTTGAAGATCGCCTATTTTGAGCATCATCATTAGCCCCCTACTCTTGTCCCGACCAGCTAGCGGGTCGGGTCAAGAGTGGACTGCCGGGCCGCCCGGGGTAAGCTCCCTCCTAAGGTTTCGTCGGAATACGTCCCCAGGCTGTCAGCTGTCTTTTCTGCCAGCAAATTAGGGCGAGATCTCTGCATTTAAGGAAGGTGCGCTGGTTCGTGCATCCTACCACTGAAGTGACGGTCCGCGTGTCAAGCATCGGTTGACCGACACGACGTGTGCATACCTGTAGCGTCTGATGGGGTGCGGTCCAGTGCGGGAACGACAAGTGGAGCAATCGGTCGTCGAGTTGACTTCGATCACCTGATATATTTTGTTGGGGCTTTGGGTCCGCTGCATGTGATAGGCACAGTGGCCTCGTTATGAGGGCTACAAACTTGCAGCGTCTGTTGGGCAGGAGGATGCCTGCTGGGGATGACCGAGCAGGGAAGCTGCTCGATTGATCTTAGCGGGGGCCTTGATCCCTGGCGTTGTGAGTAGGGAAACTACTGGCCATGGATAGCCGAGCAGGGAATCCGCTCGGCTGCCTCTGTGAGGACTTTGATCTTTAGCGTTGGAGGGGTTGTAAGAAGCCTGCCAAAGATAACCGGGCAGTGAAGCCGCGCGGTTGCCTCTTGGCGAAGGCTTTGATCTCTGGCGTCGTGGGCAGGCAACCGCCAGCCTGGGATGACCGAGCGGGGTAGCCGCTGAGATGCCTCTTGCGAAGGCTTTGATCCCTGGCGTTGTGGGTAGGGAAGCTACCGGCCAGGGATAGCTGAGCAGGGAAACCGCTCAGCTACCTCTAAGGAGGACTTCGATCCTTAGCGTTGTAGGAGTCGTAGGAGGCCTGCTAAGGATAACCGGATAGTGAAGCTGCGCGGTTGCCTCTTAGCGAGGACTTTGATCCCTGGCGTTGCGAGTAGGGATGCTACCGGCCAGGGATAGCCGAGCAGGGAAGCCGCTCGGCTGCCTCTAAGGAGGACTCTGATCCTTATCTTTATTGGGTAGGAAGCTACCCGCTGGGATGCGCCGAGCAGAAAGGGGCTCGGCGGCCTCGCGAAGAGGATTTCAGATTCTCAGCGTCTGATGAGCAGGAGGACACCTGTCGGGGATGCGCCGAGAAGAAGGAACTCGGCGGCCTCGCGGTGAGGGATTGAGATCCTCAGCGTCTGATGGGCAGGAGGATGCCTGCTGGGGATGCGCCGAGCAGGAAGGATTTCGGCGGCCTCACGATGAGGACTTCAGACCCTCAGCGTATGATGGGCAGGAGGATGCCCGCTGGGGATGCGCCGAGCAGGATGGATTTCGACGGCCTCGCGATGAGGGCTTCAGACCCTCAGCGTCTGATGGGCAGGAGGATGCCCGCTGGGGATGCGCCGAGCAGGAAGGATCTCGGCGGCCTCATAGTGAGGGCTTGAGATCCTTAGTGTCTGACGAGCAGGAGGATGCCTGCTAGGGATGCGCCGAGCGGGAAGGAACTCGGCGGCCTCACGGTGAGGGCTTGAGATCCTCAGTGTCTGATGGGCAGGAGGATGCCCGCTGGGGATGCGCCGAGCGAGGAGGATCTCGGCGGCCTCAGGTGAGGGCTTCAATCCTCAGCGTGAGAGGGGCCGTGAGAGACCTGCTGAGGATGGCCGAACAGGGTAGCTGCTCGGTGCCTCTTAGCGAGGGCTTGGATCCCTGGTGTCGTGGGTAAGGACCTACCAGCCGGGGATGACCGAGTAGGGTAGCTGCTTGGTGCTTCTTGGCGATGGCTTTGATCCTTAGCATTAGAGGGGTTGTAAGAAGCCCACTAAGGATGACCGGGTAGTGAAGCTGCGCGGTTGCCTCTTGGTGAGGGCTTTGATCTCTGGCGTCGTGGGTAGGCAACTACCAGCCAGGGATGACTGAGTGGGGTAGCCGCCCGGATGCCTCTTGCGAGGGCTTCGCTCCCCGGCGTCATGGGTAGGGAGCTACCAGCCGGAGATGACCGAGCAGGGTAGCTGCTCGGTTGCCTCTTGCGAGGGCTTTGATCCTTCAGGATGGGGACCGAGCAGGGTTACTGCCCAGTGCCTCTTGGTGAGGACTTTGATCTCTGTCGGTTGTAGTAGGAAGCTACCAGCCGGGGATAGCCGAGCAAGGACTCGACCGCCTCTGATAGGACTTTGGTCCTTGGCACGGGAGGGGCTGTAAGAAGCCCACCAAGGACCCTTGGCCGGGCAGGGTTACTGCCCGGTGCCTCTTGGCAAGGGCTTTTTTCCTGAAGGATAGCAGAGCGAGGGATTCTCGGGATCGACTGCCTCTGGGAGGGCTTTCTGATCCCTGGCGTTGCGGTAGGGAAGCTACCCGCCAGGGATAGCCGAGCGAGGGTCGGGCTCGATTGCCTCTGGGAGGACTTTCTGATCCCTGGCGTTGCGGTAGGGAAGCTACCCGCCTGGGATAGCCAAGCGAGGGTCGGGCTCAACTGCCTCTAGGAGGACTTTCTCATCCCTAGCGTTGCGGTAGGGCAGCTACCCGCCAGGGATAACCGAGCAGGGTAGCTGCTGGGTTGCCTCTTGGTGAGGGCTTTCATCCCTGGTGTTGTGGTAGGGAAGCTACCCGCTAGGGATAGCCGAGCGAGGGTCGGGCTCGACTACCTTTTGGATGACTTTCTGATCCCTGGCGTTGCAGTAGGGAAGCTACCCGCCAGGGATAGCCGAGCGAGGGTCGGGCTCGACTGCCTCTGGGAGAACTTTCTGATCCTTAGCATTGCGGTAGGGAAGCTGCCCGCCAGGGACAACCGAGCACGATAGCTGCCGGGTTGCCTCTTGGCGAGGGTTTTCATCCCTGGCGTTACGAGTAGGGAAGATACGGCCAGGGATAGCCGAAGAGAGAAGCTGCTCGGCTGCCTCTACGGAGGACTTTGATCCCTGGCGTTGCGAGTAGGGAAGCTACCGGCCAGGGATAACCGAGCAGGGTAGCTGCTCGGCTAATTCTTCATGAGGTTTCGCCCGACCATCCATTTGCAGGTATGGGGAACAGGAACGGTCGCGGTGAACGTGCGCGTAGCACACGCATCGATTGTGCGGGGAGGCGAAGCGCCAGGGTCGCGTCGTTTCGATTCCGCCAGAGGAGGCTCAATGATCGCCCAGCGGACGAATATCGGCCCGTGAGATCTGTGGCCATGGGACGTATCCTGCCGGTGGTCAGCCGTGCCGACGAGGGCAGAGTCTTCTCGAGATAGGGGAGCGGTGTTCTGGGGCCCTGGCCTGGCCGTTTGGACTTTAGTCGGTCTATCGGCCGGCGAGGGCGTTGATGACGGTCGTCGTCGGAGGTTCATCCGCGCCTCCGATGAAGGGGAGGCGGCGGCTGGTACCTGGATCTTCAGGGTGATCGCATGCCATGTGGACGGAGATCGGAAGGCCAACTTTTGTTTTTGTGGAGTTTTGTGTTCCCACAAACTGCGCCAACTGATGGAGGCCCTTTTCGGATCTCCTTCAGATGTCGTCTTCCGTCGATCTCCTGATGGGCTTTGGAGCTGGTCTCCTATTGCGAGTGGATCTCAATGGGTTTTGAGTAGATAGGTGATTTGGAGGAGTTTGGCGCCGAGTACCTGCACAGAAGTCTCGGGGTGGTTTGGTACTACCGAGGACCCTCCGACGATCAAGTTAATATTAGATCCGAGCAGAGTAACGACTAAATAGAGGAAAATATGGCCTACTTAACCCCCCTGTGATAGGGGTTTATATAGCGGCGGCGGCACGCAGTAGCATGCGCGAGAATCTCGCCGGCAGTAACGCTCCCGACGTCATGCCCGCGTAAAGAGAGGATCGC
The DNA here is from genome assembly GCA_030015575.1 of Agapanthus africanus. Lineage (NCBI taxonomy): Eukaryota > Viridiplantae > Streptophyta > Magnoliopsida > Asparagales > Amaryllidaceae > Agapanthus > Agapanthus africanus. The sequence goes on along the minus strand of CM057348.1, from coordinate 103,087,905 downwards.
CCATTAATGGGGATCGTGATGGCGTGGAACGTGGGACGTTGCTGGCGGAGAATCTGCGTGTGGCGAGATTTGCGAAGCGGCGGTTACGCCTGTGAGTGGTGGAGTTGGTCGGTTGGAGGGACCAAGGAAGATGGCCTCGGATGGGGAGCTCGGAGACGAGCAAGAGGGCCGAGGAGTCTTGGTCCTGTGGCAGCCCGGGGCGAGCTGAGGGGCCGAGGAGGCCAATTTGCAGGGGCCCCCGAGGAGGGCTGACTTGTGCTTGCTGGTCGGGTACAATGGTGGCCTGGTTGGCCTCTGTGGGCATTTTCTTCTGGGTCTTGGGACATGTCATCTGCCACGTGTCCTGATCTTGAAAATTGCCAATATTGAGCATCATCAGTAGGGGTAAATAGACATTTTTAAATTTTTTTTTTAAAATGTTGTCTCTTTTTCTTATCCGCTATGTACACAATAAAATATCATACACTATATCATATACCCAAATACAAAAATATAGATCAATAAAATCTCACGCATAATATATAACGAAATAAACAGACACAATACAAAATCACTCTAAATCATGATCATAGTCATCATATACAACCGATATCCAAAATATACACATGTTGCAAACTGATGATATCTTTTCATCCTACAAAAATATTTAAAAAAATCACGGCTGGCTCGATATGGGTGCTCGATCTTCAAGTATCTGAAGCATCTGGTGAACCCGGTCCGCGCTGTAGCCCATGCACCACAAATGCTCTAGAATTAATATTATTATTTAAATTTAAAATCATGAACAAGATACAATCATAAAGATGTTAATTTATAAAGTTTATTTAAACAAGACGCCTGTATATTAATAGCATGTTAAATTCTCTTAAATTGCCCCCCTCCCAAAACACATAAAATCCTTACTAATTCATTTAAACTTTAGATAATAAGTTTCTTACTCTTAAGTAGCGGTACAAATTTATGAAACTAATTTATTTCCCCCTTAATCATAGCACCAAAAATATAATATGAAAAAAGTTGAGCACATGGTAAGTTAAAAACGTGGCAGAAGCTCGTGCACATACTTTTGTAGTAAGCTAAAAGTCTAAAACTCATGCACTTGTTGGACCGGTAAAATTGGAAATTTTATAAATGCATGATAATAGGTGCATCATTCATTTGGACCACAGATACTGGAAAGAATGTGATGGAATCTAGCACCATAAGTAAGATGTTGACCCCAAATTACAGCTTATATCAATTAATTCAATTCTCTTTGAACCCAGCTGTTCCGGCCAAAAATTTTGGATCAAAACTTTCTGTTCCTTTTTATAGAGGACAACCCTCACGTGCAAAGAACATAAGCTTTCACATGCAAAGCATGTGAGTGCCGGCTTCAGACAGGAATAAATCCTATGATAGCACCCACGTGTTAAACATGTGAGCACCCACGTGTTAAACATGTGAATTTCCTTACCGCATTCTTATGGCAGCGCTCACATGCAAGCGCCGTTGCCATATTTATATATGACAGCGCTCACGTGATATTTACGTGAGCACCCCCAATTTAAAACGCTCTTATATGATAGAAATAAATTTTATGTGATAGAATTAAATTCTATTTCGGAAATATTTTCACTGATCTTTCTAATATGAAAATATCTTTCTCTAACAGAGAATCTTGAATTTAAAATCCAATAGAGATAAAATCATCAATTAAACCATGTGATAGAATTAAATTTTATGTGGGAAATATTTCCCTAATCTTTCTAAAATAAAAAAGATCTTCTCTGTTAAACAAAATTATAACGACTCTGTTTTAATGTACAGAAAATTTTTAAAGTTAATGTACAAATGGAGTATTTGTAAATCCTGACCACAAGTTATAAATTTGATTTGTTTTCAAACAGCAAGAAAGCACTTGTAACTCATTGGTCAAACCTTGCACTGCTAAGACGTAACCCCTGTGTTTGAATCCCCTTGTCACATGTTATTTTTGCTGATTTTTCTTTTAATCTTTTTGGAAGCCCAAAAGTACACGTGCAATACACGTAAAATGAAAAGTCACTGAAAAAATAAACATGTGCAAAATACTATTAACAACAACTAGGACATGTGGCATGATTTCAGAGCCCAAACCCCCCAACTTGGCATCCGCGTACCTCCACGACAAGAGTTGGATGTACATCGACGTTTTCTCGAGAGCCACTGATTTTTTTCCTCAACGGTGTTTACTTCTTTTACCGATTTTGCCTACGTATGTCTTGGGATACTGAAATAACACGAAATCTATTGTTTTTGCTATAAGTGTATGAGCACATGATTGCAGAAGAAGTCAGATGTTGGGTTACATATCGTGAAAAATGATTTCGTTAGAAATTACATTAAGAGAGATATTCACGGAGAAAAGTACGATGGAAGGCCAGTGCAAGAGACGGAAAACGAATTCTTTGAAGCGAAAACCGAAGAGTGGTAAGAGATAGTAGAAGAGGAGGAGGAAGAAGAGAAATGAGAGTGTGAAGAATACAAAACCGTCGAAGATGATGATGTTGTGTTCGTGCTGGTCGATAACATGGATGGGCTTATTAATACCGTTAGACTTCCTTATGATACAGAAAGCACTGTACCCGCATTATTGGAGAAGTACAAGGTTTCCTCGAGAATCCACCTATATTCAAATTGCAAAGGATTTTCGATACTATCCTTTTTCGTACGTCTCTTCCAGATCAAGTGCAAGAACAGACGGAGTGACCAGACTTTCACCAATCTCATAGCATTGCTAAAGGAAGCTTTTCCCGACGAAAATAAAGTGCCACCGAGCTAGTACAAGGCATAAAAGATAATCAAAAATATCGGCCTAATGTGTGAGAAGATACATGCATGCGAGAATGACCACATTTTGTTCCGGAAAGAACACACCGCACTCAAAAGCTGCCTAGTGTGCGGGAAAAACCGATTCAATCCTAAGAAAGACTCTCGTTCGAGTGATGTGCCCGTGAAAATTCTTTTTCATTTTTCGTTAATACCGAGGTTACAACAGTTATTTATGTGTGAGGAAATGGCGTCCGAAATGCAGTAGCACCATAAAATTAAATTGAATATTCTAAATTGTATAATGATTATAAATAATAAAATATCGTTTAGATATATATATAGGATTTGATCATAGGCGTAGGCAAAGGCACTAAACACCACAAGAGACAGCGTCCACAGGACATTCTAAGTCGATCCATACCCGCCAACGAGACTGTCCCAGGACCCTCAGCAAGCATAGGAGCCGCAGCAACAGCGCCTATTCATACCAGCGCTCTTTCTATTACCGCCACATCACCCTCCCCCATAGCCTCCTACTCACACCCCATCACCCCCGACTATCCCCCCTATCCTTACTAGTGCTCTTTATGCTACCGCCAGATCACCCGCAACGTTGCAGTCTTCCCCTACCCTTATTGGTACATCAGTGGGTCTTCATACCCCCGTCATTCCTGCGTATAGTGCGTAGTTTACTCATTTAAAATTTAATACATCATTACAGTATAGGTGGATATTGAATTATCTAACAGTTTATTGTTTGCAGATCCACATTCTATTCGTGGGATGGCCTCTGCCGCCATTTCTAGCGCCACGTCGGGGACGACAGGTATAATCATTATTTTATAAAACTTTTAAATAACGATTGTAATTTAAATTTATCAAATTCTATATTCATACTCTAAATATTATAATATTGTTTATGTATATCTATTTTTTCGCAGGCTCAAGCAGTGTTAGGATGATGGGTCCTACTGGGCCCGACTGCTGCAGGACGTGAGCGAATGCTGGCTATGGGATCTAATCTTTGACGCAACAGGTGTGCCTGTTGGAGAGCAAATGACCCAGTAGGGGTATTATGTTGGGCAGAAGATCCGTACTTATTATAAGTATCCGCTCCATATTCGGTGGAACAAGGCCCAGACCGAACGTGATATGCTGTTTTTTACGTCGGAGGAGGTATGATATACTCTTTCACACATTTAAATTTCAATCAGCTTTATATACATATACATATAATTATTTGTTTAATATATTTCAATTTCAGACTAAGAAGAATTACAGATTCGTTGGCGAGCCCGGCGAAAATGGCGTGTACATGCCATTCGATATAGATCGCGTTCTCGCCCACTTCATAGACCAGTGTCAAGTGATCAAACGATATCGCCGATGTGAAGTGAAGAGTGAACTTTACCTTCCCTGGGCCCCAGCAACCGAGGATAAGTGGATGCAATTGATGGAGGTCATAGCGCTGGAGATATCGAGAGAGGATTGGCCGCTTCTTGTCGTCTATTTTGAGCGCGATGATGTGCAAGTATCAATTTAATTTTTAAGGTTTTAACAATATAATATGAAATCATATTCTAAAATATATTATAATTTTTATTTTTGCAAGACGATATTGGTTCAAAATAAACAAAACCGGAATAACGGTGTGCGAGAACGCGCTATCCCAATCTAAGGGAAGCGCTCGCAAGCCAACGCTCAATGGCACTTGGTGGGTTTTCGATGCTTAATTTCATATGTTTTCTATATCATTAATTAATTATTAAACTAAATCCTAATTTCATCGCAGAGAAAGAAAGACCCCGCCAACTGCAATGAAGCCAAGAGATGGGTCGCGTTACACAAGGACATAGGCGCGTACTTAGTAAGTTTCATTTAATCAAGTTGATTACGTATTTTAAGTTAGCACCTGTGTGTGTGTTCTATACAGATCCAGTTTCAGGAGCAGACGGACGCCTTGGAACTTGGCCCTGGCAACTCGATCACTGTCTTTGTTCATGTCCTGGATTCGATATCCGGTAGGCATCAGGGTAAATATGAGCGCGGGGTTGGTCTTGGGGCCCATCAATTTTTTGATAGACGTTCGACCGCGCAAAAGTACGTCGTGATTCAAATGGGGGCAGATGCGGCAGCAGTGTCACAAGAGGAGATCCATCGGTTCCACGAGCAGGTGGAGCAGCAGTATCAGACACGGCAGGAGATGCGGCACGAGCTACAGGAGCTTAAAGCAGAGATTCGAGACATGAGGAAGTCGCACACCGATTCTGTACAACAGGCCATACGGAATGTGTTGACCGCATTCTTTAGGCCACGGGACGATGGAGGTGGATCGTCGTCCCAACAGTATTAGTTATGGGTCTTGATTTTTTAACACATACATTTGTTCATTGGTGGAGTATTGATCATTTTGTACGGATTTTTTGACACATACATTTTTTGATTTGTTGTTGATTAGTGGAATATTAATCATACTGATTGTATATGTATTTTTTGTTTATGTTTGCATGCGATTCGGAGCTTATTATTTTGATTATCGTATATTGCGTGAGATTTGAATATATTGAGTGAATAAAAAATTATATATTGATGTCTATGAATGGAAATTATATATTACTGATTATGATTAAATTAATATGCATGCATGGGGTGCGGAAAATTTAATTATTTAAAAAAAATATTGGTCACGGTTGTAACCGTGAATAAAAACATTTGGTCACGGTTACAACCGTGAACAAATGGCTACTCTAGATACTAATATCTGGAGCAGATCAATGTTTTGGGTCCAGGTTACAAGTTTAGTTCACTGTTGTAACCGTGAACCAACACTGGTTTTGTTCACGGTTAGAACCGTGAACAAAAACCCGAGGCTCATCAACTAACCGATGTCTTAACATTTCCCGCTAAGAAACGTTCATGGTTCTAACCGTGAACATTTTTTATTTTGTTCACGGTCAGAACCGTGACACAAAATTTGCTTATGCAGGTTTGAGTCACGGTTCTCTCACGGTTCAAATCGTGAACAAAAGTCCTTTTGTTCACGGTGACTTTTGTTCACGGTTTAAACCGTGAACAAATCCCGTAGTGTTATCATACTGATAAATGTTGGAGTGTCCGGTAAATGAAAATGACATGTTTTAGAATGGAAAGCGTAAACCCATTTTTTTTTTTTTGGGTTTGAAATTTATTTCCTAGAAATGATAAGCTGAACTGATCTTTTTAAGGAATTAAATAGACAGAAATTGAGGAAAAACATTGCTTTTTATTTTTATTGAAAAGGTTGAGCAATAAGTCACATCAGTGGTATCTTTCAGCTAAGTTACAAACATGCTATTTTGTTTGATAGGAATGCCGGTCTGACTTGTCTATTATTAATTAACAAAAATAGTTTTCGCAAACCCCATGGACCAATCTATTTGTTACTATTAACCAGGTACCGTAGTCCATGCTGTTTTGTCTTTCGATAAAGAAATTGTGGATAGAAAAAAATTGCTTTTAATTTAATGGGTTCATCAGTGTCCATAGCCAATTATATATTTTCCCCCATTAAATAGTTGTTACATTTGCTGTTCAAGGAAAGCGAAAGATAACAAAAATGTCCACAGAGAAGAGATGGATTATAAACTCTTATTCTGCCAGACTGGGCTTGAATTGACATATAGGTTTTTCTTATTTTCTTCCCATATTTTTACTAATAGATTCATAATTGAGGAATGATAACCGTTGATATTAATGTGTTGTCTGGTTTCCCTATGGACGAGCAGTGGAGCTGGAGGGTGCAGTCTCGTAGTCTCTTTTACGACTGATTTCAAGAACCGAAGCCGGTCAAGGTCGGTTTCATCGACCTTTGCTTTGTTTCCTACGAGGCTTCTTACTTCGTCTTGTAGTTTCTTCATGGCTCTTGGTTTTCTCATCAGCTCTGACATTGCCCATTCTACTGCTGCTGAGGATGTGTCTGATCCAGCGACGGATACATTCTGCCAAGGAAATTAAGAATTCATACAGCATGATAATGAAAAAGATGGAGCATCAGCCACAACTCAAATTGTAATTCACCAATGCCAATGTTAACCATAACCTGACCCGAAACCCCAACCCGAACCGAATTCGCTAAGTTTTTAATTATGCTACCCGGTCTTATTTGTTTAATATACGGCCGGTATGAGTCATGTATCACGACTCGCTTCGACCCGTTTAACCCGAATACATTATCCCCTAATTCGTTCGTTTTCTCTATTATTCCTTGTTCTCTGGCATTTTTGGTTCTACTTTTTGTATATATGGTAATTTATTCATAAGCGTCAAATTTGTAATAACTAATTTGTATTGTTCATGAATAAAACAAAGATTAATGAATCAATATAGGTCGGGTCGAATGATCTAATTATGGCCCGACCTGAATATTAAATGGATGGGATATGGGTTTAAAAAAACTTATATGGCTTTTTTATTTTTTGATGTATACTTCTTGTTTGTATTGTTCATCAAAACATAAGTCAGGGTGTGATCTCCATGTTTTTATTAATGCATGCGCTAGTCTAGTTGTCCTGTGGAGGCTTGTACGATCACACACATATATATGGCTTTTTTCTTTTTTGATGTATACTTCTTGTTTCCAGTGCTTGCATTTTAGATAAAGGCCGCTTAAGGGTGGAGAGCTATCAATTAATACATTATTTCCCACTCATGTGAAATCATATATTCACAACATTAATTCCTTAACCATACTTTATTTCTTATTTATATTGAATACATTTAAAGGTTTATGGGTTTAGTTGTAGTAAGTATTTTTATTATCATGTATTTATTTTATTGATATTTATATCTTTATGAAGTCTTATAAGGTGTAAGCATGTGTTGATGCAATACTTGCATAAATTAACCCAGTCTTTCAATACTTGTCATGTTTTCATTTTCTCTCCCGCTAAGACTTCGATTAACTATGGTTATGGGGACTTCAACCGGAATTTTTCGAGTCCGGTATTCGGACTTCAACTTGGATCCTTTGACATGCACTAATAGAGAGATCCATGATCCATGGTTGGTTGGGCCCGGGGGGAGGTTAATGTGTTTGTCGGTTCTTGTTGAGGAGAGGAGGAGGAGGAGGAGAAAGAGGAGGGAGACGATGATAATAGAGAGATCCATGATTGATGATTTAGCTAGTGTTGTTTGAGAAACTAGTTTGGCTTATATAGCAAAGGCTATAAAAGTATCAAGTACTTCTGCCTAAAGGGCTGTTTGGTTGCAGTATTTTGAAATTTGGATTTCCTAACGCTGCAATTCAAAATGTCTGGATTAGTTAATTTTATGTTTGGTTGGTATTGAATTACTAGTGTTGGATTCGTAGATCCTTATAATTCCTGTTTGGTTGGAAAAAAATAAATGAGATTTGGATTTGAGAATTATAGAGAGAAATAGAGAGAGGGGGATTTTTTTAATAACATAAAGTACGTGGGACTCATGTGAACAATGCTAAATCCATATAAATCCATAGGTTTCTTTTAGGATTAAAGAATCCAAAAAAATGATGGACCCCTCACAAAAAACAAGGAAATCCAAAACCACCAAAATTCTGCAACCAAACAAATAATTCAAGAATTCTGATGATGCTCGATATTGGCGATCCCCAAGATCAGGACACATGGCAGATGACGTGTCCCAGAACTCAGAAGAAAGAGCCCACAGGGACCGTCCAGACCACCCTTGTACCCGACCTGCAAGCACAAGCTAGCCTTCCTCGGAACCCCCTGCAAATTGGCCTCCTCGGACCCCCAACTCGCCCCGAGCTGCCACATGACCAAAACTCCTCGGCCCTCTTGCTCGTCCCCGAGCTCCCCAGCCGAGGCCATCTTCCTTGATACTTTGTGGCCACAAGTTGAAGACTGGTGTTTCCTGATTTAAAATCAGGAAAGCCTACGGAAGAGGCTTCAGAAAAGGATCACGTGCTCACACGTGACCAGCAGTCACGTGTTGGCACGTGACGCCTAAAAGTATCGGCAAGGCAGATTCAGCTTCCCGACTACATCAAAGAAAAGGGGTTCAGAAAGGGTCATGTGCTCCCACGTGACCAGGGTCATGTGTTGGCACGTGACACTCAAAAGCAGCAGACTCATTCCCTGAGTAAATCAAGAAAAGGGCTTCGGAAGAGGTCACGTGTTGGCACGTGATCAGTGGTCACGTGTTGACACGTGATGACCAAGCAACGGCAAAGACATAGCCCAGAAGAAAAAGAAAGCTCGTTCCAGGGGGGTCACGTGCTTACACGTGACCAAGGGTCACGTGCCCACACGTGACCAAGGGTCACGTGGTCACACGTGACCGGATTTCAAGGTCCATTTATTTAACAGAATTAAATTCTGAACGGCATTCAAATCTTTCCAAAGAAAAATGATTATTTGGAACTGATTGGATTAAAGATTTAAAAGGTGATTAAATATCATCTATTTGTGGAAAAATCCTGAACTTGGAAAGATTTCCCCTTAAAATCTAACAGAAATAACAAAGGAGAATCTCTAGATTTAAAATCCAATGGTGAATAAAATTCACCTAATAATCCAAAGGTCCAAAACGAATGATGAATACAAATTAAATCTTTCAATGAAAAATTCACCAAAACTAATTGATTCGGCTGCTTCTCCTATAAATAGGAGCCAAGAGACACACAAAAAAAAGAGAGAGAAAAAGAGGCAGAAAGGAATCGATACATAAAAAAAGAGGAGAGCCTTGATACTTTGGAGGAATTTGGATCTTCTGCAAAAGAAAACCCTAGGTAAGAAAGGGAAGGCTTTTTGAAAGGAAAAGGAGAATTCAATTCTCAACAGAGTTTAACTCTGATATAAAACAAAAGAACATAGTCCTCTCTTTGGTGGAGGATCTGTAAAGTGCACATCTCCCCTGGAGTTGAGAATTTAATTCTCAATGGGTTGAGATCCTGCCATGCAGATCCAAAGCATAGAGAGGGAATGGAAGCTTGAGAATTTAATTCTCACAGAACTATAGGAATTTAATTCCTTTAAAATAAAATTAGGGTTTGACCCTATGTTATGGGAATTTAATTCCGTCAGAATGAACAGAATCAGGGTTTAACCCTGGTTAAGAACTTAGTTCTGTTAAAATAACAGGAATTTAATTCTCTCAAGAAAGAAGAAATGAGGGTTCAACCCTATTTAAGAATACAATTCTTCAAAAGAAAGTAGGAATTTAGTTCCTTTAAAGTTATTTTTAGGGTTTAACCCTATGAAGAATTCAATTCTTAAAAAGATAAACACATCTTCAAACAGGCAAAGGAATAGGGTCACGTGCTACCACGTGAGCCCTGAAAAGAAACAGAAAAGAGCTTTAGGACGCCTTCACGTGTTGACACGTGACCCCTAATGAACATTCTGACAGATCAAAGCGCAGGTCCCCATCACGTGCCCACACGTGATGGCTTTCAGAATTAAAAGTGTTAAACACTTATTTGTACAACAAAATAAAAGGAAACATGGCGCTATCACGTGCTACCGCGTGACCCCTTGGCTGAAGTTTTAACGGACAAACCATCAGAATTCCCATCACATGACAACACGTGATGCTCCAAAGTATTCAATACTTTTGGTAGAATAAAATGAATTGAGGGCGCTCTCACATGCTATCACGTGACCCCTCTTGCCTTAGTGTTTAACACTAAAGTTGAAGTCTCTATATCCAGAGTTCAAACACTGATTTTCTTGGTGTTTAAACACTAATTTGGAAAACATCTATTTACAGTGTTTAACACTGACTTTCTTGGTGTCGAACATCAACCTGGAAAACCCTGTTTCTAGCATTTAACATTGATCTGCCTTAGTGTTAAACACTAATTTGAAATCTCTACTGCCAGTGTTTAACACTGATTTGTTTTAGTGTATAAACACTAATTTGAAAGTCCTGTTGCTGGTTTAACACTAACTATCCTTAGTGTTAAACACCAACTTGTCAATCTCATTCTCAGCGTTCAACACTGATTAATCTTTAGTGTTTAACACTAGCTTTAGCCCAATTGGCTAAGTTCCAGAGGTAAAGCCTCTCCTTCAGTGGACCAACAGAAAGCCAATATTCCAAACATGGTTGGACTTAGCCCAAGATGGCCATAAGTCCTCAATCCAAACTTAACTGGGCTGATGGGCTCATAACATAATTAATTTGTCTTGGTCCCAAACTGGGCCAAAGACTGTTTAATCTACCTTGGTTTAAGGGTACATCTCTTCACTCCTTTAATACGTGGCGTTGTAATTCCTCAACGTCTTCAAAGAGGTGACGGGTCCCGATGACCACACATTGACACGGACTGTGGGGTCCTTAAACTCATGGACTACGACGTCCTTAACCTTGACCGAGATGTCTTAAAACTAACAACGGACTGTGGGGTCCTTAAACTCATGGACTACGACGTCCTTAATCTTGACCGAGATGTCTTAAAACTAACCTTGGACTGTGGAGTCCTTAAATCCATGGACTACGACGTCCTTAACCTTGACCGCAACGTCTTAAAACTAACACTGGACCGCAATATCCTTAAACTACTTATTGACCGCAATGTCACTAAACTAAACAACAGGGCTCCCTTAATTGCTCTATTGTTGGATCTAAATGATCCCGTTAAGTTGATCTTAGTCTGAAAATTAGAGTAACGTATCCTTAACGAGCGTTTAAGTCGATCTTAGTCTCGAATGAGGCTAACGTGTCCTTAAACCTAAAACCCCCAAACCCAAATCTAAGATAATACGGATTTGGACTAGTCCACGCCCTACGGGCGACGACATAACTCAGTCTCCGTATACAATCCACGGGCAACTAAACACAAAATAAACACATGCGACACGAAGTGACCATCTGGAGAAGGAGAAAGTGGTTACCGCGAGGCGGTAGCGTAATTAACTGCAGGGGCTTGTGCCTGCAGGGAAGAGCGTCCCCACAATCAAAAACCCCTCAAGCGAGGAGGAATCTGACGAAGTCTGCTACATCGGACGCATCCGTTTAAACCTTCGATACACGATGCCATAAATCAACTTGGCATCTTCGAAGAGGTGGACAGATAGCCCCAATTAGCATCTGCCCCGAACCTCAGGCGAGACAGCCCATGTCCCGGCCGCCGTTCGGAGGGGAACAGATTCTGGCACGCCCGGTGGGACCTTTTCCTCTTTCCACTCCACACTTCGTGTGTCGTGTTCGCGAACCAAACACAGTTTGCTAGTAGTTGCCTTGGGGTTTCAAGATACTAAGACTTGGCGTCTTGCTTATTGCAGAAAGCAAAGAATCGATGGCTTCCACTTGCGCGACATGCTCCGACTGCAATTGCAACCAACGCTCTGCCTCGCCAGGAGGTATAGCTTACGGACCCCAAGCTGCTTCGTTATTCACAATGCCAGTGGAACAGGTCACTCGAGCCACCACGGGATTGTTTTTCGGGACCATGCTCCCGCCAACAAGCTTCACTGCTCCTGTGCTGACAACGGAAGCTCCCAAGAAGTCGGTCTTTGATCGGCTTACCCCTGCCGCGGCCCCTCTTAACGGGTCGCCCAACACCAGCGTTTCGGTCTTCTCCAGACTGGGCCAGAGCTCCTGTGGACCCGCAAAAGGGCCTACAATCTCAGAGAAGGCTGCTCCTAAGAAAATAACCAGTCTCGCTCCTGAAGTCGTCAAGGCGGCTCCCCCTGCCAAAGAGTCGGTCTTTACAAAATTAACTGTTCCAGCTCCCGCTCCTGCTACCCAAAGGACATTGGTCTTTGACAGGCTGACACTAGCAGCAACCCCCCACCTATACAGGGGGCAAGACGAGGCTATCGCCCTCACCAGGCCGGTTCCATCAGCACGACGCGCTCGACATCGTTACCGGCGCCGAATGAGGAAGGCTGGGGGTAACTCTCCCTCTGGGCTAACTCCACCAGCCCCGATGGCAGAAGTTAATGCTGCTGTCCCGACTGGGAACAGCTTTGAGATGCTAAATAAGGTGCGAAGGAATTTTCCTATTGCGGTACTAAAGAGGTCTCCTCCTCCACTAAAAAAGGTTGCGGAAATAGAGCCAGAGCAGCCCCGATCCCCTCAACGGCTGTCCTCCCGAATCTATAAAGTCTGGCGATAGACCCGAGACTCGGCCATTGATCCAAATTTCTCCCGCAAGCCCAAGAAGTTGAAAATCCAACAGGAAGTCAATCGCCAGGCTATAAACCACGAAAGGCTGTTTGGGTGCCCACTTCAATGACCCCCTCAACTTCCACTGCTCATAAAAGGAGGAAGCCAGAGAAGATCCCCCAGCCTGCAACGATAGCTAAAAGCACTAAGCCTAGATGCCTTAAGTCTGGGGGCATGATGGCCCATACCGTATACATGGCGTCAGGAAAAGAGGACAGCCGTACGTCTACAGGTCATAGACCACTTACACGGTCGGTGACCAAAGCTCAGGAGCAACAGCAAAAGCTCCAGGAGATGATGAATGCAATGGCAGCGCTTACTGGGCCAAAGGAAAACCCAAAAACGTCCTCAGATGAACGCCAGGAGGAAGAAACCGACGCTGAATTCCTTCGTCGAGTTTTAGAGAAAAAGGATAAAGAGGCCGCTGAACAAGCAGCCAACATATAGCGTATGGGCCTTCTGTTCCAAGATATGATAGGGATGATGATACAACAAGATCCTCCGGCTGAAGAGCCCCCGATTGTCCTCAAAGACGATAGGGGAGAGACATCAAATCCCCCGCCGGCTTTATCAGCGGCTAAAGAGGATACAATCTCTAAAACCGATTTGGAAGAATACATAGCCCAGCAAATACGGGTTCATCACGTGACTTAAGCAGCTGGCCAAGTCGTAAAAACGGGGCGGCCATATCCAAGCTGGTACGACCAAATCAAGTACCCGCCGGGCTACACAATTCCCAAGTTCCATGTTTACAAGGGAACAGGCAATCCTCACCAGCATGTTGCCCAGTTCAGGGCACTCTGCGGCAACACCGGCGGTGATGACAAGCTTTTGCTTCGCCAGTTTGTTGGAAGTTTATCAGATACGGCCTTCGAGTGGTACTCTGAGCTCCCGAACGACTCTATTAAGACCTTCGCAGAGATGGAATTTTTGTTTACCCAACGCTTCGCGAGTGCCAGCGAGCGTACTCCGATAACAGCGTTGATCAACGCCAGGGTAAAGCCGGGCGAAACATGGGTCCAATATACTATACGATGGCGTAATTTATGGTCAAAATGCGAGCAGCGTATAGAAGAAGCGCCCGCGGTAGGGATGTTTGTGGGAACCCTAGACCCCCACACAACTATCTCCCAGTTTATGATGTCCTTTAAGCCGACCACGTTTCAGGCTTTGATCGACAAGTTGGCCCAGATGGACCAGATGGGTCACAGGCCATCTCCCCCGAAGCCAGAACCCCGGAATGACAAGGGTAAAGGGAAGGCAACCTTCATGGCGAACGCTCAACAGCAGCCCAGTGCCCCAAAGCTGGCGGATCAGCTGGAAAAAAGACGATGGTATTATAATGAGAAAATGAAGCGTCCTTACTCGTTCCCACGGGACAAGACGAAACGGTTATTCGAGTTGGCAGTACGCAACAGACTTATAAACTTGCCAAATCCAAGGCGACCGCCACAACCCACGGAGGTAAATAACCCCAACTATTGCCCTTACCATCAAACAGTAAGCCATCCGATTGAGGATTGCTTCGTCTTCAAAGGATGGATTGAAGATCAATACCTCCAGAGGAAGTTTGCGTTGTCCGAAAAGTGGAAGGTGAACCCACCACAGCCGCATGCTCCTAAGAAAGCAGATACACCGGGGCAACCTGTTCCTTTATTGAGGAAGCTCCATGGGAGGTCGTGCTGTCAACTAAAACCAAAAGAATGCTGAAAGACCTTCATGCGTGCCCGGCAGTCGAATGGAAGGACCCGCTGGAACCCCAGATCATTGAAGAAATGCTAAGGCCGCGCCCAACTACAAAAAACTGTGGTGATGGCCCAAGTACTCATGCCTTACCGTCAAAATCTTCGAAGAAAAAGAAGAAATCTTAGAAGCCCGTGAAGCCTGGAGACGGGCGCACGGATTTACAGAAATAGATCGACGCGCTGGAGGAGTACAATCAAAAGGCGCGAACTCCTGTCATGCTGCAAGAGTTCCTCAACCACATCTTTCAAGAGGAAATGATGGAGAGAGTTCGTCGGATGAATCCGAAGGATATGTAGCGAGTTGTAACGTAATCTCCCACTCGTTTACCGACGATGAAAAAACTCCTAGCACAAAGAAACTGGGGACAGAGCATGAACCAGAGTTTGTGTGGCCAACAGATGAAATGATCGACGCTTTTCTAGACGAGATTCGTCTGAAGAGCAAAGCGGATCAGGAGCGTGAGATGGCCGCATCGGAAGGAGCCAAACACAGGCGACTAAACGAAAAAGTTGAAGCACTCCCGCCAGATCAAAAGATACCCGATGTAGACAAAAAGATATTCAAGACGAGGAAAAGCTTTGCCAAAGCCATATCAATGGGAATGAAGCTACCACCTTCGGAAGAAAACACGCTCAATGGGGCGGAGAGGCACCCTAATTATTGCGCATATCATCGGAAAATTTCACACCCCACGGAGGAGTGCGACGCCTTTAAGATATGGTGGCAAGGATATGTCGCTCATCGGCAACATTTTAAGCGCATGAAACGCAAGACTCGTCGGGAACGAAGAAGTACTGCCGACGGGCATAACAGAACTACTAACAACTGTTACATGGTTAACGCCAGAGGGTCACAAGTTCTCACCTTTGGGAGCGACTCTGGTGAAGAAATGGCTCTGGGCCCTCTCTTTAAAGAATCCGTTTTAGGGAAAGAGGAAGAACCAGAGGCCTGCGAGAACATTCAGCTGCGCAATCGCATGCTCTCGGAAAAGAATCTCTGGCCCGCAAATAAGAAAGATAAGGGAAAGGAAAAGGTCACTGAGGATATCACTTTAGATGACCAAGTCATGAAAGAGCTGACTACCAAGGACCCTCCCAGGAAGGGTAAGGTGGACTACAACATCCTAGCGCACCTAAGGAAGCTACCTTCTCAACTCAGCATTCTCGATGCCCTCCTATTACCAAAAGAAGCACGAGATTCACTAATTAAGGCGTTACAAGAACCTGAGCAGTTCCAAGCCTTCCTCGCCGCGGAAAGGATGAAGGATGAACTGGAGGAAGTGCATACGGCCGACATCACTTTCGGTGACGAAGACCTCCTTCTCGGGACATGCGACCACAACCGTCCCTTATATGTCTCTGGATACTGCCATGATATCAAGATAGGCAAGATCCTGGTTGATAATGGATCCTCCGTCAATCTCCTTAACGTTCGAGTGTTAAACGAAATTTGCATGAGCGTCCAACACCTCGCTCGTGACAAAATTACCATCTCTGGTTTCGACTCCCAATCGTCACGGACTCTCGGATCCGTAATACTGACATTACGCTTCGGACTGGTCGTCACGGACATCAAGTTTCACATCATTGACGCCAAGACCTGCTACAATGCCTTGCTCGGTCGTCCTTGGTTACATGAATACAATATCATCCCTTCTACACAGCATCAGTGTATGAAGTACTTCAACGATGGTTTTGAATATACCGTAACAGGCGAGCTGAATCCATTTTCCGTGAACGAAGTCCGCAAGTACGAAGATGCGAAGTACTTTTTTCCAGACTTTGAGGATACAGAAAAGTGTCGCAAGCCGGAGAACAAATCCGCTGCTACTATCCCTGTTTTCGGGAGCGATACCGAAGAAGAAGAAGAGATAGTTTATCCTGGGCCATCTCAACGCAACAACCTGGGGACGTCCGCCCCCATGTTGGTCTTCGGAAGTGACTCGGAAGATGAGGTTAATGTCGTGTTCTCCAATTGGCCGTCAATACAAGCACCCCCTAGCGATGATCAGAGTCTGCAGATCACCCTGGTGCCGCGAGAACACTACAAGGATCTCGACACACTTCAAGTTTACAATGTGCAGGACCTGCAGACGTTTTACGTCCCTCCCAGGCGAAAGGGTGAAAGGGTGATCCTATTCTACCAATCCACAGAGACGAGAGTGGAGAAAGAGATATGGCATGGCGCGGACGCTACACTCGACAGGCTCCAACCCATCCGTTTGCCCCGATATTACACAAATGGACTAAAAAGACTATTGAAGCGCCAAGGGGTACCCTTAAAACAGACCGTTCGACAAGCTCGATTCTACAACAGGATTTGGGATGTCCCTGGAACTCAGCGCAAATTGCCCAACGGGAAAATGGAAACACTTGGGCTTGGATATGTGAGATCTGGGAAATGGGAACAAGTCCACGGTAGCTATGCTATATATAACTTCGATGAGGAAGAGGACGCCTTGTCGAGAGATGCTAGCCCCTCGTCAAAACTAGATCCCGTAATCGAAGTGCCGAGTCGGTCATTTGAAGAGCAAGTGGACAAGCTTATCAGGAAAGCATGTCAAAAGGCTCGGGAAGACCACAACCGCGAGATTGCCATCTACGAGAAGGCCAGGACGCAACGTCTGTTTCAACAGGCTGCAAAAGACGAAGATGCTCCTCCCTGTCAACCCGTTGTACAAAAGACCCAAAACAGAGGCAGAAATAAATTAAGAAGCGGAAAGAAAAGCCGACAACAACGACGCAGGAGTAGAGAGTCGTGTGATCGGGCGTTGCATGGTCCGGATTTGTCCCTCATGAAGAAGATGAGTTGAGCGTATTCCTTCCCTCAAGACAAGACGAAGAGAATACTCGATCTCGCTATAAAATTTCAAATGATCGCACTCCCGAAGTCTAAGCACCCTGAACAGACTAACAAGGTTTCTCACCCGGACTATTGCTTTTATCACCGAGCCATAGGACATCCCACCGAAGACTGCTTCACCTTCAAGAACTGGGTCGAAGACCAGTACCAGCAAGGCAGATTTGCTTTATCCAACGGCTGGAGGGTAACGCCGCCGCAAAAGCACGAACCTAAAGCCGCAAAAGCAGGGTCAGATCTACACCCGTCTTGGAAGCGGATTCACACCTGTCACATGATTACAATATTAAAAGAAGAGCCCGAGAATATGGATGACCTTCCCTGGTGCTTTGAGAACAGCGATGGTGAGGTGATCTCAGAATTTCCACCAGCTCCAAAAGAACTGGAAGATGGCATACATACTACTGCAGACAACCTCAAGAAGATTGAGTTGGGATCGGCAGATGATCCGCGACCGACATTCGTCAGCGAGCTGCTATCTGAAGAAAAGGTGGCTGCGTTAAAGGACGTGCTTCTACAGCATAAAGACTGCTTCGCGTGGAACAATTCCGAGATGCCAGGATTAGATCCGGAGATTGCTGTACACAAATTAGCAATATCACCGGATATCAAGCCAGTCAAACAGGCGCCAAGACGGATGCGGCTCGAACTTGAAATGAGCATTAATGCCGAAGTCAAGAAGTTAATCGATTCTGGATTTATTCAAGAAGTCCAATATCCCGACTGGATCGCCAACATCGTCCCGGTAATGAAGAAAAATGGGACGGTACGCATATGCGTGGATTTCAGGGATCTAAATAAAGCTTGCCCTAAGGACGATTTCCCAGTACCAGTAACCGAGCTAATGATATATAACACGTCCACTCACGAGGTTTTCTCCTTTATGGACGGTTCATCAGGGTACAATCAGATAAAGATGCATCCCGAAGACCAGAAGCACACCGCTTTCCGGACCCTTTTGGGTATATTCTGCTACAAAATTATGCCTTTCGGTCTAAAGAACGCCGGTGCTACCTATCAAAGGGCCATGACAAAGATCTTCGATGATCTCATACATGACATCGTTGAGTGCTATATTGATGACCTCGTAGTGAAGAGCATGTCATACGAAGAGCATTTAGAGCATCTGAAGACTGTATTTCAACGCCTTTGGCAATATAATTTGAAGATGAATCCCTTCAAATGCGCGTTTGGAGTCTCCTCAGGTAAATTCCTGGGATTCATCATCCGACACCGAGGTATCGAAATAGATCCATCTAAAATCGAGGCGATCATGGAAATGCCTCGGCCAAGAACCCTCAAACAATTGCGGTCTCTTCAAGGGAAGCTCGCATACATCCGGCGGTTTATCGCCAATCTTTCGGGCAAGTGTCGTCCTTACAGCCACCTGATGAAGAAGGGAACTCCATTCGTCTGGGATCGAAAATGCCAGGGCGCGATGGACGAAATTAGACAGTACCTGCAGAACCCGCCGGTATTGGCTGCTCCGGTCAAAGGAAAACCCCTCATTCTTTATACAACCGCCCTCGAAGGTTCCTTAGGCGCATTATAGGCACAAGAGAATGATCAAGGAAAAGAAAGAGCACTCTACTACTTAAGTCGAGTTCTGCTGGGGGCAGCAAGCAATTACTCTCCCATCGAAAAACATTTCCTGGCGTTGATCATCGCGATAACAAAGCTCAGGCACTATGCGTTGGCGCACAAAGTCCGTCTCATCTCGAAGGTGGACCCCCTTAAATATTTGATGTCAAAGGCTATATTGACAGGTCGACTCGCTAAATGGGCCCTGCTCTTGATGGAGTTTTCAATAACCTATCAGCCTCTCAAGGCAGTGAAAGGCCAGGCCATCGCCGACTTTCTCGCTGAACATCCGATACCGGCTGATTCTCCTCTGAATTGCGGTTTGCCAGACGAACATACATTTGACGCGATCGGCGGCGGTGATACCCGATGGGAGCTCTATTTTGATGGGGCATCTTCCATGAAGAAGCGCAAACAATGTACCCCCATAATCAAATCGGGGGTAGGCCTTATCTTCGTAACCCCACAAAGAAGGATAATGCGCTTTGCCTTCTCCTTAACGGAATCGAGGACGAACAATGAAGCCGAATACGAAGCTTTGATAGCGGGCCTCGAAATCGCCATTGACATGGGAATTGAATACCTCCTTATATACGGGGATTCTCAACTAGTCGTTAGTCAGGTAAATGGTGACTACCAAACGTACAAACCAGAATTGGTGAAGTACAACGAAAGGGTGCAACAACTGTTGACCCAAATTCCCTCCTATACTTTGGAAAGCATACCACGCGCGGAAAATAGCAAAGCGGACGCGTTAGCTAAACTCGCTAAAGAATTGGCTGATGAGAACCTCGATGACATCAAAATTATGGTACAAAGCCGTCGAGTGCTCGCCCCAGCAGAAATATCTCCCGAGTCATACGAAGAAAAGGGCGCGACTGAGCAAACAACCCTTCAAATAAAAGACTGTGAGAAGGTTGAGGACTGGAGGGAGGTCTTCATAGACTACTTTAAGTCCCACCGGACGCCTGAAGAGGCGTCCTCAAGACATCAGCTCATGAGAAGAGCTCTATCTTTCGCTTTTGTCAATGATACTCTATATAAGAGGTCGTTTGATTCTCTGTGGCTGAGATGCTTAGGTCCGGACGAAGCAGAAAGAGTCATTCAAGAGGTTCATGACGGAATCTGTGGTTCTCATCAAGCAGGCCCGAAGATGAAGTTAAAAATTAAACGGATGGGTTACTATTGGCCCACGATGATCCAAGACTGCCTCGAGTATGCGAAACAATGTCACTCGTGCCAAATCCACGGGGATTTCATCCACCAGCACCCGAATCCACTACATCCAACGGTGGCTAGCTGGCCATTCGAAATGTGGGGGACCGACATAGTCGGCCCCATTGAACCAGCATCGTCCCGGGGACATCGTTTCATCTTGGCGACAACTGATTACTTCTCCAAATGGGCAGAAGCAGTACCGCTGAGGGAAGTGAAGACAGAGAATATCCTCTACTTCTTCAAGACGCACGTCATCTATCGGTTTGGAACTCCACGGCGGATTATCTCCGATAATGAGCCAGCCTACAGAAGCCATAAAATTAGCCGCTTCGCACAACAGCATAATATAGACTGGAGGTACTCCTCAGTTTATAATCCACGGGCTAACGGTCTGGCCGAGGCCTTCAATAAGACATTGACAAAGATCATAAAAAAGACGGTGTCCCGAAACAAGAAAGATTGGCACGAGAGACTGTAAGAGGCTCTTTGGGTATATCGAACTACGTTCAAGACAGCCACGAACGCAACGCCGTATGCGTTGGTATTTGGGACAGAAGCAGTGCTCCCCCTCGAGGTGGAGTTGCCTTCTCTACGAATGGCAGTCCACCACGAGCTGACAAACGAAGAAAATGCTCATCTTCGGCTTGAGGAGCTTGACGCCCTCGATGAAACCCGGCTCGTAGCGCAACAAAATCTGGAGGCCTACAAAGCAAAAATGACGCGCTCGTACGAAAGATTGACCAGGCCGAGGACGTTCCGCCAAGGCGAACTCGTACAAGTGGTCAAAAGACCTATGATCCCCAATCGCGCCAAGCGGGGAAAATTCGAGCCAAACTATGAAGGCCCGTACATCATAGATAAGGTCTACCAGGGTGGGGCCTATCTCTTCATGGACATGCATGGTGAAAGGCCTTTCAGGCCAATAAACGGCCGCTTCCTAAAGAAATACTACGCTTAATGAGCTACAGCCTAGGTCAATGATAGATGATGACGACTATGTCCGCTCGCTATCTTCCTAAGCTCAAGCTCTATAAGTAGTAGCCAGCCCTCTCAACGACGGACCGAAACGTCCTTAAACTAAGGACGGACCGAGACGTCCTTAAACTAACGACGGACCGAGGCGTCCTTAAACTAACGACGGACCGAGACGTCCTTAAACTAACGACGGACCGAAACGTCCCTAAACTACTACCGCAACGTTCTTAGGCTGACGAGATAAAAAAAAGAAAAAAAGAAAAAAAATAATAAAAAATAAAAATGGTGTGTCCACAAGCAAAATGGGCACGGATGAAAACCCGAAAGGGCTCCGTGAGTAAAAACATCAGGGCTACCGGCAAGTGTTCGTGAAAACCCGAAAGGGCGCGACCTTGTAAAAAAAACAGAGAGAGAGAAAAAGAATAAAAGAAACGGTATGTCCATAAGCAAAAGGGGCACGGATAAAAACCCGAAAGGGCTCCGTGAGTAAAAACAGCAGGACTACCGGCGAGTGTCTGTGAAAACCTGAAAGGGCGCAACTTCGTTAAAAGACACTTACGGGGTCCTCATGACCTTGTAAGGAGAAATCACCCGCGTGAGATCCTTACGACTCACAAGAGAGCAATACACTTAGGAATCCTCACGATTCCTAAGGAGAAATTACACTTGCGAGATCCTCACGACTCGTAAGGAGAACTCTCTTATGGGACCCTCATGGCTCATAAGATTTGAAAGTCTTAAGTTACAGAGACCTGAACCTGTTCTTAAGCACCCCCACAACCTTCGACAATGCCCTACAAGCGGCTCATACTGACCCTTGTACACAATCCACGGGCGCGAATACACATTTCCCCAGCAAAGTCCCACCCGTGACTAGGGATACGTCCATATGATGAGGAACACCTTATAATTCCTCTCGACTTATAAGGAGAAAACCCTCTTGTAGGATCCTTACGACTTACAGAGGAACATACACTTAGGAATCCTCACGATTCCTAGGGAGAAAATACACCTATAAGATCCTCACGACTTGTAGGAAGAAATACCTTTGTGAGACCCTTACGGCTCATGAAGTCAAAAGCCTTAGTCGACAGGACCTTAACCCTGTTTGCTAAGCCACCTTTGTTCAACATCGACAAAGGCAAATGATGATTCGCTCCTGGCAATATCCTAGTTGCAGCGATGCTGATGCCTAAACCGGTATCAAATTCCAAGCCCTCTCAAGGCAAATGATGATTCGCTCCTGGCAATATCCCAGTTGCAGCGATACTGATGCCTAAACCGGTATCAAATTCCAAGCCCTCTCAAGGCAAATGATGATTCGCTCCTGGCAATATCCCAGTTGCAGCGACGCTGATGCCTAAACCGGTATCAAATCCCAAGTTCTCTCATAGCAAATGATGATTCGCTCCTGGCAATATTCCAGTCGTAGCGATGCTGATGCTAAGATTGGTATCAGATCCCAAGTTCCACACTCGCGATATAAAAAAAATCAACGAGCCAAAAATGCATAAGAAATAGCCGAAATGATGGGGCAGCTTGCAATAAAAAACAGCAAGTAAAAATGTATGCATAAAAAATAGCCAAAATGATGGGGCAACTCGCAATAAAAGCAGCGAGTAAAAATGAAATAAATAGCCGAAATGATTGGGCACCGCGAAAAATAGCTGAAATGATAGGGCAATCGCGACCTTCGCGATATAAAAGCTAAAATGATAGAGCATCGTGGAAAAAGAAATAAAATAAAAAAAAGAGTTTTAATTTATGCCCTACAGGTGTTGTTCCATCACACCCTGTATACAATCCAAGGGCGTAAACAAAAAAGGGATCATACTTCTCCCTCAGGTTTCATCATAAGAAGAAGCAAAATCTCGACGGGCCGCAAATGACCTGGAGATCGTCTCAACACTCGGACACAACATCAAGCGAAACGGAACAGCGGCAACCCCCAATTCCATGGCTTGGCAATATACATATCACCGAGAGCCGAATCCCAACTCCGTGAAATGCAGATACAATCAACAAAATTCCTGGTCACGTGGAACGCGGATAATGTCACTCTTTGACCCCGTGTGAAGCATCCAGAGCGGAGTCTAGTCCTCGCCGAACACGGCAGTGAACCCGTGGGAAGCATCTAGTGCAAAATTCCTGGTTACGTGAAACGCGAATAACGTCACTCTTTGACCCCGTGTGAAACATCCAGAGCGGAGCCTAGTCCTCGCCGAACACGGCAGTGAACCCGTGGGAATCATCTAGTGCAAAATTCTTGGTTACGTGGAACGCGGATAACGTCACTCTTTGACCCCGTGGAAAACGTCCAGAGCGGATCCTGGTCCTCGCAGAGCACGGCAGTGAACCCGTGTAAAGCATCCAGAGCGGAGCCTAGTCCTCGCCGAACACGGTAGTGAACCCGTGGGAAGCATCTAGTGCAAAATTCCTGGTTACGTGGAACGCGGATAACGTCACTCTTTGACCCCGTGTGAAGCATCCAGAGCGGAGCCTAGTCCTCGCCGAGCATGGCAGTGAACCCGTGTGAAGCATCTAGTGCAAATTCCTGGTTACGTGGAACGCGGATAACGTCACTCTTTGACCCCGTGTGAAGCATCCAGAGCGGAGCCTAGTCCTCGCCGAACACGGCAGTGAACCCGTGGGAAGCATCTAGTGAAAAATTCCTGGTTACGTGGAACGCGGATAACGTCACTCTCTGACCCCGTGTGAAGCATCCAGAGCGGAGCCTAGTCCTCACCGAACACGGCAGTGAACCCGTGGGAAGCATCTATTGCAAAATTCCTGGTTACGTGGAACGCGGATAACGTCACTCTTTGACCCCGTGGAAAGCGTCCAGAGCGGATCCTGGTCCTCGCAAAGCACGGCAGTGAACCCGTGTGAAGCCTCCAGAGCGGAGCCTAGTCCTCGCCGAGCACGGCAGTGAACCCGTGTGAAGCATCTAGTGCAAAATTCCTGGTTACGTGGAACGCGGATAACGTCACTCTTTGACCCCGCGGAAAACGCCCAGAGTGGAGCCTGGTCCTCGCCAAGCACGGCAGTGAACCCGTGTGAAGCATCCAGAGCAAACACCGGACTGTGGAGTCCTTAAAATCCACGGACTATGATGTCCTTAACCTCGACCGTAATGTCTTAAAACTAACGATCAACCACCCCGATTCCCTACGGATTCTGCCTTGGTTTAAGGGTACATCTCTTCACTCCTTTGATACCTGGCGTTGTAATTCCTCAACGTCTTCAAAGAAGTGACGGGTCCCTGCAACCAAACATCGGACTGTGGAGTCCTTAAATCCATGGACTATGAGGTCCTTAACCTTGACCGTGATGTCTTAAAACTAACATCGGACTGTGGAGTCCCTAAATCCACGGACTATGAGGTCCTTAACCTTGACCGTGATGTCTTAAAACTAACATCGGACTGTGGAGTCCTTAAATCCATGGAATATGAGGTCCTTAACCTTGACCGTGAGGTCTTTAAACTATGATACCCTGAGCGACCCCTGACCCCGTAAAACACGGATAAGGACGACCACATCCAGCACTTACAGGTCCTCACGACCCGCAAGGAAGAAAATTCTCTCGTGAGATCCTTACGACTCTCAAGGGAAAAACTCGCTTAAGAATCCTCACGATTCTTAAGAAGAACTTACACCTATGGGACCCTCTTGACCTATAGGGAGAGAAACTCTTTATGAGATCCTCGTGGCTCATAAAATCCAAAAGTCTTAGGAAGCAGATCTTAACCCTGAATCCTAAACCACCGATGCCCTGCAAGGAGATCAAGATAAATTGCCCACGGAATGCATTCGATAAAAGAGACACGCCGTTGAGAAGGAAAATGTATCTTTTATTCATAAACCAAAATGGATACAAAGTACAATTCATGAAAGAAACAAAAAGAAGATACTCTCATCCATGAGTATGTACAAAGAAGGGGAAAAGATACAAGTCCTCAAGACGGCGGACGGTGTAGTAATTTTACCAGCTCATCGTTTTGTTGCTGAGCCACGGCTTCATAACGCAAGATCTCCAGAAGACGAGCCTCCGCCTGAGCTTGCTGAGCCTGATACGAAGCAAGCCGAACTTCAAGCTCTTTCTCGGTGGCCTTATGGGCCTCAACCCTTTCACGAGTGAACGTGGCAGCTTTATCGAGAGCCACCATCTCTTTGATGGACTCCTGAAGCACCCGCCAGAGTTTATACGCTTTGTTGGCCTTGGCGGTAAGAGTGGCGTGAAGCTCACTCAACGCCTTGGAAGCCAGCTCCCTCTCCGAGAATTTACGGCCGAACCCTTTTTCTCGCACAACCATATGTTCGCCACGTGTCGCCCTATCAGGCCTTGTAAGCTCACTTTCACGACCGCAACCTTGGAAATGGGACATACACGCTCAAGACCATATAAATGGGCTTCCGGTCGACAGTAATAATCGATCTAAAACGCACTCACATCACCTGGTATGAAAAGCAACGAGAAAATTTTCGATGTTTATCCTATCGAGCAGGTGTTCGCAGTCATATGAACATCCGAAAGAGAAATAAAATTCGAAGCTTTAATGCGCATGCGACATGATGATAGTGTTGATAATTGAAGGAAAAAGAACACAAAATTTATTCTTGCGAGCGAAAACATACATACGAGTACCGAGCCTACACGAAAATTCAACATAAAGCATACAAAAAGAAGGGCTAATTTAAAAATGCTACGTTAACGGGAAAAGATCACCAAACACGGGATCAATGGCACAAGGGTTAACAAAGCAGAGGACAAAATTCTCCATCTCTCTCTCTGCTTTCTCTAGCACATCAAAGCGACGGTTCTCGCGAGGAGTCGCTCCCCATCGATTGGCGCCGTGTTCGTCCGCGAAAGCAGACATAATAGCTCGCCGGGCCTTTATCTGGCTCAGCAGATGAATGGAGCAATCCTTCAAAGCCTGAGTAATTAGGCACGCTCCATGAAAGCCCTCAAGCTTTTCTTCAGCCGCGTCAAGCATCACCAGGGTCATCTCCGCCGGGTGAGGAGGGATGTCGGCAAGCACGGCCGCGAGAATCATCCGGAGCCAGAGGGACCCCATCGGGAGGGGAGACCCCCTACGGATCGAGAGTTAGTACATTGCCGAGTCGCATTCGTCGTTGGTAAGGAGTAGGTCCACCAATCGAGCAGCAAAGCGGGGGATCATCTCCTCGATGGGAACTTCCCATGGCTGTCGACGAGCATGAGGGCGATTGCAGGCCATAGCGCTCGTTTGGGTTCTCAAGACAAATCACACCAAAATAAGAAAGAAAGAATATAAAAGTTCTCTATGAAGAGAAAAGGAAAACCATTGCCTCAGATATAAAGGGGTGCATTAAGTGTTGTGCGCGGAAAATCTTGCATGGTGAAGCTATTCCCAAGGCCCAAAAAAGGAGAGGCATCGAAAATCAAGGAGATGGGACTATTTCCAAGCCCCTTTTTCTGCATCTAATATTGTGCACTGAAAATATGGCATGGGAAGATTTTGTGAACAGCCCCGTCAAGGGACCCCACGTGCAGAACACGTGAGGCCCAAACCTGATGTACACTAAAAAAAATGGAGTAGCACCCTGCATAGTAAAAGCACCAACAACAACAGTAGAAAAATGGTAAAATCCCAGAGAAAGGCATGCAAACATGGAAAGACATAATAAAACTTGTCATTCATACTTCAAGAAGTTCATACAAAATAAAAGAGGACACGTTTACAATGGTAAGACTTCAGACGCGGGGCATGGATTGAGAAACTCAAGCTTAACCTTGTCCAAGATTCTCCAAGCGTTTCGAACCTCCCGAGTATGTTTTCTCTCACGATCACAAGCGTCGGGGTCCTCGCGAATGTCCTCCACCCTCCGATAGGCGACAAGTACGGCCGACTGATGAAATGCCTGGTGCAAGAGATCAATGAGGTTGTCGCGCCTTCTCTACGAGATTAGACTCGTAAGATACACCGAATGTATCTTGTCCTCAGCAGCGTCTAATGCCCTGAGCGGTACTCCGGTGCAGAAGAGAGGAAGCGCCTCCCAGATCGCTAGCACGATGAGTCTCAAAAGAGGAGAGCGACGGGGGAGCAGCCGATGGTTGTACTCGTTAAAGCGGCTCATAATCTCAGCACACCGAGCGTTGGTGAACTCCTGGTTCCGACTGCGGCCCAGCGCACGAATGTTCCCATAGGAGATGATTTCGTCAAGACCGTACATATGGGCGTCCATAATACCTGAAATAAAGGTCATGAGAATTGTTACAAAGCTTCTGTTGCATTGAGTGCAGAAGGACAACCTAGGGTAAGGGGATCCTAAGAAGCCTCCATGGGAAGAAACCGAGTTCTTCACAGGAATTAAATTCCTTTTAAAAAAAGGGAATTAAATTCCCATAAAACATTTTTGGGATGGAATTAAATTCCATAGATTGTCATCATCATTTCCCTAAAGATCGTTTAAGCCCTAAGAGATCTACAATTTAAAGATTAGATGGCTTTCTGTTCCTGTTGATGAATTTGAAGAAAATGGGTTCATATTAAAAGAGTGAAACCCTTGTTTTGGATTTAAAATCTAGAGGACTGTAAGAGTTCTGTTCCCCTCCGAACGGCGGCCTGGACTTCGCGTCCGTTGCCTGAGGTTCGGGGCAGATGCTATTTGGTTTGATCCGTCCACCTCTCCGAAGATGCCGAGTTGATTTATGGCACCTTGTATCGGAGGTTTAGACGGATGCGGCCGATGTAGCAGACTTCGTCAGATTCCCCCTCAGGGTGAGGGGTTTTTGATTGTGGGGACGCTCTTCCCTGCAGGCGCAAGCCCCTGCAGTTAATTACGCTACCGCGTCGCGGTAACAACTTTCTCCTTCTCCAGAATTTCACTTCGTGTCGTGTGTGTTTGTTTTGTTCCTGGTTGCCCGTGGATTGTATACGGAGACTGAGTGATGTCGTCACCCGTAGGACGTAGATTAGTCCAAATCCGTATTTGCTTAGATTTGGGTTTGGTGTTTTTTGGTCTAAGGATACATTAGTCGCGTTGCGGCTAAGATCAACTTAAACGTACGTCAAGGATACGTTAGTCATGTTTTAGACTAAGCTCGACCTGACGTAGTGATTGATTTAATTATCTGGCCGTCGGGACTCGTCACCTCTCTGACGTCGTTGAGAGATTACAACGACAGGCGTCAGAGGAGTTCAGAGATGTACCCTTGCACCAAAGTTGATTCGAAGTTTTATTGTTTATTTAAAGATCTAAGGACACATTAACCGTATTTGGGGCTAAGGTCAACTTAGACGGGACCGTTTAGATCCAGGAAGAGAGCATTTGGAGGCTCTATCGTTCTAGTTTAGAGACATGGTGGTCCATTGCCAGTTTAGGGACATGGTGGTCCAATACCAGTTTAAGGACATGATGGTCCATCGCCAGTTTAGGGACGTGGTGGTCCATTATTAGTTTAGGGACGTTTCGGTCCGTCGCCAGTTTAAGGACGTAGTGGTCCATATTCCAGTTTAGGGACGTGGTGGTCCGTCGCCAGTTTAAGGACGTAGTGGTCCAATATTAGTTTAGGGACGTTCCGGTCCGATATTAGTTTATGGACGTTCCGGTCCGATATTAGTTTAAGGACGTTCCGGTCCGATATTAGTTCGTGGTTGTTGGGACCCGTCACCTCTTTGACGTCGTTGAGGGATTACAACGATGGATGTCAAAGGAGTTCGGAGATGTACCCTCAAACCGGACGTGGATTGATTTAGGAGAGCCATTTTGCTCAGTCAATTTAATTTAAGGACTTATGGCCACGATTGGGCTAAGTCCAGTTCAACATTTAATGGCATTTTTCATTTAGGCTCTACCCACAAAAGATACAGAGTATCAATTTATTTTGGGCTCTGCCCATTTGCAGATGATGCAAAGTATCTACCTCGTTTGGGCTCTGCCCCTTTTAAAATGCATAGCATTCTGAAGATTTTGTTTGGGCTCTGCCCCTTTATAAATGATGCAGAGCATCTGTTTTGGTTTGGGCTCTGCCCCTTAAAATAATGCATTTGCGCTTTATTAAGCCTGTTAGGCCTTCCTTTAATTGGGCTTGGCCCTTTTTAATGCATCTGCGCTTTGCGCTAAGTGATGAGCGCAGACTCATATGGTGATGACACGTGTCGTGTTCTGGCGAGCGCAAGCGCAACAGCGCAGTGCGCTGTGTTGTTGCGCTGCGCTATTACGCTGCTGACACGTGGCGCGCTCTCAGTGAGTTGCGCCAATTCCAGAGAGCAAAGCTCTATCTTAAGGACGCTTAGCGCAAATGGTTCTACAGCCGACACGTGGCGCTCTCTTAAGAGCGCAACGGCGCAGTTTGGAAGTGCAAAGCACTAAGAATCTTTTTGATTCAAGAAGGGAAGTGCAAAGCACTGTTTAAGTTCTTGATCTAAATTAGATCAAAGAAAATAAATTTCTTCTTTATTCGAAGAACCAGAGGTTCTTAAAAGTGCAAAGCACTATTATTTTATTATTTTATTATTTTTATTGTTTTTTAAAGAACCGAAGGTTCACAAGAAGTGCAAAGCACTGTTTTCTTTTTGTATAAAGATCATTCTTTTTATTTTTAGATCCATGATCTATTAGAAGGCCTTTCTTCTACTTCATGAAGATTTTTTTTTTTACCTTCTTCTTGAGATCTTCTCAGAGTTTTCTCTGCTTAGAGTTCTTGATTTTTCGAGAAAATTCTTCTTTTCTTGAATGAGGTCTGGGGTCCTATTTATAGTGCCCCATAAATTTGTTGAATTTGTTAACAAGATCTTTTCTGAATGATTTTGGGAATTTTCCCACGCTGGATCTTTGATCCAAAGGCAGAAGAAAATCTTCTGGCTTTGGAAAAGAACAGAAAAGATTTCATGAAATCTTAATTTAGTTTGGCGCAGATGTCCCAGAGCATGACACGTGTCGCGCAGCGCAGAGCGCAGCGCATCTGCGCTAGCGCATCTGCGCTGACACGTGTCGCGCAGCGCAGAGCGCAGCGCAACTGCGCTGCGTGAAACACGTGTCGCGCAGCGCAGAGCGCAGCGCAACTGCGCTGACACGTGTCACGCAACGCAGAGCGCAGCGCAGCTGAAGCGTTGCTTCCTTTAAACAGAGCTTTGCTCTGATTGGGTGCGCTTTCTGGGGCGCTGCGCTGACGTATTAGCGCAAGACACGCTGCGCGTTGCACCCGCGACTTGAAGGTTTGCTTCAAAATTTGAATTTTGAATTCAAACAGAGCTTTGCTCTGATTGGGCGAAACAAATGCCCCCCACCGTTGCGCTCACGTGGCGTACACGTGAGTGCAACGGTGGCAACCCCCCTGACCGTTAGATTAAGGGGGAATCTCAAGAGGCGCAAGCGCCTTATAAATAGGGCCTGTGGCTCTTAAAAATTCTCCACCATTTTCTAGTTTTTAGATTTTCAGAGCTCTGCTCTTGCTTAAGAACTTCAGAGCTTTGCTCTTGCTTTCAGAACTTTAGAGCTTTGCTCTCATTTCCCAAAGTTTTTAGAAAACTTTAGGTGATGTTTAATTTAAAACCAAGTTAAATTAATTTAAGTCAATTTTAACCCACAGAGCTTTGCTCTCATAGATCTTTTGATCTAAAGAAATTCCCTTTGGGGTTTCATCCACAGAGCTTTGCTCTCACAAATTCATAGATCTACAGAGATCTTGTTCATGGGTTCTAACCCATGAACAGAGCTTTGCTCCTGAATTAAATGTAGATCTTTTAGACTTAAAAAAAGTGAAGAATTTTTTTTGTAAGCTTTTACGGATCCTTTGTCAGGATTCCAGAAATTTTAATTTTAAATGTCTTTTTTCAAAACTTTCTCCTTGGTGAGGTATTATAGAGCTAAGCTCCTTTTTAAGGAATTTTATTCTTTTGAGACCAGAACTTGACAAGTGTCATTCTGTGATAGAGCTTTGCTCTAAAAGAGGAGATTTTCTCCTTGTCTCTAGTGATTCTTTCCCCTTTTTTTATTATGGGAATGTTCCCCCCAGGGACCAACTGACAATCTCATCCAATGATGAGTTTGTCCCCTTAATTGACGTATTGTCATTTAGATTTCATGGGTCCCTCTTTGGTCTCCTATTCACTGCACTGTGGTGCGGTGTAATTAATTAATTTTGATTTTAATTTAATTAATGCATTTTCTTTTTTCTATGTCAAGCGTTAGGATTACAACACTGACAGCTACATTGCTCTTTTTGCAGCGATTATGTCTGAAGACACTTCATTTCCGTTTGTCCGCTCAGAGGAGGGATTTCCAGAGGCGCCTTTGGATCGCGAGGTCCTGGCCATGATCAAGGCATACGACCCGGAGTATAAGAGTCTCCACCTTTGGGGGTCGTGGTACAATCAGATTATTATGGGTCGACGCAGCTTCACATGTGCGGTGCCGTCGGAGCCCATAACGGCGATTCATTACGCCAGCCCACCCCCGGTGCAGTATGCCGCGGAGATGACGGATTGGACATCGAAGGGTTTTCTTCATCCGGCCATAGATGCCATCCCGGTCCAGCGTCCTATGGTTTTAGATATCCTAGGACGCCGTATCTGTCAGGGCGAAGCGAGACCTTGGGGGCAATCATATAACATTGGTCTGATCCCCCGCCACCCGGTTGGCTATCTGCCGTGGGCCCGGTATATCCTGTCGACGAGGAAGTCGCAGTTTATAAGACTAGGACTGTACACCGTGGTCTACGTCTCTCTCTTCCAGTATCCTACGCTTCCTACTTGGTGGTTCAAGGCCTTCCTGGAGCAGTGGAACATACCTACTCATACTTTCCTTGCCATGGATCGGGAGGTGTCCATCTCGTTGGAAGAGTTTACGGAGGTGTCTGGCCTACCGGCTATGGGGGAGCATTATGAAGAGTTGCTCCCGCCGGATGAGTACATCTTTGGTGCCAAGCCGATGATAAGGGAGCTCACGCCGGAGAACGCTGTTCAACATCAGTTTCCAAGTCTGATCAAGGTGTTGAACATCTATGAGGCCCTTTTCGTTGAGCATGGGAGCCGTGGAGTTAATTTTGAGGATTTTATTGCTCGGTTCCTTCATCCAAACATCCTCTCGGCGAAGACTGCCAAGTTTGCCAACCTTGAGGATCCTTTCGGCTTAGGTTTGGATAACCTGCCAGCGAAAGACATAGATCAAAAGAACTTTTTTCTTCCCAACTCCTCAACCATGTCTTTTGCGGAAGTCGCAGCCCCCGAGATGGACGAGGAGGCCTTCTTTTTGGGATTTCTTGGGCTTTGGCTGAGTTGGTTTGCACTTCCAATGCACTCTCACCGCATGCGGCCCTCTGTTTTTTATCCGGCCCACCGAATGACTATCGGGGTAAAGGTGTCCGTTGGGATCGCCGGCTTGGCGCATTTATATCACGGCCTTAGCCGAGCGGCAGATGCTAATGAGCCTGGGGCGTTGCACGTGGTTTTCCCAATGCACTACTTCATGTCGTGGCTCGAACTACATACAGCGGTTGTTTTCAGCATGCATAAAAGGCCCTCATTCTACGAAAGGTGCATTTTTCCTCGCCTTCTACAGTTGATCGGCGCATCAATTGTAAATCCATCGCCGCGAGATGCCAGGAGTTTACTCCTTCGTTCCCACACCGTTGGAACCGGTGTGTCTTTTATTGACAAGGTGTTGACCATTGGAAAAACGTCCACCACTGCAGTGCGGCCATTGCAAGACACTTTTAGGGATGGCGCTTCGATTTTAACGGCTCGGAAGATCCTTCACTTATATTCTATCAGACCGGGCTTTTTGGTGTTTAGGCAGGACGGGGGAGCGATCTTCATGAGATATAACCCGCATCGTTTCGCCCAACAGCTGAGCTATAACCAAGGGGTACCGCTGGAGGCCTTTTTATCGGAACCCGCCGCGACCGAAGAAGGGACGGAGAGAGCGCTGCATCACTTCATGCGTCTAAACACGGGCTCTCACTTTTTTATCAGTGAGCCGGCTTGCGCCCCCCGAATTCTTAGGGTATACACAGAATGGTATAGTCATTCGACGGGAGCGGTCATAAAGGAGGAAAGGCGGTTGCTGATCGACCGTAAGGGTGCACCTCCAGGTAGCGATCGCAACGCTCCTCTGGTGCCAAGGACTCCAATAGTCGCTCCCTTAAAAGATGCTGGGAGCAGACCATCTCGTGCGCAAAGTCCTCCATGTGAGTTGCCGCTCCCCGATATTGCGGATGCACCTCCTGCACCCCGCGCTCAGGCGGGAACAGTGGTTGTATCCTCGCCGGAGTCTGGCGTGGGTGCGGACATCGGGACCCGTCGTCCCAAAGCGGCTGCCAAGCGTAAGTCGCTTCCCCGTGAGCCTAGGGATGGAGGGCAAAAGAAAAAGAAGTCGCTCTTCGCCGCTGACGTTGCGTTCGGCCAGGAACCCCACGCTCCTTATTCCGAGGGTCTGCTCGAATATGGGACTAACGCGGGATTAGTGATGCCGCCGCCGGACGATACAGACTTGGAAGCTGCTCTCAGAGCTTCAGCATGGCTGGTGAAGCGTGATGCGTGGCTGGCTAAGCTTGCGCAATCAGGTAACTACTAGTCACTTTTTCTTTACTGTAACGTATTTTCTTCCTTATTTCATTATTTTTGACTAACGCTCTTCTTTCTTTTCTTTCAACAGGGATCACCGATGAAGAAGCCATTGCTGCTTCTCTGAAGACCTTTCAGGAGGAGGAACGTGCCAGGGCATCTGTGGGCCTTAGTAAGTTTCGACTCATCAAGTTTTTTCTGTTTTCCTTGTGTTATGGTCGATCTAACCTTTCCCTTTTAATTGCAGGGACCTCAATGCCGCTCCCTCCTAGCGACGCAGACGTCCTACCGGCTGCCGACGTTCCCGCTTCTTTTGGGCCACCACAGGAGATTCGTCTTGAAGAGCCGATGAGAGATGCCTTAAAGGCTCTGGAGGCATCCCTGAATGAAGATGATGACGCCTTGAAGGAGGCGTCACAGAGGTCCCTCATAACCGCTCGGGAGGAGAGGAAGCGGTTGAGGCGTGAGGCGAGGGCGCGCAGGGCTGCCTTGGCCATGGGAGCGGGACCTAGCGCTGCCCCTCGAGCTGGTACTCCTTCAGAAGAGGCCCCTGTCGCCCTATCCACTGCCCGCAGGGAGGTGGCTCGAGCAGTTCGGAGCGCAAATGGTAAATCCGCTTCGGGTAATATTTCTCTCAGGGTTTTTTTTGTTATAAGGATTTTAATATCGTTGGTCCTTATATCTCTTATCTTTGCAGGGCCAAGTCCGATCGAGGGAGAGGCGGGGGCCGTCGATCTTAGGGGAGCGGGGGAGGCGGTGCCTGCCGAACTCGAGCCCACAGTGGGCAGTATCGTTGAGGCCATGGAGCCTGAAGTGGAGTCCGAGGGGCCTGCCGCCGAGAAGGTCATTGATGCCGGACCTGAAGCGGTGGCAGATGATATGATCATTATAGATGAGTCCAGGGTGGTGGCGAATGAAGCGCTCGAGGCCGGCGATCCCCTGGCGATGGTGGACGATACGACCGCCACTACTGAACCTGATAGAGTAGTGGGTGAGGTGGCCATGATTCCCGAAGACGAACCAACCGCGCCTTCTCTGGAATCTGGCAATACTCCAGTCATTGCCCTCCCCATCTATGGTCCTCCGCCGTCTCCAAGTCTCGCGAGCACGACAACGGTCCCCATCGAGTCGGGCGATGAGGCTACAGGCGGCGATCTTATGTCAATAGAGGAGGGAGTCGCCTCCGTTTCAGCCGGGAGCTCCCCAGGTAAACCCTAAGTGGCTGCTTTTCTTTACTTTACAACCATTTCTGACAAGTCCACCTTTTCGTAATGCAGGTGCAGCTAGTGCCGATGCCCCACCGCTCGAGGGAGCGCCTTCGATGACCGCTTTGGCGGTGGTCACCTCTCAACTTTCCCTCATACCCTCGAAGATGTTGGAAGGTATATGTTTGCGATTTATTAATCTTGTTTTCCAGATATCTAATTTGCGTACTAAAGTTACGCTGTCGTGTTCTCAGGAGCGCTTTTTGATCATGTACATCAGATGTTGCTCCCGTACTTCTCCTTCCCATCTAAGCTTGCTTCTTCCCCTAGTGGCGTTGGTGAGTATGATTGCCGTTGACATCCCTCCTTTCTTATTTCTTATTGACGGAATTGTCTCTAAACTCTTTTTCTCATCTCAACTGCAGTGCTACAGATTGAAGGAGGGGATGAAAGATCAGCTGCGCCACCAGCCCTTCCGACCTTGCCACCTGTCTCAACTGGTACAATGACCGTCATATTGGTAGCTTTCCTCCGTCTATTTTCTGTACTGTTATCTGATCGCATCCTGTCTCTTTCAGCTGTCGTTCTGGCTTCGACGTCTTTCGAACCTCGCGTCACAATGCCAGCGGGTCCTTATCTGAGGAGTCTGTCTTTAAAAGGCGCCGCGAATAGTCTGCGCATGTTGAGTGACTATGTTGAGGAACTCGACATTGAAACTCCTACCTCTGCCGCAGACTTCGCTATGGTGGTTAACCCGATGTTAGCGATACTCGTGAACTTTCATAATGAGAGCATCATTGCATCCTGGGTTAACCATTGTAAGGAGATCGAGGGTTGCCTATTTCAATTGGAGTCGCTGCGTCCCACTCCCGAGATTGTGGCTGCCAATAATCAGAGGACTGCGTGGATTGAGCAGAGCGCTTCTTACTTCCGCCATCTCGAACAAGAAGTTATTTCAAGGCGCAAGGAGCGTGATGATGCTTCGAGCAGGTCCGCTCAACTGCATGCTCGGGTGGAGGCCAATGCTGCACGGCTGAAGGTTATCTTTGAGGGCCTCCTGCAATGCCTCTCCGAAGGATTATCATTGAGGCATAAACTTAACATTGTCGAGCGAGCTTCAGCCAGCCAGGAAGCAGCCCAGAAGGCGGTAGAGGAGCAACTTTCATCTTTCTTGCACCAGCGGGCTCAGGTGGAGGCGGAGGTGGCCGCGGCTGTCACTCGAGAGGAAGTGCTGAAGGAAGTGCGAGAGCAGCTTGTGAAATTACTAAAGACACTTCCTCCTCAGTAGCTATCCATTTTTGTATCGTTCGTACTTATAGATAAAAGAATGTATATGTATATATTTTTTTTATCCTTTGACATAATGTATCCTGTATTTGATCAAGTTTATGAATAAAAGATACACCTTTTTGTAATGTCTGGTGTCACTTCTTCGCTTTTTCTTTCTTTTTAGCATGACATCTTTAATGCGCCTTATTGGCGAGTAAATTCATTTCTCCCAGAAATAACGATGGCCTAGACTGCAGGTTCAGATCTGTCGCCTAGGACTTTTCAACTCCATGAGCCGTGAGGGTCTCACGGAGACTTTTCTCCCTACGGATCGAGAGGATCTCGTAGGTGGGTTTTCTCCTTAGGAATCGTGAGGATTTCTAAGTGTGGTTTTCTCTTATAAGTCGTAAGGATCCTATAAGAGAATTTTCCCTCTTACGAGTCGAGAGGATTCGTAAGTGGTTGTTTCCCTCTTTGTCGAGAATCGACTTCAGAGAGTGAGACCCGTGAATAGTATGCAAGAGACCATTTAGGATTGACTTGCAGGGTCCCATTGCCCTCCTACGAGTCGAGAAGGCTCATAAGCGGTTGTTTCCCTCTTTGTCGAGAATCGACTTCAGAGAGTGAGACCCGTGAATAGTATGCAAGAGACCATTCAGGATTGACTTGCAGGATCCAATTGTTCAGGAAGCAAGTTTTTGAATCCTTACTGCCCGAGATGTGAATCAAAGAAGCTCTCGTCACGGAGTGTTTGTATCCGTGAGTTGAGAAGTTTTGCGAGGGATTATTTGTTTCCCAAGCGCCAAGGATTATTTGTTTCCTTGGGGTTCGAAACGAGTCGAGGGTTCCTACGGAGGCACTGGTGGCTCTGCGGGTCGACGCGGATCGGGAGGCTCTCGTCAAGGAGTGTTTGTCCGTGAGTCGAGGATTTTGCGAGGCATTATTTGTTTCCCAAGCGCCAAGGATTATTTGTGTCCTTGAGGTTTGAAACGAGTCGAGGGTTCCTACGGAGGCACTGGTGGCTCTGCGGGTCGACGCGGATCAGGAGGCTCTCGTCAAGGAGTGTTTGTATCCGTGAGTCGAGGAATTTGCCGGGATTATTTGTTTCCCGAGCGCCAAGGATTATTTGTGTCCTTGGGGTTTGAAACGAGTCGAGGGTTCCTACGGAGGCACTGGTGGCTCTGCGGGTCGACGCGGATCAGGAGGCTCTCGTCAAGGAGTGTTTGTATCCGTGAGTCGAGGAATTTGCCGGGATTATTTGTTTCCCGAGCGCCAAGGATTATTTGTGTCCTTGGGGTTTGAAACGAGTCGAGGGTTCCTACGGAGGCGCTGGTGGCTCTGCGGGTCGACGCGGATCAGGAGGCTCTCGTCAAGGAGTGTTTGTATCCGTGAGTCGAGGAGTTTGCTGGGATTATTTGTTTCCCAAGCGCCAAGGATTATTTGTGTCCTTGGGGTTTGAAACGAGTCGAGGGTTCCTACGGAGGCGCTGGTGGCTCTGCGGGTCGACGCGTATCAGGAAGCTCTCGTCAAGGAGTGTTTGTATCCGTGAGTCGAGGAGTTTGCTGGGATTATTTGTTTCCTAAGCGCCAAGGATTATTTGTTTCCTTGGGGTTTGAAACGAGTCGGGGGTTCCTACGGAGGCACTGGTGGCTCTGCGGGTCGACGCGGATCGGGAGGCTCTCGTCAAGGAGTGTTTGTATCCGTGAGTCGAGGATTTTGCGAGGGATTATTTGTTTCCCAAGCGCCAAGGATTATTTGTTTCCTTAGGGTTTGAAACGAGTCGAGGGTTCCTACGGAGGCACTGGTGGCTCTGCGGGTCGACGCGGATCAGGAGGCTCTCATCAAGGAGTGTTTGTATCCGTGAGTCGAGGAATTTGCCGGGATTATTTATTTCCCGAGCGCCAAGGATTATTTGTGTCCTTGGGGTTTGAAACGAGTCGAGGGTTCCTACGGAGGCACTGGTGGCTCTGCGGGTCGACGCGGATCAGGAGGCTCTCGTCAAGGAGTGTTTGTATCCGTGAGTCGATGAATTTGCCGGGATTATTTGTTTCCCGAGCGCCAAGGGAGGCTGTCCAGGTTCTCGGACTCTTCTTTCAATGTCGTTATTGTTAGTGTATATGCCCTAGAGGCCATTACTGTATCATACTAGTTTGTATATTACTTAATGGAAGCTTGGGATATTCACAGTTGTATATACAATCTTGCTCGAAATGGTAGTATGCTACTTGGTTTGTCTCTGCTTTAATATGTGCATGTGTTTCTTTTAGCATATTGCTGGTATACATATTAGTAGAGCCCTTAGGATCTTTGCTTGATTACCAGCGTTGTGATGGCGCTCGCACTCGTGGGAGCTGGGTAATCTATAAGCACATCCTTATACAGGTCCCTGGTCGTTGGACTATCGAGACAGGGCATCGATACTCCGGAGTAGACTAGCGTATGCGCTTCTCATCCCAGTGTGGGAGACGGTCTGTCCCACAGCCGTTAGTACGTCGTACTTGAGATAGTATGCGGGTGCTCGTTAGGTTACGAGTACACTGGACAGGACTCGTCGGGAACTGTTGGTTGGTAATATACCTATCGTCAGTTATCAGTTCCCAGGTGACATGAGTACAGCTTAGTCCGCTGACTTGACACTGTCACTTCGCCTCGAGTGTGTTCCCACTGCACTTTGATTACTACCCTACCACGGCTCAGAGGAGTCGTGCAAACAGGTAGTTTTTGGGTGCAGTCCCGAAGCACTTGGAGGCAGTGACGGTTAGACAGGATTCGTCTCTCCCGGTATTGGGGGTTGACATCGCGCTGTGTCCAGGAGAGCCATTACACGAGTAGTCCCTGGCCAGGGCAAGCGAGATATACTGGTAGGCTTCCAGTGTTATCTCAGGGTGTTCTGGGCTACACTCCGACACGACTTGTACCGCTATTAGGGGACTGACGTTTACCGCCCCCCTAGGCCCGCCATGCGATGTATCAGACGAACAGACCGGACTGTACGGAGACTGTCACATACAGGCTCAGTAGGAGTGCAGATGGGGTTCACCTCGTCAGTCTTCTTATCGACATCTACCTGGGGACCGTTACGTACAGCTAGTGCCGCTTGCGGTCTGTGGTTAAACCCACTGCCAGCGTAGTGTCGAGTCTTTAGAGTCCCACACAGAGAGCTATTCGCCTTTAGGCAAAACGAGTAGAGGTCGCATGGTTTTGCGACAGGGTTCGTTCGCATCCGCGCACTTGTGCACGGTTGCTGTCCGGACAGTTTATACTAGCGGGCTTTGGTTTAAGCCAGATCCTAGTATATGATTTGAGATTGGTTTTTCTCAGAGTATTCGTGTTCCTCGGATCACGAATGCGGGTGCGTATGCACAGTTGCTTGAGATTGAGGGAGAGGACCTTGTTTAGGGTTAATGACTATTGTCATTTTATTAACCCTATTGTTTTTGTGTGTATTATTGTTAATTAATAATTAGCTTAATTATTGTGCATGGTTGTTGTTGTTGACATTTTGACTTCATTGACTTGTTGACCATGTTGACAAGTTGACCATGATCATTTCATTTGGAAGATGCTCTTTGATCCTTGCAATTTGCATTAATGATGAAATGATAATGGTCACCTCTTGATTAAACCATGACAATTTTCTTGCTAATTATTTAATTAAAATAACACACACATATTAGTGAGAATGGCTCACTAATAATTCACTCTCTCATATCTTTTCTCTCTCTTGCTCATCCTCTCCCTCAAGCTCTCTCCCTCTCATGTGTTGAGAAACATAAAAGCTTGAGAAAAACCTTCACTTGATCTTCTCTACTCACTTCTAGGGTTCAAGTCTTAGCATTTCTTGCACTCTAGTTACTCCTAGCTTGGAGTTGAAGCTAAAGGTCGAGGCTTTCGGGTGGATCCTTCTTTGACGGAAGAAGACAAGCAAGGTGAGGCTTTTCAACCATTCCGACGAGCAAGGCGAGAAGGAGTTCGAGCTCAAGGTATAACATTTCTACAACTTTGTTAGTTGTTAGTTTACTTTAGCTAGCTTTAGTTTAGCAAAGATCCTCCAAGTCAAGGTCCATGTTGCCTAAGTCATTAAAAATCCAATTTTTATTATGTTTTCCGCCTCCCCGCAAGTACCGGGGTGGGCAACGTGGACTTACAGTGGTATCAGAGCCTAACTAAACTCAAACTAGCTAGGTAGTGAAGTGTAACGAAGTTTCGAAACCGAAAATCCAAAAACCGAACTTTTGAAAAACCCTAGTTTCTGTTGAAATTTTTTCTGCTCAAAATAGAAAACTTTATACTTGTAAATTCATCTCAGGGTTTTTTATGAACACCCATGAAAAACGACACAGAGATTCGTTCAAACCGCCGCCCTTCCGCCGCACGAGGTAGGCTCGTGCCGCGGAAGCGCCGCGGTTTGATGTCTTCTCTGCATCGTTTTTCGTGCAGTGTCTGTATGTGTTGATTTTGGGATTTTTAGGATATATAATATATGCCCAGATTTTCCAGAACTAAAATTTACTTTTGGGGGCCTATAAATCCGTATTTTTCGGAACTTCACTACATTTTAACTACATTGGTTATATCTGTAATGCTTGCATGTATTGAACGTCGGCTAATCGCTATAAGACGATTAGTCGGGGTTATACATGATCTGTGATTGTTATTGGTTTGTGGATATGAATGGATTGGATTGTCGCGGGTGAATGGCCGGGGTGGATGTGAGATGAGCGTTGTTTTTCTTTCATTCATTTGTAACATGTAAATTGATGTAATAATATTATTTGTATGGCCGCACAACCGGGTCGGGGTTGTAGCCGTCATTGTATAATTCTTTTTACTGTTTTTGCTCCTAGGATAGACCCATGGAGGGGTGCACAAACTACCGGGTATCTCGAAGCGCCGAGTGGCCTACTCACGGTGGTGAGGGAGGTTGCTTCGCTTCGGGTGCTTGGCGGGTAGTTTGCCGCACCCGTAGGGGTCTTGGGTGGGGTATTGGCTATTCACCGCGACCGTGTAATCCGCTTTGCGTTGCAGGCTCGAACGCATTGCGGATTCCTAGTATATC
Organism: Agapanthus africanus; assembly: GCA_030015575.1. Taxonomy (NCBI): domain Eukaryota; kingdom Viridiplantae; phylum Streptophyta; class Magnoliopsida; order Asparagales; family Amaryllidaceae; genus Agapanthus; species Agapanthus africanus. Next base: position 103,046,498 of record CM057348.1, on the reverse strand, counting down.
CAATGTATTCATCTGTGATCTGTAATGTCTATCATTGCTGTATATTTATATATATAATAACTATTTAGGCGTTGCTTATGTTTTACAGCCGCGCTAGCCCAGCCCCCGCTCTGTCGTTAGTTAAGTAACCTAACGGGTGATGACGGGGCCCCGTGGCGAATGCGAATGGCATAAGCGTACGTCATATTTTGGTTGTTTTCTGCAATGGTAGGATTAAATGATGGGACGCATTAAAAGAACTAATGCAAGAAATAAACCAAGTAAAAGTCGATTAGAACACTTTGAAAACCACTCGGTTCTTTTCAAAACTAAACTTTTAAACGCGGAGCTTGAACCACTCCTTTTAAAAGCTATCTCGTTCCATCGATTATATCAAGTTCACTACGTTCACGGTTTCGCCAAAACCATCCGTAGCCCTCTATCATTTCGGTTAAATATTCGGTAGTATTCAAGCTATGTATTTTGACCTCACGCCAAGGCATAGTGATTGGTAGCTGCCGGATATTTATCCGTTGCATAGATAGAATGCGTTGATTTGAGACAGTCGTACTGCCGTTTTGGCCTACGTCAAGGGTAGGTACGGGTGGGTTCAAATTAACCAGGATAATGATGGGAAGAACTTGACATGTGACTTATGACATTTTGACCTCACGCCAAGGTCATAAGAGCATGGGGCAAAAATACACATCGGGAGTTTCATAAGTACTGAAACTTGCTAGCGTTGCATACCATTTGGAGTGTGATGATTCTGGTAGGATTCCTTCGGTTTTATCACGCGATGATATTTGGATCCCGATCCTACTGTGAGTATATGCTACTCCTCGGGAAAACTCTCACTTAACGATCAATGCTATAAACCTAGTAGGTGCCTAGAAAGGTGTTAGCGGGGTTACGCCCACAGGGAAAAGAGGTTACTTAATTAAGGAACTTCGCGAAAGCGTTGGAAAACCTCCCTCGAAGTACCGACACTGGCCTGGCTGAACGGTTAAGCAAGTATTGTACGGTGAGAATGATCCCGGCTAATCCTTTTCTTTATGGTTTGAGAAGGGATTTGAGAAACAGTGGGAGCCATCCAGTTTAGACAAACTAAAAACCACTCTAAACTTGCAAGAGCATCATGCTAAAGTGTTTCTTTTCTCTCTCCTAATTGCAGCGACCATTCAACATGACCGGACTTAAGTTACTGTTAGATAAAAATATATTGACAGGGCTAAACTACAAAGATTGGCTCAGGAATGTCAAGATGGCGATCACTTATGACAAGCTGGGGTATATACTTACCACCAAAGCTCCCCCTTTCCCAGGTCCCACCTCCAGCGTCGCGGATGTAGAAATCCGTAAGACATGGGAGATAGATTGCGCGAGGGCCAGATGCCTCGTACTAGCCTCGATGGATAACGAACATCAGAGGAGGCACGAGAATATGGACCTAGAGTCCATATTTCTCCATACAAAAGAACTGTATGGAGAGCAGTCTCGTATCGCAAGATACGAAGTGTCGAAGAAGCTTTTTTCGGCAAGGTTGGCCGTCGGATCATCGGTAGCGGACCACATGCTTAAGATGATCGGCTACATAGAAGAGCTCGCGGACCTCGGGACCACGTTGGAGAATGAACTCTATACCGATTTGATTCTCCAGTCCCTTCCTTCCACTTACGCCCAGTTCATTCTTAACTTCAACATGCAAGGAAAGGAGGTTGAACTTGCCGAACTTCTGAACATGTTGAGGACTGCTGAGGGCACCCTACAGAAGGGTAGGGAGACATCCACTTTGTTTGTAGGAGGATCTTCCTCTTCTAGGTCCAGGGCGAAAGCCAAGGGCAAGAAGAAGAAAGCCCCCGCCAAACCAAGAGGCGGTGTCGGTAAAGTGGATACGAAGGGAAAGGGTAAAGCAACAAAAGTAGCGGGGAAGATGGTGGGGAAGGAAGAATGCTTCTATTGTCACAAAAGTGGTCACTGGAAACAGGATTGCAAGGCTTGGAAAGCCAGAACACAGGATTTGAAGCGAGTTGCAGCTTCAGCTTCAGGTGTGTATGTTATTGAAAACTGTCTATCAATAAACTCTACATCCTGGGTATTGGATACCGGATCAGGATCTCATATCTGTAATTCTTTGCAGGCGTTGAGAAAGCGTAGAGTTTTGAAGGCAGGTGACATGACCCTCAGAGTTGCGAACGGTGCTAGCATGGATGCAGAGGCCGTGGGGGACTATCACCTGGGATTATCTGATGGACACTTTTTGGTTTTGCGTAGTTGTTATTATGTACCAAATGCAACCTGTAATATCATATCTGTATCTTTATTATCTAAAGAAGGTTATGAATTTGCATTTGTAAGTAATGTAGTGAACATTCACCTTAATCAAGTTTTGATTGGGTCAGGTACATTGAACAACGGTATTTACGTTTTAAACCAACCACAGGTTTTCAATATCCAGAATACACACAAAAGAAAGTCTCCAGAAATTAATAAAACTTTCTTATGGCATTGTAGACTGGGTCACATCAATGAGAGAAGATTGACTAAGTTACATACTGAAGGATATTTGGATCCGTTCGAATATCAATCGTATGCAACTTGTCAATCCTATCTCAAAGGAAAGATGACAAAGGCTCCGTTTTCTGGACACGGAGAAAGAGCGAGCGAGCTCTTGGGACTCGTACACAGCGACGTGTGCGGTCCAATGTCTACACATGCGCGAAGCGGTTTTTCTTACTTCATTACTTTTACGGATGATTTCTCAAGATTCGGACACATCTTCTTAATGAAGCATAAATCCGAAGCTTTTGATAAGTTCCAGGAATATAAGAACGAAGTAGAAAACCAGACCGGCAAAAGTATCAAGATCCTAAGATCGGATCGAGGAGGAGAATACTTAAGTGCCGAATTCCTGAACAACTTAAAAGAGAATGGAATTCTCTCTCAGCTTACTCCTCCATACACTCCGCAACATAACGGTGTATCGGAGAGACGGAACCGGACCCTATTGGATATGGTACGGTCCATGATGAGTAACGCTGAGTTACCGCGATCGTTCTGGGGATATGCGCTAGAAACAGCTGCATATCTTTTGAACCGTGTTCCCACTAAGACTGTGCCTACCACACCATATGAGTTATGGAGTGGGAAGAAACCCTATCTTCAATACTTGAAGATTTGGGGATGTCCAGCTTATGTCAAAAAGCAGCATACGGACAAGCTCGAGGCACGCTCAGTACTGTGCAAGTTTGTGGGATACCCAAAGAACTCCAGGGGGTATCTTTTCTATTACGCAGAGGAACAAAAAGTCCTTGTTTCTCGTAATGCCCATTTTCTGGAACATCAGTTTTTAGAAAAAGAAATAAGTGGGAGCGCAATAGAACTGGAAGAAATTCCAGAACCGCAAGCTATTACTGAAAGCTTAGTAGAGCCAGAGGGTTCGAAAGATCAAGACATTCCCATGCCACTCCGCAGGAGTAGTAGGCAGTCTCATCTGCCCGAGAGATACTACGGTTTTCTCATTGACGGGGATAGAAAAGACTGCATCCTAGATTGTGATGAGCCTACTAGCTTCCAGCAAGCCATTCAGAGCGTCGACTCGGTAAAATGGCTGGATGCAATGCGGACCGAGATGGAGTCCATGTACACCAACAAAGTATGGACGTTGGACATTGCTCCAGACGGGGTAAAACCCGTAGGATGCAAGTGGATCTTCAAAAGGAAGATTGGTGTAGATGGACAGGTTGAGACCTATAAAGCTAGACTGGTAGCAAAGGGTTTTCGTCAGCGACCTGGTTTGGACTATGACGAAACCTTTTCTCCAGTAGCTATGCTGAAATCCATTCGGATCCTTCTTGCCATCGCTGCTTTCCACGATTATGAGATTTGGCAGATGGACGTAAAGACAGCTTTTCTAAATGGTCATTTAGAGGAGTGTGTCTATATGGACCAGCCAGAGGGTTTCATTCAGGGTGGGAGCAGCGGAAAGGTGTGCAAGTTGCTCAAGTCCATTTATGGACTCAAGCAGGCATCGCGGAGTTGGAACATCTGTTTTGATGAGACGGTCAAAGAATTTGGCTTTATCAAAAATCCAGATGAACCATGCATCTATTGTAGATTTGTAGCGAGAACTGTAGTATTCCTCGTTTTATACGTGGATGACATTCTCTTAATAGGAAATGACATTCCTATGCTACAATCTGTCAAGGGGTTCTTGTCACACAGGTTCTCCATGAAAGACCTGGGTGATGCCTCATACATTCTGGGTATCCGGATCTACCGTGACAGATCCAAGAGGATATTAGGACTCTCACAGTCCAGGTACATCGACACCATACTGAAGAGATTCAGTATGGAAGATTCCAAGCGCGGTAATCTACCGGCTTGTCACGGGATCACCCTCTCCAAAGAGATGTCTCCCAAGACTGATTTGGAGAGGGATCGCATGTCTATTATACCCTACGCTTCTGCGGTAGGCTCTATAATGTATGCGATGTTGTGTACCAGACCGGATGTGGCTTATGCACTGAGTGTGGTAAGCAGGTATCAGTCAAACCCTGGGGAGAAACATTGGATAGCAGTAAAGAACATTCTCAAGTACCTGAGAAGGACTAAGGAGATGTTCTTGGTGTATGGCGGAAAAGACCTGCAGATTGAGGCCTTTGCTGACTCCAGCTTCCAGAGTGACAAGGATGATTCCAAGTCCATGTCGGGTTTTGTCTTTACCCTCAATGGAGGGGCGGTGTGTTGGAAGAGCTCCAAACAGGAAACCGTTGCTGACTCGACTATGGAAGCGGAATACATCGCTGCATCTGATGCCGCAAAAGAAGCTGTCTGGATGAGGAAGTTCTTGAAAGAACTTCAGGTGGTTCCGTCCATTGTTGACCCAATACCTCTGTATTGCGACAACAACGGGGCTATAGCTTTAGCGAAGGAACCCAGGTCCCATCAGAAATCCAGACACATCTTAAGGCGGTATCACCTGATCAGGGAGATTGTGGATCGCCAGGAGATCGAGGCCCGGAGAGTTGCATCAGAGGATAACACAGCAGATCCATTCACCAAGGCCCTGCCCCAGACTCAGTTCGAGCGGCTGATCGAGATGATAGGTCTTCGATACGCCAGTACATGGCCTTAGTGCAAGTGGGAGATTGTTAGTGTATATGCCCTAGAGGCCATTACTGTATCATACTAGTTTGTATATTACTTAATGGAAGCTTGGGATATTCACAGTTGTATATACAATCTTGCTCGAAATGGTAGTATGCTACTTGGTTTGTCTCTGCTTTAATATGTGCATGTGTTTCTTTTAGCATATTGCTGGTATACATATTAGTAGATCCCTTAGGATCTTTGCTTGATTACCAGCGTTGTGATGGCGCTCGCACTCGTGGGAGCTGGGTAATCTATAAGCACATCCTTATACAGGTCCCTGGTCGTTGGACTATCGAGACAGGGCATCGATACTCCGGAGTAGACTAGCGTATGCGCTTCTCATCCCAGTGTGGGAGACGGTCTGTCCCACAGCCGTTAGTACGTCGTACTTGAGATAGTATGCGGGTGCTCGTTAGGTTACGAGTACACTGGACAGGACTCGTCGGGAACTGTTGGTTGGTAATATACCTATCGTCAGTTATCAGTTCTCAGGTGACATGAGTACAGCTTAGTCCGCTGACTTGACACTGTCACTTCGCCTCGAGTGTGTTCCCACTGCACTTTGATTACTACCCTACCACGGCTCAGAGGAGTCGTGCAAACAGGTAGTTTTTGGGTGCAGTCCCGAAGCACTTGGAGGCAGTGACGGTTAGACAGGATTCGTCTCTCCCGGTATTGGGGGTTGACATCGCGCTGTGTCCAGGAGAGCCATTACACGAGTAGTCCCTGGCCAGGGCAAGCGAGATATACTGGTAGGCTTCCAGTGTTATCTCAGGGTGTTCTGGGCTACACTCCGACACGACTTGTACCGCTATTAGGGGACTGACGTTCACCGCCCCCCTAGGCCCGCCATGCGATGTATCAGACGAACAGACCGGACTGTACGGAGACTGTCACATACAGGCTCAGTAGGAGTGCAGATGGGGTTCACCTCGTCAGTCTTCTTATCGACATCTACCTGGGGACCGTTACGTACAGCTAGTGCCGCTTGCGGTCTGTGGTTAAACCCACTGCCAGCGTAGTGTCGAGTCTTTAGAGTCCCACACAGAGAGCTATTCGCCTTTAGGCAAAACGAGTAGAGGTCGCATGGTTTTGCGACAGGGTTCGTTCGCATCCGCGCACTTGTGCACGGTTGCTGTCCGGACAGTTTATACTAGCGGGCTTTGGTTTAAGCCAGATCCTAGTATATGATTTGAGATTGGTTTTTCTCAGAGTATTCGTGTTCCTCGGATCACGAATGCGGGTGCGTATGCACAGTTGCTTGAGATTGAGGGAGAGGACCTTGTTTAGGGTTAATGACTATTGTCATTTTATTAACCCTATTGTTTTTGTGTGTATTATTGTTAATTAATAATTAGCTTAATTATTGTGCATGGTTGTTGTTGTTGACATTTTGACTTCATTGACTTGTTGACCATGTTGACAAGTTGACCATGATCATTTCATTTGGAAGATGCTCTTTGATCCTTGCAATTTGCATTAATGATGAAATGATAATGGTCACCTCTTGATTAAACCATGACAATTTTCTTGCTAATTATTTAATTAAAATAACACACACATATTAGTGAGAATGGCTCACTAATAATTCACTCTCTCATATCTTTTCTCTCTCTTGCTCATCCTCTCCCTCAAGCTCTCTCCCTCTCATGTGTTGAGAAACATAAAAGCTTGAGAAAAACCTTCACTTGATCTTCTCTACTCACTTCTAGGGTTCAAGTCTTAGCATTTCTTGCACTCTAGTTACTCGTGTAGCCATGGTCGGCCGAGCAGAGCATTATAGCACGTCTTGGCATCTATGACATGGAATTTAATATCTGTGACGAGTAGTCCGAAGCGTAACGTCAATATTACAGATCCAAGAGTTTTTGAGGATTGGGAGTCGAAACCGGAGATAATGATTCTGTCTCGGGCGAGGTGTTGGACGCTCATGCAAATCTCTTTTAACACTCGCACATTAAGTAGATTGACAGATGATCCGTTATCGACCAGGATTTTGCCTATCTTTATGTCATGGCAGTATCCTGAGACATAAAGGGGGCGATTGTGTTCACACGTCCCGAGGAGGAGGTCTTCATCACCAAAAGCAACGTCGGCTGTGTGCACTTCTTCTAATTCGCCTTTTATCTTTTCTTCGGCTAAGAAGGCTTGGAACTGGTCCGGATCTTGTAGCGCATTAATCAAAGAGTCTCTCGCCTCCTTTGATAGTAACAAGGCATCAAGGACGCTGAGCTGAGAGGGCAGTTTCCTCAGATGTGCCAGAACGTTGTAATCCACCTTACTTCTCTTCGGCGGGTTTTTGGCGTTTAGCTCTTCCGCGACTTGGTCATCCAAAGCGATGTCTTCAGAGACCTTTTCTTTCCTTTTATCTTTTCTATTCGAGGGTCCGAGGTTCTTTTCAGGCAGTGTTCGATTCCGCAGCCGGATATTTTCGCAAACCATTGGCTCCTCTTCTTTTCCCGAAGTTGACTCTTTAAAGAGAGGGGCAAGCTCTAGCTCCTCGTCAGAGTCGCTCCCAAATGTAGGCACTTGTGACCCGACAGTGTTAACCATGTGACAATTGCTGGCAGTTCTTTCAAGCTCTTTGGTCGTGTTTCTTTGCTCCCGACGAATCTTACGCTTTTCCCGTTTAAAGCGTTGTTGATTAGCGACGTATCCTTGCCACCATTTATCGAAAGCCTTGCACTCTTAAGTGGGATGCGAGACCTTCTGATGATATAAGCAATAAGAGGGATGTATTTCTACCGCGCCAGTAACTTTTTCTTCGGAGGGCGGTAGCTTCATGCCCATCGATATGGCCTTAGCAAACTTCTTTTTTATCTTGGATTGGCTTTTGTCAGCGGTGGAGGCATTTTGCTCCAGCAGGATCATCTCGGCTCTTTCCTCAAGTCGCTGGCGCTTGCCCCTTTCGAATATAGCCGTCTCGTGTTCTCGATCAGCTTTACTTTTTAATCGAGCTTTATCAAGAAACGATCCAATCATATCGATTGATAATTCTGGGACCCATGACTCAGTATTTGCCCCCGGTGTTTTAGTGCCAGAAGTTCCTTCATCGTTCGTGACTGAATGGGAGACCATATGACAGCTTGCCACATATTCGTCGGATTCATCCGATGAAGTTTCTCCCTCATCTTCTTTTTGGAAGATGTGATCAAGGAAATCTTGGAGCGTAATGGGAGTCCGCGCTTTTTGGTTGTACTCATCCAGTGCGTCGATTTGCTTTTGTAAGTCCGTGCGCTTGTCGCCGGGCTTCACGGGCTTCTTAGATTTCTTCTTCTTCTTTTTCGAAGATTTTGACGGCTGGTTATGAACGCTTGAACTACCACCATCGGTCTTCGGAGTCGGACGTGGCTCCAACATCCCCTCTATAACCTGTGGTTCCAAGGGGTTCTTCCACTTGACCGCTGGACAGGTCTGAAGATCATTTAACATTCTTCTCGTTTTGGCCGATAATACGACTTCCCAGGGAGTTTCTTCAACGACGGAGCATGTTGCCCCCGGCGTATTCGTCCCCTTAGAGGTGTGGGGCTGCGGGGGATTCACCTTCCATTTGTCGGATAGCGCAAATTTGCCCTGGCGGTACTGGTTTTCAAGCCAATTTTTGAAAACGTAACAGTCTTCGATCGGATGTCCTAGCACTCGATGATAAGGGCAGTAATTAGGCTCGTTGACGTCACTTGGTTGCGACGGACGTTTTGGATCTGGCAGATTTATGAGCCTGTTGCGCAATGCCAGCTCAAATAACCTCCTCGTTTTATCACGGGGGAAAGAGTAAGCACGTCCCATCCTGTCCTCAAGGGGTACGTATGGGCGCATATTATTTGGACGAGCAACCGGCTTCGAGTCGTTCGGTTGTTGTTGGGCATTAGCGACGATGATCGCTTTTCCCTTTCCTTTATCGTTTCGGGAGTCCGGCTTCGGGAGAGGGGGTTTATGGCCCATCTGGTCCATCTGCGCCAATTTGTCGATCAAAGCCTGGAAGGAAGTCGGCTTGAAAAACATCATAAACTGCGAAATGGTTGCTTGTAGATCAAGGGTTCCAACAAACATTCCCACCGCAGGGGCTTCTTCTATACGCTGTTCACACTTAGACCATAGATTACGCCACCGTATAGCGTACTGGACCCACGTCTCGCCGGGCTTTACCCTGGCGTTAATCAGCGCCGTCATCGGAGTACGCTCACTGGCACTTGCAAAGCGTTGGGTGAAGAGCAGCTCCATCTCTGCAAAGGTTTTAATAGAGTCGTTGGGGAGCTCGGAATACCATTCGAACGCCGTATCTGATAGGCTTCCAACGAACTGGCGAAGCAGAAGCTTGTCGTCGCCGCCGGTGTTACCGCAAAGCGCCCTGAATTGGGCAACATGTTGATAGGGATTGCCGGTCCCTTTGTAGACATGAAACTTAGGAATTGTATAACCTGGCGGGTACTTGATTTGGTCATACCAGCCCGGATACGGTCGCCCTGTCTTTACGACGTGGCCGGCTGCTTCGGCCGCGTGATGAACCTTTATTTGCTGGGCTATGTATTCGTCCAGATCAGTCTTAGAGATTGTATCCTCTTTAGCTGTTGATAGAACGGGTTGAGGGTTTGATGTTTCTCCCCTATCATCTCCAAGGACGATCGGGGGTTCTTCAGTCGGGGGATCTGGTTGTATCATCATCCCTATCATGTCCTGGAAGAGGAGGCCCATAAGCTGGATATTGGCTGCTTGTTCAGCAGTCTCTTTGTCTCTCTTTTCCAATACTCGGCGGAGGAACTCAGCGTCGGTCTCTTCCTCTTGGCGTTCATCTAGGGACGTCTCAGGATTCTCTTTTAGCCCCGTGAGTGCAGCCATTGTAGTCATCATCTCCTGGAGCTTTTGTTGCTGCTCCTGAGACTTGGTCACTGACCGGGTAAGCGGTCGGTGACCCGTAGAAGTACGACTTTCTTCCTTTCCAGAAGCCATATAGACCGTATGAACTGTTATGCCCCCTGACTTGGGGCGTTTAGGTTCACCGCTTTTAAACTTTGCCAGTGTCACGGGAGCTTTTTCTGGCCTCTTCCTTTTATGGACCTTTGAGGTTGAAGGAGCCGTTGAAGCGGGCATTCTAGCATTTGTTGCCCCCTGCTGTTTAATGGGGGTAGTTCTTGTCCTTTTCCACCTTTTTTTTTTCTGGTGACGAAAGTGGTCTGGGTCAACCACGGAGTTTTGAACCTTCCGCCAAACTTTATAAATCTTTGACGACAGCCGCTGAGGGGGCTGTTCTTGCTTTGTCTCCGGAGCTTTTTCTATAGGCGGAGGAGATCTTTTCAATGTAGCAATCGGAGAGTTCTTTCTCACCTTCCTCAGAAATTCAAAGCTGTTCCCAGTTGGAACAGCAGCGTTGACCTCCACCACTGGAGCAGGTGGGGTTAGCCCTGAGGGGGAGTTGCCCCCTGCTTTCCTTACTCGCTGCCAATGGCGACGTCGCGCATGACGAGCCGTTGGGACGGGCTCGGAAATCGAGATGGTTTCTTGCTGCCTCCTGTTTGAGTGTGGGGTAACTGCTGACGTCAGCCTATCGAAGACTGATGCCTTCTGACCAGCTGGGGGAGGAGTGGGAACCGTCAATCTTGTGAAGACTGACTCTCTGATGGGAGAAGCCGCTTTAACGACTTCCAAGGCAGCGGCCGTTGCCCTCTTTGGGACGGCCACCTTATAGTTCTGACCTAGCCTGGTGAAAACGGAGGCTGTTGGTTCAGTAGCAGGCGACCCGTTGATAGGGGTTGTGGCAGCAGTGAGCCGGTCGAACACCGACTTCTTGTTCACTTCCGGTATAGGTGTCGGCATAGAGAAGCTTGTGGGTGGGACCAAAGTCCCAAAGAACAAGCCGGTGGTGGCTTGAGTCACCTGGTCTACCGGCAGAGTCAGGAAGGAAGCCGCTTGGGGCCCATATGTTACACCTCTCGGTGAGGTGGAGCGTCCGTTGCAGTGGCATTTCGAGCAGTTGGTGCAGTTGGTGGCCATTGAAAGCTTGAGTTCTGTACCAGACAAAAGACCAAATCTTAGCAACTTGAAATCCGAAGGCAACCATTTAACAAACCGCGATTGGTTCGCGAAGACGACACACGAAGTGTGGAGTGGAAAGAGGAAGAGGTCCCACCGGGCGTGCCAGAATCTGTTCCCCTCCGAACGGCGGCTCGGACTTCGCGTCCGTTGCCTGAGGTTCGGGGCAGATGCTATTTGGTTTGATCCGTCCACCTCTCCGAAGATGCCGAGTTGATTTATGGCACCTTGTATCGGAGGTTTAGACGGATGCGGCCGATGTAGCAGACTTCGTCAGATTCCCCCTCAGGGTGAGGGGTTTTTGATTGTGGGGACGCTCTTCCCTGCAGGCACAAGCCCCTGCAGTTAATTACGCTACCGTGTCGCGGTAACAACTTTCTCCTTCTCCAGAATTTCACTTCGTGTCGTGTGTGTTTGTTTTGTTCCTGGTTGCCCGTGGATTGTATACGGAGACTGAGTGATGTCGTCACCCGTAGGACGTAGATTAGTCCAAATCCGTATTTGCTTAGATTTGGGTTTGGTGTTTTTTGGTCTAAGGATACATTAGTCGCGTTGCGGCTAAGATCAACTTAAACGTACGTCAAGGATACGTTAGTCCTGTTTTAGACTAAGCTCGACCTGACGTAGTGATTGATTTAATTATCTGGCCGTCGGGACTCGTCACCTCTCTGACGTCGTTGAGGGATTACAACGACAGGCGTCAGAGGAGTTCAGAGATGTACCCTTGCACCAAAGTTGATTCGAAGTTTTATTGTTTATTTAAAGATCTAAGGACACATTAACCGTATTTGGGGCTAAGGTCAACTTAGACGGGACTGTTTAGATCCAGGAAAAGAGCATTTGGAGGCTCTATCATTCTAGTTTAGAGACATGGTGGTCCATTGCCAGTTTAGGGACATGGTGGTCCAATACCAGTTTAAGGACATGATGGTCCATCGCCAGTTTAGGGACGTGGTGGTCCATTATTAGTTTAGGGACGTTTCGGTCCGTCGCCAGTTTAAGGACGTAGTGGTCCATATTCCAGTTTAGGGACGTGGTGGTCCATCGCCAGTTTAAGGACGTAGTGGTCCAATATTAGTTTAGGGACGTTCCGGTCCGATATTAGTTTAAGGACGTTCCGGTCCGATATTAGTTTAAGGACGTTCCGGTCCGATATTAGTTTAAGGACGTTCCGGTCCGATATTAGTTCGTGGTTGTTGGGACCCGTCACCTCTTTGACGTCGTTGAGGGATTACAACGATGGATGTCAAAGGAGTTCGGAGATGTACCCTCAAACCGGACGTGGATTGATTTAGGAGAGCCATTTTGCTCCGTCAATTTAATTTAAGGACTTATGGCCACGATTGGGCTAAGTCCAGTTCAACATTTTATGGCATTTTTCATTTAGGCTCTACCCACAAAAGATACAGAGTATCAATTTATTTTGGGCTCTGCCCATTTGCAGATGATGCAAAGTATATACCTCGTTTGGGCTCTGCCCCTTTTAAAATGCATAACATTCTGAAGATTTTGTTTGGGCTCTGCCCCTTTATAAATGATGCAGAGCATCTGTTTTGGTTTGGGCTCTGCCCCTTAAAATAATGCATTTGCGCTTTATTAAGCCTGTTAGGCCTTCCTTTAATTGGGCTTGGCCCTTTTTAATGCATCTGCGCTTTGCGCTAAGTGATGAGCGCAGACTCATATGGTGATGACACGTGTCGAGCTCTGGCGAGCGCAACAGCGCAGTGCGCTGTGTTGTTGCGCTGCGCTATTGCGCTACTGAAACGTGGCGCGCTCTCAGTGAGTTGCGCCAATTCCAGAGAGCAAAGCTCTATCTTAAGGGCGCTTAGCGCAAATGGTTCTACAGCCGACACGTGGCGCTCTCTTAAGAGCGCAACGGCGCAGTTTGGAAGTGCAAAGCACTAAGAATCTTTTAGATTCAAGAAGGGAAGTGCAAAGCACTGTTTAAGTTCTTGATCTAAATTAGATCAAAGAAAATAAATTTCTTCTTTATTCGAAGAACCAGAGGTTCTTAAAAGTGCAAAGCACTATTCTTTTATTATTTTATTATTTTTATTGTTTTTTAAAGAACCGAAGGTTCACAAGAAGTGCAAAGCACTGTTTTCTTTTTGTATAAAGATCATTCCTTTTATTTTTAGATCCATGATCTATTAGAAGGCCTTTCTTCTACTTCATGAAGTTTTTTTTTTTTACCTTCTTCTTGAGATCTTCTCAGAGTTTTCTCTGCTTAGAGTTCTTGATTTTTCGAGAAAATTCTTCTTTTCTTGAATGAGGTCTGGGGTCCTATTTATAGTGCCCCATAAATTTGTTGAATTTGTTAACAAGATCTTTTCTGAATGATTTTGGGAATTTTCCCACGCTGGATCTTTGATCCAAAGGCAGAAGAAAATCTTCTGGCTTTGGAAAAGAACAGAAAAGATTTCATGAAATCTTAATTTAGTTTGGCGCAGATGTCCCAGAGCATGACACGTGTCGCGCAGCGCAGAGCGCAGCACAACTGCGCTAGCGCATCTGCGCTGACACGTGTCGCGCAGCGCAGAGCGCAGAGCAACTGCGCTAGCGCATCTGCGCTGACACGTGTCACGCAGCGCAGAGCGCAGCGCAGAGCGCAGCGCAGCTGAAGCGTTGCTTCCTTTAAACAGAGCTTTGCTCTGATTGGGTGCGCTTTCTGGGGCGCTGCGCTGACGTATTAGCGCAAGACACGCGGCGCGTTGCGTCCGCGACTTGAAGCTTTGCTTCAAAATTTGAATTTTGAATTCAAACAGAGCTTTGCTCTGATTGGGCGAAACAAGTTCATCATTCGATCAAGAGCATTACCTAAAGAGAAAAGTTCCTTTCGAACAGAGTTAAACTTTGAAAAGTTCAAGGCAGAGAACTAGGCTCTGAAAGAAGAGAATTAAATTCTCAGAAGAAATTCGCAAGGAGGAAGATGAGCAAAGTGAAGGCTTTTCTGAAAAGACATGGGTATTTATAGGATGTGATGGAGACGCTTCATCTCCCCAAATTCCTAAAGGAATCCAACGGTCACAAAAAGTGACAGCGTTGAACTCACGTGCAGACACGTGAGAACAACGCTGTGGGGGCATTTGTTTCCTGATTTAAAATCAGGAAAGCCTACGGAAGAGGCCTCAGAAAAGGGCCACGTGCTCATACGTGACCAGCAGTCACGTGTTGTCACGTGACGCTTAAAAGCATCGGCAAGGCAGATTCAGCTTCCCGACTACATCAAAGAAAAGGGGTTCAGAAAGGGCCACGTGCTCCCACGTGACCAGGGTCACGTGTTGGCACGTGACACTCAAAAGCAGCAGACTCATTCCCTAAGTAAATCAAGAAAAAGGCTTCGGAAGATGTCACGTGCTCAAACGTGATCAGTGGTCACGTGTTGGAACGTGATGACCAAGAGACGGCAAAGACATAGCCCAGAAGAAAAAGAAAGCTCGTTCCAGGGGGGTCACGTGCTTACACGTGACCAAGGGTCACGTGCCCACACGTGACCAAGGGTCACGTGCCCACACGTGACCATGAGTCACGTGGTCACACGTGACCGGATTTCAAAGTCCATTTATTTAACAGAATTAAATTCTGAACGACATTCAAATCTTTCCAAAGGAAAATAATTATTTGGAACTGATTGGATTAAAGATTTAAAAGGTGATTAAATATCATCTATTTGTGGAAAAATCCTGAACTTGGAAAGATTTCCCCTTAAAATCTAACAGAAATAACAAAGGAGAATCTCTGGATTTAAAATCCAATGGTGAATAAAATTCACCTAATAATCCAAAGGTCCAAAACGAATGATGAATACAAATTAAATCTCTCAATGAAAGATTCACCAAAACTAATTGATTCGACTGCTTCTCTTATAAATAGGAGCCAAGAGACACACACAAAAAAGAGAGAGAAAAAGAGGCAGAAAGGAATCGATACATAAAAAAAAAGGAGAGCCTTTATACTTTGAAGGAATTTGGATCTTCTGCAAAAGAAAACCCTAGGTAAGAAAGGGAAGGCTTTTTGAAAGGAAAAGGAGAATTCAATTCTCAATAGAGTTTAACTCTGATATAAAACAGAAGAACATAGTCCTCTCTTTGGTGGAGGATCTGTAAAGTGCACATCTCCCGTGGAGTTGAGAATTTAATTCTCAATGGGTTGAGATCCTGCCATGCAGATCCAAAGCATAGAGAGGGAATGGAAGCTTAAGAATTTAGTTCTCACAGAATTATAGGAATTCAATTCCTTTAAAATAAAATTAGGGTTTGACCCTATGTTATGGGAATTTAATTCCTTCAGAATGAACAGAATCAGGGTTTAACCCTGGTTAAGAACTTAGTTCTGTTAAAATAACAGAAATTTAATTCCCTCAAGAAAGAAGAAATGAGGGTTCAACCCTATTTAAGAATATAATTCTTCAAAAGAAAGTAGGAATTTAGTTCCTTTAAAGTTATTGTTAGGGTTTAACCCTATGAAGAATTCAATTCTTAAAAATATAAACACATCTTCAAACAGGCAAAGGAATAGGGTCACGTGCTACCACGTGACCCCTGAAAAGAAACAGAAAAGAGCTTTAGGGCGCCCTCACGTGTTGACACGTGACCCCTAATGAACATTCTGACAGATCAAAGCGCAGGTCCCCATCACGTGCCCACACGTGATGGCTTTCAGAATTAAAAGTGTTAAACACTTATTTGTAGAACAAAATAAAAGGAAACAGGGCGCTATCACGTTCTACCACGTGACCCTTTGGCTGAAGTTTTAACGGACAAACCACCAGAATTCCCATCACATGACAGCACGTGATGCTCCAAAGTATTAAATACTTTTGGTAGAATAAAATGAATTGAGGGCGCTCTCACGTGCTATCACGTGACCCCTCTTGCCTTAGTTTTTAACACTAAAGTTGAAGTCTCTATATCCAGAGTTCAAACACTGATTTTCTTAGTGTTTAAACACTAATTTGGAAAACATCTATTTACAGTGTTTAACACTGACTTTCTTGGTGTCGAACATCAACCTGGAAAACCCTGTTTCTAGCATTTAACATTGATCTGCCTTAGTGTTAAACACTAATTTGAAATCTCTACTGCCGGTGTTTAACACTGATTTGTTTTAGTGTATAAACACTAATTTGAAAGTCCTGTTGCTGGTTTAACACTAACTATCCTTAGTGTTAAACACCAACTTGTCAATCTCATTCTCAGCGTTCAACACTGATTGATCTTTAGTGTTTAACACTAGCTTTAACCCAATTGGCTAAGTTCCAGAGGCAAAGCCTCTCCTTCAGTGGACCAACAGAAAGCCAATATTCCAAACATGGTTGGACTTAGCCCAAGATGGCCATAAGTCCTCAATCCAAACTTAACTGGGCTGATGGGCTCATAACATAATTAATTGGTCTTGGTCCCAAACTGGGCCAAAGACTGTTTAATCTATCTTGGTTTAAGGGTACATCTCTTCACTTCTTTGATACGTGGCGTTGTAATTCGTCAACGTCTTCAAAGAGGTGACGGGTCCCGATGACCACACATTGACACGGACTGTGGGGTCCTTAAACTCATGGACTACGACGTCCTTAACCTTGACCGAGATGTCTTAAAACTAACAACGGACTGTGGGGTCCTAAAACTCATGGACTACGACGTCCTTAACCTTGACCGAGATGTCTTAAAACTAACAACGGACTGTGGGGTCCTTAAACTCATGGACTACGACGTCCTTAATCTTGACCGAGATGTCTTAAAACTAACCTTGGACTGTGGAGTCCTTAAATCCATGGACTACGACGTCCTTAACCTTGACCTCAACGTATTAAAACTAACACTGGACCGTAATGCCCTTAAACTACTTATTGACCGCAATGTCACTAAACTAAACAACATGGCTCCCTTAATTGCTCTATTGTTGGATCTAAATGATCCCGTTAAGTTGATCTTAGTCTGAAAACTAGACTAACGTATCCTTAACAAGCGTTTAAGTCGATCTTAGTCTCGAATGAGGCTAACGTGTCCTTAAACCTAAAACCCCCAAACCCAAATCTAAGATAATACGGATTTGGACTAGTCCACACCCTACGGGCGACGACATAACTCAGTCTCCGTATAAAATCCACGGGCAACTAAACACAAAATAAACACATGCGACACGAAGTGACCATCTGGAGAAGGAGAAAGTGGTTACCACGAGGCGGTAGCATAATTAACTGCAGGGGCTTGCGCCTGCAGGGAAAAGCGTCCCTACAATAAAAAAAACCCCTCAAGCGAGGGGGAATCTGACGAAGTCTGCTATATCGGACGCATCCGTTTAAACCTTCGATACACGGTGCCATAAATCAACTTGGCATCTTCGAAGAGGTGGACGGATAGCCCCAATTAGCATCTGCCCCGAATCTCAGGCGAGACAACCCATGTCTCGGCCGCCGTTCGGAGGGGAACAACTGGTTCTCATCTAACTATATTTAGGCGCCCTTGGCTCCTTGATACTTTGTGGCCACAAGTTGAAGACCAACCTTTCTATGCACTGTAATACCAATAGATTCACCCATATCAATATCCTCTTTGGATGTCCCTTTCGGCAGTCCCCAGTTGAAAAGATAAACAAGATTCGCGAGCGCAAGTTCAACCACCGCAACCCAAGAATGCAGTCCGGGCAAACCCTCCGTCCGGCTCCAAATGGTATGAACTCATAATCATGCCCCAGAAAATCTATAGAACGATCCATGAATCTTTCTGGATAGAATGCATCGGGCCTTTCCCTGGTATCTGCGTCCCTTGCTATTGCAAACGCGTTGATGAGCAATCTTGATTTCGCTGGGACGTCATAACCGTTGATATTAATGTGTTGACTGGTTTCCCTATGGACGAGCAGTGGAGCTGGAGGGTGCAGTCTCATTGTCTCTTTTACGACCGATTTCAAGAACCGAAGCTGGTCAAGGTCGGTTTCATCGACCTTTGCTATGTTTCCTACGAGGCTTCTTACTTCGTCTTGTAGTTTCTTCATGGCTCTTGGTTTTCTCATCAGCTCTGTCATTGCCCATTCTACTGCTGCTGAGGATGTGTCTGATCCAGCGACGAATACATTCTGCCAAGGAAATTAAGAATTCATACAGCATGATAATGAAAAAGATGGAGCATCAACTACAACTCAAATTGCAATTCACCAATGCCAATGTTAACGATAACCTGACCCGAAACCCAAACCCGCTAAGTTTTTAATTGGGCTACCCGGTCTTATTTGTTTAATAAACGGTCGGTACGAGTCATGCATCACAACTCGCTTTGACCTGTTTAACCCGAATACATTATCCCCTAATTCGTTCGTTTTCTCTCTTATTCCTTGTTCTCTGGCATTTTTTGTTCTACTTTTTGTATATATGGAAATTTATTCATAAACGTCAAATTTGTAATAACTAATTTGTATTGTTCACAAATAAAACAAAAATTAACGAATGAACATATGTCGGGTCGAATGATCTAATTATGGCCCGGCCTGAATATTAAATGGATCGGATATGTGTTTAAAAAAACTAAACCGATTATTAAATGGATGGATCGATCCCGAACCTGATTTTGACTGGGTCAAACGGACCAGGCACGATAAGGAGCGGACCCGGCCTGTCCTTTTTACATTCCTAATTACTAAAGATAGATCAGTGTAATAAATAGGAATAATAAAATTCTTAAAACAAATAGTATGTGCAAACAAAAAATAAGTCAGGGTGTCATTTCTATGTTTTTATTAAATGCATGGGCTGGTCTAGGGTTTGGGTACCGATGAGGGTTAGGGTTAGGCATCGGTTGGGGTTAGCGTTAGGGTTAGGGTTGGGGTTGCGGTTGGGGCTGGGGCTGGGGTTGGGGTTTGGGTTAGGGTTGGGTTTGGCTGGGGCTGGGGCTAGGGTTAGAATTAGGGTTAGGGTTGGGGTTGGGGTTCGGCTGGGGCTAGGACTAGGGCTAGGGTTAGGGTTGGGTTGTGATTTTTAGGAAAATTTAACTCGATAAAGCCAAGAATTATCATTTTTGGTATCAGATACGGAACGGAATAGGTGTTATCATTTTCGTATACAGATATGGATGGTCGTCAAAAATGAAAATATAGGGTCATCGTCGGAGGATGATATATCGACATCCGAGTCGGAAAATGAGGAAGACAAGAATGAAGATTATTTTTAGATTTATGTTTTGATTGATAACTTTTATTCGTATGGTTATTGTTATAGTTAATGGCGTAGTTTGGATATGAACTTAGTTTGTTTATCGGTCACTTTTTAGTATGTTAGAATCATAGGTTTATTATGATGATAAATTGTCTTTTGGTTTAATTTAGTTTTTGACATTATGTTTATATCTTTATATTTTAACTTTGAATGCATCTAGGCATGTATTATTTAGTTAACTTATTTTCTTTTACCAATGTTTGTTGTGAATCGTGGTACTTCATATTTATATTTTTCCAATTCTGTTTGATCTTCGTTGGTTTATTTGATATATATTCTTTCAACTTGAATTTATATTATATTCATCTTGTTTATTGATTTCTTTTCTATGTTGAAGGTATGTATCTCAATCTCAAGTCTAATACATCTTAGTTCTTTAATGCTCAATTCTTCATATATCTTATTCTCAAGTTGTAACTTGCAAGTAACTAAGTAAGTATTATTTCATAAGTTTAAAATCATGTTATATCAGTTACTTTATATTTTATTAAATACTTCGTATAGTCTTTATGACGAGAAGATTCAATCGTATGGTAACCGATAGAAGACTTACCCCCGACAGCCGAAATACATACATACAACAAGAATACACAACAAACGTATCATTAGAGAGTGATTCAAGATGTTCAAGTTAAAACCAATATATGATACTCGATGATAATATGAAACTTTCATATTCTCATCGATACTCATATATGAAACTCAAAGCGCCACTTAGTCCCCGTCTATCGGTTAACATACGTTCGATATTCGTCGTGACATAGAACTATCCGAAGGTTGTTAAATATCGGACGGTATAGCTCGATACTAACAACCGTTGTATAGTCTATATGACGAGAAAATTCAATCGTATGATAACCGATAGATTTGTCCCGTGTGGACAAGTTAGGATTGTATAGAGCAAATACCTTCATTCACTTGTGTTTTCATCCGTTTCGAGATATTTCGTCGGTACCTTTCCGCTGGTTCTCCGTGTACAAAGATAGATTAGATGTTCATTTCAACGTTGTTTCACAGCTTTGAAATGATTATCTATTCTATTACAGTGTACTCGGAGAATAGTGGGGAGGTGCTGCCGAAATTTACTCGAAACGGTTGAAAGCACAAGCGAATGGGTGTTCGCTCTATACATTGTTAATGGGATAGAAGCCTTACCCCCGACAGCCGAAATATACACATACAACAAGAATACACAACAAACGCATCATTAGAGAGTGATTCAAAATGTTCAAGTTAAAACCAATATATGATACTCGATAATAATATGAAACTTTCATATTCTCATCGATACTCATATATGAAACTCAAAGCGCCACTTAGTTCCCGTCTATCGGTTAACATACGTTCGATTTTCGTCGTGACATAGAACTATACGAAGGTAGTTAAATATCGGACGGTATAGCTCGATACTAACAACCATCGTATAGTCTATATGACGAGAAGATTCAATCGTATGATGACCGATAGATTTGTCCCGTGTGGACAAGTTAGGAATTTATAAAGCAAACACCTTTATTCACTTGTGTTTTCATCCGTTTCGAGATATTTCTTCGGTACCTTTCCGCTGGTTCTCCGTGTATAAAGATAGATTAGATGTTCATTTCAACGTTGTTTCACAGCTTTGAAATGATTATCTATTCTATTACAGTGTACTCGGAGAACAGCGGGGAGGTGCTGCCGTAATTTACTCGAAACGGTTGAAAGCACAAGCGAATGGGTGTTTGCTCTATACATTCTTAATGGGATAGAAGTCTTACCCCCGACAGCTAAAACACACACATACAACAAGAATACACAACAAACGCATCATTGGAGAGTGATTCAAGATGTTCAACTTAAAACCAATATATGATACTCGATGATAATATGAAACTTTCATATTCTCATCGATACTCATATATGAAATTCAAAGCGCCACTTAGTAATCAATGACCTATGTTGTTTTTTCAGAGAGTTGTGTGCTAAAACACTGGAGGTTGTGACGCTGGATAAACTAGAAAATTCTATTGCGTCGATACTTTGCAAGTTTGAGCGTATTTTCCCACCGTCATTCTTCGAAATCATAATACACCTGACGGTTTATCTTGCAACTGAGGCTAAGTTAGCCGGACCGGTACAATATCGAAGGATGTATCCCGTCGAAAAGTACGTGGAATTTTTCGTTTCGCGCAATTTTTAAAATTATTGTTGTCCTGTATGCCCGTATTTATTTATTCAACATATTTTCTTTAGGTACCTCTACACTCTTAAAAAGTATATACACAATAGAAATCGACCAGAGGGTTCTATCATGCAAGGTTATCTTCTTGATGAAGCAACCACATTTTGTTCCCGGTATCTGGACGATAACATTGAGACGAGACTTAACCGGCCTCGAAGAATTCAAGACGGGCCATATGGTAAAGCCGATTATAAGAGGATAGACACTATATTTATCAACAAGATATACCGGTTTATCTTGCTTAATTGCGCATGTCTTAAACAAATTAGAGAGTAAGTTTTTTTGGATTAATTGTTATATTTATATTTGTGTGTGTATGAAATGATATAATATTAATGTCATAATTTATTGTCGAAAACAGAATTCATTTTGACGAGGTACGTGAGGGGCATCCTGATTAGAACGATGAACGATTGGAAAAATATCATCAGGATAATTTTTGCGATTGGGTTGCTGATCATGTAAGTTATTCGAATAACATGTTATTGCTATCAGTTTTAATCTAAACTTATATCGTTATGTATTTATCATAAAATTTGTTTTGTTAGATCCATGATCCGAACTTGTCTGCATCATTTGAGAGTGATTCAAGATGTTTAGCTCAATTTCCTAGTATGGAGGTTGCATATTATAAAGGATTCGGTGTCCTTGGATACAAATTCGAAGTTAAGGACATAGAAATATCTAGAACCACTCAAAATAGGGGGATTGCGACGGTAGAATCGGATAATGTGATTTATTATGGATACTTAAATTGTATACTCGGCATCCACTATCCCGGATGATCAGAACCCTTTTATATATTCCAGTGTACTTGGTACGATACGCGAACCGATACGGATAAGTGGAGAAGCAATTTTGGGACTTGGAAAGATGAATATAGATTGACCAGTGTGAACACACTTCGATTTTACGGTCTGAAAGATCCGTTTATCTTTTCGAACAAAGCGTTCCAAGTATACTACTCACAGTGTTTGAAGCATCCGGGATGGAGTGTCGTATGCCGTTGGAAACCCAGGGATGTCTACGATGTCCCAGAATTCGAGGACAACGATGAGGATGAAGAAGAGAGAAGACTTAGAGTGCTCCGACCGTTTGTTTCGAAAGACGGGTTGTCTTCGGCCGATCATGAAGTTACGTGGGTTAGAAATGATATCGATGATGAAATCCAAGTAAATATATCTAATGCGCCCACGAAACGAAAAAGGTTATCAGTAATATTATATTATTACTTCACATTTTACAATCTATACATATATAGTCAATACTTGTAATAATTGTCTAATGCGTCCACGAACCGTTTATCTAGATTTGATGACGATGACGGGAGTAGCGAGGGGCGGCAGGAGCTCCAGCCGCGGCAGAGGCAGAGGCAGAGGCAGAGGCAGAGGCAGAGCGTTTCTGCTGTCCGGAGAGCTGCGTAGGGAGCTTCAGAGGGCCGGTCTTGCACCCCGATTGGAGATCCCTTCGGATGCCTCCTTCCGTGTGGACTTTGCCACACCTCCAAGTATATTGCACGCATATCCATTTTGAATGTAATATTATAGATATGCATGCATGTTCATGTTAAAATTACATATATTGTCATTGTTTGATTGTCTAGCTGTTGGTGATGCGTCCACATCAGGCACAGAGGCCACTCCCGCATCTCCAGGTATGTTTATAAATCATATAGTGCATGCATATTGATTTAGAATGCTATATCATAAATATACACACATTTCTTTTGCTCTTACTTAGATAATCATTTTTTTATTGTCTAGCTGTAGGTGGTGCCTCCGCATCTCGGGCAAAGGCCACCAACACACCTGCGGGTATATTTATATATCCTTAGTGCATGCATATTGATTTAGAATATTATATTATTGATCTAAACATTCTTTTTTCAATTACTTATATAATCTATTTTTAATTGTCTAATTATAGGTGGTGCGTCCACATCTGACGTAGGGGCCACTCCCGTCACTTCCGTACCCTCCGCTCAGTCTCTAGGTTAGTATGAATAAATATAAAATATTAATTCATTTTACATATCCTCTAAGGAATAAATATGAACTTCATGGAAATTTAGCGTCAATATTTATTTTCTAGTTGGAGGGTATGCGTCCGCATCAGGGTCACCGGCTGTTCCTCACCGGAGGAACTATCGTCCCGCTTGTGCTGCTGTGCCCGGGCCCAGGCTCGTGTTTGAGTCACCGGAGGTATATATCACACTTCAATTTCGTTAAACCTTGATTTCTTAATACAACTTTGTCTTAATATTGATTGTCTTGATATTTCTTGCAGACGCAGGGTCTCCCTATCCCCAGAGGGGGACTCGAGGCCCGAATCAGTCCCACAGGCTGAGGCCCGACATAGCTAGGGGGAGGCAGCATTCCCTCTCTTTTTTACCCCTGATTATCGCTATACTGGCGATCATGCCGAGAGATTCGGCCGGTATATGGGGGATGAGAGCCGGCTCGTGAAGAACTATCCACTTCACGTTGAGTGGGGCGACCTGCACCGGCGCTCATTCGCCCTCTTCTGGGATCAGGCTCGGGTATTAATATATATTTTCATTTGATTTATCCAATATATTTATTATTAATACTTTCAATCTAATAACAATATTTTTTTTGTATTTTCAGTTGGATTACGATTTTCAGCCTGTACCCGACCCTGATCATCCTGGGAGGGTGCTCGATCTTCACGCTCTGTACAATTGCCTGATGAAGAACATGCAGACGAAGATCCGATACAACAGAAATGAGCTAAAGACCGACTGCTATTCCCTGTGGATGGCGACCCCCGAGGCAGAGAGAGCGGCCCTCCTATCTACTCCGGCCTTTGCGAGAGTCAACGTAGAGACATGGCCTCTATTGTGCAAATATTTCGACTCTCATCGCAAACATGTATATATGTATATTAAATGTAATTCATTGTTTAGTATATAATTTATTTTTTTGTGTTGCTTAATTAGAAAACTAAATGTGAATGTGTTGTGCAGAAACAGGTCGATCAAAATAAAGAGAATGGGAAGTTGGCGAAGAGGGGTCGCCCCACTTATACAGGTGGCTCGAGGAATATTGCTCGTGCCATGGAGTTATCGGTAAATTACAATAAACCGGCCTTTGTGATATAATGTAATATTAAGAGTTATTTTCTAATATTTCTAATATTAAGAGTTATTTTCTAATATTGTATAGAGCTCAGACCCTGGCGCAAGGTGGTACACCGAGCGTGCTGTCCGCATATCTTGCCGTCCACGGCACCTCGATAGATCCCGCCACGGGTGAGCTTCGATACCCCGACGCCGCTACCCAGGAGTTTTGCGTAAGTGTTTTTATTTATTCAACCCCTATTTGAAATTTTAGTTTTGAAAGATTCCAATTTAAATGATAAACTTATATTTTACTGGTTAATGTGGGTGTAGGAGCGGGTGGTTGAGCAAGCCGAGGCATCGGGGATCGATTTTACTGGACAGAACGATCCGATGCTGCTGACCCCAGTCCTGGACGCCGCACACGGAG
This sequence comes from Agapanthus africanus, assembly GCA_030015575.1. Lineage (NCBI taxonomy): Eukaryota > Viridiplantae > Streptophyta > Magnoliopsida > Asparagales > Amaryllidaceae > Agapanthus > Agapanthus africanus. The sequence goes on along the minus strand of CM057348.1, from coordinate 103,021,402 downwards.
GGCACTACGGAGGTTGGGAGAGAGGCCGAGGACTGGGCCCTAGCAGGGCCCATATGAGGTTGGACTCCACTCCGGCGGTTACTTCCTCCGTCTCCAGTGAGCGACGTTTCCAGCAAGAACTGGAGAGCTTGAAGGCCACCGTTCAGGAGTTGAAGGAGATGTTGGTATGTATACTACTTAATAGTAAAATATTATGTTATATTATAGATAGCAACATATCCAATATTAGTACGTAGCCTGAGCTTATTTGGTTGTAGACTTAGCTTTGATTAATCATACATACATATCTAATTAAAATAAACTACGGTTTTCCAAACTAGATATCCAAACGAGACCTAAGTCCCTAAGTATACATAGATTGGGGTTTCGAAATAACTTGATAATGCTACGAACTCGACTAATACACAGTTCTTAAGCGTTTATTACACACGTAGGTCCAGACGCGACAGGTTATATCGGCCGAGCCTCCACATGCATCTCCTTCGGCTGCGTCTCCGCAAGCCACTACATCAACCGCGGTTCCGTAGACAGCTCCTATAGCTCCACTGCCCGCTCAGACTCCCGCAGCCGCTGCTCCGCAAGCCATAACCTCGGCGGCGGCTGCGCAGACCACTCCTATAGCTCCACAGTCCGCTTATACTCCCGCACACTCCGCATTGCATGATTTATTGGCTCAGAGTATATTCGAGGAGCAGGCGCGCCAGATTATGGCGTTTATCAGAGGTGGAGCTGGACCGAGCTAGGGTAGCTTTTTAATTCTTATATTTTAAACATGTATTTATTTATATTATACATATTGTACTATATTTTGGACGATATTGATATTGGTGGTGTTTGCGTGTTTATATTGATATCATATTCTGCATGTTGATTTCTTTTGTATATTATGCATGAGATGTGATTATGAATACTGCGATATATGTTCTGCGTGCTGATTAATTTTATATATGATGTATATATTATTGTGCACAGGGCGAGAAACAAATAGGCAGCCATTTTTTTAAAAAAACTGATAATATATACCAACGGATTAATCCGTAGGGCCCAACATTGCCCCTACGGATTAATCCGTAGGGCCCAACATTGCCCCTACAAATTTATCCGTAGGGGAAAAAATATCAGGATACCTGATATTTTGCTCCTATGATCTCAGTATTAGGGTTTACGCTTGTCCCTACAGATATATTCCTAGGGACAAACAAATGCCCCTACACAGGTATCCGTAAGGACAAAATATCAGGATACCTGATATTTTGTCCTTACTGATTTATACCTACGCACTTATCCGTAGGGGCAGTTGTTTAGCCCTACGGATAAGTCCGTAGGGACACCTAATTTATTTTATGAACAGATAAATTAAATAAATTTTTTGTCCCTACAGCCTAATCCGTAGGGACAACTGGACCTACACATTACTCTGTAAGGGCAAGTTTTTGACCGTAGGGGCATGTTCAAGGCTAAAACTTGCACCTACGGTGTTTGCACCTACGGTGTTTGCACCTACAGGGTATTTTCTTGCCCCTACGGATATATCCGTAGGGACAGTGCTTTGCTCCTACGGATAAGTCCATAGGGGCAACCCTTATTTGTAGTAGTGAATGTACAGAAAATTTTTAAAGTTAATGTACAAATGGAGTATTTGTAAATCCTGACCATAAGTTATAAATTTGATTTGTTTTTAAACAGTAAGAAAGCACTTGTAGCTCATTGGTCAAACCCTGCATTGCTGTGATGTAAGTCATGTGTTTGAATCCCCCTTGCCACATGTTTTTTTTGCTGATTTTTCTTTTAAAATTTATGGAAGCCCAAAAGTTACACGCGCAATACACGTAAAATGAAAATTCACTGTAAAATGAAAATTCACTGAAAAATCAAACATGTGCAAAATACTATTAACAACGACTAGGACACGTGGCATGATTTCAGAGCACAAACCCCCCAACTTGGCCTGCGATATTGGGCTTGGGGCCGATGCCGCCGGTCCCCCCGGTTGCTAATGCTCCAAAAAAATTTCTATAGCAACTCTTGGACTCCCCCACTAACCCTAGTCTGTTTGTTTTCCCTGCATATTTCTAGAGAATTAAAATGAGGCATTGATCCAAAATATTAATGCATTTTAATTCCATTCTTCAATACCCTAAATCCTAATTTCTCTTATAAATACCACCATACACCATAGCGTTCTCTTTTAGAAGTCCTTTGCCAGAACTCTCTAAATTTTCCAAGTCCAAGAAGTTGTACAAGTGGAGTTAGCTCAAGATTAAGTTCCGGCGACGACTCGGGACAAATCTGGCGACCCCGTGACTCCACGACGCTTGCAAACCCATCCTCTACATCCCCTCTCTCTTCTCAATCCGTAAGTCCCCTCTCCCCTCCTTTCTTTCTACTAAAAAGACTTCTCTTTTCATTAAAAAGACTTCTCTTTTCAAAACTCGTCGGAAGCGGAGTTAATCCGACTTCCGATTCTAATTTCTTTAAAAACTCAATTTTTCTTAACCACAAATTAACCATCTCTTCATATCTTGTTTAGCAACCATAAGACAATATGTAGAACAAGTTTCAATTCAAAATTATAATGTTATACAACTTTTAGTTCAGTTTTACGGTTAAATCCCATCAAGTTTACCTACGACGTTATTTCTTCATTTTGCTCATATTACCTTTAGAAGATTGCACGAGGTAATGACCCACCTCATCACAACACTCATCTTGACATAGCACAATTGCTTGAGAACGATATTTTTGTGGCTAAGACGAATTTTACATTTAAATACCATAAACTATCAAAACCGTATTCTTCAAATTGTTTTAATTAAATTTCATACGATTATGTCTTTACAACCTATTTTGGGGAATCCGATTTGGTTGGTTCGGATTGTCGCACATCCATCGGACTAGTAGGGCGAGATGCAGACCTCCTCACGGAGCATACGATCTCGATAGAATTTTTATTACAATTTCTAAGAAAACGTGATTTCTATTAATAAATAAATTCTATTTTTAATAATTATATATATATATATATATTATCAAAATATCTATTTTAAATATATAATATATTCCATGTTTTCTAATCAAAAGAAAAGCATCACAAAAGTTCATGAAAGTACCATCAAGAATCAATACAAGTCAATTTACATGAAAATACCATATATTATTCAATTTAGGTTTATATCCACTAGAATATTTCATCTTTTAAATTTACATCCATGAAAATCCTAAATACGATAATTAAATACTTGAGGTGTATTTTGAAAATATATCAAAACTACTTTTCATAAAACCCTCTCAAGTTATATTAAATTACAACAAGGACCCTAGTAAATATTGGTTTAAGTGCGACCAGTTCTCTTGAGTCTCAGGGAGCCGGAGAATTTGGGTGCTTGGCTATTTAAGATAGACAACTAAAACGGAGTTATCAATACGGTAATTGATTTGGAAAAAGTCACAAATTCTGCCATCCATATGCAGCAGTTACGGGTAACTCCAACACTAATTCAAGAGTTCAATTCGTTTTAAAGTATCTGACTCAGTCAGAGTCTCAGTCTAATATGAAATCAATCCATCCTTGAATATAATTCAGGTATAATTCCAATTCAACATGAATCCATTTATACCAGAATACAATCTATATCAACATGAATTGATTTAATCGAACCATAGATATACATTTGACATTGTTTACATGACTATCCGTTTATCTCCTTTCCGTTTACATGAACCACTGATATCATGGTTTTGGCAAGTCTTATATCTATTAAACAAAACAATACACATCAATACAAAATACATTACGGGGTTTTAAAGGGGTGGTCTGGTACGGAATGTGTTAAAAGTGGTTCGAGACGGTCACTTTAATACACCTAACCTGAACATCCGTTGCCGTTATCCCGTGGGTTTTGACGGGGCCTTGTGATTCATATACCATAGTCCACAGGGTAAGCTGGACTCCTTTCGTATACACTGGCATATTCTGTACTAAGGTATAAACAACTGCGTTAACATATCTATCAAGTTTATACCGGTTATAATCTCTTACATGTCTATTCTCATTCTACATCTCTTTGGGACTTACCGAGCGATTGTTCACTGGCGACATTCCTTTTTTCTTCTTTCTTTGGAATGTTGTCAAGGGGATCCGATTCTCTGAAGATTGAGCCCAGCACAGACGACTTGGAGCAGTTCTCAGAAAACCCAGAGCTCCAGTCACTTGTATATACTTTACTTTCAGTTCATGCCATTGTTTAGGCATTGCTTTCAGTGCTGTATTTACATTTCTAGTTGTATTGTAAAGGATGTTTAATAAATAAAAGTTGATGTTCATTTACATATCATGTCTTACTTGTGTACTTTACTATATTTCTTATTTACGCTTAGCGTGTTTACTTCGGAGTAAATACGTCGTGTGACCCGTCACGTCTTCTTACCGTACTCTGGGAAGCGGGGCGTGACAGGTTTTTGCAAGTCCGTTCTGCATGGAAATCTAAGCAATATAACACAAGAATTATAAGACTCAGCAACTAAACATTCTTTGTATTTCATAATTTTTGAATCTATTCTAACCTTATTTTTCTTTCAAGATTATGGATTCTCCCAACAACATGAGTACAAACGTCAACAACACACCACCACCTCTTCCACTTACATCTACCGTTGTAACTCCGATCAATGAGCAGACAGTACTGCTCGAGACAATTAAGAGACTTCTGGAAGGACAGCAACAGCAGACTACCAAACTAATGAACCGTCTAGAAGCGGAAGCATATGAAGTGAAGAAATTCCGGGCACTTCATTCGAAGCAATTTTCTAGGAAAGAAAGCCTCTTGGAAGCTGAAGAATGGGCTCAGTCGATCGAAGACGATCTGGAAGCAGCACAAGTGCCAGACATTGCTTGGGTAAGGGTTGCGAAGCTGCAACTCACGGATAACGTCCGAGTATGGTGGAAGGCAGAAGAAAGTCGTCTTTCCCAGCCGATCGAATGGAAGACTTTTCGCGACATTTTTGACGCGAATTATAGAATTATTTACTTTCTATTATTAAAGGATATTAAAATAAAGGAAGAATTTGCAAATGAAAATTAATAATAACAGTTATTGATTCTCTTGATTTGTTACGGTGATGAACGGTGGATATTCATTTTTGACAAAAAGTTTCAAAGACACTTTTCACCATAATCGCAGCATCTTTGGGTGTTAAATTAATTTGTTTAACTAAATCATAACATTAATTAATACCTTTTACCTCAAAAAGAACATCAACTACCATAATAAATAAAAAAAAAGGTTATTTTTACTAAACACTGGGCTTTTCTACTGCTATAGTTAAGGGTACAATAGCAAAAACTTGATTAAAATCAAAGTTATAAAAGGGTGATTTTTTTTCTTTGGATGCATGCAAATATTTTGAGGATCGAAATGGTGACCGCCCATCTTGTTTCGAAAAGTTGTAGTGCATGAGTGACGAACCAATCGGATTAGGATTATGGTTGACTGCAACAAAATAACATTAAGATAGTTTTAGCATAAGACAGCCATAGTAATTAAAGAGTAATTAGGGAAATTTACGACTAATAAAAGTTCTGCATAGCATGTATAATACACAACCATGATGCAATAGCTGAAAGAGAGAAGATCTTCAAGTGCTAAAGCCTGGTTCTCATCTAACTATATTTAGGCGCCCTTGGCTCCTTGATACTTTGTGGCCACAAGTTGAAGACCAACCTTTCTATGCACTGTAATACCAGTAGATTCACCCATATCAATATCCTCTTTGGATGTCCCTTTCGGCAGTCCCCAGTTGAAAAGATAAACAAGATTGGCGAGCGCAAGTTCAACCACCGCAACCCCAGAATGCAGTCCCGGGCAAACCCTCCGTCCGGCTCCAAATGGTATGAACTCATAATCATGCCCCAGAAAATTTATAGAACGATCCATGAATCTTTCTGGATAGAATTCATCGGGCCTTTCCCAGGCATCTGCGTCCCTTGCTATTGCAAACGCGTTGATGAGCAATCTTGATTTCGCTGGGACGTCATAACCGTTGATATTAACGTGTTGTCTGGTTTCCCTATGGACGAGCAGTGGAGCTGGAGGGTGCAGTCTCATTGTCTCTTTTACGACCGATTTCAAGAACCGAAGCCGGTCAAGGTCGGTTTCATCCACCTCTGCTTTGTTTCCTACGAGGCTTCTTACTTCGTCTTGTAGTTTCTTCATGGCTCTTGGTTTTCTCATCAGCTCTGACATTGCCCATTCTACTGCTGCTGAGGATGTGTCTGATCCAGCGACGAATACATTCTGCCAAGGAAATTAAGAATTCATACAGCATGATAATGAAAAAGATGGAGCATCAACTAAAACTCAAATTGTAATTCACCAATGCCAATGTTAACGATAACCTGACCCGAAACCCTAAGTTTTTAATTGGGCTGCCCGGTCTTATTTGTTTAATAAACGGTCGGTATGAGTCATGTATCATGACTCCTTTCGACCCGTTTAACCCGAATACATTATCTCCTAATCCGTTCGTTTTCTCTCTTATTCCTTGTTCTCTGGCATTTTTGGTTCTACTTTTTGTATATATGGAAATTTATTCATAAACGTCAAATTTGTAATAACTAATTATGGCCCGGGTCGAATGATCTAATTATGGCCCGACCTGAATATTAAATGGATCGGATATGGGTTTAAAAAAACTAAACCGATTATTAAATGGATGGATGGATCGATCCTGAACCTGATTTTGACTGGGTCAAACGGACCCAGCACGATAAGGAGCGGACCCGGCCTGTCCTTTTTACACTCCTAATTACTAAAGATAGATCAGTGTAATAAATAGGAACAATAAAATTCTTAAAACAAATAGTATGTGCAAACAAAAAATAAGTCGGTGTGATCTCTATGTTTTTATTAAATGCATGCGCTAGTCTAGTTGTCCTGTGGAGGCTTGTTCGATCACACATATGTATGGCTTTTTTTTTATTTTTTGATGTATACTTCCTGTTTCCAGTGCTTGCCGCTTAAGGGTGGAGAGCTATCAATTAATACATTATTTTCCACTCATGTGAAATCATATATTCACAGCATTAATCCGTTAACCATACTTTATTTCTTACTTATATCGAATACATTTAAAGGTTTATGGGTTTAGTTGTAGTAAGTATTTTTATAATCATGTATTTTTTTTATTGATATTTATATCTTTATAAAGTCTTATAAAGTGCAAGTATGTGTTGGTGCAATACTTGCATATAAATTAACCCAGTCCTTCAATTCTTTTCATGTTTTCATTTTCTCTCCCGCTAAGACTTCGATTAACTATGGTTTTGGGGACTTCAACCAGAATTTTTCGAGTCCGGTATTCGGACATCAACTTGGATCCTTTGACATGCACTAATAGGGTTTTTGGCTTGGAGATTTCGGCTTTGAACTTGATGGAGATTCAATTTTGGGTTCGAACTAAGGGTTGGGTCAAATAGGATTTTTAGTTTTTATTTTTATTTTAAAGCTAAGATTCTTGGGCAGCTTTGGTTTTGAATTTTGAGCAGCTTCGGCTTCAAATGTTCAATTTAACTTCAAACAATATCGGTTTTAACTTCAAAATTCGACTGAAGAGTGGCTCAAGTATTTAAAGCAGTTAAAACCCACATTAGAACTGTTGTTTAACTTACAAAAAAATAACAGAATTAAATCAAAATAAAATTTATTGATTTCTAAATGACCAGACACTTCGGTAGCTGCGCTTTTTCCTATCATTTTTAACATTAGTCCGTCCTCTTCAAATTATTTTTAGAGAAGGAAGGAAAAAGTAACAAAAAGGGTAATTCACACTAAACTACCCTTAACTTTTTGTTACTTCTCAGAGTATATTTGATCCCAAATTTGTTCTTTTAAAATTAAAGATTGATATGATTTTGAAAAATGAAGTAAAATGGAAAAACTAAGTTTACGTAATTTAGCCAAACAAAATAAAAGTAAAAATGAAGTGAAGAACACTACTACCATAAGAACTCCCTTGATATGATCATCAGTTAAAAATCCATCTCTTTTCTTCATATCAAGCAAAACATGCACAAAATCTCCATCCTCATCCTCGTTCCTCTTCCTCATATCCAAGTGCTCATCAATAACCTTCTGGTAGAACTCATCGAGCTCTCGGAAATTCTTCTCCAACCTCTCTCCCGTCCTCGTCAACGCGTCGAGAAACCCCAACATCGGTATATAATCAGCGAAAAAGAACGCATTAAACAGCGCCTGCGTCTCGCTAAGAATCCGAGACAGGCCGCTTCCTCCGGTATCATATCTCTTTCCAAGCGCGGCCCTGCACGTAATATCATAAGCGAGCTCGAGAAGCATCTCACTTATATTAATCTCTGTATTCTCAGAACAAGAAGATGATATGCAACCAATCATTCTGTCGACCTCCTCTTCTCTTATGGCACGAAAAGACGCGACCTTTTTGCTGCTGAAAAGATGGACGATGCAAATCTTGCGGAGCTCTCTCCACTGCTCGTCGTAGGGGGACAACGCGACGTCGCAAAAGTTGTAGCTGAGTTTTTTTAAAGGAGTGAGCAGGGGTCTGCTGCAGCAGCTGAGGTCATGTGTTTTCAAGAATTCTTTGGCCGTGGAGGCCGACGAGGCGATGATGGCTGGGACCGTGCCGAGTCTGAGGAACATGATAGGGCCGTGTTTTTGGGACAGTTTGTGAAGGGCGCGATGCGGGGCGGATGTGAATTGGTGGAGGTTTCCGATGACGGGGAGGTGGGTTGGGCCCGGGGGGAGATTAATGTGTTTGTTGCTTCTTGTTGAGGAGAGGAGGAGGAGGAGAGAGATGAGAAAGAGTAGGGAGATGATGATAATAGAGAGATCCATGATTGATGATTTAGCTTGTGTTGTTTGAGAGATGCTTGTTTGGCTTATGTAGCAAAGGCTATAAAAGTATCACGGGATATATCTCGCATCCGTGGTCCTGAAGGGTAACGGGATATATACTGTTGAGTTATATGGATGATTACATTATTTGATTTCAAATACTTATAAGATAGTTAATTTAACAACATGGACCCATAGGATACACGTGATATGATCGCCTCATGATATCTTGCTTGTTACATCACATATTACTGATGTTACTTCTTTATACTCATGAAATCTTGCACATGACAAACTATATCGTATATTGCTTATACTATTATTATGATATCTATGACGCAGTGACGTCTGGATTTTGCATGGCCCAGATCTTTGACCTTAGCATATGAGGATCATGAGTACTTTAACAGGATTGCCGATTAGTGAGGAGCATGATCTAGTTTTTATTAATTGTTTAGGTATTCTTTATTTCCTTTTTCCTTTATTTCTTCCGCTATTGTTTACCGTTATCGTTTCTTATGGCTAAGTACTTCTGCCTAAAGGCCTGTTTGGTTGCAGTATTTTGAAATTTGGATTTCCAAACGATTGCAGTTAAAAAAATCTGGATTAGCTAATTTTATGTTTTGTTGGTATTGAATTACTAGTGTTGGATTCGTAGATCTTTGTAATCCTTATTTGGTTGGAAAAAAATAAATGAGATTTGGATTTTAGGATTATAGAGAGAAATAGAGAGAGGGGGATTTTTTTAATAACATAAAGTACGTAGGACTCATGTGAACAGTGTCAAATCCATATAAATCCATAGTTTTTTTTAGAATTCAAGAATCCAAAAAAATGATAGACCCCTCACAAAAAACAAAGAAATCCAAAACCACCAAAATCCTACAACCAAACAAATAATTCAAGAATCCAAACTTTTTTTGGATTCAAGAATCCAAACAGTGCCAAATCCTATTATAATCCTGCATCGAAACAGCCCCTAAAGCTGCTCCCCAAAACTTAGCTAATTAATAAAACACCTCCCGAAATATATGGTAATTACTAAAACACCCTCAAAAAATAAAAAATTCACTTAAAGCATCCCGACGGTCTAAAAAGAGCATTTTTAAGAATATTCATTTAACTCCTTTATAGCATATAAAGTTAATGGTTCTTGTACAATTATCCTTTAATTAATTTTACATTAAACTTTGTTTATTTTATAATTAAGATAATTTTAAGATCAAAATTAAGAATGATTCTCCTTCTTCCTCATCACTTTCTCTCCTCCTCCTTCTTCTTCTTCTCTTTTCTACATTTGATTAAACATGAAAAATTGATAAAGATAACAATAATTGAGTATGATGAGGAAGATGGTGATTTGAACAAATGAGGGCTGATGTTTGATTTGGTCGGAGGGTGGGAGCGAAAAGGGATAGGTTAGGGTTTAGTTAACTAAGAATTTAATTATTAATTCTTTTGTTATGGGTTAAAAAATAAAGAAGCAAATTTAATGGATGAAAACCGTGCTAAAGCCGGTTTTAGTGATTGTGTAAAGTTTCCCAGATTTAGTAACTACCAAATTTCGGGGATGTTTTAATAATAAGCTAAGCTTTGGGGCATTTTAGTAAAACCCCCCTATATTAAACTTCTGATCTAATACTTTAGGCCAACTTCGATGAAATAACAAAAAGAGGTATAAGAAATAACGAAAGGATGTATAAAAGTAAACAGCTTAACATAAGATATGAAATTGAAAGAACAACGTAGTTATTTGCAACTTCCTAGTTCAACTTAATTATATTGGTAAACAACCACTACTACAAATAAGGTCTGCCCCAATGGTTAGAACCGTAAGGCAAAGCACCGCCTAGAACCATAGAGGCAAAAATTGCATCCATAGGTTAAAAACGCCATATGGGCAAGTTTCTACCCCTTCGGAAGAAACTTTGCCCCTACGGATGTCACCGTAAGTGCAACTTGTAAGTCCATGCTACCTCTCCCGGTACTTTCGGGCATGCGGAATATGGTAAAAAATGATTTTCTTAGAGGTGGTAACATGGACTTAAACCCCGGATCTTTGTTAAATATCTAACTAACAACCTAACTACGAGTTGCTAACTACTCGGTTAGGGGGTTATACCTTTCTTTTTCTCGAACTCCTTCGTCTTCAAGCTTCGATGGTCGTCCGAATCGGCTTCTCCCCGTCGTCTTCTTGCGCCGAAGATAGATCCACCTGAAAGCTTCAACCTTTGGCTCCTTCTTCGAACTTTGAAGAAACTAGTTCACTCGGTTTGCTAAACCTTGTGAACTAGAGTGAGTAGAGAAGAGTTTGTATGGGATTTTATCTATGGTTCTTGGTTCTCAACTCATGAGACAAGTGAACCATAGAGTCAACAGAGGGAGCAAGAGGAAGAGGGTGAGAGCAAGAGAGCTCAAAAACAAAGAGAGAGAAATGTCAAGCAAGAATGAGCCTCTCTTTTGTCTTTCAGCCTCTCATAATCCATAACCATCATAACTCATCATACCAATCAAGTGTTATGTGATGGTTGAAGCAACCATAGCCATATCATTTCATGCACTCATTTTGCACAAAGGAGCAAGCAAGCAAAAGTCTTTGCCATGAAATGATAGCTATGGTTATCATGATGGTCAACTAGTCAAGCCTAGTTAACCGGTCAACAAAGTCAACAAGTCAACAAAAGTCAACAAGTCAACAAAGTCAATCTCTCAACAACCATGTCACCATAAACTTAATTAATATAATTGTTAACCACATATCATATTCTCATTAGGGTTGAGCAAAAAGTCAATAGTCAACTGTCAACGGTCAACAACCCTAATGAGAATCCTCTGCCTCTGTCTCTCCGTCAACTGTGCATACACACCCGCATCCGCGTTCCGAGGAACACGAATGCATACTGGATAAATCCAATCCCAATAAGTACACTAGGATCTGGCTTAAACCAAAACCCGCTAGTGTAAACTGTCCGGACACTGTACGTGCATAAGTGCACGGATGTGACCGAACCCTGTCGCAAAACCATGCGACCTGCCGCAAAACCATGCGACCTCTACTCTTTTGCCTAAAGGCGAAAAGCTTTCTGTGTGGGACTCTAAAGACTCGACACTACGCTGGCAGTGGGTTTAACCACAGACCGCAAGCGGCACTAGCTGTGCGTAACGGTCCCCAGGTAGTGCCGACAAGAAGACTGACGAGGCGAAACCCATCTGAACTCCTACTGAGCCTGAATGTGACATTCTCCGTACAGTCCGATCTATTCGTCTGATACATCGCATGGCGGGCCTAGGGGGCGGTAAACGTCAGTCCCCTAATAGCGGTACAAGTCGTGTCGGAGCGAAGCCCAAAACACCCTGAGATAACACTGGAAGCCTACCAGTATATCTCGTTTGCCCTGGCCAGGGACTACTCGTGTAATGGCTCTCCTAGACACAGCGCGATGTCAACCCCCAATACCGGGAGAGACGAATCCTGTCTAACCGTCACTGCCTCCAAGTGCTTCGGGACTGCACCCAACTACTACCTGTTTGCACGACTACTTTGAGCCGTGGTAGGGTAGTAACCAAAGTACAGTGGGAACACACTCGAGGCGAAGTGACAGTGTCAAGTCAGCGGACTAAGCTGTACTCATGTCACCTGGGAACTGATAACCGACGATAGGCATAATACCAACTAGTCAGTTCCCGACGAGTCCTGTCCAGTGTACTCGTAACCTAACGAGCTCCCGCTTACTATCTTAAGTACAACGTACTGACGGCTGTGGGACAGACCGTCTCCCACACTGGGATGAGAAGCCATGCGCTAGTCTACTCCGGAGTTTCGATGCCCTGTCTCGATAGTCCTGCGACCAGGGACCTGCATAAGGATGTGCTTATAGATTACCCAGCCCCACTAGTGTGACTGCCATCATATCGCTGGTAATCAAGCAAAGATCCTAAGGGCTCCACTAATGTGTATAGGCGATATACTAAAATAAACACATGTACACATTGAAGCAGAAACAAACCAAGTAGCATACTACTATTTTGAGCAAGATTGTATATACAAGGTGAATATCCCAAGCTTCCATTAAGTAATATACAAACTAGTATGATACAGTAATGGCCTCTAGGGCATATACACTAACAATCTCCCACTTGCACTAAGGCCATGTACTGGCGTATCGAAGACCTATTATCTCGATCAGCCGCTCGAACTGAGTCTGGGGCATGGCCTTGGTGAATGGATCTGCAGTGTTATCTTCTGAAGCGACTCTCCGAACCTCGATCTCCTGGCGATCCACGATCTCCTTGATCAGGTGATACCGCCTCAAGATGTGTCTGGATCTCTGATGGGACCTGGGTTCCTTCGCTAAAGCTATAGCCTCATTGTTGTCGCAATACAGAGGTATTGGATCAACAATGGACAGAACCACCTGAAGTTCTTTCAAGAACTTCCTCATCCAGACAGCTTCTTTTACGGCATCAGATGCAGCGATGTATTCCGCTTCCATCGTCGAGTCTGCAACGGTTTCCTGTTTGGAACTCTTCCAACACACCGCCCCTTCATTGAGGGTAAAGACAAAACCCGACATGGACTTGGAATCATCCTTGTCACTCTGGAAGCTGGAGTCAGCAAAGGCCTCGATCTGGAGGTCTTTTCCGCCATACACCAAGAACATCTCCTTAGTCCTTCTCAGGTACTTGAGAATGTTCTTTACCGCTATCCAGTGTTTCTTCCCAGGGTTTGACTGATACCGGCTTACCACACTCAGTGCATAAGCTACATCCGGTCTGGTACACAACATCGCATACATTATAGAGCCTACCGCAGAAGCGTAGGGTATAATAGACATGCGATCCCTCTCCAAATCAGTCTTGGGAGACATCTCTTTAGAGAGGGTGATCCCGTGACAAGCCGGTAGGTTACCGCGCTTGGAATCTTCCATACTGAATCTCTTCAGTACAGTGTCGATGTACCTGGACTGTGAAAGTCCTAATATTCTCTTGGATCTATCACGATGGATCCGGATCCCCAGGATGTATGAGGCATCACCCAGGTCTTTCATGGAGAACCTGTGAGACAAGAACCCCTTGACAGATTGTAGCATAGGAATGCCATTTCCTATTAAGAGAATGTCATCCACGTATAAAACGAGGAATACTACAGTTCTCGCTACAAATCTACTATAGATGCATGTTTCATCTGGATTTTTGATAAAGCCAAATTCCTTGACTGTCTCATCAAAACAGATGTTCCAACTCCGCGATGCCTGCTTTAGTCCGTAGATGGACTTAAGCAACTTGCACACCTTTCCGCTGCTCCCATTCTGAATGAAACCCTCTGGCTGGTCCATATAGACACACTCCTCTAAATTTCCATTTAGAAAAGCTGTCTTTACGTTCATCTGCCAAATCTCATAATCGTGGAAGGCAGCAATGGCAAGAAGGATCCGAATGGATTTCAGCATAGCCACTAGAGAAAAGGTTTCGTCATAGTCCAAACCAGGTCTTTGACGAAAACCCTTTGCTACAAGTCTAGCTTTATAGGTTTCAACCTGTCCATCTACACCAATCTTCTTTTTGAAGATCCACTTGCATCCTACGGGTTTTACCCCATCTGGAGCAATGTCCAACGTCCATACTTTGTTGGTGTACATGGACTCCATTTCGGTCCGCATTGCATCCAGCCATTTCACCGAGTCAACGCTCTGAACGGCCTGCTGGAAGCTAGTAGGCTCATCATAATCTATGATGCAATCCTCTCTATCCCCGTCTATGAGAAAACCGTAGTATCTCTCGGGCGGATGAGACTGCCTACTACTTCTGCGGAGCGGCGTAGGAATGTCCTGTTCTTTTGAACCCTCTGGTTCCACTAAACTTTCAGTAATAGTCCGTGGTTCTGGAATTTCTTCCAGTTCTACTGTGCTCCCACTTATCTGGTTTTCCAAAAACTCAGTTTCCAAGAAGTAGGCATGACAAGAAACAAGAACTTTTTGTTCCTCTTCACAGTAGAAGAAATATCCCTTGGAGTTCTTTGGATATCCCACAAACTTGCATTGTACTGAGCGTGCCTCGAACTTGTCCGCATGCTGCTTTTTGACAAAAGCTGGACATCCCCATGTCTTAATGTGCTTAAGATAGGGTCTCTTCCCACACCACATCTCATATGGTGTAGTAGGCACAGTCTTAGTAGGAACTCGGTTCAAAAGGTATGCAGCTGATTCTAGCGCATACCCCCAGAATGATCGCGGTAACTCAGCGTTACTCATCATGGACCGTACCATATCCAATAGGGTTCGGTTCCGTCTCTCCGATACACCGTTATGTTGCAGAGTGTATGGAGGAGTAAGCTGAGAGAGAACTCCGTTCTCTTTTAAATAGTCCAGGAACTCGGCACTCAAGTATTCACCACCTCGATCCGATCTTAGAATCTTGATACTTTTGCCGGTTTGTTTCTCTACTTCATTCTTATATTCCTGGAACTTTCCAAAGGCTTCGGATTTATGTTTCATTAAGAAGACATAACCGTACCTTGAATAGTCATCCGTAAAAGTAATGAAGTAAGAATAACCGCTTCGCGCATGTGTAGACATTGGACCGCACACGTCACTGTGTACGAGTCCCAAGAGCTCGCTCGCTCTTACTCCGTGTCCAGTAAACGGAGTATTTGTCATCTTTCCTTTGAGACAGGATTGACAAGTGGCATACGATTGATATTCGAACGGATTCAAATATCCTTCTGTATGTAACTTAGTCAACCTTCTCTCATTGATGTGACCCAGTCTACAATGCCATAAGAAAGTCTGATTTATTTCCGGAGACTTTCTTTTGTGTGTATTCTGGACATTGAAAATCTGTGGTTGGTTTAATACGTATAT
Organism: Agapanthus africanus; assembly: GCA_030015575.1. Taxonomy (NCBI): domain Eukaryota; kingdom Viridiplantae; phylum Streptophyta; class Magnoliopsida; order Asparagales; family Amaryllidaceae; genus Agapanthus; species Agapanthus africanus. The sequence continues at coordinate 103,005,675 of CM057348.1, read as the reverse complement.
ACCATTACTCAATGTACCTGACCCAATCAGAACTTGATTAAGGTGAATGTTTACAATATTGCTTACAAACGCAAATTCATAACCTTCTTTAGAAACTAAAGATACAAAAATGATATTACAAGTTGCGTTGGGTACAAAAAAGCAATTACGCAAAACCAAAACATGTCCATCTGACATTCCCAGGTGATAGTCCCCCACGGCTTTAGCATCCATGCTAGCTCCGTTCGCAACTCTGAGGGTCATGTCACCTGCCTTCAAAACCTTACGGTTTCTCAACGCCTGCAAAGAATTACAGATATGAGATCCTGATCCGGTATCCAATACCCAGGAAGTAGAGTTTATTGAAAGACAGTTTCCAATAACATACACACCTGAAGCTGAAGCTGAAGCTGCAACCTACTTCAATTCCTGTGTTCTGGCCTTCCAGGCCCTGCAATCATTCTTCCAGTGTCCTTTCTTATGACAATATAAGCATTCTTCCTTATCCACAAGCTTCCCCGCTTTCTTTGTTGCTTTAGCTTTTCCCTTCGTATCCACTTTACTAACACCGCCCCTTGGTTTGGCGGGGGCTTTCTTCTTCTTTCTCTTGGCTTTCGCCTTGGGCCTAGAAGAAGATGATCCTCCTACAAACAAAGTGGATGTTTCCCTACCTTTCTGTAGGGTGCCCTCTGCGCTCCTCAGCATGTTGAGGAGTTCTGAAAGTTCAACTTCTTTTTCTTGCAAATTGAAGTTCAGTATAAACTGGGCGTAAGTGGAAGGAAGGGACTGGAGAACTAAGTCTGTATAGAGCTCACTCTCCAATGTGGTCCCTAGGTCCGCGAGCTCCTCAATGTAGCCGATCATCTTAAGCACGTGCTCTGCTACTGACGATCCGACGGCCATCCTTGCCGAAAATAACTTTTTCGACGCTTCGTATCTTGCGATACGAGACTGCTCTCCATACAGTTCTTTTGTATGAAGAAATATGGATTCCAGGTCCATATTCTCGTGCCTCCTCTGATGTTCATTGTCCATAGAGGCAAGCACGAGGCATTTGGCCTTCGCGCTATCAATCTTCCAAGTCTTACGGATTTCCTTATCCGCGATGCTGGAAGTGGGACTAGGGACAGAGGGAGCTTTGGTGGTAAGAAGATACCCCAGCTTGTCGTAAGTGATTGCCATTTTGACATTCCTGAGCCAATCTTTGTAGTTTGGCCCTGTCTGTATGTTTTTATCTAGAAGTAACTTAAGTCCAGTCATGTCGATTGGTCGATGCAATTAGGAGAGAGAAGAAGAAACACTCAGCATGATGCTCTTGCAAGTTTAGAGTGGTTTTTAGTTTGTCTAAACAGGATGGCTCCCACTGTTTCTCGAATCCCTCCTCAAACCATAAAGGAAGAATTAGTCGGGATCAATCCCACCGCACAATACTTGCTTAACCGTTCAGCCAGGCCAGTGTCGGTACTTCGAGAGAGGTTTTCCAACGCTTTCGCGAAGTTCCTTAATTCAAGAACCTCTTTTCCCTGGGGGCGTATCCTCGCTAACACCTTTCTAGGCACCTACTAGGTTTATAGCATTGATCGTTTAGTGAGAAATTTCCCGAGGAGTAGTATATACTCACAGTAGGATCGGGATCCAAATATCATCGCGTGACGAAACTGAAGGAATCCTACCAGAATCATCACACTCCAAATGGTATGCAATGCTAGCAAGTTTCAGTACTTATGAAACTCCCGATGTGGATTTTTGCCCCATGCTCTTACGACCTTGACTTTGGCCAACAAATCATAAGTCACATGTCAAGTTCTACCCGTCGTTCTCCAAGTTAATTTGAATCCACCCGCACCTACCCTTGACTTTGGCCAACAAGGCAGTACGACTGTTCCAAACCAACGCATCTATCTATGCTGCACATGAATACCCAATAGCTACCAATCACTATGCCTTGACTTTGGCCAACAAACACAGCTTGAATACTATTGACTATTCATGTGAAACGACGGAGGGCTACGAATGGTTTTGGCGAAACCGTGAACGTAGTGAACTTGATATAGTCGATGGAACGAGATAGCTTTTAAAAGGAGTGGCTCAAGCTCCGCATTTAAAAGTTAGTTTTGAAAAGAACCGAGTGGTTTTTCGAAAGTGTTCCAACGACTTTAGCTTGGTTTATTATCTTGCATTAGTTCTTTTAATGCGTGATATTCTTGCATTAGTTCTTTTAATGCGTCCCATCATTTAATCCTACCATTGCAGAAAACAACCAAAATATGACGTACGCTTATGCCATTCGCATTCGCCACTGGGCCCCGTCATTACCCGTTAGGTTACTTAACTAACGACAGAGCGGGGGCTGGGCTAGCGCGGCTGTAAAACATAAGCAACGCCTAAATAATATCATATATAGATATATTGCAATGATAGCCATTTCAGATCACAGATGAATACATTGGATATACTAGGAATCTGTAATTCGTATGAGCCTGTAACGAAAAGCAGATTACACGGTCGCGGTGAATAGCCAAAACCCCACCCCAAGACCCCTACGGGTGCGGCAAACTACCCGCCAAGTACCCGAAGCGAAGCAACCTCCCTCAACTCCGTGAGTAGGCCACTCGGCACTTCGGCATACCCGGTAGTTTGTGCACCCCCTCCATGGGTCTATCCTAGGAGCAAAAACAGTAAAAAGAAATTATACAATGACGGCTACAACCCCGACCCGGTTGTGCGGCCATACAAATAATATTACATCAACTTACAAATTTACATGAATTGAAAGAAAAGAAAAACTCTCGTCTCACAACCCCCGGCTATTCACCCGCGACAATCCAACACATTCATATACACATTCCAGCAACATTACAGATCACAGATTTGTATAACCCCCACTAATCGACATATAGCGATTAACAGACGTTCAATACAAATATCACATTACAGAAAAACCCGTCAGCTAAAGTCTTTTAGAAGTTCGATCAAAAATACGGATTTTTAGGACCCCAAAAATAAAATTTTCGTTCTGGAAAATCTGGGCTGAAAACACATATTCCAAAAATCCCAAAACAACCCCAGAAATACACTGCACCAGCTTTGGACCCCGACCGAGTCAACTCGGCCGCGGAAGCGCGGCGGGAGCGTGCTCCCGCCGCGTTTCCGCGGCGCTTTGAATCGTTCGTGGGACCAAATTTGGTGGTTATTCAAACAAAAGCCTGAGCCGATTTTAGAGTTGAAAATTATCAACTTTTGAACAGAATAAAAATCGGCAGAAACTTGACAGTTTTGGGTTCGTTTTGCGACTTTTCTTTGATCGATCTTCTAGCTACTTGGCTAACATGTTAGATAGAGTTAAACTAGGCTCTGATACCACTGTAAGTCCATGCTACCTCTCCCGGTACTTTCGGGCATGCGGAATTTGGTAAAAAACGATTTTCTTAGAGGTGGTAACATGGACTTAAAACTCGGATCTTTGTTAAACATCTAACTAACAACCTAACTACGAGTTGCTAACTACTCGGTTAGGGGGTTATACCTTTCTTTTTCTCGAACTCCTTCGTCTTCAAGCTTCGATGGTCGTCCGAATCGGCTTCTCCCCGTCGTCTCCTTGCGCCGAAGATAGATCCACCTGAAAGCTTCAACCTTTGGCTCCTTCTTCGAACTTTGAAGAAACTAGTTCACTCGGTTTGCTAAACCTTGTGAACTAGAGTGAGTAGAGAAGAGTTTGTATGGAATTTTATCTATGGTTCTTGGTTCTCAACTCATGAGACAAGTGAACCATAGAGTCAAGAGAGGGAGCAAGAGGAATAGGGTGAGAGCAAGAGCAAGAGAGCTCAAAAACAAAGAGAGAGAAATGTCAAGCAAGAATGAGCCTCTCTTTTGTCTTTCAGCCTCTCATAATCCATAACCATCATAACTCATCATACCAATCAAGTGTTATGTGATGGTTGAAGCAACCATAGCCATATCATTTCATGCACTCATTTTGCACAAAGGAGCAAGCAAGCAAAAGTCTTTGCCATGAAATGATAGCTATGGTTATCATGATGGTCAACTAGTCAAGCCTAGTCAACCGGTCAACAAAGTCAACAAGTCAACAAAAGTCAACAAGTCAACAAAGTCAATCCCTCAACAACCATGTCACCATAATACTTAATTAATATAATTGTTAACCACATATCATATTCTCATTAGGGTTGAGCAAAAAGTCAATAGTCAACTGTCAACGGTCAACAACCCTAATGAGAATCCTCTGCCTCTGTCTCTCCGTCAACTGTGCATACACACCCGCATCCGCGTTCCGAGGAACACAAATGCATACTGGATAAATCCAATCCTAATAAGTACACTAGGATCTGGCTTAAACCAAAGCCCGCTAGTGTAAACTGTTCGGACACTGTACGTGCATAAGTGCACGGATGTGACCGAACCCTGTCGCAAAACCATGCGACCTGCCGCAAAACCATGCGACCTCTACTCTTTTGCCTAAAGGCGAAAAACTTTCTGTGTGGGACTCTAAAGACTCGACACTACGCTGGCAGTGGGTTTAACCACAGACCGCAAGCGGCACTAGCTGTGCGTAACGGTCCCCAGGTAGTGCCGACAAGAAGACTGACGAGGCGAAACCCATCTGAACTCCTACTGAGCCTGAATGTGACATTCTCCGTACAGTCCGGTCTGTTCGTCTGATACATCGCATGGCGGGCCTAGGGGGCGGTAAACGTCAGTCCCCTAATAGCGGTACAAGTCGTGTCGGAGCGAAGCCCAAAACACCCTGAGATAACACTGGAAGCCTACCAGTATATCTCGTTTGCCCTGGTCAGGGACTACTCGTGTAATGGCTCTCCTAGACACAGCGCGATGTCAACCCCCAATACCGGGAGAGACGAATCCTGTCTAACCGTCACTGCCTCCAAGTGCTTCGGGACTGCACCCAACTACTACCTGTTTGCACGACTCCTTTGAGCTGTGGTAGGGTAGTAACCAAAGTACAGTGGGAACACACTCGAGGCGAAGTGACAGTGTCAAGTCAGCGGACTAAGCTGTACTCATGTCACCTGGGAACTGATAACCGACGATAGGCATAATACCAACTAGTCAGTTCCCGACGAGTCCTGTCCAGTGTACTCGTAACCTAACGAGCACCTGCTTACTATCTCAAGTACGACGTACTGACGGTTGTGGGACAGACCGTCTCCCACACTGGGATGAGAAGCGCATGCGCTAGTCTACTCCGGAGTATCGATGCCCTGTCTCGATAGTCCTGCGACCAGGGACCTGCATAAGGATGTGCTTATAGATTACTCAGCCCCACTAGTGTGACTGCCATCACATCGCTGGTAATCAAGCAAAGATCCTAAGGGCTCCACTAATGTGTATAGGCGATATACTAAAATAAACACATGTACACATTGAAGCAGAAACAAACCAAGTAGCATACTACTATTTTGAGCAAGATTGTATATACAAGGTGAATATCCCAAGCTTCCATTAAGTAATATACAAACTAGTATGATACAGTAATGGTCTCTAGGGCATATACACTAACACAACTGTCTCTACGGTTTCCAACACGGGACGGTTATTTTTTATTAATTTTTTTTAAAATTCAAATATAATAATATCTTGTCCCTACCATTTCCACCGTATGGGCAAATATATGGCCCTACGGTGTGACCCGCAAGGGAAAAAGGAATTTTTTTTTAAATAGAAAAAACTGATAATATATATGCTCCTTCCGTTGGAACCGTAGGGACAAATAGACATTTTTAAATTTTTTTTAAAAATGTTGTCTTTTTTTTTATCCGCTATGTACACAATAATATATCATACATTATATCATATACCCAAATACAAAAATATATATCAATAAAATCTCTCGCATAATATATAACGAAATAAACAGACACAATACAAAATTACTCTAAATCATGATCATAGTCATCATATACAACCGATATCCAAAATATACACATGTCGCAAACTGATAATATCTTGTCATCCTACAAAAATATTAAAAAAATCACGGCTGGCTCGATATGGGTGCTCGATCTTCAAGTATCTGACGCATCTGGTGAAGCCGGTCCGCGCTGTAGCCCATGCACCACAAATGCTCTAGAATTAATATTATTATTTAAATTTAAAATCATGAACAAAATACAATCATGAAGATGTTAATTTATAAAGTTTATTTATAGCATGTTAATATGAAAAAAGTTGAGCACATGGTAAGTTAAAAACGTGGCAGAAGCTCGAGCACATACTTGTGTAGTAAGCTAAAACTCTAAAACTCATGCACTTGTTGGACCGGTAAAATTGGATATTTTATAAATGCATGATAATAGGTGCATCATTCATTTGGACCACCGTTACTGGAAAGAATGTGATGGAATTTCGCATCATAAGTAAGATGTTGATCCCAAATTACAACTTATATCAATTAATTCAATTCTCTTTGAACCCAGCTGTTCCGGCCAAAATTTTGGATCAAAATTTGTTGTTTCTTTTTATAGAGGACAATCCCTACGTGCAAAGCATGTAAGCACTCACATGCAGTACGGGCTTCAGACAGGAATAAATCTTATGATAGCACCCACGTGTTAAATAAGTGAGCACCCACGTGTTAAACACGTGAGTTTCCTTACCACATTCTTATGGCAGCGCTCACATGCAAACGTCGTTGCCATATATGTATATGGCAGCGCTCACGTGATATTCACATGAGCACCCCCAATTTAAAACGCTCTTATATGCTTGATAGAAATAAATTTATGTGATAGAATTAAATTCTATTTCGGAAATATTTTCACTGGTCTTTCTAATATGAAAAGGTCTTTCTCTAACAGAGAATCTTGAATTTAAAATCCAATGGAGATAAAATCTTCAATTAAACCATCTGATAGAATTAAATTTTATGTGGGAAATATTTCCCTAATCTTTCTAAAATAAAAAAATCTTCTCTGTTAAACAAAATCGTAACGACTCTATTTTAATGTACAGAAAATATTTAAAATTAATGTACAAATGGAGTATTTGTAAATCCTGACCACAAATTATAAATTTGATTTGTTTTTAAACAGTAAGAAAGCACATGTAGTTTATTAGTCAAACCTTGCATTGCTGTGACGTAACTCCTGTTTTCGAATCCCCCTTGCGACATGTTATTATTGCTGATTTTTCTTTTAAACTTTCCGTTCATGTCTAGCCTTTACCAAAACAATTGTTAATCTAATCTCTAATCGTGGTCGTGACTATCAATGAATTGATAGCGCGCCCGATTAGGATGTTAACTATTATTTTGATAAAGATTATAAACTTTATAGGACGTAAAAAGAGTTTAAGGATCTTAATTTGGACTTAGAATTGAAAAATTATGGATTAGCTAATTTTGTGATTGATTGGTATTGAATTACTAGTGTTGGATTCATAGAACCGTGTAATCCTTGTTTGGTTTGGAAAAAATAAGTGAGATTTGGATTTGAGGATTATAGAAAGAGATAGATTTTTTTAATAACATAAAGTACGTGGAATCCATGTGAACAGTGCCAAATCCATATAAATCCATAGTTTATTTTAGGATTCAAGAATCCAAAAAAATAATGGGCCCCTCACAAAATACAAGAAAATCCAAAACCACCAAAAATCCTACAACCAAATTCAAGAATCCAAACAGTGTCAAATCCTATTATAATCCTGCAACCAAATAGCCCCTAAAGTTGCTCTCCAAAACTTAGCTAATTATTAAAACACCTCCCCAAATATATGGTAATTACTAAAACACCCTCAAAAATTAAAAAAATTCACTTAAAGCATCCCGATGGCCTAAAAAGAGCATTTTTAAGAATATCCATTTAACTCCTTATAGCATATAAAGTTAATGGTTCATTTACAATTATCTTTTAATTAATTTTACATTAAACTTTGTTTATTTTATAATTAAGATAATTTTAAAATCAAAATTAAGAATGATTCTCCTTCTTCCTCATCACTTTCGCTTCTTCTTCTTCTACTTCTTCTCTTTTCTAGATTTGGTTAAACATGAAAAATTGATAAAGATAACGATAATTGAGTATGATGAGGAAGATGGTGATTTGAACAAATGAGGGCTGATGTTTGATTTGGTCGGAGGGTAGGAGCGAAAAGGGATAGGTTAGGATTTAGTTAACTAAAAATTTAATTATTAATTCTTTTGTTATGGGTTAAAAAATAAAGAAGAAAATTTAATGGATGAAAACCGTGCTAAAACCGGTTTTACTGATTGTGTAAAGTTTCCAGCTTTAGCGACTGTTTAAAGTTTTAGAAGATGTTTTAGTAATTAGCAAGTTTCGGGGGATGTTTTAATAATAAGCTAAGCTTTGGGGCATTTTAGTAAAACCCCCCTATATTAAACTTCTGATCTAATACTTTAGGCCAACTTTGATGAAATAATAAAAAGATGTATAAAAGTAAACAGCTTAACATAAGATATGAAATTGAAAGAACGACGTAGTTATTTGCAACTTCCTAGTTCAACTTATATTGGTAAACAACCACTACTACAAATAAGGCCTGTCCCAGTGGTTAGAACCGTAGGGCAAAGCACCGCCTAGAACCATAGAGACAAAAATTGCATCCGTAGGTTAAAACGCCGTAGGGGCAAGTTTCTGCCCCTACGGAAGAAACTTTGCCCCTACGGATATCACCGTAAGTGCAACTGTCTCTACGGTTTCCAACGCAGGGACGGTTATTTTTTATTAATTTTTTTTTTAAAATTTAAAAATAATAATATTTTGTCCCTATCATTTCCCCCGTGTGGGCAAATATATGGCCCTACGGTGTGACCCGTAAGGGCAAGAGGAATTTTTTTTAAAACAGAAAAAACCGATAGTATATATGCTCCTTCCGTTGGAACCGTAGGGGAAAATAGACATTTTTAATTTTTTTTAAAAAAATGTTGTCTCTTTTTTTTATCCGCTATGTACGCAATAATATATCATACACTATATCATATACCAAAACAAAAAAATATAAATCAATAAAATCTCACGCATAATATATAACGAAATAAACAGACACAATACAAAATCACTCTAAATCATGATCATAGTCATCATATACAACAGATATCCAAAATATACACATGTCGCAAACTGATAATATCTTGTCATCCAACAAAAATATTAAAAAAATCACTGCCGGCTCGATATGGGTGCTCGATCTTCAAGTATCTGACGCATCTGGTGAAGCCGGTCCGCGCTGTAGCCCATGCACCTCAAATGCTCTAGAATTATTATTATTATTTAAATTTAAAATCATGAACAAGATACAATCATGAAGATGTTAATTTATAAAGTTTATTTAAATAAGATGCTTGTGTATCAATAGCATGTTAAATTCTCTTAAATTGCGCCCCCAACACATAAAATCCTTACAAAATTATTTAAACTTTAGATGATAAGTTTCTTACTCTTAAGAAGCGGTACAAATTTCTAAAACTAATTTATTTCCCCCTTAATCACAGCACCGAAAATATAATATGAAAAAAGCTGAGCACATGGTAAGTTAAAAACGTGGCAGAAGCTCGAGCACATACTTGTGTAGTAAGCTAAAAGTCTAAAACTCATGCACTTGTTGGACCGGTAAAATTGGATATTTTATAAATGCATGATAATAGGTGCATCATTCATTTGGACCACCGTTACTGGAAAGAATGTGATGGAATCTAGCACCATAAGTAAGATGTTGACCCCAAATTACAGCTTATATCAATTAATTCAATTCTCTTTGAACCCAGCAGTTCCGGCCAAAAAAATTTGGATCAAAAATTGCTGTTCCTTTTTATAGAGGACAACCCCCTGAAGGGTCCCGCCAGCGCCCCGGCCATGAAACGGTGGCCAAAATGCGGAATAAAAATTTCTAAACTGGCGCTACCGTTACCCGATTTCCGGATCGATCTTAAACCCTAAACTAGCAAATTAAAATAAGAGTTAGAATTGTTATACCGAGTTGATCCAAGTCCTTCGGTCTTCATTCCAAGCTCCTAGCGGTTCTTTGATGATGTTTGGTTTCCGATCTTCCTTCATCTCCGATGATCCACCCGAGAGAAACGGCGCAAACTACAATCTCGTCGAACGAGATAACCGACGCTCCAAAGTCGCTAGCGATGGAGAGTGGGGGTGTAGTAGTGTGTCACTATATTTTCTCTCATCCCTTGATCTGAAGAGAGCATCCATAGATGATGAATGAAGGTGAGGGAATGAACTTTGGCATGAACAAAAATGGTTAAGGGCTTTGTGTGAATGAGAGAGTGAGAGAGTGAGATTGTATGTAAATTAATCATCCAACCCCAAAAAGAAAATGAACCCCACCCCTTCTCCAAAGTGGCCGGCCCCTCTCCTCCTCTCATTTCCAAGAAAAGAAAAAAATAACCAAAGTCAAAATCCAATAAACAAATGAACCGTACTTTGTTCCATGTCCATGCCACCTCACACCCTCCACCTCATTATAAAAAACCAATGAATTTCCTAAAAAGGAAAATCAATAATGAGGTGGCAATTTTTATAGAAGCTATTCCGTATAAAATACGGAATACTTTCCGGTACATGTATCGAAATACATATACGCGTATTCATACCAAAATACGAATAGCCGAGAGAAAAAAATAGTGAAAAATAATACAAGAATACATATATATATATAAATACATATGTAAATTATTAAATCAAAACCTAATTTAATAAACTGGCTTAATCCTAAGCCGCTAGTATTATCAACCGTCCAATTAAAGTCTGCGCAGCAAGTGCACATATTTAATCGGACATCTGTATGTATCAACATACCTCATGTACACCATATCGCCTGAACCGTGAAAAGCCACTGTGTGGGACTCTAAAGACTCGTCAATATGCTGACAGTGGGTTTAACCACAAGCTCGTCAGCGACACTAGCTGTACGTAACGGCTACCCAGGTATTGAGCGAAAGGGAGGCCGACAAGCAAACTCATGCAGAACCCCTACTGAGCCTGACAGTGACAATATCCGTACAGTCCGGTCTGTTCGTCTAAGAGTATCGCATATCGACTCTAGGGGGGTGGATAAAGTCAGACCCCTAACAACGCGATATTTAGTGCCGGCATGTAACCCATCACCGCCTGAGAAACTATCGATCCTGGATCGGTAATTCTCGTTCACCATGGCCATGGATTTCTGGTGATGGCCACCCGTACACAATGCAACATAAACCCTCAATACCGGGAGAGACGAATCCCCGACGATCCGATCACTGCCTCCATGTGGCTCGGGACCGTACCCAACTAAAACCTATTTGCACGACTCCTTTGAGCCGTGGTAGGGTAGTAATCAAAGCACAGTGGGAACTCACATGAGACAAATGACGATCTCAGGTCGACGGACTAACCTGTACACATGTCACCTGCGAACTGCTATCTGACAATAGGTATAATACCAACTAGCAGGTTCCCAGCGAGTCCGTCCAGTGTACTCATATCCCAATGAGCACCTGCATACTATCTTAGGTGAACAAACTAACACCAATGGCTTGTGAGACCTGGCCACCGCCTCTCGTCGGGGTCTCGATCAGTATGCACTAGTCTACACTGGAGTATCGATACCCGGTCTCGATACTCCTACGACTAGGGACATTTAAAGATGTGCTTATAGACCCCAGCTCCCACATATATGATCGCCATCATAATACTGGCAGTCAAGCAAGAATCCTATGGGCTCTATCAACATGTACATGATGATAAAGGCAAACCAGATAGCATACTATCATCTTGAGTAAGACTGTTTTATCGGTATAGGTCCCCACTCAATCATCATAATCACAAGTCCGCGACTATGATAATTGCCTTGAGGGCACTATAGCCAACAATCTCCCACTTGCACTTAAGGCCAATTATTACGATGTCGCATACTCACAGTCCGTTTGATACCGAACACCCAACTTCTGTACTAATCAGTTTCGCAAAGCCTTTTTTCGAAAATGTTTGCGTTCGAGAAATAGCCTCTGTGAGTGGATCCGCTCCAATGTTTCTTTCTGTATCTCTCCATGTCTCAACTTCGTGGAGAAAACTATCTCCCGAAATGAGCAATACTTGTCTTAGAATTTGTCTGGATATCTGATGGGACCCAGTTCATAAACGAACTCGAAATCCAGCAAACCTCATAGACAGTATCATCCACTGAATTTAATCAGTATACTGCGCCATGCCTTTCCTCAGTATCCGCTTGGACCACCTGTCCAACATACTGTCCCTCAAATGAGGGAAAAACTATAACTCTGACAGTCACTCTGTCATCCAGGTCACCTTGGAAGCCTGAAATGATAACCATCTCCTGAAAGAGGCTGCCGTAATCATTGTTAGTGTATATGCCCTAGAGGCCATTACTGTATCATACTAGTTTGTATATTACTTGATGGAAGCTTGGGATATTCACAGTTGTATATACAATCTTGCTCGAAATGGTAATATGCTACTTGGTTTGTCTCTACTTCAATATGTGCATGTGTTTCTTTTAGCATATTGCTGATATACATATTAGTAGAGCCCTTAGGATCTTTGCTTGATTACCAGGGTTGTGATAGCGCTCGCACTCATGGGAGCTGGGTAATCTATAAGCACATCCTTATACAGGTCCCTGGTCGTTGGACTATCGAGACAGGGCATCGATACTCCGGAGTAGACTAGTGTATGCGCTTCTCATCCCAGTGTGGGAGACGGTCTGTCCCACAGCCGTCAGTACGTCGTACTTGAGATAGTATACGGGTGCTGGTTAGGTTACGAGTACACTGGACAGGACTCATCGAGAACTGTTGGTTGGTAGTATACCTATCGTCAGTTATCAGTTCCCAGGTGACATGAGTACAGCTTAGTCCGTTGACTTGACACTGTCACTTCGCCTCGAGTGTGTTCCCACTGCACTTTGATTACTATCCTACCACAGCTCAAAGGAGTCGTGCAAACAGGTAGTTTTTGGGTGCAGTCCCGAAGCACTTGGAGGCAGTGACGGTTAGACAGGATTCGTCTCTCCCGGTATTGGGGGTTGACATCGCGCTGTGTCCAGAAGAACCATTACACGAGTAGTCCCTGGCCAGGGCAAGCGAGATATACTGGTAGGTTTCTAGTGTTATCTCAGGGTGTTCTGGGCTACACTCCGACACGACTTGTACCGCTATTAGGGGACTGACGTTCACCGCCCCCTAGGCCCGCCATACGATGTATCAGACGAACAGACCGGACTGTACGGAGACTGTCACATACAGGCTCAGTAGGAGTTCAGATGGGGTTCACCTCGTCAGTCTTCTTATCGACATCTACCTGGGGACCGTTACGTACAGCTAGTGCCGCTTGCGGTCTGTGGTTAAACCCACTGCCAGCGTAGTGTCGAGTCTTTAGAGTCCCACACAGAGAGCTATTCGCCTTTAGGCAAAATGAGTAGAGGTCGCATGGTTTTGCGACAGGGTTCGTTCACATCCGCGCACTTGTGCACGTTTGCTGTCCGGACAGTTTATACTAGCGGGCTTTAGTTTAAGCCGGATCCTAGTATATGATTTGGGATTGGTTTTTCTCATTGTATTCGTGTTTCTCGGATCACGAATGCGGGTGCGTATGCACAGTTGTTTGAGACATAGGGAGAGGACCTTGATTAGGGTTAATGGCTATTGTCATTTTTATTAACCCTAATGCTTATGTGTGTATTATAGTTAATTGATAATTAGTTTAATAATTGTGCATGGTTATGGTTGTTGACCATTTGACTTCCTTGACTTGTTGACCTACGTTGACACTTTGACCATCATCATTTCTTTTGGAAGATGCTTTTTGATCCTTGCAAATTGAAATGATAATGGTCATGTCATGATTAACCATGACAATTATCTAGCTAATTATTTAATTAAAATAATATACACATATTAGTGTGAATGGCTCACATTATTCTCATTCTATCATTTCATTTCTCTCTCTTGTTCTTCCTCTCCCTCAAGCTCTCCCCTCTCATGTGTTGAGAAACACTTGAGCTTGAGAAAAACCCTCTCTTGATCATCTCTACTCTCATCTAGGGTTGAAGAACTAGCACTTCTTGAACCCTAGTCACTTCTAGCTTGGAGTTGAAGCCAAAGGTTGAGGCTTTCGGGTGGATCTTTCTTTGACGGGAGAAGACGACAAGGTGACCTCCTTCCACTACTCCAAGGAGCAAGGAGAGAAGGACATAAAGACCAAAGGTATAACCTTTCTAGCACTTAGCTAGTTTCTAGTTAGCTTTAGCAAGTTTTTGTTTAGCAAAGATCCTTCATAGTGTAGTCCATGTTGCCTAAACTCATAAAAATCCAATTTTTATTCCGTTTTCCGCCTCCCCGCAAGTACCGGGGTGGGCAACGTGGACTTACAGTGGTATCAGAGCCTAATTAAACATAAACTAGCTTGGTAGTGAAGTGTAACGAAGTTCGAAACCGAAAAATCCAAAAACCGAGTTTTCAAAAACCCTAGTTTCTGTTAAAAAATTTTCTGGTAAAAACAAAATTTGTTATACTCCAAAAATCGTCTCAGGGTTTTTTAAAGAAAACCACCAAACCCGGGCCAGTGATTCGTCTAAACCGCCGCGTTTCCGTGGCAATAGAAGGCTATTGCCGCGGAACCGCCGCCGTTAGGACTCTTCACTGAGTCGAATTTGGTGCAGTTTTCTTGTGGATTGGTTTTAGGATTTTTGAGATATGTTATATGTGCCCAAATTTTCCAGAATAGAAATTTATTTTTGGGGTCCTCTAAATCCGTATTTTTTTCCGAACTTCACTACACTTTGACTATAACGGTTATATCTGTGATGTTTGTATGTATTGAACGTCGGCTAATCGCTATATGTCGATTAGTCGGGGTTATACATATCTGTGATCTGTGATTGATACTGGTTTGTGTATATGAATGGGTTGGATTGTCGCGGGTGAATTGCCGGGGTGGATGTGAGATGAGTGTTGCTTTTCTTTCATTCATTTGTAATATGTAAATTGATGTAATATTATTATTTGTATGGCCGCACAACCGGGTCGGGGTTGTAGCCATCATTGTATAATTCTTTTTACTGTTTTTGCTCCTAGGATAGACCCATGGAAGGGGTGCACAAACTACCGGGTATCTCGAAGTGCCGAGTGGCCTACTCACGGTGGTGAGGGAGGCTGCTTCGCTTCGGGTACTTGGCGGGTAGTTTGCTGCACCCGTAGAGGTCTTGGGTGGGGTATTTGGCTATTCACCACGACCGTGTAATCCGCTTTTCGTTGCAGGCTCGAACGGATTGCGGATTCCTAGTATATCCAATGTATTCATCTGTGATCTGTAATGTCTATCATTGCTATATATTTATATACGATAACTATTTAGGCGTTGCTTATGTTTTACAGCCGCGCTAGCCCAGCCCCCGCTCTGTCGTTAGTTAAGTAACCTAACGGGTGATGACGGGGCCCCGTGGCGAATGCGAATGGCATAAGCGTACGTCATATTTTGGTTGTTTTCTGCAATGGTAGGATTAAATGATGGGACGCATTAAAAGAACTAATGCAAGAAAATAAACCAAGCAAAAGTCGATTGGAACACTTTGAAAACCACTCGGTTCTTTTCAAAACTAAACTTTTAAACGCGGAGCTTGAACCACTCCTTTTTAAAAGCTATCTCGTTCCATCGATTATATCAAGTTCACTACGTTCACGGTTTCGCCAAAACCATCCGTAGCCCTCCATCATTTCGGTTAAATATTCGGTAGTATTCAAGCTATGTATTTTGACCTCACGCCAAGGCATAGTGATTGGTAGCTGCCGGATATTTATCTGTTGCATAGATAGAATGCGTTGGTTTGAGACAGTCGTACTGCCGTTTTGGCCTACGTCAAGGGTAGGTACGGGTGGGTTCAAATTAACCAGGATAATGATGGGAAGAACTTGACATGTGACTTATGACATTTTGACCTCACGCCAAGGTCATAAGAGCATGGGGCAAAAATCCACATCGGGAGTTTCATAAGTACTGAAACTTGCTAGCGCTGCATACCATTTGGAGTGTGATGATTCTGCTAGGATTCCTTCGGTTTTATCACGCGATGATATTTGGATCCCGATCCTACTGTGAGTATATGCTACTCCTCGGGAAAACTCTCACTTAACGATCAATGCTATAAACTTAGTAGGTGTCTATAAAGGTGTTAGCGGGGCTACGCCCACAGGGAAAAGGGTTACTTAATTAAGGAACTTCGCGAAAGCGTTGGAAAACCTCCCTCGAAGTACCGACACTGGCCTGGCTGAACGGTTAAGCAAGTATTGTACGGTGAGATTGATCCTGACTAATCCTTTCTTTACGGTTTGAGAAGGGATTCGAGAGACAGTGGGAGCCATCCAGTTTAGACAAACTAAAAACCACTCTAAACTTGCAAGAGCATCATGCTAAAGTGATTCTTTTCTCTCTCCTAATTGCAGCGACCATTCAACATGACCGGACTTAAGTTATTACTAGATAAAAATATACTGACAGGGCCAAACTACAAAGATTGGCTCAGGAATGTCAAGATGGCAATCACTTATAACAAGTTGGGGTATGTACTTACCACCAAAGCTCCCCCTGTCCCAGTCCCACCTCCAGCGTCGCGGATGTAGATATCCGTAAGACATGGGAGATAGATTGCGCGAGGGCCAGATGCCTCGTACTAGCCTCGATGGACAACGAACATCAGAGGAGGCACGAGAATATGGACTTAGAGTCCATATTTCTTCATACAAAAGAACTGTATGGAGAGCAGTCTCGTATCGCAAGATACGAAGTGTCGAAGAAGCTTTTTTCGGCAAGGTTGGCCGTCGGATCATCGGTAGCGGAACACGTGTTTAAGATGATTGGCTACATTGAGGAGCTCGCGGACCTTGGGACCACGTTGGAGAATGAACTCTATACTGATTTGATTCTCCAGTCCCTTCCTTCCACTTACGCCCAGTTCATTCTTAACTTCAACATGCAAGGAAAGGAGGTTGAACTTTCTGAACTTCTGAACATGTTGAGGACTGCTGAGGGCACCCTACAGAAGGGTAGGGAGACATCCACTTTGTTTGTAGGAGGATCTTCCTCTTCTAGGTCCAGGGCGAAAGCCAAGGGCAAGAAGAAGAAAGCCCCCGCCAAACCAAGAGGCGGTGTCGGTAAAGTGGATACGAAGGGAAAAGGAAAAGCAACAAAGATAGCGGGGAAGCTAGTGGGGAAGGAAGAATGCTTCTATTGTCACAAAAGTGGTCACTGGAAACAGGATTGCAAGGCTTGGAAGGCCAGAACACAGGATTTGAAGCGAGTTGCAGCTTCAGCTTCAGGTGTGTATGTTATTGAAAACTGTCTATCAATAAACTTTACATCCTGGGTATTGGATACCGGATCAGGATCTCATATCTGTAATTCTTTGCAGGCGTTGAGAAAGCGTAGAGTTTTGAAGGCAGGTGACATGACCCTCAGAGTTGCGAACGGTGCTAGCATGGATGCTGAGGCCGTGGGGGACTATCACCTGAGATTGTCGGATGGACATTTTTTGGTTTTGCGTAGTTGTTATTATGTACCAAATGCAACCTGTAATATCATTTCTGTATCTTTATTGTCTAAAGAAGGTTATGAATTTGCATTTGTAAGTAATGTAGTGAACATTCACCTTAATCAAGTTTTGATTGGGTCAGCTACATTAAACAACGGTATATACGTGTTAAACCAACCACAGATTTTCAATGTCCAGAATACACACAAAAGAAAGTCTCCAGAAATCGATAAAACTTTCTTATGGCATTGTAGACTGGGTCACATCAATGAGAGAAGGTTGACTAAGTTACATGCAGAAGGATATTTGGATCCGTTCGAATATCAATCGTATGCAACTTGTCAATCCTGTCTCAAAGGAAAGATGACAAAGACTCCGTTCACTGAACACGGAGAAAGAGCGAGCGAGCTCTTGGGACTCGTACACAGCGACGTGTGCGGTCCAATGTCTATACATGCGCGAAGCGGTTATTCTTACTTCATTACTTTTACGGATGATTTCTCAAGATTCGGACATGTCTTCTTGATGAAGCATAAATCCGAAGCTTTTGATAAGTTCCAGGAATATAAGAATGAAATAGAAAAACAAACAGGCAAAAGTATCAAGGCACTGAGATCTGATCGAGGTGGTGAATACTTGAGTGCCGAGTTCCTGGGTTACTTAAAAGAGAATGGAATTCTCTCTCAGCTTACTCCTCCATACACTCCGCAACATAACGGTGTATCGGAGAGACGGAACCGAACCCTATTGGATATGGTACGGTCCATGATGAGTAACGCTGAGTTACCGCGGTCGTTCTGGGGATATGCGCTAGAAACAGCTGCATCCCTTTTGAACCGTGTTCCCACTAAGACTGTGCCTACCACACCATATGAGTTATGGAGTGGGAAGAAACCCTACCTTCAATACCTGAAGATTTGGGGATGTCCAGCTTATATCAAAAAGCAGCATACGGACAAGCTCGAGGCACGCTCAGTACTATGCAAGTTTGTGGGATACCCAAAGAACTCCAGGGGGTATCTTTTCTATTACGCAGAGGAATAAAAAGTCCTTGTTTCTCGTAATGCCCATTTTCTGGAACATCAGTTCTTAGAAAAAGAAATAAGTGGGAGCGCAATAGAACTGGAAGAAATTCCAGAACCACAAGCTATTACTGAAAGCTTAGTAGAACCAGAGGGTTCGAAAGATCAGGACATTCCCACGCCACTCCGCAGGAGTAGTAGGCAGTCTCATCCGCCTAAGAGATACTACGGTTTTCTCATTGACGGGGATAGAGAGGATTGCATCATAGATTGTGATGAGCCTACTAGCTTCCAGCAGGCCATTCAGAGCGTCGACTCGGTAAAATGGCTGGATGCAATGCGGACCGAGATGGAGTCCATGTACACCAACAAAGTATGGACGTTGGACATTGCTCCAGACGGGGTAAAACCTGTAGGATGCAAGTGGATCTTCAAAAGGAAGATTGGTGTAGATGGACAGGTTGAGACCTATAAAGCTAGACTAGTTGCAAAGGGTTTTCGTCAGCGACCTGATTTGGACTATGACGAAACCTTTTCCCCAGTAGCTATGCTGAAATCCATTCGGATCCTTCTTGCTATTGCTGCCTTCCACGATTATGAGATTTGGCAGATGGACGTAAAGACAGCTTTTCTAAATGGTCATTTAGAGGAGTGTGTCTATATGGACCAGCCGGAGGGTTTCATTCAGGGTGGGAGCAGCGGAAAGGTATGCAAGTTGCTCAAGTCCATTTATGGACTAAAGCAGGCATCGCGGAGTTGGAACATCTGTTTTGATGAGACGGTCAAGGAATTTGGCTTTATCAAAAATCCAGATGAACCATGCAACTATTGTAGATTTGTAGCGAGAACTGTAGTATTCCTCGTTTTATACGTAGATGACATTCTCTTAATAGGAAATGACATTCCTATGCTACAATCTATCAAGGGGTTCTTGTCACACAGGTTCTCCATGAAAGACCTGGGTGATGCCTCATACATTCTGGGTATCCGGATCTACCGTGACAGATCCAAGAGGATATTAGGACTTTCGCAGTCCAGGTACATCGACACCATACTGAAGAGATTCAGTATGGAAGATTCCAAGCGCGGTAATCTACCGGCTTGTCACGGGATCACCCTCTCTAAAGAGATGTCTCCCAAGACTGATTTGGAGAGGGATCGCATGTCTATTATACCCTACGCTTCTGCGGTAGGCTCTATAATGTATGCGATGTTGTGTACCAGACCGGATGTGGCTTATGCACTGAGTGTGGTAAGCAGGTATCAGTCAAACCCTGGGGAGAAACATTGGATAGCAGTAAAGAACATTCTCAAGTACCTGAGAAGGACTAAGGAGATGTTCTTGGTGTATGGCGGAAAAGACCTGCAGATTGAGGCCTTTGCTGACTCCAGCTTCCAGAGTGACAAGGATGATTCCAAGTCTATGTCGGGTTTTGTCTTTACCCTCAATGGAGGGGCGGTGTGTTGGAAGAGCTCCAAACAGGAAACCGTTGCTGACTCGACTATGGAAGCGGAATACATCGCTGCATCTGATGCCGCAAAAGAAGCTGTCTGGATGAGGAAGTTCTTGAAAGAACATCAGGTGGTTCCGTCCATTGTTGACCCAATACCTCTGTATTGCGACAACAACGGGGCTATAGCTTTACCGAAGGAACCCAGGTCCCATCAGAAATCCAGACACATCTTAAGGCGGTATCACCTGATCAGGGAGATCGTGGATCGCCAGGAGATCGAGGTCCGGAGAGTTGCATCAGAGGATAACACAGCAGATCCATTCACCAAGGCCTTGCCCCAGACTCAGTTCGAGCGGCTGATCGAGATGATAGGTCTTCGATACGCCACTACATGGCCTTAGTGCAAGTGGGAGATTGTTAGTGTATATGTCCTAGAGGCCATTACTGTATCATACTAGTTTGTATATTACTTGATGGAAGCTTGGGATATTCACAGTTGTATATACAATCGTGCTCGAAATGGTAGTATGCTACTTGGTTTGTCTCTACTTCAATATGTGCATGTGTTTCTTTTAGCATATCGCTGATATATATATTAGTAGAGCCCTTAGGATCTTTGCTTGATTACCAGGGTTGTGATGGCGCTCGCACTCGTGGGAGCTGGGTAATCTATAAGCACATCCTTATACAGGTCCCTGGTCGTTGGACTATCGAGACAGGGCATCGATACTCCGGAGTAGACTAGCGTATGCGCTTCTCATCCCAGTGTGGGAGACGGTCTGTCCCACAGCCGTCAGTACGTCGTACTTGAGATAGTATACGGGTGCTCGTTAGGTTACGAGTACACTGGACAGGACTCGTCGGGAACTGTTGGTTGGTAGTATACCTATCGTCAGTTATCAGTTCCCAGGTGACATGAGTACAGCTTAGTCCGTTGACTTGACACTTTCACTTCGCCTCGAGTGTGTTCCCACTGCACTTTGATTACTACCCTACCACGGCTCAAAGGAGTCGTGCAAACAGGTAGTTTTTGGGTGCAGTCCCGAAGCACTTGGAGGCAGTGACGGTTAGACAGGATTCGTCTCTCCCGGTATTGGGGGTTGACATCGTGCTGTGTCCAGGAGAGCCATTACACGAGTAGTCCCTGGCCAGGGCAAGCGAGATATACTGGTAGGTTTCCAGTATTATCTCAGGGTGTTCTGGGCTACACTCCGACACGACTTGTACCGCTATTAGGGGACTGACGTTCACCGCCCACATAGGCCCGCCATGCGATGTATTAGACGAACAGACCGGACTGTACGGAGACTGTCACATACAGGCTCAGTAGGAGTTCAGATGGGGTTCACCTCGTCAGTCTTCTTATCGACATCTACCTGGGGACCGTTATGTACAGCTAGTGCTGCTTGCGGTCTGTGGTTAAACCCACTGCCAGCGTAGTGTCGAGTCTTTAGAGTCCCACACAGAGAGCTATTCGCCTTTAGGCAAAATGAGTAGAGGTCGCATGGTTTTGCGACAGGGTTCGTTCACATCCGCGCACTTGTGCACGTTTGCTGTCCGGACAGTTTATACTAGCGGGCTTTGGTTTAAGCCGGATCCTAGTATATGATTTGGGATTGGTTTTTCTCATTGTATTCATGTTCCTCGGATCACGAATGCGGGTGCGTATGCACAGTTGTTTGAGACATAGGGAGAGGACCTTGATTAGGGTTAATGGCTATTGTCATTTTTATTAACCCTAATGCTTATGTGTGTATTATAGTTAATTGATAATTAGTTTGGTTCTATTGAATCTTCAGTAATCGTTTGTGGTTCTGGAATAACTTCCAGTTCTACCATACTCCCACTTTTGTTTTCTGGAAAAATCCATTTTATTAAAACTGTGGCGAGTCAAGAACAATATAAGTACTGATCTTCCTGATGGTAGAAAATTATCCCTCGTCAAAGCCCGGGATAACCCACAAACTGCCATTACTGAAACGTGCCTTGAGTTTATCTGGATTCTGGTTTTAAGCATCAGCCGGACAACTCCCTATACCTTAACATCGTTAAGATATAAATTGATTCTATATAAATCTAATATAGAAACAAAAGCACTAATATAATTTGAACCAGATTCAAAATCATGCGCCGTCTCCAGTGCATATCAACCAAATGGAAAGAGGACAATCAGCATTACTCATCTAGGAGTGCATCCACATATGAGTAATCCGAAAGAGAAGCAAGTTCTCAAAACCATTACTATCAGAGGAATACCAAACACAAGTATTTACATTTTCGACTTCATCGAGGAATCCTGATACTTCCAACAAATGGTTCTCTACTTTATTTTTTTACCTATAACTTCTCTATATCTGGACTTTGCATTTCAACGAAATACTTGTCCAGAACTGGAGAAGTCACAAAGAATATAGTATGAGTACCAACCTCATTGTCCAAATGGACGCTGGATAACATACAATACTTTGTACAAGTCCACTGAGTTCAACAACTCAAACCCTGTGCGTCGTAGGTTGAAAAACTGTACTATGCTTAAGAAGAATTACACCGCTGTTGAATGCACCTTACCTAATCACCAACTGATATAGGTAAATTTCATAGACACAATATCAAAAAGTTATATCTCACTTTATAAAATAAATGTACAGATATATCAGTTTGAAATTGGTGCATAAAAACGGATATTCAAAACCAAATGTTTGCCATCCGGCAAAATCCAGATGATTTCCTCAAATATCACCAATTACAACGAATTCCGATATAATGAGGATCTAATCACCCAATTCCTAATATCTTACTCCCACTCACCATCCGTAATAACAGGCAGATGTGAGAAACTGATCTGGTAAATACATACCCTGGAGTTAGATTCCAATTGGGAAAACAGTTTTTAATTAACCACAGTGAAACTGAAACATGAAAATGTTTCAAAAGGGCTTAACTGGTATTCCCAGTAACGCCTCTTTTATTAACCTGAATCATGACAATAACCATATACTTACCTGCCCTCACTACAATCCCTTTATTATGTCATTACTTATTACCTTCTGTACACCTCCTTTACGCTAATTGGTTTTCTTCATTCCCTACCCTTCGCCACCAGCCTAAGGTTTGGAAGAAGACTATCCAATAAGCGCAATATGTGTACTCTCCTAATCCTAGGAGCCCTCGCAACCTGAGAGAAGGTAAAGAGAGAAGACATCTGAATAATCCTATTCTTTTTCTCCTGAACCAGAATCCATCCTCGAAAAAGTTCCTTCGAGTTCGTATGTAACTATACGATAGATTTATCCAATGGAAGTGGATATCTATAGTGATACGGAGTGTCCTAGAGAAATGCAAAGTGGATGTAGGATTGGCAGGGGTATACCTGGTTTCGTCGTAAATGATGGTGATCATAATTTTCTTTGCCACTATTCTAATCCATTTATATGTCTTTACTTATTACCTTCTGTACACCACACTTAAGCTTAATTGGTTTTCTTCCTTCCCTACCGTTCGACACCCGCTTATGGTTTTGAGGAAGACTATCCAATAAGCTCAATAGGTGTACCCTCTCCTAATCCTAGGAACCCTTACAACCTGAGAGAAAATAAAGAGAAAAGACAACCGAATAATCCTATTTAATCTCTCCAGAACCAGAATCCATCCTCGAATCAGATCCTTCGATTTCGTATATAACCATACGATGGATTTATCCAATGGAAGTGGACGTTCGTAGTGATACGAGGTGTTCTGGAGAAATACAAAGGTGATATAGAAGTGGCAATGATGTATGCGACACCGTAACATTCCAAAAGCCAAAGTGTTTTTAGAAGGTTCGGTCAACTTGGTTTATGAGTTTTAGTCAAGGGTCGGGTGATAGTCGCAGCCAGAGAGAGAGAGAGAGAAGAAACACTCAGTGTGCACTCTAACCTAGATCAGAATGGTTAATCATTTTATCTAATCTGGATGGCTCCCACTGTTTCCTCGAATTCTCCTCCAAACCCAAAAGGAGAATTAGTCGGAATCACCCGAGGAGTAATCCTACTCATCAGTGGGAATCGGGATCCAACTATCATCGCATGAAAACTTGATGGAAGCCACTCAAGTCACCACACTCCAGAAGGTATGCGCAAGCCTGGCAAGTTTCCTGTATGTTTGAAACTCCCGATGTGTGTTTTTACCCCTAGGACCCAAGTGACCTTGACACAGTCAACAAATCAAAGAGTCATAGTCAAGTTCAACCCGTCATTATCCAGGATTGCATTAACCCACCCGTACGAGCCCTTGACACAGTCAACAAGGCCGTACAACTGTCCTAACCAATCGCATTAATATGCCACAAACAAGCACAACTTAGCTACCGCACACTACGCCTTGACACAGTCAACAAACGCAACACGAATACTAAGCAATACTTGTAAGAAATGACGGAGGGTTACGGCTGGTTTTTGGTGAAAAACCTTTAATGTAATGAACTTGATCTCGTTGAAGGAATCCAAGTGGTTTTACAAATATATAGTGGCGAAGACTTTTGCTAAAGAGGTCACTCCCGGTGAAGGGATCTCGGCTCTTTCCCCGTCGAATGAGGTGCAGGATATCCCAAACTGAATACCACGATGCAAAGCAAAAGTAATCGACTATAGTAAAGTTATTACATCGACGCAAACTTTTACCTAAGGGGTCACTCCCGATGAAGGGATCTCGGCCCTTGCCTCGTCGAGTGAGGTGCAGGATATTCCAAAATGAATACCACGATGCAAAGTAAAAGTGTACGTCTGTAATGTCAGTTTTTTAAAAACTTGGTTCCAACAACATCATATATAGGTTTGTTTTATCTTTACATTGATAAGAATCTATGCAGTCCTATCAATTAATCAAACCAGAAAAGAACGAAAATAAAATGTACGTATATGCCATCCGCATTCGCCACTGGGTCCCGTCATCACCCGTTAGGTTACTTAACTAACGACAGAGCGGGGACTGGACTAGCGCGGGTGCAAAACATATACAACATCTACTAGTATATATATATATATATAATAATCGTCCCATGCATGATATAAGCAACATCACAGAAACATCACAGAATGGTGGATAATCTGGAGCCCCGGGTTCCCTGTCGTATGGATGGCATGTGCAATGAAACCTAGACCCCTACGAGCGCGAAAAGTTACCCGCCAAAACCAGAAGTGAGGCAGCCCCCTTCAGCAACGTGAATGGACCACCCAGCACTTCACGGAATCCAGTAACTTGAGCACCCCTCCTGGGTCACCTATACGCCCTACGAGTGCGGCGAACAGCCCGCTAATTCTAGAGTAAGGTCCCCTCCGTTCCAACGCCATGAGATGCGGACCAGTTGCCCTCTAGAATCCGATTATTCGTGCACCCCACCGCGGGGTAATCCTAGTACAGAAAAGAAAATAATATACAAGGGTGACATCGACCTCAGCCCGGTCGTGCCCCAAAAGAATAATATACAAACTGGCAGTGACGGCAGTCCACATGTCGGACGCTCGTCCCGCAATATCAAATGTACAAATGAAATAAAACTGTACTAACATTGCACCATAGCTATCCACCACGACGATCCAACCAACATCACAGCACATCACAGAACATCAACGTGAATGTCACGTTCGCAAACCCGTCTAAAAGACATATAGCAATTAGACTAGTTTACCGATCAAATGACATTCACGGTCTGTAACACCCGAGCCCAATAATACTATGTATATTACTAGTTGAGGGTTATTTATTGCTCTTTCCAATTTTCCTGGTTTTTCTGGTGTTTATTGCTAAATTTTACCCGGTTAAGTCATTTTGGCACATAACAAATTTTAACTCCGAAAATGAAATTTAAGATGTCCATGTTAGCCTACTCGTCGCCACTAGCCGCGTGGTAGCGTCCGCGTGTCGAGATTCCGTTCCGTTTGGCTAAACGGGCAAGTTTGGGCGACTACGCGCGCGTGCAAGTGTCCGACTTGGGGGCATGCATTTTAATCCCTAAACACCTATTTTCTAAATTTGGAACCCGCTTAAAATCCCATAATTTGAATTTGGAACTTTTGGGCGCAACCCGGGCGCGATTTGGAAATGTTTCATTTCGCGCCAAAAAGGGCCCGTTTCAATTTAATATATTTAAACTAAATTTTGATATATATATATTTCCTTAACTGTTTTTTATCTCCAAAGTTAACTGGGAATCCCTTTTAATTATTCTCGTGGCCAATCACGAGCTCATATTGAGCTCGTGGGCCCCGCCTCTCCATTCTCTATCTCTCTCTCTCTCCTCCCTCAAATCTCTCTCTCTCTCCAATCAATATATCTCTCTCTCTATCAACAGCCTCTCTCTCTCTCCTATATAAATCCCTGCACGCAGCCGCCCTCACCATTTTTTTCCTTTCTTCACGAGAACCCATCACGAACCCTAACCTAGCCCCTCGACCTCACCACCATCGCCACCGCGACTTCGCCGTCGCCGCCACCATCCCGTCGACCTCACAGCACCCTCCTCCTCTCGCTCTCCCGCTCTTCCCCGCACCTGCGCGCAGCCCGGCCTCACCTCCAACCTGCAGGGCCTCGTCGTCGCCGTCACGTCGCCTCCCCCTCGCCATCATCGTCCCCCTCTCGACCTCACCTTCTTCTCCTCCTCACCCCCGCGACCTCCTCCTTCCCCTTCCCGACGACCCTGCACCAACTTCCCCGACACCAACCCAACACCCTATTGCCGGGAAACTCGCCGTCCATCATCGCCGTCATTGCCTCCGACCACCTCCTTCTCCCCTTGATCACCAGAACAGACCACCACCCTCCTCTACTACCAGCACCATCGTCTCCAGCAACAGCCAGCCACCTCAAACCCTTGCCGCGCCACTGTTCCTCGCTGCCGGCGCCCCATCGCCGTCGAGCCGTCGTGGTTGCCCCCTGGTGTCTCCCGGTAAGCATCTCTATCTTTCCATTTGTACTGGATCCCCCTCGCTGGTCGTTGTTTGCGTATATCGTATTGTTGCTAACTTCGTTGCCGATGACTTTTGCCGGATTCCGACCGTGCCGTCGTTCGAACCCGACGCTCCAGCGAAGCCCCTGGTCCGTGTGATTCCAGTGACTTCTGTTGGGACTCGATCCGTGGCCCGTGCTTCCAGAACGCAGTTTCTACCGACATCGCATCCGTGTTTCGGTTGCGGAACCGCCGAGGCAAGTATCCGAATACTTGCTTTAACATGCTACAAACTTAATAATTATGTTATCTGTTATAACCACATGACTTGATGACAATTACAATCATCCGTAATGTTAAACCATTGTAGTTGCTACTTGTAGTTAACCGGTATGCTTTTAATCAACACCTTAACTAATTAACCAATTTGGCACATCCTTGCCTAAATTGCTAGATCATCCTCAATTCATTTGTTAAAATCACTCATGAGGCAATTATTATACTTAGTTCAAATACTGTAACTCCATTACGCATATTACCGATATTGCTCGTCTTGTGGCCTTTGCACCTCAAAGGTGCGTGAACCGGATTATAAGAGAATACAAACATCACTGTGTTCACATAGAATAATAATTGCTATTTACTGTTTCCTGCTACCGTTCATTATTTGTTACTATACTTGTTATCATCTTATACCTGATTGCATTACATGTTGACCGATCTTGATACACATGACACATGTACTGATATACCGGACATGACACCCCTGTACATATCGACTCTACCTGTTGAACGTAACCTGACCTGTTACCTGATCTCGTGCCTAATGCCGACAGACCTAACCATTCCTGCTGTCGATCCAGACAGACCTACCTCTACTTGACTTGTGTTGGCATTAGACCTTGACTACTGAATACCTGACTGACATACATAGTTTGGGGGTATGGGGAAATCAAAGATGAACCTGACTTGTAACTCGACAGTTCACTACCGTCCGAGTGTACACCTTCCTTCTGTGCCTTACGGCATGTCTCGGTTTCAGCCGAGAATATTGTGGCCGTGATCCCGGGTATGTACGGGGTAATACCGAGTGTACACCTTCCTTTCTGTGCCTTACGGCATGTCTCGGTTTCAGCCGAGAATATTGTGGCCGTGGTCCCGGGTATGTACGGGATACTGATACTTTCCTTTCTGTGCCTTACGGCATGTCTCGGCTGCCGCCGAGAATATTGTGGCCGTGATCCCGGGTATGTACGGGATACTATTGAGTTACATCGACGATTCATCAATTGGTTTCAAAGACTATAGAGTAGAAAACCTGATAGAACAGTTTAGTCACCACTGCACATTACCCTGCTTATCACTTCTTATTACTGCTTTATTCATGTTCATGATTGCATTGTTTATTACCATGTTTATGCTATATACTTGATATCATGACGCGCTGACGTCTGGGTTTTGCATGGCCCAGATTCCGTACCCTTGACGTCGACCGAACAGGAGTACTTCAGCCAGCAGGCTGAACTGTGAGTTCTTGAGAGTTTAGTTTATTTATGTCATTTCATTTCCAGATGTGAGCCCGCATTATGGGACATACTGTTTATTCATTGTATTGGATCTTTAGCTTCCGCACTTATTGTTTATTGATTCTTGTTATTATGGATTTGGACATGTATTAGTTTAGTCTATTTTACTGTTCTTGATATCTTTACAACCGTAATGTGACTGTGGATGGATACTTCCTACCCACAGGTAGCATGGTTGGCTATGTCACGTGCCCAAATCTTGCGTACTCTGGGAAGCGGGGCGTGACATGGTTTTATGGTATCAGAGCCATAGGTTAATTGGGTTGACTCTTTGTAGTTGGGTATTGCACCCGATACACGAATCAGAATACCCGTGATTAGGAAACATGTCCTGCCACCTTGACAGTTTTACCGTTCTTGAATCATTCTTCCAGATTATGTCGACATGCAAACTTACTTTGCATTGTTAATTCGAAAACCTAACTTCTTGTTATCTCTAGGACTTAGGCGACTTGGGTAGAGTTAAGTAATTGCGGCTATGATACCGCGGCATAGCTACAATGCAGCACTCTATTTAAGTATCTTGGAGTTCTAGCCTTGATTTATATATATTGAATCTATCATCATGCTAATGTTGTTTATTTTGATTTCAGGACCATGGCAGATAAGAATTTCAAGACGTATCAGAGGCGTGTGGATGAAGCCGCCATGTTAGGAGTGATACGAGGGATGTTGGAAAATCAGAAGAGGCAAACTGAGCTGATCCAGCAGCAAGCCGATTCATTTCAGGAGGGTTTGCAGGCTATGCAGCAGTCTGTAAACACCGCCGTAGCGAAGCCAGTCGACCGAGTAGGGACCGTGGCAGATTTCAGACGGTTGGGTCCTACTACTTTCACTGGCTTGGAGGAGCCGTTGCCAGCCGAGCAGTGGCTTGTGGACACAGAGAATTTATTGATTGCGGCGCAGATTCCAGAAGACAAGAGAGTTGATGTGGTGCGCATTCAGCTGGTGGATTACGCCCGAGAGTGGTGGCTTGTGGAGGAGACCCGCCTGTCTAAGCCAATCAGTTGGGCGGATTTCTCCAAAAGTTTCTTGGAAAAGTTCTTCCCGCGGACTGCACGGGAGGAAATGGAGGAGAGATTTATTGGGCTGAAACAAAATGGAGCAGCTGTGGATGTGCATGCAGCGGAGTGGACGAGACTTAGCCGTTTCGCTGGACCCTTAGTCGCCAAGGAGGCAGACAGGGCGCGAAGGTTCTTGCGCAGTTTGGATGTGGACATCCAGAGGCAGATTGTCTCCCTGGGTTTGACCACTTTCTCGCAGGTTCTTACGGCAGCCAGAGAGCAGCAGAGTTTATCAGGATCGAAAGGGGACCTCCACCAGACAGCAGTTGCGGCCAGGAAGCCTACATTTGTACCTAACGGAGATCATGGGTGCAAGGGTATTCCAGTGGACCGTCGAGGTGTAGCGCCAATGAAGAAGCCTGTGGTCGTGGATCGAAGAAAGAGCATAAGTTGTAATTACTGCAATTTACCGGGCCACATGCAAAAGGATTGTCGAAGGAGACTGGGACTTTGTCTGGTTTGTGGAGCAGCCGATCACGCAGTGAGTGCTTGTCCGTCGAAGCTTCGCACGAGAGATGAGATACAGAAGCCTCCGCAGAGACCGTTCCAAGGGCAGAAGCAGCTGACACAAGGACCCAACCAGGGTCGAGCTTTCACTTTGACGGCTGAGGAAGCCAAGGCATCAGGAGAAGCGGTTTCAGGTAATTTACTCGTTCATGGTTTTCCCGCTTGGCATTACTTAATTTCGGAGCATTCCGTTGTTTATCCAAATTTATAACTACACACTCGATCACCTACACGACCCTGTCTAGTTTCTGAGACATACACACTGGGAATGGGAAAATCATATCTAGTAAGGAAGGTAGAGAGTGTACAGTTGTTGTTTGGACGGATGGATGTGCGTTGGCCTTCGAGACGTTGAAGCAGAGGTCAATGACCGCCCCTATCCTAACCGTACCGGATGATTCAGGAGGACTGGCAATTCACAGCGACGCATCTGGAAAGGGATTGGGATGCGTTTTGATGCAGAATGGGAAAGTCGTCGCTTACGCATCGAGGCAGCTGAAGACTCATGAGCAGAACTATCCGACTCATGACTTGGAGCTTGCAGCCGTGATCTTCGCCCTGAAGATTTGGAGACACTACCTTCTGGGCGAGAGAGTTGAAGTCTTTACGGATCACAAGAGTTTGAAATATGTGTTCACTCAGAAGGAGTTGAACATGAGGCAACGCAGATGGTTGGAGCTGATGGCCGGACTACGAACCGATCTACTGATTCATGAAGATGGTTCGTTGAGATATGGTAGCCGTGTGTGTGTGCCAAAAGGAGATGTGCGTGAAGAGCTTATGAAGGAGGCACACAGTTCAGCTTACTCTGTACATCCAGGAGGGACAAAGATGTACCGAGACATTCGACAGCATTTCTGGGGGAAAGGTACGAAACGGGAAATTGCTCGCTTTGTGGCTAAGTGCTTAGTGTGTCAGCAAGTCAAGGCTGAACACCAAGGGTTGCTGGTTTGTTGCAACCACTTCCGATTCCTCAATGGAAGTGGGAACATATAACCATGGATTTCGTGACGGCTTTACCGCGGAGTCCAAAGGGCAACAATGCTGTATGGGTGATTGTCGATCGGTTGACCAAGGCAGCTCACTTTATTCCTTTTCGGGTTGGTCAATCGACGGAGACTTTGGCAGAGCAGGACATACAGGAGACTGTCAGATTGCAGGGAGTACCGGTAAGCATCGTGTCCGACCGGGACACTCGGTTCTTGTCACACTTTTGGAGGAGTTTACAAGATAGTTTGGGGACTCGATTGAAGTTTAGCACAGCTTATCATCCCCAGACTGATGGACAATCAGAGAGAACGATCCAGACCCTTAAAGATATGTTGAGGGCTTGCATGTTAGACTTCAAAGGTTCTTGGGAGGATCATCTACACCTGGTGGAGTTTTCGTACAACAATAGCTTCCAAGCGACAATTCAGATGGCCCCGTTCGAAGCATTGTATGGTCGTAAGTGCCGTTCACCTGTATGTTGGGATGATGTGGGTGAACGAAGGTTACTAGGGCCAGATTTGGTGGTACAGACAATTGAGAAGGTGAATACAATCAGAAAGCATATGAAGGCAGCTCAAGACAGACAGAAGAGTTGGGCCGACACGTCAAGAAGACCTCTAGAGTTCGCCGTGGGCGATTTGGTATTCCTGAAGATATCACCGACTAGAGGGGTGATTCGCTCTGTAAGTCGGGGAAAGCTTAGTCCCCGATTCGTGGGACCCTTCGAGATTTTGGAGCGTGTCGGAGAGGTGTCGTACCGGTTGGCGTTACCATTGTCATTAGCAGGAGTTCACGATGTGTTTCATGTGTCTCAACTACGGAGGTATGTTCGCGATGAGACTCATGTTTTGGATCATTCGGAATTGACTGTACGAGAGGACCTGACTTTTGAGGAACGACCAGTCGAGATCAAGGATCGAAGAGAAAAGGTTCTTAAGAACAAGGTTATCCCTCTTGTGCTAGTTTCTTGGGGTAACCGATCGCATGGAGAATCTACTTGGGAGCGAGAAGACGAGATCCGGCAGAAATTCCCTCATCTTTTCCAGTAGTTAGTTATCTTGTATTCTTGGAATTTCGAGGACGAAATTCTTTTGTAGTTGGGTATGATGTAACACCCGAGCCCAATAATACTATGTATATTACTAGTTGAGGGTTATTTATTGCTCTTTCCAATTTTCCTGGTTTTTCTGGTGTTTATTGCTAAATTTTACCCGGTTAAGTCATTTTGGCACATAACAAATTTTAACTCCGAAAATGAAATTTAAGATGTCCATGTTAGCCTACTCGTCGCCACTAGCCGCGTGGTAGCGTCCGCGTGTCGAGATTCCGTTCCGTTTGGCTAAACGGGCAAGTTTGGGCGACTACGCGCGCGTGCAAGTGTCCGACTTGGGGGCATGCATTTTAATCCCTAAACACCTATTTTCTAAATTTGGAACCCGCTTAAAATCCCATAATTTGAATTTGGAACTTTTGGGCGCAACCCGGGCGCGATTTGGAAATGTTTCATTTCGCGCCAAAAAGGGCCCGTTTCAATTTAATATATTTAAACTAAATTTTGATATATATATATTTCCTTAACTGTTTTTTATCTCCAAAGTTAACTGGGAATCCCTTTTAATTATTCTCGTGGCCAATCACGAGCTCATATTGAGCTCGTGGGCCCCGCCTCTCCATTCTCTATCTCTCTCTCTCTCCTCCCTCAAATCTCTCTCTCTCTCCAATCAATATATCTCTCTCTCTATCAACAGCCTCTCTCTCTCTCCTATATAAATCCCTGCACGCAGCCGCCCTCACCATTTTTTTCCTTTCTCCACGAGAACCCATCACGAACCCTAACCTAGCCCCTCGACCTCACCACCATCGCCACCGCGACTTCGCCGTCGCCGCCACCATCCCGTCGACCTCACAGCACCCTCCTCCTCTCGCTCTCCCGCTCTTCCCCGCACCTGCGCGCAGCCCGGCCTCACCTCCAACCTGCAGGGCCTCGTCGTCGCCGTCACGTCGCCTCCCCCTCGCCATCATCGTCCCCCTCTCGACCTCACCTTCTTCTCCTCCTCACCCCCGCGACCTCCTCCTTCCCCTTCCCGACGACCCTGCACCAACTTCCCCGACACCAACCCAACACCCTATTGCCGGGAAACTCGCCGTCCATCATCGCCGTCATTGCCTCCGACCACCTCCTTCTCCCCTTGATCACCAGAACAGACCACCACCCTCCTCTACTACCAGCACCATCGTCTCCAGCAACAGCCAGCCACCTCAAACCCTTGCCGCGCCACTGTTCCTCGCTGCCGGCGCCCCATCGCCGTCGAGCCGTCGTGGTTGCCCCCTGGTGTCTCCCGGTAAGCATCTCTATCTTTCCATTTGTACTGGATCCCCCTCGCTGGTCGTTGTTTGCGTATATCGTATTGTTGCTAACTTCGTTGCCGATGACTT
Organism: Agapanthus africanus; assembly: GCA_030015575.1. Classification (NCBI taxonomy): domain Eukaryota; kingdom Viridiplantae; phylum Streptophyta; class Magnoliopsida; order Asparagales; family Amaryllidaceae; genus Agapanthus; species Agapanthus africanus. Next base: position 102,972,180 of record CM057348.1, on the reverse strand, counting down.
TTGCCGGATTCCGACCGTGCCGTCGTTCGAACCCGACGCTCCAGCGAAGCCCCTGGTCCGTGTGATTCCAGTGACTTCTGTTGGGACTCGATCCGTGGCCCGTGCTTCCAGAACGCAGTTTCTACCGACATCGCATCCGTGTTTCGGTTGCGGAACCGCCGAGGCAAGTATCCGAATACTTGCTTTAACATGCTACAAACTTAATAATTATGTTATCTGTTATAACCACATGACTTGATGACAATTACAATCATCCGTAATGTTAAACCATTGTAGTTGCTACTTGTAGTTAACCGGTATGCTTTTAATCAACACCTTAACTAATTAACCAATTTGGCACATCCTTGCCTAAATTGCTAGATCATCCTCAATTCATTTGTTAAAATCACTCATGAGGCAATTATTATACTTAGTTCAAATACTGTAACTCCATTACGCATATTACCGATATTGCTCGTCTTGTGGCCTTTGCACCTCAAAGGTGCGTGAACCGGATTATAAGAGAATACAAACATCACTGTGTTCACATAGAATAATAATTGCTATTTACTGTTTCCTGCTACCGTTCATTATTTGTTACTATACTTGTTATCATCTTATACCTGATTGCATTACATGTTGACCGATCTTGATACACATGACACATGTACTGATATACCGGACATGACACCCCTGTACATATCGACTCTACCTGTTGAACGTAACCTGACCTGTTACCTGATCTCGTGCCTAATGCCGACAGACCTAACCATTCCTGCTGTCGATCCAGACAGACCTACCTCTACTTGACTTGTGTTGGCATTAGACCTTGACTACTGAATACCTGACTGACATACATAGTTTGGGGGTATGGGGAAATCAAAGATGAACCTGACTTGTAACTCGACAGTTCACTACCGTCCGAGTGTACACCTTCCTTCTGTGCCTTACGGCATGTCTCGGTTTCAGCCGAGAATATTGTGGCCGTGATCCCGGGTATGTACGGGGTAATACCGAGTGTACACCTTCCTTTCTGTGCCTTACGGCATGTCTCGGTTTCAGCCGAGAATATTGTGGCCGTGGTCCCGGGTATGTACGGGATACTGATACTTTCCTTTCTGTGCCTTACGGCATGTCTCGGCTGCCGCCGAGAATATTGTGGCCGTGATCCCGGGTATGTACGGGATACTATTGAGTTACATCGACGATTCATCAATTGGTTTCAAAGACTATAGAGTAGAAAACCTGATAGAACAGTTTAGTCACCACTGCACATTACCCTGCTTATCACTTCTTATTACTGCTTTATTCATGTTCATGATTGCATTGTTTATTACCATGTTTATGCTATATACTTGATATCATGACGCGCTGACGTCTGGGTTTTGCATGGCCCAGATTCCGTACCCTTGACGTCGACCGAACAGGAGTACTTCAGCCAGCAGGCTGAACTGTGAGTTCTTGAGAGTTTAGTTTATTTATGTCATTTCATTTCCAGATGTGAGCCCGCATTATGGGACATACTGTTTATTCATTGTATTGGATCTTTAGCTTCCGCACTTATTGTTTATTGATTCTTGTTATTATGGATTTGGACATGTATTAGTTTAGTCTATTTTACTGTTCTTGATATCTTTACAACCGTAATGTGACTGTGGATGGATACTTCCTACCCACAGGTAGCATGGTTGGCTATGTCACGTGCCCAAATCTTGCGTACTCTGGGAAGCGGGGCGTGACATGGTTTTATGGTATCAGAGCCATAGGTTAATTGGGTTGACTCTTTGTAGTTGGGTATTGCACCCGATACACGAATCAGAATACCCGTGATTAGGAAACATGTCCTGCCACCTTGACAGTTTTACCGTTCTTGAATCATTCTTCCAGATTATGTCGACATGCAAACTTACTTTGCATTGTTAATTCGAAAACCTAACTTCTTGTTATCTCTAGGACTTAGGCGACTTGGGTAGAGTTAAGTAATTGCGGCTATGATACCGCGGCATAGCTACAATGCAGCACTCTATTTAAGTATCTTGGAGTTCTAGCCTTGATTTATATATATTGAATCTATCATCATGCTAATGTTGTTTATTTTGATTTCAGGACCATGGCAGATAAGAATTTCAAGACGTATCAGAGGCGTGTGGATGAAGCCGCCATGTTAGGAGTGATACGAGGGATGTTGGAAAATCAGAAGAGGCAAACTGAGCTGATCCAGCAGCAAGCCGATTCATTTCAGGAGGGTTTGCAGGCTATGCAGCAGTCTGTAAACACCGCCGTAGCGAAGCCAGTCGACCGAGTAGGGACCGTGGCAGATTTCAGACGGTTGGGTCCTACTACTTTCACTGGCTTGGAGGAGCCGTTGCCAGCCGAGCAGTGGCTTGTGGACACAGAGAATTTATTGATTGCGGCGCAGATTCCAGAAGACAAGAGAGTTGATGTGGTGCGCATTCAGCTGGTGGATTACGCCCGAGAGTGGTGGCTTGTGGAGGAGACCCGCCTGTCTAAGCCAATCAGTTGGGCGGATTTCTCCAAAAGTTTCTTGGAAAAGTTCTTCCCGCGGACTGCACGGGAGGAAATGGAGGAGAGATTTATTGGGCTGAAACAAAATGGAGCAGCTGTGGATGTGCATGCAGCGGAGTGGACGAGACTTAGCCGTTTCGCTGGACCCTTAGTCGCCAAGGAGGCAGACAGGGCGCGAAGGTTCTTGCGCAGTTTGGATGTGGACATCCAGAGGCAGATTGTCTCCCTGGGTTTGACCACTTTCTCGCAGGTTCTTACGGCAGCCAGAGAGCAGCAGAGTTTATCAGGATCGAAAGGGGACCTCCACCAGACAGCAGTTGCGGCCAGGAAGCCTACATTTGTACCTAACGGAGATCATGGGTGCAAGGGTATTCCAGTGGACCGTCGAGGTGTAGCGCCAATGAAGAAGCCTGTGGTCGTGGATCGAAGAAAGAGCATAAGTTGTAATTACTGCAATTTACCGGGCCACATGCAAAAGGATTGTCGAAGGAGACTGGGACTTTGTCTGGTTTGTGGAGCAGCCGATCACGCAGTGAGTGCTTGTCCGTCGAAGCTTCGCACGAGAGATGAGATACAGAAGCCTCCGCAGAGACCGTTCCAAGGGCAGAAGCAGCTGACACAAGGACCCAACCAGGGTCGAGCTTTCACTTTGACGGCTGAGGAAGCCAAGGCATCAGGAGAAGCGGTTTCAGGTAATTTACTCGTTCATGGTTTTCCCGCTTGGCATTACTTAATTTCGGAGCATTCCGTTGTTTATCCAAATTTATAACTACACACTCGATCACCTACACGACCCTGTCTAGTTTCTGAGACATACACACTGGGAATGGGAAAATCATATCTAGTAAGGAAGGTAGAGAGTGTACAGTTGTTGTTTGGACGGATGGATGTGCGTTGGCCTTCGAGACGTTGAAGCAGAGGTCAATGACCGCCCCTATCCTAACCGTACCGGATGATTCAGGAGGACTGGCAATTCACAGCGACGCATCTGGAAAGGGATTGGGATGCGTTTTGATGCAGAATGGGAAAGTCGTCGCTTACGCATCGAGGCAGCTGAAGACTCATGAGCAGAACTATCCGACTCATGACTTGGAGCTTGCAGCCGTGATCTTCGCCCTGAAGATTTGGAGACACTACCTTCTGGGCGAGAGAGTTGAAGTCTTTACGGATCACAAGAGTTTGAAATATGTGTTCACTCAGAAGGAGTTGAACATGAGGCAACGCAGATGGTTGGAGCTGATGGCCGGACTACGAACCGATCTACTGATTCATGAAGATGGTTCGTTGAGATATGGTAGCCGTGTGTGTGTGCCAAAAGGAGATGTGCGTGAAGAGCTTATGAAGGAGGCACACAGTTCAGCTTACTCTGTACATCCAGGAGGGACAAAGATGTACCGAGACATTCGACAGCATTTCTGGGGGAAAGGTACGAAACGGGAAATTGCTCGCTTTGTGGCTAAGTGCTTAGTGTGTCAGCAAGTCAAGGCTGAACACCAAGGGTTGCTGGTTTGTTGCAACCACTTCCGATTCCTCAATGGAAGTGGGAACATATAACCATGGATTTCGTGACGGCTTTACCGCGGAGTCCAAAGGGCAACAATGCTGTATGGGTGATTGTCGATCGGTTGACCAAGGCAGCTCACTTTATTCCTTTTCGGGTTGGTCAATCGACGGAGACTTTGGCAGAGCAGGACATACAGGAGACTGTCAGATTGCAGGGAGTACCGGTAAGCATCGTGTCCGACCGGGACACTCGGTTCTTGTCACACTTTTGGAGGAGTTTACAAGATAGTTTGGGGACTCGATTGAAGTTTAGCACAGCTTATCATCCCCAGACTGATGGACAATCAGAGAGAACGATCCAGACCCTTAAAGATATGTTGAGGGCTTGCATGTTAGACTTCAAAGGTTCTTGGGAGGATCATCTACACCTGGTGGAGTTTTCGTACAACAATAGCTTCCAAGCGACAATTCAGATGGCCCCGTTCGAAGCATTGTATGGTCGTAAGTGCCGTTCACCTGTATGTTGGGATGATGTGGGTGAACGAAGGTTACTAGGGCCAGATTTGGTGGTACAGACAATTGAGAAGGTGAATACAATCAGAAAGCATATGAAGGCAGCTCAAGACAGACAGAAGAGTTGGGCCGACACGTCAAGAAGACCTCTAGAGTTCGCCGTGGGCGATTTGGTATTCCTGAAGATATCACCGACTAGAGGGGTGATTCGCTCTGTAAGTCGGGGAAAGCTTAGTCCCCGATTCGTGGGACCCTTCGAGATTTTGGAGCGTGTCGGAGAGGTGTCGTACCGGTTGGCGTTACCATTGTCATTAGCAGGAGTTCACGATGTGTTTCATGTGTCTCAACTACGGAGGTATGTTCGCGATGAGACTCATGTTTTGGATCATTCGGAATTGACTGTACGAGAGGACCTGACTTTTGAGGAACGACCAGTCGAGATCAAGGATCGAAGAGAAAAGGTTCTTAAGAACAAGGTTATCCCTCTTGTGCTAGCCGAGAGAAAATAAATAGTGAACAATAATACTAGAATACTTATATATAAATACATATGTAAATTATTAAATCAAAACCTGATTTAATAAACTGGCTTAATCCTAAGCCGCTAGTATTATCAATCGTCCAATTAAAGTCTGCGCAGCAAGTGCACATATTTAATCGGACATCTGTATGTATCAACATACCTCATGTACACCATATCGCCTGAACCATGAAAACCCTCTGTGTGGGACTCTAAAGACTCGTCAATACGCTGGCAGTGGGTTTAACCACAAGCACGTCAGTGGCACGAGTTGTACGTAACGGCTACCCAGGTATTGAGCGAAAGGGAGGCCGATGAGCAAACTCATGTAGAACCCCTACTGAGCCTAACATTGACAATATCCGTACAGTCCGGTCTGTTCGTCTAAGAGTATCGCATATCGAGTCTAGGGGGGTGGATAAAGTCAGACCCCTAACAACGCGATATTTAGTGTCGGCATGTAACCCATCCCCGCTTGAGAAACTATCGATCCTGGATCGGTAATTCTCGTTCACCATGGCCATGGATTTCTGGTGATGGCTACCCGTACACAATGCGACATCAACCCCCAATACCGGGAGAGACGAATCCCCGACGATCCGATCACTGCCTCCATGTGGCTTGGGACTGCACCCAACTAAAACCTGTTTGCACGACTCCTTTGAGCCGTGGTAGGGTAGTAATCAAAGCACAGTGGGAACTCACACGAGACAAATGACGATCTCAGGTCGACAGACTAACTTGTACACATGTCACCTGGGAACTGCTATCTGACAATAAATATAATACCAACTAGCAGTTTCCCGGCGAGTCCGTCCAGTGTACTCATAACCCAATGAGCACCTGCATACTATCTTAGGTGAACAAACTAACTCCAATGGTTTGTGAGACCTGGCCACCGCCCCTCGTCGGGGTCTCGATCAGTATACACTAGTCTACACTGGAGTATCGATGCCCGGTCTCGATATTCTTACGACTAGGGACATTTAAGGATGTGCTTACAGACCCCAGCTCCCACATATATGATCGCCATCATAATGCTGGCAGTAAAGCAGGATTCCTATGGGTTCTATCAACATGTACATGATGATAAAGGCAAACCAGATAGCATACTATCATCTTGAGTAAGACTATTTTATCGGTATAGGTCCTCACTCAATCATCATAATCACAAGTCCGCGACTATGATAATTGCCTTGAGTGCACTATAGCCAACACCCCCACATACAAAGCGCGTAAGCACTCACATGCAAAGCATGTGGGTACTGGCTTCAGACAGGAATAAATCCTATGATAGAACCCACGTGTTAAACATGTGGGTTTCCTTACCGCATTCTTATGGCAGCGCTCACATGCAAGTGCCGTTGCCATATATGTATATGGCAGCGCTCACGTGATATTCACGTGAGCACCCCCAATTTAAAACGCTCTTATATGATAGAAATAAATTTTATGTGATAGAATTAAATTCTATTTCGGAAATATTTTCACTGGTCTTTCTAATATGAAAAGATCTTTCTCTAACAGAGAATCTTGAATTTAAAATCCAATGGAGATAAAATCATCAATTAAATCATCTGATAGAATTAAATTTTATTAGGGAAATATTTCCCTAATCTTTCTAAAATTAAAAAAATCTTCTCTGTTAAACAAAATTGTAATGACTCTATTTTAATCACTACTAAAATAGGGGGTTGCCCCTACGGATAATGAAATCCGTAGGGGCAAATTTATTTTGGCCCTACAGACTAATCCGTTGGGCCAGACGGTTGCCCCTACGGTTCCAGACGTTTTAATTTAAAAATATTAAATCGTAATTTGTTGTTTGCCCGTACGGAGCCGCAAACCAATGACCTACGGACTAATCCGTTGGGGCATCTAAATGGGGATTTAATAAAAAAGGCACAGAAATGCCCTACGCTGATTATCTCTCTCTCGCGCGCGAAACTCCCAAAATCCCCAAATCTCTCGTTCCTGCCGCGTCGCCTCGTCGCCGTTCTCTCTCTTTCGTCGCCGATCTCGTTCCCGATTTCTTCGCCGTTCTTCCTCATCGTCGATTGCATCGATTGTCGACCACCGATCGATCGCCTCCTCCACCGCACAGGTTAGTAAATCTTCAATTAAACAAATTTTTGATTATTTTAGGGCTAGGGCTCAGGGTTTGGGTACCGATGAGGGTTAGGGTTAAGCATCGGTTGGGGTTAGCGTTAGGGTTATGGTTGGGGTTGCGGTTGGGGCTGGGGCTGGGGTTGCGGTTGGGGTTGGGGTTCGGCTGGGGTTGCGGTTAGGGTTGGGGTTCGGCTGGGGCTGGGGCTGGGGTTGGGGCTGGGGCTGGGGTTAGGATTAGGGTTGGGGTTCGGCTGGGGCTAGGGGTAGGGCTAGGGTTAGGGTTGGGTTGTGATTTTTAGGAAAATTTAACTCGATAAAGCCAAAAAATACCATTTTTGGTATCAGATACGGAACGGAATAGGTGTTATCATTTTCTTATACGGATATGGATGGTCGTCAAAAATGAAAATATAGGGTCATCGCCGGAGGATGATATGTCGACATCCAAGTCGGAAAATAAGGAAGACGAGAATGAAGATTATTTTTAGATTTATGTTTTGATTGATGACTTTTATGCGTATGGTTATTGTTATAGTTAATGGCGTAGTTAGGATATGAACTTGGTTTGTTTATCGGTCACTTTTTAGTATATTAGAAGAATCGTAGGTTCTTTATGATGATAAATTGTCTTATAGTTTGATTTAGTTTTTGACATTATGTTTATATCTTTATGTTTTAACTTTGAATGCATCTAGGCATGTATTATTTAGTTAACTTATTTTCTTTTTCCAATGTTTGTTGTGAATTGTGATACTTCATATTTATATTTTTCCAATTCTGTTTGATTTTCGTTAGTTTATTTGATATATATTCTTTCAACTTGAATTTATATTATATTCATCTTGTTTATTGATTTCTTTTCTATATTGAAGGTATGTATCTCAATCTTAAGTCTAATACATCTTAGTTCTTTAATGCCCAATTCTTCATATATCTTATTCTCAAGTTGCAACTTGCAAGTAACTAAGTAAGTATTATTTCATAAGTTTAAAATCATGTTATATCAGTTACTTTATATTTTATTTAAATACTTCGTATAGTCTATGTGACGAGAAGATTCAATCGTATGATAACTGATAGAAGTCTTACCCCCGACTGCCGAAACACACACATACAACAAGAATACACAACAAACGCATCATTAGAGAGTGATTCAAGATGTTCAAGTTAAAACCAATATATGATACTCGATAATAATATGAAATTTTCATATTGTCATCGATACTCATATATGAAACTCAAAGCGCCGCTTAGTCCCCGTCTATCGGTTAACATACGTTCGATGTTCGTCGTGATATAGAACTATACGAAGGTTGTTAAATATCGGACGATATAGCTCGATACTAACAACCATCGTATAGTCTATGTGACAAGAAGATTCAATCGTATGATAACCGATAGATTTGTCCCGTGTGGACAAGTTAGGAATGTATAAAGCAAACACCTTCATTCACTTGTGTTTTCATCCGTTTCGAGATATTTCGTCGGTACCTTTCCGCTGGTTCTCCGTGTACAAAGATAGATTAGATGTTCATTTCAACGTTGTTTCACAGTTTTGAAATGATTATCTATTCTATTACAGTGTACTCGGAGAACAGCGGGGAGGTGCTGCCGAAATTTACTCGAAACGGTTGAAAGAACAAGAGAATGAGTGTTCGCTCTATACATTCTTAATGGGATAGAAGCCTTACCCCCGACAGCCGAAACACACACATACAATAAGAATACACAACAAGCGCATCATTAGAGAGTGATTCAAGATGTTCAAGTTAAAACCAATATATGATACTCGATGATAATATGAAACTTTCATATTCTCATCGATACTCATATATGAAACTCAAAGCGCCACTTAGTCCCCGTCTATCGGTTAACATACGTTCGATGTTCGTCGTGACATAGTACTATACGAAGGTTGTTAAATATCGGACGGTATAGCTCGATACTAACAACCGTCGTATAGTCTATATGACGAGAGGATTCAATCGTATGATAACCGATAGATCTGTCCCGTGTGGATAACTTTGGAATGTATAAAGCAAATGCCTTCATTCACTTGTGTTTACATCCGTTTCGAGATATTTCGTCGGTATCTTTCCGTTGGTTCTCCGTGTACAAAAATAGATTAGATGTTCATTTCAACGTTGTTTCACAGTTTTGAAATGATAATCTATTCTATTACAGTGTACTTGGAGAACAGCGGGAAGGTGTTGCCAAAATTTACTCGAAACGGTTGAAAGTACAAGCGAATGGGTGTTCGCTCTATACATTCTTAATGGGATAGAAGCCTTACCCCCGACAGCCGAAACACACACATACAACAAGAATACACAACAAACGCATCATTAGAGAGTGATTCAAGATGTTCAAGTTAAAACCAATATATGATACTCGATGATAATATGAAACTTTCATATTCTCATCGATACTCATATATGAAACTCAAAGCGCCACTTAGTAATCAACGACCTATGTTGTTTTTTCAGAAAGTTGTGTGCTAAAACAATGGAGGTTGTGACGCTGGATAAACTAGAAAATTCTATTGCGTTGATACTTTGCAAGTTTGAGCGTATTTTCCTACCGTCATTCTTCGATATCATAATACACCTGACGGTTCATCTTGCAACTGAGGCTAAGTTAGCCGGACCGGTACAATATTAATGGATGTATCCTGTCGAGAGGTAGGTGGAATTTTTCGTTTCAACATATTTTCTTTAGGTATCTCTACACTCTTAAAAAGTATATACGCAATAAAAATCGACCAGAGGGTTCTATCATGCAAGGTTATCTTCTTGATGAAGCAACCACATTTTGTTCCCTCTATCTGGACGAGAACATTGAGACGAGACTTAACCGGCCTCGAAGAATTCAAGACGGGCCATATGGTAAAGCCGATTATAAGAGGGTAGACACTATATTTATCAACAAGATATACCGGTTTATCTTGCTTAATTGCGCATGTCTTGAACAAATTAGAGAGTAAGTTTTTTTTGGATTAATTGTTATATTTGTGTTTGTGTGTGTATGAAATGATATAATATTAATATCATAATTTATTGTCGAAAACAGAATTCATTTTAACGAGGTACGTGAGGGGCATCCTGATTGGAATGATGAACGATTGGAAAAATATTATCAGGATAATTTTTGCGATTGGGTTATAGATCATGTAAGTTATTCGAATAACATGTTATTGCCATCAGTTTTAATCTAAACTTATATCGTTATGTATTTGTCATAAAATTTGTTTTGTTAGATCCACGATCCGAACTTGTCTGCATCATTTGAGAGTGATTCAAGATGTTTAGCTCAATTTCCTAGTATGGAGGTTGCATATTATAAAGGATTCGGTGTCCTTGGATACAAATTCGAATTTAAGGACATATAAACATCTAGAACCACTCAGAATAGTGGGATTGCGACGGTAGGATCGGACAGTGTGATTTATTATAGATACTTAAATTGTATACTCGACATCCACTATCCCGGACGATCAGAACCCTTTTATATATTCCAGTGTACTTGGTACGATACGCGAACCGATACGGATAAGTGGAGAAGCAATCTTGGGACTTGGAAAGATAAATATGGATTGACTAGTGTGAACACACTTCGATTTTACGGTCAGGAAGATTCGTTTATCTTTCCGAACCAAGCGTTCCAAATATACTACTCACACTGTTTGAAGCATCCGGGATGGAGTGTCGTATGCCGTTGGAAACCCAGGGATGTCTACGATGTCCCAGAATTCGAGGACAGCGATGAGGATGAAGAAGAGAGAAGACTTAGAGTGCTCCGACCGTCTGTTTCGAAAGACAGGTTGTCTTTGGCCGATCATGAGTTACGTGAGTTAGAAATGATATCGATGATGAAATCCAAGTAGATATGTCTAATGCGCCCACAAAACGAAAAAGGTTATCAGTAATATTATATTATTACTTCACATTTTACGATCTATACATATATAGTCAATACTTGTAATGATTGTCTAATGCGTCCACGAACCGTTTATCTAGATTTGATGATGATGACGGGAGCAGCGATGGGCGGCAGGAGATCCAGCCGCGGCACCGGCAGAGGCAGAGGAAGAGCGGTTCTGCCGTCCGGAGAGCTGCGTAGGGAGCTTCAGAGGGCCGGTCTTGCACCTCGATCGGAGACCCCTTCGGATGCCTCTTTCCATGTGGACTTTGCCACACCTCCAAGTATATTTCATGCATATCCATTTTGAATGTAATGTTATAGATATACATACATGTTCATGTCAAAATTACTTATATTGTCATTGTTTGATTATCTAGCTGTTGGTGATGCGTCAACATCAGGGATAGAGGCCACTCCCGCATCTCCAGGTATGTTTATATATTATATAGTACATGTATATTGATTTAGAATGCTATATCATAAATATACACACATTCCTTTTGCTCTTACTTACATAATCATTTTTTTATTGTCTAGCTGTAGGTGGTGCCTCCGCATCTCGGGCAAAGGCCACCACCGCACCTGCGGGTATGTTTATATATTCTTAGCTGATGCATATTGATTTATAATGTTATATTATTGATCTACACATTATTTTTGCAATTACTTATATAATCTATTTTCAATTGTCTAATTGTAGGTGGTGCGTCCACATCTGACGCAGTGGCCACTCCCGCCACTTCCGTACCCTCCGCTCAGTCTCTAGGTTAGTATGAATAAATATAAAATATTTATTCATTTTACATATCCTCTAAAGAATAAATATGAACTTCATGGAAATTTAGCGTCAATGTTTATTTTCTAGTTGGAGGGGATGCGTCCGCATCCGGGTCACCGGCTGTTCCTCACCGGAGGAACTATCGTCCCGCTCGTGCTGCTGTGCCCGGGCCCAAGCTCGTGCTTTAGTCACCGGAGGTATATATCACACTTCAATTTCGTTAAACCTTGATTTCTTAATACAATTTTGTCTTAATATTGATTGTCTTGATATTTCTTGCAGACGCAGGGCCTCCCCATCCCCAGAGGGGGACTCGAGGCCCGAATCAGTCCCACAGGCTGAGGCCCGACAGAGCTAGGGGAGAGGCAACATTACCCCTCTTTTTTACCCCTGATTATCGCTATACCGGCGATCAGGTGGAGAGGTTCGGCCTGTATATGGGGGATGAGAGCCGGCTCGTGAAGAACTATCCACTTCACGTTGAGTGGGGCGACCAGCACCGGCGCTCATTCTCCCTCTTCTGGGATCAGGCTCGGGTATTGATATATATTTTCATTTGATTTATCCAATATATTTATTATTAACACTTGCAATCTAATAACAATGTTTTTTTGTATTTTCAGTTGAATTACGATTTTCAGCCTCTACCCGACCCTGATCACCCTGGGAGGGTGCTCGATCTTCACGCTCTGTACAATGGCCTGATGAAGAACATGCAAACGAAGGTCCGATACAACAGAAATGAGCTGAAGACCGACTGCTATTCCCTGTGGATGGTGACCCACGAGGCAGAGAGAGCGGCCCTCCTATCTACTCCGGCTTTTGCGAGAGTCGACGTAGATACATGGCCTCTATTGTGCGAATATTTCGACTCTCATCGCAAACAGGTATATATGTATTTTAAATGTAATTCATTGTTTAGTATGTAATTTATTTTTTTGTGTTGCTTAATTAGAAAACTAAATGTGAATGTGTTGTGCTGAAACAGGTCGATCAAAATAAAGAGAATAGGAAGTCGGCGAAGAGGGGTCGCCCCACTTATACAGGTGGCTCTAGGAATATTACTCATGCCATGGAGTTATCGGTAAATTACAATAGACCGTCCTTTGTGATATAATGTAATATTAAGAGTTATTTTCTAATATATCTAATATTAAGAGTCATTTTCTAATATTGCAGAGAGCTCAGACCCTGGCGCAAGGTGGTACACCGAGCGAGCTGTCCGCATATCTTGCCGTCCACGACACCTCGACATATCCCGCCATGGGCGAGCTTCGATACCCCAACTGTTAGTGTATATGCCCTAGGGGCCATTATTGTATCATACTAGGATGTATATTACTTAATGGAAGTTTGGGATATTCACAGTTGTATTAACAGTCTTGCTAAAAATGGTAGTATGCTACTTGGTTTGTATCTACTTTAATATGTGCATATGTTTCTTATAACGTATCACTTATACATATTAGTAGAGCTCATAGGATCTTTGCTTGATTACCAGCGTTGTGATGGCAGTCACACTAGTGGGGGCTGGGTAGTCTATAAGCAACATCCTATACTTGTCCCTAGTCGTAGGATTATCGGGACAGGGCATCAATACTCCGGAGTAGACTAGTGTGTACGCTTCTCATCCCAGTTTGGGAGATGGTATGTCCCACAGCCATCAGTACGTCGTACTAGAGATAGTATACAGGTGCTCGTTGTGTTACGGGTACACCGTACATGACTCGCAGGAGAACTGACTGGATGGTATTATACCTAACGTCAGATAGCAGTTCTCAGGTGACATGTGTGCAGGTAGTCTATTGACTTAAGGTCATCATTTGTCTCGTGTGAGTTCCCACTGTGCTTTGATTACTACCCTACCACGGCTCAAAGGAGTCGTGCAAACAGGTTTTAGTTGGGTACAGTCTCGAGCCACATGGAGGTCGTGAGCGACTGTTAGGGATTCGTCTCTCCCGGTATAGGGAGTTGATATCGCACTGTGATCGGTTGGTCATTACCATAAGTCCTTGGCCAGGGCTGATGGAGAATTACTGGTGGACTGATCAGTGGATTCTTAAATGGTTTTTGAGCCATACCGGCACGACTTGTACGGTTATTAAGGGTCTAGCGTTTACCACCTCCCTAGATCATACATACGATACTCTTAGACGAACAGACCGGACTGCGCGGATATTGTCACGAACAGGCTCAGTAGGAGTTCGGATGGGTTTCCTCATCGGCCTTCTTATCGACATCTACCTGGGGACCGTTACGTACAGCTAGTGCCGCTTGCGGTCTGTGGTTAAACCCACTGTCAGCGTAGTGTCGAGTCTTTAGAGTCCCACACATAGAGTTTCCCTGCTCCAGGCGAAACGATATAGAGGTCGTATGGTTTTACGACAAGGGTTCGGACGCATACGTGTGTTTACGCACGTACGACGTTCGGACAGTTTTTACTAGTCGGCTTTGGTTTAAGCCAGATTCTAGTATCGGATTATTGGATTTATACAGTCTAAAGTTTTTCCATGTTTTCACGGATAGGAGGGGCGTTCTCGTAATTTTCCGGGAAGCTTCTAGAAGTATGATGAGTTGGAGGCTAAGATGGCATTTGCATTAATTGGATTAATGAGTCATGTAGTGATTCATACATTGAGTTAATGATTCATTTAATGATTTATATGACTCATGTGATGAATCACTTAGTGTATTAATGAAATATGGTGATAATTCATTATTTGTTATTTACTTAATAATATAATATGTTTCATATATACACAAATGATTTCATTCATCCAAAAAATGATTCACTTTCTCACCTTCTCTCTCCTCAAGCTCTCTTCTTCAAACCCTAATCCTACTACTCATGAGTTGAGATCAAGGATTAAATAGACTTATTAATCCATAACCATACTCTATATCACCTAGGTCACTTTGATTAGCAACTAAAGAAACCTAGTTATCTCAAGTTAGAGATCAAGCTTGGAATAGGAGCACTCGGGTGGATCGTCTTGTACCCGAGAAGGCCGTTGAGGTGCCTGTTCCCCTCCGAACGGCGGCGCACAGGACTGCGATGTCCTGACGCTGAGATTTGGGGCAGATGCTATTTGGTTTTATCCGTCCACCTCTCCGAAGATGCCAAGTTAATTTATGACACCGTGTACCGGAGGTTTAGACGGATGCGGCCGATATAGCAGACTTCGTCAGATCCCCCCTCGCTTGAGGGGTTTTTGATTGTGGGGACGCTCTTCCATGCAGGCGCAAGCCCCTGCAGTTAATTACGCTACCGCATCGCGGTAACAACTTTCTCCTTCTCCAGAATTTCACTTCGTGTCGTGTGTGTTTGTTTTGTTTGTGGTTGCCCGTGGATTGTATACGGAGACTGAGTAATGCCGTCGCCCATAGGACGTGGATTAGTCCAAATCCGTATTTACTTAGATTTGGGTTTGGTGTTTTTAGTTTAAGGATGCATTAGTCGCGTGGCGGCTAAGATCAACTTAAACGTTCGTTAAGGATACGTTAGTCCTGTTTGTGACTAAGATCAACTTAACGTGGTAATCCATTTAATATCTGGCCATCGGGACTCGTCACCTCTCTAACGTCGTTGAAGGATTACAACGGCAGATGTCAGAGGAGTTCAGAGATGTACCCTTGAACCAAGGTTGATTTGGAGTTTTATAGTCCGTTTGAATGTTTAAGGATACGTTAGCCGTGTTTGGGGGCTAAGATCAACTTAAACGGGATCGTTTAGATCCGGCAAAAGAGCATTTGGAGGCTCTATTGTTCCATTTTAGGGACGTAGTGGTCCATAGGTAGTTTAGGGACGTTTCGGTCCATGCTCCGGTTTAGGGACGTAGTGGTCCATATTCCAGTTTAGGGACATGGTAGTCCATATTCCAGTTTAGGGACGTGGTGGTCCGACATTAGTTTAAGGACGTTCCGGTCCAACATTAGTTTAAGGACGTTTCGGTCCAATATTAGTTTAAGGACGTTTCGGTCCACGAGTTTAAGGGCGCCGCAGTCCGTATTGATGTGTGGTCGTCGGGACCCGTCACCTCTCTGACGTCGTTGAAGGATTACAACGATGGGTGTCAGAGGCGTTCGGAGATGTACCCTTGAACCGGATATAAATTAATTTAAGAGAACAGCTATGCTCAGTCAATTTAATTTGAGGACTTACGGCCAAAATTGGGCTAAGTCCAGTTGAAAATGTTCAACACCCTTATTTATTTTTGGTCTATTAGACCTGTGCTAGGGCCTTGCCCATACTTAAGTAATGCATTGCATTACTTCTATTTTTTTGTTTGGGCTCTGCCCATAAAAGATGCAGAGCATCAATTTCACTTGGGCTCTGCCCCCTTTTTAATGTTTTGCGATTTATTTTGGCCTGCTAGGTCTTTTTGATTTGGGCCTGGCCCTTTAAGAAATGCCTTGCATTTGTCAGGCGCTTTGCGCCAATCAGAAAGCGCAAGCGCTTGTAGTGTTGACACGTGTCGCGCAAGCGCAGTGCGCTGCGCTAATGCGCTGCGCCTGCGCTGCTGACACGTGGTGCGCTCTGGTGACTTGTGCCAATCCAGGAGCGCAACAGCGCAGTTTGCAAGTGCAAGGCACTATGATTTAAGAATCTTTTAGATTCAAGAACCAATGGTTCACAAAAGAAGTGCAAAGCACTGTTTGTTTCCTTGATCTAATTTAGATCAAAGAAAAACAAGTTTTTCTTTTTATTTCAGGAACCAAAGGTTCATAAAAGTGCAAAGCACTATTTTTTTTTATTTTGTTTCTTCTTGTTTTAAAGAACCAGTGGTTCATAAGAAGTGCAAAGCACTGTTTATTATGTGAAAATCATTGATCTGGTTTTTAGATCAATGATCTATTAGAAGAGATTTCTTCTCTCTTGTGAAGGTTTTACCTTTTTCTTGAAATTTTTCTCAGAGTTCTCTGTTTGAAGCTCTTGATTTTTTTTCAAGAAATGTTCATCCCCTTTGAATTGAGGCTTGGGGTCCTTTTTATAGTGCCCATAAATTAGTTAAATTTGTTAAAGAGATCTTTCTCTGAGTGATTTGGGGAATTTTCTCTACCGTTGGATCTTTGATCCAAGGGCTTCTGTTTTACAGAAGAAAATCTTCTTGTTTTAACAAGAACAGAAAAGATTTCTTTAGAATTTTAATTCTGTTTGGTGCAGATGCCCCAGCGCGTGACACGTGTCGTGCAGCGCACAGCGCAACGCAACTGCGCAAGCGCATCTGCGCTGACACGTGTCGTGCAGCGCACAGCGCAGCGCACCTGCGCTGACACGTGTCGCACAGCGCAGCGCAACTGCGCTAGCACATCTGCGCTGACACATGTTGCGCAGCGCAGTATCTGCGCAACTGAAGCGTTGCTTCCCTTAGTTTTGTTTAAAACAGAGCTTTGCTCTGATTTGGTGCTCTGCCTTGGGCGCTGCGCTGATGCATCTGCGCCTGACACGTGGCGCCCTGCGCTCAGCGCAGAGGATCCAAAGCGTTGCTTCATTTATTGAAACTTAGATTTTGGGCAAATCGGAATCGTCGCTTCGCCTGAGATATCTTTTCATCTCCTTTTTTCAAGTCAAACTCGTATTTCCAAAATTCTGATTTCCCGGGCCTTGGAAATGATTTCATTGTGCACAGAATCTTCTGTGCTTGGGTCTATATATATAACTCGAGGCTGAGCCTTTTCTTCTCTCATCTTCAGAGAACTTCTTCGATCATGTCTTGCAACTGCCCTCATGCCCGCCGACAACCATGGGAGGTACCGATTTGGGACATCGTTCCCCGTTTTGCTGCGCGCCTGGTGGACCCTTCTCTCTCGGACGAGCAATGCGATGCCGCAATGCACGAGCTTTTGACTCGTGTGGGGTCTCCTCTCCCTCCAAATTCCATTTGGCTTCGGATGATCCTTGACTCGGTGCTCGCCGACATTCCCCCTCCTCCAGCAGAGATGTCCCCAGCAATGCTGGATGCCGCCGAGGACAAGATCGAGGGCTTTCTCGAAGCGCACTTGATCACCAAAGCCCTGAGGGACCGCTCTTTCCATTTGCTGAGCCAGATACGGGCTCATCGGGTTGTCATCGCCACTTTTTCCCAGGAGTGCGGCGTCGACCGTTGGATGGCTACCCCTCGGGAGGATCGCCGCTTCGACGTGGTGGAGAAGACAGAAAGGGAGCTGAATAATCTTCTTTTTCTTTTTGTGAACCCTTGTCTTTCTGATCCCGTATTCGGTGATCTTTTTTAAATGTAATAACAATAATAATGAATAAGTATTTTTCTTTTTAATCAAGTACTTCATTGTCTGTTAAGGGTTCTTTTATTTTAGTTCTCTGTTGTGCTTGTGCATCGTATGATTTCAATTTGTTATTATCAAGTGCATGTAATTTTGCAAGGATAAATTGCTTTTGGCACTTAGCCCCCCCTTTTTTTATGAAATGGTGCATCTGCGCTGACCCGTGTCGCGCAGCGCACAGCGCAGCGCAACTGCGCTAGCGCATCTGCGCTGACCCGTGTCGCACAGCGCAAAGCGAAGCGCGGCGCTTCCTCTAACAGAGCTTTGCTCTAATTGGGCGCGCTTTCTTGGACGCTGCGCTAATGCATCTGCGCCAGACACATGGCGCATCGCACGCAGTGCAAAGGATCTGAAGCGTTGCTTCATTTATTAAAGTTTAAATTTTCAAAGCAAAGCTTTGTTTCTGATTGGGGGAAGATGAAGCGTTGCTTCATCTCCCGCCTCGGAATTCGAACAGAGCTTTTCTCTGATTGGGGTAAACAAGTGCCCCCCACCGTTGCGCTTACGTGGCTCTGAAAACGTGAGCGCAACGGTAACAGAATCCCAACCGTTTGCGGTAACTTTTGGAAGTTGAAAGGGCACTTGATGCCTATAAATAGGACCTTTGGTCCTCAACAGATGATTCTCATCTTTTAGATTTTTACTTTCAGGACCTCAGAGCTTTGCTCTTATTTAAGAACTTTTAGAGCCCTGCTCTCGTTTCTTTTTAAGAACTTTCAAAGTTCAAAACTCAGCACCCTTTTAGGTAAAAGAATTTTAAATTAAATCAAATTAAGTTTAATTAACAGAGCCTTTCTCTCATAGATCACTTGATCTAAAGAAAATCTTTTTGGGGTTTCACTAAATAGAGCTTTGCTCTCAGGAATCTGTTTCAGGGTTTCTCAACCCATAAACAGAAACTTGCATTTTTGGCAAAACATAGATCCCTTTGATCTAAAAGAACTCTCAAGAGTGTTTCATTGATCTTGGAGTTTGAAGATGGCATTTTATTCCTCATTTCATTATATTGTTTTACTTAATCAGTTTTTCTGATAATTCTGTTGATCTTCTTTCACAGGAATAATGGACGCCCACATGTATGCTCTTAACGAGATCATCTCTTACGGGGACATCCGCCGACTTGGCCGCTCTCAAAATCGAGAGTTCACAAACGAGGAGTGCGCTGAAATAATGAGTCGCTTCGACGCGTACAATGGTCCACTGCTCCCCTGACGTTCCTCCCTCCTTAAGCTTATCGTGGGAGCCATCTGGGAAGCGCTTCCCCTCTTCTGTTCCGGCGTGCCACTTACGGCGTTGGATGCTGCTGAGGACAAGGTGCACTCGGTGTACCTGTTGAACTTTATCTCGAAAAGACGGCGAGACAGTCTTATCGATCTCTTGCACGAGGTCTTTCAACAGTCTGCCATACTTGCTGCTTATCGGAGGGTGGAAGACATCAGGGGGGACCCTGACGCTTGTGCTCGCGAGAGAAAGCATACTAGGATGGTCCGCGAGGCCTGGAAAGTCATAGATAGGGTTGCTTTCGAGTTCCTCAATCCATGTCCTGGGTTCGAGGTTATTCCCTTGTAATGATGTTTTCCATTTATTGCTTTTATGATTGTAAGAACCATTGGCCATATTAATGGAAAATTTTTATCCCAGCTTGTCTTTATTTTTCGTTCTGAGTCTTTCGCTTGTGCATGAATGAGTGTGTCTCAAATGCTCGATCAAACGTAAATCGGATGCTCCTTCTGTAGCTTTCTTCTTTCTCTTACTATCGGCATGCTATCTTGATAAACATGGTTAAAAGATAATAGAGCACGCATCTTGACTTTCTTAAGAAATAGCGATGGCTTAGGCCGCAGGTTCAGATCTGCTGCCTAAAACTTTTTCAACTCCATGAGCCGTGAGGGTCTCATAGAGACTTTTCTCCCTACGGATCAAGAGGATCTCGTAGGTGGGTTTTTCTCCTTAGGAATCGTGAGGATTCCTAAGTGTGGTTTTCTCTTATAAGTCGTAAGGATCCTATAAGATAATTTTCCCTCTTATGAGTCGAGAGGACTCGTAAGCGGTTGTTTCCCTCCTCGTCGAAACTCGACTTTGGAGAGTGAGACCCATGAATAGTATGCAAGAGACCGTTTAGATCTACTTTTAGGGTCCCATTGTTCAGGAAGCAAGTTTTTTAGTCCATGCTGTCTGAGGCTTCATCTTGCAAGTTGAGACGAATCGGGAATTTTCCCGCGGAGACTCTGGTTTCCCTGCGAGCCGACGCGAATCAGGAAGCTCTCGTCAAGGAGTGTTTGTATCCGTGAGTCGAGGAATTTGCTAGGGATTATTTGTTTCCCAAGCGCCAAGGATTATTTGTTTCCTTGGTGTTTGAAACGAGTCGAGGATTTCCCACGAAAGCACTGGTAGCTCTACGAGTCGACGCGGATCAGGAGGCTCTCGTCAAGGAGTGTTTGTATCCGTGAGTCGAGGAGTTTACTAGGGATTATTTGTTTCCTTGGGGTTTGAAACGAGTCGAGGATTTCCCACGGAGGCACTGGTGGCTCTGCAAGTCGACGCGGATCAGGAGGCTCTCGTCAAGGAGTGTTTGTATCCGTGAGTCGAGGAGTTTGCTAGGGATTATTTGTTTCCCAAGCGCCAAGGATTATTTGTTTCCTTGGGGTTTGAAACTAGTCAAGAATTTCCCACGGAGGCACTGGTGGCTCTGCGAGTCGACGCGGATCAGGAGGCTCTCGTCAAGGAGTGTTTGTATCCGTGAGTCGAGGAGTTTGCTAGGGATTATTTGTTTCCCAAGCGCCAAGGATTATTTGTTTCCTTGGGGTTTGAAACGAGTCGAGGATTTCCCACGGAGGCACTGGTGGCTCTGCGAGTCGACGCGAATCAGGAGGCTCTCATCAAGGAGTGTTTGTATCCGTGAGTCGAGGAGTTTGCTAGGGATTATTTGTTTCCCAAGCGCCAATGATTATTTGTTTCCTTGGGGTTTGAAACGAGTCGAGGATTTCCCACGGAGGCACTGGTGGCTCTGCGAGTTGACGCGGATCAGGAGGCTCTCGTCAAGGAGTGTTTGTATCCGTGAGTCGAGGAGTTTGCTAGGGATTATTTGTTTCCCAAGCGCCAAGGATTATTTGTTTCCTTGGGGTTTGAAACGAGTCGAGGATTTCCCACGGAGGCACTGGTTGCTCTGCGAGTCGACGCGAATCAGGAGGCCCTCGTCAAGGAGTGTTTGTATCCGTGAGTCGAGGAATTTGCTAAAGACACTGGTTTCTTCGGAGTTGGACTGAACCGTCGAGATTTGGCTTCGTCTTCTGGCGGAGCCTGTTGGGAAAGTATGGTTCCCTCTTTGTTTACGCCCTTGGAATCTATACAGGGATCGATGTGATCTTAACTATAGGGCCAAAGTTTTATCATCATTTTTTTTTCTCCGCGATGCTCTATCATTTCAGCTTTTATATCACGAAGGTCGCGATTGACCAATCATTTCGGCTATTTTTCGCGGTGCCCAATCATTTCGGCTATTTATTTTATTTTTACCCGCTGCTTTTTATTGCGAGTTGCCCAATCATTACGGCTATTTTGCATGCATACATTTTTACTTGCTGCTTTTTATTGCAAGTTGCCCTATCATTTGGGCTATTTCGTATGCATGTGCGGCCTATTGGCTTTTCACCGTAAGCCGATTTCGGCATCAGCACCGCTACAACTGGGATATTACCAGGAACGAATCATCATTTGCCTCCGTCGATGTCGAACAAAGGTGGCTTAATGAACAGGGTTAAGGTCCTGTCGACTAAGGCTTTGACTTCATGAGCCGTAAGGGTCTCACAAAGTTATTTCTTCCTACAAGTCGTGAGGATCTTATAGGTGTATTTTCTTCTTAGGAATCGTGAGGATTCCTAAGTGTTTGTTTCCTCTGTAAGTCGTAAGGATCCTACAGGAGGGTTTTCTCCTTGTAAATCGAGAGGACTTACAAGGTTTGTGCGAACATATCCCCAGTCACGGACGGATCTTGGTTAGGGAAATGTTTATTCGCTCCCGTGGATTGTATACAAGGGTCAGTATTGAGCCACTTGTAGGGAAATATCGAAGGTTGTGGGGGTTGCTTAAGCACAGGTTTAGGTCTCTGTAACTTAAGACTTTCAACTCTTATGAGCCGTGAGGGTCCCATAAGAGAGTGTTTCCTGATTTAAAAATCAGGAAAGCCTACGGAAGAGGTTTCAGAAAAGGGTCACGTGCTCACACGTGACCAGTAGTCACGTGTTGGCACGTGACACCTAAAAGCATCGGCAAGGCAGATTCAGCTTCCCGACTACATCAAAGAAAAGGGCTTCAGAAAGGGTCACGTGCTCCCACGTGACCAGGGTCACGTGTTGGCATGTGACATTTAAAAGTGGCTTCAAAGGCACATCGGTTCCCTGATCGAATCAAGGAAAAGGCTTCAGAAGAGGTCACGTGCTCCCACGTGACCAGGGTCACGTGTTGGCACGTGACACTCAAAAGCAGCAGACTCGTTCTCCGGTTAAATCAAGAAAAAGGCTCCAGACGAGGGTCACGTGCTCACACGTGACCAGGGGTCACGTGGTGGCACGTGACGGCTAAGCAGCGGCCAGAAGGCTGAGCATAAAAAGAAGGAGAGGGCTCGTTCCAAGGGGGTCACGTGCCCACACGTGACCAAGGGTCACGTGGCCACACGTGACCAAGGGTCACGTGGCCACACGTGACCGGCTTTCAAAACCTATCTGTTAACAGAATTAAATTCTGAGAAAAGACCTCTCAAATCTTTCCAAAGGAACCGATTGAATTAAAGATTTAAAGGTGATTAAATATCATCTATTTGTGGAAAAAGCCTGAACTTGGAATGATTTCCCCTTAAAATCTAACCGAAATAACAAAGGAGAATCTCTGGATTTAAAATCCAATGGTGAATAAAATTCACCTAATAATCCAAAGGTCCAAAACGAATGGTGAATACAAATTAAATCTCTTAATGAAAGATTCACCAAAACTAATTGATTCGGCTGCTTCTCCTATAAATAGGAGGCAAGAGACACACACAGAGGGATATATGCAGAAGGATCGATAGGCAGAGAAAAAAAAAGAGAGAGCCTGAATACTTTGGAGGAATTTGGATCTTCTGCAAAAGAAAACCCTAGGTAAGAAAGGGAAGGCTTTTTGAAAGAAAAGAGAATTTAATTCTCAACAGAGTTTAACTCTGATATTAAACAGAAGAACATAATTCTCTCTTTAGTGGAGGATCTGTAAAGTGCACATCTCCCCTCGAATTGAGAATTTAATTCTCATTGGGTTGAGATCCTGCCATGCAGATCCAAAGCATAGAGAGGGAATGGAAGCTTGAGAATTTAATTCTCACAGAACTGTAGGAATTTAATTCCTTTAAAATAAAATTAGGGTTTAACCCTATGTTATGGGAATTTAATTCCTTCAGAATGAACAGAATCAGGGTTCAACCCTAGAAAAATAACAGGAATTTAATTCCTTTAAAAAAGAAGAAATTAGGGTTTCACCCTATGACAGAATCTCATACCTCTCTAAAAGAGAGTGGGAATATAATTCCTTTAAGCTTTTATTAGGGTTTAACCCTATGATCGAATTCAGTTCTTCACATATATGAGGAATTTAATCCCTATAGAAAATCCAAGTTCTACTCTATCCCAGAATATGAATCTTCAAAAGGAAATAGGAATTTAATTCCTCTAAAATTATTGCTAGGGTTCAACCCTACGAGGGATTTAATTCTTGAAAGGGATTAACAGATCTTCTAAAAAAATCATACATATAGGCAGGGTCACGTGTCACCACGTGACCCTAAAAAAGATCTACAGAGAAGGCCCTTTGAGGCAGTGCCTCACGTGACCCACATGACCCTTGGCAGAGGCTTCAACATACAAGCATTTAAATGCCCGTCACGTGATGGCACGTGATGCTCCAAAAGATGCGATATTCTCAACAGAACAAATGAAGGGAGGGCGCCCTCACGTGCTACCACGTGATCCCTCTTGCCTTAGGGCTTAACACTAAATTGGAACCCCTTGATCCAGTGTTAAAACATTGTCTGGTCTTAGTGTTCAACACTAATCAAAGAACTTTATTTGCAGTGTTTAACATTGAATTTTTTAGTGTTCAACACTAATTTGAAGCCTCTGCTGCTAGTGTTTGACACTGATTTGCTCTAGTGTTTAACACTCATTTGAACCCCCTGTTGCTGGTGTCTAACACCAACTCTCTTTTAGTGTTAAAACACTAACTTGATCCCAGTGTTCAACACTGTTGAAT
This sequence comes from Agapanthus africanus, assembly GCA_030015575.1. Taxonomy (NCBI): domain Eukaryota; kingdom Viridiplantae; phylum Streptophyta; class Magnoliopsida; order Asparagales; family Amaryllidaceae; genus Agapanthus; species Agapanthus africanus. Next base: position 102,947,773 of record CM057348.1, on the reverse strand, counting down.
TAATGGCCAGAGGCAAAGCCTCTTCTTCAATGGACCAACAGGAAGCCAATATTCCAAACATGATTGGATTTAGCCCAAGATGGTCATAAGTCCTCAATTCAGACTTAACTGGGCTAATGGGCTCATAACATAATTAATTGGTCTTGATCCCAAATTGGGCCAACGACTATTTAATCCACCCCGGTTCAAGGGTACATCTCTTCACTCCTTTGATACTTGGCGTTGTAATTCCTCAACGTCTTCAAAGAGGTGACGGGTCCCAATGACCACACATTGACACGGACTGTGGGGTCCTTAAACTCATGGACTATGAGGTCCTTAACCTTGACCGAGATGTCTTAAAACTAACAACGGACTGTGGGGTCCTTAAACCCATGGACTATGACGTCCTTAACCTTGACCGAGATGTCTTAAAACTAACAACGGACTGTGGGGTCCTTAAAACCCATGGACTATGACGTCCTTAACCTTGATCGAGATGTCTTAAAACTAACAACGGACTGTGGGGTCCTTAAACACATGGACTATGACGTCCTTAACCTGGACCGCAATGTCCTTAAACTACCTACCGACCGCAACGTCACTAAACTAAACAACAGAGCCCCCTTTTATTGCTCTCTTGCTGGATCTAAACGATCCCGTTAAGTTGATCTTAGTCTAAAAACTAGACTAACGTATCCTTAACAAACGTTTAAGTCGATCTTAGGCTCAAATGAGGCTAACGTATCCTTAAACCCAAATCTAAGATAATACGGATTTGGACTAGTCCACGCCCTACGGGCGACGACATAACTCAGTCTCCGTATACAATCCACGGGCAACAAAACACAAAACAAACACACACGACACGAAGTGACCATCTGGAGAAGGAGAAAGTTGTTACCGCAATGCGGTAGCGTAATTAACTGCAGGGGCTTGCGCCTGCAGGGAAGAGCGTCCCCACAATCAAAAACCCCTCAAGCGAGGGGGAATCTGACGAAGTCTGCTACATCGGACGCATCCGTTCAAACCTTCGATACATGGTGCCATAAATCAACTTGGCATCTTCGGAGAGATGGACGGATAGCACCAATTAGCATCTGCCCCGAATTTCAGGCAAGACGTCCAGTCGCGCCGTCCTTCGGAGGGGAACAGATTCTGGCACGCCCGGTGGGACCTTTTCCTCTTTCCACTCCACACTTCGTGTGTCGTGATTCGCGAACCAATCGCGGTTCACTAATGGTTGCCCTTGGGTTTCAAGATACTAAGACTTGGCGTCTTGCTTATTGCAGAAAGTAAAGAATCGATGGCTTCTACTTCTGCGAAATGCTCCAACTGCTCGGACTGCAATTGCAACCAATGCTCTGCCTCGCCAGGAGGTATAGCCTACGGACCCCAAGCTGCTTCGTTATTCACAATGCCCGTGGAACAGGTCACTCGAGCCACCACGGGATTGTTTTTTGGGACCATGCTCCCGCCGACAAGCTTCACCGCTCCGGTGCAGACAAAGGAAGCTCCCAAGAAGTCGGTCTTTGATCGTCTTACCCCTGCCGCGGCCCCTCTCGACGGGTCACCCAACACCAGCGCCTCAGTCTTCTCTAGATTGGGCCAAGACTCCTGTGAACCCACAATGGGGCCTACAATCCCAGAGAAGGCTGCTTCTAAGAAAGTGACCGGTCCTGCTCCTGAAGTCGCCAAGGCAGCTTCCCCGGCCAAAAAGTCGGACTTTACAAGATTGATGGCTTCAGCTCCCGCTCCTGCTACCCAAAGGACATCGGTCTTTAACAGGCTAACACCAGCAACGACCCCCCACCTACACAGGGGGCAAGACGAAGCCATCCTCACCGCTGAACCAGCGCCGTCCGCTCGACGCGCTCGACGTCGCCACTGGCGCCGAGTAAGGAAGGCTGGGGGAAACTCCCCCTCTGGGCTAACTCCACCGGCCTCAACGGTGGAAGTTAATACTGCCGTTCCAACTGGGAACAGCTTCGAGATGCTAAATAAGATGCGAAGGAATTCTCCTACTGCGGTGCTAAAGAGGTCTCCTCCTCCACTAAAAAAAGGTTGCGGAAATAAAGCCAGAACAGCCCCGATCCCCTCAACGGCTGTCTTCCAAGATCTATAAGGTTTGGTGGCAGGCCCGAGACTCGATGATCGATCCAAACTTCTCCCGCCGGCACAAGAAGCTGAAAATCCAACAGGAAGCCAGTCACCAGGCTAAACCACGAAAGACTGTTTGGGTGCCCACCTGAACGGCCCCCTCAACTTCCACTGCTCATGAAAGGAGGAAGCCAGAGAAGATCCCCCAGCCTGCAACGACAGCTAAAGGCACTAAGCCCAGACGCCTTAAGTCTGGCATGATGGTCCATACCGTATACATGGCGTTGGGAAAGGAAGACGGTCGTGCGTCTACAGGTCATAGACCGCTTACACGGTCGGTGACCAAAGCTCAGGAGCAATAGCAAAAGCTCCAGGAAATGATGAATGCTATGGCCGCACTTATCGGGCTAAAAGAAAACCCAGAAACGTCCTCGGACGAACGCCAGGAGGAAGAAACCGACGCTGAGTTCCATCGCCGAATATTGGAGAAGAAGGACAAAGAGGCTGCTGAACAAGCAGCCAACATACAGCGTATGGGCCTTCTCTTCCAAGATATGATAGGAATGATGATCCAACAGGACCCACCCGCTGAGCATCCCCCAATCGTTCTTGAAGACGACCGGGGAGAAACGTCAAATCCACCGCCGGCCCTCTCAACGGCCAAGGAGGAGACAATCTCTAAGGCTGATTTGGTCGACTATATAGCCCAGCAAATCCGGGTTCATCATGCGACTGAGGCAGCTGGTCAAGTCGGAAAAACGGGGCGGCCGTATCCAAGCTGGTACGACCAAATCAAATATCCGTCGGGTTATACAATACCAAAATTTTACGTGTATAAGGGGGCCGGCAATCCCCACCAACATGTCGCCCAGTTCAGGGCCCTTTGCGGTAACACCGGCGGTGATGATAAACTGTTGCTGCGCCAATTCGTGGGTAGCTTATCAGAAACAGCGTTCGAATGGTATTCAGAACTCCCGAACGATTCTATCAAGACGTTCGCTGAAATGGAGTTTCTATTCACTCAGCGATTCGCGAGCGCCAGCGAACGCACTCCAATAACGGCACTGATTAATGCCAGGGTGAAACCAGGCGAAACTTGGGTCCAGTATGCTATACGCTGGCGGAATTTGTGGTTGAAATGCGAGCAACGCATTGAGGAAGCGCCCGCGGTGGGCATGTTCGTGGGAACCCTAGACCCTCATGCAACTATCTCCCAGTTTATGATGTTCTTTAAGCCAACCACATTCCAGGCTTTAATCGACAAGTTGGCTCAGATGGACTAGATGGGTCATAGACCACCTCCCCCGAAGCCGGAACCTCGGAATGATAAGGGTAAAGGAAAGGCCACCTTCGTCGCGAATGCCCAGCAGCAACCCAATGTCCCAAAGCTGGCAGATCAATTGGAAGAAAGACGCCGGTATTATAATGAGAAGATGAAGCGTCCCTACTCGTTCCCACGAGACAAGACGAAACGGTTATTCGAGCTGGCAGTACGCAACAGACTTATAAACCTACCAAATCCAAGGCGATCGCCACAACCCACTGAGGTGAATAACCCTAACTATTGCCCTTACCATCAAACGGTAAGTCATCCGATTGAGGATTGCTTCGTCTTCAAAGGATGGATTGAAGATCAATACCTCCAGGGGAAGTTTGCGCTGTCCGAAAAGTGGAAGTTGAACCCACCACAACCGCATGCTCCTAAGAAAGCAGATACACCGGGGGCAACCTGTTCCTTTATTGAGGAAGCTCCATGGGAGGTCGTGCTGTCAACTAAAACCAAAAGAATGCTGAGGGACCTTCATGCGTGCCCGACAATTGAATGGAAGACCCGCTGGTACCCCAGATCATTGAAGGGATGTTGAAGCCGCGTCCAACTACGAAGACTCGTGGTGATGGCCCAAATACTCACGCCCAACCGTCAAAATCTTCGAAGAAAAAGAAGAAGAAATCCAAGAGGCCCGTGAAGCCTGGAGACAAGCGCACGAACTTGCAGAAGCAAATCGACGCGATGGAAGAGTACAATCAAAAGGCGCGAACTCCTATCACGCTGCAAGAGTTCCTCAACCACATCTTTCAAGAGGAAGATGATGGAGAGAGCTCGTCGGATGAATCCGAGGGATATGTGGCAAGTTGTAACGTAATCTCCCACTCGTTTACCGACGATGAAAAAACTCCCGGCACTAAGAAACTGGGGACAGAGCCTGAACTAAAGCTTGTGTGGCCAACAGATGAAATGATCGACGCCTTTCTAGACGAGATTCGTCTAAAGAGTAAAGCGGATCAGGAGCGTAAGATGGCCGCATCGGAAGGAGCCAAATGCAGGCGACTGAACGAAAGAGTTGAAGTACTCCCGCCAGATCGAAAGGCATCCGACGCAGACAAAAAGATATTCAAGACGAGGAAACGGTTTGCCAAGGCCGTGTCAATGGGAATGAAATTACCACCCTCGGAAGAAAACACGCTCGATAGGGCGGAGATGCATCCTGATTACTACTCATATCATCAGAAGATTTCACACCCCATGGAGGAGTGCGACGCCTTTAGGATATGGTGGCAGGGATATGTTGCTCATCGACAACATTTTAAACGCATGAAACGCAAGACTCATCGGGAACGAAGAAGTACTGCCGACGGGCACAACAGAACCACTGGAAACTGTTACATGGTTAACGCCGGAGGGTCACAAGTTCTCACCTTTGGGAGCGAATCTGATGAAGAAATGGCTCTGGGCCCTCTCTTTAAAGAATCCGTTTTAGGGAAAGAGGAGGAACCGGAGGCCTGCGAAAACATTCAGCTGCGCAATCGCACGCTCCCGGAAAAGAATCTCGGTCCCGCAAATAGAAAAGATAAGGGAAAGGAAAAGGTCACTGAGAATATCACTTTAGATGACCAAGTCATGAAAGAGCTGACTACCAAAGACCCTCCCAGGAAGGGTAAGGTGGACTACAATATCCTGGCGCACCTAAGGAAGCTACCTTCTCAACTTAGCATTCTCGATGCCCTCCTATTATCAAAAGAAACGCGAGATTCACTAATTAAGGCGTTACAAGAACCTGAGCAATTCCAAGCCTTCCTCGCCACTGAAAGGATGAAGTATGAACTGGAGGAAGTGCATACGGCCGACATCACTTTCGGGGACGAAGACCCCCTTCTCGGGACGTGCGACCACAACCGTCCCCTATATGTCTCTGGATACTGCCATGATATCAAGATAGGCAAGATCCTAGTGGATAATGGATCCTCCGTCAATCTCCTTAACGTTCAGGTGTTAAAGGAAATCTGCATGAGTGTGCAACACCTCGCTCGTGACAAAATTACCATCTCCGGTTTCGATTCACAATCGTCACGGACTCTCGGATCTGTAATACTAACATTACGCTTTGGACTGCTCGTCACGGACATCAAATTCCATGTCATTGATGCCAAGACCTGCTACAACGCCTTGCTCGATCGCCCTTGGTTACACGAGTACAACATCATCCCTTCTAACAACATCAGTGTATGAAGTACTTTAAGGATGGTTTCGAGTATACCGTAACAGGTGAGCTGAACCCATTTTCCGTGAACGAAGTCCGCAAATATGAAGATGCGAAGTACTTTTTGCCAGATTTCGAGGATACAGAAAGGTGTCGCAAGCCGGAGAACAAAGCCGCCGCCACCATCCCTGTTTTCGGGAGCGATACCGAAGAAGAAGAAGAGATAGTTTATGCTGGGCCATCTTAACGCAACAACCCGGGGACGTCCGCCCCCATGTTGGTCTTCGGAAGTGACTCGGAAGATGAGGTTAATGCCGTGTTCTCCAATCGGCCGTCAATACAAGCACCCCCTAGCGATGATCAGAGTTTGCAAATCACCATGGTGCCGCGAGAACACTACAAGGATCTCGACACACTTCAAGCTTACAATGTGCAGGATCTGCAAACGTTTTACGTCCCTCCCAGGCAAAGGGGTGAGAAGGCAATCCTATTCTACCGATCCTCAGAGACGAAAGTAGAGAAAGAGATCTGGCATGGCGCGGATGCTACACTCGACAGGCTCCAACCATCCGTTTGCCCAGATACTACACAAATGGACTAAAGAGGCTATTGAAGCGCCAAGGAGTACCCATAAAACAGACTGTTCGACAAGCTCGGTTCTACAACAGGATTTGGGATGTCCCTGGGACTCAACGCAAATTTCCCAACGGGAAAATGGAAACACTTGGGCTTGGATACGTGAGAGCCGGAAAATGGGAACGGGCCCACAGTAGCTACGCCATATATACCTTTGATGAAGAAGAGGACGCCCTGTCAGGAAATGCCAACCCCTCATCAAAACTAGATCCCGCGATTGAAGGGTCAAGTCCATCGTTTGAAGAACGAATGGACAAGCTTATCAGGAAAGCGGGCCAAAAAGATCGGGAAGACCACAACCGCGAGATGGCCATCTACGAGAAAGTCAGGAGGCAACGTCTGTTTCAACAGGCTGCAAAAGACAAAGATTCTCATCCCTGTCAACCCGTTGTACGAAAGGCCCGACGCAGAGGCAAAAATGAATCAAGAAGCGGAAAGAGGAGCCGACAACAACGACGCAGGATTAGAGAGTCGTGTGATCGGGCGTTGCGTGGTCCGGATTTGTCCCTCATGAAGAAGATGAATCGAGCGTATTCCTTCCCTCGAGACAAGACGGAGAGGTTACTCGAGCTCGCTATAAAACATCAAATGATCGCGCTTCCAGAGTCTAGACACCCTGAGCAAGCTAACAAGGCTTCTCATCTGAGCTATTGCTCTTATCACCGAGCCATAGGACATCCTACCGAAGACTGCTTCACCTTCAAGAAATGGGTCGAGGACCAGTACCAACAGGGCAGATTCGCTTTATCCAACGGCTGGAGGGTAACGCCGCCACAAAAGCACGAACCCAAAGCCGCAAGAGCAGAACTGGATCCACCTCAGTTCTGGAAGCGGATTCGCACCTGTTACATGATTACGATATTAAAAGAAGAGCCCAAGAACATGGATGACCTTCCCTGGTGCTTTGAGAACAGCAATGATGAGGTGATCTCAGAATTTCCGCCAGCTCCGAAAGAACTGGAAGATGGCATACATACTACTGCAGATAACCTCAAGAAGATTGAGTTGGGATCGGCAGATGATCCGCGACCGACATTTGTCAGCGAACTGCTATCTGAAGAAAGGATGGCTGCGTTAAAGAACGTGCTCCTACAGCATAAAGACTGCTTCGCGTGGAACTATTCCGAGATGCCAGGATTAGATCCGGAGATTGCTGTACATAAATTAGCAATATCCCCGAATATCAAGCCAGTCAAGCAGGCGCCGAGAAGGATGCGACTCGAGCTTGAGATGAGCATCAACGCCGAAGTCAAGAAGCTGATCGATTCTGGATTTATCCAAGAAGTCCAATATCCCGACTGGATGGCCAACATTGTCCCGGTAATGAAGAAAAATGGGACGGTACGCATATGCGTGGATTTCAGGGATCTCAATAAAGCTTGCCCGAAGGACGATTTCCCAGTACCGGTAACCAAGCTAATGATAGATAACACGTCCACTCACGAGGTTTTCTCCTTTATGGACGGTTCATCAGGGTACAATTAGATAAAGATGCATCCCGAAGACCAGAAGCACACCGCTTTCCGGACCCCTTTGGGTATATTCTGCTACAGGGTTATGCCCTTTGGTCTAAAGAACGCCGGCGCTACCTATCAAAGGGCCATGACAAAGATCTTCGACTATCTCATACATGACATCGTCGAATGCTATATCGATGACCTCGTAGTGAAGAGCATGTCATACGAAGAGCATTTAAAGCATCTGGAGACTGTATTTCAACGCCTTCGGCAATATAATTTGAAGATGAATCCCCTCAAATGCGCGTTCGGAGTCTCCTCGGGTAAATTCCTGGGATTCATCATCCGACACCGAGGTATCGAAGTAGATCCATCTAAGATCAAGGTGATCATGGAAATGCCTCCGCCAAGAACCCTCAAACAGTTGCGGTCTCTCCAAGGGAAGCTCGCATACATCCGGCGATTTATCGCCAATCTTTCAGGCAAGTGCCGCCCTTACAGCCACCTAATGAAGAAGGGAACTCCATTCGTTTGGGATCACAAATGCCAAGGTGCACTGGACGAGATCAAGCAGTACCTGCAAAACCCTCCGGTTTTGGCTGCGCCGGTCAAGGGAAAACCCCTCATTCTTTATACAACCGCCCTCGAAGGTTCCTTAGGCGCATTATGGGCACAAGAGAACGATCAAGAAAAAGAGAGAGCACTCTACTACTTAAGTCGAGTTCTGCTGGGGGCAGAAAGCAACTACTCTCCCATTGAAAAACACTGCTTGGCGTTGATCTTCGCGATAACAAAGCTCAGGCACTATGCGTTGGCGCACGAAGTCCGTCTCATCTCGAAGGTGGACCCTCTTAAATATTTGATGTCAAAGGCTATATTGACGGGTCGACTCGCTAAATGGGCTCTACTCCTGATGGAGTTCTCGATAACGTATCGACCTTTCAAGGCAGTGAAAGGCCAGGCCATCGCCGATTTTCTCGCTGAACATCCGATATCGGCTGATTCTTCTCTGAATTGCGATTTGCCAGACGAACATACGTTTGACGCGATCGACAGCAGTAGTACCCGATGGGAACTCTATTTTGATGGAGCGTCCTACGTAAAGAAGCGCAAACAAGGTATCCCAATGATCAAATCGGGGGTAGGCCTCATCTTCGTAACTCCACAAGGAGGGATAATGCGCTTCGCCTTCTCCTTAACAGAGCCGAGGACAAACAATGAAGCCGAATACGAAGCTCTGATAGCGGGCCTCGAGATCGCCATCGACATGGGAATTGAGAATCTCCTCATATATGGGGACTCCCAACTGGTCGTTAGTCAAGTAAACGGCGACTACCAGACATGCAAACCAGAATTGGTGAAATACGGCGAAAAGGTGCAACAACTGTTGACCGAAATTCCCTCCTGTACTTTGGAGAACATACCGCGCGCGGAAAACAACAAAGTAGCCGCGTTGGCCAAACTTGCTAAAGAGCTGGCTGACGAAAACCTCGATGCTGTAAGAATCATGGTACAAAGCCGTCGGGTGCTTGCCCCAACGGAGATATCTCTGGAATAACCCGAAGAGAAGGGAGCGACTGAGCAGATGACCTTACAAGTAAAAGAACAAGAAAGGCTTGAGGATTGGAGGGAAGTCTTCATAGACTACTTTAAGTCCCACCGAATACCCGAAGAAGCGTCCTCAAGACATCAGCTCATGAAACGAGCTCTATCTTTCGCTTTCGTCAATAATACTCTGTATAAGAGGTCGTTTGATTCTCTGTGGCTGAGATGTTTAGGACCCGACGAAGAAGAAAGAGTCGTTCAAGAGGTTCATGACGGAATCTGTGGTTCTCATCAAGCAGGCCCGAAGATGAAGTTAAAAATTAAACGGATGGGTTACTACTGGCTCACGATGATCCAGGACTGCCTCGAGTATGCGAAGCAATGCCACTAGTGCCAAATCCACGGGGATTTCATCCACCAGCATCCGAATCCACTACATCCGACGGTGGTTAGCTGGCCATTCGAAATGTGGGGGACTGACATAGTCGGCCCCATCGAACCAGCATCGTCCCGGGGACATCGTTTCATCCTGGCGACAACTGATTACTTCTCCAAATGGGCAGAAGCAGTGCCGCTGAGGGAAGTGAAGACAGAGAATATCCTCTACTTCTTCAAGACGCACGTCATCTATTGGTTTGGAACTCCACGGTGGATTATCTCCGATAACGGGCCGGCCTACAGAAGCCATAAGATTAGCCGCTTCGCGCAGCAGCACAATATAGACTGGAGATATTCTTCAGTTTACAATCCACGAGCTAACGGTCTGGCCGAGGCCTTCAATAAGACATTGACAAATATCATAAAAAAGACGGTGTCCCGAAATAAGAAAGACTAGCACGAGAGGCTGCAAGAGGCCCTTTGGGCCTATCGAACTACGTTCAAGACGGCCACGAACACAACGCCGTACGCGTTGGTATTTGGGACGGAATCAGTGCTCCCCCTCGAGATAGAGTTACCCTCTCTACGAGTGGCAGTCCACTACGAGCTGACGGACAAAGAAAATGCTCACCTTCGGCTTGAGGAGCTTGATGCCCTCGATGAAACCCGGCTCATAGCGCAACAAAATCTAGAGGCCTACAAAGCAAAGATGACACGCTCGTACGAAAGATTGACCAGGCCGAGGACGTTCCGCCAAGGCGAACTCGTACTAGTGGTCAAAAGACCTATGATCCCCAATCGCACCAAGCGGGGAAAATTCGTGCCAAATTATGAAGGCCCGTACATCATAGATAAGGTCTACTAGGATGGGGCCTATCTACTCATGGACATGCACGGTGAAAGGCCTTTCAGGCCGATAAACGGTCGCTTCCTAAAGAAATACTACGCTTAATGAGCCACAGCCTAGGTCAATGATAGGTGACGACGACCATGCCCGCTCGCTATCTTACTAAGCTCAAGTTTTATAAACTGTAGCCAGCCTCTCAACGACGGACCGAAACGTCCTTAAACTAACGACGGACCGAAACGTCCTTAAACTAACGACGGACCGGAACGCCCTTAAACTAACGACGGACCGAAATGTCCTTAAACTAATAGCGGATCGAAACGTCCTTAAACTAATACCGCAGCATTCTTAGGCTGACGAGGTAAAAAAAAATAAGGAAAAATATAATAAATAAGAACGGTATGTCCGTAAGCAAAAAGGGCACGGATGAAAACCCGAAAAGGCTCCGTGAGTAAAAACGGCAGGGCTACCGGCGAGTGTTCGTGAAAACCCGAAAGGGCACGGCCTCGTAAAAAAAAGAAGGAGAAAAAGAAAATGAAAAGAATGAAAAAAAAAACGGTATGTCCACAAGCAAAAAGGGCACGGATGAAAACCCGAAAGGGCTCCGTGGGTAAAAACAGCAGGGCAACCAGCGAGTGTTTGTGAAAACCCGAAAGGGCGCAACCTCGTTGAAAGACACTTATAGGGTCCTCTCGACCTTGTAAAGAGAAACCACCCGCGTGAGATCCTTACGACTCACAAAGGAGCAACACACTTAGGGATCCCTACGATTCCTAAGGAGAAAATACACTTGCGAGATTCTCACGACTCGTAAGGAGAATTCTCTTATGGGACCCTCACGGCTCATGAGATTTGAAAGTCTTAAGTTACAGAAACCTAAACCTGTTCTTAAGAAAATCCCCCACAACTTTCGATACTGCCCTACAAGCGGCTCGTATTGACCCTTGTATACAATCTACGGGCGCGAAAAAACATTTCCCCAGCAAAGTCACACCTGTGACTAGGGACATGTCCATATGGTGAACAACCCTTATAATTTCTCTCGTCTTATAAGGAGAAAACCCTCTTGTATGATCCTTACGACTTACAGAGGAACATACACTTAGGAATCCTCACGATCCCTAAGGAGAAAATACACCTGCAAGATCCTCACGACTTGTAGGGAGAAATACATTTGTGAGACCCTTACGGCTCATGAAGTCAAAAGCCTTGGTCGACAGGACCCTTAACCCTGTTTACTAAGCCACCTTTGTTCGACATCGACAGAGGCAAATGATGATTCGCTCCTGGCAACATCCCAGTTGCAGCGGTGCTGATGCCGAAATTGGTGTCTAAAATCCAAGCTTGCGACGAAAAAGCTAGCAAGCCACACATGCATACGAAATAGCCGAAATGATGGAGCAACTTGCAATAAAAAGCATCAAGTAAAAATGTATGCATGAAAAATAGCCGAAATGATGGGGCAACTCGCAATAAAAAACAGCGAGTGAAAATGAAATAAATAGCCAAAATGATTGGGCACCGCGAAAAATCGCCGAAATGATAGGGCAATCGCGACCTCCGCGATATAAAAGCTGAAATGATAGAGCATCGCTGAAAAAGAAATAAAATATAAAAAAAAGGGGTTTCAATTTATGCCCTACAGGTGATGTTCCATCACACCCTGTACACAATCCAAGGGCGTAAACAAAAAAGGGATCATACTTCTCCCCCAGGTTTCATCAGAAGAGGAAGCCAAGTCTCGACGGGCCAAAGGAGACCTGGAAATCGTTTCAACACTCATCTCGTAACAACGGACACAACTCTAAGCTAAGCGGAACAGCGGCAACTCCCAGTTCCATGGCTCGGTGGTATACATATCGCCAACAGTCAAACCTCCATCCCGTGAAATGCGGATACAATCAGCAAAATTCCTGGTTACGTGGAACGCGGATAACGTCACTCTTTGACCCTGTGGAAAACGTCCAGAGCGGATCCTGGTCCTCGCGGAGCACGGCAGTGAAACCGTGTGTAGCATCTAGAGCGGAGCCTAGTCCTCGCCGAACACGGCAGTGAACCCGTGTGAAGCATCTAGTGCAAAATTCCGGGCTATGTGGAACGCGGATAACGTCACTCTTTGACCCCGTGTGAAGCATCCAGAGCGGAGCCTAGTCCTCGCCGAGCATGGCAGTGAACCCGTGTGAAGCATCTAGTGCAAAATTTCTGGTTACGTGGAACGCGGATAACGTCACTCTTTGACCCCGTGGAAAACGTCCAGAGCGGATCCTGGTCCTCGCAAAGCACGGCAGTGAACCCGTGTGAAGCATCCAGAGCGGAGCCTAGTCCTCGCCGAATACGGCAGTGAACCCGTGTGAAGCATCTAGTGCAAAATTCCTGGTTACGTGGAATGCGGATAACGTCACTCTTTGACCCCGTGGAAAACGTCCAGAGCGGATCCTGGTCCTCGCAAAGCACGGCAGTGAACCCGTGTGAAGCATCCAGAGCGGAGCCTAGTCCTCGCCGAACACGGCAATGAACCCGTGTGAAGCATCTAGTGCAAAATTCCTAGTTACATGGAACGCGGATAACGTCACTCTTTGACCCCGCGGAAAACGCCCAGAGCGGAGCCTGGTCCTCGCCAAGCACGGCAGTAAACCCGTGTGAAGCATCCAGAGCAAATACCGGACTGTGGAGTCCTTAAAATCCACGGTCTATGATGTCCTTAACCTCGACCGTAATGTCTTAAAACTAACAATCAACCACCCTGATTCTATACTGATTCTACTTTGGTTTAAGGGTACATCTCTTCACTCCTTTGATGCCTGACGTTATAATTCCTCAACGTCTTCAAAGAGATGACGGGTCCCTGCAACCAAACATCGGACTGTGGAGTCTCTAAATCCACGGACTATGAGGTCCTTAACCTTGACCGTGATGTATTAAAACTAACATCGGACTGTGGAGTCCCTAAATCCACGGACTATGAGGTCCTTAACCTTGACCGTGATGTCTTAAAACTAACATCGGACTGTGGAGTCCCTAAATCCACGGGCTATGAGGTCCTTAACCTTGACCGTGATGTCTTAAAACTAACATCGGACTGTGGAGTCCTTAAATCCACGGACTATGAGGTCCTTAACCTTGACCACGACGTCTTTAAACTACGATGCCTTGGGAAACCCCTGACTCTGTGAAACACGGACAAGGGCGACCACATCCAGCACTTGCAGGCCCTCACAACCTGTAAGGAAGAAAACTCTCTTGTGAGATCCTTACGACTCTCAAGGGAAAACCCTCTTAAGAATCCTCACGATTCTTAAGAAGGACTTACACCTATGGGATCCTCTCGACCCACGGGGAGAAAAAAAAACTCTTTATGAGACCCTCGTGGCTCATAAAATGCAAAAGTCTTAGGAAGCAATCTTAACCCTGAATCCTAAGCCATCGCTGCCTTGCAAGTAGGCCAAGATGAATTGTCCGCAGAATACATTCAATGAAAAGAGACACGCCGTCGAGAAGAAAAAATGTACCTTTTATTAATAAACCAAAATGGATACAAAGAAACAAAAAGAAGATACTCTCATTCATGAGTATGTACAAAAGAAGGGGAAAAGATACAAGTCCTCAAGCCGGCGGGCGGTGTAGTAATTTTACCAGCTCATAGTTTTGTTGCTGAGCCACGGCTTCATGACACAAGATCTTCAGAAGACGAGCCTCCGCCTGAGCTTGCTGAGCCTGATACGAAGCAAGCAGAGCTTCGAGCTCTTTCTCGGTGGCTTTATGAGCCTTGACCCTTTCACGAGTGAACGCGGCAGCTTTGTCGAGAGCCACCACCTCTTTGATGGACTCCTGAAGCACCCGCCAGAGTTCATACGCTTTGTTGGCCTTGGCGGTAAGAGTGGCGCGAAGCTCGCTCAGCGCCTTGGAAGCTAGCTCCCTCTCCGAGAATTTGCGGCCAAGCCTCTTCTCGCATGACGTCATGTTGGCCGCGCATCGTGCTATCAGACCCCGCAACTCCTCTTTTGCAGCCACGGCTTCCGAGGAAAGGCGAGAACATTCAAGAGTGTGCAAGCGAGCCTCCACCTGCCGACAGAACTCCATCCAGACTCGCACCACTTCTTCGTTATGGTAGGTGGCGAGAAAAGGAAGAGAACCGTTAGCTTCGGCGGCAAACGCTTCAGTGGTGGTCGCGCTGCTAGCACGGAGCTCCTCAATCAAAGATGATAAGGAGACAAGGCTTAATTGGGCCAAGCGTTCTGAAGCCCGCAAGGCATAAGGGCCGGGCGGCATCACGATGCGCGACTCCAACGCCGTGGAGACTGGAAAAGCTGTTCAAATTTGGAAGATGTCAGTAAAATTCTTAAGCAAAGAACGAATGAGAGTATGATGAAAGGTCGCTTACCGACAGTCGTGCAAGTAGGAGCTGAAGGCTCCCCTGGCCCTTCGAGAACCTCGACCTCATCATCGGCCTCCAAAACTGTAGGAAACATTAATGTCAATACATAAAATAACGATGATGCTATGAGAAGTGATGGACGACACCAACCTTGCCCGGATGAGAGAACAATGCGTTGGGGGGATATCGCTTGTGGAGCTGCCATCTCCAGCAAACGCTGAAAGGACTGCCGGGGAGACAGATCGACAATAGAGGCCGCCAGCTCACGTAATTCTGAGAAAACAAAAGAGTTCAGACAACGGAAAGGCTGCTAATTTAAAATTCAGAAGGTTACCTTCAACACTCCTCCCATTCTGAGCCAGGGGGATAGCAGCTTCAACGGCCTCCGCCGTGACCTCAGGCTCCAACAAAGGAAGAGTAGTCCCGACTACCTATCTTCCAGCCTTTGGGCCACCCTCAGTAAGAGTCATTGGAGCGGCGACCCCCAAAGGAGCATCCCCCAAAGGGGCAAGCGCTCCCTGATCAAGAACCGCCGCTGGAGGCACTACCATGAGAGGAGTAACCTCATCAGCCCCCTCCACATCGAGCAAGGCTTCATTGAGAATTTCGGCGGGCTTTAGCTTTAATGGGCCCGTAGGGAGCTCCCCCAACGTCGAAGATTCTACACGATTCAAATAAGAATAAGGACACATATGCACGGGCATAAATAATCAGAAGAACTACAAAAGAACCACAACGTACCGATACGCAAAGAAGCCCTCAATATGGCTTCTTCAAGCCGCTGCTCCTTCTCAAGGAGGTAGGCTCGCCGGGGTTCAAGGGTAGACTCATGGCCGCCGGTCCATAAAGAAAGTGCGTCCGCTACGTCTTCTGAAGCGGCCTGCTTCAGAGCCCTTTCCCCCCATTCCTCCAAAGGACCGATAAATCGCCGCCGAATCCACGAAGGGTCTTCGTAAAAAACTACAGCGGGATATGACTTCTTCGGAACCTTGGCGTTATGAGACATGTCTTTGGAACGCCGTATGGCCTCAGCCAACTGTGCGGCCTCCTCATCGGCCGAACTCGGGAAGAGAAGTCCAGCGTCTGACTCTTGCAGGGCCAATGATTCGTCTTCAAGGATAGGCTCAGGTGACTTCCTCAAATATCACCGGCAAACAACCCAGGTGACTTCCTCAAATATCACCGATTACAACGAATCCCGATATAATGAGGATGATCACCCTATTCCCAATAGCTTACTCCCACTCATCATCTGTAAAACCATACAGATGTGAGAATCATACCTGGTAAATACATACCCTGGAGTAAGTGTCTAATCGGAAAATCAGTTTTCCATTAACAGTACACAGTGAAACTGAAACATTGAAATGTTTCGATGGGGTATCCTGGTATTCCTAGTAATGCCTCTTCCATTATCCAGATTCACAACTGTAACCGTATAATTCTTTGCCACTTCTCCAAATCCCTTTATATGTCTTTAGTCATTACCTTCTGTACACCCCTTTAGGCCAAATGGTTTTCTTCTTTCCCTACCGTTCGGCACCAGCCTATGGTTTGGAAGAAGACTATCCAAAAAGCATAAAAGGTGTATTGTCCTAATCCTAGGAGCACTCGCAAAGCGAGAGAAGGTGAAGATAAAAGACAACCGAATAAACTGTATTCCTATTTCTCCTGGACCAGAATCCATCCCCGAACTGGAACAAGTTCCTTTCGAGTTCGTATATAACCATATGATGGAGTATCCAATAACTGTGGATCTTCGTAGTGATACGGAGTGTCCTGGAGAAATACAAAGGTGATTTAGGATTGGCGAAGAAATACTTGGTTTGATCGTGAATAGCAGTCACAATTTACTTTGCCCTCCTACTAATCCCTTGCTTTGTCTTAACTTAATACCTTCTGCACACCATCGTTATGCTAATTGGTTTTCTTCATTCCCCACCGTTCGGCACCAGCCTAAGGTTTGGAAGAAGACTATCCAATTTGCGTAATAGGTGTACTACTCCTAAGCTAAGGAGTACTCGCAATCTGAGAGAGAAGGTAAAAGAAAAAAACAACTGAATAGTCCTATTCGTTTTTCTCCAAAACCAGAAACCATCCTCGAATTCCTTCGAGTTCGTATATAACCATACGATGGTTTTGTCTAATGGAAGTGGACGTTCGTAGTAATACGGGGTGTCCTGGAGAAAAGGGTAAAAGTAGAAGTGGCAATGAGGTTAGCGACTATGACAATCCAAAAGCCTGTGTTAAGAAGGTTCGGTCAACTTGGTCACTGAGTCATAGTCCAGGGTCGGGTCAATGGTCGCTGCCAAAGAGAGAGAGAAAAGAAACACTCAGCGTGCACTCTAACCTAGATCAGAATGGTTATCACTTTTTCTAATCAGGAAACCTCCCACTGTACCTCAAATTCTCCTCCAAACCTGAAAGAAGAATTAGTCGGGATCACCCGAGGAGTAAACCAACTCATCAGTGGAAATCGGGATCCAACTATCATCGCATGATAACTTGACGGAATCCACTCAAGTCACCACACTCCAGAAGGTATGCGCATGCCTGGCAAGTTTCAGTTCTTTTGAAACTCCCGATGTTTGTTTTTACCCCTAGGACTCAAGTGACCTTGACGGAGTCAACAAATCAAAGAGTCCTAGTCAAGTTCAACCCGTCATCATCTGGATTGCATTAAACCCACCCGTACGTGTCCTTGACGGAGTCAACAAGGCCGCACGACTGTCCTAACCAATCCCATTTATGCAACAAACAAGCACCACTTAGCTACCGTACACTACGCCTTGACGGAGTCAACAAACGCAGCACGAATACTAAATAATACCCATAGGAAATGACGGAGGGCTACGACTGGTTTTTGGCGAAAAACCTTTAACGTAATGAACTTGATATCGTTGAAGGAACTGCATAGCCTTTTATAAAAATATAGTGACGAAAACCTTTGCTAAAGAGGTCACTCCCGGTGAAGGGATCTCGGCTCTTTCCCCGTAGAATGAGGTGCAGGATATTCCAACTGAATACCACGATGCAAAGCAAAAGTAATTGGCTATAGTGAAGTTAATGCCCTGACGCAAACTTTTGTCCAAGGGGTCACTCCCGGTGAAGGGATCTCGGCCCTTGCCTCGTCGACTGAGGAGCAGGATATTCCAAATGAATACCACGATGCAAAACAAAAGTGAACGTCCTTGCAATAACAGCTTTTTGAAAAAGTGTTCCAACAACATCAGAATAGGTTTGTTTATCTTGCATTGATCCCAATCAACGCAGTCCCATCAATTGATCACACCAATAAAGAACGAAAATAATAATGTACGTATATGCCATCCGCATTCGCCACTGGGTCCCGTCATCACTCGTTAGGTTACTTAACTAACGACAGAGCGGGGACTGGACTAGCGCGGATGCAAAACATATACAACATCTACTAATATATATACCAATATATAATTTTCGCTCAAGGCATGATAAAATGCAACATCACAGAAATGTACAGCATCACAGAACAATACAGATATCTGGGATCCCCGGGTTTCACAGAGCCGCTGCTGAAACCCGACGTTCCCTTGGTCGTGTGGATAGCCTGTGCAATGAAATCCTAGACCCCTACGGGCGCGGCAAGTCACCCGCCAAAACCTGAAGCGAGGCAGCCCCCTTCAGCACCGTGAATGGACCACCCAGCACTTCATGGAATCCGGTAACTTGGGCACCCCTCCTGGGTCAACCTGTACCCCCTACGAGTGCGGCGAATAGCCCGCCAATCCTAGAGTGAAGCCCCCTCCGTCTCAATGCCATGAGATGCGGGCCCGTTGCCCTCTAGAACCCGGCTATCCGTGCACCCCTCCGCGGGGTAATCCTAGTACAGAAAGTAAAATATACATACACCGGGTACATCGACCGCAACCAGGTCGTGCCCCAAAAGAATAATACAAACAGGCAGTGACGGCAGTCCACATGTCGGACGCTCGCCCCGCAATATCAAATGTACATATAAAACAAAACTGTACTAGCATTGCATCCAGGCTATCCCCCACGACCGATCCGCAACATCACAGCATAAACACAGAACATCAACGTGAAAATCATGTTCGCAAATCCGTCTAACCGGGCTATAGCAGTTAGACGGGATTTACCGATCAAATGATATTCACGGTCGCAGATATAATGTAAATACTGTGAAATAATGTGTTTAAAATATCCAATCGATCAAAAATTAACAAGTGGGCCCCCAAGTAATACTGTAGCACTCACAGAAATTCTGGGCCCAAAAATAATATTCCAAAACCCCTATTTTCAACACATAAGCATTCTGCAAAATTTTGGGGGACTGAACAGTCCAAGTCGCGGCGGAACCGCGGCCGAAGCATGGCTTTGGCCGCGGTTCCGCGGCGTTCTGAACTGTTAACGAGCCCAAATTTTTAGAGAACTCTTAGAATGTCCTGTACATTAGTTTTCTACAACCTGAAAAATTTTTAGAGCCCGGAAAAATTCGACAGAAAACTGATGCATGCAAAAACGCGGTTTTTGGAATTTTGGTCGATCGGATAAGTAAAACGCATTGGAACAAGCTAGACAAGGTTAATGGCGTGGCTCTGATACCATGTTGCGCCACGGCAGCGCCCCGGCCTTCTTACCGAGGCCAAAATGCGGAAACAAAAATTTTCCTTACTTGGAAACTGGCGCTACCGCGGACAATGAAACCCGGATCGTTAACCATTAACCGACACTAGCTAACAAGAGAAGGGAAGAGAAGTATACCGAGTGATCCGAGTCCTCCGGTCTTCTCGTCATCGTCCCGATCCCCCGCGGAAAGTCTAGTCTCCATGTCGTCGCCTCCTCGCCGGAAGGGCACCACATCGCCTGCGTCTTTTACGGGCTCCCGCCTCAATACCGAGGCAACTCGGGCGCGAAGTTGGCTGGCCGACGCGCCCAAGATTTGCTGTAGAAGTAGTGTAGAATCACTTTGCCTCATGGGGTTTGTGAAGTTGCCTTGATGGAGGAATCAACAAGATATGAACTTGGGAATTTTTGTGGTAATGGAAAAATGATATGAAAGAATAATTTTTCCCACTCCAAAATGAAACCTCTCATATTTTCCCCTCTCCAAAATTGTGGCCGGCCATGCAACTAAGGAAATGGTGGAGGGAAAACAAAACTAATACAAAGGGAGGTGAGTGTAGGAGAAAGAGAAAGGTGACCATATCCAAACATCATCATAACAATCTCACATCAACTCCAAATCAATCGTAATCCTTTCTCATCAACAAAAAGCAAAGGATAAGAAAGAAAAAGGATCTCATCATGAAAAACTATCATGATGCCACCAATATGCAAGATACCCCCTCCACAAATGTTATTTGCAAACTTGCAAATAACCCCCTCCATCGGAAAAGTCCGGCCGGGAAAGAACAAAGGAAAACCGGCCGGAACGGAATGCGAACTGGCAACTCCAGAAAACTGGTCCCGTAATAAATTACAGGAAAAACCCCGATACTGTGCATACACACCCGCATCTGTATTCTGACCGGATACAAATGCAATGAGACAAAATCTACACTGTACTAAACTAGGATCCGGCTTAAACCAAAGCCGGCTAGTAAAATCCGTTCGATCCTGATCCGTGCAATACCGCACGTATCTGATCGAACCCTGCCATATCTCCATACGGCCACTACAGCGTTTCGCCCGAAAGCTTGAGTAACTGAAAGTGTGGTGGACTCTAAAGACTCGTCAATACTATGGCTGTGGATTTAACCACTAGCACGTCAGAGGTATAAGCCAATACGTGACGGGCCACCAGCTATTGACCAAAAGGGACGTCGATGAGCGAACTCATCCTGACACCCTACTGAGCCTGTCAGTGACAATATCCGTACAGTCCGGTCCGTTCGTCTATGAGTATCGCATGGCGGGCCTAGGGGGTTGGTAAAAGTCAGACCCCCAAAAGCGGTACAAGTCGTGTCGGAGTGTAGCCCAGAACGCCCCGAGATACTACTGGAATACCTACCAGTAAATCTCCTGCCTCGGCCGAGGGCTTTGCGTAATGGCTCTCCTAGACACAGCGCGACCTCACCCCTAATACCGGGAGAGACGAACCCCTGAAGATCCGCTCACTGCCTCCATGTGGCTCGGGACTGTACCCAACTAAAACCTGTTTGCACGACTCCTTTGAGCCGTGGTAGGGTAGTAATCAAAGCACAGTGGGAACTCACACGAGACAAATGACGATTCTCAGGTCGATGAACTAACCTGTACACATGTCACCAGGGAACTGCTATCTGACGTCAGGTATAAGACCAACTAGCATGTTCCCGGCGAGTCCTGTCCGGTGTACTCATAACCCAATGAGCACCTGTATACATCTTAGGTGAACCAACTGACACCAGTGGCTTATGAGACCGGCCACCGCCCCTCGTCGGGGTCTCGACTGTATACACTAGTCTACTCTGGAGAATCGATGCCCTGTCTCGAAACTCCCACGACTAGGGACCTTTTAAGGATGTGCTTATGGACCACCAGCTCTCACGTATATGATCGCCATCATACTGCCGGCAGTCAAGCAAGAATCCTAGGGGCTCTATCAGCGTGTAATAGCGACCTGTAAGGTCACCTGAAGCAGTACACGACGATAAAGGTAAACCAGATAGCATACTATCATCTCGAGTAAGACTGTCCTACCGAGATAGGTCCTCCCTCAATCATTGCAATCACGTGCCTGAGATCCAATAATTGACTCTGAGGGCACTATCTCCAACGGCATACATTTTTACTTGCTGGTTTTTATTACAAGTTGCCCTATCATTTCGGCTATTTCGTATGCATGTGTGGCCTATTGGCTTTTCGCCGTAAGCCGATTTCGGCATCAGCACCGCTACAACTGGGATATTACCAGGAGCAAATCATCATTTGCCTCCGTCGATGTCGAACAAAGGTGGCTTAGTGAACAGGGTTAAGGTCCTGTCGACTAAGGCTTTGACTTCATGAGCCGTAAGGGTCTCACAAAGTTATTTCTCCCTACAAGTCGTGAGGATCTTATAGGTGTATTTTCTTCTTAGGAATCGTGAGGATTCCTAAGTGTTTGTTTCCTCTGTAAGTCGTAAGGATCCTACAAGAGGGTTTTCTCCTTGTAAATCGAGAGGACTTACAAGGGTTGTGCGAACATATCCCTAGTCACGGACGGATCTTGGTTAGGGAAATGTTTATTCGCGCCCGTGGATTGTATACAAGGGTCGGTATTGAGCCACTTGTAGGGCAATATCGAAGATTGTGGGGGTTGCTTAAGCACAGGTTTAGGTCTCTGTAACTTAAGACTTTCAACTCTTATGAGCCGTGAGGGTCCCATAAGAGAGTGTTTCCTGATTTAAAAATCAGGAAAGCCTACGGAAGAGGCTTCAGAAAAGGGTCGCGTGCTCACATATGACCAGCAGTCACGTGTTGGCACGTGACACCTAAAAGCATCGGCAAGGCAGATTCAGCTTCCCGACTACATCAAAGAAAAGGGATTCAGAAAGGGCCACGTGCTCCCACGTGACCAGGGTCACGTGTTGGCACGTGACATTTAAAAGCGGCTTCAAAGGCACATCGGTTCCCTGATCGAATCAAGGAAAAGGCTTCAGAAGAGGTCACGTGCTCCCACGTGACCAGGGTCACGTGTTGGCACGTGACACTCAAAAGCAGCAGACTCGTTCTCCAGTTAAATCAAGAAAAAAGCTCCAGACGAGGGTCACGTGCTCACACGTGACCAGGGGTCACGTGGTGGCACGTGACGGCTAAGCAGCGGCCAGAAGGCTGAGCATAAAAAGAAGGAGAGGGCTCGTTCCAAGGGGGTCACGTGCCCACACGTAACTAAGGGTCACGTGGCCACACGTGACCGGCTTTCAAAACCTATCTGTTAACAGAATTAAATTCTGAGAAAAGACCTCTCAAATCTTTCCAAAGGAACCGATTGAATTAAAGATTTAAAGGTGATTAAATATCATCTATTTGTGGAAAAAGCCTGAACTTGGAATGATTTCCCCTTAAAATCTAACCGAAATAACAAAGGAGAATCTCTGGATTTAAAATCCAATGGTGAATAAAATTCACCTAATAATCCAAAGGTCCAAAACGAATGGTGAATACAAATTAAATCTCTTAATGAAAGATTCACCAAAACTAATTGATTCGGCTGCTTCTCCTATAAATAGGAGGCAAGAGACACACACAGAGGGATATATGCAGAAGGATCGATAGGCAGAGAAAAAAAAAGAGAGAGCCTGAATACTTTGGAGGAATTTGGATCTTCTGCAAAAGAAAACCCTAAGTAAGAAAGGGAAGGCTTTTTGAAAGAAAAGAGAATTTAATTCTCAACAGAGTTTAACTCTGATATTAAACAGAAGAACATAGTTCTCTCTTTAGTGGAGGATCTGTAAAGTGCACATCTCCCCTCGAATTGAGAATTTAATTCTCATTGGGTTGAGATCCTGCCATGCAGATCCAAAGCATAGAGAGGGAATGGAAGCTTGAGAATTTAATTCTCACAGAACTGTAGGAATTTAATTCCTTTAAAATAAAATTATGATTTAACCCTATGTTATGGGAATTTAATTCCTTCAAAATGAACAGAATCAGGGTTCAACCCTAGAAAAATAACAGGAATTTAATTCCTTTAAAAAAGAAGAAATTAGGGTTTCACCCTATGACAGAATCTCATACCTCTCTAAAAGAGAGTGGGAATTTAATTCCTTTAAGCTTTTATTAGGGTTTAACCCTATGATCGAATTCAGTTATTCACATATATGAGGAATTTAATCCCTATAGAAAATTCCAAGTTCTACTCTATCCCAGAATATGAATCTTCAAAAGGAAATAGGAATTTAATTCCTCTAAAATTATTGCTAGGGTTCAACCCTACGAGGGATTTAATTCTTGAAAGGGATTAACAGATCTTCTAAAAAAAACATACATATAGGCAGGGTCACGTGTCACCACTTGACCCTCAAAAAGATCTACAGAGAAAGCGCTTTGAGGCAGTGCCTCACGTGACCCTTGGCAGAGGCTTCGACATACAAGCATTTAAATGCCCGTCACGTGATGGCACGTGATGCTCCAAAAGATGCGATATTCTCAGCAAAACAAATGAAGGGAGGGCGCCCTCACGTGCTACCACGTGACCCCTCTTGCCTTAGGGCTTAACATTAAATTGGAACCCCTTGATCCAGTGTTAAAACACTGTCTGGTCTTAATGTTCAACACTAATCAAAGAACTTTATTTGCAGTGTTTAACACTGAATTTCTTAGTGTTCAACATTAATTTGAAGCCTCTGCTGCTAGTGTTTGACACTGATTTGCTTTAGTGTTTAACACTAATTTGAACCCCCTGTTGCTGGTGTCTAACACCAACTGTCTTTTAGTGTTAAAACACTAACTTGATCCCAGTGTTCAACACTGTTGAATTAATGGTCAGAGGCAAAGCCTCTTCTTCAATGGACCAACAGGAAGCCAATATTCCAAACATGATTGGACTTAGCCCAAGATGGCCATAAGTACTCAATTCAGACTTAACTGGGCTAATGGGCTCATAACATAATTAATTGGTCTTGATCCCAAATTGGGCCAACGACTATTTAATCCACCCCGGTTCAAGGGTACATCTCTTCACTCCTTTAATACTCGGCGTTGTAATTCCTCAACGTCTTCAAAGAGGTGATGGGTCCCAATGACCACACATTGACACGGACTGTGGGGTCCTTAAACTCATGGACTATGAGGTCCTTAACCTTGACCGAGATGTCTTAAAACTAACAACGGACTGTGGAGTCCTTAAACCTATGGACTTTGACGTCCTTAACCTTGACCGAGATGTCTTAAAACTAACAACGGACTGTGGGGTCCTTAAACCCATGGAAAGAAAAAAGTGCTTTTCGGTAAGCGTTATTAGCTTTTATGACGTCCTTAATCTTGACCGAGATGTCTTAAAACTAACAACGGACTGTGGGGTCCTTAAACCCATGAACTATGACGTCCTTAACCTGGACCGCAATGTCCTTAAACTACCTACCGACCGCAACGTCACTAAACTAAACAACAGAGCCCCCTTTTATTGCTCTCTTGCTGGATCTAAACGATCCCGTTAAGTTGATCTTAGTCTAAAAACTAGACTAATGTATCCTTAACAAACGTTTAAGTCGATCTTAGGCTCAAATGAGGCTAACGTATCCTTAAACCCAAACCCCCAAACCCAAATCTAAGATAATACGGATTTGGACTAGTCCACGCCCTACGGGCGATGACATAACTCAGTCTCCGTATACAATCCACGAGCAACAAAACACAAAACAAACACACACGACACAAAGTGACCATCTGGAGAAGGAGAAAGTTGTTACCGCAATGCGGTAGCGTAATTAACTGCAGGGGCTTGCGCCTGCAGGGAAGAGCGTCCCCACAATCAAAAACCCCTCAAGCGAGGGGGAATCTGACGAAGTCTGCTATATCGGACGCATCCGTTCAAACCTTCGATACATGGTGCTGTAAGTCGATGTAGTACACCCCAGTACTTATGGGGAGGCGGAATTTTCAAAAACGATCAAGTTTAAACAACGAACATCGACTAACCGCTTGAATCGAAGCTAAACAAATAATAACCAAACACAAAGCTATACTAAACTATAGTGTTAAGGGATTATACCGATCGAAACTAGTCCTTCGTCTTTGTGTCCTCCTTTGTTCTCCTCGGCCTTCTCTAGGTAGTAGACGATCCACCCGAGAGCGAAACTCCAAGCTAAACCTCTAACTTGAGGTAACTAATCAACTTTGATTGCTAATCAAAGATGAAAGGATGATGTAGAGTGTAGGTTATGGATTGTTTAGTCTAACTAATCCTTTGATCTCAACACATGAGGATTAAGGATTAGGGTTTGAAGATGAGAGCTTGAGGAGAGAGAATGTGAGATGAGATAATGAGAGAAGAGAGAGAGTGTATCATAATATTATGAAGCATTCTTATTTTTCAATAATGAATAAAAAGAAATGAATAAGCATGCTTCATGAAATATCTAGTGGTGATTCATTAGCATGAGTCATTAAGCAATAAATGTGCATTAATGAAATGAATGAATCACCACCATGACTCACTCTCTTATCCAAAAGAAACCTCCTTAGTCACATCTTCTAGAAGCTTCTCGAGTAATTACGAGAACGCCCCTCCGATCCGTAAAAATACGGAAAAACTTTAGACTGTAAAAATCCAATAACCGGATACCAGTAACTGGCTTAAACCAAAGCCGACTGGTAAAAACTGTCCGAAAGTCATACGCGCGTAAACGCACGTATGCGTCCGAACCCTTTGTCGCAAAACCATGCAACCTCTATATCGTTTCGCCTGGAGTAGGAAACTCTCTGTGTGGGACTCTAGAGACTCGACTACTACGCTGGCAATGGGTTTAACCACAGACCGCAAGCGGCACTAGCTGTACGTAACGGTCCCCAGGTAGTTGTCGATAAGAAGGCCGATGAGTAAACCCATCCGAACTCCTACTGAGTCTGATGTGACAATCTCCATACAGTCCGGTCCGTTCGTCCAAGACTATCGCATATCGGGCCTAGGGGTGCGGCAAGCGTCAGTCCCCTAATAGCGGTATAAGTCGTGTCGGAGTGAAGCCCATTACACCCTGAGAAACTACTGGAACCTACCAGCAAATCTCGCTTGCCCTGGCCAGGGACTTTGCGTAATGGCTCTCTGACACAGCACGATATCTACTCCCAATACCGGGAGGGACGAATCCTGTCTAACCGCCACTGCCTCCAAGTGCTCGGGACTGCACCCAACTGCCACCTGTTTGCACGACTCCTTTGAGCCGTGGTAGGGTAGTAATCTAAGAACAGTGGGACACACTCGAGGCGAAGTAGCAGTGTCAAGTCTGCGGACTACGCTGTACTCATGTCACCTGGGAACTGTTCACTGACGACTGGTATCAAACCAACCAACAGTTCCCTGTGAGTCCTGTCCGGTGTACCCGTAACCTAACGAGCACCTGTATACTATCTCCAGTACGACGTACTGACGGCTGTGGGATAGACCATCTCCCCAACTGGGATGAGAAGCGTACACACTAGTCTACTCCGGAGTATCGATGCTCTGTCTCGATAATCCAACGACCAGGGACCTGAATAAGGATGTGCTTGTAGACTACCCAGCCCCCACTAGTGTGACTGCCATCACAACGCTGGTAGACAAGCAAGATCCTAAGAGCTCTATCAATACGTACACTCACATATTAAGATAGAAAAACCAAGTAGCATACTACCATGTTTAGCAAGACTGTTATATACATGTGAATATCCCAAGCTTCCATTAAGTAATATACAAGCTAGTATGATACAGTAATGGCCTTCTAGGGCATAAACACTAACAATCTCCCACTTGCACTAGGGCCATGTACTGGCATATCGCAGACCAATGATCTCGAGCAGCCTCTCGAACTGAATCTGAGGAAGGGCCTTCGTGAATGGATCAGCAATGTTCTCTTCTGAAGCAACTCTCCGAACCTCGATCTCCTGACGATCAATGATCTCCCTGATCAGGTGATACCGCCTCAAGATGTGTCTGGACTTCTGATGGGACCTTGGTTCCTTCGCTAAAGCTATAGCTCCGTTGTTGTCGCAATACAGAGGCATTGGATCAACTATGGTAGGAACCACCTGAAGTTCTGTTAGGAACTTCTTCATCCAGACTGCTTCTTTTGCGGCATCGCAAGCAGCTATATACTCCACTTCCATCGTCGAGTCAGCAACGGTGTCCTGCTTGGAGCTCTTCCAGCACACCGCCCCTCCATTGAGGGTAAAGACATAACCCGACATGGACTTGGAATCGTCCTTATCACTCTGGAAGCCGGAATCAGCAAAGGCCTCCAACCTGAGGTCTTTTCCGCCGTAAACCAAGAACATCTCCTTAGTCCTCCTCAGGTACTTGAGAATGTTCTTTACTGCTATCCAGTGTTTCTCCCCTGGGTCTGACTGATACCGGCTTACCACGCTTAGTGCGTAAGCTACATCTGGTCTGGTACACAACATCGCATACATTATAGAGCCTACCGCAGAAGCGTAGGGTATAATAGACATGCGTTCCCTTTCCAAATCAGTCTTGGGAGACATCTCTTTGGAGAGGGTGATTCCGTGACAAGCCGGTAGATTACCGCGCTTAGAATCTTCCATACTGAATCTTTTCAGTACAGTGTCGATATACCTGGACTGCGAAAGTCCCAACATCCTCTTGGATCTATCACGATAGATCCGGATCCCCAGAATGTAAGAGGCATCACCCAGGTCTTTCATGGAGAACCTGTGTGACAAGAATCCTTTGACAGATTGTAGCATAGGAATGTCATTTCCTATCAATAGAATGTCATCCACGTACAAGACGAGGAATACGACACTTCTGGCCACAACTTTACTATATATGCACGGTTCATCTGGATTTTTGATAAAGTCATATTCTTTGACTGTCTCATCAAAGCAGATGTTCCAACTCCGCGATGCCTGCTTTTGTCACGACCCGAAAGAGCACGTGACTGGCCCTTGAACCATATGAAGTCTATATGACTCCATCTGATCCAAGTAAGCCAAAAGCCCAGAAATCTAAAACCATTTTTAAGAATAAGTAAAGAAACTGGTTTAAAGAAGTGAAGAAAAACATGTTTGAAATCAAGGTTTTTAAATAACTAAGCCGAATATGCATTTTTAAAAACAGTACAGTCTTTTCTAAAAATTTCGGCAGAGTTTCTTTTGTAAAACTGGCCCCGAATGGGGTATAACAAGGATAACAATATATGCAATGATAAAGGCATCCCCAAGCGGGAGCTAGCTCTTCGTCAATCGACGGTCACCACCACACATGCAACAATAATATACAACGCCAAGTGGCGAGGATCAAATCCAAAAGAAAGCTCAAAAGCAACAAGAAAACCGCAACACTACTAAGCGCGACTCTATGGTCGAATAATACATCACTAGTCTAGGTCTGAAACAATATACGAGTTTTGGTTGATGGATATTCTAGATACAATGAATAATATAAATACAACGGCGGTTCTGATACAAAAGAACCCACCTATCCAAGCAAATCACCCAAAAGGAAGCAGTGTGCCAGAAATGCCGCTATAGAACTGTACGGCAAACCTGCAAGAACTGGGGCACAACGGGGGTGAGTTGCCAACTCGTGAATAGAAAGATATCTACAAGCAGAGATCGAATGCATGACCCAACCTAGGTCAATACGATCAGATATAAAGAAACCTCAATATGAATAAAGCTGAAGCATGCTAAACTGGCAATGTAATCTCTATACGTGAATGTAGTGCCAAGTGCTCGTGCTAGTGCCTCAGGTAATAGTATGTCATGAATATGAGGTATGAATGCATGAAAGCAGAATACATGTAAATGAAGAAACTGTTTTCATAATTTAGTGAGATTTCCCTTGTATTTTTAGTTGAGGTATCATAATGAAATCAGCATAAAACAGTGCCTAGCATCGGCACAAAACGTAATCCCAATATCTCGATATCTCTGTATCACAGTCTCTGTACCTCGAAATCTCGAAATCCCAATGTCTCAATCATAATATCTAGGGCGCCGTCAGTCCAGACCGGCCCCTACCATCCATCTCAAGACCACGACGGTATCCTCCGGATATCCGACGCGTCGGGTAAAATCACCGGTAGGTAGTGCTCCCCTGCCAGGCTCACATCGTCATCACCACGCGCTTCTTGCCCCGGGGCACCTTACCGGGTCCACCATGTACCCGAAACGGTTCATCCGTCTCCTCGAATCGGGTTTCCAAATCCATCAGCAAACTCATGGTGGACGACTCATACATCATGGGAAAACCGCACTTTTCATTTTAAAGAGAAAAAAGAAGTTTATATAAGTTTTGCGGTTTTCCCCCAAATCCAGAAAATCTCATGGAAATCCGAATCCAATCCTCAATAGCATGTAAACAGTGCATACAGGCATAAAAATCCATGAATAATAACATGCATGATGTAACAACTAATAATTACAATGTCTAATCTAGCATATAAGGCAAGTACACTAATATCATGTCTAAATTATTAGCTAACAACCTATGTCGATGCAATAATATTTTCTAAGGTGTACGTGACATGGCAATTACCGATGAAGATGTGTGTGAGCCGGCAAGTAAGTGTACGTGGTACATACGCATCATCGGTAATGGTGCTGGTGTCCTAACAGCATAACATCAATAATGGAGTATGAAACATAATATAAGCATGCGATGCGATGCGAACCACAATAATGAGCGGAAGCTGAATACTAGACGCAACTATAACTAATCTGCATTAATCTAAAATAACCTCTACAATTGGTGCCTTTTGAAATAACACGAATCATGGGGTTTTGAAAATAGGGGCTACGATGTTTTTATGAAAAGATACGTCTTTTGAAATATCCGTAGGATCCCTTGGGCTGTCTTTTAAAATACCCACGATTCGTTAGTTTTTGAAATAGGTAGGAGTCTAATCTAATCTAACAACCATCCTAAACTATACGGCTGAACTAACAAGTAGAGCTACGGGTGAGGAAACCGCCTAACATCTGAGTCGATACATATACATACATGTATATATATTAGTCGGTGATCCCGCCTCAATAATATCATATCCGATACCCTATCAATAATCAGACATCCCAAGTCAAGAGTGCGGATCAATCATCAAAATATAGCTTGTACGTAAATCCGTCGTACGGCATCCCAAATCTGGGTACGGGTCAATATCACATTCATCATACTATTTATCTGGTATCCTCTTTATCAAATGTCATGATCGGGGTACTGATCTATGTTTAGTACAATATTGATACCCTCTATGTATGCATGCAGATGTAAGAATCACTACGTCAAAAGACCCGCTAAAACATCGTGTCGTATCTCAATACGAACCAAATCACATCACCGATCTCCTGGCCTCAAGCCCAATCTCATCGACTCATCTCAAATCCCAAATACTATCCTCAAATCCAGTATATAAACACATAGTCCCATACCCATGTGTAGATATACGCACAATCATATGCACTCTAATAAATGAAAGAATGAATGCAAGTATGTGTGTAAATGTATGTGTGAGTGCAACCACTACTCTAGGGTTCGCACTAAACTAAACCAATATATTCTTATCATCAAAATATCATTATTACCATCAATAACCCTAAACAACACATAATAAATATTCGTGTGTATACGTATTCGTGTACATCACCACGGACTGCGGGGGTGCTATACGCCATCCACCCGACTTCTCCCCACAGATATAAATCTACTCACATTGCTTCTCGTGTGCCAAAGCCGATGTCGCTATCTTCACCTCCTTTGCCTCAACATCACGCGGGGTACCTACAAGTATATCACAATGCTAAAGCACATGAAAATCACATCGGAAACCAAAATAGCACACGCTACCCGCATAGGTAAAAACCTATCGACTCGCATGTAAACACAATCAAAATCCACTTGTCGTTGACGTCCAAACGCCACCCGACAGGAATGAATCACCAAATACCAAAATCCATGCTAAAACAAGTCCCAAATTATACACCAACATAGGAAAATCAACCCAGATTTCACCCTAGATGGAATCAGTCAAAACTAGACATACTCAGGGTCAAAACTAGAGGAAATGGGGGCATGCACAGAAAACGAAGCAATTCCTTAAAATACCTTATTTTAGAATTTTCCATAATTTTTCCCCATTTATCTGTATTTAATTATATCAGAATATTAAAATATTCATTAAAATAATATTAAATTATAAAATTTCCTAAAAATCATATTTTATTATTTTGAAGACGTTACAATCTACCCCCCTTAAAGAAATTCGGTCCCCGAATTTAAATTTAAACCCCCAAATACTAAAATATTTCAATACAAATTCCAAGTCATCGGGGCTCCGAAATCATCTATACATAAAACATCATAGCGCAATGCATGCGCATGAGTACTGAGCAGATAACTCAAAAGCAACACTCCATCAAGCATCCGCAATCATCGGAGTCATGGTAACGACACAATGTCAAATCCAATACAAAATCAATATGATATGGACCAAGACTATACATGTAGACATCCAATCTATACATGTAAATAGCTGATGCAAATGTATGCCAAATCTTTTTAAGTCGCTGTGCGATGCGCGTAACACTGCACAGTGGAGGACGTTTCTCATAAGAAAATAACTATATATGTGTATATATATCCTTTGTTTAATAGGTACGTTCCGCCGTTTTGAAAACAGTTTAGAAGGGTTTCCTTGTTTTTAAAACGTTTCGTGTCATATCGGACACGTAGGTATATACTGAGACTATAGCTCGCTTTTCGGAAATCCCTTCGATAACTATCGATGCATGCAAAATATATCCAGGTACTGCCCACTGACTAGTCCTGCTCAGTATGAAAGCAAATATCCAACATCATAAAAATGTACTGCTCCAAAAGGAATAAATCCCAAAAATCACATAACACCACCCTGTGCGTCTGGTGCGCACGGAAATCAAAATCCATATATGTGCTAAACATGTGCACAAAACAACATCTAGGTGCAACGGGTGTGCACGAAGCATCTGTCATAGGCAACGTGTGCCTGGCAGCCAAAACAGGTGCATCTGACATGCACGAAGAATCTCGATTTAGTGCATCTGGTGTGCCCCAAAATCGTATCTCAAAACATGCGCCCAACATGCGCGAAAATCCAAATCGGTGCATCCATCATGCACGAATGAAAATCTAGACCCTGCGCACTCAATATGCACGGAATCACAAAATCCAATAGCAACGTCGAATATGCGTAAGTCCAGTCAAAAGCACGGAGTGCAAGAATCCACATCAATATCACAATCAAAATCGACATACCGAAAGGCATCAAATCGAAGTCAGGTGCAATCGTAATGCACAAAATATAAATCCGGTGCAACAAAGGCACGAAATATAAATCTGATGCGATAAACGCAAGAAACATAAAACTGGTGCGACAAATGCACGAAGTATAGAACTGGTGCATCCCATGCACAAATACCAAGCAATAACTCAAATACGTAAGCAGCAACACCAAGTGTATCCAGATATGAAGAAAATCATAAACGTGTGCAGCTGCGGGCACAAAACACATATCGATACACTACAAGCACATATAAGCTATACCGAGTGCAAAATCAAAACACTAAAATTACATGAAACTCTGCTGGAAGCGTAAATCAAATCACCAGTATAAAATAGGCATGAAATCGCAATCAACAGCTCAAGAGTAATAACTATGTACAAGGTATAAATACCCAGTAGGTGCAACCATGGTGCACAAAATCAAATATCATGAAACTCAGTCATCAAGACTAAATCATGTGAATAGATCGCCCAAAATACCGAAATCCAAAGCAACGGATACGTGATAATCAAATCACAAAATCACAAATCATAATTACCGTCGTCGGTATACCATCCTTCAGGGTCGAGAAGGTACCGGAACATCCGATGCTAGCTGCGCAAGATATCTACTTGCCTCTTGCTCGCGGCTGGCGTCCTCTGCCTCTGGTTCCTGATCTTTCCTGTAGATTACCAATCTCGCAATCCATCGGCTCATCGGCCCGGTCAGGAGTACTGACAGGAACGATTCCGTTCTGGCACTTTCCTGGTCACCTTTCGGTCAATCCTCACGACCGCTCGTAAGGCAGCGTATCACTGGCGTCGGCCTCTGGCTCTCTGAAAGCACGTCACACATCTGATCCTGGGTGCAAACATCATTGCAGCAATGTCCTGGAAGGAATCCTGCTCAAGGTCTCTTCCGATCATGCCTATGCCGATCTGTACAGAGGCTGGCTTCCTGCACAACCTCTTCTCGCTCAAAAACACCTGTGTCCTCAGCACAATATTTTCTCGGAAACTGGTCACATTCCAACGTCTCTGTAAGCATATCAGGTCTCTAGTCTCGACGGGAAGCAATGACAGCTCATCAGTGTCTCACACGAACCTCTTGTTCCAACTGTCTCTATCGTCGTCCACTATGACGTCACGCCAAGCTACTACGCACTGCACTGTTCTCGGCCACGGTCAATCTGAAGTCTCTCGCACGGACTCGAAATCGCATATTCTGTAGCTTCATCATTCTGTAGAGGATGTCAGGCCGAACAGGTCCTCGGGAACACGTCCCAACCATCGGAGGAATACTCATCACTCGTCCGTCCCTGATCAATCTGCAACGCATCTGGGTAAGTTCATTTATCCGAACATGGTCAACTACCTCGTCGACAATGCCGAACTCTGTCCTGCTGGGTGTGCGCAATACGACCACTCCTGGTCTAGGTCTTCTCGTAACGTACTCCAGAAAGGTCCTGTCGAGGTTCCTTTCTCAAATCTCAATCCTGCCGAAATGCCCGGAAGTCATCATCCAATGCTGAAGCTAAAGCTTATTCCGGAACGGCTGCATACCTATCGCGCTTCTCTCTGGAAGATACATCCATATACCACGCCTCGGGGTGCATATCACATCTCTAATGTCAGCGGAGTGGGACGTCATCTCGTCGAAATCTCGTACGAACTCTTTACTCCACCTTGCTCAATGTCGACTGATTCGAACTTAACTCATCATGGCTACACGAACTGCGCTCCGACGGCTACGCTCGCATCTGGAGTCTCCCAAGCAGTGTCCCATCACGATATCCGAAAGATGTCGAACCATCCGATCGACTCGTCAGATCCTCATAATCCCCCAAGAGATCACATCATGGGTACAGTTTAATAGTATCGAGTACATGCCACAGCGTCGGTGGTCCAGCCGTAGAAGGGCAAACCCAAGCCTCACTAATGGCGCCGAGGAACCGCCGCAAACCCGAAGGTTCAAAGGCTTTCACACGGTCATTAAGTCGAGTTAGGGTTTCATTCTTCTAGAGAGTCCATAGAATCACCTGCATGTCTTTCCGTATACTTTAAACTTGGAAAATGGGCTCCTGACATTCGATCGTCTCTATCGACTCTCAACGAACCTGCGTGAAGTCGTCTCTAGCTGGAAACAATCTATCTGATGACCTCGCATCGGTAAACAAACGAACCACCTGTCCTAGTCATTCATCCTCAGATGACTAGCGACTCGCTATCATCTCTCTAAGTATATGCTCACGCTGCAGTAGCTCCAACCATCTGGGCGACATCTCGTCATTTGCAGCAGCAACTGGCTTATTCGCCTGTACGCCGAACAGCGCCTCAATCCTCCAGGAAAGGCAATACATAGGCGGTCATCTCTGAGTCGGTCTGCTCTAGATCTGAGTAAGACTCTCCACACTGGAAATCTTCAACTCATCAGGGCCCGCTCCGGCGCAAAATCGGACGAATCACCTTCGTCTCTCAAATCGGGTAGACTAGCTGTCATCTGTCTCATATCTGCCTGAAAGCTACGGCAATCTCAGCTCGTAAGCTTCGGAAGCGACATCCTGTCAATCTCAGCAACAGCTGGTCCATCTGTCTGCACGGTAGGCGACATCACAATCTCTAAGGTATGCTGTACATCAACAGTCCTCTCTCAACTGGCAGCTCTAACAATGGCCCGATCATCCGGTGCAAGACCAAGCACTCGCCTCCACTAGAGGTCACAATCACCAACACTAACTCGAGACGTTCCCATGTCACCAGAAAACACAATGGTCGGCCCTCGTACCAAACGAGCTCACACCGGCCGTAACCCTAGCAGCAGCCCAAACTGCCCTCAAACATGGTGACAGGAACCTCAATCGAGTATCAAGGAGAGCACATCAATGGCAAGAAAGGAAACAACAGATCCAAAGTGGATACATGATCATGGGAAGGAACAGCATCAATAAAGGTATGATCATGAAACTAATAGAATCGGGGATCTCAAATGGATGTATAATCCGGGATATAAAGAGGATCACTGATCTCGAAAATATGTACATCCTAAGGTTCCTTAAGCGGAGTGGCGTGTCGTAAGTATGCCGCGGAACATACCAACGGTACGTCACTCTACTTTAGTTACCTATTCCATCAACCAAGGGTCATCCTACACGACGAAAGTTCGGGTCTAATACCCCCTCGACCAAGTCTAAGTTCCGTAAGGTCAAGCCTAAGTTCCGTATATATATAAACGCCCTAGGCTCCACATAGTCAAACTTAGACTCGAACCAAGGTCAACCTAGCGCTCTGATACCAACTTTGTCACGACCCGAAAGAGCACGTGACTGGCCCTTGAACCATATGAAGTCTATATGACTCCATCTGATCCAAGTAAGCCAAAAGCCCAGAAATCTAAAACCATTTTTAAGAATAAGTAAAGAAACTGGTTTAAAGAAGTGAAGAAAAACATGTTTGAAATCAAGGTTTTTAAATAACTAAGCCGAATATGCATTTTTAAAAACAGTACAGTCTTTTCTAAAAATTTCGGCAGAGTTTCTTTTGTAAAACTGGCCCCGAATGGGGTATAACAAGGATAACAATATATGCAATGATAAAGGCATCCCCAAGCGGGAGCTAGCTCTTCGTCAATCGACGGTCACCACCACACATGCAACAATAATATACAACGCCAAGTGGCGAGGATCAAATCCAAAAGAAAGCTCAAAAGCAACAAGAAAACCGCAACACTACTAAGCGCGACTCTATGGTCGAATAATACATCACTAGTCTAGGTCTGAAACAATATACGAGTTTTGGTTGATGGATATTCTAGATACAATGAATAATATAAATACAACGGCGGTTCTGATACAAAAGAACCCACCTATCCAAGCAAATCACCCAAAAGGAAGCAGTGTGCCAGAAATGCCGCTATAGAACTGTACGGCAAACCTGCAAGAACTGGGGCACAACGGGGGTGAGTTGCCAACTCGTGAATAGAAAGATATCTACAAGCAGAGATCGAATGCATGACCCAACCTAGGTCAATACGATCAGATATAAAGAAACCTCAATATGAATAAAGCTGAAGCATGCTAAACTGGCAATGTAATCTCTATACGTGAATGTAGTGCCAAGTGCTCGTGCTAGTGCCTCAGGTAATAGTATGTCATGAATATGAGGTATGAATGCATGAAAGCAGAATACATGTAAATGAAGAAACTGTTTTCATAATTTAGTGAGATTTCCCTTGTATTTTTAGTTGAGGTATCATAATGAAATCAGCATAAAACAGTGCCTAGCATCGGCACAAAACGTAATCCCAATATCTCGATATCTCTGTATCACAGTCTCTGTACCTCGAAATCTCGAAATCCCAATGTCTCAATCATAATATCTAGGGCGCCGTCAGTCCAGACCGGCCCCTACCATCCATCTCAAGACCACGACGGTATCCTCCGGATATCCGACGCGTCGGGTAAAATCACCGGTAGGTAGTGCTCCCCTGCCAGGCTCACATCGTCATCACCACGCGCTTCTTGCCCCGGGGCACCTTACCGGGTCCACCATGTACCCGAAACGGTTCATCCGTCTCCTCGAATCGGGTTTCCAAATCCATCAGCAAACTCATGGTGGACGACTCATACATCATGGGAAAACCGCACTTTTCATTTTAAAGAGAAAAAAGAAGTTTATATAAGTTTTGCGGTTTTCCCCCAAATCCAGAAAATCTCATGGAAATCCGAATCCAATCCTCAATAGCATGTAAACAGTGCATACAGGCATAAAAATCCATGAATAATAACATGCATGATGTAACAACTAATAATTACAATGTCTAATCTAGCATATAAGGCAAGTACACTAATATCATGTCTAAATTATTAGCTAACAACCTATGTCGATGCAATAATATTTTCTAAGGTGTACGTGACATGGCAATTACCGATGAAGATGTGTGTGAGCCGGCAAGTAAGTGTACGTGGTACATACGCATCATCGGTAATGGTGCTGGTGTCCTAACAGCATAACATCAATAATGGAGTATGAAACATAATATAAGCATGCGATGCGATGCGAACCACAATAATGAGCGGAAGCTGAATACTAGACGCAACTATAACTAATCTGCATTAATCTAAAATAACCTCTACAATTGGTGCCTTTTGAAATAACACGAATCATGGGGTTTTGAAAATAGGGGCTACGATGTTTTTATGAAAAGATACGTCTTTTGAAATATCCGTAGGATCCCTTGGGCTGTCTTTTAAAATACCCACGATTCGTTAGTTTTTGAAATAGGTAGGAGTCTAATCTAATCTAACAACCATCCTAAACTATACGGCTGAACTAACAAGTAGAGCTACGGGTGAGGAAACCGCCTAACATCTGAGTCGATACATATACATACATGTATATATATTAGTCGGTGATCCCGCCTCAATAATATCATATCCGATACCCTATCAATAATCAGACATCCCAAGTCAAGAGTGCGGATCAATCATCAAAATATAGCTTGTACGTAAATCCGTCGTACGGCATCCCAAATCTGGGTACGGGTCAATATCACATTCATCATACTATTTATCTGGTATCCTCTTTATCAAATGTCATGATCGGGGTACTGATCTACGTTTAGTACAATATTGATACCCTCTATGTATGCATGCAGATGTAAGAATCACTACGTCAAAAGACCCGCTAAAACATCGTGTCGTATCTCAATACGAACCAAATCACATCACCGATCTCCTGGCCTCAAGCCCAATCTCATCGACTCATCTCAAATCCCAAATACTATCCTCAAATCCAGTATATAAACACATAGTCCCATACCCATGTGTAGATATACGCACAATCATATGCACTCTAATAAATGAAAGAATGAATGCAAGTATGTGTGTAAATGTATGTGTGAGTGCAACCACTACTCTAGGGTTCGCACTAAACTAAACCAATATATTCTTATCATCAAAATATCATTATTACCATCAATAACCCTAAACAACACATAATAAATATTCGTGTGTATACGTATTCGTGTACATCACCACGGACTGCGGGGGTGCTATACGCCATCCACCCGACTTCTCCCCACAGATATAAATCTACTCACATTGCTTCTCGTGTGCCAAAGCCGATGTCGCTATCTTCACCTCCTTTGCCTCAACATCACGCGGGGTACCTACAAGTATATCACAATGCTAAAGCACATGAAAATCACATCGGAAACCAAAATAGCACACGCTACCCGCATAGGTAAAAACCTATCGACTCGCATGTAAACACAATCAAAATCCACTTGTCGTTGACGTCCAAACGCCACCCGACAGGAATGAATCACCAAATACCAAAATCCATGCTAAAACAAGTCCCAAATTATACACCAACATAGGAAAATCAACCCAGATTTCACCCTAGATGGAATCAGTCAAAACTAGACATACTCAGGGTCAAAACTAGAGGAAATGGGGGCATGCACAGAAAACGAAGCAATTCCTTAAAATACCTTATTTTAGAATTTTCCATAATTTTTCCCCATTTATCTGTATTTAATTATATCAGAATATTAAAATATTCATTAAAATAATATTAAATTATAAAATTTCCTAAAAATCATATTTTATTATTTTGAAGACGTTACAGCTTTAGTCCGTAAATGGACTTAAGCAGCTTGCATACTTTCCCGCTGCTCCCACTCTGATTGAAACCCTCTGGCTGATCCATATAGACGCTCTCTTCTAAATTTCCATTCAGAAAAGCCGTCTTTACGTCCATCTGCCAGATTTCATAATCATGGAAGGCAGCAATAGCAAGAAGGACCCGAATGGATTTGAGCATAGCCACTGGAGAAAAAGTTTCGTCATAGTCCAAACCAGGTCTTTGACGAAAACCCTTTGCAACAAGTCTAGCCTTATAGGTTTCCACCTGTCCATCTACACCAATCTTTTTCTTGAAGATCCATTTGCATCCTATGGGTTTTACCCCATCTGGAGCAAAGTCCAAAGTCCATACTTTGTTGGTGTACATGGACTCCATCTCGGTCCGCATTGCATCTAGCCATCGTACCGAGTCGCCGCTCTGGATGGCCTGCTGGAAGTCAGTAGGTTCATCATCATCTATGATGCAATCCTCTCTATCCCCGTCTATGAGAAAACCGTAGTATCTCTCAGGCGGACGAGACGGCCTACTACTCCTGCGGAGGGGTGCGGGAATGTTCTGTTCTTCTTGAACCTCTGGTTCTACCAAACTTTCAGTAGCAGTTTGTGGTTCTGGAATTTTTTCCAGTTCTATTTCGCTCCCACTTGATTCCTTTTCTAAAAACTGATGTTCTAGAAAATGGGCATTACGAGAAACAAATACCTTCTGTTCCTCTGCGTAATAGAATAGATATCCCCTGGAGTGC
Organism: Agapanthus africanus; assembly: GCA_030015575.1. Taxonomy (NCBI): domain Eukaryota; kingdom Viridiplantae; phylum Streptophyta; class Magnoliopsida; order Asparagales; family Amaryllidaceae; genus Agapanthus; species Agapanthus africanus. Next base: position 102,907,676 of record CM057348.1, on the reverse strand, counting down.
TTTGGATATCCCACAAACAAACACTTTACTGATCGTGCCTCGAGCTTGTCCACATGCTGCTTTTTAACAAAAGCTGGACATCCCCAAATCTTTATATACTGTAGATGGGGTTTCTTCCCACTCCACATCTGATATGGAGTGGTAGGCACAGTATTGGTAGGTACCTGGTTCAAAAGATATGCCGCTGATTCTAGTGCATAACCCCAGAAAGATCGCGGTAACTCAGTATTACTCATCATGGATCGTACCATATCCAATAGGGTTCGATTCCGTCTCTCCGATACACCGTTATGCTGTGGAGTGTATGGAGGAGTAAGCTGAGAGAGAATTCCTTTCTCTTTTAGGTAACCTAGGAACTCGGCACTCAAGTATTCACCACCTCGATCAGATCTAAGTGTCTTTATACTTTTGCCGGTTTGGTTTTCTACTTCATTCTTATACTCTTGGAATTTCTCAAAAGCCTCGGATTTATGTTTCATCAGATAAATGAATCCGTATCTTGAGTAATCATCCGTGAAAGTAATGAAATAGGAAAAACCACCTCTCGCATGTGTAGACATTGGACCGCATACATCACTGTGTATGAGTCCTAAGAGCTCGCTCGCTCTTACTCCTTGTCCAGTGAATGGAGTCTTTGTCATCTTTCCTTTGAGACAAGATTGACAAGTGTCATAAGTTTGATATTCGAACGTGTCCAAATATCCTTCTCTATGCAACTTAGTCAACCTTCTCTCATTGATGTGACCCAGTCTACAATGCCATAAGAAAGCTTTATTTAAATCTGGAGACTTTCTTTTTAGTGTGTTCTGGACATTGAAAATTTGGAGTTGGTTTAACACATATATGCCGTTATTTAGAGTACCTGACCCAATCAAACCATGATTAAGGTGGATGTTGACAACATCTCTTACAAACGTGAAATCATAACCTTTATTTGATAACAAGGAAACTGATATGATATTACACGTTAAGCTGGGTACAAAATAACAGTTATGTAAAACCAAAATGTGTCCACTCGTCAATCCTAGGTGATAATCCCCGACGGACGCAGCTCCCACGCTAGCTCCGTTAGCAACCCTGAGGATCATATCACCTTCCTTCAGCACTCTACGGTTTCTCAGTGCCTACAATGAATTGCAAATATGAGATCCTGATCCGGTATCCAATACCCAGGAAGTAGAGTTGATCGACAGACAATTCTCAATTACAAACACACCTGAAGTCGAAGCCACAGCTTGCTTCGGTTCCTGGTTCTTGGCGTTCCACGCCTTGCAATCCTTCTTCCAGTGCCCTTTTCCTGTGACAATGGAAGCACTCATCCTGGCCAACTACCGGTGCTGTAAACTTTTTCTTTCCCTTCTTTCCCACCTTACTAACACCTCCTCTAGGTCTGGGTGCGGCCTTCTTCTTCCTTCCTTTGGCCCTAGCCTTGGACCCGGAAGAAGATGCTCCGCCAACAAACATAGCGGGTGTTTCCCTTGCCTTCTGCAAGGTGCCCTCTGCACTCCTTAACATGTTCAGGAGTTCCGCAAGTTCAACTTCTTTTCCTTGAAGATTGAAGTTGAGGATAAACTGGGCGTAGGTGGGAGGAAGGGACTGGAGAACAAGGTCTGTATAGAGCTCATTATCCAAAGTCGTCCCAAGGTCTGCGAGCTCTTCTATATAGCCAATCATCTGTAGGACATGTTCACCTACCGATGACCCGACAGCCAACCTCGCTCGAAACAATTTCTTTGAGGTCTCGTATCTTGCTATACGAGATTGCTCTCCATAAAGTTCCTTTGTATGGAGAAATATGCCATCTAAGGACATATCCTCGTGCCTCCTCTGATGTTCATTGTTCATCGAGGCAAGCACGATGCACTTGGCTCTCGCGCAATCTAAATCCCAGGTTTTGCGGATTTCCTTATCCGCATTGCTGGATTTGGGACCAGGGACAGCAGGTGCCGTAGCGGTGAGGACGTACCCCAGTTTGTCATAGGTCAAAGCCATCTTGACATTCCGCAGCCAATCTTTATAGTTTGGCCCCGTCAGTATATTTTTCTCTAAAAGTAACTTAAGTCCAGTCATTTTCAGGGTCGCTGCAATTAGGAGAGAGAGAAGAAAACTCTTTAGCATGATGCTCTTGCAAGTTTAGAGTGGTTTTTAGTTTATCTAAACTGGATGGCTCCCACTGTTTCTCGAATCCTTCCTCAAACCATAAAAGAAGAATTAGCCAAGACTATTCTCACCGTACAATACTTGCTTAACCGTTCAGCCAGGCCGGTGTCGATACTTCGAGGGAGGTTTTCCAACGCTTTCGCGAAGTTCCTTAATTAAGTAACCTCTTTTCTCTGGGGGCGTAACCCCGCTGACACTTTTCTGGACACCTACTAGGTTTATAGCATTGATCGTTAAGTGACGAATATCCTGATAAGTAGCATATACTCACAGTAGGATCGAGATCCAAATATCATCGTCTGATAATGTTGTAGGAATGCTACCAACATTCATCAAACTCAAAATGGTATGCATCTCTTTGCAAATTTCAGTTTCTTTAGAAATTCCCGATATTAGTTTTTGCCCCATGCTCTTATGACCTTGGCGTTAGGTCAAAATGTCATAAGTCACATGTCAAGTTCTACCCATCATTATCTTGTCAATTTGAACCCATCCGTATATATCCTTGACGTTCGGCCAAAATGATAATACGACTGTCCCAAACTAACTCATCTATCTATGCAACAAATGAATATCCAGCAGCTACCAAATACTATGCCTTGGCGTTAGGTCAAAATACATAGCTTGAATACTACTGAATACCCAGATGAAATGACGGAGGGCTACGAATGGTTTTGGCGAAACCGTGAACGTAGTGAACTTGATATAACCGAAGGAACCTGATAGCTTTTAAAAGGAGTGGTTAAGTCTCCGCATTTAAAAAAATATCTGTTTTAAAAATAACCGAGTGGTTTCTTTTAAATTGTTCCAACGATTTAAACTTTGGTTTGTTTTACTTTGCATTATAGATAATGCGTCCCATCATTAACCTATCATTGCAGAAAACAACGAAAATACAACGTCCTCTTATGCCATCCGCATTCGCCACTGGGTCCCGTCATCACCCGTTAGGTTACTTAACTAACGACAGAGCGGGGGCTGGGCTAGCGCGGGTGTAAAACATAAGTGACGTCTAAATAGCTACAATATATATAGATATTTTACATTCGTCTGACGCAATGATATACATTCCAGAACACAGATAAACAATATTGGATTTGCAAGCAATCTGTATTTCTTTTGAGCCTGCAAGAAAAGACAGATTACACAGTTGTGATGAATAGCCGTTACCCCACCCTCGACCCCTACGGGTACGGCAAACTACCCACCCGGCAGTCTGTGTACCCCACCTTGGGTCAGTCCTAGGAGCAAAAACAGTAAAATGAGATAATACAACGGTGGCTACAACCGCAACCTGGAAGTGCCCCGCGAAAATAATATTACAACAAATTACATTTACAACAAATGAATTAATCAATAACCCATTGCAAACCCCGGCTATACACCACAACAGTCCAATACAGTTTATATGCACAAACAGATATAACCATTTCAGAAATGTGCAACCCCCTGCCAACCGACATACTAGCAGTTGGGGGAGGTTTACGAACACATTATACAATCACAGATATAATCCCATATGCATATACTGTACAATTCGATCGAATAAACAACATCAATATTGCTCCAAAATCTGCTCTGTTAAACAGTAACCTGAGCAATAATTAAATATTCCAGAAAACACTAAATATCACAGGGGACCCACACAAAAAATTTGGGATCATGACTCGGCAACTCGGCGGCGGAACCGCGGCGGATCGGTGGGATCCGCCGCGCTTCCGCGGCGCTTTAGCCGAGTCATGGGCCCAATTTTCTTGGGTGTTCTCCTGGACCCATGTCAAGCTTTCTGAACATCCCTGAAAAATTTTAGGACATCATTTTGGATTCGACAGAAACTGATTTTTATTAGGGTTTTCCGGCTTCGTTTTTCCGTTCGAAATTCGTACAAATTTGCAACTAGGTTATTTATTGTTTAGCGAGGCTCTGATACCACTGTAAGTCGATGTAGTACACCCCAGTACTTATGGGGAGGCGGAATTTTCAAAAACGATCAAGTTTAAACAACGAACATCGACTAACCGCTTGAATCGAAGCTAAACAAATAATAACCAAACACAAAGCTATACTAAACTATAGTGTTAAGGGATTATACCGATCGAAACTAGTCCTTCGTCTTTGTGTCCTCCTTTGTTCTCCTCGGCCTTCTCTAGGTAGTAGACGATCCACCCGAGAGCGAAACTCCAAGCTAAACCTCTAACTTGAGGTAACTAATCAACTTTGATTGCTAATCAAAGATGAAAGGATGATGTAGAGTGTAGGTTATGGATTGTTTAGTCTAACTAATCCTTTGATCTCAACACATGAGGATTAAGGATTAGGGTTTGAAGATGAGAGCTTGAGGAGAGAGAATGTGAGATGAGATAATGAGAGAAGAGAGAGAGTGTATCATAATATTATGAAGCATTCTTATTTTTCAATAATGAATAAAAAGAAATGAATAAGCATGCTTCATGAAATATCTAGTGGTGATTCATTAGCATGAGTCATTAAGCAATAAATGTGCATTAATGAAATGAATGAATCACCACCATGACTCACTCTCTTATCCAAAAGAAACCTCCTTAGTCACATCTTCTAGAAGCTTCTCGAGTAATTACGAGAACGCCCCTCCGATCCGTAAAAATACGGAAAAACTTTAGACTGTAAAAATCCAATAACCGGATACCAGTAACTGGCTTAAACCAAAGCCGACTGGTAAAAACTGTCCGAAAGTCGTACGCGCGTAAACGCACGTATGCGTCCGAACCCTTTGTCGCAAAACCATGCAACCTCTATATCGTTTCGCCTGGAGTAGGAAACTCTCTGTGTGGGACTCTAGAGACTCGACTACTACGCTGGCAGTGGGTTTAACCACAGACCGCAAGCGGCACTAGCTGTACGTAACGGTCCCCAGGTAGTTGTCGATAAGAAGGCCGATGAGTAAACCCATCCGAACTCCTACTGAGTCTGATGTGACAATCTCCATACAGTCCGGTCCGTTCGTCCAAGACTATCGCATATCGGGCCTAGGGGGGCGGCAAGCATCAGTCCCCTAATAGCGGTATAAGTCGTGTCGGAGTGAAGCCCATTACACCCTGAGAAACTACTGGAACCTACCAGCAAATCTCGCTTGCCCTGGCCAGGGACTTTGCGTAATGGCTCTCTGACACAGCACGATATCTACTCCCAATACCGGGAGGGACGAATCCTGTCTAACCGCCACTGCCTCCAAGTGCTCGGGACTGCACCCAACTGCCACCTGTTTGCACGACTCCTTTGAGCCGTGGTAGGGTAGTAATCTAAGAACAGTGGGACACACTCGAGGCGAAGTAGCAGTGTCAAGTCTGCGGACTACGCTGTACTCATGTCACCTGGGAACTGTTCACTGACGACTGGTATCAAACCAACCAACAGTTCCCTGTGAGTCCTGTCCGGTGTACCCGTAACCTAACGAGCACCTGTATACTATCTCCAGTACGACGTACTGACGGCTGTGGGACAGACCATCTCCCCAACTGGGATGAGAAGCGTACACACTAGTCTACTCCGGAGTATCGATGCTCTGTCTCGATAATCCAACGACCAGGGACCTGAATAAGGATGTGCTTGTAGACTACCCAGCCCCCACTAGTGTGACTGCCATCACAACGCTGGTAGACAAGCAAGATCCTAAGAGCTCTATCAATACGTACACTCACATATTAAGATAGAAAAACCAAGTAGCATACTACCATGTTTAGCAAGACTGTTATATACATGTGAATATCCCAAGCTTCCATTAAGTAATATACAAGCTAGTATGATACAGTAATGGCCTTCTAGGGCATAAACACTAACAGGTGCCATAAATCAACTTGGCATCTTCGGAGAGGTGGACGGATAGCACCAATTAGCATCTGCCCCGAATTTCAGGCCAGACGTCCAGTCGCGCCGTCCTTCGGAGGGGAACAGAGAGTTCTCCTTACGAGTCGTTGGGATCTCGCAAGTGTATTTTCTCCTTAGGAATCGTGGGGATCCCTAAGTGTGTTGCACCTTTGTGAGTTGATTGACACGAAAAAGTGTGTTTTGTAGTTTAACCGCAATCAATAACGGTGTTGCGTGTAGCTAGACCGAGATGAGTACGGGTCGTCCTCTGGAAAACGTGGAACCTTTTACTCTTACTTTAGATGTGTTGAGAAAGAGAGGAGGGATAAAGAATTTTATATAAAGATTTCTAGATCCACGTTAAACGAGAATGTAAAATATAGATCTAGATTATTTTAAAGATGTAATTAATATAATAAGAGGGCTTGTAGGGTTCGTTCGGATTTAGTAGTTATGGACGATTAATTAAAAATTACCCTTTTTATCCATTAATAGATTTAGAACTAGAACGACGGTGATGCGTGTAGATTAGGGTTTCTGGAGAGAAAATGAATCCCACTCTTAACCCTTATCTCGATACGGAACTCCGTTCATATCTAGCTTTTACCAAAACAATCATTAATCTAATCTCTAATCGCGGTCGGAACTAGCAAAGAATTGCTAGCGCGCCTGATTAGGATGTTAATGATTCTTTTGATAAAGTTCCTAAACTTTATAGGACTTAAAAAGTGTTTAGTTATTTTCATCGTCCATTAGCCTACCCTAATCCTACGAACCCTAACAAGCGGAGAATTATTCGCGCATGTTGGGAGAAGAAGATGAAAAGACAGAGAGGGAAAACATAATGTAGAATGCAAAAAACAATTAAATAAAATAACTACCTTTATTAATCGACTTGAACAAACTACACTTTTAATCCATAGAAAATGATTTCAGCTAGTTGCTTCTCGATCTTTCCTAAGGAGGTAGTCGAACAGTCGATGATCAGCCTGGATGCATGAGCGTCTGGGGCTTCGTGATCGCGTCGGCTTGATAAATTTTCCAAGAGGCTCTCGGTGCCTTTTTATAGTGCAAAACCAGAATCTTTTAGTTGTAAACTTGGTAAAATTCAGCAAAGATTGATGACCAAAATTTTCACCAAATGATTCCTCTAGACTGCCGCGGATCCGCGGCCAAAGGGGGGGTATGGCCGCGGATCCGCGGCCATTTGATCACAACTCTTCATCAAATTTAGGGGTTTCTGTCTTTGTGACATTTGGCAATCCTAGGCACCTTTAGATTTCAGAAATTTTCTCTCGGTTGCTTCCAGACTTGGTCTCCAAGTTTTGATTCTTAATTAGGCAAGTCTTCTTCAACAACTTGATTTCCTTGATATATTCTGCATAACAATTTGGAAAATTCTGCACAATAATCTTAAATAATATTTAGTAGACTTAGTTCTACTAGGATTTGGACAATGAATTTATTTGCATACATTTTTCTACCAAATACTAATTAAAATATATTAACACATGGAAAATGATGTCTTTACACATAAACCCTCATATGTATAATATATCATAATAAAGTCCTTTTTTAATATGAAAATGGTAGGAAAAATGTAATACAAATATGCAGTTTTATCAACTGAATAAATACCCCCAAACTTATCTTTGATCGTCCCGAGCAAACTAGTTTATTTAAGAGAATGAGAAAACTAAGCACACTTTCGTAGGCAGACACGATTGTACTGAGCACGTGCAACAAGCCGTTAAATCTCTAGGTGTCCCTAGTAGGAGGAGTGTTGTCTCCTGAGGGTTTTCAGCGGATTACACCCACAAAATCCTATAACAAAAGAAAGATGGTGAAATTTACATATAAAAATAAGAACCATAAAAGAAATACTTTGAAAATTTAGAGTTTCCAACTATACTAGCTTTTCAATTGTCATGAGCCCTATCCTAATAGTCATGAAAAAATGTTAGAAATCACATCATCCCTCAATAAAACATCGTCTTTATTTTTCATTCCTACCTTTCTTCCAAACATCGATCATATACCCCTACGTGTGTGAAATGGACATCCCTACACTCGGAGAATTCAATTCAAGCTATCATACTCTTGTCCATCTACCTCAGTACTTTTTAACTTGATGAATACTTAGATTTGCTCACACATTTTCATGCGACCGTTAATACTTCTTGAGGTACTAACAGACCGATTACTCGTGTGCTTGCTGATTTGGTGATAATATTTTCCTCGTCTTGCACCACCTAAGGCTTAGAAGTGACTCCCAGACCAGTTGGCCTTAGGGCACTAGGTGAGGAGGCACCCTCGCTATATTTTTTTATTGCTGCCTTGGCGATAACAAAACCAGTGTTCATTTTTTTTTCACCATTTTTATATTTTCTTCATTTTTTTTATTTCCTTCATACTTTGGCTTTTAGACAAGAGCATTTCAAGGTATCCTCTACTATCCCGAGTTTCATGACGTGTGTAAGTGCATATAGTAGGATATCAACATTCAAATGCTTGGTTTCCAAAATAGGAACTATTTTTCAGACTTATTTTTATCCTCAGATTAGTGACTTCCTTCATCTTACTAACCCTTGGGACAACGGCTCATAACTACTTATTACTAGTTCGCTTAAGAAAACTTCTAATTTTCTTGGTTTTCTTAAACTATTCCAATCTTTTGGATGTAATTTTTCACTTTCTACTCTTTTGTTATAAAGGAAATTTTTTTTTAAAATGTTGTGCTTATGCAAAATATGATGCAAATTGATGTGTAAATAAGCACAAACCTCCCCCAAACCTGTTTACAGCAGTGTCCTCACTGATGTCATCCGTTAAGCTCAAAAACCTGTAGACTTGGAAGGAAATTATTAATGGGGGCAAGAATATATGAAAGTGGAAATCATCCCCCAAACTTATTTTTGGCTCATAATTTTGTAAAATTCATTTTCTTTCAAGAGCCAAAATATACCCCCCCTTCAACATGAGTTAGACATTACGAAGCATTTTAAGAGGAGGTGAGTCATTTGGTCAAAATAAGACTTTACAAAGACCAAAAGTTAACACCAACCATTCAAATATTTTATTAGTATATCGTATAGGTTGGTGGAAGAATGTGTTGTATCGAGTCAAGAAAAAATGGGGAAGGGATAAGGGGTGGTCTGGAAAAGGTTTGAAATTAGAGAAAAGAAAGAATGAGGATGAATGCGAATGATTAGGAAGAAGGAATGGTGACGGTTCAACCTCTATAGGTGGAGATTGATTAATCACAAAATCTGTATTATTTAAAAATTCAAGTTCGTCAGCAAAAAGTTCTTCAAAACTTTTATCAATGGTGTGATTGAACATTTTGCTGTAAAAGAGTTTTGTGCCAGAATTTATCCCACTTGATTCAAAAATCATTGAGGTAGAGGACTCGAAAAACTCATCTACCTCATTTTCAAAAATATCCAAATCAAGTTGAATTTCTGGTATTACTGAACTTGAATTAACAGATTGTGATTTACCAAAACTCACTGAAACTATAGGAACAGAAGAAGAACCGGAGAACGTAGAAGGTGAAATGGGTAAACAAATTGGTGTGTCGAGTGTTGCTGAACCAGATGTGGAAGATGGAGGCTATATTTCGGTCTGATCTTCGGGTATACCTTTATCATCAACTTCAAGACATATTTGGGGTTCGGGAAGAATTAAAGGCTCAAGATGATGACCATAAGGAAGTGAAAGGATTTGATGAATTGGTGGGACAAAATCATCCAATTCATCAATCAATATATCCCCAATATCAATCACCTCATTCAAGTGAAGGTTAAAATTCTCAAACACCTTATCAAAAGTATGGTTTTCAATCAGTTTTGGTTCAAGAGTGGGGGTGTAGAGATCACAAGGGTTGGGTATGGTTTCACTTGAAATGGACCCTTCACAGTCGGGTAAATTAAACACTACAAAGTCACACAACTTATCAGTCATTCTATTTGGTGTACTTGATGAATCTATGAAACTGGAGTTGTGGATTTCAGTTTGGAAAGGGGAGGTTTGATTAGGAAGGGTATATAATTCTGTCTCTCTACCCAAATTCTCATTTTGTCCGATGCCCGTATTATATACTGAAAATTTTTGGGCTGGTTCGGAACTCGTTGCCCTTTTATATTTAGCCATGCTTTCCTTCCATTCCTCTCTAATGCGGTTCATCATCACTATACCTTCTTCTAATTTCCGCTCAAGACTAGACTTTGGTTGATAAGGGGTTTCGGTATAAGATTGAAATTCCTGTGGATAATTAAAACTCCCAAATGACTGATTAGAAGAACTGTCTAGAGAAGGTGGATAAGTCGGATTGGATTGATAGGAATAGAATGGTTGCGAAAATTGGGTAGGAGTAGGATTAAAATTATGATAAGAAGAATATTGATATGGGTTGGTCGGTTGGCTATCAAACTCTTCTTTGGAAAGTGGAGGTGCTGGTTGATATCGGTCCGGGTTGAAACTTTGGCCTCTAGACCTAGCTATGTGCTCAGCAATGGACATTCGTCTAGGGGCTTCCTCACTCTGGGTATCAACTGAAACAGGTGTAGGATTATGATACAGTTGATAAGACCTAGACTGAGGTGGCCAACTGTTTCTTCCTACTTGTTATATATGATCTCTTAAGGACATGGAAGAGCCGGACGGTATACCGAAGGGATTTCGAAAACAAGAGATATCTGGTTGTGGACAGCAAAGCTCGGCAAGTGTTCTTCTGTTTAGGTTACCCATTATAAGAATAGAAGAAGGGGGAAGGGGTAAAAAATAATTGGTTTGTTTTGAAAAATGACGGATTTAGACAAATCACACAAAAATGCACAAACAACCCTACCTAGGTCCAGTCTCTAGACCGCTCCTAGACTTCCAAAGGACAAGCCGCAGGATCAATCCTCTACCGCCTCCGTACTACCCTTATAGCCAGGTAAGTGCCAGGTAAGTGGGAAGGAACCACAGTAGTGGGCCTAATTAAAAACCACTAGCCTTTGACATACTTGCCTAGGCACTACAAAAGTAATGCGGATAACAATAGATTACCCACGGCCTTCCTCTGTCCTTATTGAGCGCGACAGTCCTTAGAGTCTGGTCTAGATATTTTTTAAATTAATGAAGGGTTGATCTATATGCTCAGTTTGTGATTTGTGGGGCTTAGGAAGGCTGATGAAATCCTCACCTAATCTTGATTTGGTCTTGCCCCTTTAAAATCCGTATTAAAATATGCAAAAACAAACCACAAAACAAAACTTTGCAAAAAAATTTTTGAGCGGCGCTTATTTATCAAAGAATCCTGCAGAAAATAGATTTTATTGGATTTTAAAGTAGAGAGAAAGAGTTAAGAAAGATACCAGAGAAGTGTGAAACCCAAGATCTCATGTTTCCTCAAGTCCGTGACTCCAGATTCCCTCGCCAAATTCATACGTAAATCGTTAAATATGCAATTTGCAGTTTTATTTTAATAATGATATGAATCGTCTAAGAATTCAACACAAATAGTAGAAATAAAAAATTACGCACGTTTCCCCGGCAACGGCGCCATTTGATTGACACGAAAAAGTGTGTTTTGTAGTTTAACCGCAATCAATAACGGTGTCGCGTGTAGCTAGACCGAGATGAGTACGGGTCGTCCTCTAGGAAACGTGGAATCTTTTACTTTTACTTTAGATGTGTTGAGAAAGAGAGGAGAGATAAAGAATTTTATAGAAAGATTTCTAGATCTACGTTAAACAAGAATGTAAAATATAGATCTAGATTATTTTAAAGATGTAATTAATATAATAAGAGGGCTTGTAGGGTTCGTTAGGATTTAGTAGTTATGGACGATTAATTAAAAGTTACCCTTTTTATCCATTAATAGATTTAGAACTAGAACGACGGTGATGCGTGTAGATTAGAGTTTCTGGAGAGAAAATGAATCCCACTCTTAACCCTTATCTTGACACGGAACTCCGTTCATATCTAGCCTTTACCAAAACAATCATTAATCTAATCTCTAATCGCGGTCGGAACTAGCAAAGAATTACTAGCGCGCCTGATTAGGATGTTAATGATTCTTTTGATAAAGTTCCTAAACTTTATAGGACTTAAAAAGGGTTTAGTTATTTTCATCGTCCATTAGCCAACCCTAATCCTACGAACCCTAACAAGCGGAGAATTATTCGCGCATGTTGGGAGAAGAAGATGAAAAGACAGAGAGGGAAAACATAATGTAGAATGCAAAAAACAATTAAATAAAATAACTACCTTTATTAATCGACTTGAACAAACTACACTTTTAATCCATAGAAAATGATTACAACTAGTTGCTTCTCGATCTTTCCTAAGGAGGTAGTCGAACAGTCGATGATCAGCCTGGATGCGTGAGCGTCTGGGGCTTCGTGATCACGTCGGCTTGATAAATTTTCCAAGAGGCTCTCGGTGCCTTTTTATAGTGAAAAACCAGAATCTTTTAGTTGTAAACTTGGTAAAATTCAGCAAAGATTGATGACCAAAATTTTCACCAAATGATTCCTCTAGACTGCCGCGGATCCGCAGCCAAAGGGGGGGTATGGCCGCGGATCCGCGGCCATTTGATCACAACTCTTCATCAAATTTTGGGGTTTCTGTCTTTGTGACATTTGGCAATCCTAGGCACCTTTAGATTTCAGAAATCTTCTCTCGGTTGCTTCCAGACTTGGTCTCCAAGTTTTGCTTCTTAATTAGGCAAGTCTTCAAACAACTTGATTTCCTTGATATATTCTGCATAACAACTTGGAAAATTCTGCACAATAATCTTAAATAATATTTAGTAGACTTAGTTCTACTAGGATTTGGACAATGAATTTATTTGCATACATTTTTCTACCAAATACTAATTAAAATATATTAACACATGGAAAATGGTGTCTTTACACATAAACCCTCATATGTATAATATATAATAATAATAAAATCCTTTTTTAATATGAAAATGGTAGGAATAATGTAATACACATGTGCAGTTTTATCAACTGAACATGAGTCGTAAGGATCTCACGCAGGTGGTTTCTCCTTACAAGATCGAGAGGACCCTATAAGTGTCCTTTAACGAGGTTGCGCCCTTTCAGGTTTTTACAAACACTCGCCGGTAGTCCTGCTGATTTTACTCACGGAGCCCTTTCGGGTTTTCATCCGTGCCCATTTTGCTTATGGACATACCGTTTTTTTTATTCTCTTTTTTTTATATATTTTTTTTACGAGGCCGCGCCCTTTCGGGTTTTCACGAACACTCGCCGGTAGCCCTGCTGTTTTTACTCACGGAGCCCTTTCGGGTTTTCATCCGTGCCCATTTTGCTTATGGACATACCGTTTTTTTATTCTCTTTATTTTCTTTTTCTCTTTTTTTTACGAGGTCGCGCCCTTTCGGGTTTTCACGAACACTCGCCGGTAGCCCTGCTGTTTTTACTCACGGAGCCCTTTCGGGTTTTCATCCGTGCCCTTTTTGCTTATGGACATACCGTTTTTATTTATTATATTTTATTTATTTATTATTTTTTTTATTCATCTCGTCAGCCTAAGGATGCTGCGGTATTAGTTTAAAGACGTTTCGTTCTGCTATTAGTTTAAGGACATTTCGGTCCGACTTTGAGAAGGCTGGCTACTGCTGATAGAGTTTGAGCTTAGGAAGATAGCGAGCAGACATAGTCATCGTCATCTACCATTGACCTAGGCTGTGGCTCATTAAGCATAGTATTTCTTTAGGAAGCGACCGTTTATCGGCCTGAAAGGCCTTTCACCATGCATATCCATGAGTAGATAGGCCCCACCCTGGTAGACCTTATCTATGATGTATGGGCCTTCATAGTTCGGGTCGAATTTTCCTCGCTTGGCGCGACTGGGAATCATAGGCCTTTTGACCACGAGCACAAGTTCGCCTTGGCGGAATGTCCTCAGTCGGGTCAATCTTTCATATGAGCGCGTCATCTTTGCTTTATAAGCTTCCAGATTTTGCTGTGCTTTGAGCCGGGTTTCATCAAGGGCGTCAAGCTCCTCAAGTCGAAGGTGAGCGTTTTCTTCGTCCGTCAGCTCGTAGTGGACTGCCACTCGTAGAGAAGGTAACTCTATCTCGAGGGGGAGTACTGCTTCCGTCCCAAATACCAACGCGTACGGCATTGTGTTTGTGGCCGTTTTAAATGTAGTTCGATATGCCCAAAGAGCTTCTTGCAATCTTTCGTGCCAGTCCCTCTTATTTCGGGATACCGTTTTCTTTATGATCTTTGTCAAGGTCTAGTTGAAAGCCTCGGCTAGACCGTTAGCTCGCGGATTATAAACCGAGGAATATCTCCAGTCTATATTGTGTTGTTGTGCGAAGCGACTGATCTTGTGGCTTCTGTAAGCTGGCCAGTTATCGGAGATGATCCGTCGCGGAGTTCCAAACCGATATATGACGTGCGTCTTGAAGAAGTGGAGGATATTCTCCGTCTTTACTTCCCTCAGCGGTACTGCCTCTGCCCATTTGGAGAAGTAGTCAGTCATTGCCAGGATGAAACGATGTCCCCTAGACGATGCTGGTTCGATGGGGCCGATTATGTCAATTCCCCACATCTCGAACGGCCAGCTAGCCACCGTTGGATGTAATGGATTTGGATGCTGGTGGATGAAATCCCCATGAATTTGACATGAGTGACACTACTTCGCATATTCGAGGCAGTCCTGAATCATCGTGGGCCAGTAGTAGCCCATCCGTTTTATCTTCAACTTCATCTTTGGGCCTGCTTGGTGAGAACCGCAGAGTCCGTCGTGAACTTCCTGAACGACTCTTTTCGTTTCGTCAGGTCCCAGGCATCTCAACCACAGAGAATCAAACGATCTCTTGTACAGAGTATCGTTGACGAAGGCAAAAGATAGAGCCCGCTTCATGAGCTGATGTCTTGTGGACGCTTCTTCAGGAAATCGGTGGGACATAAAGTAGTCTATGAAGACTTCCCTCCAATCCTCGGCCTTTTCCCGATCTTTTATTTGCAGAGCCATTCGCTCAGTCGTTTCCTTTTCTTCGGGTGATTCCTGAGATATTTCCGCTAGGGCGAGCACTCGACGGCTTTGTACCACAATTCTGACGTCATCGAGGTTCTCGTCAGCCAGTTCTTTAGCAAGTTTGGCCAATGCGTCTGCTTTGCTGTTTTCCGCGCGCGGTATGTTCTCCAAAGTATAGGAGGGAATTTGGGTCAACAGTTGTTGCACTTTTTCTCCGTACTTTACCAACTCCGGTTTGCACGTTTGGTAGTCGCCATTTACTTGACTAACGACCAGTTGAGAATCCCCGTATATGAGGAGGTCTTCAATTCCTATGTCGATGGCGATCTCGAGGCCTGCTATCAGAGCTTCGTATTCGGCTTCATTGTTTGTCCTAGGCTCTGTTAAGGAGAAAGCGAAGCGCATTATCCCTCCTTGTGGAGTTACAAAGATGAGTCCTACCCCCGATTTGATTATAGGGGTACTTTGTTTGCGCTTCTTTACGGAAGATGCTCCATCGAAATAGAGCTCCCATCGGGTATCACCACCGTCGATCGCATCAAACACATGTTCGTCTGGAAGATCGCAATTTAGAGGAGAATCGGCGGGTATGAGATGCTCAGCGAGGAAGTCGGCAATGGCCTGGCCTTTCACTGCCTTGAGAGGTTGATATGTTATCGAGAATTCCATCAAGAGCAGGGCCCATTTAGCGAGTCGTCCCGTCAATATGGCCTTCGACATCAAATACTTAAGAGGGTCTACCTTTGAAATGAGACAGACCTCATGCGCCAGCGCATAGTGCCTGAGCTTTGTTATCGCAAAGATCAACGCCAGGCAGTGTTTTACAATGGGGGAGTAGTTGCTTTCTGCCCCCAGCAGAACTCGACTTAAGTAGTAGAGTGCTCTTTCTTTCCCTTGATCATTCCCTTGTGCCCATAATGTGCCTAAAGAACCTTCGAGGGCGGTCGTGTAAAGAATGAGAGGCTTTCCCTAAACCGGAGCAGCCAACACCGGCGGGTTCTGCAGGTATTTCTTGATCTCGTCTAGTGCGCTTTGGCATTTTTTATCCCAGACGAACGGGGTTCCCTTCTTCATCAGGTGGCTCTAGGGACGGCACTTGCCTGAAAGGTTGGCTATAAATCGCCGTATGTATGCGAGCTTCCCTTGGAGAGATCGCAACTGTTTGAGAGTTCTCGGCGGAGGCATTTCCATGATCGCTTTGATCTTTGACGGATCTATTTCAATACCTCGGTGTCGAACAATGAATCCCAGGAATTTGCCTGAGGAAACTCCGAATGCACACTTGAGCGGGTTCATCTTCAAGTTGTATTGCCGAAGGCGTTGAAATACAGTTTTTAGGTGCTCGAGATGTTCCTCGTATGATTTGCTTTTAACCACGAGGTCGTCGATATAGCATTCGACGATTTCGTGTATAAGTTCATCGAAGATCTTCATCATGGCCCTTTGGTAGGTGGCACCAGCATTCTTTAAACCGAAGGGCATCACCTTGTAGCAGAATATACCTAGAGGGGTCCTGAAGGCGGTGTGCTTCTGGTCTTCGGGATGCATCTTTATCTGATTATACCCTGATGAGCCATCCATGAAGGAGAAAACCTCATGAGTGGACGTGTTGTCTATCATCAGTTCGGTGACTGGCACTGGGAAATCATCCTTTGGGCAAGCTTTATTAAGATCCCGGAAGTCTACGCATATGCGCACAGTCCCATTTTTCTTCATCACCGGGACGATGTTGGCGATCCATTCAGGGTATTGAACTTCCTGGATGAAGCCAGAGTCGATCAGCTTCTTGACCTCAGCATTGATGCTCATCTCAAGCTCGAGCCGCATTCTCCTAGGCGCCTGTTTGACTGGCTTGATATCCGGGGATAACGCCAATCTGTGTACAGCAATTTTTTGGATCTAGTCCCGGCATTTCAGAATAGTTCCACGCGAAGCAATCTCTATGCTGTAGAAGCACATCCTTTAACGCAGCTACCCTTTCTTCAGATAGTAACTCGCTGATGAATGTCGGTCGCGGGTCATTTGCCGTTCCCAACTCAATTTTCTTAAGGTTATCCCAGTGGTATGGATTCCATCTTCCAGTTCTTTTGGCGCTGGTGGGAATTCTGAGATCACCTCATCGTTGCTGTTTTCGAAGCACCAAAGGAGCTCATCTATGTCCTCAGGCTCTTCTTTTAATATTGTAATCATGTGACAGGTGCGAATCCGCTTCCAATCCCAATGTGGAGTTGGTTCTATTCTCGTGGCCTTGGGCTCGTGCTTCTGTGGTGGCACTACCCTCCGGTTGTCGGACAGAGCGAACTTGCCAAGCTGATATTGATCTTCAACCCAGTTCTTGAAGGTGGAGCAGTCCTCGAGAGGGTGCCCTACCACTCGGTGATAAGAGCAATAGTCTGGGGTGAGACTTCACCTGCTTGTTCGGGGTGTTTGGACTCCAGCAGTGTAAGCATCTGATATTTTAGAGCGAGATCAAGTATCTTCTTCGTCTTGTCGCGAGGAAACGAGTATGCTCGACCCATTTTCTTCATAAGGGATAGATCAATAATGCTCGACTCCCGTTTGCATGGATTCTTAGCCCTGCTTTGTTGTTGTTGAGCGCCTTTTCGGCTTTTCGACTTATTTCTGCTTTTGCGCCGAGCCTTCTTTATAACAGGTTGACAAGGAGCGGCATTTTCATCCTTCACGGCTTGTTGGAGAAGGCGTTGTGTCTTGGCTTACTCATAGATGACCATTTCACGGTTGTGGTCGTCCCGGACTTTTTGGCCCGCTTCCCTTATAAGCTTGTCCATTTGTTCTTCGAACGACGGACTGGGCACTTTTGCATCTGGAACTTTCACTGTCTCAGGATTAGCGTCTTTCCATTGAGCATCCGCTTCTTCATCGAAGTCGTACATGACATAGCAGCTGTTTAGTAGCTCTCGTTTCTTTGACCGGATGTATCCAAGTCCAATTGTTTCCATTTTCCCATTAGGCAGTTTGCGTTGAGTCTTGGGAACGTTCCAGATTTTGTCATAGAACTTGACTTTTCGAACGGTCTGCTTGAAGGATATCCCCTGGCGTTTCAGCAGCTTTTTCAAACCCTCTGTATAATATCTGGGAAGATGGATAGGCTGAAACCTGTCGAGCGTAGGATCCGCGCCATGCCAGATTTCTTTTTCCACCTTGGTTTCTTCAGAGCGGTAAAACAGAATTGCTTTCTCGCTCTCTCGCCTAGGAGGGATATAGAATGTCCACAACTCTTCTACACTGTAGATATTAAGTGCATCCAATTCTTTATGGTGTTTAAGCGGCACCATGGAGACTTGTAGACTTTGTTCTTCGTCAGCGGACGTTCGTATTGAAGGTCGAGCAGAGAATACAGCATGGATCTCATCTTCCGAGTCGCTACCAAAGATCAACGTAGGAGCGGACGGTCCTGGCTTGTCGTGTTGGGGTGGACCCGAATACACTATCTCCTCTTCCTCCTCAGTATCACTGCCGAAGACAGGGATGGTGGCGTTAGCTTTATTCTCCGGCTTGTGACACCTTTCTGTGTCTTCGAAATCCGGTAAGAAGTATTTGGCATCTTCGTATTTGCGGGCTTCATTGACAGAGAACGGGTTCAGTTCTCCCGTCACGGTATACTCAAAACCATCCTTAAACACTTCATACACTGATGTTGCGTAGAAGGGATGATGTTGTACTCGTGTAACCATGGTCGGCCGAGCAAAGCGTTGTAGCATGTCTTGGCGTCTATGACGTGGAACTTAATGTCCGTGACGAGTAGTCCGAAGCGTAGCGTTAGTATCACAGACCCAAGAGTTCTTGATGACTGGGAGTCGAACCCGGAGATGGTGATCTTGTTACGAGCAAGGTGCTGGACGCTCATGTAGATTTCTTTTAAGACCCGTACATTGAGGAGATTAACGGAGGATCCATTGTCGATCAGGATTTTGCCTATCTTTATATCGTGACAGTATCCTGAGACATAGAGGGGGCGATTGTGCTCGCACGTCCCAAGGAGAAGGTCCTCGTCGCCGAAAGTGATATCGGCCGTGTGCACTTTCTCCAATTCATCCTTCATCTTTTCCTCGGCCAGGCATGCTTGGAATTGTTCCGGATCTTGGAGTGCCTTAATCAACAAATCTCTCGCCTCCTTTGATAGCAAAAGGGCGTCAAGAATGCTGAGCTGTGAGGGTAGCTTCCTCAGATGCGCTAAGACGTTGTAATCCACCTTATTTCTCTTCGGCGGGTCCTTGGCACTTAGCTCCTCCACAGCTTGGTCATCTAAGTCGATATCTTCAGAGTCCTTTTCTTTCCCTTTATCTTTTCTGTTTGAGGGTCCGAGGTTCTTTTCAGGCAGCGTCCGATTCCGCAGCCGATTATTTTCGCAGACCTTCGGCTCTTCTTCTTTTCCTGAATTGGACTCTTTAAAGAGAGGGGCAAGTTCCAGC
This sequence comes from Agapanthus africanus, assembly GCA_030015575.1. Classification (NCBI taxonomy): domain Eukaryota; kingdom Viridiplantae; phylum Streptophyta; class Magnoliopsida; order Asparagales; family Amaryllidaceae; genus Agapanthus; species Agapanthus africanus. The sequence goes on along the minus strand of CM057348.1, from coordinate 102,888,237 downwards.
TCCTCATCAGAATCACTCCCGAATGTAGGCACTTGTGATCCACCGGTGTTAATCATGCAACAATCGCCAGCAGTTCTTTTAAGCCCTTCGGTCGTATTTCTTTGCTCTCGACGAGTTTTACGCTTTTCCCGCTTAAAGCATTATCGATGAGCAACATATCTTTGCCACCATCTATCGAAATCTTTGCACTCTTGAGTGGGGTGCGAAACCTTCTGATGATATAAGCAATAGGAGGGGTGCGTTTCCACTTCACCGGTGATGTTTTCTTCAGAGGATGGTAGCTTCATGCCCATTGATATGGCCTTAGCAAACTTTTTCCTCATCTTGGATTGGCTTTTGTCGGTAGCGGAGGTGTTTAGCTCCAACGGGATCGTCTCAGCTCCTTTATCAAGTCGCTGGCGCTTGGCCCTTTCAAATATAGCCGCCTCGCGTTCTCGATCAGCTTTACTTTTCAACCGAGCTTCATTAAGGAATGCGTCAATAACCTTATCTGATGGCCCCAGAATTTTTGATTCAGGATCTGCCCCCAGCGCTTTGGTACAAGGAGTTTCCTCATCGTCCATGAACGAATGGGAGATCGCATGACAGCTCGCCACGCATTCTTCAGATTCATCAGGCGAACTTTCTCCCTCATCTTCCTCTTGAAAGACGTGATTGAGGAACTCTTGGAGCGTAATAGGAGTCCGTGCCTTCTGATTGTACTCTTCCAGCGCATCAATTTGTTTTTGCAAGTCCATGCGCTTGTCGCCAGGCTTCACGGGCTTCTTTGACTTCTTCTTCTTCTTCTTCTTTGAAGAATTCGACGGCTGGTTGCGAGTGCTTGAGCCACCTCCATTGGTCTTTGGAGTTGGACGCGGCTTCAACATCTCCTCAATGACCTGCGGTTCCAACGGGTTCTTCCACTTGATCGCTGGGCACACTTGAAGATCGTTTAGCATCCTCTTTTTCTTGGCTGATAATACAACCTCCCAAGGAGCTTCTTCAACGACGGAGCATGTTGCCCCCGGCGTATTCGTCCCCTTAGAGGTGTGGGGCTGCGGGGGATTCACCTTCCATTTGTCAGATAACGCGAACTTGCCCTGTCGGTACTGGTTTTCAAGCCAATTCTTGAAAACGTAGCAATCTTCGATCGGATGGCCTAGTACTCGATGATAAGGACAATAGTTGGGCTCGTTGACGTCACTTGGTTGCAACGGACGTTTTGGATCCGGCAGATTTATGAGTCTGTTGCGCAACGCCAGCTCGAATAACCTCCTCGTTTTATCGCGGGGAAAGGAATAAGGACGTCCCATCCTATTCTCAAGGGGTACGTATGGGCGCATATTATTTTGACGAGCAACCGGTTTCGAGTCGCTCGGTTGTTGTTGAGCATTAGCGACGACGATCGCTTTTCCCTTCCCTTTGTCATTTCGGGAGTCTGGCCTTGGAAGAGGGGGTTTATGGCCCATCTGATCCATTTGCGCTAGTTTGTCAATCAAGGCCTGGAAGGTAGTTGGCTTGAAAAACATTATAAATTGTGAGATGGTTGCTTGCAGATCAAGGGTTCCAACAAACATACCCACCGCAGGAGCTTCTTCAATGCGCTGCTCGCACTTTGACCATAAGTTCCGCCATCGTATAGCGTACTGAACCCACGTCTCGCCGGGTTTTATCCTGGCGTTAATCAGAGCCGTCATCGGGGTACGTTCACTGGCGCTTGCAAAACGCTGAGTAAACAGCAGCTCCATTTCTGCGAAGGTTTTAATAGAGTCGTTCGGGAGCTCAGAGTACCATTCGAACGCCGTATCTGATAAGCTTCCAACAAATTGGCGAAGCAACAGCTTGTCATCACCGTCGGTGTTGCCGCAGAGTGCCCTGAACTGGGCAACATGTTGATGAGGATTGCCCGTCCCTTTGTAAACATGGAACTTGGGAATTGTGTAACCGGGTGGGTACTTGATTTGATCGTACCAACTTGGATATGGCCGCCCCGTTTTTACGACCTGGCCGGCTGCTTCGGTCGCATGATGAACCCGTATTTGCTGGGCGATGTACTCATCCAAATCAGCTTTGGAGATTGTATCCTCCTTAGCCATCGACAGAGCTGGTGGAGGATTTGATGTTTCTCCCCTATCGTCTCCAAGGACGATCGGGGGCTCTTCAGCCGGAGGATCTTGTTGTAACATCATCCCTATCATGTCTTGGAAGAGGAGGCCCATACGCTGTATGTTGGCTACTTGTTCAGCAGCCTCTTTGTCCTTCTTCTCCAATATTCGACGAAGGAATTCAGCGTCGGTTTCTTCCTCCTGACGTTCGTCCGAGGACGTTTCAGGGTTTTCTTTTGGCCCTGTAAGTGCGGCCATAGCATTTATCATTTCTTAGAGCTTTTGCTGTTGCTCCTGTGCCTTGGTCACTGATCGGGTATGAGGTCGATGACCCATAGATGTGCGGCTATCTTCTTTACCAGATGCCATGTATACGGTATGAACTACAATGGCCCCTGACTTAGGGCGTTTCGGTTCATCACCTCTGATATCTGTCGCCGGCGTGGGGGTTTTATCCGGCCTCCTTCTTTTGTGGACCGTTGAAGTGGAGGGGGCCGTTGAAGTGGGCACCCTAGCGATTGTTGTCCTCTTCTATTCAATAGGAGGGTCTTTTTCTTTTTGCACCTTCGTCTTTTTCTGTTGACGAGAACGATCTGGGTCAATCACGGAGTCTTGAACCCTCCGCCAAACTTTATAAATTCTTGAGGACAGCCGTTGAGGGGGCTGTTCTTGTTTCGTTTCTGGAACTCTCTCCTCAGGCGGAGGAGATCTTTTCAGTGTAGCGGTTGGAGAATTCTTACGTACCCTCCTCAGCAGTTCAAAGTTGTTCCCAGTTGGAACAGCAGCGTTGACTTCCACCACTGGAGCCAGTGGAGTTAGCTCTGAGGGGGAGTTGCCCCCTGCCTTCCTCACTCGTTGCCAATGGCGACGTCGAGCACGACGAGCCATTGGGACTGGCTCGGAGATAGAGATAGCTTCTTTTTGCCCCCTGTCTCAATGAGGCGCCGTCGGTGTTTACCTCTTAAAGACTGAGGTTGGCTTCTGAGGGGCGATATCCAACCTATCGAAGACAGATCCTCGAGCAGGGACAGGAGCAGGAATCGTCAGTCTTGAAAAGACTGACTCTTTGACAGGGGACGCCGCCTTGACGACTTCTGGAGCAGCAGTCGTTGCCCTCTTTGGGACAGCCATTTTAGAGTTCCTGGGCTTCTTAGCGGGCCCTTCAGAGTTTTGATCCAGCCTTGCAAAGACAGAGGCTGTCGGCTTGGTGGTGGACGACCCGTTGACAGGGGCCGTCATGGCAGTGATCCTGTCGAAGACCGACTTCTTGTTCACTTCCGGTGCAGGCATTGGCGCAAAGAAGCTTGTAGGTGGGATCATGGTCCCGAAGAACAGGCCAGTGGTGGCTTGGGTCACCTGGTCTACTGGCAGAGCGAGGAAGGAAGCCGCTTGGGTCCCATATGCTACACCTCCCGGTGAGGTGGAGCGTCCGTTGCAGTAGCATTTCGAGCAGTTGGTGAAGTTAAGGGCCATTGAATCTTGAGTTCTGCGCCAGGCAAAAGACCAAATCTTAGTAACTTGAAATCTGAAGGCAACCATTTAACAAACCGCGATCGGTTCGAAAGGACAACACACGAAGTGTGGAGTGGAAAGAGGAAAAGGTCCCACCAGGCGTGCCAGAATCTGTTCCCCTCCGAATGGCGGCGCACAGGACCGCGATGTCCTGACGCTGAGATTCGGGGCAGATGTTATTTGGTTTTATCCGTCCACCTCTCCGAAGATGCCAAGTTGATTTATGACACCGTGTACCGGAGGTTTAGACGGATGCGGCCGAAATAGCAGACTTCGTCAGATTCCCCCTCGCTTGAGGGGTTTTTGATTGTGGGGACGCTCTTCCCTGCAGGCGCAAGCCCCTGCAGTTAATTACGCTACCGCATCGCGGTAACAACTTTCTCCTTCTCCAGAATTTCACTTCGTGTCGTGTGTGTTTGTTTTGTTTGTGGTTGCCCGTGGATTGTATACGGAGACTGAGTAATGTCGTCGCCCGTAGGACGTGGATTAGTCCAAATCCGTATTTACTTAGATTTGGGTTTGGTGTTTTTAGTTTAAGGATGCATTAGTCGCGTGGCGGCTAAGATCAACTTAAACGTTCGTTAAGGATACGTTAGTCCTGTTTGTGACTAAGATCAACTTAACGTGGTAATCCATTTAATATCTGGCCATCGGGACTCGTCACCTCTCTAACGTCGTTGAAGAATTACAATGGCAGATGTCAGAGGAGTTCAGAAATGTACCCTTGAACCAAGGTTGATTTGGAGTTTTATAGTCCGTTTGAATGTTTAAGGATACGTTAGCCGTGTTTGGGGGCTAAGATCAACTTAAACGGGATCGTTTAGATCCGAAAAAAGAGCATTTGGAGGCTCTATTGTTCCAGTTTAGGGACGTAGTGGTCCAAAAGTAGTTTAGGGACGTTGCGGTCTATGCTCCGGTTTAGGGACGTGGTGGTCCATATTCCAGTTTAGGGACGTGGTGGTCCGACATTAGTTTAAGGACGTTTCGGTCCAACATTAGTTTAAGGACGTTCCGGTCCAACATTAGTTTAAGGACGTTCCGGTCCAATATTAGTTTAAGAACGTTTCGGTCCAATATTAGTTTAAGGACGTTTCGGTCCACGAGTTTAAGGACCCCGCAGTCTGCATTGATGTGTGGTCGTCGGGACCCGTCACCTCTCTGACGTCGTTGAAGGATTACAACGATGGGTGTCAGAGGAGTTCGGAGATGTACCCTCGAACCGGATATAAATTAATTTAAGAGAACAGCTGTGCTCAGTCAATTTAATTTAAGGACTTACGGCCAAAATTGGGCTAAGTCCAGTTGAAAATGTTCAACACCCTTATTTATTTTTGGTCTATTAGACCTGTGCTAGGGCCTTGCCCACACTTAAGTAATGCATTGCATTACTTCTATTTTTTTGTTTGGGCTCTGCCCATAAAAGATGCAGAGCATCAATTTCACTTGGGCTCTGCCCCCTTTTTATTGCTTTGCGATTTATTTTGGCCTGCTAGGTCTTTTTGATTAGGGCCAGGCCCTTTAAGAAATGCCTTGCATTTGTCAGGCGCTTTGCGCCAATCAGAGAGCGTAAGCGCTTGTAGTGTTGACACGTGTCGCGCAAGCGCAGTGCGCTGCGCCTGCGCTGCTGACACGTGGCACGCTCTGGTGATTTGCGCCAATCCAGGAGCGCAACAGCGCAGTTTGCAAGTGCAAGGAACTATGATTTAAGAATCTTTTAGATTCAAGAACCAATGGTTCACAAAAGAAGTGCAAAGCACTGTTCGTTTCCTTGATCTAATTTAGATCAAAGAAAAACAAGTTTTTCTTTTTATTTCAGGAAGCAAAGGTTCATAAAAATGCAAAGCACTATTTTTTTTATTTTGTTTCTTCTTGTTTTAAAGAACCAGTGGTTCATAAGAAGTGCAAAGCACTGTTTATTATGTGAAGATCATTGATCTGGTTTTTAGATCAATGATCTATTAGAAGAGATTTCTTCTCTCTTGTGAAGGTTTTTACCTTTTTCTTAAAATTTTTCTCAGAGTTCTCTCTGTTTGAAGCTCTTGATTTTTTTTCAAGAAATGTTCATCCCCTTTAAATTGAGGCTTGGGGTCCTTTTTATAGTGCCCATAAATTAGTTAAATTTGTTAAAGAGATCTTTCTCTGAGTGATTTGGGGAATTTTCCCCACCGTTAGATCTTTGATCCAAGGGCTTCTGTTTTACAGAAGAAAATCTTCTTGTTTTAACAAGAACAGAAAAGATTTCTTTAGAATTTTAATTCTGTTTGGCGCAGATGCCCCAGCGTGTGACACGTGTCGTGCAGCGCACAGCGCAGCGCAACTGCGCAAGCGCATCTGCGCTGACACGTGTCGTGCAGCGCACAGCACAGTGCAACTGCGCTAGTACATCTGCGCTGACACGTGTCGCACAGCGCAGCGCAACTGCGCTAGCATATCTGCGCTGACACGTGTCGCGCAGCGCAGTGTCTGCGCAACTGAAGCGTTGCTTCCCTTAGTTTTGTTTAAAACAGAGCTTTGCTCTGATTTGGTGCGCTGCCTTGGGCGCTGCGCTGATGCATCTGCGCCTGACACGTGGCGCCCTGCGCTCAGCGCAGAGGATCCGAAGCGTTGCTTCAGTTATTGAAACTTAGATTTTGGGCAAATCGGAAGCGTCGCTTTGCCTGAGATATCTTTTCATCTCCTTTTTTCAAGTCAAACTCGTATTTCCAAAATTCTGATTTCCCGGGCTTTGGAAATGATTTCATTGTGCACAGAATCTTCTGTGCTTGGGTCTATATATATAACTCGAGGCTGAGCCTTTTCTTCTCTCATCTTCAGAGAACTTCTTCGATCATGGCTTGCAACCACCCTCATGCCCGCCGACAACCATGGGAGGTGTCGATTTGGGACATCGTTCCCCGTTTTGCTGCGCGCCTGGTGGACCCTTCTCTCTCGGACGAGCAATGCGATGCCGCAATGCACGAGCTTTTGACTCGTGTGGGGTCTCCTCTCCCTCCGAATTCCATTTGTCTTCGGATGATCCTTGCCTCGGTGCTCACCGACATTCCCCCTCATCCAGCAGAGATGTCCCCAGCAATGCTGGATGCCGCCGAGGACAAGATCGAGGGCTTTCTCGAAGCGCACTTGATCACCAAAGCCCTGAGGGACTGCTCTTTCCATTTGCTGAGCCAGATACGGGCTCGTCGGGTTGTCATCGCTACTTTTTCCCAGGAGTGCGGCGTCGACCGTTGGATGGCTACCCCTCGGGAGGATCGCCGCTTCGACGTGGTGGAGAAGACAGAAAGGGAGCTGAATAATCTTCTTTTTCTTTTTGTGAACCCTTGTCTTTCTGATCCCGTATTCGGTGATCTTTTTTAAATGTAATAACAATAATAATGAATAAGTATTTTTCTTTTTAATCAAGTACTTCATTGTCTGTTAAGGATTCTTTTATTTTAGTTCTCTGTTGTGCTTGTGCATCGTATGATTTCAATTTTTTATACCACAAATTTACTTTAAATATAGTGTATACTTGGAGTATTGATGTTGCTGGAAACAATTTAAGTATCTAATTCCTTACAATAATTACAAGAAGGAGCTTGTGGCTCATTGGTAATACCTTGCGCTGCTGAACCAAGCCACCAGAGTTCGAATCCCATGCCCCACATAATTTTTATATCATTTTGTTTTAATTTTTTTTAGAAGTCAAACGGTCAAACAGCCATAACTCACAATTTATTACAATTTATAAAAAATAAACTACACCAAAACCTCCCTCAGACCAAACCCGACCCAACGGCACCCGACTCGGCCGAATCGACCGGCGCCGCCGGCCGGACTCGGCCGGTCGGCCGAGTCGTCAACACGAAAAAGTTTCGTGTTGACTATTTCTTTTCCCCTGCATGGTCTAAATTCCCTGTACTGTTACAGATATTCCATTAATCCCCTTTTAAGACCAAAATTAATGAATTTTTAATGATTTTTACATTTTTCAAAAATATTTTTTAATCCAAACCCTAACCCTAGCTTAGCCCTATATAAAGACCCCTACCCTCTACCATTTCACCTCACCACTCTAAGTCCACTCTCCCAAATTCTCGAGAACTCGGTGCAAAGAGCGAGAAGCGAAGCGCTGCCGAAACCGACGACGGATTCCGGCGACCAGATCAGAACCTTCGCGACGTTTTTGACGCATCGACAACCACCACCTTCTTTAGGCCCCTTAGCTTGTCCAAACCCGTAAGTCCCATCTCTTCTATCTCTCTTTTCCTTAATGTAAAATTACGACTTTTTGGAACCCGACGGAAATCGGACAAACCGATTTCCGATTCGATTTTTCTACAAATTTCCACTTGTCACCTAATACATAATACCTACCCATACTCATGTTGACTATTAATCACCCATAAACTAATTTAAACAAACTTTCTCACATGAAATGATAAGTTCTTTGCAAAACTGTATTCTTTTCATAAAAATACCACGAAGTTTATTTTTCTTGTTCTAATTAATTCCCTCACTCTTAAATATGTTTATCTTGATCACTAAAGTTGTAGAAACCAATTTGAATGAATTTTCATACATGAAATAATAACGTTTTCAAATACCGTATTCTTGCGCTTTAATACCTTCAACTTTAACAAGTCATGTTTTACCTCTAAATGTCATCAAAACTTAAAACAAGTCACGAGGTAATGACCTACCTCTACACACACTCAAATATAACCCTAATTGATATATGTCAAAACATAGAATACGACATTACAGGACTTTTCACTAAAATACCATAATCTTTATAACCTTTATTTAAAACTTTAAGTTGTAAACTTTTCTAAATAAAATCTTTTATAAAATGAAAGCACGATAGGTCATGGACATCGATCGTTTATCAAAACCGTCTTGTGGTGACTAGTCAAGTTTGTCTAAGGCTAATGGTTTTTAATTAGGCCAACGACTGTGGTTCCTTCCCACTTACCTGGCACTTACCTGGCCCCAATTGACGGTGTAGAGGCGATTTGAGGCTTCTAATGACTCATCGTTTAGACCTTATAAGTAGGCTAGTTTGCTTAGGAAACCCTAACAACTAAAATACGGAAAATTATACTCTTTTGCAAATAAATACCTTATATTTATAAAACCGTTTTCCTAAATGAGAAGTGTTTATAAAACCTAAGCAAAGTGCCGCTACAGCCCACTTTTGGGGAACCTGTTAGGGATAGTACGGTTCATCGTGCACCCGCAGGCTAGTAGTGCGAGATTCAGACCTCCGCAAGGAGCATTCGGTCTCGAAAGGTTTAAAATACGATATTTAAGGAAAATGAGATTTTTGAAAATAAAATATTCATATAAAAAAAATTATTCATGTGTTTATAGATTTATAATTATCATTTAAACACCTATTTTATCATAAGATAAAGTTTCCACTTTTTCTAAAATTAAAAGATTAAAAGTTACATTAAAATACCATGAATTTCAGATAAAACAATTAATACTTCTATTAGGATATATTCACTAGAATAACACAAATAAAATTCATACTCATTATAACTATAAAGACGAATATTAAATACTTGAGGTGTATTTTGAAAACTATGCAAAAGTATTTTTACATAAAACCCCCTCAAGTTTTACAAATTACAATAAGGCCCCTGACTTCAAATTATCTTTCTTTTACTCTGACTCGGGTTTGAGTCTGACTATTTCTGACTTGAATATGATTCAAGTCAATCTATATTCTTTTATATTACAACACAATTTAAATACATGAATCCCTGAATCCAGTTAACAATATATTCATTTTTGACTGAATCAAACCATGGATATTCATCCATTATCCTGATATTTCATTTACCTGATTATACAGTTACATCATGTTTACCGATATCATGGTTTTAGTTAGTCATCCAATTTACATATTCCAATACTGCAATACTGTTAAAACACTACGGGGTTTAAGGGGTAGATTGGTACGGAAGGTGTTAAAGGTGGCACGAGGTGGTCAGATTAAGACATCTAACCTGAATCCTATTGCTGTTGTACCATGGCATAACGGTTCCTTGTACTTTCCTTTTGCCCTGATCTCTAGCATATAGAGATCCCCCTCGTATACACTGGCATCCTTCTGTACCAAGCTACAAACAACAGCGTTAAACAATGTTCCATAATATTCAACAATATAATACTTTAGAAAATAATTTTACACTGTCATTCTAATTCTTCCTTATCTTTGGGACTTACCGAGCGACCTATTCGCAGACGACATTCTATTTCTTTCTTCTTTGAATGTCGTCAGGTGCGTTGGACCAAGCTGAGATCGAGCCCACCGGTGAAGATTTGGAGCAGTTCCAAGAAGACCCAGAACTATAGATAATTGTACCTTGTTCTTTCCAGTATTTTCATTTTCTGTTATGCCACTGTTTAGGCATTGCTTTTCATTCCAGTTGTATTTTCTTTTCATGCATTGTACAGAGAATGTTATAAATAAAAGTTGTTATTTCTATATTATTCGTCTCTTGTGATTTACTTTATATTGCTTAGTTACGCTTAGCGTATGTACTTCTGAGTATATACGTAGCGGGCCTCGTCGCCTCCACTTCGCCGTACACTGGGAAGTGGGGCGTGACAGGTTTTGTTGGTGGCCCATGCAGGTCACACCTGTATGAATCCCTGTCATGCAGTTTTGGTCTCCGTGAACAACCTAAGCAATATAACACAAGAACCAGCAACTAAAACATTCTTTACAATTCATGTTCTTTGAAACTTGCAAATTTCTATTCCTTGAATCTTATCATTTCATGTATTTGAATCTGTCCTAATCCAAATTTTTCTTCAGGATTATGGATTCCCCAAACAACACCAGCACCAACGTCGACAACACCCCTCCAGCACTACCTCTCACTCCAGTTGTTCCTGCACCACCTACTGAGCAAACGATGCTATTTGATGTAATCCGCAGTCTTCTCGAGGGACAGCAACAACTTTTGAGCCGTCCTGAGACAGATGCACCGGGAAAAAAGCAATTCAGAGCTTTGCACCCAAAGCAATTCTCGGGTAAAGGAAGCCCTCTTGAAGCAGAAGAATGGGCACAAAGCATCGAAGACGATCTGGCAGCAGCTCAAGTGCCAGATAACGCTTGGGTCCGTGTAGCAAAGCTACAGCTCACGGATAATGCTCGCAATTGGTGGAAGGCGGAAGAAACCCGTCTGGTACAGCCGATTGAATGGAAGACATTTCGCGAGAAGTTTGATGCGAAATATTTCCCTGTGACTGCCAGGTTCGCTATGGAGCAGCAGTTTATTCATCTATAGCAAGGATCGATGTGGGAGAAATCGGTAGATGAATACGATGCTGAGTTCACTATGTTGAGCCGGTAAGATATGTCACAATAGTTCAATTTTTAAAATATCACATACTACACAGCTAACACAATCTTTAAACAGATTCGCGGCACACCTGATACCGACGGACGAGATCAGAGCCCGTCATTTTCAGCAAGGTTTGGACACAGAGATCAAGGCTGCTCTAGCCACAGGAAACTTTTTGACTCATGAGGAAGCTCTAGAAGCTGCCCGCAGTTATGAGGCAGTCATAAAAGAGAGGGGCAGACCTCAGTCTGCAGGAGTCAAACGCCCTGCCAACCAGATGGCAGGTGGAGCCACGTCCAGACCATCTTTCGTGCCATGGCGACCCGGAGTACCAACTCATCGTCCTAGCCCAGCCTTTTGCACTTACTGCAAGAGAACTGGACATATGATGAAGGACTGCCGTCGAGCCAACCGCCTCTGCTTAGTCTGCGGTTCAGCCACTCACGATTTTGGGTCTTGTCCTCAAAGGCAGAACTCAGTTGTTGCACCCAGGCCAGCAAATACTTATCAGCAGCGACCAGCTCTTCAGGCACCTGCTCCCAGACTTGCACTGCCTGCACCACCTAGGGGACCACAAGCTGCACCACCTCTTCGACAGTTCCATCAAGCTCAAAGGAACGTTCAGAGGAATGTCCTCAGGCCAGGAGGAATGTGCCGAAGCGTCAGGCTTTCATGATGTCTGTGGAAGAAGCTGAGGCCACTGGCCAAGTCATTACTGGTAAACTTCCTTCTCAAACTTATCTTTTAGTCTTGTTTATCTACACACTTTCCCTATACCTAAAACCTATCCCATATACCTTAGGTACAATCCTAGTAGCTTCACTACCTGCACTTGCACTGTTTGATACTGGAGCATCCCACTGCTTTATGTCGCAACGGTTTGTCCGAACCCATGCGATTCCAGTCTCACCGCTTGTATCCAGCTGGAACGTCAGTTCCGGAAATGGTGTTCTAAAGGCAACTATGGGATACAGCATGTGTCCAGTTGTCGTCTGCAGTCGAGAATTTTATGCTGACTTCAAGGTACTGGACATACCAAACTTCGATGTGGTTCTAGGAATGGACTGGCTTGGAACCTTTTATGCTACCATCGACTATCGTCAAAGGAGGGTAGTATTTGAGATTCCAGATCATCCGGTCTTCTATTTCAAGAGTGGAGATCGTACACTGGAACCAAGCACTTACAAAGCAAAGCCAAGGGAAGCAGTAGTTGCAGCAGCTCAGGCAGAGGAAGAATCAAGACCGGAGGTAGTTCGAGAGTTCGACGATGTATTCCCTGACGATATATCAGGTTTGCCTCCCGATCGAGCTCTTGAATTCAGTATTGACTTAGTACCAGGAGCACAACCAGTGATCAAAGCACCGTATAGAGTAAGTCCGGAAGGATTGAAGGAAGTTCGAACACAGTTGGACGAATTACTGGCGAAAGGATGGATTCGTCCCAGCACTTCAAGTTGGGGAGCACCTGTGCTATTGGTGAAGAAGAAGGAAGGTTCATACAGAATGTGCATCGACTATAGGGCCTTGAACGAAGTCACAATAAAGAACAAGTATCCACTCCCGCGCATCGACGATTTATTCGATCAGCTAAGTGGATCTTGTGTCTTCTCTAAACTAGATCATCGTTCAGGTTATCATCAAGTGAAGGTCAAGGAAGCCGATATTCACAAAACAGCTTTCAGAACTCAGTATGGACATTACGAATTTCTAGTAATGCCATTTGGAGTGACCAATGCACCAGCAATCTTCATGAATCTTATGAACCAAGTTTTCCGGGAGTATTTAGACAAGTTCGTTGTCATCTTCATCGACGACATCCTGGTATATTCTAAGAATCGAAAAGAACATGCGGAGCACTTACGAATTGTCCTGGAAACTCTTCGACAACATAAGCTTTATGCCAAATACAGCAAGTGCGAGTTTTGGCTAAAACAGGTTGGTTTTCTTGGACACATCGTATCAGGAGAAGAGATTTCTGTGGATCCAGCAAAAGTTTCAGCAGTCAGCGAATGGCCTACACCAAAATCAGTGAAGGATATTCGGAGTTTCTTGGGCTTAGCTGGATATTACAGAAGATTCATTGAAGGCTTTTCGAAGATAGCAACACCCCTGACCAAGCTCACACGAAAAGATGAAGAATTTGTGTGGTCAGAAGCATGCGAGCAAGCTTTCGTAGAACTCAAGTCAAGACTGACATCTGCACCTATTCTCGTCATACCGGATCAAACTGGAGGATTCGAAGTATATTGTGATGCATTCGGTAAGGGACTAGGATGTGTTCTACATCAGCACGGTAAGGTTGTGGCTTATGCTTCAAGACAACTGAAAACTCATGAGCGCAATTATCCGACGCATGATCTAGAGTTGGCAGCTGTTATTTTTGCTCTCAAGATTTGGCGCCACTACTTACTTGGTGAACGAGTGAACATCTACACAGATCATAAAAGTTTGAAATATGTGTTTACTCAGAAGGAGTTGAATATGCGGCAGAGAAGATGGTTAGAACTTATGGCGGACTTTGACATCAACTTGCAATATCATCCAGGGAAGGTGAACGTAGTACCTGATGCTCTTAGTCGCCAACCATTAGCAATGAATCTCACCGCCCAGTGGAAGCTTCAGCAAGACCTACATCAGATGGAGATCGAACTAGTCATGCCAGGTGATGTTTCAAGTTTGATGAATTTACAAGTCCAATCAACTATTGTCGATCAGATCAAAGCAGCTCAAGCCAACGATGCTAAGTTGCAAAGGATCAGAGAACAAGTGGAGAATGGACTCAGAACAGATTTCATCATCCATGAAGACGGATCTTTGAGATACGGCAGCAGATTGTGTGTACCAAAGGGTCCTGTTCGGGAAGAGTTAATGAAAGAAGCTCATAGCTCTCCCTATTCAGTACATCCTGGAGGTACCAAAATGTACAAGGATCTACGTCAGAATTATTGGTGGTATGGAATGAAGCGTGAAGTAGCCAGAAGCGTCGCAAAATGCTTGGTGTGTCAGCAAGTAAAGGCTGAACATCACAGGACTGCTGGATTACTTCAACCGTTACCAATCCCAGAATGGAAGTGGCAGCACATCACGATGGACTTTGTAACTGCTCTTCCTCGTAGCACAAAGGGTAACGATGCGATTTGGGTCATTGTGGATCGACTCACAAAGTCGGCTCACTTCATCCCATTTCGAGTTGGCCAATCAACTGAGACATTAGCGAAGAAGTACATGGAGGTAATAATCTAAATTAAGATTTAAACTCTTCATAATGTACTATCTCTGATACCCATAAACTTATACAGGAAATTGTGAGACTTCATGGAGTACCGGTCTGCATTGTCTCCGATCGTGACACCAGGTTCCGATCGCAATTTTGGCAAAGTCTGCAAGCAAGATTGGGAACAAGTCTGAACTTCAGTACGTCATATCATCCACAAACAGATGGTCACTCGGAACGAACTATTCAGATCTTGGAGGATATGCTCAGAGCATGTATGCTCGACTTCAAGGGATCGTGGGAAGATCACCTGCATCTTGTGGAGTTTGCGTACAACAACAGTTACCAAGCAAGCATAGGAATGGCACCTTTTGCAGCATTGTATGGAAGGAAGTGTCGATCACCATTAAGTTGGGACGACATCGGAGATAGGGAACTCCTTGGACCAGAGATGATAATAGCGACCGTTGATGTGGTTCGTACTATCAGGGAAAGAATGCGCATAGCCCAAGATAGACAGAAACACTGGACTGATGCAAAGAGACGACACTTGGAGTTCCAGCCAGGAGATCATGTATTCCTGAAAATCTCTCCGAACCGCGGAGTGATCAGATTTGGAAGACGGGGAAAGTTGAGTCCAAGATACATTGGACCGTTCGACATACTCGAACGAGTCGGAGAAGTGGCATACCGATTAGCGCTCCCACCATCATTGGAAGGAGTGCATAACGTGTTTCACATATCTCAACTCAGAAAGTATGTGAGTGACCCCAGCCATGTACTTGATCATTCCGAGCTCACGATACAGCCCGATTTGTCTTGTGAGCAACAACCTGTGGAGATCCTGGATAGGAAAGTGAAGACACTTCGGAACAAAGAAGTTAATTTGGTCCGGGTAATGTGGAGGAAAGACACTCTAGCAGAATCCAAGGTGGGAAAGGGAGGATGAAATGCGTACAAGATATCCGCACCTTTTTGTAAACTAGTCCTCAAAATAAAAGTTGTAAATTTCGAGGACAAAATTTTTGTAAGAAGGGTAGATTGTAACAACTCCAATTTTGTATACGAAAAATTTGCTTTAAATATAGTGTATACTTGGAGTATTGATGTTGCTGGAAACAATTTAAGTATCTAATTCCTTACAATAATTACAAGAAGGAGCTTGTGGCTCATTGGTAATACCTTGCACTGCTGAACCAAGCCACCAGAGTTCGAATCCTATGCCCCACATAATTTTTATATCATTTTGTTTTAATTTTTTTTAGAAGTCAAACGGTCAAACAGCCATAACTCATAATTTATTACAATTTATAAAAAATAAACTACACCAAAACCTCCCCTAGACCAAACCCGACCCAACAGCACCCGATTCGGCCCTGACTCGGCCGAATCGGCCGGCGCCGCCGGCCGGACTCGGCCGGTCGGCCGAGTCGTCAACACGAAAAAGTTTCGTGTTGACTTGGTCTTTTCCCCTGCATGGTCTAAATTCCCTGTACTGTTACAGATATTCCATTAATCCTCTTTTAAGACCAAAATTAATGAATTTTTAATGATTTTTACATTTTTTTAAAATATTTTTTAATCCAAACCCTAACCCTAGCCTAGCCCTATATAAAGACCCCTACCCTCTACCATTTCACCTCACCACTCTAAGTCCACTCTCCCAAATTCTCGAGAACTCGGTGCAAAGAGCGAGAAGCGAAGCGCTGCCGAAACCGACGACGGATTCCGGCGACTGGATCAGAACCTTCGCGACGTTTTTGACGCATCGACAACCACCACCTTCTTTAGGCTCCTTAGCTTGTCCAAACCCGTAAGTCCCATCTCTTCTATCTCTCTTTTCCTTAATGTAAAAATACGACTTTTTGGAACCCGACGGAAATCGGACAAACCGATTTCCGATTCGGTTTTTCTACAAATTTCCACTTGTCACCTAATACATAATGCCTACCCATACTCATGTTGACTATTAATCACCCATAAACTAATTTAAACAAACTTTCTCACATGAAATGATAAGTTCTTTGCAAAACCGTATTCTTTTCATAAAAATACCACGAAGTTTATTTTTCTTGTTCTAATTAATTCCCTCACTCTTAAATATGTTTATCTTGATCACTAAACTTGTAGAAACCAATTTGAATGAATTTTCACACATGAAATGATAACGTTTTCAAATACCGTATTCTTGCGCTTTAATATCTTCAACTTTAACAAGTCATGTTTTATCTCTAAATGTCATCAAAACTTAAAACAAGTCACGAGATAATGACCTACCTCTACACACACTCAAATATAACCCTAATTGATATATGTCAAAACATAGAAAACGACATTACAGGACTTTTCACTAAAATACCATAATCTTTATAACCTTTATTTAAAGTTTTAAGTTGTAAACTTTTCTAAATAAAATCTTTTATAAAAGAGGCCCACGATTGTGGTTCCTTATTTAACCTTTATTTAAAGTGTGTCTAAGGCTAGTGGTTTTTAATTAGGCCCACGATTGTGGTTCCTTACCACTTACCTGGCACTTATCTGGCCACAATTGACAGTGAAGAGGTGATTTGAGGCTTCTAATGACTCATCGTTTAGACCTTAGAAGTAGGCTAGTTGGCTTAGGAAACCCTAACAACTAAAATACGGAAAATTAAACTCTTTTGCAAATAAATACCTTATATTTATAAAACCGTTTTCCTAAATGAGAAGTGTTTATAAAAGCTAAGCAAAGTGCCGCTACAACCCACTTTTGGGGAACCTGTTAGGAATAGTACGGTTCATCATGCACCCGCAGGCTAGTAGTGCGAGATTCAGACCTCCGCAAGGAGCATTCGGTCTCGAAAGGTTTAAAATACGATATTTAAGAAAAATGAGATTTTTGAAAATAAAATATTCATATAAAAAAATTATTCATGTGTTTATAGATATATAATTATCATTTAAACACCTATTTTATCATAAGATAAAGTTTCCACTTTTTCTAAAATTAAAAGATTAAAAGTTACATTAAAATACCATGAATTTCAGATAAAACAATTAATACTTTTATTAGGATATATTCACTAGAATAACACAAATAAAATTCACACTCATTATAACTATAAAGACGAATATTAAATACTTGAGGTGTATTTTGAAAACTATACAAAAGTATTTTTACATAAAACCCTCTCAAGTTTTACAAATTACAATAAGGCCCCTGACTTCAAATTATCTTTCTTTTACTCTGACTCGGGTTAGAGTCTGACTATTTCTGACTTGAATATGATTCAAGTCAATCTATATTCTTTTATATTACAACACAATTTAAATACATGAATCCCTGAATCCAGTTAACAACATATTCATTTTTGACTGAATCAAACCATGGATATTCATCCAGTATCCTGATATTCCATTTGCCTGATTATACAGTTACATCATGTTTACCGATATCATGGTTTTGGTTAGTCATCCAATTTACATATTCCAATACTACAATATTGTTAAAACACTATGGGGTTTAAGGGGTAGATTGATACAGAAGGTGTTAAAGGTGGCACGAGGTGGTCAGATTAAGACACCTAACCTGAATCCTATTGCTGTTGTACCGTGGCATAACGGTTCCTTATACTTTCCTTTTGCCCTGATCTCTAGCATATAGAGATCCCCCTCGTATACACTGGCATCCTTCTGTACCAAGCTACAAACAACAGCGTTAAACAATGTTCCATAATATTCAGCAATATAATACTTTAGGAAATAATTTTACACTGTCATTCTAATTCTTCCTTATCTTTGGGACTTACCGAGCGACATGTTCGCTGACGACATTCTATTTCTTTCTTCTTTGAATGTCGTCAGGTGCGTTGGACCAAGCTGAGATCGAGCCCACCGGTGAAGATTTGGAGCAGTTCCAAGAAGACCCAGAACTATAGATAATTGTACCTTGTTCTTTCCAGTATTTTCATTTTCTGTTATGCCACTGTTTAGGCATTGCTTTTCATTCCAGTTGTATTTTCTTTTCATGCATTGTACAAAGAATGTTATAAATAAAAGTTGCTGTTATTTCTATATTATTCGTCTCTTGTGATTTACTTTATATTGCTTAGTTACGCTTAGCGTATGTACTTCTGAGTATATACGTAGCGGGCCTCGTCGCGTCCACTTCGCCGTACACTGGGAAGCGGGGCGTGACAACTTCTGTGCTGATTTGCTTTTGGGGTAAACACGGAAAAAGGTAGTCGATCGATGTTCTAAATTAATTGCTAATAGGGTTTTTATCTGTAATGTTTAATGTGTTTGTAAACCTCCCCTAACTGCTTGTATGTCGGTTGGCAGGGGCTTGCACATTTCTGTAATGTTTACTGTTTGTGTATATGGACTTGATTGGAATGTTGTGATGATTAGCCGGGGTTTGAGATGTGTTTTATATTCATTCATTCGATGTAATTGTAATATGATGTAATATTCTTTTGCGGGGCGCATCTATGTTGCGGTTGTAGCCACCATTGTATTATTTCTTTTTACTATTTTTTGCTCCTAGGATAGACCCAAGGTGGGGTGCACAAACTACCGGGTACTTTGAATTGTTTAGTGTCCTACTCACGTTGTTGAGGGAGACCGCTTCACTTCGGGTACTTGGCGGGTAGTTTGTCGTACCCGTAGGGTCTAGGGTGGGGTAATGGCTATTCATCACAACTGTGTAATCCGTCTTTTGTTGCAGGCTAAAAGCAAATGCGGATTGCTAGCATATCCAATAAAAGTTCATCTGTGATCTGGAATGCCTATTATTGCGTCCGACGAATATACAATATCTATATATGATAGCTATTAGACGTCACTTATGTTTTACACCTGCGCTAGCCCAGCCCCCACTCTGTCGTTAGTTAAGTAACCTAACGGGTGATGACGGGACCCCGTGGCGAATGCGGATGGCATAAGAGGGCGTGGTATTTTCGTTGTTTTCTGCAATGATAGGATAAATGATGGGAAGCATTATTATAATGCAAAGAAAATAAACCAAAGTTAAATCGTTGGAACAAATTTAAAAGAAACCACTCGGTTATTTTAAAAGAGCAGAATTTTTAATTGCGGAGCTTTAACCACTCCTTTTAAAAAGTATCAGGTTCCTTCGATTAAATCAAGTTCACTATGTTCACGGTTTTGCCAAAACCAGTCGTAGCCCTCCGTCATTTCATATAGATAGTCAATAGTATTCAAGCTGTGTTTGTTGACTAAAGTCAAGGCACAATGTTTGGTAGCTATTGGATATTCATATGTAGCATAGATAGATGCGTTGGTTTGGGACAGTCGTATTGCCTTGTTGACTAAAGTCAAAGGTATGTACGGGTGGGTTCAAATTAACCGATAATGACGGGTAGAACTTGACATGTGACTTATGATTTGTTGACTAAAGTCAAGGTCATAAGAGCATGGGGCAAAAATCCACATCAGGAGTTTCTAAAGAAACTAAAATTTGCTAGTGTTGCATACCATTTGGAGTTTGATGAATTTTGTTAGGATTCCTTCAACATTATCATAGGATGATATTTGGATCCTGATTCTACTGTGAGAACATACTACTTATCAGGAGATTCGTCACTTAACGATCAATGCTATAAACCAAGTAGGTGCCTAGAAAGGTGTCAGCGGGGTTACGCCCCCAGAGAAAAGAGGTTCTTTAATTAAGGAACTTCGCGAAAGCGTTGGAAAACCTCCCTCGAAGTATCGACACTGGCCTGGTTGAACGACTAAGCAAGTATTGTATGGTGAGAATAGTCCTGGCTAATTCTTCTTTTATGGTTTGAGGAAGGATTCGAGAAACAGTGGGAGCCATCATGTTTAGATAAATTAAAAACCACTCTAAACTTGCAAGAGCATCATGCTAAAGTGTTTTCTTCTCTCTCTCTTAATTGCAGCGACCTTATGACCACGACTAGGTTACATCTAGATAACAAATTGACTGAATCTGACTGGCAAAGGTCTGTCCAGATGTCCATTGCCTATGACAACCTGGAACACCCTATTACTACTCAAGATCCCGCCGACCCAGTTCCAGTTTCCACCGTCGTGGATATAGATATCCGTCAGACAAGGGAAAAGGATAAAGCGATAGCCAAGTGCCTCGTGTTTGTTTCAGTTGATGGTGTATACCAGAAGCAGCACGAGAAGATGGACTCAGTTTCCATCTTTCTCCATAACAAAGATTTATATGGAGAGCAATCTCATATCGCAAGATATGAAAACTCGAACGAATTAATTCAAGCGAGGATGGTTGTTGGGTAATCTGTAGGGGACAATGTCCTTACAATGACTAGCTATATTGATAAGCTCAAGGACCTGGAGACCACGTTGGGAAACGGGTCAGATACTGACTTGATTCTACAGTCTCTGCCTTCTACCCTGAAGGAAACCAGGGAAGTAGAAGGAAAGAGAAGGGCAAAAGTTTCGGGACTGAATATAGTAAAAGGGACGTTCCTATTGTTATGGGATTGGACATTGGCAAAAAGATTGCAGGGCTTTGGAAGCCAGTAGCCAGGATACAAAGCATGTTGTGGTTTCGGCCTCAAGTGTGTTTGTAATTGAGAACTGTTTGTCAATTAACTCTACCTCCTGGGTACTAGATACCGGAGCAGAATCTCATATCTGTAATTCATTACATGCTTTGAGAAACCGTAGAGTTATAAAGGTAGGTGATTTGTCTCTTAGAGTTGCAAACGGAATGAGCGTGGACGCTGAATTCGTGGGAGAATATCGCCTAGGTTTGACAAGTGGGCAGATATTGATTCTACGTAACTGTCTGTATGTACCTAGTATGACTTGTAATATCATATCAGTATCCTCACTTTCGAGAGAGTGATATGATTTTACATTCCTAGGCGATGTAGTTCACATCCACCTAAATCAAGTTTTGATTGGGTCCGGTACATTAGATAACGGCATATACGTATTGAGCCAAGCTCAGGTTTTCAATGTCCAGAACACTTAAAAGAAAGTCTCCGGAATTAAATCAGGCTTTCTTATGGCATTGTAGACTAGGTCACATCAATGAGAGAAGGTTGACTAAGTTACATAAAGAATGATATTTGAATCCGTTCGAATATCAATCATATACTACTTGTGAATCTTGTCTCATAGGAAAGATGACAAAGACTCCGTTTACTGGACACGGAGTAAGAGCAAGCGAGCTCTTGGGACTCGTACACAGTGACGTGTGCGGTCCAATGTCTACACATGCGCGAGGTGGTTATTCATATTTCATTACTTTTACGGATGATTTCTCTAGGTATGGATATGTCTTCTTAATGAAGCATAAATACGAGGCCTTTGAGAAATTCCAAGAATACAAGAATGAAGTGGAAAACCAAACATGCAAAGGTATCAAGACACTGAGATCTGATCGAGGTGGTGAATACTTAAGTGCCGAGTTCTTGGGTTACTTAAAAGAGAATGGAATTCTCTCTCAGCTTACTCCTCCATACACACCACAACATAACGGTGTATCGGAGAGACGGAACCGAACCCTATTGGATATGGTACGTTTTATGATGAGTAACGCTGAGTTACCACGATCATTCTGGGGATAAGCACTAGAATCAGCTGCATATCTTTTGAACCGAGTTCCAATCAAGACTGTGCCTACCACACCATATCAGATGTGGAGTGGGAAGAAACCCTGCCTTAAGTATCTTAAGACATGGGGATGTCCAGCTTTTGTAAAGAAGAAGCATGCGGACAAACTCGAGACACGCTGGGTACAGTGTAAGTTTGTGGGATATCCAAAGAACTCCATGGGGTATCTTTTCTATTACGCAGAGGAGCAAAAGGTCTTTGTTTCTCAACATGCCCGCTTCTTGGAAACTGAATTTTTAGAAAATCATAAGAGTGGGAGCGCAGTAGAACTGGAAGAAATTCTAGAACCACAAGCTGTTACTGAAACCTTGGTAGAACAAGAAAGTTCAGGAGAACCGGACATCCCAGCGCCTATCCGCAGAAGTAGTAGGCAGTCTCATCCGCCCGAGAGATACTATGGTTTTCACATAGACGGGGATCGAGAAGATTGCGTCATTGATAATGATGACCCTACTAGCTTCCAACAACCCATTCAGAGCGGCGACTCGATAAAATGGCTGGATGCAATGCGGACCGAAATGGAATCCATGTACACTAACAAAGTATAGACTTTGGACATTGCTCCAGATGGGGTAAAACGCGTAGGTTGCAAATGGATCTTCAGAAAGAAGATTGGTGTAGATGGACAGGTTGAAACCTATAAAGCTAGACTTGTTGCAATGGGTTTCCGTCAAAGACCTGGTTTGGACTATGACGAAACCTTTTCTCCAATGGCTATGCTTAAATCTATTCGGGTCCTTCTTGCTATTGCTGCCTTTCACGATTATGAAATCTGGCAGATGGACGTAAAGACGGCCTTTCTAAATGGAAATTTGGAAGAGAGCGTATATATGGATCAGCCAGAGGGATTCATTCAGAGTGGGAGCAGCGGTAAAGTATGCAAGTTGCTGAAGTCCATTTATGGACTAAAGCAAGCATCTCGGAGTTGGAACATCTGTTTTGATGATGCTGTCAAAGAATTTGACTTTATCAAAAATCCAGATGAACCATGCATATACAGAAAGATAGTATGGAGAGCTGTAGTATTTCTCGTCTTGTACGTGGATGAAATTCTCCTAATAAGAAATGATATTCCTATGTAACAGTCAGTCAAAACATTCTTGTCACAGAAATTCTCCATGAAGGACCTGGGTGATGCCACCTACATTCTGGGAATCCAGATCTATCGTGATAGATCAAAAAGGATGTTGGGACTTTCGCAGTCTAGGTACATAGACACCATATTGAAAAGATTCAGTATGGAAGATTCTAAGCGCGGTAACCTACCGGCTTGTCACGGAATCACCCTCTCCAAAGAGATGTCTCCCAAGACTGATTTGGAAAGGGATTGCTTGTCGATTATACCCTACGCTTCTGCGGTACGCTCTATAATGTATGCGATGTTATATACCAGACCAGATGTAGCATATGCATTAAGCGTAGTAAGCCGGTATCAAGCAAACCCAGGGGAGAAGCACTGGATAGCAGTAAAGAACATTCTCAAGTACCTGAGGAGGACTAAGGAGATGTTCTTGGTGTATGGCGGAAAAGCCCTCCAGATGGAGGCCTTTGCCGACTCCGGCTTCCAGAGTGACAAGGATGACTCCAAATCCATGTCGGGTTATGTCTTTACCCTCAATGGAGGGGCGGTCTGGTGGAAGAGTTCCAAGCAGGAGACCGTTGCCGACTCAACAATGGAAGCGGAGTACATAGATGCTTGCAATGCCGCAAAAGAAGCTGTCTGGATGAAGAAGTTCCTCACAGAACTTCAGGTGGTTCCTACCAGTATTGATCCAATACCTCTGTATTGTGACAACAATGGCCCTATAGTTTTAGCGAAGGAACCCGCTATAGTTTTAGCGAAGGAACCCAGGTCCCATCAGAAGTCCAGACACATCTTAAGGTGGTATCACCTGATCAGGGAGATCGTAGATCGCCGGGAGATCGAGGTGAAAAGAGTAGAGACAGAGAATAACATTGCTGATCCATTCACAAAGGCCATTCCTCAGACGCAGTTCGAGAGGCTATTCGAGATGATAGGTCTACGATATGCCAGCTCATGGCCCAAGTGCAAGTGGGAGATTGTTAGTGTATATGCCCTAGGGGCCATTATTGTATCATACTAGGATGTATGTTACTTAATGGAAGCTTGGGATATTCACAGTTGTATTGACAGTCTTGCTAAAAATGGTAGTATGCTACTTGGTTTGTGTCTACTTTAATATGTGCATATGTTTCTTGTAACGTATCACTTATACATATTAGTAGAGCCCATAGGATCTTTGCTTAATTACCAGTGTTGTGATGGCAGTCACACTGGTGGGGGCTGGGTAGTCTATAAGTAACATCCTATACTTGTACCTAGTCGTAGGATTATCGAGACAGGGCATCGATACTCCGGAGTAGACTAGTGTGTACGCTTCTCATCCCAGTTGGGGAGATGGTCTGTCCCACAGCCATCAGTACGTCGTACTGGAGATAGTATACAGGTGCTCGTTGTGTTACGGGTACACCGGACAGGGCTCGTAGGAGAACTGACTGGATGGTATTATACCCAACGTCAGATAGCAGTTCTCAGGTGACATGTGTGCAGGTAGTCTGTTGACTTAAGGTCGTCATTTGTCTCGTGTGAGTTCCCACTGTGCTTTGATTACTACCCTACCACGGCTCAAAGGAGTCGTGCAAACAGGATTTAGTTGGGTACGGTCCCGAGCCACATGGAGGCAGTGAGCAACTGTTAGGGATTCGTCTCTCCTGGTATAGGGAGTTGATATCGCACTGTGATCGGTTGGTCATTACCATAAGTCCCTGGCCAGGGCTAATGGAGAATTACTGGTGGACCGATCAGTAGATTCTCAAATGGTTTTTGAGCCATACCGGCATGACTTGTACGGTTATTAGGGGTCTGGCGTTTACCACATCCCTAGATAATACATACGATACTCTTAGACGAACAGACCGGACTGCGCGGATATTGTCACGGACATGCTCAGTAGGAGTTCGGATGGGTTTCCTCATCGGCTTTCTTATCGACATCTACCTAGGTACCGTTACGTACAGCTAGTACCGCTTGCGGTCTGTGGTTAAACCCACTATCAGCGTAGTGTCGAGTCTTTAGAGTCCCACACAGAGAGTTTCCCTGCTCCAGGCGAAACGATATAGAAGTCGTATGGTTTTACGACAAGGGTTCGGACGCATACGTGTATTTACGCACGTACGACGTTCGGACAATTTTTACTAGTCGGCTTTGGTTTAAGCCAGATTCTAGTATCGGATTATTGGATTTATACAGTCTAAAGTTTTTCCGTGTTTTCATGGATATGAGGGGCGTTCTCGTAATTTTCCGGGAAGCTTCTAGAAGCATGATGAGTTGGAGGCTAAGATGGCATTTGCATTAATTGGATTAATGAGTCATGTAGTGATCTATACATTGAGTTAATGATTCATTTAATGATTCATATGACTCATGTGATGAATCACTTAGTGTATTAATGAAACATGGTGATAATTCATTATTTGTTATTTACTTAATAATATCATATGTTTCATATATACACAAATGATTTCATTCATCCAAAAAATGATTCACTTTCTCACCTTCTCTCTCCTCAAGCTCTCTTCTTCAAACCCTAATCCTGCCACTCATGAGTTGAGATCAAGGATTAGATAGACTTATTAATCCATAACCATACTCTATATCACCTAGGTCACTTTGATTAGCAACTAAAGAAACCTAGTTATCTTAAGTTAGAGATCAAGCTTGGAGTAGGAGCTCTCGGGTGGATCGTCTTTGACTCAAGGAGGCTGTTGAGGTGTCGATGTTCCAAGGAGCCTACGAGAAGTGGAGGACAGTGATGAAGACCCGAAGGACAAGTAATGTGAGGTATAACTTCGAATCCGAGTAGTTAAACCTCTCGTAGTTAGTTAGTAACGGTTTAAATACGATTCATGCACTCAAGTCCGTGTTACGAAGCTTTGATTATCGCTTTTCATATATTCCGCCTCCCCGAAAGTTCGTGGGGTGCGTGACATGGAATTACACCGACGCCGCTACCCAGGAGTATTGCGTAAGTGTTAATATTTATTCAACCCCTATTTGAAATTTTAGTTTTGAAAAGTTCAAATTTAAATGATATACTTATATTTTACTGGTTAATGTAGGTGTAGGAGCGGGTGGTTGAGCAGGCCGAGGCATCGGGGATCGATTTTACTGGACAGAACGATCCGATGCTGCTGACCCCAGTCCTGGACGCCGCACACGGAGGGCACCACGGAGGTTGGGAGAGAGGCCGGGGACTGGGCCCTAGCAGGGCCCATATGAGGTTGGACTCCACTCCGGCGGTTACTTCCTCCGTCTCCAGTGAGCGACGTTTCTAGCAAGAACTGGAGAGCTTGAAGGCCACCGTTCAGGAGTTGAAGGAGATGTTGGTATGTATACTACTTAATAGTAAAATATTATGTCATATTATAGATAGCAACATATCCAATATTAGTACGTAACCTGAGCTTATTTGGTTGTAGACTTATCTTTGATTAATCATACACACATATCTAATTAAAATAAATTACGGTTTTCCAAACTAGATATCCAAAAGAGGCCTAAGTCCCTAAGTATACATAGATTGGGGTTTCGAAATAACTTGATAATGATACGAACTCGACTAATACACAGTTCTTACTCGTTTATTACACACGTTGGTCCAGACGCGACAGGGTACATCGGCCGAGCCTCCACATGCATCTCCTTCGGCTGCGGCTCCGCAAGCCACTACATCAACTACGGTTCCGCAGACAGCTCCTATAGCTCCACTGCCTGCTCAGACTCCCGCAGCCGCGGCTCCGCAAGCCACTACCTCAACGGCGGCTGCGCAACCACTCCTACAGCTCCACAGCCCTCTTAGACTCCCGCACACTCCGCATTGCATGATTTATTGACTCAGAGTATATCCGAGAAGCAGGCGCGCCAGATTATGGCGTTTATCAGAGGTGGAGCTGACCGAGCTAGGGTAGGTTTTTAATTCTTATATTTTAAACATGTATTTATTTATATGATACATATTGTACTATATTTTGGACGATATTGATATTGGTGGTGTTTGCGTGTTTATATTGATATCATATTCTGCTTGTTGATTTCTTTTGTATATTATGCGTGAGATGTGATTATGAATACTGCGATATATGTTCTGCGTGTTGATTAATTTTATATATGATATATATATTATTGTGCACAGGGCGAGAAAAAAATAGGCCGCCATTTTTTAAAAAAAAACTGATAATATGTACCTACGGATTATTCCGTTGGACCCAACATTGACCCTACGGATTAATCCATAGGGCCCAACATTTCCCCTACGGATTTATCCGTAGGGGCAGAATATCAGGATACCTGATATTTTGCCCCTATGATCTCAGTATTAGGGTTTACGCTTGTCCCTACGGATATATCCGTAGAGACAAACAAATGCCCCTACACAGGTATCCGTAGGGACAAAATATCAGGATACCTGATATTTTGTCCTTACAGATTTATACCTATGCACTTATCCGTAGGGGCAACTGTTTAGCCCTACGGCTAAGTCCGCAGGGATACCTAATTTATTTTATAAACAGATAAATTAAATAAATTTTTTGTCCCTACAACCTAATCCGTAGGGACAACTGGACCTACACATTACTCCGTAGGGGCAAGTTTTTGACCGTAGGGGCATGTTCAAGGATAAGACTTCCACCTACAGTGTTTGCACCTACAGGGTATTTTCTTGCCCCTACGGATATATCCGTAAGGTCAGTAAATCCGTAGGGGCAACCCTTATTTGTAGTAGTGAATGCACAAATTTTTTTTAAAGTTAATGTACAAATGGAGTATTTGTAAATCCTGACCATAAGTTATAAATTTGATTTGTTTTTAAACAGTAAGAAAGCACTTGTAGCTCATTAGTCAAACCCTGCATTGCTGTGACGTAAGTCCTGTGTTCGAATCCCCCTTGCCACATGTTATTTTTGCTGATTTTTCTTTTAAACTTTTTGGAAGCCCAAAAGTTACACGTGCAATACACGTAAAATAAAAATTCACTGAAAAATCAAACATGTGCAAAATACTATTAACAACGACTAGGACACGCGGCATGATTTCAGAGCCCAAACCCCCCAACTTGGCCGGCGATATTGGGCTTGGGGTCGATGCCGCCGGTCCCCTCGGTAGCTAATGCTCCAAAAAAATTTCTATAGCACCTCTTGGACTCCCCCACTAACCCTAGTCTGTTTTTTTTCCCTGCACATTTTCAGAGAATTAAAATGAGGCACTAATCCAAAATATTAATGCATTTTAATTCCATTCTTCAATATCCTAAACCCTAATTTCTCCTCTAAATACCACCATACACCATAGCCTCCTCATTCAGAAGTACTTTGCCAGAACTTTCTAAATTTTTCAAATCCAAGAAGTTGTACAAGTGAAGTTAGCTCAAGAACAAGTTCCGTTGACGACTCGGGACAAATCCGGCGACCCCGTGACTCCACGACGCTTGCAAACTCATTCTCTACCTCTCATCTCTCTTCTCAATCCGTAAGTCCCCTCTCCCCTCCTCTCTTTCTATTAAAAAGACTTCTCTTTTCAAAACTCGTCGGAAGCGGAGTTAATTTGACTTCCGATTCTAATTTCTTTAAAAACTCAGATTTTCTTAACCAAAAATTAACCATCTCTTCATATCTTGTTTAGCAACCATAAGACAATATGTAGAACAAGTTTCAATTCAAAATTATAATGTTATACAACTTTTAGTTCAGTTTTACGGTTAAATCCCATCAAGTTTACCTACGACGTTATTTCTTCATTTTGCTCATATTACCTTTAGAAGATTGCACGAGATAATGACCTAGCTCATCACAACACTCATCGACATAGCATAATTGCTTGAGAACGATATTTTTGTGGCTAAGACGAATTTTACATTTAAATACCATAAACTATCAAAACCGCATTCTTCAAATTGTTTTAATTAAATTCCATACGATTATGTCCTTACAACCCATTTTGGGGAATCCGATTTGGTTGGTGCGGGTTATCGCACATCCATCGGACTAGTAGGGCGAGATGCAAACCTTCTCACGGAGCATACGATCTTGATGGAATTTTTATTACAGTTTCTAAGAAAACGTGATTTCTATTAATAAATAAATTCTATTTTTAATAATTATATATATATTATCAAAATATCTATTTTAAATATATAATATATTCCATGTTTTCTAATCAAAAGAAAAGAATCACAAAAGTTCATGAAAGTACCATCAAGAATTAATACAAGTCAATTTACATGAAAATACCATATATTATTCAATTTAGATTTATATCCACTAGAATATTTCATCTTTTAAATTTACATCCATGAAAATCCTAAATACGATAATTAAATACTTGAGGTGTATTTTGAAAATATATCAAAACTACTTTTCATATAACTCTCTCAAGTTATATTAAATTACGATAAGGACCCTAGTAAATATTGGTTTAAGCGCGACCAGTTCTCTTGAGCCTCAGGGAGCCGGAGAATTTGGGTGCTTGCCTATTTAAGGTAGACAACTAAAACGGGGTTATCAATACGGTAATTGGTTTGGAAAAAGTCACAAATCCTGCCGTCCATATGCAGCAGTTACCGATAACTCCAAAACTAATTCAAGACTTCAATTCCTTTTAAAGCATCTGACTCAGTCAGAGTCTCAGTCTAAGCTGAAATCAATCCATCCTTGAATACAATTCAGGTATAATTCCAATTCAACATGAATCCATTTATACCAGAATACAATCTATATCAACGTGAATTGATTTAATCGAACCATAGAAATACATTTGACATTGTTTACATGTCTATCCGTTTATATCATTTCCGTTTACATGAACCACTGATATCATGGTTTTGGCAAGTTTTACATCTATTAAACAAAACAATACACATCAATACAAAATATATTACGGGGTTTTAAAGGGGTAGACTGGTAAGGAATGTGTTAAAAGTGGTACGAGACGGTCACTTTAATAATCCAAACCTGAACATCCGTTGCCATTATCCCGTGGGTTTTGACGGGGCCTTGTGATTCATATACCATAGTCCACAGCGTAAGCTGGACTCCTATCGTATACACAGGCATATTCTGTACCAAGGTACAAACAACTGCGTTAATATATCTATCAAGTTTATACCGATTATAATCTCTTACCTGTCTATTCTCATTCTACATCTCTTTGGGACTTACCGAGCGATTGTTCACTGGCGACATTCATTTTCTTTTCTTTCTTTGGAATGATGTCAAGGGGATCCGATTCTCTGGAGATCGAGTCCAGCACAGACGACTTGGAGCAGTTCTCAGAAAACCCAGAGCTCTAGTCACTTGTATATACTTTACTTTCAGTTCATGCCATTGTTTAGGCATTGCTTTCAGTCTTGTATTTACATTTCCAGTTGTATTGTAAAGGATGTTTAATAAATAAAAGTTGATGTTCATTTACATCTCATGCATTACTTGTGTACTTTACTATATTGCTTATTTACGTTTAGCGTGTTTACTTCGGAGTAAATACGTCGTGTGACCCGTCACGTCTCCTTACCGTACTCTGGGAAGCGGGGCGTGACAGGTTTTTGCAAGTCAGTTCTGCATGGAAACCTACGCAATATATCACAAGAATTACAAGACTCAGCAACTAAACATTCTTTGTATTTCATAATTTTTGAATCTATCCTAACCTTATTTTTCTTTCAAGGTTATGGATTCTCCCAACAACATGAGTACAAATGTCAACAACACACCACCACCTCTTCCACTTACGCCTACCGTTGTAGCTCCGATCAATGAGCAGACGGTACTGCTCGAGACAATTAAGAGCCTCCTGGAAAGACAGCAACAACAGACTACCAAACTAATGAACCGTCTAGAAGCGGAAGCACATGGAGTGAAGCAATTCCGGGCACTTCATAAGAAGCAATTTTCTAGGAAAGAGAGCTCCTTGAAAGCTGAACAAAGGGCTCAGTCGATCGAAGACGATCTGGAAGCAGCACAAGTGCCAGACATTGCTTGGGTAAGGATTGCGAAGCTGCAACTCACGGATAACGTCCGAGTATGGTGGAAGGCGGAAGAAAGTCGTCTTTCCCAGCCGATCGAATGGAAGACTTTTCGCGACATTTTTGACGCGAATTATGGAATTATTTACTTTCTATTATTAAGGGATATAAAAATAAAGGAAGACTTTGCGAATGGAAATTAATAATAACAGTTGTTGATGCTCTTGATTTGCTACGGTGATGAACGGTGGATATCTATTTCTGACAAAAAGTTTCAAAAGACACTTTTCACCATAATCGCAGCATCTTTGGGTGTTAAATTAGTTTGTTTAACTAAATCATAACATTAATTAATACCTTTTACCTCAAAAAGAACATCAACTACCATAATAAATAAAAAAAAGGTTATTTTTACTGAACACTGGGCTTTTCTACTGCTATAGTTAAGGGTACAATAGTAAAAACTTGATTAAAATCAAAGTTATAAAAGGGTGATTTTTTTCTTTGGATGCATGCAAATATTTTGAGAATCGAAATGGTGACCTCCCATCTTGTTTCGAAAAGTTGTAGTGCATGAGTGACGGACCAATTGGATTAGGATTATGGTTGACTGCAACTAAATAACATTAAGTTAGTTTTAGCATAAGACAACCATATATAGTAATTAAAGAGTAATTAGGGAAATTTAGGACTAATAAAAGTTCTGCATAGCATGTATAATACACAACCATGATGCAATAGCTGAAAGAGAGAAGATCTTCACATGCATTGGACTTCATTCAAGTGCCAAGGCCTGGTTCTCATCTAACTATATTTAGGCGCCCTTGGCTCCTTGATACTTTGTGGCCACAAGTTGAAGACCAACCTTTCTATGCACTGTAATACCAGTAGATTCACCCATATCAATATCCTCTTTGGATGTCCCTTTCGGCAGTCCCCAGTTGAAATGATAAACAAGATTCGCGAGCGCAAGTTCAACCACCGCAATCCCAGAATGCAGTCCCGGGCAAACCCTCCGTCCGGCTCCAAATGGTATGAACTCATAATCATGCCCCAGAAAATCTATAGAACGATCCATGAATCTTTCTGGATAGAATTCATCGGGCCTTTCCCAAGCATCTGCGTCCCTTGCTATTGCAAACGCGTTGATGAGCAATCTTGATTTCGCGGGGACGTCATAACCGTTGATATTAATGTGTTGTCTGGTTTCCCTATGGACGAGCAGTGGAGCTGGAGGGTGCAGTCTCATTGTCTCTTTCACGACCGATTTCAAGAACCGAAGCCGGTCAAGGTCGGTTTCATCGACCTTTGCTTTGTTTCCTACGAGGCTTCTTACTTCGTCTTGTAGTTTCTTCATGGCTCTTGGTTTTCTCATCAGCTCCGACATTGTCCATTCTACTGCTGCTGAGGATGTGTCTGATCCAGCGACGAATACATTCTGCCAAGGAAATTAAGAATTCATACAGCATGATAATGAAAAAGATGGAGCATCAACTAAAACTCAAATTGTAATTCACCAATGCCAATGTTAACGATAACCTGACCCGAAACCCTAAGTTTTTAATTGGGCTGCCTGGTCTTATTTGTTTAATAAACGGTCGGTATGAGTCATGTATCATGACTCCCTTCGACCCGTTTAACCCGAATACATTATCCCCTAATTCGTTCGTTTTCTCTCTTATTCCTTGTTCTCTGGCATTTTTGGTTCTACTTTTTGTATATATGGAAATTTATTCATAAACGTCAAATTTGTAATAACTAATTATGGCCCGGTTCGAATGATCTAATTATGGCCCGACCTGAATATTAAATGGATCGGATATGGATTTAAAAAAACTAAACCGATTATTAAATGGATGGATGGATCGATCCTGAACCTGATTTTGACTGGGTCAAACGGACCCAGCACGATAAGGAGCGGACCCGGCCTGTCCTTTTTACACTCCTAATTACTAAAGATAGATCAGTGTAATAAATAGGAACAATAAAATTCTTAAAACAAATAGTATGTGCAAACAAAAAATAAGTCAGGGTATGATCTCTATGTTTTTATTAAATGCATGCGCTAGTCTAGTTGTCCTGTGGAGGCTTGTACGATCACACATATGTATGGCTTTTTTTTATTTTTTGATGTATACTTCCTGTTTCCAGTGCTTGCCGCTTAAGGGTGGAGAGCTATCAATTAATACATTATTTTCACAGCATTAATCCGTTAACCATACTTTATTTCTTACTTATATCGAATACATTTAAAAGTTTATGGGTTTAGTTGTAGTAAGTATTTTTATAATCATGTATTTTTTTTATTGATATTTATATCTTTATAAAGTGCAAGTATGTGTTGGTGCAATACTTGCATATAAATTAACCCAGTCTTTCAATTCTTTTCTTGTTTTCATTTTCTCTCTCGCTAAGACTTCGATTAACTATGGTTTTGGGGACTTCAACCAGAATTTTTCGAGTCCGGTATTCGGACTTCAACTTGGATCCTTTGACATACACTAATAGGGTTTTTGGCTTGGAGACTTCGGCTCTGAACTTGATGGAGTTTCAATTTTGGGTTCGAACTAAGGGTTGGGGGCAAAATAGGATTTTTAGTTTTTATTTTTATTTTAAAGCTAAGATTCTTGGGTAGCTTTGATTTTGAATTTTGAGCAATTTCGGCTTCAAATGTTCAATTTAACTTCAAACGGTATCGGTTTTAACTTCAAAACTCGACTGAAGAGGGACTCAAGTATTTAAAGCAGTTAAAACCCGCATTAGAACTGTTGTTTAACATACAAAAAAATAACAAAATTAAATCAAAAAAAAATTTATTGATTTCTTAATGACCAGACACTCCGGTAGCTGCGCTTTTTCCTACCATTTTTAACATTAGTCCGTCCTCTTCAAATTATTTTTAGAGAAGGAAGGAAAAAATAACAAAAAGGGTAATTCACACTAAACTACCCTTAACTTTTTGTTACTTCTCAGAGTATATTTGATCCGAAATTTGTTCTTTTAAAATTAAAGATTGATATGATTTTGAAAAATGAAGTAAAATGGAAAAAACTAAGTTTACGTAATGTAGCCAAACAAAATAAAAGTAAAAATGAAGTGAAGAACACTACTACCATAAGAACTCCCTTGATATGATCATCAGTTAAAAATCCATCTCTTGTCTTCATATCAAGCAAAACATGAACAAAATCTCCATCCTCGTCCTCATTCCTCTTCCTCATATCCAAGTGTTCATCGATAACCTTCTGGTAGAACTCATCGAGCTCTCGGAAATTCTTCTCCAACCTCTCTCCCGTCCCCGTCAACGCGTCGAGAAACCCCAACATCGGTATATAATCAGCGAAAAAGAACGCATTAAACAGCGCCTGCGTCTCGCTAAGAATCCGAGACAGGCCGCTTCCTCCGGTATCATATCTCTTTCCAAGCGCGGCCCTGCACGTAATATCATAAGCGAGCTCGAGAAGCATCTCACTTATATTAATCTCTGTATTCTCGGAACAAGAAGATGATATGCAACCAATCAATCTGTCGACCTCCTCTTCTCTTATGGCACGAAAAGACGCGACCTTTTTGCTGCTGAAAAGATGGACGATGCAAATCTTGCGCAGCTCTCTCCACTGCTCGTCGTAGGGGGAGAACGCGACGTCGCAAAAGTTGTAGCTGAGTTTTTTTAAAGGAGTGAGCAGGGGTCTGCTGCAGCAGCTGAGGTCATGTGTTTTCAAGAATTCTTTGGCCGTGGAGGCCGACGAGGCGATGATGGCTGGGACCGTGCCGAGTCTGAGGAACATGATAGGGCCGTGTTTTTGGGACAGTTTGTGAAGGGCGCGATGCGGGGCGGATGTGAATTGGTGGAGGTTTCCGATGACGGGGAGGTTGGTTGGGCCCGGGGGAGATTAATGCGTTTGTTGGTTCTTGTTGAGGAGAGGAGGAGGAGGAGGAGGAGAGAGAGGAGAAAGAGGAGGGAGATGAAG
This sequence comes from Agapanthus africanus, assembly GCA_030015575.1. NCBI lineage: Eukaryota > Viridiplantae > Streptophyta > Magnoliopsida > Asparagales > Amaryllidaceae > Agapanthus > Agapanthus africanus. The sequence goes on along the minus strand of CM057348.1, from coordinate 102,853,464 downwards.
ATGATAGAGAGATCCATGGTTGATGATTTAGCTTGTGTTGTATGAGAGACTAGTTTGGCTTATATAGCAAAGGCTATACAACAACAACAACTGAGCCTTTTATCCCAAGCATAAGGGGTAGGCTACATGAACCAACATGAGAATCACGCCGGGTCCAACACATGAATCCTCTGTCTCCACTCACTTCTATCGAACAATATACTTTCATTGAGTCCTTTGGCAACCATATCATTTCGTATCACCTCCATCCATGTTTTCTTCGGTCTCCCTTTTGCCCTTTTGCCATTACCCATATCGAGAGTATCTATTCGTCGAACCGGTGCTTCCATAGGTCTGCGTCGCACATGACCAAACCATCTAAGCCGGTTTTCCCGCATCTTCTCCTCCACGGGTGCTACACCAACTTTTGCACGGATATCCTCATTTCGTACCTTGTCTTTTCTAGTGTTACCGCACATCCAACGAAGCATGCGCATCTCCGCTACGTGCATCTTCTGTGTATGATGCTTCTTAGGAGCCCAGCATTCTGTACCATATAATAAGGCAGGCCGAATAGCGCTCCGATAAAACTTCCCTTTCAATTTTAACGGAAAGTTACGATCACACAAAATCCCTGTTGCACTCCTCCATTTCAACCAACCAGCTTGGATCCTTTGATCCATATAGCAAAGGCTATAAAAATATCAAATACTTCTGCCTAAAGGAGGGCGGTTTGGTTGCAGTATTTTGAAATTTGGATTTACAAACAGTGCAATTGAAAAAAATCTGAATTATCTAATTTTGTGTTTGGTTGGTATTGAATTACTGTTGTTGGAATCGTAGAACCTTGTAATTCTTGTTTGGTTGGGAAAAAATAAATAAGATTTTGATTTGAGGATTATAGAGAGAGACAGAGAGAGGGGGGATTTTTTTATTAACATAAAGTACGGGGGACTGAACAGTGCCAAATCCATATAAATCCATAGTTTTTTTTAGGATTCAAGAATCCAAAAAAAATGATGGACCTCCCACAAAAAACAAGGAAATCTAAAACCACCAAAATCCTACAATCAAACAAAGAATTGAAGAATCTAAACTTTGTTTTGGATTCAAGAATCCAAACAGTGTCAAATCCTATTATAATCCTGCAACCAAACAGCCCTAAAGTTGCTCCCCAAAACTTAGCTAATTAATAAAACACCTCCGGAAATATATGGTAATTACTAAAACGCCCTCAAAAGCTAAAAAATTCACTTAAAACATTCCGAGGGCCTAAAAGATCATTTTTAAGAATATTCATTTAACTCCTTTATAGCATATAAAGTTAATGGTTCTTTTACAATTATCTTTTAATTAATTTTACATTAAACTTTGTTTATTTTATAATTAAGATAATTTTAAATCAAAATTAAGAATGAATCTCCTTCTTCCTCGTCACTTTCTCTTCTTCTTCTGCTTCTTCTCTTTTCTAGATTTGGTTAAACGTGAAAAATTGATAAAGATAGCGATAATTGAGTATGATGAGGAAGATGGTGATTTGAACAAATGAGGGCTGATGTTTGATTTGGTCGGAGGGTGGGAGCGAAAAGGGATTGGTTAGGATTTAGTTAACTAAGAATTTAATAATTAATTCTTTTGTTATGGGTTAAAAAATAAAGAAGCAAATTTAATTAATGGATGAAAACCGTGCTAAAGCCGATTTTAGTGATTGTGTAAAGTTTCCAGCTTTAGTGACTGTTTAAAGTTTTAGAAGATGTTTTAGTAATTACCAAGTTTCGGGGGATGTTTTAATAATAAGCTAAGCTTTGGGGCATTTTAGTAAAACCCCCTTATATTAAACTTCTGATCTAATACTTTAGGCCAACTTCGATGAAATAACAAAAAGAGGTATAAGAAATAACGAAAGGATGTATAAAAGTAAACAGCTTAACATAAGATATGAAATTGAAAGAACAACGTAGTTATTTGCTACTTCCTAGTTCAACTTAAACCGTAGGGCAAAGCACCGCCTAGAACCATAGAGACAAAAATTGCATCCGTAGGTTAAAACGCCGTAGGGGCAAGTTTCTGCCCCTACGGAAGAAACTTTGCCCCTACGGATATCACCGTAAGTGCAACTGTCTCTACGGTTTCCAACGCAGGGACGGTTATCTTTTATTAATTTTTTTTTAAAATTTAAAAATAATAATATCTTGTCCCTACCATTTCCACCGTGTGGGCAAATATATGGCCCTACGGTGTGACCCGTAAGGGCAAGAGGATTTTTTTTTAAAACAGAAAAAATCGATAGTATATATGCTCCTTCCGTTGGAATCGTAGGGGCAAATAGACATTTTTAAATTTTTTTAAAAAATGCTCTCTTTTTTTTATCCGCTATGTACACAATAATATATCATACACTATATCATATATCCAAATACAAAAATATATATCAATAAAATCTCAAGCATAATATATAACGAAATAAACATATACAATACAAAATCACTCTAAATCATGATCATAGTCATCATATACAACAGATATCCAAAATATACACATGTCGCAAACTGATAATATCTTGTCATCCTACAAAAATATTAAAAAAATCACTGCTGGCTCGATATGGGTGCTCGATCTTCAAGTATCTGATGCATCTGGTGAAGCAGGTTCCCCCTGTAGAATTATTATTATTATTTAAATTTAAAATCATGAACAAGATACAATCATGAAGATGTTAATTTATAAAGTTTATTTAAACAAGACGCTTGTGTATTAATAGCATGTTAAATTCTCTTAAATTGCGCCCTCCTCCCAACACATAAAATCCTTACTAATTTATTTAAACTTTAGATAATAAGTTTCTTACTCTTAAGAAGCGGTACAAATTTCTGAAACTAAATTATTTCCCCCTTAATCACAGCACCAAAAATAGAATATGAAAAAAGTTGAGCACATGGTAAATTAAAAACGTGGCAGAAGCTCGAGCACATACTTTTGTAGTAAGCTAAAAGTCTAAAACTCATGCACTTGTTGGACCGGTTAAATTGCATATTTTATAAATGCATGATAATAGGTGCATCATTCATTTGGAGCACCGTTACTGGATAGAATGTGATGGAATCTAGCACCATAAGTAAGATGTTGACCCCAAATTATAGCTTATATCAATTAATTTAATTCTCTTTGAACCCAGCTGTTCCGGCCAAAAATTTTGGATCAAAACTTGGTGTTCCTTTTTATAGAGGACAACCCCCTGAAAGGTCCCGCCAGCGCCCCGGCCATGAAACGGTGGTCAAAATGCGAAACAAAAATTTCTAAACCGGCGCTACCGTTATCCGATTTCCGGATCGACCTTAAACCCTAAACTAGCAAATTAAACTAAGAGTTAGAATTGTTATACCGAGTTGATCCATGTCCTTCGGTCTTCATTCCAAACTCCTAGCGGTTCTTTGATGATGTTTGCTTGCCGGTCTTCCTCCATCTCCGATGATCCATCCGAGAGAAACGGCGCAAGCTCCAACCTCGTCGAACGAGTTAACCGACGCTCCAAAGTCGCTAGCGATGGAGAGTGGGGGTGTAGTAGTGTGTCACTATATTTTCTCTCATCCCTTGAGCTCAAGAGAGCATCCATAGAAGATGAATGAAGGTGAGGGAATGAACTTTGGCATGAACAAAAATGGTTAAGGGCTTTGTGTGAATGAGAGAGTGCGCTTGTATGTAAATTAATCATCCAACCCCAAAATGAAAATGAACCCCACCCCTTCTCCAAAGTGGCCGGCCCCTCTCCCCCTCTCATTTCCAAGAAAAGAAAAAAATAACCAAAGTCAAAAACCAATAAACAAATGAACCATACTTTGTTCCATGCCATGTCCATGTCCATGCCACCTGACACCCTCCACCTCATTATAAAAAACAAATGAATTTCCTAAAAGGGAAAATCAATAATGAGGTGGCAATTCTTCTAGAAGCTATTCCGTATAAAATACGGAATACTTCCCGGTACATGTATCGAAATACATATATGCGTATTCGTACCAAAATACGAATAACCGAGAGAAAATAAATAGTGAACAATAATACTAGAATACATATATATAAATACATATGTAAATTATTAAATCAAAACCTGATTTAATAAACTGGCTTAATCCTAAGCCGCTACTATTATTAACCGTCCAATTAAAGTCTGCGCAGCAAGTGCACATATTTAATCGGACATCTGTATGTATCAACATACCTCATGTACACCATATCGCCTGAACCGTGAAAACCCTCTGTGTGAGACTCTAAAGACTCGTCAATACGCTGGCAGTGCGTTTAACCACAAGCACGTCAGCGGCACTAGCTGTACGTAACGGCTAACCAGGTATTGAGCGAAAGGGAGGCCGGCGAGCAAACTCATGCAGAACCCCTACTAAGCCTGACAGTGACAATATCCGTACAGTCCGGTTTGTTCGTATAAGAGTATCGCATATCGAATCTAGGGGGTGGATAAAGTCAGACCCCTAACAACGCGATATTTAGTGCCGGCATGTAACCCATCACCGCCTGAGAAACTATCGATCCTGGATCGGTAATTCTCGTTCATCATGGCAATCGATTTCTGGTGATGGCCACCCGTACACAATGCGACATCAACCCCCAATACCGGGAGAAACGAATGCCCGACGATCTGATCACTGCCTCCATATGGCTCGAGACTGTACCCAACTAAAACCTGTTTGCACAACTCCTTTGAGTCGTGGTAGGGTAGTAATCAAAGCACAATGGGAACTCACATGAGATAAATGACGATCTCAGATCGATAGACTAACTTGTACACATGTCATCTGGGAACTGCTATCTGACAATAGGTATAATACCAACCAGCAGGTTCCCGGCGAGTCCGTCCAGTGTACTCATAACCCAATGAGCACCTGCATACTATCTTAGATGAACAAACTAATACCAATGGCTTGTGAGACCTGGCCACCGTCCCTTGTCGGGGTCTCGATCAGTATACACTAGTCTACACTGGAGTATCGATGTCCGGTCTCGATACTCCTACGACTAGGGACATTTAAAGATGTGCTTATAGACCCCAGCTCCCACATATATGATCGCCATCATAATGCTGGGAGTCAAGCAAGAATCCTATGGGCTCTATCAACATGTACATGATGATAAAGGCAAACCAGATAGCATAGTATCATCTTGAGTAAGACTGTTTTATCGGTATAGGTCCTCACTCAATCATCATAATCACAAGTCCGCGACTATGATAATTGCCTTGAGGACACTATAGCCAACAATCTCCTATTTGCACTTAAGGCCAATTATTGCGATGTCGCATACTCACAGCCCGTGTAATACCGAACACCCAACTTCTGTACTAATCAGTTTCGCAAAGCCTTTTTGCGAAAATGATTGCATTCGAGAAATAGCCTCAGTGAGTGGATCCGCTCCAATGTTTCTTTCTGTATCTCTCCATGTCTCAACTTCGTGGAGAAAAATATCTCCCGAAATGAGCAATACCTGTCTTAGAATTTATCTGGATATCTGATGGGACCCAGTTCACAAATGAACACCAAATCCAGCAAACCTCATAGACAGTATCATCCACTGAATTTAATCAGTATACTGCGCCATGCCTTTTCTCAGTATCCGCTTGGACCACCTGTCCAACATACTGTCCCTCAAATGAGGGAAAAACTATAACTCTAACAGTCACTCTGTCATCCAGGTCACCTTGGAAGCCTGAAATGATAACCGTCTCCTGAAGGAGGCTGCCGTAATCATTTCCCAAGAACATTCACTTATGCTCACTAACTGCTTCCTAATGTTTCTCCAGGATTGGATCAATATATCTGCATATTGCATCTAGTGCAAAAGCAATGTCTGGAGTGGTACTTGATATTTCATGATTAACTCAATTGCCTAAGCAAGTGAAATGCTAATCATGTAGATCCCTCTCCCCTTTAGTCTGTAAAACACCTTTAGAGAGGGTGACTCCATCACCTGCAGGTACACCACCATGTCAGGAGTCGTCCATTCTAAAATTCCTTTAGAATAATGTCAAAGTACCCAGATTTGGATATTTCCCAAATCTAGATCTAAAACTATAGATCTAGTAACCAGAAAACATGATATTATTTCCATATCCTATGTGGAGAGACAACTTTGTGACAACCAAAATATAACCGATCTTAGTATAGGAATATCTCTTCGTATCAAGTGCATGTCATCCCAATACCTGGACATCACTCTCTATTACCTTCTTAGCAGATCCATCTCCTATTCTGATGAAGTCAAAGCCTATGACTGTTATATCACAAATAGATGATATATTTCCGCTATACTTGCTTTAGTCTATAAATAGACATAAGCTACTTGTCTACTATGCTTCCGCTGCTCCCACTGACTACAACAACCCTCTGGCAGAGTCATATACACGTGCACCTCTAAAGCTAGTTTAGAATGACGGAATACTCATCCTCCTGTCGGGTCTTATAGTCTAGAACAGCAGCAATGGCAAGTCTGGGTAAACAAGAACCTCCCTGTCACCGTTTCTGAGAAGACCGAAGTACCTCTCGGGTGACTGAGGTTACCCACCAAATGTGCGGAGTGGCTAATGGAACATCAAATTCAATTGAATCCTGAGGTTATATTAAATCTTCAGTAATCGTTTGTGGTTCTGGAATAACTTCCAGTTCTACCATACTCCCACTTCTGTTTTCTGGAAAAATACATTTTATTAAAACTGTGGTGAGTCAAGAACAATATAAATACTGATCTTCCTGATGGAAGAAAATTATCCCTCGTCAAAGCCCGGGATAACCCACAAACTGCCATTACTGAAACGTGCCTTGAGTTTATCTGGATTCTGGTTTTAAGTATCAGTCGGACAACTCCCTGTACCTTAATATCGTTAAGATATAAATTGATTCTATATAAATCTAATATAGAAACAAAAGCACAAATCTAATTTGAACCAGATTCAAAATCACGCGCTGTCTCCAGTGCATATCAACCAAATGGAAAGAGGACAATCAGCGTTACTCATTTAGGAGTGCATCCACATATGAGTAACCCGAAAGAGAAGCAAGTTCTCAAAACCATTACTATCAGCGGAATACCAAACACAAGTATCTACATTTTCGACTTAATCGAGGAATCCTGATACTTCCAACAAATGGTTCTCTACTTTATTCTTATACCTATAACTTCTCTATATCTGGACTTTGCATTTCAACGAAATACTTGTCCAGAACTGGAGAAGTCACAAAGAATATAGTACGAGTACCAACCCCATTGTCCAAATGGACGCTGGACAACATACAATACTTTGTACAAGTCCACTAAGTTCAATAACTCAAACCCTGTGCGTCGTAGGTTGAAAATCTGTACTGTGGTTAAGAAGAATTACACCGTTGTTGAATGCACCTTACCTAATCACCAACTGATATAGGTAAATGTCATAGATACAATATCAAAAAGTTATATCTCGCTTTATAAAATAAATGTACAGATATATTAGTTTGAAATTGGTGCATAACAACGGATATTCAAAACCGAATATTTGTCATCCGGCAAAATCCAGATGATTTCCTCAAATATCACCAATTACAACGAATTCCGATATAATGAGGATCTAATCACCCAATTCCCAATATATTACTCCCACTCACCATCCGTAATAACATGCAGATGTGAGAAACTGATCTGGTAAATACATACCCTGGAGTTAGATTCCAATTGGGAAAACAGTTTTCAATTAAGCACAGTGAAACTGAAACATGAAAATATTTCAAAAGGGGTTAACTGGTATTCCTAGTAACGCCTCTTTCATTAACCTGAATCATGACAGTAACCATATACTTACATGCCCTCACCACAATCCCTTTATTATGTCTTTACTTATTACCTTCTGTACACCTCCTTTACGCTAATTGGTTTTCTTCATTCCCTACCCTTCGGCACCAGCCTAAGGTTTGGAAGAAGACTATCCAATAAGCGCAATAGGTGTACTCTCCTAATCCTAGGAGCCCTCGCAACCTGAGAGAAGGTAAGAGAGAAGACATCTGAATAATCCTATTCTTTTTCTCCTGAACCAGAATCCATCCTCGAAAAAGTTCCTTCGAGTTCGTATGTAACTATACGTAGGATTTATCCAATGGAAGTGGATATCCGTAGTGATACGGAGTGTCCTAGAGAAATGCAAAGTGGATGTAGGATTGGCAGGGGTATACCTGGTTTCGTCGTGAATGATGGTGATCACAATTTTCTTTGCCATTATTCTAATCCCTTTATATGTCTTTACTTATTACCTTCTGTACACCATACTTAAGCTTAATTGGTTTTCTTCCTTCCCTACCGTTCGGCACCTGCCTATGGTTTAGAGGAAGACTATCCAATAAGCTCAATAGGTGTACCCTCTTCTTATCCTAGGAGCCCTCACAACCTGAGAGAAAATAAAGAGAAAAGACAACCGAATAATCCTATTCAATCTCTCTAGAACCAGAATCCATCCTCGAATCAGATCCTTCGAGTTCGTGTATAACCATACGATGGATTTATCCAATGAAAGCGGACGTTCGTAGTGATACGAGGTGTTCTGGAGAAATGCAAAGGTGATATAGAAGTGGCAATGATGTATGCGACACCGTAACATTCCAAAAGCCAAAGTGTTTTAAGAAGGTTCGGTTAACTTGGTTTATGAGTTTTAGTCAAGGGTCGGGTCATAGTCGCAGCCAGAGAAAGAGAGAAGAAACACTCAGCGTGCACTCTAACCTAGATCAGAATGGTTAATCATTTTATCTAATCTGGATGGCTCCCACTGTTTCCTCGAATTCTCCTCCAAACCCAAAAGGAGAATTAGTTGGAATCACCCGAGGAGTAATCCTACTCATCAGTGGGAATCGGGATCCAACTATCATCGCATGAAAACTTGATGGAAGCCACTCAAGTCACCACACTCCAGAAGGTATGCGCAAGCCTGGCATGTTTCCTGTATTTTTGAAACTCCAGATGTGTGTTTTTACCTCTAGGACCCAAGTGACCTTGACACAGTCAACAAATCAAAGAGTCCTAGTCAAGTTCAACCCGTCATTATCCAGGATTGCATTAAACCCATCCGTACGAGCCCTTGACACAGTCAACAAGGCCGCATGACTGTCCTAACCAATCGCATTAATATGCCACAAACAAGCGCAACTTAGCTACCGCACACTACGACTTGACACAGTCAACAAACGCAACACGAATACTAAGCAATACTTGTAAGAAATGACGGAGGGCTACGGCTGGTTTTTGGAGAAAAACCTTTAACGTAATGAACTTGATCTCGTTGAAGGAATCCAAATGGTTTTACAAATATATAGTGGCGAAGACTTTTGCTAAAGAGGTCACTCCCGGTGAAGGGATCTCGGCTCTTTCCCCGTCGAATGAGGTGCAGGATATCCCAAACTGTATACCACGATGCAAAGCAAAAATAATCGACTATAGTAAAGTTATTACGTTGATGCAAACTTTTACCCAAGGGATCACTCCCGATGAAGGGATCTCGGCCCTTACCTCGTCGAATGAGGTACAGAATATTCCAAAATGAATACCACGATGCAAAGCAAAAGTGTACGTCTGTAATGTCAGTTTTTTAAAAACTTGGTTCCAACAACATCATATATAGGTTTGTTTTATCTTTGCATTAATAAGAATCTATGCAGTCTCATCAATTAATCACACCAGAAAAGAACGAAAATAAATTGTACGTATATGCCATCCGCATTCGCCACTGTGTCCCGTCATCACCCGTTAGGTTACTTAACTAACGACAGAGCGAGGACTGGACTAGCGTGGGTGCAAAACATATACAACATCTACTAGTATATATATAAATATATAACAATCGTTTCAGGCATGATATAAGCAACATCACAGAAACATCACAGAATGGTGGATAATCCGGAGCCCCGGGTTTCACTTGAGCCGCAAGTGAGACCCGACGTTCCATGTCGTGTGGATAGCATGTGCAATGAAACCTAGACCCCTACGAGCGCGGCAAGTTACCCGCCAAAACCAGAAGTGAGGCAGCCCCCTTTAGCAACGTGAATGGACCACCCAGCACTTCACGGAATATGGTAACTTGAGCACCCCTCCTGGGTCACTTATACCCCCTACGAGTGCGGCGAACAACCCGCCAATTCTAGTGTAAGGTCCCCTCCGTCCCAACGCCATGAGATGCGGACCAGTTGCCCTCTAGAATCCGGCTATTCGTGCACCCCACCACGGGGTAATCCTAGTACAGAAAATAAAATAATATATAAGGGTGACATCGACCTCAGCCCGGTCGTGCCCCAAAAGAATAATATACAAACTGGCAGTGACGGCAGTCCACATGTCGGACGCTCGCCCCGCAATATCAAATGCACAAATGAAATAAAACTGTACTAACATTGCACCATAGCTATCCACCACGGCGATCCAACTAACATCACAGCACATCACAGAATATCAACGTGAATGTCACGTTCGCAAACCCGTCTAAAAGACATATAGCAATTAGACGAGTTTACCGATCAAATGACATTCACGGTCACAGATAGAAATGTAAGTACTGATAAACGCACACTTAAATATCGATCGACTAAGTTCCAAATTGGCCCCAATAGCAAAACAACACTTTACAGAAACCTGGGCCAAAACAGTATATGTCAAAAACCACAATTTCCAGTAAATGAGCTACAGTGAAAATTTGAAGACCCGTAGCCACTAAATGGCTGCGGAACCGCCGCCAATGGGGGGGAAGTGCGGCGGTTCCGCGGCACTTTGGAGGCTTCAGGAGCTGAAATTTTCACTGTACCCTTACAATTGCCTGCACGGATTTTTAAGATACCTGAAATAATTTTTTACCACTTTTGAAAATCGACAGCAGATTGAAAAATGAAATCATGATTTCCGAAACTTTCATCGATCGATGTTTTAAGCACGTCTAAACAAGCTAGTAAGCGGTTTAAGGGTGGCTCTGAAACCATGAAGGGTCCCGCCAGCGCCCCGGCCATGAAACGGTGGCCAAAATGCTGAACAAAAATTTCTAAACCGGCGCTACCGTTACCCGATTTCCGGATCGACCTTAAACCCTAAACTAGCAAATTAAACTAAGAGTTAGAATTGTTATACCGAGTTGATCAAAGTCCTTCGGTCTTCATTCCAAGCTCCTAGCGGTTCTTTGATGATATTTGGTTGCCGGTCTTCCTCCATCTCCGATGATCCACCCGAGGGAAACGGCGCAAGCTCCAACCTCGTCGAACGAGATAACCGACGATCCAAAGTCGCTAGCGATGGAGAGTGGGGGAGTAGTAGTGTGTCGATATATTTTCTCTCATCCCTTGAGCTCAAGAGAGCATCCAAAGAAGATGAATGAAGGTGAGGGAATGAACTTTGGCATGAACAAAAATGGTTAAGGGCTTTGTGTGAATGAGAGAGTGAGCTTGTATGTAAATTAATCATCCAACCCCAAAATGAAAATGAACCACACCCCTTCTCTAAAGTGGCCGGCCCCTCTCCCCCTCTCATTTCCAAGAAAAGAAAAAAATAACCAAAGTCAAAAACCAATAAACAAATGAACCATACTTTGTTCCATGCCATGTCCATGTCCATGCCACCTCACACCGTCCACCTCATTATAAAAAACAAATGAATTTCCTAAAAAGGAAAATCAATAATGAGGTGGCAATTCTTCTAGAAGCTATTCCGTATAAAATATGGAATACTTCCCGGTACATGTATCGAAATACATATACGCGTATTCGTACCAAAATACGAATAGCCGAGAGAAAATAAATAGTGAAAAATAATACTAGAATACATATATATAAATACATATGTAAATTATTAAATCAAAACCTGATTTAATAAACTGGCTTAATCCTAACCCGCTAGTATTATCAACTGTCCAATTAAAGTCTGCGCAGCAAGTGCACATATTTAATCGGACATCTGTATGTATCAACATACCTCATGTACACCATATCGCCTGAACCGTGAAAACTCTCTGTGTGGGACTCTAAAGAATCGTCAAAACACTGGCAGTGGGTTTAACCACAAGCACGTCAGCGGCACTAGCTGTACGTAACGGCTATCCAGGTATTGAGCGAAAGGGAGGCCAACGAGCAAACTCATGCAGAACCCCTACTGAGCCTGACAGTGGCAATATCCGTACAGTCCGGTCTGTTCGTCTAAGAGTATCACATATCGAGTCTAGGGGATGGAATAAGTCAGACCCCTAACAACGCGATATTTAGTGCCGGCATGTAACCCATCACCGCTTGAGAAACTATCGATCCTGGATCGGTAATTCTCGTTCACCATGGTCATGGATTTCTGGTGATGGCCACCCGTACACAATGCGACATCAACCCCCAATACCGGGAGAGACGAATCATCGACGATCCGATCACTGCCTCCATGTGGCTCGGGACTGTACCCAACTAAAACCTGTTTGCACGACTCCTTTGAGCCGTGGTAGGGTAGTAATCAAAGCACAGTGGGAACTCACACGAGAAAAATGACGATCTCTGGTCGACAGACTAATCTGTACACATGTCACCTGGGAACTGCTATCTGACAATAGGTATAATACCAACTAGCAGGTTCCCGGCGAGTCCGTCCAGTGTACTCATAACCCAATGAGCACGTGCATACTATCTTAGGTGAACAAACTAACACCAATGGCTTGTGAGATCTGGCCACCGTCCCTCGTCGGGGTCTCGATCAGTATACACCAGTCTACACTGGAGTATCGATGCCCGGTCTCGATACTCCTACGACTAGGGACATTTAAGGATGTGCTTATAGACCCCAGCTCCCACATATATGATCGCCATCATAATGCTGGCAGTCAAGCAAGAATTCTATGGGCTCTATCAACATGTACATGATGATAACGACAAACCAGATAGTATACTATCATCTTGAGTAAGACTATTTTATCGGTATAGGTCCTCACTCAATCATCATAATCACAAGTCCACGACTATGATAATTGCCTTGAGGGCACTATAGCCAACACCCCCACGTGCAAAGCGCGTAAGCACTCACATGCAATGCATGTGAGTACTGGCTTCAGACAGGAATAAATCCTATGATAGCACCCACGTGTTAAACATGTGAGTTTCCTTACCGCATTCTTATGGCAGCGCTCACATGCAAGCGCCGTTGCCATATATGTATAAGGCAGCGCTCACGTGATATTCACGTGAGCACCCCCAATTTAAAACGCTCTTATATGATAGAAATAAATTTTATGTGATAGAATTAAATTCAATTTCGGAAATATTTTCGCTGGTCTTTCTAATATGAAAAGATCTTTCTCCAACAGAGAATCTTGAATTTAAAATCCAATGAAGATAAAATCATCAATTAAACCATCTGATAGAATTAAATTTTATGTGGGAAATATTTCCCTAATCTTTCTAAAATAAAAAAAATCTTCTCTATTAAACAAAATTGTAACGACTCTGTTTTAATCACTACTAAAATAGGGGGTTGCCTCTACGGATAATGAAATCCGTAAGGGCAGATTTATTTTGGCCCTATAGACTAATCCGTAAGGCCAGACGGTTGCCCCTACGGTCCCAGACGTTTTAATTTAAAAATATTAAATCGTAATTTGTTGTTTGCTCTTACGGAGCCGCAAACCAATGACCTACGGACTAATCCGTATGGGCATCTAAACGGGGATTTAATAAAAAAAGACACAGAAATGCCCTACGTTGATTATCTCTCTCTCGCGCGTGAAACTCCCAAAATCCCCAAATCTCTCGTTCCCGCCGCATCGCCGATCTCGTCGCTGTTCTCGTCGTCGTTCTCTCTCTTTCGTTCCCGATCTCGTCGCCGTTCTTCCTCGTCGCCGATTGCATCGATTGTCGACCACCGATCGATCGCCTCCTCCACCGCACAGGTTAGTAAATCTTCAATTAAACAAAATTTTGATTATTTTAGGGCTAGAGTTTAGGGTTTAGGTACCGATGAGGGTTAAGGTTAGGCATCGGTTGGGGTTAGCGTTAGGGTTGGGGTTGGGGTTGCGGTTGGGACTGGGGCTGGGGTTGCGGTTGGGGTTGGGGTTCGGCTGGGGTTGCGGTTGGGGTTGGGGTTGGGGTTAGGGTTAGGGTTGGGGTTCGGCTGGGGCTGGGGCTGAGGTTAGGGTTAGGGTTGGCGTTGGGGTTCGGCTGGGGCTAGGGTTAGGGTTAGGGTTGGGTTGTGATTTTTAGGAAAATTTAACTCGATAAAGCCAAAAATTACCATTTTTGGTATCGGATATGGAACGGAATAGGTGTTATCATTTTCGTATACGGATATGGATGGTCGTCAAAAATGAAAATATAGGGTCATCGTCGGAGGATGATATGTCGATATCCGAGTCGGAAAATGAGGAAGACGAGAATGAAGATTATTTTTAGATTTATGTTTTGATTGATCACTTTTATGCGTATGGTTATTGTTATAGTTAATGGCGTAGTTAGGATATGAACATGGTTTGTTTATCGGTCACTTTTTAGTATGTTAGAATCGTAGGTTTAATATGATGATAAATTGTCTTATGATTTGATTTAGTTTTTGACATTATGTTTATATCTTTATGTTTTAACTTTGAATGCATCTAGGCATGTATTATTTAGTTAACTTATTTTCTTTTACCAATGTTTGTTGTGAATCGTGATACTTCATATTTATATTTTTCCAATTCTGTTCGATCTTCGTTAGTTTATTTGATATATATTCTTTCAACTTAAATTTATATTATATTCATCTTGTTTATTGATTTCTTTTCTATGTTGAAGGTATGTATCTCAATCTCAAGTCTAATGCATCTTAGTTCTTTAATGCTCAATTCTTCATATATCTTATTCTCAAGTTGCAACTTGCAAGTAACTAAGTAAGTATTATTTCATAAGTTTAAAATCATGTTATATCAGTTACTTTATATTTTATTTAAATACTTCATATAGTCTATGTGACGAGAAGATTCAATCGTATGATAACCGATAGAAGCCTTACCCCCGACAGCCGAAACACACACATACAACAAGAATACACAACAAATGCATCATTAGAGAGTGGTTTAAGATGTTCAAGTTAAAACCAATATATGATACTCGATGATAATATGAAATTTTCATATTCTCATCGATACTCATATATGAAACTCAAAGCGCCACTTAGTCCCCGTCTATCGGTTAACATACGTTCGATGTTCGTCATGATATAGAACTATACGAAGGTTGTTAAATATCGGACGGTATAGCTCGATACTAACAACCGTCGTATAGTCTATGTGACGAGAAGATTCAATCGTATGATAACCGATAGATTTGTCCCGTGTGTACAAGTTAGGAATGTATAAAGCAAACACCTTCATTCACTTACGTTTTCATCCGTTTCGAGATATTTCGTCGGTACCTTTCCGCTGGTTCTCCGTGTACAAAGATAGATTAGATGTTCATTTCAACATTGTTTTACAGCTTTGAAATGATTATCTATTCTATTACAGTGTACTCGGAGAACAACGGGGAGTGGCTGCCGAAATTTACTCGAAACGGTTGAAAGCACAAGCGTATGGGTGTTCACTCTATACATTCTTAATGGGATAGAAGCCTTACCCCCGACAACCGAAACACATACATACAATAAGAATACACAACAAACGCATCATTAGAGAGTGATTCAAGATGTTCAAGTTAAAACCAATATATGATACTTGATGATAATATGAAACTTTCATATTCTCATCGATACTCATATATGAAACTCAAAGCGCCACTTAGTCCCCGTTTATCGGTTAACATACGTTCGATATTCGTCGTGACATAGAACTATACGAAGGTTGTTAAATATCGGACGGTATAGCTCGATACTAACAACCGACGTATAATCTATTGACAAGAAGATTCAATCGTATGATAACCGATAGATTTGTCCCGTATGGACAAGTTAGGAATGTATAAAGCAAACACCTTCATTCACTTGTGTTTTCATCCGTTTCGAGATATTTCGTCGGTACTTTTCCGCTGGTTCTCCGTGTACAAAGATAGATTAGATGTTCATTTCAACGTTGTTTTACAGCTTTGAAATGATTATCTATTCTATTACAGTGTACTCGGAGAACAACGGGGAGGTGCTGCCGAAATTTACTTGAAACGGTTGAAAGCACAAGCGAATGTGTGTTCACTCTATACATTCTTAATGGGATAGAAGCCTTACCCCCGATAGCCGAAACACACACATACAATAAGAATACACAATAAACGCATCATCAGAGAGTGGTTTAAGATGTTCAAGTTAAAACCAATATATGATACTCGATGATAATATAAAATTTTCATATTCTCATCGATACTCATATATGAAACTCAAAGCGCCACTTAGTCCCCGTCTATCGGTTAACATACGTTCGATGTTCGTCATGATATAGAACTATACGAAGGTTGTTAAATATCGGATGGTATAGCTCGATACTAACAACCGTCGTATAGTCTATGTGACGAGAAGATTCAATCGTATGATAACCGATAGATTTGTCCCGTGTGTACAAGTTAGGAATGTATAAAGCAAACACCTTCATTCACTTGTATTTTCATCCGTTTCGAAATATTTCGTCGGTACCTTTCCGCTGGTTCTCCGTGTACAAAGATAGATTAGATGTTCATTTCAACGTTGTTTCACAGTTTTGAAATGATTATCTATTCTATTACAGTGTACTCAGAGAACAGCGGGGTGGTGCTGCCGAAATTTACTCGAAACGGTTGAAAGCACAAACGAATGGGTGTTCGCTCTATACATTCTTAATGGGATAGAAGCCTTACCCCCGACAGCCGAAACACATACATACTATAAGAATACACAACAAACGCATCATTAGAGAGTGATTCAAGATGTTCAAGTTAAAACCAATATATGATACTTGATGATAATATGAAACTTTCATATTCTCATCGATACTCATATATGAAACTCAAAGCGCCACTTAGTCCCCGTTTATCGGTTAACATACGTTCGATATTCGTCGTGACATAGAACTATATGAAGGTTGTTAAATATCGGACGGTATAGCTCGATACTAACAACCTACGTATAATCTATTGACAAGAAGATTCAATCGTATGATAACCGATAGATTTGTCCCGTGTGGACAAGTTAGGAATGTATAAAGCAAACACCTTCATTCACTTGTGTTTTCATCCGTTTCGAGATATTTCGTCGGTACCTTTCCGCTGGTTCTCCGTGTACAAAGATAGATTAGATGTTCATTTCAACGTTGTTTTACAGCTTTGAAATGATTATCTATTCTATTACAGTGTACTCGGAGAACAACGGGGAGGTGCTGCCGAAATTTACTCGAAACGGTTGAAAGCACAAGCGAATGGGTGTTCACTCTATACATTCTTAATGGGATAGAAGCCTTACCCCCGACAGCCGAAACACACACATACAAAAAGAATACACAACAAACGCATCATTAGAGAGTGATTCAAGATGTTCAAGTTAAAACCAATATATGATACTCGATGATAATATGAAACTTTCATATTCTCATCGATACTCATATATGAAACTCAAAGCGCCACTTAGTAATCAACGACCTATGTTGTTTTTTCAGAGAGTTGTGTGCTAAAACACTGGAGGTTGTGACGCTGGATAAACTAGAAAATTCTATTGCGTTGATACTTTGCAAGTTTGAGCGTATTTTCCCACCATCATTTTTCGATATCATAATACACCTGACGGTTCATCTTGCAACTGAGGCTAAGTTAGCCAGGCCGGTACAATATCGATGGATGTATCCCGTCGAGAGGTACGTGGAATTTTTCGTTTCGTGCAATTTTTAAAATTATTATTGTCCTGTATACCCGTATTTATTTATTCAACATATTTTCTTTAGGTACCTCTACACTTTTAAAAAGTATATACGCAATAGAAATCGACCAGAGGGTTCTATCATGCAAGGTTATCTTCTTGATGAAGCAACCATATTTTGTTTCCGCTATCTGGACGAGAACATTGAGACGAGACTTAACCGGCCTCGAAGAATTCAAGACGGGCCATATGGTAAAGCCGATTATAAGAGGGTAGACACTATATTTATCAACAAGATATACCGGTTTATCTTTCTTAATTGCGCATGTCTTGAACAAATTAGAAAGTAAGTTTTTTTTGGATTAATTGTTATATTTGTGTTTGTGTGTGTATGAAATGATATAATATTAATGTCATAATTTATTGTCGAAAACAGAATTCATTTTAACGAGGTACGTGAGGGGCATCCTGATTGGAACGATGAACGATTGGAAAAATATCATCAGTATAATTTTTGCGATTGGGTTGCAGATCATGTAAGTTATTTGAATAACATGTTATTGCTATCAGTTTTAATCTAAACTTATATCGTTATGTATTTGTCGTAAAATTTGTTTTGTTAGATCCACGATCCGAACTTGTCTGCATAATTTGAGAGTGATTCATGATGTTTAGCTCAATTTCCTAGTATGGAGGTTGCATATTATAAAGGATTCGGTGTCCTTAAATACAAATTCGAAGTTAAGGACATAGAAACATCTAGAACCACTCAGAATAGTGGGATTGCGACGGTAGGATCGGACAATGTGATTTATTATGAATACTTAAATTGTATACTCGGTATCCACTATCCCGGATGATCAGAACCCTTTTATATATTCCAGTGTACTTGGTACGATACGCGAATCGATACGGATAAGTGGAGAAGCAATTTTGGGACTTGGAAAGATGAATATGGATTGACCAGTGTGAACGCACTTCGATTTTACGGTCAGGAAGATCCGTTTATCTTTCCGAACCAAGCGTTCCAAGTATATTACTCACAGTGTTTGAAGTATCCGGGATGGAGTGTCACATGACGTTGGAAACCCAGGGATGTCTACGATGTCCCAGAATTCGAGAACAGCGATGAGGATGAAGAAGAGGGAAGACTTAGAGTGCTCTGACCGTCTGTTTCGAAAGACGAGTTATCTTCGGCCGATCATGAAGTTACGTAGGTTAGAAATGATATCGATGATGAAATCCAAGTAGATATGTCTAATGCGCCCACGAAACGAAAAATGTTATCAGTAATGTTATATTATTACTTCACATTTTACGATCTACACTAGTAAAATAGGGGGTTGCCCCTACGGATGGAAATATCCGTAGGGGCATATTTAACTTGGCCCTACGGATTAATCCGTAGGGCTAAAAGGTTGCCCCTACGGGCACTGACGTCCAAGAATAAAAATATTAATTCTTAATTTGGTGTTTGTCCCTACGGAGCCGCAAACAAAGGACCTACGGGTATATCCGTAGGGGAAAGTAAATATCGTTTTAAAATAAAGCCAGATCGAAAAGCCTACGCTCATTTTCTCTCTCTCCCTCAAACGCGCGCGAAAAACCCCAAATCGCCACCGTCGCGTCGCCACCGTCGTTGGGCAGAGTCGCCACCGTCGTCGCCACCGCCGATTTCGTCGCCACCGTCGTCGCCACCGCCGGTTTCTTCGCCAATTCGCCACCGTCGTCGCTCCAGCCCACCAGCGCACCCGTTCAAGTATAAATCTCGAGGTAAATTAAAGCATTTTTGGATTATTCATGGCTGGGTCTGGGTTGCGCGCGCGAGAGTTGGGTTTGGGCAGGGGCGCGGTAGCGTCGGGGTCGGGGTCGGGGTAGGGTTGGGGTTGGGGTTCGGCTGCTGCTGGGGTGGGGCTGGGGTTAGGGTTACGGTGGGGCTGGGGTAGGGTTACGGTGGGCTGGGGTTAGGGTTGGGGCTGGGGTTAGGGTTACTGTGGGGCTGGGGTTAGGGTTATGAGAGGCATGTCAGCATATTTATGTGTAATAATTGAGAGGATCAAGCTAAGTTCTATGCAAGCAGTCCCTCAGAATACATAGATAGCTAGCCTTACATTTTAAATTAACATATTCCATAGTTGTCTTAATGGTAAGGCAGATACCCATATTGTGTAAGAGCTGACATTAATACAACCATAGGGAGCTGACAGATTATACATCTCATGTGGCATTAAAATCTATAAATGGACATACGAGATAATGCAAAGAAAGAGCAATAGATCAAGACTAAATCAACTTTCCTATGCTTTATGATTTCAGCGGATAGCTCAAGTTTAGTTTCAACTTTATATTCTTATTTTTCTCTCTTTTTTCTTTAGTGCTTCTTCCTCCATTTCTTTGAAGAGTCTCTCACAGCGAAATACACTCCAATTGCTGTTGAAGATTTTAGAATGTATCCAGAATTTAAGAAAAAAATGTTGTGCCCCTTATGCTTCTGTTATTCAACTCCTTCCATACACTCTGGACTTCTCAAATTTAAAAACTATTAGAAGTGTACTTGTTTATCATACATTGAACACACCATGCATGCTATTTCTTTCACTCTCTTGTGGCATGATATTGATAGTTTATGTGAGAGTAAGACCATAACAAACATAGAAAATATTTCAACTAAGATATGAGAGACCGCTCCTAAAGAAAAACTAAAAGAGGTTAACAATGTAAAGATCAATTCCTATTCATTCTTTCCAATGTATAAAAAAAAATCATATTTTTTTAACATTACAAATCTTTGCACAAGCGTGCAGCCGCACACAAATAGCCGTGTCCCTAACTAATATGTAACCATGACACATGGCAGATGAGGTGTCTCATAACTCAATATTAGCGATTTCCATGATCACGACACGTGGCAGATGAGGTGTCTCATAACGCTTTATGATATCAGTATCCTATATTTATAGTTTTAATTGTTGATTGTTATAGATGTATACCATTGAAATAATAGTTTTTGGTTGATGAATGCTATTGCAATGTAGGATGATCAGTTCTATCAATCTTGATCTCAATGGTTTAAAATCATGTTACACATACAACACGAATGCACAACAAACGCATAATTAGAGAGCGACTCGAGATATTCGGGTTAAAACCAATATATGATACTCGATGATGATATGAAACCTTCATATTCCCATCGATACCCGTATATGAAACTAAAAGCGCCACTTAGTCCCCGTCTATCGGTTAACATACGTGCGATGCTCGTCGTGACCTAGAACTATACGAAGGTTGTTAAATATCGGACAGTATGGCTCGATACTAACAACCGTCGTATAGTCTACGCGACGAGAAAATTCAATCGTATGGTAACCCATAGATTTGTCCCGAGTGGACAAGTTAAGAATGTATAAAGCAAACGCCTTCATTCACTTGTGTTTTCATCCGTTTCGAGATATTTCGTCGGTACCTTTCTGCTGGTTCTCCGTGTACAAAGATAGATTAGATGTTCATTTCAACGTTGTTTCACAGCTTTGAAATGATTATCTATTCTATTACAGTGTACTCGGAGAACAGCGGGGAGGTGCTGCCGAAATTTACTCGAAACGGTTGAAAGCACAAGTGATGGGTGTTCGCTCTATACATTCTTAATGGGATAGAAGCCTACCCCCGACAGCCGGAACACATACATACAAACGCATAATTAGAAAGCGATTCGAGATGTTCGGGTTAAAACCAATATATGATACTCGATGATAATATGAAACCTTCATATTCCCATCGATACCCATATATGAAACTAAAAGCGCCACTTAGTCTCCGTCTATCGGTTAACATACGTGCGATGCTCGTCGTGACCTAGAACTATACGAAGGTTGTTAAATATCGGACAATATAGCTCGATACTAACAACCGTCGTATAGTCTACGCGACGAGAAAATTCAATCGTATGGTAACCCATAGATTTGTCCCGTGTGGACAAGTTAAGAATGTATAAAGAAAACGCCTTCATTCACTTGTGTTTTCATCTGTTTCGAGATATTTCGTCGGTATCTTTCCGCTGGTTCTCCGTGTACAAAGATAGATTAGATGTTCATTTCAACGTTGTTTCACAGCTTTGAAATGATTATCTATTCTATTACAGTGTACTCGGAGAACAGCGGGGAGGTGCTGCCGAAATTTACTCGAAACGGTTGAAAGCACAAGTGATGGACGTTCGCTCTATACATTCTTAATGGGATAGAAGCCTACCCCCGACAGCCGGAACACATATATACAAACGCATAATCAGAGAGCGATTCGAGATGTTCGGGTTAAAACCAATATATGATAATATGAAACCTTCATATTCCCATCGATACCCATATATGAAACTAAAAGCGCCACTTAGTCCCCGTTTATCGGTCAACATAACGTGCGATAATTTATTCTTTTCAACGACAAACGCACACACAAAGTATATACATGGATTTTCTCCTTTGTCAGTAACTATCTCGTTCTTATATTTCTCAATGTAGTCAGCATAACCTACAATTTATATGTTATTCAGTCTAACATGGCCCATGAGTACGTCAGAGTTAAGGACTGGATGTATGTGGATTGGAAACAACGTATGCAACCTAAGTTTGTCGCAGGAGTTGCTGCTTTCCTTGAATTTGCACGAGCACGTAATAAGATCATAATAGAGAAGATTCTCTGTCCGTGCGATAGATGTGGCAATAAGTACTGGCAGAAGGTAGAATTGGCAGAGCTTCATATTATAAAACATGGGTTTACTAGACTTTATTCAACTTGGAAATATCACGGGGAAGGAGAAGAATGCAGTACTGCGGTAGAAGAAGGAGAACACGATAATGCGGCAGGAGAAGAAGAAGAATTAGGTAATACGGCAGGATACGGAAATTTATTTGCATCAGAAGAAATGGAGGATATGGTAGAGGCTGCCCTAGGTGAATCTATTCATACCGAAGATGACATTCCTTCCGGTCAAGGACCGCGTGCGGATAAATATGAAAATTTCATGAATGATGCTAGGAAACCAATTTATGACAATGCGAAGTATTCCACCCTCTCATGGTTCGTCCAAATTTTCCAAATTAAGTGCCTAAATGGATGGAGCAACAAGTCATTCACAATGCTTCTTTCGTTCTTGAAAGATTCTATGCCTCCGGGAAATAATGTGCCCGAAAGCTGGTACGAAGCCTAGAAAATGATGTCTGATTTGGGTCTAAAGTGCGAGAAGATTCAAGCATGTCCTAAAAATTGCGTGTTGTACCGGAAAGAGAATTCAGATTTGAAAGAGTGTCCAACATGCGGAGAGGCCAGGTATAAGCCGAAAGATTCTGATAAGAAGCCTGATATACCTGTGAAGATAGCACGATATTTTCCCATAACACAGAGGCTACAGAGGCTATTCAGGTGCAAGAAAACAGCCGAGGCAATGATTTGGCATCACCGTGCTCCTCCAAGCGAAAATGGAAAAATGAGCCATCCAAGAGATTCACCGGCATGGAAGGATTTCGATAGGAGGCACACAATATTCAGTAGCGATCCTCGCAATGTCCGGCTCGGACTGGCTGCCGATGGCTTCTGCCCATTCAACTATATGGCTGGAAGTCACAGTACATGGCCCGTTGTAATGATAATTTATAATCTGTCGCCTTGGTTGGCTATGGACCAATCATACTTTATGATGCCTCTTCTTATCGACGGACCAAACTCACCGGGGAACAATATCGACGTCTATCTCCGACCTCTGATTGAGGAGCTGAAAACTTTGTTCATTGATGGTGTAGAGACATATGATTCAAACACAAATACAACCTTCATACTGCGTGCGGCTTTAATGTGGACAATTAATGACTTTCCTGCGTATGGAATGCTTTCAGGTTGGTCCGTACATGGTCACAAAGCATGTCCTCATTGCCATGAACACACAACATCAAAATTTTTGAATTTTAGCAGGAAGGTTTGTTATTGCGGCCATCGACGTTTTCTGCCTCCAGACCACCCCTATAGGTTAGACACGGTTCACATTGATGGTCATCAGGAGCTTCTTGGGCCTCCATCCCCATTGTCCGGAGAGGACGTGACTGCTAAATGGGATGGTTACAATAACGTGACCTTCGGGATGGATCCGACGAGACAGGTCAAACCATAATATTGGAACAAGTTAAGAATTTTCTTCGAGCTTCCGTACTGGTCTACAAATTCAGTGCGTCATTGTCTGGACGTCATGCATATAGAGAAGGGAGTATCAGAGCACATACTTAACTTGCTTCTGTGTAAAGACGGGAAATCGAAAGACAACATGAATACCCGGATGGATCTACAAGAGTGGGGAATAAGAAGTGAACTGCACCCTAAACCGGTAGCGGGTAAACCGGGCAAGTTTGTACTTCCCAATGCCGCTTATCATATGTCACAACCGGAGAAGAAAAGATTCCTGCAGGTGTTGCATGATTTGAAAGTCCCCACAGGTTTCTCAGGATCATTCAGCAAGAAAATAAAAATTGTGAAGGGCAAGATCGATGGGCTGAAAAGTCATGACCACCATGTTATCGTGGAGCACCTTCTTCCATTAGCCCTCAGGACTTCTCTCCCCGACTCGGTTGGTCTAGTAATCAACGACCTATGTTGTTTTTTCAGGGAGTTGTGTGCTAAAACGCTGGAGGTTGCGACGCTGGATAAACTAGAAAATTCTATTGCGTTGATACTTTGCAAGTTTGAGCGTATTTTCCCACCGTCATTCTTCGATATCATAATACACTTGACGGTTCATCTTGCAACTGAGGCGAAGTTAGGCGGACCGGTACAATATCGATGGATGTATCCCGTCGAGAGGTACGTGTAATTTTTCGTTTCGCGCAATTTATAAATTTATTTTTGTCATGTATGCCCGTGTTTATTTATTCAACATATTCTCATTAGGTACCTTTACACTCTTAAGAAGTATATACGCAATAAAAATCGACCAGAGGGTTCTATCATGCAAGGTTATCTTCTTGATGAGCAACCACATTTTGTTCCCGCTATCTGGACGGGAACATTGAGACAAGGCTTAACCGACCACGAAGAATTCAAGACGGGCCATATGGTAAAGCCGAGTATAAGAGGGTAGACACTATGTTTATCAATAAGATATACCGGTTTATCTTGCTTAATTGCGTATGTCTTGAACAAATTAGAGAGTAAGTTCTTTTGGATTAATTGTTATATCTGTGTTTGTGTGTGTATGAAATGACATAATATTAATGTCACAATTATTTGTCGAAAACAGAACTCATTTTAACGAGGTATGTGAGGGGCATCCTGATTGGAACGAAGAGCGTTTGGAAAAATACCATCAGGATAATTTTTGTGATTGGGTCACAGAGCATGTAAGTTATTCGAATTACATTTTATTGCTATCAGTTTTAATCTAAACTTGTATCGTTATGTATTTATCGTAAAATTTGTTTTGTTAGATCCACGATCCGAACTTGTCTGCATCATTTGAGAGTGATTCAAGATGTTTAGCTCAATTTCCTAGTATGGAGGTTGCACATTACAAAGGATTTGGTGTCCTTGGATACAAATTCGAAGTTAAGGACATAGAAACATCTAGAATCACTCAGAATAGTGGGATTGCGACGGTAGGATCGGACGGTGTGATTTACTATGGGTACTTAAATTGTATACTCGGCATCCACTATCCCGGACGATCATAACCCTTTTATATATTCCGCTGTACTTGGTACGATCCGCGAACCGATACAGACAGGTGGAGAAGCAGTCTTGGGACTTGGAAAGATGAATATGGATTGACCAGTATGAACACACTTCGATTTTACGGTCAGGACGATCCGTTTATCTTTCCGAACCAAGCTTTCCAAGTATACTACTCACAGTGTTTGAAGCATCCGGGGTGGAGTGTTGTATGCCGATGGAAACCTAGAGATGTCTACGATGTCCCAGAATACGAGGACAGCGATGAGGACGAAGAAGAGAGAAGGCTTAAAGTGCTCCGACCGTCTGTTTCGAAGGACGGGTTGTCTTCGACCGATCATGAAGTTACGTGGGTTAGAAATGACATCGACGATGAAATCCAAATAGATATGTATGATGCGCCCACGAAACGAAAAAGGTTATCAGTAATGTTATATTATTACTTCACATTTTACGCTCTAGATCATATATAGTCAATACTTTTAATGATTGTCTAATGCGTCCACGAACCGTTTATCTAGATTTGATGACGATGTCGGGAGCAGCGAGGGGCGGCAGGAGCTCCAGCCGCGGCAGAGGCAGAGGCAGAGGCAGAGCGGTTCTGCCGCCCGGAGAGCTCCGTAGGGAGCTTCAGAGGGCCGGTCTTGCACCCAGATCGGAGACCCCTTCGGATGCCTCCTTCCGTGTTGATTTGGCCACGCCTCCAGGTATACTGCACGCATATCCATTTTGAATGTAATATTACAGATATTCATGCATGTTTATGTCAAAATTACTTATATTGTCAATGTTTGATTGTCTAGTTGTTGGTGATGCGTCCACTTCTGGGACAGAGGCCACCCCCGCTCCTCCAGGTATGTTTATATATCATATAGTGTATGTATATTGATTTAGAATGCTATATCATAAATATACACATTCCTTTTGCTCTTACTTAGCAATTTTTATTATTGTCTAGCTGTAGGTGGTGACTCCACCGCACCTGCGGGTATGTTTATATGTCCTATAGTGCATGCATATTGATTTAGAACGTTATATTATTGATCTACACATTCTTTTTGCAATTACTTATAAAATCTTTTTTTAATTGTCTAGTTGTTGGTCCTGCGTCCACATCTGGGACAGAGGCCACCCCCGCTCCTCCAGGTATGTTTATATATCATATAGTGTATGTATATTGATTTAGAATGCTATATCATAAATATACACATTCCTTTTTCTCTTACTTAGCAATTTTTATTATTGTCTAGCTGTAGGTGGTGACACCACCGCACCTGCGGGTATGTTTATATGTCCTATAGTGCATGCATATTGATTTAGAACGTTATATTATTGATCTACACATTCTTTTTGCAATTACTTATAAAATCTATTTTTAATTGTCTAATTATAGGTGGTGCGTCCACACCTTCCACAGGGGCCACTCCTGCCGCTTCCATACCCTCCGCATCGTCTGCAGGTTAGTATGAATAAATTTAAAATATTTATTTATTTTACATATGCTCTATAGAATAAATATGAACTTCATGGAGATTTAGCGTCGATGTTTATTTTATAGTTGGAGGGGATGCGTCCGGGTCCGGGACCCCGGTTGTTCCTCACCGGAGGAACTATCATCCCGCTCGTGCTGCTGCTCGGGCCCAGGCTTGTGCGCTATTCACCGGAGGTATATATCACACTTGAATTTTTGTTTAACCTTGATTTCTTAATACAACTTTGTCTTATTATTGATTGTCTTGATATTTCGTGCAGACGCAGGGCCTCTCCATCCCCAGAGGGGGACTCGAGGCCCGAATCAGTCCCATAGGCTGAGGCCTGATAGAGCTAGGGGGGAGGCAGCATTCCCCCTATTTTTTACCCTTGACTATCGCTATACCGGTCCTCATGCCGAGAGGTTCGGCCGGTATTTGGGGGACGAGAGCCGGATCGTGAAGAACTATCCACTTCACGTTGAGTGGGGCGAGCAGCACCAACGCTCATTCGCCCTCTTCTTTGAACAGGCTCGGGTATGTATTAATATATATTTTCATTTGATCTATCCAATATATTTATTATTAACACTTGCAATCTAATAACAATGTTTTTTTTTGTATTTTCAGTTGGATTACGATTTTCAGCCTGTAGCCGACCCTGATCACCCGGGGAGGGTGCTCGACCTTCATGTTCTGTACAATGGCCTGATGAAGAACATGCAGGCCAAGGTCCGATACAACAGGAATGAGCTGAAGGCCGACTGCTACTCCCTGTGGATAGCGACCCCCGAGGCAGAGAGAGCGGCCCTCCTATCTACTCCGGCGTTTGCGAGAGTCGACGTAGAGACATGGCCTATATTGTGCGCTTATTTCGACTCCGAACGCAAACAAGTATGTATTTTAAATTTAATTCATTATTTATGATATAATTTATTTCTTTGTGTTTCTTAATTAGAAAACTAAATGTTAATGCGTTGTACAGAAACAGGCCGCTCAGAATACGGAGAACAGGAAGTCGGCGAAGAGGGGTCGCCCCACTTACACAGGTGGCTCGAGGAACATTACTCGAGCCATGGAGTTATCGGTAAATTAAGAGTTATTCTCTAATATTTCTAATATTAAGAGTTACTTTCTAATATTGCAGACATCTCGGACCGTGGCGTCAGGTGGTACACCGAGCGTGCTGTCCGCATATCTTGCCGTCCACGGCACCTCGACAGATCCCGCCACGGGCGAGCTTCGATGTCCCGACGTCGCTACCCAGGAGTACTGCGTAAGTGTTAATATTTTTTCTACCCAAATTTGAAATTTTAGTTTTGGAAGGTTCAAGTTTAAATTTTATACTTATACTTTACTGCTTAATGTGGGTGTAGGAGCGGGTGGTTGAGCAAGGCCCAGGCCTCGGGGATCGATTTTACCGGACAGAACGATCCGAGGCTGCTGACCCCAGTTCTGGACGCCGCACACGGAGGGCACCACGGAGGTTGGGAGAGAGGCCGGGGATTGGGCCCTAGCAGGGCCCATATGAGGTTGGACTCCACCCCGGCGGTTACTTCCTCCGTCTCCAGTGACCGACATGTCCATCAGGAACTGGATAGCTTGAGGGCCACCGTTCAGGAGTTGAAGGAGATGCTGGTATGTATACTACTTTATAGTAAAATATCATTTCATATTATATACATATCAACATATCCATAATTAGTACGTAGCTTGAGCTTATTTGGTTTTAGACTTAAGTCTGATTAATCATACATACATATGTAATTAAAATAAACAACGCTTTTCCAAACTAGATATCCAAACAGGGTTTCGAAATAACTTAATAATGAAACGAATTCGAATAATACACAGTGCTTACACGCTTCTTACACACGTTATGTCCAGACGCGACAGGGTAGATCGGTCGAGCCTCCACATGCATCTCCTTCGGCTGCGGCTCCGCAAGCCACTACATCGGCTGCGGTTCCGCAGACAGCTCCTGTAGCTCCACCGCCCACTCAGACTCCCGCAGCCGCGGCTCCGCAAGCGACTACCTCGACGGCGGCTGCGCAGACCACATCGCCAGCTCCACATGCCGCTCAGACTCCCTTATATGTAGCATTGCAGAGTGTATTGACCGAGGAGCAGGCGCGCGTTATTCTAACGTTATTCGGAGGTGGAGCTGGACCGAACTAGGGTAGCTTTTTGGTTCTTATTTTTTGAAACATGTATTTATATCACATTGTACTACATTTTGAAACGATATTGATATTGGTTTGTATTTATATCATATTCAGTTTTTGGGTTTCTTTTGTATATTATATATATGCGTGAGATGTGATTATGAATACTGCAATATATGATTTGATTGATGTATATAGTATTGTGCACAGGGCGGGAAAAAATCTAGCAGCCCATTTTTAAAAAAAAAATACAGACAATATGTACCTACGGATTAAGCCGTAGGTATAAATGTTTCCCCTACGGGCATATCCGTAGGGGCAAACTATCAGGAAACCTGATATTTTCCCACCTGATATCAGTGCAGGGTGTTGGGAGTGCCCCTACGGATATGTCCGTAGGGGCAACTGTTTATCCCCTACGAATTTATCCGTAGGGGCAAAATATCAGGTTTCCTGATATTTTCCCCCCGATCTCAGTGCAGGGTGTTGGGAATGCCCCTACGGATCTATCCGTAGGGGCTACTTTATATCCCCTACGGATACCTCCGTAGGGGTAGAAAAAGGACCTACGGATATATCCGTAGGTATATACAATATATTCAAAAAAAAATTAAATATATGATTTTATTACCCCTACGGGGTACTCCGTAGGGGCTATAACACCTACCGAGATATCCGTAGGGGCATAAATTTGTCCGTAGGGGCAAGTTCAGGGCCTCAACTTGCACCTGCGGCCTTTGCACCTACGGGGTCATTTTTCGCCCCTACGTATATATCCGTAGGGGCAGTGGGTTGCCCCTACCGATAAATCCGTAGGGGCAACCCTTATTTGTAGTAGTGCTATATATATAGTCAATACTTGTAATGATTGTCTAATGCGTCCACGAACCGTTTATCTAGATTTGATAACGATGACGGGAGCAGCGATGGGCGGCAGGAGCTCCAGCCGCGGCACCGGCAGAGGCAGAGGCAGAGCGGTTCTGCCGCCCGGAGAGCTGCATAGGGAGCTTCAGAGGGCCGGTCTTGCACCCCGATCGGAGACCCCTTCGGATGCCTCCTTTCATGTGGACTTTGCCATACCTCCAAGTATATTGCACGCATATCCATTTTGAATGTAATATTATAGATATACATGCATGTTCATGTCAAAATTACTTATATTGTCATTGTTTGATTATCTAGCTGTTGGTGATGTGTCCACATCAGGGACAGAGGCTACTCCCGCATCTCCAGGTATGTTTATATATCATATAGTGCATGTATATTAATTTAGAATGCTATATCATAAATATACACACATTCATTTTGCTCTTACTTAGATAATCATTTTTTTATTGTCTAGCTGTAGGTGGTGCCTCCGCATCTCGGGCAAAGGCCACCACCACACCTGCGGGTATATTTATATATCCTCAGTGCATGCATATTGATTTAGAATGTTATATTATTGATCTACACATTCTTTTTGCAATTACTTATATAATTTTTTTTAATTGTCTAATTATAGGTGGTGTGTCCACATCTGACGCAGGGGGCCACTCCCGCCACTTCCATACCCTCCGCTCAGTCTCTAGGTTAGTATGAATAAATATAAAATATTTATTCATTTTACATATCCACTAAAGAATAAATATAAACTTCATGGAAATTTAGCGTCAATGTTTATTTTCTAGTTGTAGGGGATGCGTCCGTATCCGGGTCACCGGCTGTTCCTCACCGGAGGAACTATCGTCCCGCTCGTGCTGCTGTGCCTGGGCCCAGGCTCGTGCTTTAGTCACCGGAGGTATATATCACACTTCAATTTCGTTAAACCTTGATTTCTTAATACAACTTTGTCTTAATATTGATTGTCTTGATATTTCTTGCAGACGCAGGGCCTCCCCATCCCCAGAGGGGGACTCGAGACCTGAATCAGTCCCACAGGCTGAGGCCCGACAGAGCTAGGGGGAGGTAGCATTCCCCCTCTTTTTTACCCCTGATTATCGCTATACCGGCGATCATGCCGAGAGATTCGGCCGGTATATGGGGGATGAGAGCCGGCTCGTGAAGAACTATCCACTTCACGTTGAGTGGGGCGACCAGCACCGGCGCTTATTCGCCCTCTTCTGGGATCAGGCTCGGGTATTAATATATATTTTCATTTGATTTATCCAATATATTTATTATTAACACTTGCAATCTAATAACAATGTTTTTTTTTTTTTGTATTTTCAGTTGGATTACGATTTTCAGTCTGTACCCGACCCTGATCACCCTGGGAGGGTGCTCGATCTTCACGCTCTGTACAATGGCCTGATGAAGAACATGCAAACGAAGGTCCGATACAACAGAAATGAGCTGAAGACCGACTGCTATTCCCTGTGGATGGCGACCCCCGAGGCAGAGAGAGCGGCCCTCCTATCTACTCCGGCCTTTGCGAGAGTCGACGTAAAGATATAGCCTCTATTGTGCAAATATTTCGACTCTCATCGCAAACATGTATATATGTATTTTAAATGTAATTCATTGTTTAGTATATAATTTATTTTTTTGTGTTACTTAATTAGAAAACTAAATGTGAATGTGTTGTGCAGGAACAGGTCGATCAAAATAAAGAGAATAGGAAGTCAGCGAAGAGGGGTCGCCCCACTTATACAGGTGGCTCGAGGAATATTACTCGTGCCATGGAGTTATCGGTAAATTACAATAGACCGGCCTTTGTGATATAATGTAATATTAAGAGTTGTTTTCTAATATATCTAATATTAAGAGTTATTTTCTAATATTGCAGAGAGCTCAGACCCTGGCGCAAGGTGGTACACCGAGCGTGCTGTCCGCATATCTTGTCGTCCACGGCACCTCGACAGATCCCGCCACGGGCGAGCTTCGATACCCCAACGCCGCTACCCAGGAGTATTGCGTAAGTGTTAATATTTATTCAACCCCTATTTGAAATTTTAGTTTTGAAAGGTTCAAATTGAAATGATATACTTATATTTTACTGGTTAATGTGGGTGTAGGAGCGGGTGGTTGAGCAGGCCGAGGAATCGGGGATCGATTTTACTGGACAGAACGATCCGATACTGCTGACCCAGTCCTGGACGCCGCACATGGAGGGAACCACGGAGGTTGGGAGAGAGGCCGGGGACTGGGCCCTAACAGGGCCCATATAAGGTTGGACTCCACTCTGGCGGTTACTTCCTCCGTCTCCAGTAAGCGACGTTTTCAGCAAGAACTGGAGAGCTTGAACGCCACCGTTCAGGAGTTGAAGGAGATGTTGGTATGTATACTACTTAATAGTAAAATATTTTGTCATATTATAGATAGCAACATATCCAATATTAGTACGTAGTATGAGCTTATTTGGTTGTAGACTTAGCTTTGTTTAATCATACATACATATCTAATTAAAATAAACTACGGTTTTCCAAACTAGATATCCAAACGAGGCCTAAGTCCCTAAGTATACATAGATTGGGGTTTCGAAATAACTTGATAATGATACGAACTCGACTAATAAACAGTTCTTTCTCGTTTATTACATACGTAGGTCCAGACGCGACAGGGTACATCGGCCGAGCCTTCATATGCATCTCCTTCGGCTGCGGCTCCGCAAGCCACTACATCAACTGCGGTTCCGCAGACAGCTCCTATAGCTCCACTGCCCGCTCAGACTCCCGCAGCCGCGGCTCCGCAAGACACTACCTCGACGGTGGCTGCGCAGACCACTCCAACAGCTCCACAGCCCGCTTAGACTCCCGCACACTCCGCATTGCATGATTTATTGACTCAGAGTATATCCGAGGAGCAGGCGCGCCAGATTATGGCGTTTATCAGAGGTGGAGCTGGACCGAGCTAGGGTAGCTTTTTAATTCTTATATTTTAAACGTGTATTTATTTATATGATACATATTGTACTATATTTTGGACGATATTGATATTGGTGGTGTTTGCGTGTTTATATTGATATCATATTCTGCTTGTTGATTTCTTTTGTATATTATGCGTGAGATGTGATTATGAATACTGCGATATATGTTCTGCGTGCTGATTAATTTTATATATGATATATATATTATTGTGCACAGGGCGAGAAAAAAATAGGCCGCCATTTTTTTAAAAAAAAACTGATAATATGATCCTACGGATTAATCCGTAGGGACCAAGATTGCCCCTACGGATTAATCCGTAGGGCCTAACATACAGATTTATCCGTAGGGGTAAAATATCAAGATGATCGCAGTATTAGGGTTTACGCTTGTCCCTACGGATATATCCGTAGGGGCAAACAAATGACCCTACACAGGTATCCGTAGGGACAAAATATCAGGATACTTTGTCCTTACAGATTTATACCTACGCACTTATCCGTAGGGGCAACTGTTTAGCCCTACGGATAAGTCCGTAGGGACACCTAATTTATTTTATAAACAGATAAATTAAATAAATTTTTTGTACCTACAGCCTAATCCGTCGGGACAACTGGACCTACACATTACTCCGTAGGGGCAAGTTTTTGACCGTAGGGGCATGTTCAAGGCTAAGACTTGCACCTACGGCGTTTGCACCAACAGGGTATTTTCTTGCCCCTACGGATATATCCGTAGGGGCAGTGGTTTGCTCCTACGGATAAGTCCGTAGGGGCAACCCTTATTTGTAGTAGTGAATGTACAGAAATTTTTTAAAGTTAATGTACAAATGGAGTATTTGTAAATCCTGACCATAAGTTATAAATTTGATTTGTTTTTAAACAGTAACAAAGCACTTGTAGCTCATTGGTCAAACCCTGCATTGTTGTGACGTAAGTCCTGTGTTCGAATCCCCCTTGCCACATGTTATTTTTGCTGATTTTTCTTTTAAAATTTATGGAAGCCCAAAACTTACACGCGCAATACACGTAAAATGAAAATTCACTGAAAAATCAAACATGTGCAAAATACTATTAACAACGATTAGGACACGTGGCATGATTTCAGAGCCCAAACCCCCAACTTGGCCGGCGATATTGGGCTTGGGGCCGATGCCGCCGGTCCCCCCGGTAGTTAATGCTCCAAAAAACTTTTCTATAGCACCTTTTGGACTCCCCCACTAACCCTAGTCTGTTTGTTTTCCCTGCACATTTTCAGAGAATTAAAATGAGGCATTGATCCAAAATATTAATGCATTTTAATTCCAGTCTTCAATACCCTAAACCCTAATTTCTCCTATAAATACCACCATACACCATAGCCTCATCATTTAGAAGTCCTTTGCCATAACTCTCTAAATTTTCCAAGTCCAAGAAGGTGTACAAGTGGAGTTAGCTCAAGATCAAGTTCCGGCGACGACTCGGGACAAATCCGGTGACCCCGTGACTCCACGACGCTTGCAAACCCATCCTCTACCTCCCCTCTCTTCTCAATCCGTAAGTCCCCTCTCCCCTCCTCTCTTTCTATTAAAAATACTTCTCTTTTCAAAACTCGTCGGAAGCGGAGTTAATCCGACTTCCGATTCTAATTTCTTTAAAAACTCAATTTTTCTTAACCACAAATTAACCATCTCTTCATATCTTGTTTAGCAACCATAAGACAATATGTAGAACAAGTTTCAATTCAAAATTATAATGTTATACAATTTTTAGTTCAGTTTTACGGTTAAATCCCATCAAGTTTACCTACGACGTTATTTCTTCATTTTGCTCATAGTACCTTTAGAAGATTGCATGAGATAATGACCTACCTCATCACAATACTCATCTTGACATAGCATAATTGCTTGAGAACGATATTTTTGTGGCTAAGACGAATTTTACATTTAAATACCATAAACTATCAAAACCGTATTCTTCAAATTGTTTTAATTAAATTCCATACGATTATGTCCTTACAACCCATTTTGGGGAATCCGATTTGGTTGGTGCGGGTTATCGCACATCCATCGGGCTAGTAGGGCGAGATGCAGACCTCCTCACGGAGCATACGACCTCGATGAAATTTTTATTACAATTTCTAAGAAAACGTGATTTCTATTAATAAATAAATTCTATTTTTAATAATTATATATATATATATATATATATTATCAAAATATCTATTTTAAATATATAATATATTCCATATTTTCTAATCAAAAGAAAAGAATCACAAAAGTTCATGAAAGTACTATCAAGAATCAATATAAGTCAATTTATATGAAAATACCATATATTATTCAATTTAGGTTTATATCCACTAGAATATTTCATCTTTTAAATTTACATCCATGAAAATCCTAAATATGATAATTAAAATACTTGAGGTGTATTTTGAAAATATATCAAAACTACCTTTCATAAAACCCTCTCAAGTTATATTAAATTACAATAAGGACCCTGGTAAATATTGGTTTAAGCACGACCAGTTCTCTTGAGCCTCAGGGAGCCGGAGAATTTGGGTGCTTGCCTATTTAAGTTAGACAACTAAAACGGGGTTATCAATACGGTAATTGGTTTGGAAAAAGTCACAAATCCTGCCGTCCATGTGCAGCAGTTACCGATAACTCCAAAACTAATTCAAGACTTCAATTCGTTTTAAAGTATCTGACCCAGTCAGAGTCTCGGTCTAATCTGAAATCAATCCATCCTTGAATACAATTCATGTATAATTCCAATTCAATATGAATCCATTTATACCAGAATACAATCTATATCAACATGAATTGATTTAATCGAACCATAGATATACATTTGACATTGTTTACATGATTATCCGTTTATATCCTTTCCGTTTACATGAACCACTGATATCATGGTTTTGGCAAGTCTTACATCTATTAAACAAAACAATACACATCAATACAAAATACATTACGGGGTTTTAAAGGGGTAGACTGGTACGGAATGTGTTAAAAGTGGTACGAGACGGTCACTTTAATACACCTAACCTGAACATCCGTTGCCGTTATCCGGTGGGTTTTGACGGGGCCTTATGATTCATATACCATAGTCCACAGGATAAGCTGGACTCCTCTCGTATACAATGGCATATTCTGTACTAAGGTACAAACAACTGCGTTAACATATCTATCAAGTTTATACCGGTTATAATCTCTTACCTGTCTATTCTCATTCTACATCTCTTTGGGACTTACCGAGCGATTGTTCACTGGCGACATTCCTTTTCTCTTCTTTCTTTGGAATGTTATCAAGGGGATCCGATTCTCTGGAGATCGAGCCCAACACAGACGACTTGGAGCAGTTCTCAGAAAACCCAGAGCTCTAGTCACTTGTATATACTTTACTTTCAATTCATGGCATTGTTTAGGCATTGCTTTCAGTCTTGTATTTACATTTCCAGTTGTATTGTAAAGGATGTTTAATAAATAAAAGTTGATGTTCATTTACATCTCATGTCTTACTTGTGTACTTTACTATATTGCTTATTTACGTTTAGCGTGTTTACTTCGGAGTAAATACGTCGTGTGACCCGTCACGTCTCCTTACCGTACTCTGGGAAGCGGGGCGTGACAGGTTTTTGCAAGCTCGTTCTGCATGGAAACCTAAGCAATATAACACAAGAATTATAAGACTCATCAACTAAACATTCTTTGTATTTCATAATTTTTGAATCTATCCTAACCTTATTTTTCTTTTAAGGTTATGGATTCTCCCAACAACATGAGTACAAACGTCAACAATACACCACCACCTCTTCCACTTACGCCTACCGTTGTAGCTCCGATCAATGAGCAGACGGTACTGCTCGAGGCAATTAAGAGTCTCCTGGAAGGACAGCAACAGCAGACTACCAAACTAATGAACCGTCTAGAAGCGGAAGCACATGGAGTGAAGCAATTCTGGGCACTTCATCCGAAGCAATTTTCTAGGAAAGAGAGCTCCTTGAAAGCTGAACAAAGGGCTCAGTCGATCGAAGACGATCTGGAAGCAACACAAGTGCCAGACATTGCTTGGATAAGGATTGCGAAGCTGCAACTCACGGATAACGTCCGAGTATGGTGGAAGGCGGAAGAAAGTCGTCTTTCCCAGCCGATCGAATGGAAGACTTTTCGCTACATTTTTGACGCGAATTATGGAATTATTTACTTTCTATTATTAAGGGATATAAAAATAAAGGAAGACTTTGCGAATGGAAATTAATAATAACAGTTGTTGATGCTCTTGATTTGCTACGGTGATGAACGGTGGATATCTATTTCTGACAAAAAGTTTCAAAAGACACTTTTCACCATAATCGCAGCATCTTTGGGTGTTAAATTAGTTTGTTTAACTAAATCATAACATTAATTAATACCTTTTACCTCAAAAAGAACATCAACTACCATAATAAATAAATAAAAAGGTTATTTTTACTAAACACTGGGCTTTTCTACTGCTATAGTTAAGGGTACAATAGTAAAAACTTGATTAAAATCAAAGTTATAAAAGGGTGATTTTTTTCTTTGGATGCATGCAAATATTTTGAGAATCGAAATGGTGACCTCCCATCTTGTTTCGAAAAGTTGTAGTGCATGAGTGACGGACCAATTGGATTAGGATTATGGTTGACTGCAACTAAATAACATTAAGTTAGTTTTAGCATAAGACAACCATATATAGTAATTAAAGAGTAATTAGGGAAATTTAGGACTAATAAAAGTTCTGCATAGCATGTATAATACACAACCATGATGCAATAGCTGAAAGAGAGAAGATCTTCACATGCATTGGACTTCATTCAAGTGCCAAGGCCTGGTTCTCATCTAACTATATTTAGGCGCCCTTGGCTCCTTGATACTTTGTGGCCACAAGTTGAAGACCAACCTTTCTATGCACTGTAATACCAGTAGATTCACCCATATCAATATCCTCTTTGGATGTCCCTTTCGGCAGTCCCCAGTTGAAATGATAAACAAGATTCGCGAGCGCAAGTTCAACCACCGCAATACCAGAATGCAGTCCCGGGCAAACCCTCCGTCCGGCTCCAAATGGTATGAACTCATAATCATGCCCCAGAAAATCTATAGAACGATCCATGAATCTTTCTGGATAGAATTCATCGGGCCTTTCCCAGGCATCTGCGTCCCTTGCTATTGCAAACGCGTTGATGAGCAATCTTGATTTCGCGGGGACGTCATAACCGTTGATATTAATGTGTTGCCTGGTTTCCCTATGGACGAGCAGTGGAGCTGGAGGGTGCAGTCTCATTGTCTCTTTCACGACCGATTTCAAGAACCGAAGCCGGTCAAGGTCGGTTTCATCGACCTTTGCTTTGTTTCCTACGAGGCTTCTTACTTCGTCTTGTAGTTTCTTCATGGCTCTCGGTTTTCTCATCAGCTCCGACATTGCCCATTCTACTGCTGCTGAGGATGTGTCTGATCCAGCGACGAATACATTCTGCCAAGGAAATTAAGAATTCATACAGCATGATAATGAAAAAGATGGAGCATCAACTAAAACTCAAATTGTAATTCACCAATGCCAATGTTAACGATAACCTGACCCGAAACCCTAAGTTTTTAATTGGGCTGTCTGGTCCTATTTGTTTAATAAACGGTCGGTATGAGTCATGTATCACAACTCCCTTCGACCCGTTTAACCCGAATACATTATCCCCTAATTCGTTCGTTTTCTCTCTTATTCCTTGTTCTCTGGCATTTTTGGTTCTACTTTTTGTATATATGGAAATTTATTCATAAACGTCAAATTTGTAATAACTAATTTGTATTGTTCATAAATAAAACAAAAATTAACGAATCAACATAGCTCGGGTCGAATGATCTAATTATGGCCCGACCTGAATATTAAATGGATCGGGTATGGGTTTAAAAAAACTAAACCGATTATTAAATGGATGGATGGATCGATCCTGAACCTGATTTTGACTGGGTCAAACGGACCCAGCACGATAAGGAGCGGACCCGGCCTGTCCTTTTTACACTCCTAATTACTAAAGATAGATCAGTGTAATAAATAGGAACAATAAAATTCTTAAAACAAATAGTATGTGCAAACAAAAAATAAGTCAGGGTGTGATCTCTATGTTTTTATTAAATGCATGCGCTAGTCTAGTTGTCCTGTGGAGGCTTGTACGATCACACATATATATGGCATTTTTAATTTTTTGATGTATACTTCCTGTTTCCAGTGCTTGCCGCTTAAGGGTGGAGAGCTATCAATTAATACATTATTTTCCACTCATATGAAATCATATATTCACAGCATTAATCCGTTAACCATACTTTATTTCTTACTTATTTCGAATACATTTAAAGGTTTATGGGTTTAGTTGTAGTAAGTATTTTTATTATCATGTATTTTTTTTATTGATATTTATATCTTTATAAAGTCTTATAAAGTGCAAGTATGTGTTGGTGCAATACTTGCATATAAATTAACCCAGTCCTTCAATTCTTTTCATGTTTTCATTTTCTCTCCCGCTAAGACTTCGATTAACTATGGTTTTGGGGACTTCAACCAGAATTTTTCGAGCCCGGTATTCGGACTTCAACTTGGATCCTTTGACATGCACTAATAGGGTTTTTGGCTTGGAGACTTCGGCTTTGAACTTGATGGAGTTTCAATTTTGGGTTCGAACTAAGGGTTGGGGGCAAATAGGATTTTTAGTTTTTATTTTTATTTTAAAGCTAAGATTCTTGGGCAGCTTTGAATTTGAATTTTGAGCGGCTTCGGCTTCAAATGTTCAATTTAACTTCAAACGGTATCGGTTTTAACTTCAAAACTCGACTCAAGAAGGGCTCAAGTATTTAAAGCAGTTAAAACCCACATTCGAACCATTGTTTAACTTACAAAAAATAACAAAATTAATTCAAAATAAAATTTATTGATTTCTAAATGACCAGACACTCCGGCAGCTGCGCTTTTTCCTACCATTTTTAACATTAGTCCGTCCTCTTCAAATTATTTTTAGAGAAGGATGGAAAAAATAACAAAAAGGGTAATTTACACTAAACTACCCTTAACTTTTTGTACTTCTCAGAGTATATTTGATCCGAAATTTGTTCTTTTAAAATTAAAGATTGATATGATTTTGAAAAATGAAGTAAAATGGAAAAACTAAGTTTACGTAATTTAGCCAAACAAAATAAAAGTAAAAATGAAGTGAAGAACACTACTACCATAAGAACTCCCTTGATATGATCATCAGTTAAAAATCCATCTCTTTTCTTCATATCAAGCAAAACATGCACAAAATCTCCATCCTCATCCTCGTTCCTCTTCCTCATATCCAAGTGCTCATCAATAACCTTCTGGTAGAACTCATCGAGCTCTCGGAAATTCTTCTCCAACCTCTCTCCCGTCCTCGTCAACGCGTCGAGAAACCCCAACATCGGTATATAATCAGCGAAAAAGAACGCATTAAACAGCGCCTGCGTCTCGCTAAGAATCCGAGACAGGCCGCTTCCTCCGGTATCATATCTCTTTCCAAGCGCGGCCCTGCACGTAATATCATAAGCGAGCTCGAGAAGCATCTCACTTATACTAATCTCTGTATTCTCAGAACAAGAAGATGATATGCAACCAATCATTCTGTCGACCTCCTCTTCTCTTATGGCACGAAAAGACGCGACCTTTTTGCTGCTGAAAAGATGGACGATGCAAATCTTGCGGAGCTCTCTCCACTGCTCGTCGTAGGGGGACAACGCGACGTCGCAAAAGTTGTAGCTGAGTTTTTTTAAAGGAGTGAGCAGGGGTCTGCTGCAGCAGCTGAGGTCATGTGTTTTCAAGAATTCTTTGGCCGTGGAGGCCGACGAGGCGATGATGGCTGGGACCGTGCCGAGTCTGAGGAACATGATAGGGCCGTGTTTTTGGGACAGTTTGTGAAGGGCGCGATGCGGGGCGGATGTGAATTGGTGGAGGTTTCCGATGACGGGGAGGTGGGTTGGGCCCGGGGGGAGATTAATGTGTTTGTTGCTTCTTGTTGAGGAGAGGAGGAGGAGGAGAGAGATGAGAAAGAGTAGGGAGATGATGATAATAGAGAGATCCATGATTGATGATTTAGCTTGTGTTGTTTGAGAGATGCTCGTTTGGCTTATATAGCAAAGGCTATAAAAGTATCACGGGATATATCTTGCATCCGTGGTCCTGGAGGGTAACGGGATATATACTGTTGAGTTATATGGATGATTACATTATTTGATTTCAAATACTTGTAAGATAGTTAATTTAACAACATGGACCCATAGGATACACGTGATATGATCGCCTCATGATATCTTGCTTGTTACATCACATATTACTGATGTTACTTCTTTATACTCATGAAATCTTGCACATGACAAACTATATCGTATATTGCTTATACTATTATTATGATATCTATGACGCAGTGACGTCTGGATTTTGCATGGCCCAGATCTTTGATCTTAGCATATGAGGATCATGAGTACTTTAACAGGATTGCCGATTAGTGAGGAGCATGATCTAGTTTTTATTAATTGTTTAGGTATTCTTTATTTCCGTTTTCCTTTATTTCTTCCGCTATTGTTTACCGTTATCGTTTCTTATGGCTAAGTACTTCTGCCTAAAGGCCTGTTTGGTTGCAGTATTTTGAAATTTGGATTTCCAAACGATTGCAGTTAAAAAATTCTGGATTAGCTAATTTTATGTTTTGTTGGTATTGAATTACTAGTGTTGGATTCGTAGATCCTTGTAATCCTTATTTGGTTGGAAAAAAATAAATGAGATTTGGATTTTAGGATTATAGAGAGAAATAGAGAGAGGGGGATTTTTTTAATAACATAAAGTACGTAGGACTCATGTGAACAGTGTCAAATCCATATAAATCCATAGTTTTTTTTAGAATTCAAGAATCCAAAAAAATGATAGACCCCTCACAAAAAACAAAGAAATCCAAAACCACCAAAATCCTACAACCAAACAAATAATTCAAGAATCCAAACTCTTTTTGGATTCAAGAATCCAAACAGTGCCAAATCCTATTATAATCCTGCATCGAAACAGCCCCTAAAGCTGCTCCCCAAAACTTAGCTAATTAATAAAACACCTCCCGAAATATATGGTAATTACTAAAACACCCTCAAAAAATAAAAAATTCACTTAAAGCATCCCGACGGTCTAAAAAGAGCATTTTTAAGAATATTCATTTAACTCCTTTATAGCATATAAAGTTAATGGTTCTTTTACAATTATCCTTTAATTAATTTTACATTAAACTTTGTTTATTTTATAATTAAGATAATTTTAAGATCAAAATTAAGAATGATTCTCCTTCTTCCTCATCACTTTCTCTCCTCCTCCTTCTTCTTCTTCTTCTCTTTTCTACATTTGATTAAACATGAAAAATTGATAAAGATAACAATAATTGAGTATGATGAGGAAGATGGTGATTTGAACAAATGAGGGCTGATGTTTGATTTGGTCGGAGGGTGGGAGCGAAAAGGGATAGGTTAGGGTTTAGTTAACTAAGAATTTAATTATTAATTCTTTTGTTATGGGTTAAAAAATAAAGAAGCAAATTTAATGGATGAAAACCGTGCTAAAGCCGGTTTTAGTGATTGTGTAAAGTTTCCCAGATTTAGTAATTACCAAATTTCGGGGATGTTTTAATAATAAGCTAAGCTTTGGGGCATTTTAGTAAAACCCCCCTATATTAAACTTTTGATCTAATACTTTAGGCCAACTTCGATGAAATAACAAAAAGAGGTATAAGAAATAACGAAAGGATGTATAAAAGTAAACAGCTTAACATAAGATATGAAATTGAAAGAACAACGTAGTTATTTGCAACTTCCTAGTTCAACTTAATTATATTGGTAAACAACCACTACTACAAATAAGGTCTGCCCCAATGGTTAGAACCGTAAGGCAAAGCACCGCCTAGAACCATAGAGGCAAAAATTGCATCCATAGGTTAAAAACGCCATATGGGCAAGTTTCTACCCCTTCGGAAGAAACTTTGCCCCTACGGATGTCACCGTAAGTGCAACTTGTAAGTCCATGCTACCTCTCCCGGTACTTTCGGGCATGCGGAATTTGGTAAAAAATGATTTTCTTAGAGGTGGTAACATGGACTTAAAACCCGGATCTTTGTTAAACATCTAACTAACAACCTAACTACGAGTTGCTAACTACTCGGTTAGGGGGTTATACCTTTCTTTTTCTCGAACTCCTTCGTCTTCAAGCTTCGATGGTCGTCCGAATCGGCTTCTCCCCGTCGTCTTCTTGCGCCGAAGATAGATCCACCTGAAAGCTTCAACCTTTGGCTCCTTCTTCGAACTTTGAAGAAACTAGTTCACTCGGTTTGTTAAACCTTGTGAACTAGAGTGAGTAGAGAAGAGTTTGTATGGGATTTTATCTATGGTTCTTGGTTCTCAACTCATGAGACAAGTGAACCATAGAGTCAACAGAGGGAGCAAGAGGAAGAGGGTGAGAGCAAGAGCAAGAGAGCTCAAAAACAAAGAGAGAGAAAGGTCAAGCAAGAATGAGCCTCTCTTTTGTCTTTCAGCCTCTCATAATCCATAACCATCATAACTCATCATACCAATCAAGTG
Source organism: Agapanthus africanus (assembly GCA_030015575.1). NCBI lineage: Eukaryota > Viridiplantae > Streptophyta > Magnoliopsida > Asparagales > Amaryllidaceae > Agapanthus > Agapanthus africanus. Next base: position 102,809,873 of record CM057348.1, on the reverse strand, counting down.
TTATGTGATGGTTGAAGCAACCATAGCCATATCATTTCATGCACTCATTTTGCACAAAGGAGCAAGCAAGCAAAAGTCTTTGCCATGAAATGATAGCTATGGTTATCATGATGGTCAACTAGTCAAGCCTAGTTAACCGGTCAACAAAGTCAACAAGTCAACAAAAGTCAACAAGTCAACAAAGTCAATCTCTCAACAACCATGTCACCATAAACTTAATTAATATAATTGTTAACCACATATCATATTCTCATTAGGGTTGAGCAAAAAGTCAATAGTCAACTGTCAACGGTCAACAACCCTAATGAGAATTCTCTGCCTCTGTCTCTCCGTCAACTGTGCATACACACCCGCATCCGCGTTCCGAGGAACACGAATGCATACTGGATAAATCCAATCCCAATAAGTACACTAGGATCTGGCTTAAACCAAAGCCCGCTAGTGTAAACTGTCCGGACACTGTACGTGCATAAGTGCACGGATGTGACCGAACCCTGTCGCAAAACCATGCGACCTGCCGCAAAACCATGCGACCTCTACTCTTTTGCCTAAAGGCGAAAAGCTTTCTGTGTGGGACTCTAAAGACTCGACACTACGCTGGCAGTGGGTTTAACCACAGACCGCAAGCGGCACTAGCTGTGTGTAACGGTCCCCAGGTAGTGCCGACAAGAAGACTGACGAGGCGAAACCCATCTGAACTCCTACTGAGCCTGAATGTGACATTCTCCGTACAGTCCGATCTGTTCGTCTGATACATCGCATGGCGGGCCTAGGGGGCGGTAAACGTCAGTCCCCTAATAGCGGTACAAGTCGTGTCGGAGCGAAGCCCAAAACACCCTGAGATAACACTGGAAGCCTACCAGTATATCTCGTTTGCCCTGGCCAGGGACTACTCGTGTAATGGCTCTCCTAGACACAGCGCGATGTCAACCCCCAATACCGGGAGAGACGAATCCTGTCTAACCGTCACTGCCTCCAAGTGCTTCGGGACTGCACCCAACTACTACCTGTTTGCACGACTACTTTGAGCCGTGGTAGGGTAGTAACCAAAGTACAGTGGGAACACACTCGAGGCGAAGTGACAGTGTCAAGTCAGCGGACTAAGCTGTACTCATGTCACCTGGAAACTGATAACCGACGATAGGCATAATACCAACTAGTCAGTTCCCGACGAGTCCTGTCCAGTGTACTCGTAACCTAACGAGCTCCCGCTTACTATCTCAAGTACGACGTACTGACGGCTGTGGGACAGACCGTCTCCCACACTGGGATGAGAAGCGCATGCGCTAGTCTACTCCGGAGTATCGATACCCTGTCTCGATAGTCCTGCGACCAGGGACCTGCATAAGGATGTGCTTATAGATTACCCAGCCCCACTAGTGTGACTGCCATCACATCGCTGGTAATCAAGCAAAGATCCTAAGGGCTCCACTAATGTGTATAGGCGATATACTAAAATAAACACATGTACACATTGAAGCAGAAACAAACCAAGTAGTATACTACTATTTTGAGCAAGATTGTATATACAAGGTGAATATCCCAAGCTTCCATTAAGTAATATACAAACTAGTATGATACAGTAATGGCCTCTAGGGCATATACACTAACAATCTCCCACTTGCACTAAGGCCATGTACTGGCGTATCGAAGACCTATCATCTCAATCAGCCGCTCGAACTGAGTCTGGGGCATGGCCTTGGTGAATGGATCTGCAGTGTTATCTTCTGAAGCGACTCTCCGAACCTTGATCTCCTGGCGATCCACGATCTCCCTGATCAGGTGATGCCGCCTCAAGATGTGTCTGGATCTCTGATGGGACCTGGGTTCCTTCGCTAAAGCTATAACCCCGTTGTTGTCGCAATACAGAGGTATTGGATCAACAATGGACAGAACCACCTGAAGTTCTTTCAAGAACTTCCTCATCCAGACAGCTTCTTTTACGGCATCAGATGCAGCGATGTATTCCGCTTCCATCGTCGAGTCTGCAACGGTTTCCTGTTTGGAACTCTTCCAACACACCGCCCCTCCATTGAGGGTAAAGACAAAACCCGACATGGACTTGGAATCATCCTTGTCACTCTGGAAGCTGGAGTCAGCAAAGGCCTCGATCTGGAGGTCTTTTCCGCCATACACCAAGAACATCTCCTTAGTCCTTCTCAGGTACTTGAGAATGTTCTTTACCGCTATCCAGTGTTTCTTCCCAGGGTTTGACTGATACCGGCTTACCACACTCAGTGCATAAGCTACATCCGGTCTGGTACACAACATCGCATACATTATAGAGCCTACCGCAGAAGCGTAGGGTATAATAGACATGCGATCCCTCTCCAAATCAGTCTTGGGAGACATCTCTTTAGAGAGGGTGATCCCGTGACAAGCCGGTAGGTTACCGCGCTTGGAATCTTCCATACTGAATCTCTTCAGTACAGTGTCGATGTACCTGGACTGTGAAAGTCCTAATATTCTCTTGGATCTATCACGATGGATCCGGATCCCCAGGATGTATGAGGCATCACCCAGGTCTTTCATGGAGAACCTGTGTGACAAGAACCCCTTGACAGATTGTAGCATAGGAATGCCATTTCCTATTAAGAGAATGTCATCCACGTATAAAACGAGGAATACTACAGTTCTCGCTACAAATCTACTATAGATGCATGGTTCATCTGGATTTTTGATAAAGCCAAATTCCTTGACTGTCTCATCAAAACAGATGTTCCAACTCCGCGATGCCTGCTTTAGTCCGTAGATGGACTTAAGCAACTTGCACACCTTTCCGCTGCTCCCACTCTGAATGAAACCCTCTGGCTGGTCCATATAGACACACTCCTCTAAATTTCCATTTAGAAAAGCTGTCTTTACGTCCATCTGCCAAATCTCATAATCGTGGAAGGCAGCAATGGCAAGAAGGATCCGAATGGATTTCAGCATAGCCACTAGAGAAAAGGTTTCGTCATAGTCCAAACCAGGTCTTTGACGAAAACCCTTTGCTACAAGTCTAGCTTTATAGGTCTCAACCTGTCCATCTACACCAATCTTCCTTTTGAAGATCCACTTGCATCCTACGGGTTTTACCCCATCTGGAGCAATGTCCAACGTCCATACTTTGTTGGTGTACATGGACTCCATTTCGGTCCGCATTGCATCCAGCCATTTCACCGAGTCAACGCTCTGAACGGCCTGCTGGAAGCTAGTAGGCTCATCATAATCTATGATGCAATCCTCTCTATCCCCGTCTATGAGAAAACCGTAGTATCTCTCGGGCGGATGAGACTGCCTACTACTTCTGCGGAGCGGCGTAGGAATGTCCTGTTCTTTTGAACCCTCTGGTTCCACTAAACTTTCAGTAATAGTCCGTGGTTCTGGAATTTCTTCCAGTTCTACTGTGCTCCCATTTATCTGGTTTTCCAAAAACTCAGTTTCCAAGAAGTAGGCATGACAAGAAACAAGAACTTTTTGTTCCTCTTCACAGTAGAAGAAATATCCCTTGGAGTTCTTTGGATATCCCACAAACTTGCACTGTACTGAGCGTGCCTCGAGCTTGTCCGCATGCTGCTTTTTGACAAAAGCTGGACATCCCCATGTCTTAATGTGCTTAAGATAGGGTCTCTTCCCACACCACATCTCATATGGTGTAGTAGGCACAGTCTTAGTAGGAACTCGGTTCAAAAGGTATGCAGCTGATTCTAGCGCATACCCCCAGAATGATCGCGGTAACTCAGTGTTACTCATCATGGACCGTACCATATCCAATAGGGTTCGGTTCCGTCTCTCCGATACACCGTTATGTTGCGGAGTGTATGGAGGAGTAAGCTGAGAGAGAACTCCGTTCTCTTTTAAATAGTCCAGGAACTCGGCACTCAAGTATTCACCACCTCGATCCGATCTTAGAATCTTGATACTTTTGCCGGTTTGTTTCTCTACTTCATTCTTATATTCCTGGAACTTTCCAAAGGCTTCGGATTTATGTTTCATTAAGAAGACATAACCGTACCTTGAATAGTCATCCGTAAAAGTAATGAAGTAAGAATAACCGCTTCGCGCATGTGTAGACATTGGACCGCACACGTCACTGTGTACGAGTCCCAAGAGCTCGCTCGCTCTTACTCCGTGTCCAGTAAACGGAGTATTTGTCATCTTTCCTTTGAGACAGGATTGACAAGTGGCATACGATTGATATTCGAACGGATTCAAATATCCTTCTGTATGTAACTTAGTCAACCTTCTCTCATTGATGTGACCCAGTCTACAATGCCATAAGAAAGTCTGATTTATTTCCGGAGACTTTCTTTTGTGTGTATTCTGGACATTGAAAATCTGTGGTTGGTTTAATACGTATATACCATTACTCAATGTACCTGACCCAATCAGAACTTGATTAAGGTGAATGTTTACAATATTGCTTACAAACGCAAATTCATAACCTTCTTTAGAAACTAAAGATACAGAAATGATATTACAAGTTGCGTTGGGTACAAAAAAGCAATTACGCAAAACCAAAACATGTCCATCTGACATTCCCAGGTGATAGTCCCCCACGGCTTTAGCATCCATGCTAGCTCCGTTCGCAACTCTGAGGGTCATGTCACCTGCCTTCAAAACCCTACGGTTTCTCAACGCCTGCAAAGAATTACAGATATGAGATCCTGATCCGGTATCCAATACCCAGGAAGTAGAGTTTATTGAAAGACAGTTTCCAATAACATACACATCTGAAGCTGAAGCTGCAACCTGCTTCAATTCCTGTGTTCTGGCCTTCCAGGCCCTGCAATCATTCTTCCAGTGTCCTTTCTTATGACAATATAAGCATTCTTCCTTATCCACAAGCTTCCCCGCTTTCTTTGTTGCTTTAGCTTTTCCCTTCGTATCCACTTTACTAACACCGCCTCTTGGTTTGGCGGGGGCTTTCTTCTTCTTTCTCTTGGCTTTCGCCTTGGGCCTAGAAGAAGATGATCCTCCTACAAACAAAGTGGATGTTTCCCTACCTTTCTGTAGGGTGCCCTCTGCGCTCCTCAGCATGTTGAGGAGTTCTGAAAGTTCAACTTCTTTTTCTTGCAAGTTGAAGTTCAGTATAAACTGGGCGTAAGTGGAAGGAAGGGACTGGAGAACTAAGTCTGTATAGAGCTCACTCTCCAATGTGGTCCCTAGGTCCGCGAGCTCCTCAATGTAGCCGATCATCTTAAGCACGTGCTCTGCTACTGACGATCCGACGGCCATCCTTGCCGAAAATAACTTTTTCGACGCTTCGTATCTTGCGATACGAGACTGCTCTCCATACAGTTCTTTTGTATGAAGAAATATGGATTCCAGGTCCATATTCTCGTGCCTCCTCTGATGTTCATTGTCCATAGAGGCAAGCACGAGGCATTTGGCCTTCGCGCTATCAATCTCCCAAGTCTTACGGATTTCCTTATCCGCGATGCTGGAAGTGGGACCAGGGACAGGGGGAGCTTTGGTGGTAAGAAGATACCCCAGCTTGTCGTAAGTGATTGCCATTTTGACATTCCTGAGCCAATCTTTGTAGTTTGGCCCTGTCTGTATGTTTTTATCTAGAAGTAACTTAAGTCCAGTCATGTCGATTGGTCGATGCAATTAGGAGAGAGAAGAAGAAACACTCAGCATGATGCTCTTGCAAGTTTAGAGTGGTTTTTAGTTTGTCTAAACAGGATGGCTCCCACTGTTTCTCGAATCCCTCCTCAAACCATAAAGGAAGAATTAGTCGGGATCAATCCCACCGCACAATACTTGCTTAACCGTTCAGCCAGGCCAGTGTCGGTACTTCGAGAGAGGTTTTCCAACGCTTTCGCGAAGTTCCTTAATTCAAGAACCTCTTTTCCCTGGGGGCGTATCCCCGCTAACACCTTTCTAGGCACCTACTAGGTTTATAGCATTGATCGTTTAGTGAGAAATTTCCCGAGGAGTAGCATATACTCACAGTAGGATCGGAATCCAAATATCATCGCGTGACGAAACTGAAGGAATCCTACCAGAATCATCACACTCCAAATGGTATGCAATGCTAGCAAGTTTCAGTACTTATGAAACTCCCGATGTGGATTTTTGCCCCATGCTCTTACGACCTTGACTTTGGCCAACAAATCATAAGTCACATGTCAAGTTCTACCCGTCGTTCTCCAAGTTAATTTGAATCCACCCGCACCTACCCTTGACTTTGGCCAACAAGGCAGTACGACTGTTCCAAACCAACGCATCTATCTATGCTGCACATGAATACCCAATAGGTACCAATCACTATGCCTTGACTTTGGCCAACAAACACAGCTTGAATACTATTGACTATTCATGTGAAACGACGGAGGGCTACGAATGGTTTTGGCGAAACCGTGAACGTAGTGAACTTGATATAGTCGATGGAACGAGATAGCTTTTAAAAGGAGTGGCTCAAGCTCCGCATTTAAAAGTTAGTTTTGAAAAGAACCGAGTGGTTTTTCGAAAGTGTTCCAACGACTTTAGCTTGGTTTATTATCTTGCATTAGTTCTTTTAATGCGTGATATTCTTGCATTAGTTCTTTTAATGCGTCCCATCATTTAATCCTACCATTGCAGAAAACAACCAAAATATGACGTACGCTTATGCCATTTGCATTCGCCACTGGGCCCCGTCATTACCCGTTAGGTTACTTAACTAACGACAGAGCGGGGGCTGGGCTAGCGCGGCTGTAAAACATAAGCAACGCCTAAATAATATCATATATAAATATATTGCAATGATAGCCATTTCAGATCACAGATGAATACATTGGATATACTAGGAATCTGTAATTCGTACGAGCCTGTAACGAAAAGCAGATTACACGGTCGCGGTGAATAGCCAAAACCCCACCCCAAGACCCCTACGGGTGCGGCAAACTACCCGCCAAGTACCCGAAGCGAAGCAACCTCCCTCAACTCCGTGAGTAGGCCACTCGGCACTTCGGCATACCCGGTAGTTTGTGCACCCCCTCCATGGGTCTATCCTAGGAGCAAAAACAGTAAAAAGAAATTATACAATGACGGCTACAACCCCGACCCGGTTGTGCGGCCATACAAATAATATTACATCAACTTACAAATTTACATGAATTGAAAGAAAAGAAAAACTCTCGTCTCACAACCCCCGGCTATTCACCCGCGACAATCCAACACATTCATATACACATTCCAGCAACATTACAGATCACAGATTTGTATAACCCGCACTAATTGACATATAGCGATTAACAGACGTTCAATACAAATATCACATTACAGAAAAACCCGTCAGCTAAAGTCTTTTAGAAGTTCGATCAAAAATACGGATTTTTAGGACCCCAAAAATAAAATTTTCGTTCTGGAAAATCTGTGCTGAAAACACATATTCCAAAAATCCCAAAACAACCCCAGAAATACACTGCACCAACTTTGGACCCCGACCGAGTCAACTCGGCCGCGGAAGCGCGGCGGGAGCGTGCTCCCGCCGCGTTTCCGCGGCGCTTTGAATCGTTCGTGGGACCAAATTTGGTGGTTATTCAAACAAAAGCCTGAGCCGATTTTAGAGTTGAAAATTATCAACTTTTGAACAGAATAAAAATCGGCAGAAACTTGACAGTTTTGGGTTCGTTTTGCGACTTTTCTTTGATCGATCTTTTAGCTACTTGGCTAACATGTTAGATAGAGTTAAACTAGGCTCTGATACCACTGTAAGTCCATGCTATCTCTCCCGGTACTTTCGGGCATGCGGAATTTGGTAAAAAACGATTTTCTTAGAGGTGGTAACATGGACTTAAAACTCGGATCTTTGTTAAATATCTAACTAACAACCTAACTACGAGTTGCTAACTACTCGGTTAGAGGGTTATACCTTTCTTTTTCTCAAACTCCTTCGTCTTCAAGCTTCGATGGTCATCCGAATCGGCTTCTCCCCGTCGTCTCCTTGCGCCGAAGATAGATCCACCTGAAAGCTTCAACCTTTGGCTCCTTCTTCGAACTTTGAAGAAACTAGTTCACTCGGTTTGCTAAACCTTGTGAACTAGAGTGAGTAGAGAAGAGTTTGTATGGAATTTTATCTATGGTTCTTGGTTCTCAACTCATGGGACAAGTGAACCATAGAGTCAAGAGAGGGAGCAAGAGGAATAGGGTGAGAGCAAGAGCAAGAGAGCTCAAAAACAAAGAGAGAGAAAGGTCAAGCAAGAATGAGCCTCTCTTTTGTCTTTCAGCCTCTCATAATCCATAACCATCATAACTCATCATACCAATCAAGTGTTATGTGATGGTTGAAGCAACCATAGCCATATCATTTCATGCACTCATTTTGCACAAAGGAGCAAGCAAGCAAAAGTCTTTGCCATGAAATGATAGCTATGGTTATCATGATGGTCAACTAGTCAAGCCTAGTCAACCGGTCAACAAAGTCAACAAGTCAACAAAAGTCAACAAGTCAACAAAGTCAATCCCTCAACAACCATGTCACCATAATACTTAATTAATATAATTGTTAACCACATATCATATTCTCATTAGGGTTGAGCAAAAAGTCAATAGTCAACTGTCAACGGTCAACAACCCTAATGAGAATCCTCTGCCTCTGTCTCTCCGTCAACTGTGCATACACACCCGCATCCGCGTTCCGAGGAACACAAATGCATACTGGATAAATCCAATCCTAATAAGTACACTAGGATCTGGCTTAAACCAAAGCCCGCTAGTGTAAACTGTTCGGACACTGTACGTGCATAAGTGCACGGATGTGACCGAACCCTGTCGCAAAACCATGCGACCTGCCGCAAAACCATGCGACCTCTACTCTTTTGCCTAAAGGCGAAAAACTTTCTGTGTGGGACTCTAAAGACTCGACACTACGCTGGCAGTGGGTTTAACCACAGACCGCAAGCGGCACTAGCTGTGCGTAACGGTCCCCAGGTAGTGCCGACAAGAAGACTGACGAGGCGAAACCCATCTGAACTCCTACTGAGCCTGAATGTGACATTCTCCGTACAGTCCGGTCTGTTCGTCTGATACATCGCATGGCGGGCCTAGGGGGCGGTAAACGTCAGTCCCCTAATAGCGGTACAAGTCGTGTCGGAGCGAAGCCCAAAACACCCTGAGATAACACTGGAAGCCTACCAGTATATCTCGTTTGCCCTGGTCAGGGACTACTCGTGTAATGGCTCTCCTAGACACAGCGCGATGTCAACCCCCAATACCGGGAGAGACGAATCCTGTCTAACCGTCACTGCCTCCAAGTGCTTCGGGACTGCACCCAACTACTACCTGTTTGCACGACTCTTTTGAGCCGTGGTAGGGTAGTAACCAAAGTACAGTGGGAACACACTCGAGGCGAAGTGACAGTGTCAAGTCAGCGGACTAAGCTGTACTCATGTCACCTGGGAACTGATAACCGACGATAGGCATAATACCAACTAGTCAGTTCCCGACGAGTCCTGTCCAGTGTACTCGTAACCTAACGAGCACCCGCTTACTATCTCAAGTACGACGTACTGACGGCTGTGGGACAGACCGTCTCCCACACTGGGATGAGAAGCGCATGCGCTAGTCTACTCCGGAGTATCGATGCCCTGTCTCGATAGTCCTGCGACCAGGGACCTGCATAAGGATGTGCTTATAGATTACTCAGCCCCACTAGTGTGACTGCCATCACATCGCTGGTAATCAAGCAAAGATCCTAAGGGCTCCACTAATGTGTATAGGCGATATACTAAAATAAACACATGTACACATTGAAGCAGAAACAAACCAAGTAGCATACTACTATTTTGAGCAAGATTGTATATACAAGGTGAATATCCCAAGCTTCCATTAAGTAATATACAAACTAGTATGATACAGTAATGGTCTCTAGGGCATATACACTAACACAACTGTCTCTACGGTTTCCAACGCGGGACGGTTATTTTTTATTAATTTTTTTTAAAATTCAAATATAATAATATCTTGTCCCTACCATTTCCACCGTATGGGCAAATATATGGCCCTACGGTGTGACCCGCAAGGGAAAAAGGAATTTTTTTTTAAATAGAAAAAACTGATAATATATATGCTCCTTCCGTTGGAACCGTAGGGACAAATAGACATTTTTAAATTTTTTTTAAAAATGTTGTCTTTTTTTTTATCCGCTATGTACACAATAATATATCATACACTATATCATATACCCAAATACAAAAATATATATCAATAAAATCTCTCGCATAATATATAACGAAATAAACAGACACAATACAAAATTACTCTAAATCATGATCATAGTCATCATATACAACCGATATCCAAAATATACACATGTCGCAAACTGATAATATCTTGTCATCCTACAAAAATATTAAAAAAATCACGGCTGGCTCGATATGGGTGCTCGATCTTCAAGTATCTGACGCATCTGGTGAAGCCGGTCCGCGCTGTAGCCCATGCACCACAAATGCTCTAGAATTAATATTATTATTTAAATTTAAAATCATGAACAAAATACAATCATGAAGATGTTAATTTATAAAGTTTATTTATAGCATGTTAATATGAAAAAAGTTGAGCACATGGTAAGTTAAAAACGTGGCAGAAGCTCGAGCACATACTTGTGTAGTAAGCTAAAACTCTAAAACTCATGCACTTGTTGGACCGGTAAAATTGGATATTTTATAAATGCATGATAATAGGTGCATCATTCATTTGGACCACCGTTACTGGAAAGAATGTGATGGAATTTCGCATCATAAGTAAGATGTTGACCCCAAATTACAACTTATATCAATTAATTCAATTCTCTTTGAACCCAGCTGTTCCGGCCAAAATTTTGGATCAAAATTTGTTGTTCCTTTTTATAGAGGACAACCCCTACGTGCAAAGCATGTAAGCACTCACATGCTGTACGGGCTTCAGACAGGAATAAATCTTATGATAGCACCCACGTGTTAAATAAGTGAGCACCCACGTGTTAAACATGTGAGTTTCCTTACCACATTCTTATGGCAGCGCTCACATGCAAACGTCGTTGCCATATATGTATATGGCAGCGCTCACGTGATATTCACATGAGCACCCCCAATTTAAAACGCTCTTATATGCTTGATAGAAATAAATTTATGTGATAGAATTAAATTCTATTTCGGAAATATTTTCACTGGTCTTTCTAATATGAAAAGGTCTTTCTCTAACAGAGAATCTTGAATTTAAAATCCAATGGAGATAAAATCTTCAATTAAACCATCTGATAGAATTAAATTTTATGTGGGAAATATTTCCCTAATCTTTCTAAAATAAAAAAATCTTCTCTGTTAAACAAAATCGTAACGACTCTATTTTAATGTACAGAAAATATTTAAAATTAATGTACAAATGGAGTATTTGTAAATCCTGACCACAAATTATAAATTTGATTTGTTTTTAAACAGTAAGAAAGCACATGTAGTTCATTAGTCAAACCTTGCATTGCTGTGACGTAACTCCTGTTTTCGAATCCCCCTTGCGACATGTTATTATTGCTGATTTTTTTTAAACTTTCCGTTCATGTCTAGCCTTTACCAAAACAATTGTTAATCTAATCTCTAATCGTGGTCGTGACTATCAATGAATTGATCGCGCGCCCGATTAGGATGTTAACTATTATTTTGATAAAGATTATAAACTTTATAGGACGTAAAAAGAGTTTAAGGATCTTAATTTGGACTTAGAATTGAAAAATTATGGATTAGCTAATTTTGTGATTGATTGGTATTGAATTACTAGTGTTGGATTCATAAAACCGTGTAATCCTTGTTTGGTTTGGAAAAAATAAGTGAGATTTGGATTTGAGGATTATAGAAAGAGATAGATTTTTTTAATAACATAAAGTACGTGGAATCCATGTGAACAGTGCCAAATCCATATAAATCCATAATTTATTTTAGGATTCAAGAATCCAAAAAAATAATGAGCCCCTCACAAAATACAAGAAAATCCAAAACCACCAAAAATCCTACAACCAAATTCAAGAATCCAAACAGTGTCAAATCCTATTATAATCCTGCAACCAAATAGCCCCTAAAGTTGCTCTCCAAAACTTAGCTAATTATTAAAACACCTCCCCAAATATATGGTAATTACTAAAACACCCTCAAAAATTAAAAAAATTCACTTAAAGCATCCCGATGGCCTAAAAAGAGCATTTTTAAGAATATCCATTTAACTCCTTATAGCATATAAAGTTAATGGTTCATTTACAATTATCTTTTAATTAATTTTACATTAAACTTTGTTTATTTTATAATTAAGATAATTTTAAAATCAAAATTAAGAATGATTCTCCTTCTTCCTCATCACTTTCGCTTCTTCTTCTTCTACTTCTTCTCTTTTCTAGATTTGGTTAAACATGAAAAATTGATAAAGATAACGATAATTGAGTATGATGAGGAAGATGGTGATTTGAACAAATGAGGGCTGATGTTTGATTTGGTCGGAGGGTAGGAGCGAAAAGGGATAGGTTAGGATTTAGTTAACTAAAAATTTAATTATTAATTCTTTTGTTATGGGTTAAAAAATAAAGAAGCAAATTTAATGGATGAAAACCGTGCTAAAACCGGTTTTACTGATTGTGTAAAGTTTCCAGCTTTAGCGACTGTTTAAAGTTTTAGAAGATGTTTTAGTAATTAGCAAGTTTCGGGGGATGTTTTAATAATAAGCTAAGCTTTGGGGCATTTTAGTAAAACCCCCCTATATTAAACTTCTGATCTAATACTTTAGGCCAACTTTGATGAAATAACAAAAAGATGTATAAGAAATAACGAAAGGATGTATAAAAGTAAACAGCTTAACATAAGATATGAAATTGAAAGAACGACGTAGTTATTTGCAACTTCCTAGTTCAACTTATATTGGTAAACAACCACTACTACAAATAAGGCCTGTCCCAGTGGTTAGAACCGTAGGGCAAAGCACCGCCTAGAACCATAGAGAAAAAAATTGCATCCGTAGGTTAAAACGCCGTAAGGGCAAGTTTCTGCCCCTACGGAAGAAACTTTGCCCCTACGGATATCACCGTAAGTGCAACTGTCTCTACGGTTTCCAACACAGGGACGGTTATTTTTTATTAATTTTTTTTTAAAATTTAAAAATAATAATATTTTGTCCCTATCATTTCCCCCGTGTGGGCAAATATATGGCCCTACGGTGTGACCCGTAAGGGCAAGAGGAATTTTTTTTAAAACAGAAAAAACCGATAGTATATATGCTCCTTCCGTTGGAACCGTAGGGGAAAATAGACATTTTTAATTTTTTTAAAAAAAATGTTGTCTCTTTTTTTTATCCGCTATGTACGCAATAATATATCATACACTATATCATATACCAAAACAAAAAAATATAAATCAATAAAATCTCACGCATAATATATAACGAAATAAACAGACACAATACAAAATCACTCTAAATCATGATCATAGTCATCATATACAACAGATATCCAAAATATACACATGTCGCAAACTGATAATATCTTGTCATCCAACAAAAATATTAAAAAAATCACTGCCGGCTCGATATGGGTGCTCGATCTTCAAGTATCTGACGCATCTGGTGAAGCCGGTCCGCGCTGTAGCCCATGCACCTCAAATGCTCTAGAATTATTATTATTATTTAAATTTAAAATCATGAACAAGATACAATCATGAAGATGTTAATTTATAAAGTTTATTTAAATAAGATGCTTGTGTATCAATAGCATGTTAAATTCTCTTAAATTGCGCCCCCAACACATAAAATCCTTACAAAATTATTTAAACTTTAGATGATAAGTTTCTTACTCTTAAGAAGCGGTGCAAATTTCTAAAACTAATTTATTTCCCCCTTAATCACAGCACCGAAAATATAATATGAAAAAAGCTGAGCACATGGTAAGTTAAAAACGTGGCAGAAGCTCGAGCACATACTTGTGTAGTAAGCTAAAAGTCTAAAACTCATGCACTTGTTGGACCGGTAAAATTGGATATTTTATAAATGCATGATAATAGGTGCATCATTCATTTGGACCACCGTTACTGGAAAGAATGTGATGGAATCTAGCACCATAAGTAAGATGTTGACCCCAAATTACAGCTTATATCAATTAATTCAATTCTCTTTGAACCCAGCAGTTCCGGCCAAAAAAATTTGGATCAAAAATTGCTGTTCCTTTTTATAGAGGACAACCCCCTGAAGGGTCCCGCCAGCGCCCCGGCCATGAAACGGTGGCCAAAATGCGGAATAAAAATTTCTAAACTGGCGCTACCGTTATCCGATTTCCGGATCGATCTTAAACCCTAAACTAGCAAATTAAAATAAGAGTTAGAATTGTTATACCGAGTTGATCCAAGTCCTTCGGTCTTCATTCCAAGCTCCTAGCGGTTCTTTGATGATGTTTGGTTTCCGATCTTCCTCCATCTCCGATGATCCACCCGAGAGAAACGGCGCAAACTACAATCTCGTCGAACGAGATAACCGACGTTCCAAAGTCGCTAGCGATGGAGAGTGGGGGTGTAGTAGTGTGTCACTATATTTTCTCTCATCCCTTGATCTGAAGAGAGCATCCATAGATGATGAATGAAGGTGAGGGAATGAACTTTGGCATGAACAAAAATGGTTAAGGGCTTTGTGTGAATGAGAGAGTGAGAGAGTGAGATTGTATGTAAATTAATCATCCAACCCCAAAAAGAAAATGAACCCCACCCCTTCTCCAAAGTGGCCGGCCCCTCTCCCCCTCTCATTTCCAAGAAAAGAAAAAAATAACCAAAGTCAAAATCCAATAAACAAATGAACCGTACTTTGTTCCATGCCATGTCCATGTCCATGCCACCTCACACCCTCCACCTCATTATAAAAAACCAATGAATTTCCTAAAAAGGAAAATCAATAATGAGGTGGCAATTTTTCTAGAAGCTATTCCGTATAAAATACGGAATACTTCCCGGTACATGTATCGAAATACATATACGCGTATTCGTACCAAAATACGAATAGCCGAGAGAAAAAAATAGTGAAAAATAATACAAGAATACATATATATATATATATATAAATACATATGTAAATTATTAAATCAAAACCTGATTTAATAAACTGGCTTAATCCTAAGCCGCTAGTATTATCAACCGTCCAATTAAAGTCTGCGCAGCAAGTGCACATATTTAATCGGACATCTGTATGTATCAACATACCTCATGTACACCATATCGCCTGAACCGTGAAAAGCCACTGTGTGGGACTCTAAAGACTCGTCAATATGCTGACAGTGGGTTTAACCACAAGCACGTCAGCGACACTAGCTGTACGTAACGGCTACCCAGGTATTGAGCGAAAGGGAGGCCGACAAGCAAACCATGCAGAACCCATACTGAGCCTGACAGTGACAATATCCGTACAGTCCGGTCTGTTCGTCTAAGAGTATCGCATATCGACTCTAGGGGGGTGGATAAAGTCAGACCCCTAACAACGCGATATTTAGTGCCGGCATGTAACCCATCACCGCCTGAGAAACTATCGATCCTGGATCGGTAATTCTCGTTCACCATGGCCATGGATTTCTGGTGATGGCCACCCGTACACAATGCAACATAAACCCTCAATACCGGGAGAGACGAATCCCCGACGATCCGATCACTGCCTCCATGTGGCTCGGGACCGTACCCAACTAAAACCTATTTGCACGACTCTTTTGAGCCGTGGTAGGGTAGTAATCAAAGCACAGTGGGAACTCACATGAGACAAATGACGATCTCAGGTCGACGGACTAACCTGTACACATGTCACCTGCGAACTGCTATCTGACAATAGGTATAATACCAACTAGCAGGTTCCCGGCGAGTCCGTCCAGTGTACTCATATCCCAATGAGCACCTGCATACTATCTTAGGTGAACAAACTAACACCAATGGCTTGTGAGACCTGGCCACTGCCTCTCGTTGAGGTCTCGATCAGTATGCACTAGTCTACACTGGAGTATCGATACCCGGTCTCGATACTCCTACGACTAGGGACATTTAAAGATGTGCTTATAGACCTCAGCTCCCACATATATGATCGCCATCATAATACTGGCAGTCAAGCAAGAATCCTATGGGCTCTATCAACATGTACATGATGATAAAGGCAAACCAGATAGCATACTATCATCTTGAGTAAGACTGTTTTATCGGTATAGGTCCCCACTCAATCATCATAATCATAAGTCCGCGACTATGATAATTGCCTTGAGGGCACTATAGCCAACAATCTCCCACTTGCACTTAAGGCCAATTATTACGATGTCGCATACTCACAGTCCGTTTGATACCGAACACCCAACTTCTGTACTAATCAGTTTCGCAAAGCCTTTTTTCGAAAATGTTTGCGTTCGAGAAATAGCCTCTGTGAGTGGATCCGCTCCAATGTTTCTTTCTGTATCTCTCCATGTCTCAACTTCGTGGAGAAAACTATCTCCCGAAATGAGCAATACTTGTCTTAGAATTTGTCTGGATATCTGATGGGACCCAGTTCACAAACGAACTCGAAATCCAGCAAACCTCATAGACAGTATCATCCACTGAATTTAATCAGTATACTGCGCCATGCCTTTCCTCAGTATCCGCTTGGACCACCTGTCCAACATACTGTCCCTCAAATGAGGGAAAAACTATAACTCTGACAGTCACTCTGTCATCCAGGTCACCTTGGAAGCCTGAAATGATAACCATCTCCTGAAAGAGGCTGCCGTAATCATTGTTAGTGTATATGCCCTAGAGGCCATTACTGTATCATACTAGTTTGTATATTACTTGATGGAAGCTTGGGATATTCACAGTTGTATATACAATCTTGCTCGAAATGGTAGTATGCTACTTGGTTTGTCTCTACTTCAATATGTGCATGTGTTTCTTTTAGCATATTGCTGATATACATATTAGTAGAGCCCTTAGGATCTTTGCTTGATTACCAGGGTTGTGATGGCGCTCGCACTCGTGGGAGCTGGGTAATCTATAAGCACATCCTTATACAGGTCCCTGGTCGTTGGACTATCGAGACAGGGCATCGATACTCCGGAGTAGACTAGCGTATGCGCTTCTCATCCCAGTGTGGGAGACGGTCTGTCCCACAGCCGTCAGTACGTCGTACTTGAGATAGTATACGGGTGCTCGTTAGGTTACGAGTACACTGGACAGGACTCATCGGGAACTGTTGGTTGGTAGTATACCTATCGTCAGTTATCAGTTCCCAGGTGACATGAGTACAGCTTAGTCCGTTGACTTGACACTGTCACTTCGCCTCGAGTGTGTTCCCACTGCACTTTGATTACTATCCTACCACAGCTCAAAGGAGTCGTGCAAACAGGTAGTTTTTGGGTGCAGTCCCGAAGCACTTGGAGGCAGTGACGGTTAGACAGGATTCGTCTCTCCCGGTATTGGGGGTTGACATCGCGCTGTGTCCAGAAGAACCATTACACGAGTAGTCCCTGGCCAGGGCAAGCGAGATATACTGGTAGGTTTCTAGTGTTATCTCAGGGTGTTCTGGGCTACACTCCGACACGACTTGTACCGCTATTAGGGGACTGACGTTCACCGCCCCCCTAGGCCCGCCATACGATGTATCAGACGAACAGACCGGACTGTACGGAGACTGTCACATACAGGCTCAGTAGGAGTTCAGATGGGGTTCACCTCGTCAGTCTTCTTATCGACATCTACCTGGGGACCGTTACGTACAGCTAGTGCTGCTTGCGGTCTGTGGTTAAACCCACTGCCAGCGTAGTGTCGAGTCTTTAGAGTCCCACACAGAGAGCTATTCGCCTTTAGGCAAAATGAGTAGAGGTCGCATGGTTTTGCGACAGGGTTCGTTCACATCCGCGCACTTGTGCACGTTTGCTGTCCGGACAGTTTATACTAGCGGGCTTTAGTTTAAGCCGGATCCTAGTATATGATTCGGGATTGGTTTTTCTCATTGTATTCGTGTTCCTCGGATCACGAATGCGGGTGCGTATGCACAGTTGTTTGAAACATAGGGAGAGGATCTTGATTAGGGTTAATGGCTATTGTCATTTTTATTAACCCTAATGCTTATGTGTGTATTATAGTTAATTGATAATTAGTTTAATAATTGTGCATGGTTATGGTTGTTGACCATTTGACTTCCTTGACTTGTTGACCTACGTTGACACTTTGACCATCATCATTTCTTTTGGAAGATGCTTTTTGATCCTTGCAAATTGAAATGATAATGGTCATGTCATGATTAACCATGACAATTATCTAGCTAATTATTTAATTAAAATAATATACACATATTAGTGTGAATGGCTCACATTATTCTCATTGTATCATTTCATTTCTCTCTCTTGTTCTTCCTCTCCCTCAAGCTCTCCCCTCTCATGTGTTGAGAAACACTTGAGCTTGAGAAAAACCCTCTCTTGATCATCTCTACTCTCATCTAGGGTTGAAGAACTAGCACTTCTTGAACCCTAGTCACTTCTAGCTTGGAGTTGAAGCCAAAGGTTGAGGCTTTCGGGTGGATCTTTCTTTGACGGGAGAAGACGACAAGGTGACCTCCTTCCACTACTCCAAGGAGCAAGGAGAGAAGGACATAAAGACCAAAGGTATAACCTTTCTAGCACTTAGCTAGTTTCTAGTTAGCTTTAGCAAGTTTTTGTTTAGCAAAGATCCTTCATAGTGTAGTCCATGTTGCCTAAACTCATAAAAATCCAATTTTTATTCCGTTTTCCGCCTCCCCGCAAGTACCGGGGTGGGCAACGTGGACTTACAGTGGTATCAGAGCCTAATTAAACATAAACTAGCTTGGTAGTGAAGTGTAACGAAGTTCGAAACCGAAAAATCCAAAAACCGAGTTTTCAAAAACCCTAGTTTCTGTTAAAAAAATTTCTGGTCAAAACAAAATTTGTTATACTCCAAAAATCGTCTCAGGGTTTTTTAAAGAAAACCACCAAACCCGGGCCAGTGATTCGTCTAAACCGCCGCGTTTCCGTGGCAATAGAAGGCTATTGCCGCGGAACCGCCGCCGTTAGGACTCTTCACTGAGTCGAATTTGGTGCAGTTTTCTTATGGATTGGTTTTAGGATTTTTGAGATATGTTATATGTGCCCAAATTTTCCAGAATAGAAATTTATTTTTGGGGTCCTCTAAATCCGTATTTTTTTTCCGAACTTCACTACACTTTGACTATAACGGTTATATCTGTGATGTTTGTATGTATTGAACGTCGGCTAATCGCTATATGTCGATTAGTCGGGGTTATACATATCTGTGATCTGTGATTGATACTGGTTTGTGTATATGAATGGGTTGGATTGTCGCGGGTGAATTGCCGGGGTGGATGTGAGATGAGTGTTGCTTTTCTTTCATTCATTTGTAATATGTAAATTGATGTAATATTATTATTTGTATGGCCGCACAACCGGGTCGGGGTTATAGCCGTCATTGTATAATTCTTTTTACTGTTTTTGCTCCTAGGATAGACCCATGGAAGGGGTGCACAAACTACCGGGTATCTCGAAGTGCCGAGTGGCCTACTCACGGTGGTGAGGGAGGCTGCTTCGCTTCGGGTACTTGGCGGGTAGTTTGCCGCACCCGTAGAGGTCTTGGGTGGGGTATTTGGCTATTCACCACGACCGTGTAATCCGCTTTTCGTTGCAGGCTCGAACGGATTGCGGATTCCTAGTATATCCAATGTATTCATCTGTGATCTGTAATGTCTATCATTGCTATATATTTATATACGATAACTATTTAGGCGTTGCTTATGTTTTACAGCCGCGCTAGCCCAGCCCCCGCTCTGTCGTTAGTTAAGTAACCTAACGGGTGATGACGGGGCCCCGTGGCGAATGCGAATGGCATAAGCGTACGTCATATTTTGGTTGTTTTCTGCAATGGTAGGATTAAATGATGGGACGCATTAAAAGAACTAATGCAAGAAAATAAACCAAGCAAAAGTCGATTGGAACACTTTGAAAACCACTCGGTTCTTTTCAAAACTAAACTTTTAAACGCGGAGCTTGAACCACTCCTTTTTTAAAAGCTATCTCGTTCCATCGATTATATCAAGTTCACTACGTTCACGGTTTCGCCAAAACCATCCGTAGCCCTCCATCATTTCGGTTAAATATTCGGTAGTATTCAAGCTATGTATTTTGACCTCACGCCAAGGCATAGTGATTGGTAGCTGCCGGATATTTATCTGTTGCATAGATAGAATGCGTTGGTTTGAGACAGTCGTACTGCCGTTTTGGCCTACGTCAAGGGTAGGTACGGGTGGGTTCAAATTAACCAGGATAATGATGGGAAGAACTTGACATGTGACTTATGACATTTTGACCTCACGCCAAGGTCATAAGAGCATGGGGCAAAAATCCACATCGGGAGTTTCATAAGTACTGAAACTTGCTAGCGCTGCATACCATTTGGAGTGTGATGATTCTGCTAGGATTCCTTCGGTTTTATCACGCGATGATATTTGGATCCCGATCCTACTGTGAGTATATGCTACTCCTCGGGAAAACTCTCACTTAACGATCAATGCTATAAACTTAGTAGGTGTCTAGAAAGGTGTTAGCGGGGCTACGCCCACAGGGAAAAGGGTTACTTAATTAAGGAACTTCGCGAAAGCGTTGGAAAACCTCCCTCGAAGTACCGACACTGGCCTGGCTGAACGGTTAAGCAAGTATTGTACGGTGAGATTGATCCTGACTAATCCTTTCTTTACGGTTTGAGAAGGGATTCGAGAGACAGTGGGAGCCATCCAGTTTAGACAAACTAAAAACCACTCTAAACTTGCAAGAGTATCATGCTAAAGTGATTCTTTTCTCTCTCCTAATTGCAGCGACCATTCAACATGACCGGACTTAAGTTATTACTAGATAAAAATATACTGACAGGGCCAAACTACAAAGATTGGCTCAGGAATGTCAAGATGGCAATCACTTATAACAAGTTGGGGTATGTACTTACCACCAAAGCTCCCCCTGTCCCAGGTCCCACCTCCAGCGTCGCGGATGTAGATATCCGTAAGACATGGGAGATAGATTGCGCGAGGGCCAGATGCCTCGTACTAGCCTCGATGGACAACGAACATCAGAGGAGGCACGAGAATATGGACCTAGAGTCCATATTTCTTCATACAAAAGAACTGTATGGAGAGCAGTCTCGTATCGCAAGATACGAAGTGTCGAAGAAGCTTTTTTCGGCAAGGTTGGCCGTCGGATCATCGGTAGCGGAACACGTGTTTAAGATGATTGGCTACATTGAGGAGCTCGCGGACCTTGGGACCACGTTGGAGAATGAACTCTATACTGATTTGATTCTCCAGTCCCTTCCTTCCACTTACGCCCAGTTCATTCTTAACTTCAACATGCAAGGAAAGGAGGTTGAACTTTCCGAACTTCTGAACATGTTGAGGACTGCTGAGGGTACCCTACAGAAGGGTAGGGAGACATCCACTTTGTTTGTAGGAGGATCTTCCTCTTCTAGGTCCAGGACGAAAGCCAAGGGCAAGAAGAAGAAAGCCCCCGCCAAACCAAGAGGCGGTGTCGGTAAAGTGGATACGAAGGGAAAAGGAAAAGCAACAAAGATAGCGGGGAAGCTAGTGGGGAAGGAAGAATGCTTCTATTGTCACAAAAGTGGTCACTGGAAACAGGATTGCAAGGCTTGGAAGGCCAGAACACAGGATTTGAAGCGAGTTGCAGCTTCAGCTTCAGGTGTGTATGTTATTGAAAACTGTCTATCATTAAACTTTACATCCTGGGTATTGGATACCGGATCAGGATCTCATATCTGTAATTCTTTGCAGGCGTTGAGAAAGCGTAGAGTTTTGAAGGCAGGTGACATGACCCTCAGAGTTGCGAACGGTGCTAGCATGGATGCTGAGGCCGTGGGGGACTATCACCTGGGATTGTCGGATGGACATTTTTTGGTTTTGCGTAGTTGTTATTATGTACCAAATGCAACCTGTAATATCATTTCTGTATCTTTATTGTCTAAAGAAGGTTATGAATTTGCATTTGTAAGTAATGTAGTGAACATTCACCTTAATCAAGTTTTGATTGGGTCAGCTACATTAAACAACGGTATATACGTGTTAAACCAACCACAGATTTTCAATGTCCAGAATACACACAAAAGAAAGTCTCCAGAAATCGATAAAACTTTCTTATGGCATTGTAGACTGGGTCACATCAATGAGAGAAGGTTGACTAAGTTACATGCAGAAGGATATTTGGATCCGTTCGAATATCAATCGTATGCAACTTGTCAATCCTGTCTCAAAGGAAAGATGACAAAGACTCCGTTCACTGAACACGGAGAAAGAGCGAGCGAGCTCTTGGGACTCGTACACAGCGACGTGTGCGGTCCAATGTCTACACATGCGCGAAGCGGTTATTCTTACTTCATTACTTTTACGGATGATTTCTCAAGATTCAGACATGTCTTCTTGATGAAGCATAAATCCGAAGCTTTTGATAAGTTCCAGGAATATAAGAATGAAATAGAAAAACAAACAGGCAAAAGTATCAAGGCACTGAGATCTGATCGAGGTGGTGAATACTTGAGTGCCGAGTTCCTGGGTTACTTAAAAGAGAATGGAATTCTCTCTCAGCTTACTCCTCCATACACTCCGCAACATAACGGTGTATCGGAGAGACGGAACCGAACCCTATTGGATATGGTACGGTCCATGATGAGTAACGCTGAGTTACCGCGATCGTTCTGGGGATATGCGCTAGAAACAGCTGCATACCTTTTGAACCGTGTTCCCACTAAGACTGTGCCTACCACACCATATGAGTTATGGAGTGGGAAGAAACCCTACCTTCAATACCTGAAGATTTGGGGATGTCCAGCTTATATCAAAAAGCAGCATACGGACAAGCTCGAGGCACGCTCAGTACTATGCAAGTTTGTGGGATACCCAAAGAACTCCAGGGGGTATCTTTTCTATTACGCAGAGGAATAAAAAGTCCTTGTTTCTCGTAATGCCCATTTTCTGGAACATCAGTTCTTAGAAAAAGAAATAAGTGGGAGCGCAATAGAACTGGAAGAAATTCCAGAACCACAAGCTATTACTGAAAGCGTAGTAGAACCAGAGGGTTCGAAAGATCAGGACATTCCCACGCCACTCCGCAGGAGTAGTAGGCAGTCTCATCCGCCTAAGAGATACTACGGTTTTCTCATTGACGGGGATAGAGAGGATTGCATCATAGATTGTGATGAGCCTACTAGCTTCCAGCAGGCCATTCAGAGCGTCGACTCGGTAAAATGGCTGGATGCAATGCGTACCGAGATGGAGTCCATGTACACCAACAAAGTATGGACGTTGGACATTGCTCCAGACGGGGTAAAACCTGTAGGATGCAAGTGGATCTTCAAAAGGAAGATTGGTGTAGATGGACAGGTTGAGACCTATAAAGCTAGACTAGTTGCAAAGGGTTTTCGTCAGCGACCTGATTTGGACTATGACGAAACCTTTTCCCCAGTAGCTATGCTGAAATCCATTCGGATCCTTCTTGCTATTGCTGCCTTCCACGATTATGAGATTTGGCAGATGGACGTAAAGACAGCTTTTCTAAATGGTCATTTAGAGGAGTGTGTCTATATGGACCAGCCGGAGGGTTTCATTCAGGGTGGAAGCAGCGGAAAGGTATGCAAGTTGCTCAAGTCCATTTATGGACTAAAGCAGGCATCGCGGAGTTGGAACATCTGTTTTGATGAGACGGTCAAGGAATTTGGCTTTATCAAAAATCCAGATGAACCATGCAACTATTGTAGATTTGTAGCGAGAACTGTAGTATTCCTCGTTTTATACGTGGATGACATTCTCTTAATAGGAAATGACATTCCTATGCTACAATCTATCAAGGGGTTCTTGTCACACAGGTTCTCCATGAAAGACCTGGGTGATGCCTCATACATTCTGGGTATCCGGATCTACCGTGACAGATCCAAGAGGATATTAGGACTTTCGCAGTCCAGGTACATCGACACCATACTGAAGAGATTCAGTATGGAAGATTCCAAGCGCGGTAATCTACCGGCTTGTCACGGGATCACCCTCTCTAAAGAGATGTCTCCCAAGACTGATTTGGAGAGGGATCGCATGTCTATTATACCCTACGCTTCTGCGGTAGGCTCTATAATGTATGCGATGTTGTGTACCAGACCGGATGTGGCTTATGCACTGAGTGTGGTAAGCAGGTATCAGTCAAACCCTGGGGAGAAACATTGGATAGCAGTAAAGAACATTCTCAAGTACCTGAGAAGGACTAAGGAGATGTTCTTGGTGTATGGCGGAAAAGACCTGCAGATTGAGGCCTTTGCTGACTCCAGCTTCCAGAGTGACAAGGATGATTCCAAGTCTATGTCGGGTTTTGTCTTTACCCTCAATGGAGGGGCGGTGTGTTGGAAGAGCTCCAAACAGGAAACCGTTGCTGACTCAACTATGGAAGCGGAATACATCGCTGCATCTGATGCCGCAAAAGAAGCTGTCTGGATGAGGAAGTTCTTGAAAGAACATCAGGTGGTTCCGTCCATTGTTGACCCAATACCTCTGTATTGCGACAACAACGGGGCTATAGCTTTAGCGAAGGAACCCAGGTCCCATCAGAAATCCAGACACATCTTAAGGCGGTATCACCTGACCAGGGAGATCGTGGATCGCCAGGAGATCGAGGTCCGGAGAGTTGCATCAGAGGATAACACAGCAGATCCATTCACCAAGGCCTTGCCCCAGACTCAGTTCGAGCGGCTGATCGAGATGATAGGTCTTCGATACGCCAGTACATGGCCTTAGTGCAAGTGGGAGATTGTTAGTGTATATGTCCTAGAGGCCATTACTGTATCATACTAGTTTGTATATTACTTGATGGAAGCTTGGGATATTCACAGTTGTATATACAATCTTGCTCGAAATGGTAGTATGCTACTTGGTTTGTCTCTACTTCAATATGTGCATGTGTTTCTTTTAGCATATCGCTGATATACATATTAGTAGAGCCCTTAGGATCTTTGCTTGATTACCAGGGTTGTGATGGCGCTCGCACTCGTGGGAGCTGGGTAATCTATAAGCACATCCTTATACAGGTCCCTGGTCGTTGGACTATCGAGACAGGGCATCGATACTCCGGAGTAGACTAGCGTATGCGCTTCTCATCCCAGTGTGGGAGACGGTCTGTCCCACAGCCGTCAGTACGTCGTACTTGAGATAGTATACGGGTGCTCGTTAGGTTACGAGTACACTGGACAGGACTCGTCGGGAACTGTTGGTTGGTAGTATACCTATCGTCAGTTATCAGTTCCCAGGTGACATGAGTACAGCTTAGTCCGTTGACTTGACACTGTCACTTCGCCTCGAGTGTGTTCCTACTGCACTTTGATTACTACCCTACCACGGCTCAAAGGAGTCGTGCAAACAGGTAGTTTTTGGGTGCAGTCCCGAAGCACTTGGAGGCAGTGACGGTTAGACAGGATTCGTCTCTCCCGGTATTGGGGGTTGACATCGTGCTGTGTCCAGGAGAGCCATTACACGAGTAGTCCCTGGCCAGGGCAAGCGAGATATACTGGTAGGTTTCCAGTATTATCTCAGGGTGTTCTGGGCTACACTCCGACACGACTTGTACCGCTATTAGGGGACTGACGTTCACCGCCCACATAGGCCCGCCATGCGATGTATTAGACGAACAGACCGGACTGTACGGAGACTGTCACATACAGGCTCAGTAGGAGTTCAGATGGGGTTCACCTCGTCAGTCTTCTTATCGACATCTACCTGGGGACCGTTATGTACAGCTAGTGCCGCTTGCGGTCTGTGGTTAAACCCACTGCCAGCGTAGTGTCGAGTCTTTAGAGTCCCACACAGAGAGCTTTTCGCCTTTAGGCAAAATGAGTAGAGGTCGCATGGTTTTGCGACATGGTTCGTTCACATCCGCGCACTTGTGCACGTTTGCTGTCCGGACAGTTTATACTAGCGGGCTTTAGTTTAAGCCCGATCCTAGTATATGATTTGGGATTGGTTTTTCTCATTGTATTCGTGTTCCTCGGATCACGAATGCGGGTGCGTATGCACAGTTGTTTGAGACATAGGGAGAGGACCTTGATTAGGGTTAATGGCTATTGTCATTTTTATTAACCCTAATGCTTATGTGTGTATTATAGTTAATTGATAATTAGTTTAATAATTGTGCATGGTTATGGTTGTTGACCATTTGACTTCCTTGACTTGTTGACCTACGTTGACACTTTGACCATCATCATTTCTTTTGGAAGATGCTTTTTGATCCTTGCAAATTGAAATGATAATGGTCATGTCATGATTAACCATGACAATTATCTAGCTAATTATTTAATTAAAATAATATACACATATTAGTGTGAATGGCTCACATTATTCTCATTGTATCATTTCATTTCTCTCTCTTGTTCTTCCTCTCCCTCAAGCTCTCCCCTCTCATGTGTTGAGAAACACTTGAGCTTGAGAAAAACCCTCTCTTGATCATCTCTACTCTCATCTAGGGTTGAAGAACTAGCACTTCTTGAACCCTAGTCACTTCTAGCTTGGAGTTGAAGCCAAAGGTTGAGGCTTTCGGGTGGATCTTTCTTTGACGGGAGAAGACGACAAGGTGACCTCCTTCCACTACTCCAAGGAGCAAGGAGAGAAGGACATAAAGACCAAAGGTATAACCTTTCTAGCACTTAGCTAGTTTCTAGTTAGCTTTAGCAAGTTTTTGTTTAGCAAAGATCCTTCATAGTGTAGTCCATGTTGCCTAAACTCATAAAAATCCGATTTTTATTCCGTTTTCCGCCTCCCCGCAAGTACCGGGGTGGGCAACGTGGACTTACAATCATTTCCCAAGAACATTCACTTTTGTTCACTAACTGCTTCCCAATGTTTCTCCAGGATTGGATCAATATATCTGCATATTGCATCTAGTGCAAAAGCAATGTCTGGAGTGGTACTTGATATTTCATGATTAACTCAATTGCCTAAGCAAGTGAAATGCTAATCATGTTGATCCATCTCCCCTTTAGTCTATAAAACACCTTTAGAGAGGGTGACTCCATCACCTGCAGGTACACAACCATACCAGGAGTCGTCCATTCTAAAATTCCTTTAGAATAATGTCAAAGTACCCAGATTGGGATATTTCCCAAATCTAGATCTAAAACTATAGATCTAGTAACCAGAAAACCTGATATTATTTCCATATCCTATGTGGAGAGACAACTTTGTGACAACCAAAATATAACCGATCGTAGCATATGAATATCTCTTCCTATCAAGTGTATGTCATCCCAATATCTGGACATCACTCTCTACTACCTTCTTAGCAGATCCATCTCCTATTCTGATGAAGTTAAAGCATATGACTGTTACATCAAAAACAGATGATCTATTTCCGCTATACCTGCTTTAGTCTATAAATAGACATAAGCTACTTGCCTAGTATGCTTCCGCTGCTCCCACTGACTACAACCACCCTCTGGCAGAGTCATATACACGTGCACCTATAAAGCTAGTTTAGAATGACGGTATACTCATCCTCCTGCCGGGTCTTATAGTCTAGAACAACAGCAATGGCAAGTCTGGGTAAACAAGAACCTCCCTGTCACCGTCTCTGAAAAGACCGAAGTACCTCTCGTGTGACTGAGCTTACCCACCAAATGTGCGGAGTGGCTAATGGAACATCAAATCCAATTGAATCCTCAGGTTCTATTGAATCTTCAGTAATCGTTTGTGGTTATGGAATAACTTCCAGTTCTACCATACTCCCACTTCTGTTTTCTGGAAAAATCCATTTTATTAAAACTGTGGCGAGTCAAGAACAATATAAGTACTGATCTTCCTGATGGTAGAAAATTATCCCTCGTCAAAGCCCGGGATAACCCACAAACTGCCATTACTGAAACGTGCCTTGAGTTTATCTGGATTCTGGTTTTAAGCATCAGCCGGACAACTCCCTATACCTTAACATCGTTAAGATATAAATTGATTCTATATAAATCTAATATAGAAACAAAAGCACTGATATAATTTGAACCAGATTCAAAATCATGCGCCGTCTCCAGTGCATATCAACCAAATGGAAAGAGGACAATCAGCATTACTCATCTAGGAGTGCATCCACATATGAGTAATCCGAAAGAGAAGCAAGTTCTCAAAACCATTACTATCAGAAGAATACCAAACACAAGTATTTACATTTTCGACTTCATCGAGGAATCCTGATACTTCCAACAAATGGTTCTCTACTTTATTTTTATACCTATAACTTCTCTATATCTGGACTTTGCATTTCAACGAAATACTTGTCCAGAACTGGAGAAGTCACAAAGAATATAGTATGAGTACCAACCTCATTGTCCAAATGGACGCTGGATAACATACAATACTTTGTACAAATCCACTGAGTTCAACAACTCAAACCCTGTGCGTCGTAGGTTTAAAAACTGTACTATGCTTAAGAAGAATTACACCGCTGTTGAATGCACCTTACCTAATCACCAACTGATATAGGTAAATTTCATAGACACAATATCAAAAAGTTATATCTCACTTTATAAAATAAATGTACAGATATATCAGTTTGAAATTGGTGCATAAAAACGGATATTCAAAACCAAATGTTTGCCATCCGGCAAAATCCAGATGATTTCCTCAAATATCACCAATTACAACGAATTCCGATATAATGAGGATCTAATCACCCAATTCCTAATATCTTACTCCCACTCACCATCCGTAATAACAGGCAGATGTGAGAAACTGATCTGGTAAATACATACCCTGGAGTTAGATTCCAATTGGGAAAACAGTTTTTAATTAACCACAGTGAAACTGAAACATGAAAATGTTTCAAAAGGGCTTAACTGGTATTCCCAGTAACGCCTCTTTCATTAACCTGAATCATGACAATAACCATATACTTACCTGCCCTCACTACAATCCCTTTATTATGTCATTACTTATTACCTTCTGTACACCTCCTTTACGCTAATTGGTTTTCTTCATTCCCTACCCTTCGCCACCAGCCTAAGGTTTGGAAGAAGACTATCCAATAAGCGCAATATGTGTACTCTCCTAATCCTAGGAGCCCTCGCAACCTGAGAGAAGGTAAAGAGAGAAGACATCTGAATAATCCTATTCTTTTTCTCTTGAACCAGAATCCATCCTCGAAAAAGTTCCTTCGAGTTCGTATGTAACTATACGATAGATTTATCCAATGGAAGTGGATATCCATAGTGATACGGAGTGTCCTAGAGAAATGCAAAGTGGATGTAGGATTGGCAGGGGTATACCTGGTTTCGTCGTGAATGATGGTGATCACAATTTTCTTTGCCACTATTCTAATCCATTTATATGTCTTTACTTATTACCTTCTGTACACCATACTTAAGCTTAATTGGTTTTCTTCCTTTCCTACCGTTCGACACCCGCTTATGGTTTTGAGGAAGACTATCCAATAAGCTCAATAGGTGTACCCTCTCCTAATCCTAGGAACCCTTACAACCTGAGAGAAAGTAAAGAGAAAAGACAACCGAATAATCCTATCTAATCTCTCCAGAACCAGAATCCATCCTCGAATCAGATCCTTCGATTTCGTATATAACCATACGATGGATTTATCCAATGGAAGTGGACGTTCGTAGTGATACGAGGTGTTCTGGAGAAATACAAAGGTGATATAGAAGTGGCAATGATGTATGCGACACCGTAACATTCCAAAAGCCAAAGTGTTTTTAGAAGGTTCGGTCAACTTGGTTTATGAGTTTTAGTCAAGGGTCGGGTGATAGTCGCAGCCAGAGAGAGAGAGAGAGAGAAGAAACACTCAGTGTGCACTCTAACCTAGATCAGAATGGTTAATCATTTTATCTAATCTGGATGGCTCCCACTGTTTCCTCGAATTCTCCTCCAAACCCAAAAGGAGAATTAGTCGGAATCACCCGAGGAGTAATCCTACTCATCAGTGGGAATCGGGATCCAACTATCATCGCATGAAAACTTGATGGAAGCCACTCAAGTCACCACACTCCAGAAGGTATGCGCAAGCCCGGCAAGTTTCCTGTATGTTTGAAACTCCCGATGTGTGTTTTTACCCCTAGGACCCAAGTGACCTTGACACAGTCAACAAATCAAAGAGTCATAGTCAAGTTCAACCCGTCATTATCCAGGATTGCATTAACCCACCCGTACGAGCCCTTGACACAGTCAACAAGGCCGTACAACTGTCCTAACCAATCGCATTAATATGCCACAAACAAGCACAACTTAGCTACCGCACACTACGCCTTGACACAGTCAACAAACGCAGCACGAATACTAAGCAATACTTGTAAGAAATGACGGAGGGTTACGGCTGGTTTTTGGTGAAAAACCTTTAATGTAATGAACTTGATCTCGTTGAAGGAATCCAAGTGGTTTTACAAATATATAGTGGCGAAGACTTTTGCTAAAGAGGTCACTCCCGGTGAAGGGATCTCGGCTCTTTCCCCGTCGAATGAGGTGCAGGATATCCCAAACTGAATACCACGATGCAAAGCAAAAGTAATCGACTATAGTAAAGTTATTACATTGACGCAAACTTTTACCTAAGGGGTCACTCCCGATGAAGGGATCTCGGCCCTTGCCTCGTCGAGTGAGGTGCAGGATATTCCAAAATGAATACCACGATGCAAAGTAAAAGTGTACGTCTGTAATGTCAGTTTTTTAAAAACTTGGTTCCAACAACATCATATATAGGTTTGTTTTATCTTTACATTGATAAGAATCTATGCAGTCCTATCAATTAATCAAACCAGAAAAGAACGAAAATAAAATGTACGTATATGCCATCCGCATTCGCCACTGGGTCCCGTCATCACCCGTTAGGTTACTTAACTAACGACAGAGCGGGGACTGGACTAGCGCGGGTGCAAAACATATACAACATCTACTAGTATATATATATATATAACAATCGTCCCATGCATGATATAAGCAACATCACAGAAACATCACAGAATGGTGTATAATCTGGAGCCCCGGGTTCCCTGTCGTATGGATGGCATGTGCAATGAAACCTAGACCCCTACGAGCGCGACAAGTTACCCGCCAAAACCAGAAGTGAGGCAGCCCCCTTCAGCAACGTGAATGGACCACCCAGCACTTCACGGAATCCAGTAACTTGAGCACCCTTCCTGGGTCACCTATACGCCCTACGAGTGCGGCGAACAGCCCGCTAATTCTAGAGTAAGGTCCCCTCCGTTCCAACGCCATGAGATGCGGACCAGTTGCCCTCTAGAATCCGATTATTCGTGCACCCCACCGCGGGGTAATCCTAGTACAGAAAAGAAAATAATATACAAGGGTGACATCGACCTCAGCCCGGTCGTGCCCCAAAAGAATAATATACAAACTGGCAGTGACGGCAGTCCACATGTCGGACGCTCGTCCCGCAATATCAAATGTACAAATGAAATAAAACTGTACTAACATTGCACCATAGCTATCCACCACGACGATCCAACCAACATCACAGCACATCACAGAACATCAACGTGAATGTCACGTTCGCAAACCCGTTTAAAAGACATATAGCAATTAGACTAGTTTACCGATCAAATGACATTCACGGTCACAGATAGAAATGTAAGTACTGATAAACGCACACTTAAATATCGATCGACTAAGTTCCAAATTGGCCCCAATAGCAAAACAACACTTCACAGAAACCTGGGCCAAAACAGTATATGTCAAAAATCACAATTTCCAGTAAATGAGCTATAGTGAAAATTTGAAGACCCGTAGCCACTAAATGGCCGCGGAACCTCCGCCAATGGGGGGGAGTGCGGCGGTTCTGCGGCGCTTTGGAGGCTTCAGGAGCTGAAATTTTCCCTGTATCCTTACAATTGCCTGCACGGATTTTTAAGATGCCTGAAATAATTTTTTGACCACTTTTGAAAATCGACAGCAGATTGAAAAATGAAATCGTGATTTCCGAAACTTTCGTCGATCGATATTTTAAGCACGTCTAAACAAGCTAGTAAGCGGTTTAAGGGTGGCTCTAATACCATGAAGGGTCCCACCAGCGCCCCGGCAATGAAACGGTGTCCAAAATGCGGAACAAAAATTTCTAAACCGGCGCTACCGTTACCCGATTTCCGGATCAAGCTTAAACCCTAAACTAGAAAATTAAACTAAGAGTTAGAATTGTTATACCGAGTTGATCCAAGTCCTTCGGTCTTCATTCCAAGCTCCTAGCGGTTCTTTGATGATGTTTAGTTGCCGGTCTTCCTCCATCTCCGATGATCCACCCGAGGGAACTGGCGCAAGCTCCAACCTCGTCGAACAAGATAACCGACGCTTCAAAGTCGCTAGCGATGGAGTGTGGGGGTGTAGAAGTGTGTCACTATATTTTCTCTCATCCCTTGAGCTCAAGAGAGCATCCATAGAAGATGAATGAAGGTGAGGGAATGAACTTTGGCATGAACAAAAATAGTTAAGGGCTTTGTGTGAATGAGAGAGTGAGAGAGTGAGATTGTATGTAAATTAATCATCCAACCCCAAAATGAAAATGAACCCCACCCCTTCTCCAAAGTGGCCGGCCCCTCTCCCCCTCTCATTTCCAAGAAAAGAAAAAAATAACCAAAGTCAAAAACCAATAAACAAATGAACCATACTTTGTTCCATGCCATGTCCATGTCCATGCCACCTCACACCCTCCACCTCATTATAAAAAACAAATGAATTTCCTAAAAAGGAAAATTAATAATGAGGTGGTAATTTTTCTAGAAGCTATTCCGTATAAAATACGGAATACTTCCCGGTACATGTATCGAAATACATATACGCGTATTCGTACCAAAATACGAATAGCCGAGAGAAAATAAATAGTGAACAATAATACTAGAATACTTATATATAAATACATATGTAAATTATTAAATCAAAACCTGATTTAATAAACTGGCTTAATCCTAAGCCGCTAGTATTATCAACCGTCCAATTAAAGTCTGCGCAGCAAGTGCACATATTTAATCGGACATCTGTATGTATCAACATACCTCATGTACACCATATCGCCTGAACCATGAAAACCCTCTGTGTGGGACTCTAAAGACTCGTCAATACGCTGGCAGTGGGTTTAACCACAAGCACGTCAGCGGCACGAGCTGTACGTAACGGCTACCCAGGTATTGAGCGAAAGGGAGGCCGATGAGCAAACTCATGTAGAACCCCTACTGAGCCTAACAGTGACAATATCCGTACAGTCCGGTCTGTTCGTCTAAGAGTATCGCATATCGAGTCTAGGGGGGTGGATAAAGTCAGACCCCTAACAACGCGATATTTAGTGTCGGCATGTAACCCATCCCCGCTTGAGAAACTATCGATCCTGGATCGGTAATTCTCGTTCACCATGGCCATGGATTTCTGGTGATGGCTACCCGTACACAATGCGACATCAACCCCTAATACCGGGAGAGACGAATCCCCGACGATCCGATCACTGCCTCCATGTGGCTCGGGACTGCACCCAACTAAAACCTGTTTGCACGACTCCTTTGAGCCGTGGTAAGGTAGTAATCAAAGCACAGTGGGAACTCACACGAGACAAATGACGATCTCAGGTCGACAGACTAACTTGTACACATGTCACCTGGGAACTGCTATCTGACAATAGATATAATACCAACTAGCAGTTTCCCGGCGAGTCCGTCCAGTGTACTCATAACCCAATGAGCACCTGCATACTATCTTAGGTGAACAAACTAACTCCAATGGTTTGTGAGACCTGGCCACCGCCCCTCGTCGGGGTCTCGATCAGTATACACTAGTCTACACTGGAGTATCGATGCCCGGTCTCGATATTCTTACGACTAGGGACATTTAAGGATGTGCTTATAGACCCCAGCTCCCACATATATGATCGCCATCATAATGCTGGCAGTAAAGCAGGATTCCTACGGGTTCTATCAACATGTACATGATGATAAAGGCAAACCAGATAGCATACTATCATCTTGAGTAAGACTATTTTATCGGTATAGGTCCTCACTCAATCATCATAATCACAAGTCCGCGACTATGATAATTGCCTTGAGTGCATTATAGCCAACACCCCCACATACAAAGCGCGTAAGCACTCACATGCAAAGCATGTGGGTACTGGCTTCAGACAGGAATAAATCCTATGATAGAACCCACGTGTTAAACATGTGGGTTTCCTTACCGCATTCTTATGGCAGCGCTCACATGCCAGTGCCGTTGCCATATATGTATATGGCAGCGCTCACGTGATATTCACGTGAGCACCCCCAATTTAAAACGCTCTTATATGATAGAAATAAATTTTATGTAATAGAATTAAATTCTATTTCGGAAATATTTTCACTGGTCTTTCTAATATGAAAAGATCTTTCTCTAACAGAGAATCTTGAATTTAAAATCCAATGGAGATAAAATCATCAATTAAATCATCTGATAGAATTAAATTTTATTAGGGAAATATTTCCTTAATCTTTCTAAAATTAAAAAAATCTTCTCTGTTAAACAAAATTGTAATGACTCTATTTTAATCACTACTAAAATAGGGGGTTGCCCCTACGGATAATGAAATCCGTAGGGGCAAATTTATTTTGGCCCTACAGACTAATCCGTAGGGCCAGACGGTTGCCCCTACGGTTCCAGACGTTTTAATTTAAAAATATTAAATCGTAATTTGTTGTTTGCCCGTACGGAGCCGCAAACCAATGACCTACGGACTAATCCGTTGGGGCATCTAAATGAGGATTTAATAAAAAAGGCACAGAAATGCCCTACGCTGATTATCTCTCTCTCGCGCGCGAAACTCCCAAAATCCCCAAATCTCTCGTTCCCGCCGCGTCGCCTCGTCGCCGTTCTCTCTCTTTCGTCGCCGATCTCGTTCCCGATTTCTTCGCCGTTCTTCCTCGTCGCCGATTGCATCGATTGTCGACCACCGATCGATCGCCTCCTCCACCGCACAGGTTAGTAAATCTTCAATTAAACAAATTTTTGATTATTTTAGGGCTAGGGCTCAGGGTTTGGGTACCGATGAGGGTTAGGGTTAAGCATCGGTTGGGGTTAGCGTTAGGGTTATGGTTGGGGTTGCGGTTGGGGCTGGGGCTGGGGTTGCGGTTGGGGTTGGGGTTCGGCTGGGGTTGCGGTTAGGGTTGGGGTTCGGCTGGGGCTGGGGCTAGGGCTGGGGCTGGGGCTTGGGTTAGGGTTAGGGTTGGGGTTCGGCTGGGGCTAGGGGTAGGGCTAGGGTTAGGGTTGGGTTGTGATTTTTAGGAAAATTTAACTCGATAAAGCCAAAAAATACCATTTTTGGTATCAGATACGGAACGGAATAGGTGTAATCATTTTCTTATACGGATATGGATGGTCGTCAAAAATGAAAATATAGGGTCATCGCCGGAGGATGATATGTCGACATCCGAGTCGGAAAATAAGGAAGACGAGAATGAAGATTATTTTTAGATTTATGTTTTGATTGATGACTTTTATGCGTATGGTTATTGTTATAGTTAATGGCGTAGTTAGGATATGAACTTGGTTTGTTTATCGGTCACTTTTTAGTATATTAGAAGAATCGTAGGTTCTTTATGATGATAAATTGTCTTATAGTTTGATTTAGTTTTTGACATTATGTTTATATCTTTATGTTTTAACTTTGAATGCATCTAGGCATGTATTATTTAGTTAACTTATTTTCTTTTACCAATGTTTGTTGTGAATTGTGATACTTCATATTTATATTTTTCCAATTCTGTTTGATTTTCGTTAGTTTATTTGATATATATTCTTTCAACTTGAATTTATATTATATTCATCTTGTTTATTGATTTCTTTTCTATGTTGAAGGTATGTATCTCAATCTTAAGTCTAATACATCTTAGTTCTTTAATTCCCAATTCTTCATATATCTTATTCTCAAGTTGCAACTTGCAAGTAACTAAGTAAGTATTATTTCATAAGTTTAAAATCATGTTATATCAGTTACTTTATATTTTATTTAAATACTTCGTATAGTCTATGTGACGAGAAGATTCAATCGTATGATAACTGATAGAAGTCTTACCCCCGACAGCCGAAACACACACATACAACAAGAATACACAACAAACGCATCATTAGAGAGTGATTCAAGATGTTCAAGTTAAAACCAATATATGATACTCGATAATAATATGAAATTTTCATATTGTCATCGATACTCATATATGAAACTCAAAGCGCCGCTTACTCCCCGTCTATCGGTTAACATACGTTCGATGTTCGTCGTGATATAGAACTATACGAAGGTTGTTAAATATCGGACGATATAGCTCGATACTAACAACCATCGTATAGTCTATGTGACGAGAAGATTCAATCGTATGATAACCGATAGATTTGTCCCGTGTGGACAAGTTAGGAATGTATAAAGCAAACACCTTCATTCACTTGTGTTTTCATCCGTTTCGAGATATTTCGTCGGTACCTTTCCGCTGGTTCTCCGTGTACAAAGATAGATTAGATGTTCATTTCAACGTTGTTTCACAGTTTTGAAATGATTATCTATTCTATTACAGTGTACTCGGAGAACAGCGGGGAGGTGCTGCCGAAATTTACTCGAAACGGTTGAAAGAACAAGAGAATGGGTGTTCGCTCTATACATTCTTAATGGGATAGAAGCCTTACCCCCGACAGCCGAAACACACACATACAATAAGAATACACAACAAACGCATCATTAGAGAGTGATTCAAGATGTTCAAGTTAAAACCAATATATGATACTCGATGATAATATGAAACTTTCATATTCTCATCGATACTCATATATGAAACTCAAAGCGCCACTTAGTCCCCGTCTATCGGTTAACATACGTTCGATGTTCGTCGTGACATAGTACTATACGAAGGTTGTTAAATATCGGACGGTATAGCTCGATACTAACAACCGTCGTATAGTCTATATGACGAGAGGATTCAATCGTATGATAACCGATAGATCTGTCCCGTGTGGATAACTTTGGAATGTATAAAGCAAATGCCTTCATTCACTTGTGTTTACATCCGTTTCGAGATATTTCGTCGGTATCTTTCCGTTGGTTCTCCGTGTACAAAAATAGATTAGATGTTCATTTCAACGTTGTTTCACAGTTTTGAAATGATAATCTATTCTATTACAGTGTACTTGGAGAACAGCGGGAAGGTGTTGCCAAAATTTACTCGAAACGGTTGAAAGTACAAGCGAATGGGTGTTCGCTCTATACATTCTTAATGGGATAGAAGCCTTACCCCCGACAGCCGAAACACACACATACAACAAGAATACACAACAAACGCATCATTAGAGAGTGATTCAAGATGTTCAAGTTAAAACCAATATATGATACTCGATGATAATATGAAACTTTCATATTCTCATCGATACTCATATATGAAACTCAAAGCGCCACTTAGTAATCAACGACCTATGTTGTTTTTTCAGAAAGTTGTGTGCTAAAACAATGGAGGTTGTGACGCTGGATAAACTAGAAAATTCTATTGCGTTGATACTTTGCAAGTTTGAGCGTATTTTCCTACCGTCATTCTTCGATATCATAATACACCTGACGGTTCATCTTGCAACTGAGGCTAAGTTAGCCGGACCGGTACAATATTAATGGATGTATCCTGTCGAGAGGTAGGTGGAATTTTTCGTTTCAACATATTTTCTTTAGGTATCTCTACACTCTTAAAAAGTATATACGCAATAAAAATCGACCAGAGGGTTCTATCATGCAAGGTTATCTTCTTGATGAAGCAACCACATTTTGTTCCCGCTATCTGGACGAGAACATTGAGACGAGACTTAACCGGTCTCGAAGAATTCAAGACGGGCCATATGGTAAAGCCGATTATAAGAGGGTAGACACTATATTTATCAACAAGATATACCGGTTTATCTTGCTTAATTGCGCATGTCTTGAACAAATTAGAGAGTAAGTTTTTTTTGGATTAATTGTTATATTTGTGTTTGTGTGTGTATGAAATGATATAATATTAATGTCATAATTTATTGTCGAAAACAGAATTCATTTTAACGAGGTACGTGAGGGGCATCCTGATTGGAATGATGAACGATTGGAAAAATATTATCAGGATAATTTTTGCGATTGGGTTACAGATCATGTAAGTTATTCGAATAACATGTTATTGCCATCAGTTTTAATCTAAACTTATATCGTTATGTATTTGTCATAAAATTTGTTTTGTTAGATCCACGATCCGAACTTGTCCGCATCATTTGAGAGTGATTCAAGATGTTTAGCTCAATTTCCTAGTATGGAGGTTGCATATTATAAAGGATTCGGTGTCCTTGGATACAAATTCGAATTTAAGGATATATAAACATCTAGAACCACTCAGAATAGTGGGATTGCGACGGTAGGATCGGACAGTGTGATTTATTATGGATACTTAAATTGTATACTCGGCATCCACTATCCCGGACGATCAGAACCCTTTTATATATTCCAGTGTACTTGGTACGATACGCGAACCGATACGGATAAGTGGAGAAGCAATCTTGGGACTTGGAAAGATAAATATGGATTGACTAGTGTGAACACACTTCGATTTTACGGTCAGGAAGATTCGTTTATCTTTCCGAACCAAGCGTTCCAAATATACTACTCACACTGTTTGAAGCATCCGGGATGGAGTGTCGTATGCCGTTGGAAACCCAGGGATGTCTACGATGTCCCAGAATTCGAGGACAGCGATGAGGATGAAGAAGAGAGAAGACTTAGAGTGCTCCGACCGTCTGTTTCGAAAGACAGGTTGTCTTTGGCCGATCATGAGTTACGTGAGTTAGAAATGATATCGATGATGAAATCCAAGTAGATATGTCTAATGCGCCCACAAAACGAAAAAGGTTATCAGTAATATTATATTATTACTTCACATTTTACGATCTATACATATATAGTCAATACTTGTAATGATTGTCTAATGCGTCCACGAACCGTTTATCTAGATTTGATGATGATGACGGGAGCAGCAATGGGCGGCAGGAGATCCAGCCGCGGCACCGGCAGAGGCAGAGGAAGAGCGGTTCTGCCGTCCGGAGAGCTGCGTAGGGAGCTTCAGAGGGCCGGTCTTGCACCTCGATCGGAGACCCCTTCGGATGCCTCTTTCCATGTGGACTTTGCCACACCTCCAAGAATATTTCATGCATATCCATTTTGAATGTAATGTTATAGATATACATACATGTTCATGTCAAAATTACTTATATTGTCGTTGTTTGATTGTCTAGCTGTTGGTGATGCGTCAACATCAGGGATAGAGGCCACTCCCGCATCTCCAGGTATGTTTATATATCATATAGTACATGTACATTGATTTAGAATGCTATATCATAAATATACACACATTCCTTTTGCTCTTACTTACATAATCATTTTTTTATTGTCTAGCTGTAGGTGGTGCCTCCGCATCTCGGGCAAAGGCCACCACCGCACCTGCGGGTATGTTTATATATTCTTAGCTGATGCATATTGATTTATAATGTTATATTATTGATCTACACATTATTTTTGCAATTACTTATATAATCTATTTTTAATTGTCTAATTGTAGGTGGTGCGTCCACATCTGACGCAGTGGCCACTCCCGCCACTTCCGTACCCTCCGCTCAGTCTCTAGGTTAGTATGAATAAATATAAAATATTTATTCATTTTACATATCCTCTAAAGAATAAATATGAACTTCATGGAAATTTAGCGTCAATGTTTATTTTCTAGTTGGAGGGGATGCGTCCGCATCCGGGTCACCGGCTGTTCCTCACCGGAGGAACTATCGTCCCGCTCGTGCTGCTGTGCCCGGGCCCAGGCTCGTGCTTTAGTCACCGGAGGTATATATCACACTTCAATTTCGTTAAACCTTGATTTCTTAATACAATTTTGTCTTAATATTGATTGTCTTGATATTTCTTGCAGACGCAGGGCCTCCCCATCCCCAGAGGGGGACTCGAGGCCCGAATCAGTCCCACAGGCTGAGGCCCGACAGAGCTAGGGGAGAGGCAGCATTACCCCTCTTTTTTACCCCTGATTATCGCTATACCGGCGATCAGGCGGAGAGGTTCGGCCTGTATATGGGGGATGAGAGCCGGCTCGTGAAGAACTATCCACTTCACGTTGAGTGGGGCGACCAGCACCGGCGCTCATTCTCCCTCTTCTGGGATCAGGCTCGGGTATTGATATATATTTTCATTTGATTTATCCAATATATTTATTATTAACACTTGCAATCTAATAACAATGTTTTTTTGTATTTTCAGTTGAATTACGATTTTCAGCCTCTACCCGACCCTGATCACCCTGGGAGGGTGCTCGATCTTCACGCTCTGTACAATGGCCTGATGAAGAACATGCAAACGAAGGTCCGATACAACAGAAATGAGCTGAAGACCGACTGCTATTCCCTGTGGATGGTGACCCACGAGGCAGAGAGAGCGGCCCTCCTATCTACTCCGGCTTTTGCGAGAGTCGACGTAGATACATGGCCTCTATTGTGCGAATATTTCGACTCTCATCGCAAACAGGTATATATGTATTTTAAATGTAATTCATTGTTTAGTATGTAATTTATTTTTTTGTGTTGCTTAATTAGAAAACTAAATGTGAATGTGTTGTGCTGAAACAGGTCGATCAAAATAAAGAGAATAGGAAGTCGGCGAAGAGGGGTCGCCCCACTTATACAGGTGGCTCTAGGAATATTACTCGTGCCATGGAGTTATCGGTAAATTACAATAGACCGTCCTTTGTGATATAATGTAATATTAAGAGTTATTTTCTAATATATCTAATATTAAGAGTCATTTTCTAATATTGCAGAGAGCTCAGACCCTGGCGCAAGGTGGTACACCGAGCGAGCTGTCCGCATATCTTGCCGTCCACGACACCTCGACATATCCCGCCATGGGCGAGCTTCGATACCCCAACTGTTAGTGTATATGCCCTAGGGGCCATTATTGTATCATACTAGGATGTATATTACTTAATGGAAGTTTGGGATATTCACAGTTGTATTAACAGTCTTGCTAAAAATGGTAGTATGCTACTTGGTTTGTATCTACTTTAATATGTGCATATGTTTCTTATAACGTATCACTTATACATATTAGTAGAGCCCATAGGATCTTTGCTTGATTACCAGCGTTGTGATGGCAGTCACACTAGTGGGGGCTGGGTAGTCTATAAGCAACATCCTATACTTGTCCCTAGTCGTAGGATTATCGGGACAGGGCATCAATACTCCGGAGTAGACTAGTGTGTACGCTTCTCATCCCAGTTTGGGAGATGGTATGTCCCACAGCCATCAGTACGTCGTACTAGAGATAGTATACAGGTGCTCGTTGTGTTACGGGTACACCGTACATGACTCGCAGGAGAACTGACTGGATGGTATTATACCTAACGTCAGATAGCAGTTCTCAGGTGACATGTGTGCAGGTAGTCTATTGACTTAAGGTCATCATTTGTCTCGTGTGAGTTCCCACTGTGCTTTGATTACTACCCTACCACGGCTCAAAGGAGTCGTGCAAACAGGTTTTAGTTGGGTACAGTCTCGAGCCACATGGAGGTCGTGAGCGACTGTTAGGGATTCGTCTCTCCCGGTATAGGGAGTTGATATCGCACTGTGATCGGTTGGTCATTACCATAAGTCCTTGGCCAGGGCTGATGGAGAATTACTGGTGGACTGATCAGTGGATTCTCAAATGGTTTTTGAGCCATA
The DNA here is from genome assembly GCA_030015575.1 of Agapanthus africanus. Classification (NCBI taxonomy): domain Eukaryota; kingdom Viridiplantae; phylum Streptophyta; class Magnoliopsida; order Asparagales; family Amaryllidaceae; genus Agapanthus; species Agapanthus africanus. The sequence continues at coordinate 102,768,134 of CM057348.1, read as the reverse complement.
CCGGCACGACTTGTACGGTTATTAGGGGTCTAGCGTTTACCACCTCCCTAGATCATACATACGATACTCTTAGACGAACAGACCGGACTGCGCGGATATTGTCACGAACAGGCTCAGTAGGAGTTCGGATGGGTTTCCTCATCGGCCTTCTTATCGACATCTACCTGGGGACCGTTACGTACAGCTAGTGCCGCTTGCGGTCTGTGGTTAAACCCACTGTCAGCGTAGTGTCGAGTCTTTAGAGTCCCACACATAGAGTTTCCCTGCTCCAGGCGAAACGATATAGAGGTCGTATGGTTTTACGACAAGGGTTCGGACGCATACGTGTGTTTACGCACGTACGACGTTCGGACAGTTTTTACTAGTCGGCTTTGGTTTAAGCCAGATTCTAGTATCGGATTATTGGATTTATACAGTCTAAAGTTTTTCCATGTTTTCACGGATAGGAGGGGCGTTCTCGTAATTTTCCAGGAAGCTTCTAGAAGTATGATGAGTTGGAGGCTAAGATGGCATTTGCATTAATTGGATTAATGAGTCATGTAGTGATTCATACATTGAGTTAATGATTCATTTAATGATTTATATGACTCATGTGATGAATCACTTAGTGTATTAATGAAACATGGTGATAATTCATTATTTGTTATTTACTTAATAATATAATATGTTTCATATATACACAAATGATTTCATTCATCCAAAAAATGATTCACTTTCTCACCTTCTCTCTCCTCAAGCTCTCTTCTTCAAACCCTAATCCTACTACTCATGAGTTGAGATCAAGGATTAAATAGACTTATTAATCCATAACCATACTCTATATCACCTAGGTCACTTTGATTAGCAACTAAAGAAACCTAGTTATCTCAAGTTAGAGATCAAGCTTGGAATAGGAGCACTCGGGTGGATCGTCTTGTACCCGAGAAGGCCGTTGAGGTGCCTGTTCCCCTCCGAACGGCGGCGCACAGGACTGCGATGTCCTGACGCTGAGATTCGGGGCAGATGCTATTTGGTTTTATCCGTCCACCTCTCCGAAGATGCCAAGTTAATTTATGACACCGTGTACCGGAGGTTTAGACGGATGCGGCCGATATAGCAGACTTCGTCAGATCCCCCCTCGCTTGAGGGGTTTTTGATTGTGGGGACGCTCTTCCATGCAGGCGCAAGCCCCTGCAGTTAATTACGCTACCGCATCGCGGTAACAACTTTCTCCTTCTCCAGAATTTCACTTCGTGTCGTGTGTGTTTGTTTTGTTTGTGGTTGCCCGTGGATTGTATACGGAGACTGAGTAATGCCGTCGCCCATAGGACGTGGATTATTCCAAATCCGTATTTACTTAGATTTGGGTTTGGTGTTTTTAGTTTAAGGATGCATTAGTCGCGTGGCGGCTAAGATCAACTTAAACGTTCGTTAAGGATACGTTAGTCCTGTTTGTGACTAAGATCAACTTAACGTGGTAATCCATTTAATATCTGGCCATCGGGACTCGTCACCTCTCTAACGTCGTTGAAGGATTACAACGGCAGATGTCAGAGGAGTTCAGAGATGTACCCTTGAACCAAGGTTGATTTGGAGTTTTATAGTCCGTTTGAATGTTTAAGGATACGTTAGCCGTGTTTGGGGGCTAAGATCAACTTAAACGGGATCGTTTAGATCCGGAAAAAGAGCATTTGGAGGCTCTATTGTTCCATTTTAGGGACGTAGTGGTCCATAGGTAGTTTAGGGACGTTTCGGTCCATGCTCCGGTTTAGGGACGTAGTGGTCCATATTCCAGTTTAGGGACATGGTGGTCCATATTCCAGTTTAGGGACGTGGTGGTCCGACATTAGTTTAAGGACGTTCCGGTCCAACATTAGTTTAAGGACGTTTCGGTCCAATATTAGTTTAAGGACGTTTCGGTCCACGAGTTTAAGGGCGCCGCAGTCCGTATTGATGTGTGGTCGTCGGGACCCGTCACCTCTCTGACGTCGTTGAAGGATTACAACGATGGGTGTCAGAGGAGTTCGGAGATGTACCCTTGAACCGGATATAAATTAATTTAAGAGAACAGCTATGCTCAGTCAATTTAATTTGAGGACTTACGGCCAAAATTGGGCTAAGTCCAGTTGAAAATGTTCAACACCCTTATTTATTTTTGGTCTATTAGACCTGTGCTAGGGCCTTGCCCATACTTAAGTAATGCATTGCATTACTTCTATTTTTTTGTTTGGGCTCTGCCCATAAAAGATGTAGAGCATCAATTTCACTTGGGCTCTGCCCCCTTTTTAATGTTTTGCGATTTATTTTGGCCTGCTAGGTCTTTTTGATTTGGGCCTGGCCCTTTAAGAAATGCCTTGCATTTGTCAGGCGCTTTGCGCCAATCAGAGAGCGCAAGCGCTTGTAGTGTTGACACGTGTCGCGCAAGCGCAGTGCGCTGCGCTAATGCGCTACGCCTGCGCTGCTGACACGTGGTGCGCTCTGGTGACTTGTGCCAATCCAGGAGCGCAACAGCGCAGTTTGCAAGTGCAAGGCACTATGATTTAAGAATCTTTTAGATTCAAGAACCAATGGTTCACAAAAGAAGTGCAAAGCACTGTTTGTTTCCTTGATCTAATTTAGATCAAAGAAAAACAAGTTTTTCTTTTTATTTCAGGAACCAAAGGTTCATAAAAGTGCAAAGCACTATTTTTTTTTATTTTGTTTCTTCTTGTTTTAAAGAACAAGTGGTTCATAAGAAGTGCAAAGCACTGTTTATTATGTGAAAATCATTGATCTGGTTTTTAGATCAATGATCTATTAGAAGAGATTTCTTCTCTCTTGTGAAGGTTTTACCTTTTTCTTGAAATTTTTCTCAGAAGTCTCTGTTTGAAGCTCTTGATTTTTTTTCAAGAAATGTTCATCCCCTTTGAATTGAGGCTTGGGGTCCTTTTTATAGTGCCCATAAATTAGTTAAATTTGTTAAAGAGATCTTTCTCTGAGTGATTTGGGGAATTTTCTCTACCGTTGGATCTTTGATCCAAGGGCTTCTGTTTTACAGATGAAAATCTTCTTGTTTTAACAAGAACAGAAAAGATTTCTTTAGAATTTTAATTCTGTTTGGTGCAGATGCCCCAGCGCGTGACACGTGTCGTGCAGCGCACAGCGCAACTGCGCAAGCGCATCTGCGCTGACACGTGTCGTGCAGCGCACAGCGCAGCGCACCTGCGCTAGCGCATCTGCGCTGACACGTGTCGCACAGCGCAGCGCAACTGCGCTAGCACATCTGCGCTGACACATGTTGCGCAGCGCAGTATCTGCGCAACTGAAGCGTTGCTTCCCTTAGTTTTGTTTAAAACAGAGCTTTGCTCTGATTTGGTGCTCTTCCTTGGGCGCTGCGCTGATGCATCTGCGCCTGACACGTGGCGCCCTGCGCTCAGCGCAGAGGATCCGAAGCGTTGCTTCATTTATTGAAACTTAGATTTTGGGCAAATCGGAATCGTCGCTTCGCCTGAGATATCTTTTCATCTCCTTTTTTCAAGTCAAACTCGTATTTCCAAAATTCTGATTTCCCGGGCCTTGGAAATGATTTCATTGTGCACAGAATCTTCTGTGCTTGGGTCTATATATAAGCCTTTTCTTCTCTCATCTTCAGAGAACTTCTTCGATCATGTCTTGCAACCGCCCTCATGCCCGCCGACAACCATGGGAGGTGCCGATTTGGGACATCGTTCCCCGTTTTGCTGCGCGCCTGGTGGACCCTTCTCTCTCGGACGAGCAATGCGATGCCGCAATGCACGAGCTTTTGACTCGTGTGGGGTCTCCTCTCCCTCCAAATTCCATTTGGCTTCGGATGATCCTTGACTCGGTGCTCGCCGACATTCCCCCTCCTCCAGCAGAGATGTCCCCAGCAATGCTGGATGCCGCCTAGGACAAGATCGAGGGCTTTCTCGAAGCGCACTTGATCACCAAAGCCCTGAGGGACTGCTCTTTCCATTTGCTGAGCCAGATACGGGCTCATCGGGTTGTCATCGCCACTTTTTCCCAGGAGTGCGGCGTCGACCGTTGGATGGCTACCCCTCGGGAGGATCGCCGCTTCGACGTGGTGGAGAAGACAGAAAGGGAGCTGAATAATCTTCTTTTTCTTTTTGTGAACCCTTGTCTTTCTGATCCCGTATTCGGTGATCTTTTTTAAATGTAATAACAATAATAATGAATAAGTATTTTTCTTTTTAATCAAGTACTTCATTGTCTGTTAAGGGTTCTTTTATTTTAGTTCTCTGTTGTGCTTGTGCATCGTATGATTTCAATTTGTTATTATCAAGTGCATGTAATTTTGCAAGGATAAATTGCTTTTGGCACTTAGCCCCCCCTTTTTTTTATGAAATGGTGCATCTGCGCTAGCGCATCTGCGCTGACCCGTGTCGCGCAGCGCACAGCGCAGCGCAACTGCGCTAGCGCATCTGCGCTGACCCGTGTCGCACAACGCAAAGCGCAGCGCGACGCTTCCTCTAACAGAGCTTTGCTCTAATTGGGCGCGCTTTCTTGGACGCTGCGCTAATGCATCTGCGCCAGACACATGGCGCATCGCACGCAGTGCAAAGGATCTGAAGCGTTGCTTCATTTATTAAAGTTTAAATTTTCAAAGCAAAGCTTTGTTTCTGATTGGGGGAAGATGAAGCGTTGCTTCATCTCCCGCCTCGGAATTCGAACAGAGCTTTTCTCTGATTGGGGTAAACAAGTGCCCCCCACCGTTGCGCTTACGTGGCTCTGAAAACGTGAGCGCAACGGTAACAGAATCCCAACCGTTTGCGGTAACTTTTGGAAGTTGAAAGGGCACTTGATGCCTATAAATAGGACCTTTGGTCCTCAACAGATGATTCTCATCTTTTAGATTTTTACTTTCAGGACCTCAGAGCTTTGCTCTTATTTAAGAACTTTTAGAGCCCTGCTCTCGTTTCTTTTTAAGAACTTTCAAAGTTCAAAACCCAGCACCCTTTTAGGTAAAAGAATTTTAAATTAAATCAAATTAAGTTTAATTAACAGAGCCTTTCTCTCATAGATCACTTGATCTAAAAAAAATCTTTTTGGGGTTTCACTAAATAGAGCTTTGCTCTCAGGAATCTGTTTCAGGGTTTCTCAACCCATAAACAGAAACTTGCATTTTTGGCAAAACATAGATCCCTTTGATCTAAAAGAACTCTCAAGAGTGTTTCATTGATCTTGGAGTTTGAAGATGGCATTTTATTCCTCATTTCATTATATTGTTTTACTTAATCAGTTTTTCTGATAATTCTGTTGATCTTCTTTCACAGGAATAATGGACGCCCACATGTATGCTCTTAACGAGATCATCTCTTACGGGGACATCCGCCGACTTGGCCGCTCTCAAAATCGAGAGTTTACAAACGAGGAGTGCGCTGAAATAATGAGTCGCTTCGACGCGTACAATGGTCCACTGCTCCCCTGACGTTCCTCCCTCCTTAAGCTTATCGTGGGAGCCATCTGGGAAGCGCTTCCCCTCTTCTGTTCCGGCGTGCCACTTACGGCGTTGGATGCTGCTGAGGACAAGGTGCACTCGGTGTACCTGTTGAACTTTATCTCGAAAAGACGGCGAGACAGTCTTATCGATCTCTTGCACGAGGTCTTTCAACAGTCTGCCATACTTGCTGCTTATCGGAGGGTGGAAGACATCAGGGGGGACCCTGACGCTTGTGCTCGCGAGAGAAAGCATACTAGGATGGTTCGCGAGGCCTGGAAAGTCATAGATAGGGTTGCTTTCGAGTTCCTCAATCCATGTCCTGGGTTCGAGGTTATTCCCTTGTAATGATGTTTTCCATTTATTGCTTTTATGATTGTAAGAACCATTGGCCATATTAATGGAAAATTTTTATCCCAGCTTGTCTTTATTTTTCGTTCTGAGTCTTTCGCTTGTGCATGAATGAGTGTGTCTCAAATGCTCGATCAAACGTAAATCGGATGCTCCTTCTGTAGCTTTCTTCTTTCTCTTACTATCGGCATGCTATCTTGATAAACATGGTTAACAGATAATAGAGCACGCATCTTGACTTTCTTAAGAAATAGCGATGGCTTAGGCCGCAGGTTCAGATCTGCTGCCTAAAACTTTTTCAACTCCATGAGCCGTGAGGGTCTCATAGAGACTTTTCTCCCTACGGATCAAGAGGATCTCGTAGGTGGGTTTTTCTCCTTAGGAATCGTGAGGATTCCTAAGTGTGGTTTTCTCTTATAAGTCGTAAGGATCCTATAAGATAATTTTCCCTCTTATGAGTCGAGAGGACTCGTAAGCGGTTGTTTCCCTCCTCGTCGAAACTCGACTTTGGAGAGTGAGACCCATGAATAGTATGCAAGAGACCGTTTAGATCTACTTTTAGGGTCCCATTGTTCAGGAAGCAAGTTTTTTAGTCCATGCTGTCTGAGGCTTCATCTTGCAAGTTGAGACGAATCGGGAATTTTCCCGCGGAGACTCTGGTTTCCCTGCGAGCCGACGCGAATCAGGAAGCTCTCGTCAAGGAGTGTTTGTATCCGTGAGTCGAGGAATTTGCTAGGGATTATTTGTTTCCCAAGCGCCAAGGATTATTTGTTTCCTTGGTGTTTGAAACGAGTCGAGGATTTCCCACGAAAGCACTGGTAGCTCTACGAGTCGACGCGGATTAGGAGGCTCTCGTCAAGGAGTGTTTGTATCCGTGAGTCGAGGAGTTTGCTAGGGATTATTTGTTTCCCAAGCGCCAAGGATTATTTGTTTCCTTGGGGTTTGAAACGAGTCGAGGATTTCCCACGGAGGCACTGGTGGCTCTGCAAGTCGACGCGGATCAGGAGGCTCTCGTCAAGGAGTGTTTGTATCCGTGAGTCGAGGAGTTTGCTAGGGATTATTTGTTTCCCAAGCGCCAAGGATTATTTGTTTCCTTGGGGTTTGAAACTAGTCAAGAATTTCCCACGGAGGCACTGGTGGCTCTGCGAGTCGACGCGGATCAGGAGGCTCTCGTCAAGGAGTGTTTGTATCCGTGAGTCGAGGAGTTTGCTATGGATTATTTGTTTCCCAAGCGCCAAGGATTATTTGTTTCCTTGGGGTTTGAAACGAGTCGAGGATTTCCCACGGAGGCACTGGTGGCTCTGCGAGTCGACGCGAATCAGGAGGCTCTCATCAAGGAGTGTTTGTATCCGTGAGTCGAGGAGTTTGCTAGGGATTATTTGTTTCCCAAGCGCCAATGATTATTTGTTTCCTTGTGGTTTGAAACGAGTCGAGGATTTCCCACGGAGGCACTGGTGGCTCTGCGAGTTGACGCGGATCAGGAGGCTCTCGTCAAGGAGTGTTTGTATCCGTGAGTCGAGGAGTTTGCTAGGGATTATTTGTTTCCCAAGCGCCAAGGATTATTTGTTTCCTTGGGGTTTGAAACGAGTCGAGGATTTCCCACGGAGGCACTGATTGCTCTGCGAGTCGACGCGAATCAGGAGGCCCTCGTCAAGGAGTGTTTGTATCCGTGAGTCGAGGAATTTGCTAAAGACACTGGTTTCTTCGGAGTTGGACTGAACCGTCGAGATTTGGCTTCGTCTTCTGGCGGAGCCTGTTAGGAAAGTATGGTTCCCTCTTTGTTTACGCCCTTGGAATCTATACAGGGATCGATGTGATCTTAACTATAGGGCCAAAGTTTTATCATCATTTTTTTTTCTCCGCGATGCTCTATCATTTCAGCTTTTATATCACGAAGGTCGCGATTGACCAATCATTTCGGCTATTTTTCGCGGTGCCCCATCATTTCGGCTATTTATTTTATTTTTACCCGCTGCTTTTTATTGCGAGTTGCCCAATCATTACGGCTATTTTGCATGCATACATTTTTACTTGCTGTTTTTTATTGCAAGTTGCCCTATCATTTGGGCTATTTCGTATGCATGTGCGGCCTATTGGCTTTTCACCGTAAGCCGATTTCGGCATCAGCACCGCTACAACTGGGATATTATCAGGAGCGAATCATCATTTGCCTCCGTCGATGTCGAACATAGGTGGCTTAATGAACAGGGTTAAGGTCCTGTCGACTAAGGCTTTGACTTCATGAGCCGTAAGGGTCTCACAAAGTTATTTCTTCCTACAAGTCGTGAGGATCTTATAGGTGTATTTTCTTCTTAGGAATCGTGAGGATTCCTAAGTGTTTGTTTCCTCTATAAGTCGTAAGGATCCTACAGGAGGGTTTTCTCCTTGTAAATCGAGAGGACTTACAAGGTTTGTGCGAACATATCCCCAGTCACGGACGGATCTTGGTTAGGGAAATGTTTATTCGCTCCCGTGGATTGTATACAAGGGTCAGTATTGAGCCACTTGTAGGGAAATATCGAAGGTTGTGGGGGTTGCTTAAGCATAGGTTTAGGTCTCTGTAACTTAAGAATTTCAACTCTTATGAGCCGTGAGGGTCCCATAAGAGAGTGTTTCCTGATTTAAAAATCAGGAAAGCCTACGGAAGAGGTTTCAGAAAAGGGTCACGTGCTCACACGTGACCAGTAGTCACGTGTTGGCACGTGACACCTAAAAGCATCGGCAAGGCAGATTCAGCTTCCCGACTACATCAAAGAAAAGGGCTTCAGAAAGGGTCACGTGCTCCCACGTGACCAGGGTCACGTGTTGGCATGTGACATTTAAAAGTGGCTTCAAAGGCACATCGGTTCCCTGATCAAATCAAGGAAAAGGCTTCAGAAGAGGTCACGTGCTCCCACGTGACCAGGGTCACGTGTTGGCACGTGACACTCAAAAGCAGCAGACTCGTTCTCCGGTTAAATCAAGAAAAAGGCTCCAGACGAGGGTCACGTGCTCACACGTGACCAGGGGTCACGTGGTGGCACGTGACGGCTAAGCAGCGGCCAGAAGGCTGAGCATAAAAAGAAGGAGAGGGCTCGTTCCAAGGGGGTCACGTGCCCACACGTGACCAAGGGTCACGTGGCCACACGTGACCGGCTTTCAAAACCTATCTGTTAACAGAATTAAATTCTGAGAAAAGACCTCTCAAATCTTTCCAAAGGAACCGATTGAATTAAAGATTTAAAGGTGATTAAATATCATCTATTTGTGGAAAAAGCCTGAACTTGGAATGATTTCCCCTTAAAATCTAACCGAAATAACAAAGGAGAATCTCTGGATTTAAAATCCAATGGTGAATAAAATTCACCTAATAATCCAAAGGTCCAAAACGAATGGTGAATACAAATTAAATCTCTTAATGAAAGATTCACCAAAACTAATTGATTCGGCTGCTTCTCCTATAAATAGGAGGCAAGAGACACACACAGAGGGATATATGCAGAAGGATCGATAGGCAGAGAAAAAAAAAGAGAGAGCCTGAATACTTTGGAGGAATTTGGATCTTCTGCAAAAGAAAACCCTAGGTAAGAAAGGGAAGGCTTTTTGAAAGAAAAGAGAATTTAATTCTCAACAGAGTTTAACTCTGATATTAAACAGAAGAACATAATTCTCTCTTTAGTGGAGGATCTGTAAAGTGCACATCTCCCCTCGAATTGAGAATTTAATTCTCATTGGGTTGAGATCCTGCCATGCAGATCCAAAGCATAGAGAGGGAATGGAAGCTTGAGAATTTAATTCTCACAGAACTGTAGGAATTTAATTCCTTTAAAATAAAATTAGGGTTTAACCCTATGTTATGGGAATTTAATTCCTTCAGAATGAACAGAATCAGGGTTCAACCCTAGAAAAATAACAGGAATTTAATTCCTTTAAAAAAGAAGAAATTAGGGTTTCACCCTATGACAGAATCTCATACCTCTCTAAAAGAGAGTGGGAATTTAATTCCTTTAAGCTTTTATTAGGGTTTAACCCTATGATCGAATTCAGTTCTTCACATATATGAGGAATTTAATCCCTATAGAAAATCCAAGTTCTACTCTATCCCAGAATATGAATCTTCAAAAGGAAATAGGAATTTAATTCCTCTAAAATTATTGCTAGGGTTCAACCCTACGAGGGATTTAATTCTTGAAAGGGATTAACAGATCTTCTAAAAAAATCATACATATAGGCAGGGTCACGTGTCACCACGTGACCCTAAAAAAGATCTACAGAGAAGGCCCTTTGAGGCAGTGCCTCACGTGACCCACATGACCCTTGGCAGAGGCTTCAACATACAAGCATTTAAATGCCCGTCACGTGATGGCACGTGATGCTCCAAAAGATGCGATATTCTCAACAGAACAAATGAAGGGAGGGCGCCCTCACGTGCTACCACGTGATCCCTCTTGCCTTAGGGCTTAACACTAAATTGGAACCCCTTGATCCAGTGTTAAAACATTGTCTGGTCTTAGTGTTCAACACTAATCAAAGAACTTTATTTGCAGTGTTTAACATTGAATTTTTTAGTGTTCAACACTAATTTGAAGCCTCTGCTGCTAGTGTTTGACACTGATTTGCTCTAGTGTTTAACACTCATTTGAACCCCCTGTTGCTGGTGTCTAACACCAACTCTCTTTTAGTGTTAAAACACTAACTTGATCCCAGTGTTCAACACTGTTGAATTAATGGCCAGAGGCAAAGCCTCTTCTTCAATGGACCAACAGGAAGCCAATATTCCAAACATGATTGGATTTAGCCCAAGATGGTCATAAGTCCTCAATTCAGACTTAACTGGGCTAATGGGCTCATAACATAATTAATTGGTCTTGATCCCAAATTGGGCCAACGACTATTTAATCCACCCCGGTTCAAGGGTACATCTCTTCACTCCTTTGATACTTGGTGTTGTAATTCCTCAACGTCTTCAAAGAGGTGACGGGTCCCAATGACCACACATTGACACGGACTGTGGGGTCCTTAAACTCATGGACTATGAGGTCCTTAACCTTGACCGAGATGTCTTAAAACTAACAACGGACTGTGGGGTCCTTAAACCCATGGACTATGACGTCCTTAACCTTGACCGAGATGTCTTAAAACTAACAACGGACTGTGGGGTCCTTAAAACCCATGGACTATGACGTCCTTAACCGTGATCGAGATGTCTTAAAACTAACAACGGACTGTGGGGTCCTTAAACACATGGACTATGACGTCCTTAACCTGGACCGCAATGTCCTTAAACTACCTACCGACCGCAACGTCACTAAACTAAACAACAGAGCCCCCTTTTATTGCTCTCTTGCTGGATCTAAACGATCCCGTTAAGTTGATCTTAGTCTAAAAACTAGACTAACGTATCCTTAACAAACGTTTAAGTCGATCTTAGGCTCAAATGAGGCTAACGTATCCTTAAACCCAAACCCCCAAACCCAAATCTAAGATAATACGGATTTGGACTAGTCCACGCCCTACGGGCGACGACATAACTCAGTCTCCGTATACAATCCACGGGCAACAAAACACAAAATAAACACACACGACACGAAGTGACCATCTGGAGAAGGAGAAAGTTGTTACTGCAATGCGGTAGCGTAATTAACTGCAGGGGCTTGCGCCTGCAGGGAAGAGCGTCCCCACAATCAAAAACCCCTCAAGCGAGGGGGAATCTGACGAAGTCTGCTACATCGGACGCATCCGTTCAAACCTTCGATACATGGTGCCATAAATCAACTTGGCATCTTCGGAGAGATGGACGGATAGCACCAATTAGCATCTGCCCCGAATTTCAGGCAAGACGTCCAGTCGCGCCGTCCTTCGGAGGGGAACAGATTCTGGCACGCCCGGTGGGACCTTTTCCTCTTTCCACTCCACACTTCGTGTGTCGTGATTCGCGAACCAATCGCGGTTCACTAATGGTTGCCCTTGGGTTTCAAGATACTAAGACTTGGCGTCTTGCTTATTGCAGAAAGTAAAGAATCGATGGCTTCTACTTCTGCGAAATGCTCCAACTGCTCGGACTGCAATTGCAACCAATGCTCTGCCTCGCCAGGAGGTATAGCCTACGGACCCCAAGCTGCTTCGTTATTCACAATGCCCGTGGAACAGGTCACTCGAGCCACCACGGGATTGTTTTTTGGGACCATGCTCCCGCCGACAAGCTTCACCGCTCCGATGCTGACAAAGGAAGCTCCCAAGAAGTCGGTCTTTGATCGTCTTACCTCTGCCGCGGCCCCTCTCGACGGGTCACCCAACACCAGCGCCTCAGTCTTCTCTAGATTGGGCCAAGACTCCTGTGGACCCACAATGGGGCCTACAATCCCAGAGAAGGCTGCTTCTAAGAAAGTGACCGGTCCTGCTCCTGAAGTCGCCAAGGCAGCTTCCCCGGCCAAAAAGTCGGTCTTTACAAGATTGATGGCTTCAGCTCCCGCTCCTGCTACCCAAAGGACATCGGTCTTTAACAGGCTAACACCAGCAACGACCCCCCACCTACACAGGGGGCAAGACGAAGCCATCCTCACCGTTGAACCAGCGCCGTCCGCTCGACGCGCTCGACGTCGCCACTGGCGCCGAGTAAGGAAGGCTGGGGGAAACTCCCCCTCTGGGCTAACTCCACCAGCCTCAACGGTGGAAGTTAATACTGTCGTTCCAACTGGGAACAGCTTCGAGATGCTAAATAAGGTGCGAAGGAATTCTCCTACTGCGGTGCTAAAGAGGTCTCCTCCTCCACTAAAAAAAGGTTGCGGAAATAAAGCCAGAACAGCCCCGATCCCCTCAACGGCTGTCTTCCAAGATCTATAAGGTTTGGCGGCAGGCCCGAGACTCGATGATCGATCCAAACTTCTCCCGCCGGCACAAGAAGCTGAAAATCCAACAGGAAGCCAGTCACCAGGCTAAACCACGAAAGGCTGTTTGGGTGCCCACCTGAACGGCCCCCTCAACTTCCACTGCTCATGAAAGGAGGAAGCCAGAGAAGATCCCCCAGCCTGCAACGACAGCTAAAGGCACTAAGCCCAGACGCCCTAAGTCTGGGGGCATGATGGTCCATACCGTATACATGGCGTTGGGAAAGGAAGACGGTCGTGCGTCTACAGGTCATAGACCGCTTACACGGTCGGTGACCAAAGCTCAGGAGCAATAGCAAAAGCTCCAGGAAATGATGAATGCTATGGCCGCACTTATCGGGCTAAAAGAAAACCCAGAAACGTCCTCGGACGAACGCCAGGAAGAAGAAACCGACGCTGAGTTCCTTCGCCGAATATTGGAGAAGAAGGACAAAGAGGCTGCTGAACAAGCAGCCAACATACAGCGTATGGGCCTTCTCTTCCAAGATATGATAGGAATGATGATCCAACAGGACCCACCCGCTGAGGATCCCCCAATCGTTCTTGAAGACGACCGGGGAGAAACGTCAAATCCACCGCCGGCCCTCTCAACGGCCAAAGAGGAGACAATCTCTAAGGCTGATTTGGTCGACTATATAGCCCAGCAAATCCGGGTTCATCATGCGACTGAGGCAGCTGGTCAAGTCGGAAAAACGGGGCGGCCGTATCCAAGCTGGTACGACCAAATCAAATATCCGTCGGGTTATACAATACCAAAATTTCACGTGTATAAGGGGGCCGGCAATCCCCACCAACATGTCGCCCAGTTCAGGGCCCTTTGCGGTAACACCGGCGGTGATGATAAACTGTTGCTGCGCCAATTCGTGGGTAGCTTATCAGAAACAGCGTTCGAATGGTATTCAGAACTCCCGAACGATTCTATCAAGACGTTCGCTGAAATGGAGTTTCTATTCACTCAGCGATTCGCGAGCGCCAGCGAACGCACTCCAATAACGGCACTGATTAATGCCAGGGTGAAACCAGGCGAAACTTGGGTCCAGTATGCTATACGCTGGCGGAATTTGTGGTTGAAATGCGAGCAACGCATTGAGGAAGCGCCCGCGGTGGGCATGTTCGTGGGAACCCTAGACCCTCATGCAACTATCTCCCAGTTTATGATGTTCTTTAAGCCAACCATATTCCAGGCTTTAATCGACAAGTTGGCTCAGATGGACTAGATGGGTCATAGACCACCTCCCCCGAAGCCGGAACCTCGGAATGATAAGGGTAAAGGAAAGGCCACCTTCGTCGCGAATGCCCAGCAGCAACCCAATGTCCCAAAGCTGGCAGATCAATTGGAAGAAAGACGCCGGTATTATAATGAGAAGATGAAGCGTCCCTACTCGTTCCCACGAGACAAGACGAAACGGTTATTCGAGCTGGCAGTACGCAACAGACTTATAAACCTACCAAATCCAAGGCGATCGCCACAACCCACTGAGGTGAATAACCCTAACTATTTCCCTTACCATCAAACGGTAAGTCATCCGATTGAGGATTGCTTCGTCTTCAAAGGATGGATTGAAGATCAATACCTCCAGGGGAAGTTTGCGCTGTCCGAAAAGTGGAAGTTGAACCCACCACAGCCGCATGCTCCTAAGAAAGCAGATACACCGGGGGCAACCTGTTCCTTTATTGAGGAAGCTCCATGGGAGGTCGTGCTGTCAACTAAAACCAAAAGAATGCTGAGGGACCTTCATGCGTGTCCGACAATTGAATGGAAGGACCCGCTGGTACCCCAGATCATTGAAGGGATGTTGAAGCCGCGTCCAACTACGAAGACTCGTGGTGATGGCCCAAATACTCACGCCCAACCGTCAAAATCTTCGAAGAAAAAGAAGAAGAAATCCAAGAGGCCCGTGAAGCCTGGAGACAAGCGCACGAACTTGCAGAAGCAAATCGACGCGATGGAAGAGTACAATCAAAAGGCGCGAACTCCTGTCACGCTGCAAGAGTTCCTCAACCACATCTTTCAAGAGGAAGATGATGGAGAGAGCTCGTCGGATGAATCCGAGGGATATGTGGCAAGTTGTAACGTAATCTCCCACTCGTTTACCGACGATGAAAAAACTCCCGGCACTAAGAAACTGGGGACAGAGCCTGAACTAAAGCTTGTGTGGCCAACAGATGAAATGATCGACGCCTTTCTAGACGAGATTCGTCTAAAGAGTAAAGCGGATCAGGAGCGTAAGATGGCCGCATCGGAAGGAGCCAAATGCAGGCGACTGAACGAAAGAGTTGAAGTACTCCCGCCAGATCGAAAGGCATCCGACGCAGACAAAAAGATATTCAAGACGAGGAAACGGTTTGCCAAGGCCGTGTCAATGGAAATGAAATTACCACCCTCGGAAGAAAACACGCTCGATAGGGCGGAGATGCATCCTGATTACTACTCATATCATCAGAAGATTTCACACCCCATGGAGGAGTGCGACGCCTTTAGGATATGGTGGCAGGGATATGTTGCTCATCGGCAACATTTTAAACGCATGAAACGCAAGACTCATCGGGAACGAAGAAGTACTGCCGACGGGCACAACAGAACCACTGGAAACTGTTACATGGTTAACGCCGGAGGGTCACAAGTTCTCACCTTTGGGAGCGAATCTGATGAAGAAATGGCTCTGGGCCCTCTCTTTAAAGAATCCGTTTTAGGGAAAGAGGAGGAACCGGAGGCCTGCGAAAACATTCAGCTGCGCAATCGCACGCTCCCGGAAAAGAATCTCGGTCCCGCAAATAGAAAAGATAAGGGAAAGGAAAAGGTCACTGAGAATATCACTTTAGATGACCAAGTCATGAAAGAGCTGACTACCAAAGACCCTCCCAGGAAGGGTAAGGTGGACTACAATATCCTGGCGCACCTAAGGAAGCTACCTTCTCAACTTAGCATTCTCGATGCCCTCCTATTATCAAAAGAAACGCGAGATTCACTAATTAAGGCGTTACAAGAACCTGAGCAATTCCAAGCCTTCCTCGCCACTGAAAGGATGAAGTATGAACTGGAGGAAGTGCATACGGCCGACATCACTTTCGGGGACGAAGACCCCCTTCTCGGGACGTGCGACCACAACCGTCCCCTATATGTCTCTGGATACTGCCATGATATCAAGATAGGCAAGATCCTAGTGGATAATGGATCCTCCGTCAATCTCCTTAACGTTCAGGTGTTAAAGGAAATCTGCATGAGTGTGCAACACCTCGCTCGTGACAAAATTACCATCTCCGGTTTCGATTCACAATCGTCACGGACTCTCGGATCTGTAATACTAACATTACGCTTTGGACTGCTCGTCACGGACATCAAATTCCATGTCATTGATGCCAAGACCTGCTACAACGCCTTGCTCGGTCGCCCTTGGTTACACGAGTACAACATCATCCCTTCTAACAACATCAGTGTATGAAGTACTTTAAGGATGGTTTCGAGTATACCGTAACAGGTGAGCTGAACCCATTTTCCGTGAACGAAGTCCGCAAATATGAAGATGCGAAGTACTTTTTGCCAGATTTCGAGGATACAGAAAGGTGTTGCAAGCCGGAGAACAAAGCCGCCGCCACCATCCCTGTTTTCGGGAGCGATACCGAAGAAGAAGAAGAGATAGTTTATGCTGGGCCATCTTAACGCAACAACCCGGGGACGTCCGCCCCCATGTTGGTCTTCGGAAGTGACTCGGAAGATGAGGTTAATGCCGTGTTCTCCAATCGGCCGTCAATACAAGCACCCCCTAGCGATGATCAGAGTTTGCAAATCACCATGGTGCCGCGAGAACACTACAAGGATCTCGACACACTTCAAGCTTACAATGTGCAGGACCTGCAAACGTTTTACGTCCCTCCCAGGCAAAGGGGTGAGAAGGCAATCCTATTCTACCGATCCTCAGAGACGAAAGTAGAGAAAGAGATCTGGCATGGCGCGGATGCTACACTCGACAGGCTCCAACCATCCGTTTGCCCAGATACTACACAAATGGACTAAAGAGGCTATTGAAGCGCCAAGGAGTACCCATAAAACAGACTGTTCGACAAGCTCGGTTCTACAACAGGATTTGGGATGTCCCTGGGACTCAACGCAAATTTCCCAACGGGAAAATGGAAACACTTGGGCTTGGATACGTGAGAGCCGGAAAATGGGAACGGGCCCACAGTAGCTACGCCATATATACCTTTGATGAAGAAGAGGACGCCCTGTCAGGAAATGCCAACACCTCATCAAAACTAGATCCCGCGATTGAAGGGTCAAGTCCATCATTTGAAGAACGAATGGACAAGCTTATCAGGAAAGCGGGCCAAAAAGATCGGGAAGACCACAACCGCGAGATGGCCATCTACGAGAAAGTCAGGAGGCAACGTCTGTTTCAACAGGCTGCAAAAGACAAAGATTCTCATCCCTGTCAACCCGTTGTACGAGACGCAGAGGCAGAAATGAATCAAGAAGCGGAAAGAGGAGCCGACAACAACGACGCAGGATTAGAGAGTCGTGTGATCGGGCGTTGCGTGGTCCGGATTTGTCCCTCATGAAGAAGATGAATCGAGCGTATTCCTTCCCTCGAGACAAGACGGAGAGGTTACTCGAGCTCGCTATAAAACATCAAATGATCGCGCTTCCAGAGTCTAGACACCCTGAGCAAGCTAACAAGGCTTCTCATCTGAGCTATTGCTCTTATCACCGAGCCATAGGACATCCTACCGAAGACTGCTTCACCTTCAAGAAATGGGTCGAGGACCAGTACCAACAGGGCAGATTCGCTTTATCCAACGGCTGGAGGGTAACGCCGCCACAAAAGCACGAACCCAAAGCCGCAAGAGCAGAACTGGATCCACCTCAGTTCTGGAAGCGGATTCGCACCTGTTACATGATTACGATATTAAAAGAAGAGCCCAAGAACATGGATGACCTTCCCTGGTGCTTTGAGAACAGCAATGATGAGGTGATCTCAGAATTTCCGCCAGCTCCGAAAGAACTGGAAGATGGCATACATACTACTGCAGATAACCTCAAGAAGATTGAGTTGGGATCGGCAGATGATCCGCGACCGACATTTGTCAGCGAACTGCTATCTGAAGAAAGGATGGCTGCGTTAAAGAACGTGCTCCTACAGCATAAAGACTGCTTCGCGTGGAACTATTCCGAGATGCCAGGATTAGATCCGGAGATTGCTGTACATAAATTAGCAATATCCCCGAATATCAAGCCAGTCAAGCAGGCGCCGAGAAGGATGCGACTCGAGCTTGAGATGAGCATCAACGCCGAAGTCAAGAAGCTGATCGATTCTGGATTTATCCAAGAAGTCCAATATCCCGACTGGATGGCCAACATTGTCCCGGTAATGAAGAAAAATGGGACGGTACGCATATGCGTGGATTTCAGGGATCTCAATAAAGCTTGCCCGAAGGACGATTTCCCAGTACCGGTAACCAAGCTAATGATAGATAACACGTCCACTCATGAGGTTTTCTCCTTTATGGACGGTTCATCAGGGTACAATTAGATAAAGATGCATCCCGAAGACCAGAAGCACACCGCTTTCCGGACCCCTTTGGGTATATTCTGCTACAGGGTTATGCCCTTTGGTCTAAAGAACGCCGGCGCTACCTATCAAAGGGCCATGACAAAGATCTTCGACTATCTCATACATGACATCGTCGAATGCTATATCGATGACCTCGTAGTGAAGAGCATGTCATACGAAGAGCATTTAAAGCATCTGGAGACTGTATTTCAACGCCTTCGGCAATATAATTTGAAGATGAATCCCCTCAAATGCGCGTTCGGAGTCTCCTCGGGTAAATTCCTGGGATTCATCATCCGACACCGAGGTATCGAAGTAGATCCATCTAAGATCAAGGTGATCATGGAAATGCCTCCGCCAAGAACCCTCAAACAGTTGCGGTCTCTCCAAGGGAAGCTCGCATACATCCGGCGATTTATCGCCAATCTTTCAGGCAAGTGCCGCCCTTACAGCCACCTAATGAAGAAGGGAACTCCATTCGTTTGGGATCACAAATGCCAAGGTGCACTGGACGAGATCAAGCAGTACCTGCAAAACCCTCCGGTTTTGGCTGCGCCGGTCAAGGGAAAACCCCTCATTCTTTATACAACCGCCCTCGAAGGTTCCTTAGGCGCATTATGGGCACAAGAGAACGATCAAGAAAAAGAGAGAGCACTCTACTACTTAAGTCGAGTTCTGCTGGGGGCAGAAAGCAACTACTCTCCCATTGAAAAACACTGCTTGGCGTTGATCTTCGCGATAACAAAGCTCAGGCACTATGCGTTGGCGCACGAAGTCCGTCTCATCTCGAAGGTGGACCCTCTTAAATATTTGATGTCAAAGGCTATATTGACGGGTCGACTCGCTAAATGGGCTCTACTCCTGATGGAGTTCTCGATAACGTATCGACCTCTCAAGGCAGTGAAAGGCCAGGCCATCGCCGATTTTCTCGCTGAACATCCGATATCGGCTGATTCTCCTCTGAATTGCGATTTGCCAGACGAACATACGTTTGACGCGATCGACAGCAGTGGTACCCGATGGGAACTCTATTTTGATGGAGCGTCCTCCGTAAAGAAGCGCAAACAAGGTATCCCAATGATCAAATCGGGGGTAGGCCTCATCTTCGTAACTCCACAAGGAGGGATAATGCGCTTCGCCTTCTCCTTAACAGAGCCGAGGACAAACAATGAAGCCGAATACGAAGCTCTGATAGCGAGCCTCGAGATCGCCATCGACATGGGAATTGAGAATCTCCTCATATATGGGGACTCCCAACTGGTCGTTAGTCAAGTAAACGGCGACTACTAGACATGCAAACCAGAATTGGTGAAATATGGCGAAAAGGTGCAACAACTGTTGACCGAAATTCCCTCCTGTACTTTGGAGAACATACCGCGCGCGGAAAACAACAAAGTAGCCGCGTTGGCCAAACTTGCTAAAGAGCTGGCTGACGAAAACCTCGATGCTGTAAGAATCATGGTACAAAGCCGTCGGGTGCTTGCCCCAACGGAGATATCTCTGGAATCACCCGAAGAGAAGGGAGCGACTGAGCAGATGACCTTACAAGTAAAAGAACAAGAAAGGCTTGAGGATTGGAGGGAAGTCTTCATAGACTACTTTAAGTCCCACCGAATACCCGAAGAAGCGTCCTCAAGACATCAGCTCATGAAACGAGCTCTATCTTTCGCTTTCGTCAATAATACTCTGTATAAGAGGTCGTTTGATTCTCTGTGGCTGAGATGTTTAGGACCTGACGAAGAAGAAAGAGTCGTTCAAGAGGTTCATGACGGAATCTGTGGTTCTCATCAAGCAGGACCGAAGATGAAGTTAAAAATTAAACGGATGGGTTACTACTGGCTCACGATGATCCAGGACTGCCTCGAGTATGCGAAGCAATGCCACTAGTGCCAAATCCACGGGGATTTCATCCACCAGCATCCGAATCCACTACATCCGACGGTGGTTAGCTGGCCATTCGAAATGTGGGGGACTGACATAGTCGGCCCCATCGAACCAGCATCGTCCCGGGGACATCGTTTCATCCTGGCGACAACTGATTACTTCTCCAAATGGGCAGAAGCAGTGCCGCTGAGGGAAGTGAAGACAGAGAATATCCTCTACTTCTTCAAGACGCACGTCATCTATCGGTTTGGAACTCCACGGTGGATTATCTCCGATAACGGGCCGGCCTACAGAAGCCATAAGATTAGCCGCTTCGCGCAGCAGCACAATATAGACTGGAGATATTCTTCAGTTTACAATCCACGAGCTAACGGTCTGGCCGAGGCCTTCAATAAGACATTGACAAAGATCATAAAAAAGACGGTGTCCCGAAATAAGAAAGACTAGCACGAGAGGCTGCAAGAGGCCCTTTGGGCCTATCGAACTACGTTCAAGACGGCCACGAACACAACGTCGTACGCGTTGGTATTTGGGACGGAATCAGTGCTCCCCCTCGAGATAGAGTTACCCTCTCTACGAGTGGCAGTCCACTACGAGCTGACGGACAAAGAAAATGCTCACCTTCGGCTTGAGGAGCTTGATGCCCTCGATGAAACCCGGCTCATAGCGCAACAAAATCTAGAGGCCTACAAAGCAAAGATGACACGCTCGTACGAAAGATTGACCAGGCCGGGGACGTTCCGCCAAGGCGAACTCGTACTAGTGGTCAAAAGACCTATGATCCCCAATCGCACCAAGCGGGGAAAATTCGTGCCAAATTATGAAGGCCCGTACATCATAGATAAGGTCTACTAGGGTGGGGCCTATCTACTCATGGACATGCACGGTGAAAGGCCTTTCAGGCCGATAAACGGTCGCTTCCTAAAGAAATACTACGCTTAATGAGCCACAACCTAGGTCAATGATAGGTGACGACGACCATGCCCGCTCGCTATCTTACTAAGCTCAAGTTTTATAAACTGTAGCCAGCCTCTCAACGACGGACCGAAACGTCCTTAAACTAACGACGGACCGAAACGTCCTTAAACTAACGACGGACCGGAACGCCCTTAAACTAACGACGGACCGAAATGTCCTTAAACTAATAGCGGATCGAAACGTCCTTAAACTAATACCGCAGCATTCTTAGGCTGACGAGGTAAAAAAAAATAAGGAAAAATATAATAAATAAGAACGGTATGTCCGTAAGCAAAAAGGGCACGGATGAAAACCCGAAAAGGCTCCGTGAGTAAAAACGGCAGGGCTACCGGCGAGTGTTCGTGAAAACCCGAAAGGGCACGGCCTCGTAAAAAAAAGAAGGAGAAAAAGAAAATGAAAAGAATGAAAAAAAAACGGTATGTCCACAAGCAAAAAGGGCACGGATGAAAACCCGAAAGGGCTCCGTGGGTAAAAACAGCAGGGCAACCGGCGAGTGTTTGTGAAAACCCGAAAGGGCGCAACCTCGTTGAAAGATACTTATAGGGTCCTCTCGACCTTGTAAGGAGAAACCACCCGCGTGAGATCCTTACGACTCACAAAGGAGCAATACACTTAGGGATTCCTACGATTCCTAAGGAGAAAATACACTTGCGAGATTCTCACGACTCGTAAGGAGAATTCTCTTATGGGACCCTCACGGCTCATGAGATTTGAAAGTCTTAAGTTACAGAAACCTAAACCTGTTCTTAAGAAAATCCCCCACAACTTTCGATACTGCCCTACAAGCGGCTCGTATTGACCCTTGTATACAATCTACGGGCGCGAATAAACATTTCCCCAGCAAAGTCACACCTGTGACTAGGGACATGTCCATATGGTGAACAACCCTTATAATTTCTCTCGTCTTATAAGGAGAAAACCCTCTTGTATGATCCTTACGACTTACAGAGGAACATACACTTAGGAATCCTCACGATCCCTAAGGAGAAAATACACCTGCAAGATCCTCACGACTTGTAGGGAGAAATACATTTGTGAGACCCTTACGGCTCATGAAGTCGCCTTGGTCGACAGGAACCTTAACCCTGTTTACTAAGCCACCTTTGTTCGACATCGACAGAGGCAAATGATGATTCGCTCCTGGCAACATCCCAGTTGCAGCGGTGCTGATGCCGAAATTGGTGTCTAAAATCCAAGCTTGCGACGAAAAAGCTAGCAAGCTACACATGCATACGAAATAGCCGAAATGATGGAGCAACTTGCAATAAAAAGCATCAAGTAAAAATGTATGCATGAAAAATAGCCGAAATGATGGGGCAACTCGCAATAAAAAACAGCGAGTGAAAATGAAATAAATAGCCGAAATGATTGGGCACCGCGAAAAATCGCCGAAATGATAGGGCAATCGCGACCTCCGCGATATAAAAGCTGAAATGATAGAGCATCGCGGAAAAAGAAATAAAATATAAAAAAAAAGGGGTTTCAATTTATGCCCTACAGGTGATGTTCCATCACACCCTGTACACAATCCAAGGGCGTAAACAAAAAAGGGATCATACTTCTCCCCCAGGTTTCATCAGAAGAGGAAGCCAAGTCTCGACGGGCCAAAGGAGACCTGGAAATCGTTTCAACACTCATCTCGTAACAACGGACACAACTCTAAGCTAAGCGGAACAGCGGCAACTCCCAGTTCCATGGCTCGGTGGTATACATATCGCCAACAGTCAAACCTCCATCCCGTGAAATGCGGATACAATCAGCAAAATTCCTGGTTACGTGGAACGCGGATAACGTCACTCTTTGACCCCGTGGAAAACGTCCAGAGCGGATCCTGGTCCTCGCGGAGCACGGCAGTGAAACCGTGTGTAGCATCTAGAGCGGAGCCTAGTCCTCGCCGAACACGGCAGTGAACCCGTGTGAAGCATCTAGTGCAAAATTCCTGGCTATGTGGAACGCGGATAACGTCACTCTTTGACCCCGTGTGAAGCATCCAGAGCGGAGCCTAGTCCTCGCCGAGCACGGCAGTGAACCCATGTGAAGCATCTAGTGCAAAATTTCTGGTTACGTGGAACGCGGATAACGTCACTCTTTGACCCCGTGGAAAACGTCCAGAGCGGATCCTGGTCCTCGCAAAGCACGGCAGTGAACCCGTGTGAAGCGTCCAGAGCGGAGCCTAGTCCTCGCCGAACACGGCAGTGAACCCGTGTGAAGCATCTAGTGCAAAATTCCTGGTTACGTGGAATGCGGATAACGTCACTCTTTGACCCCGTGGAAAACGTCCAGAGCGGATCCTGTTCCTCGCAAAGCACGGCAGTGAACCCGTGTGAAGCATCCAGAGCGGAGCCTAGTCCTCACCGAACACGGCAATGAACCCGTGTGAAGCATCTAGTGCAAAATTCCTAGTTACATGGAACGCGGATAACGTCACTCTTTGACCCCGCGGAAAACGCCCAGAGCGGAGCCTGGTCCTCGCCAAGCACGGCAGTAAACCCGTGTGAAGCATCCAGAGCAAATACCGGACTGTGGAGTCCTTAAAATCCGCGGTCTATGATGTCCTTAACCTCGACCGTAATGTCTTAAAACTAACAATCAACCATCCTGATTCTATACTGATTCTACTTTGGTTTAAGAGTACATCTCTTCACTCCTTTGATGCCTGACGTTATAATTCCTCAACGTCTTCAAAGAGATGACGGGTCCCTGCAACCAAACATCGGACTGTGGAGTCCCTAAATCCACGGACTATGAGGTCCTTAACCTTGACCGTGATGTATTAAAACTAACATCGGACTGTGGAGTCCCTAAATCCACGGACTATGAGGTCCTTAACCTTGACCGTGATGTCTTAAAACTAACATTGGACTGTGGAGTCCCTAAATCCACGGACTATGAGGTCCTTAACCTTGACCGTGATGTCTTAAAACTAACATCGGACTGTGGAGTCCTTAAATCCACGGACTATGAGGTCCTTAACCTTGACCACGACGTCTTTAAACTACGATGCCTTGGGAAACCCCTGACTCTGTGAAACACGGACAAGGGCGACCACATCCAGCACTTGCAGGCCCTCACAACCTGTAAGGAAGAAAACTCTCTTGTGAGATCCTTACGACTCTCAAGGGAAAACCCTCTTAAGAATCCTCACGATTCTTAAGAAGGACTTACACCTATGGGATCCTCTCGACCCACGGGGAGAAAAAAAACTCTTTATGAGACCCTCGTGGCTCATAAAATGCAAAAGTCTTAGGAAGCAATCTTAACCCTGAATCCTAAGCCATCGCTGCCTTGCAAGTAGGCCAAGATGAATTGTCCGCAGAATACATTCAATGAAAAGAGATACGCCGTCGAGAAGAAAAAATGTACCTTTTATTAGTAAACCAAAATGGATACAAAGAAACAAAAAGAAGATACTCTCATTCATGAGTATGTACAAAAAAAGAGGAAAAGATACAAGTCCTCAAGCCGGCGGGCGGTGTAGTAATTTTACCAGCTCATAGTTTTGTTGCTGAGCCACGGCTTCATGACGCAAGATCTTCAGAAGACGAGCCTCCGCCTGAGCTTGCTGAGCCTGATACGAAGCAAGCAGAGCTTCGAGCTCTTTCTCGGTGGCTTTATGAGCCTCGACCCTTTCACGAGTGAACGCGGCAGCTTTGTCGAGAGCCACCACCTCTTTGATGGACTCCTGAAGCACCCGCCAGAGTTCATACGCTTTGTTGGCCTTGGCGGTAAGAGTGGCGCGAAGCTCGCTCAGCGCCTTGGAAGCTAGCTCCCTCTCCGAGAATTTGCGGCCAAGCCTCTTCTCGCATGACGTCATGTTGGCCGCACATCGTGCTATCAGACCCCGCAACTCCTCTTTTGCAGCCACGGCTTCCAAGGAAAGGCGAGAACATTCAAGGGCGTGCAAGCGAGCCTCCACCTGCCGACAGAACTCCATCCAGACTCGCACCACTTCTTCGCTATGGTAGGTGGCAAGAAAAGGAAGAGAACCGTTAGCTTCGGCGGAAAACGCTTCAGTGGTGGTCGCGCTGCTAGCACGGAGCTCCTCAATCAAAGATGATAAGGAGACAAGGCTTAATTGGGCCAAGCGTTCTGAAGCCCGCAAGGCATAAGGGCCGGGCGGCATCACGATGCGCGACTCCAACGCCGTGGAGACTGGCAAAGCTGTTCAAATTTGGAAGATGTCAGTAAAATTCTTAAGCAAAGAACGAATGAGAGTATGATGAAAGGTCGCTTACCGACAGTCGTGCAAGTAGGAGCTGAAGGCTCCCCTGGCCCTTCGAGAACCTCGACCTCATCATCGGCCTCCAAAACTGTAGGAAACATTAATGTCAATACATAAAATAACGATGATGCTATGAGAAGTGATGGACGACACCAACCTTGCCCGGATGAGAGAACAATGCGTTGGGGGGATATCGCTTGTGGAGCTGCCATCTCCAGCAAACGCTGAAAGGACTGCCGGGGAGACAGATCGACAATAGAGGCCGCCAGCTTACGTAATTCTGAGAAAACAAAAGAGTTCAGACAACGGAAAGGCTGCTAATTTAAAATTCAGAAGGTTACCTTCAACACTCCTCCCATTCTGAGCCGGGGGGATAGCAGCTTCAACGGCCTCCGCCGTGACCTCAGGCTCCGACAAAGGAAGAGTAGTCCCGACTACCTATCTTCCAGCCTTTGGTCCACCCTCAGTAAGAGTCATTGGAGCGGCGACCCCCAAAGGAGCATCCCCCAAAGGGGCAAGCGCTCCCTGATCAAGAACCGCCGCTGGAGGCTCTACCATGAGAGGAGCAACCTCATCAGCCCCCTCCACATCGAGCAAGGCTTCATTGAGAATTTCGGCGGGCTTTAGCTTTAATGGGCCCGTAGGGAGCTCCCCCAACGTCGAAGATTCTACACGATTCAAATAAGAATAAGGACACATATGCACGGGCATAAATAATCGGAAGAACTACAAAAGAACCACAACGTACCGATACGCAAAGAAGCCCTCAATATGGCTTCTTCAAGCCGCTGCTCCTTCTCAAGGAGGTGGGCTCGCCGGGGTTCAAGGGTAGACTCATGGCCGCCGGTCCATAAAGAAAGTGCGTCCGCTACGTCTTCTGAAGCGGCCTGCTTCAGAGCCCTTTCCCCCCATTCCTCCAAAGGACCGATAAATCGCCGCCGAATCCACGAAGGGTCTTCGTAAAAAATTACAGCGGGATATGACTTCTTCGGACCTTGGCGTTATGAGACATGTCTTTGGAACGCCGTATGGCCTCAGCCAACTGTGCGGCCTCCTCATCGGCCGAACTCGGGAAGAGAAGTCCAGCGTCTGACTCTTGCAGGGCCAATGATTCGTCTTCAAGGATAGGCTCAGGTGACTTCCTCAAATATCACCGGCAAACAACCCAGGTGACTTCCTCAAATATCACCGATTACAACGAATCCCGATATAATGAGGATGATCACCCTATTCCCAATAGCTTACTCCCACTCATCATCTGTAAAACCATACAGATGTGAGAATCATACCTGGTAAATACATACCCTGGAGTAAGTGTCTAATCGGAAAATCAGTTTTCCATTAACAGTACACAGTGAAACTGAAACATTGAAATGTTTCGATGGGGTATCCTGGTATTCCTAGTAATGCCTCTTCCATTATCCAGATTCACAACTGTAACCGTATAATTCTTTGCCACTTCTCCAAATCCCTTTATATGTCTTTAGTCATTACCTTCTGTACACCCCTTTAGGCCAAATGGTTTTCTTCTTTCCCTACCGTTCGGCACCAGCCTATGGTTTGGAAGAAGACTATCCAAAAAGCATAAAAGGTGTACTGTCCTAATCCTAGGAGCACTCGCAAAGCGAGAGAAGGTGAAGATAAAAGACAACCGAATAAACTGTATTCCTATTTCTCCTGGACCAGAATCCATCCCCGAACTGGAACAAGTTCCTTTCGAGTTCGTATATAACCATATGATGGAGTATCCAATAAACTGTGGATCTTCGTAGTGATACGGAGTGTCCTGGAGAAATACAAAGGTGATTTAGGATTGGCGAAGAAATACTTGGTTTGATCGTGAATAGCAGTCACAATTTACTTTGCCCTCCTACTAATCCCTTGCTTTGTCTTAACTTAATACCTTCTGCACACCATCGTTATGCTAATTGGTTTTCTTCATTCCCCACCGTTCGGCACCAGCCTAAGGTTTGGAAGAAGACTATCCAATTTGCGTAATAGGTGTACTACTCCTAAGCTAAGGAGTACTCGCAATCTGAGAGAGAAGGTAAAAGAAAAAGACAACTGAATAGTCCTATTCGTTTTTCTCCAAAACCAGAAACCATCCTCGAATTCCTTCGAGTTCGTATATAACCATACGATGGTTTTGTCCAATGGAAGTGGACGTTCGTAGTAATACGGGGTGTCCTGGAGAAAAGGGTAAAAGTAGAAGTGGCAATGAGGTTAGCGACTCTGACAATCCAAAAGCCTGTGTTAAGAAGGTTCGGTCAACTTGGTCACTGAGTCATAGTCCAGGGTCGGGTCAATGGTCGCTGCCAAAGAGAGAGAGAAAAGAAACACTCAGCGTGCACTCTAACCTAGATCAGAATGGTTATCACTTTTTCTAATCAGGAAACCTCCCACTGTACCTCAAATTCTCCTCCAAACCTGAAAGAAGAATTAGTCGGGATCACCCGAGGAGTAAACCAACTCATCAGTGGAAATCGGGATCCAACTATCATCGCATGATAACTTGACGGAATCCACTCAAGTCACCACACTCCAGAAGGTATGCGCATGCCTGGCAAGTTTCAGTTCTTTTGAAACTCCCGATGTTTGTTTTTACCCCTAGGACTCAAGTGACCTTGACGGAGTCAACAAATCAAAGAGTCCTAGTCAAGTTCAACCCGTCATCATCTGGATTGCATTAAACCCACCCGTACGTGCCCTTGACGGAGTCAACAAGGCCGCACGACTGTCCTAACCAATCCCATTTATGCAACAAACAAGCACCACTTAGCTACCGTACACTACGCCTTGACGGAGTCAACAAACGCAGCACGAATACTAAATAATACCCATAGGAAATGACGGAGGGCTACGACTGGTTTTTGGCGAAAAACCTTTAACGTAATGAACTTGATATCGTTGAAGGAACTGCATAGCCTTTTATAAAAATATAGTGACGAAAACCTTTGCTAAAGAGGTCACTCCCGGTGAAGGGATCTCGGCTCTTTCCCCGTAGAATGAGGTGCAGGATATTCCAACTGAATACCACGATGCAAAGCAAAAGTAATCGGCTATAGTGAAGTTAATGCCCTGACGCAAACTTTTGTCCAAGGGGTCACTCCCGGTGAAGGGATCTCGGCCCTTGCCTCGTCGACTGAGGAGCAGGATATTCCAAATGAATACCACGATGCAAAACAAAAGTGAACGTCCTTGCAATAACAGCTTTTTGAAAAAGTGTTCCAACAACATCAGAATAGGTTTGTTTATCTTGCATTGATCCGAATCAACGCAGTCCCATCAATTGATCACACCAATAAAGAACGAAAATAATAATGTACGTATATGCCATCCGCATTCGCCACTGGGTCCCGTCATCACTCGTTAGGTTACTTAACTAACGACAGAGCGGGGACTGGACTAGCGCGGATGCAAAACATATACAACATCTACTAATATATATACCAATATATAATTTTCGCTCAAGGCGTGATAAAATGCAACATCACAGAAATGTACAGCATCACAGAACAATACAGATATCTTGGATCCCCGGGTTTCACAGAGCCGCTGCTGAAACCCGACGTTCCCCTGGTCGTGTGGATAGCCTGTGCAATGAAATCCTAGACCCCTACGGGCGCGGCAAGTCACCCGCCAAAACCTGAAGCGAGGCAGCCCCCTTCAGCACCGTGAATGGACCACCCAGCACTTCATGGAATCCGGTAACTTGGGCACCCCTCCTGGGTCAACTTGTACCCCCTACGAGTGCGGCGAATAGCCCGCCAATCCTAGAGTGAAGCCCCCTCCGTCTCAATGCCATGAGATGCGGGCCCGTTGCCCTCTAGAACCCGGCTATCCGTGCACCCCTCCGCGGGGTAATCCTAGTACAGAAAGTAAAATATACATACACCGGGTACACCGACCGCAACCAGGTCGTGCCCCAAAAGAATAATACAAACAGGCAGTGACGGCAGTCCACATGTCGGACGCTCGCCCCGCAATATCAAATGTACATATAAAACAAAACTGTACTAGCATTGCATCCAGGCTATCCCCCACGACCTATCCGCAACATCACAGCATAAACACAGTTAATCAACGTGAAAATCATGTTCGCAAATCCGTCTAACCGGGCTATAGCAGTTAGACGGGATTTACCGATCAAATGATATTCACGGTCGCAGATATAATGTAAATACTGTGAAATAATGTGTTTAAAATATCCAATCGATCAAAAATTAACAAGTGGGCCCCCAAGTAATACTGTAGCACTCACAGAAATTCTGGGCCCAAAAATAATATTCCAAAACCCCTATTTTCAACACATAAGCATTCTGCAAAATTTTGGGGGACTGAACAGTCCAAGTCGCGGCGGAACCGCGGCCGAAGCATGGCTTTGGCCGCGGTTCCGCGGCGTTCTGAACTGTTAACGAGCCCAAATTTTTAGAGAACTCTTAGAATGTCCTGTACATTAGTTTTCTACAACCTGAAAAATTTTTAGAGCCCGGAAAAATTCGACAGAAAACTGATGCATGCAAAAACGCGGTTTTTGGAATTTTGGTCGATCGGATAAGTAAAACGCATTGGAACAAGCTAGACAAGGTTAATGGCGTGGCTCTGATACCATGTTGCGCCACGGCAGCGCCCCGGCCGTCTTACCGAGGCCAAAATGCGGAAACAAAAATTTTCCTTACTTGGAAACTGGCGCTACCGCGGACAATGAAACCCGGATCGTTAACCATTAACCGACACTAGCTAACAAGAGAAGGGAAGAGAAGTATACCGAGTGATCCGAGTCCTCCGGTCTTCTCGTCATCGTCCCGATCCCCCGCGGAAAGTCTAGTCTCCATGTCGTCGCCTCCTCGCCGGAAGGGCACCACATCGCCTGCGTCTTTTACGGGCTCCCGCCTCAATACCGAGGCAACTCGGGCGCGAAGTTGGCTGGCCGACGCGCCCAAGATTTGCTGTAGAAGTAGTGTAGAATCACTTTGCCTAATGGGGTTTGTGAAGTTGCCTTGATGGAGGAATCAACAAGATATGAACTTGGGAATTTTTGTGGCAATGGAAAAATGATATGAAAGAATAATTTTTCCCACTCCAAAATGAAACCTCTTATATTTTCCCCTCTCCAAAATTGTGGCCGGCCATGCAACTAAGGAAATGGTGGAGGGAAAACAAAACTAATACAAAGGGAGGTGAGTGTAGGAGAAAGAGAAAGGTGACCATATCCAAACATCATCATAACAATCTCACATCAACTCCAAATCAATCTTAATCCTTTCTCATCAACAAAAAGCAAAGGATAAGAAAGAAAAAGGATCTCATCATGAAAAACTATCATGATGCCACCAATATGCAAGATACCCCCTCCACAAATGTTATTTGCAAACTTGCAAATAACCCCCTCCATCGGAAAAGTCCGGCCGGGAAAGAACAAAGGAAAACCGGCCGGAACGGAATGCGAACTGGCAACTCCAGAAAACTGGTCCCGTAATAAATTACAGGAAAAACCCCGATACTGTGCATACACACCCGCATCTGTATTCTGACCGGATACAAATGCAATGAGACAAAATCTACACTGTACTAAACTAGGATCCGGCTTAAACCAAAGCCGGCTAGTAAAATCCGTTCGATCCTGATCCGTGCAATACCGCACGTATCTGATCGAACCCTGCCATATCTCCATACGGCCACTACAGCGTTTCGCCCGAAAGCTTGAGTAACTGAAAGTGTGGTGGACTCTAAAGACTCGTCAATACTATGGCTGTGGATTTAACCACTAGCATGTCAGAGGTATAAGCCAATACGTGACGGGCCACCAGCTATTGACCAAAAGGGACGTCGATGAGCGAACTCTTCCTGACACCCTACTGAGCCTGTCAGTGACAATATCTGTACAGTCCGGTCCGTTCGTCTATGAGTATCGCATGGCGGGCCTAAGGGGTTGGTAAAAGTCAGACCCCCAAAAGCGGTACAAGTCGTGTCGGAGTGTAGCCCAGAACGCCCCGAGATACTATTGGAATACCTACCAGTAAATCTCCTGCCTCGGCCGAGGGCTTTGCGTAATGGCTCTCCTAGACACAGCGCGACCTCACCCCCAATACCGGGAGAGACGAACCCCTGAAGATCCGCTCACTGCCTGAACTTGGAATGATTTCCCCTTAAAATCTAACCGAAATAACAAAGGAAAATCTCTGGATTTAAAATCCAATGGTGAATAAAATTCACCTAATAATCCAAAGGTCCAAAACGAATGGTGAATACAAATTAAATCTCTTAATGAAAGATTCACCAAAACTAATTGATTCGGCTGCTTCTCCTATAAATAGGAGGCAAGAGACACACACAGAGGGATATATGCAGAAGGATCGATAGGCAGAGAAAAAAAAAGAGAGAGCCTGAATACTTTGGAGGAATTTGGATCTTCTGCAAAAGAAAACCCTAAGTAAGAAAGGGAAGGCTTTTTGAAAGAAAAGAGAATTTAATTCTCAACAGAGTTTAACTCTGATATTAAACAGAAGAACATAGTTCTCTCTTTAGTGGAGGATCTGTAAAGTGCACATCTCCCCTCGAATTGAGAATTTAATTCTCATTGGGTTGAGATCCTGCCATGCAGATCCAAAGCATAGAGAGGGAATGGAAGCTTGAGAATTTAATTCTCACAGAACTGTAGGAATTTAATTCCTTTAAAATAAAATTAGGATTTAACCCTATGTTATAGGAATTTAATTCCTTCAGAATGAACAGAATCAGGGTTCAACCCTAGAAAAATAACAGGAATTTAATTCCTTTAAAAAAGAAGAAATTAGGGTTTCACCCTATGACAGAATCTCATACCTCTCTAAAAGAGAGTGGGAATTTAATTCCTTTAAGCTTTTATTAGGGTTTAACCCTATGATCGAATTCAGTTATTCACATATATGAGGAATTTAATCCCTATAGAAAATTCCAAGTTCTACTCTATCCCAGAATATGAATCTTCAAAAGGAAATAGGAATTTAATTCCTCTAAAATTATTGCTAGGGTTCAACCCTACGAGGGATTTAATTCTTGAAAGGGATTAACAGATCTTCTAAAAAAAAACATACATATAGGCAGGGTCACGTGTCACCACTTGACCCTCAAAAAGATCTACAGAGAAAGCGCTTTGAGGCAGTGCCTCACGTGACCCTTGGCAGAGGCTTCGACATACAAGCATTTAAATGCCCGTCACGTGATGGCACGTGATGCTCCAAAAGATGCGATATTCTCAGCAAAACAAATGAAGGGAGGGCGCCCTCACGTGCTACCACGTGACCCCTCTTGCCTTAGGGCTTAACACTAAATTGGAACCCCTTGATCCAGTGTTAAAACACTGTCTGGTCTTAATGTTCAACACTAATCAAAGAACTTTATTTGCAGTGTTTAACACTGAATTTCTTAGTGTTCAACATTAATTTGAAGCCTCTGCTGCTAGTGTTTGACACTGATTTGCTTTAGTGTTTAACACTAATTTGAACCCCCTGTTGCTGGTGTCTAACACCAACTGTCTTTTAGTGTTAAAACACTAACTTGATCCCAGTGTTCAACACTGTTGAATTAATGGTCAGAGGCAAAGCCTCTTCTTCAATGGACCAACAGGAAGCCAATATTCCAAACATGATTGGACTTAGCCCAAGATGGCCATAAGTACTCAATTCAGACTTAACTGGGCTAATGGGCTCATAACATAATTAATTGGTCTTGATCCCAAATTGGGCCAACGACTATTTAATCCACCCCGGTTCAAGGGTACATCTCTTCACTCCTTTAATACTCGGCGTTGTAATTCCTCAACGTCTTCAAAGAGGTGACGGGTCCCAATGACCACACATTGACACGGACTGTGGGGTCCTTAAACTCATGGACTATGAGGTCCTTAACCTTGACCGAGATGTCTTAAAACTAACAACGGACTGTGGAGTCCTTAAACCTATGGACTTTGACGTCCTTAACCTTGACCGAGTTGTCTTAAAACTAACAACGGACTGTGGGGTCCTTAAACCCATGGAAAGAAAAAAGTGCTTTTCGGTAAGCGTTATTAGCTTTTATGACGTCCTTAACCTTGACCGAGATGTCTTAAAACTAACAACGGACTGTGGGGTCCTTAAACCCATGAACTATGACGTCCTTAACCTGGACCGCAATGTCCTTAAACTACCTACCGACCGCAACGTCACTAAACTAAACAACAGAGCCCCCTTTTATTGCTCTCTTGCTGGATCTAAACGATCCCGTTAAGTTGATCTTAGTCTAAAAACTAGACTAATGTATCCTTAACAAACGTTTAAGTCGATCTTAGGCTCAAATGAGGCTAACGTATCCTTAAACCCAAACCCCCAAACCCAAATCTAAGATAATACGGATTTGGACTAGTCCACGCCCTACGGGCGACGACATAACTCAGTCTCCGTATACAATCCACGAGCAACAAAACACAAAACAAACACACACGACACAAAGTGACCATCTGGAGAAGGAGAAAGTTGTTACCGCAATGCGGTAGCGTAATTAACTGCAGGGGCTTGCGCCTGCAGGGAAGAGCGTCCCCACAATCAAAAACCCCTCAAGCGAGGGGGAATCTGACGAAGTCTGCTATATCGGACGCATCCGTTCAAACCTTCGATACATGGTGCCATAAATCAACTTGGCATCTTCGGAGAGGTGGACGGATAGCACCAATTAGCATCTGCCCCGAATTTCAGGCCAGACGTCCAGTCGCGCCGTCCTTCGGAGGGGAACAGAGAGTTCTCCTTACGAGTCGTTGGGATCTCGCAAGTGTATTTTCTCCTTAGGAATCGTGGGGATCCCTAAGTGTGTTGCACCTTTGTGAGTTGATTGACACGAAAAAGTGTGTTTTGTAGTTTAACCGCAATCAATAACGGTGTTGCGTGTAGCTAGACCGAGATGAGTACGGGTCGTCCTCTGGGAAACGTGGAACCTTTTACTCTTACTTTAGATGTGTTGAGAAAGAGAGGAGGGATAAAGAATTTTATATAAAGATTTCTAGATCCACGTTAAACGAGAATGTAAAATATAGATCTAGATTATTTTAAAGATGTAATTAATATAATAAGAGGGCTTGTAGGGTTCGTTCGGATTTAGTAGTTATGGACGATTAATTAAAAGTTACCCTTTTTATCCATTAATAGATTTAGAACTAGAACGACGGTGATGCGTGTAGATTAGGGTTTCTGGAGAGAAAATGAATCCCACTCTTAACCCTTATCTCGATACGGAACTCCGTTCATATCTAGCTTTTACCAAAACAATCATTAATCTAATCTCTAATCGCGGTCGGAACTAGCAAAGAATTGCTAGCGCGCCTGATTAGGATGTTAATGATTCTTTTGATAAAGTTCCTAAACTTTATAGGACTTAAAAAGTGTTTAGTTATTTTCATCGTCCATTAGTCTACCCTAATCCTACGAACCCTAACAAGCGGAGAATTATTCGCGCATGTTGGGAGAAGAAGATGAAAAGACAGAGAGGGAAAACATAATGTAGAATGCAAAAAACAATTAAATAAAATAACTACCTTTATTAATCGACTTGAACAAACTACACTTTTAATCCATAGAAAATGATTTCAGCTAGTTGCTTCTCGATCTTTCCTAAGGAGGTAGTCGAACAGTCGATGATCAGCCTGGATGCATGAGCGTCTGGGGCTTCGTGATCGCGTCGGCTTGATAAATTTTCCAAGAGGCTCTCGGTGCCTTTTTATAGTGCAAAACCAGAATCTTTTAGTTGTAAACTTGGTAAAATTCAGCAAAGATTGATGACCAAAATTTTCACCAAATGATTCCTCTAGACTGCCGCGGATCCGCGGCCAAAGGGGGGGTATGGCCGCGGATCCGCGGCCATTTGATCACAACTCTTCATCAAATTTAGGGGTTTCTGTCTTTGTGACATTTGGCAATCCTAGGCACCTTTAGATTTCAGAAATTTTCTCTCGGTTGCTTCCAGACTTGGTCTCCAAGTTTTGATTCTTAATTAGGCAAGTCTTCTTCAACAACTTGATTTCCTTGATATATTCTGCATAACAATTTGGAAAATTCTGCACAATAATCTTAAATAATATTTAGTAGACTTAGTTCTACTAGGATTTGGACAATGAATTTATTTGCATACATTTTTCTACCAAATACTAATTAAAATATATTAACACATGGAAAATGATGTCTTTACACATAAACCCTCATATGTATAATATATCATAATAAAGTCCTTTTTTAATATGAAAATGGTAGGAAAAATGTAATACAAATGTGCAGTTTTATCAACTGAACAAATACCCCCAAACTTATCTTTGATCGTCCCGAGCAAACTAGTTTATTTAAGAGAATGAGAAAACTAAGCACACTTTCGTAGGCAGACACGATTGTACTGAGCACGTGCAACAAGCCGTTAAACCTCTAGGTGTCCCTAGTAGGAGGAGTGTTGTCTCCTGAGGGTTTTCAGCGGATTACACCCACAAAATCCTATAACAAAAGAAAGATGGTGAAATTTACATATAAAAATAAGAACCATAAAAGAAATACTTTGAAAATTTAGAGTTTCCAACTATACTAGCTTTTCAATTGTCATGAGCCCTATCCTAATAGTCATGAAAAAATGTTAGAAATCACATCATCCCTCAATAAAACATCATCTTTATTTTTCATTCCTACGTTTCTTCCAAACATCGATCATATACCCCTACGTGTGTGAAATGGACATCCCTACACTCGGAGAATTCAATTCAAGCTATCATACTCTTGTCCATCTACCTCAGTACTTTTTAACTTGATGAATACTTAGATTTGCTCACACATTTTCATGCGACCGTTAATACTTCTTGAGGTACTAACAGACCGATTACTCGTGTGCTTGCTGATTTGGTGATAATATTTTCCTCGTCTTGCACCACCTAAGGCTTAGAAGTGACTCCCAGACCAGTTGGCCTTAGGGCACTAGGTGAGGAGGCACCCTCGCTATATTTTTTTATTGCTGCCTTGGCGATAACAAAACCAGTGTTCATTTTTTTTTCACCATTTTTATATTTTCTTCATTTTTTTTATTTCCTTCATACTTTGGCTTTTAGACAAGAGCATTTCAAGGTATCCTCTACTATCCCGAGTTTCAAGACGTGTGTAAGTGCATATAGTAGGATATCAACATTCAAATGCTTGGTTTCCAAAATAGGAACTATTTTTCAGACTTATTTTTATCCTCAGATTAGTAACTTCCTTCATCTTACTAACCCTTGGGACAACGGCTCATAACTACTTATTACTAGTTCGCTTAAGAAAACTTCTAATTTTCTTGGTTTTCTTAAACTATTCCTATCTTTTGGATGTAATTTTTCACTTTCTACTCTTTTGTTATAAAGGAAATTTTTTTTTAAATTTTTTTTGAAAATGTTGTGCTTATGCAAAATATGATGCAAATTGATGTGTAAATAAGCACAAACCTCCCCCAAACCTGTTTACAGCAGTGTCCTCACTGATGTCATCCGTTAAGCTCAAAAACCTGTAGACTTGGAAGGAAATTATTAATGGGGGTAAGAATATATGAAGTGGAAATCATCCCCCAAACTTATTTTTGGCTCATAATTTTGTAAAAT
Source organism: Agapanthus africanus (assembly GCA_030015575.1). Lineage (NCBI taxonomy): Eukaryota > Viridiplantae > Streptophyta > Magnoliopsida > Asparagales > Amaryllidaceae > Agapanthus > Agapanthus africanus. The sequence goes on along the minus strand of CM057348.1, from coordinate 102,731,239 downwards.
TCATTTTCTTTCAAGAGCCAAAATATACCCCCCCTTCAACATGAGTTAGACATTACGAAGCATTTTAAGAGGAGGTGAGTCATTTGGTCAAAATAAGACTTTACAAAGACCAAAAGTTAACACCAACCATTCAAATATTTTATTAGTATATCGTATAGGTTGGTGGAAGAATGTGTTGTATCGAGTCAAGAAAAAGTGGGGAAGGGATAAGGGGTGGTCTGGAAAGGGTTTGAAATTAGAGAAAAGAAAGAATGAGGATGAATGTGAATGATTAGGAAGAAGGAATGGTGACGGTTCAACCTCTATAGGTGGAGATTGATTAATCACAAAATCCGTATTATTTAAAAATTCAAGTTCGTCAGCAAAAAGTTCTTCAAAACTTTTATCAATGGTGTGATTGAACATTTTGCTGTAAAAGAGTTTTGTGCCAGAATTTATCCCACTTGATTCAAAAATCATTGAGGTAGAGGACTCGAAAAACTCATCTACCTCATTTTCAAAAATATCCAAATCAAGTTGAATTTCTGGTATTACTGAACTTGAATTAACAGATTGTGATTTATCAAAACTCACTGAAACTATAGGAACAGAAGAAGAACCGGAGAACGTAGAAGGTGAAATGGGTAAACAAATTGGTGTGTCGAGTGTTGCTGAACCAGATGTGGAAGATGGAGGCTATATTTCGGTCTGATCTTCGGATATACCTTTATCATCAACTTCAAGACATATTTGGGGTTCGGGAAGAATTAAAGGCTCAAGATGATGACCATAAGGAAGTGAAAGGATTTGATGAATTGGTGGGACAAAATCATCCAATTCATCAATCAATATATCCCCAATGTCAATCACCTCATTCAAGTGAAGGTTAAAATTCTCAAACACCTTATCAAAAGTATGGTTTTCAATCAGTTTTGGTTCAAGAGTGGGGGTGTAGAGATCACAAGGGTTGGGTATGGTTTCACTTGAAATGGACCCTTCACAGTCGGGTAAATCAAACACTACAAAGTCACACAACTTATCAGTCATTCTATTTGGTGTACTTGATGAATCTATGAAACTGGAGTTGTGGATTTCAGTTTGGAAAGGGGAGGTTTGATTAGGAAGGGTATATAATTCTGTCTCTCTACCCAAATTCTCATTTTGTCCGATGCCCGTATTATATACTGAAAATTTTTGGGCTGGTTCGGAACTCGTTGCCCTTTCATATTTAGCCATGCTTTCCTTCCATTCCTCTCTAATGCGGTTCATCATCACTATACCTTCTTCTAATTTCCTCTCAAGACTAGACTTTGGTTGATAAGGGGTTTCGGTATAAGATTGAAATTCCTGTGGATAATTAAAACTCCCAAATGACTGATTAGAAGAACTGTCTAGAGAAGGTGGATAAGTCGGATTGGATTGATAGGAATAGAATGGTTGCGAAAATTGGGTAGGAGTAGGATTAAAATTATGATAAGAAGAATATTGATATGGGTTGGTCGGTTGGCTATCAAACTCTTCTTTGGAAAGTGGAGGTGCTGGTTGATATCGGTCCGGGTTGAAACTTTGGCCTCTAGACCTAGCTATGTGCTCAGCAATGGACATTCGTCTAGGGGCTTCCTCACTCTGGGTATCAACTGAAACAGGTGTAGGATTATGATACAGTTGATAAGACCTAGACTGAGGTGGCCAACTGTTTCTTCCTACTTGTTCTATATGATCTCTTAAGGACATGGAAGAGCCGGACGGTATACCGAAGGGATTTCGAAAACAAGAGATATCTGGTTGTGGACAGCAAAGCTCGGCAAGTGTTCTTCTGTTTAGGTTACCCATTATAAGAATAGAAGAAGGGGGAAGGGGTAAAAAATAATTGGTTTGTTTTGAAAAATGACGGATTTAGACAAATCACACAAAAATGCACAAACAACCCTACCTAGGTCCAGTCTCTAGACCGCTCCAAGACTTCCAAAGGACAAGCCGCAGGATCAATCCTCTACCGCCTCCGTACTACCCTTATAGCCAGGTAAGTGCCAGGTAAGTGGGAAAGAACCACAGTAGTGGGCCTAATTAAAAACCACTAGCCTTTGGCACACTTGCCTAGGCACTACAAAAGTAATGCGGATAACAATAGATTACCCACGGCCTTCCTCTGTCCTTATTGAGCGCGACAGTCCTTAGAGTCTGGTCTAGATATTTTTTAAATTAATGAAGGGTTGATCTATATGCTCAGTTTGTGATTTGTGGGGCTTAGGAAGGCTGATGAAATCCTCACCTAATCTTGATTTGGTCTTGCCCCTTAAAAATCCGTATTAAAATATGCAAAATCAAACCACAAAACAAAACTTTGCATAAAAATTTTTGAGCGGCGCTTATTTATCAAAGAATCCTGCAGAAAATAGATTTTATTGGATTTTAAAGTAGAGAGAAAGAGTTAAGAAAGATACCAGAGAAGTGTGAAACCCAAGATCTCCTGTTTCCTCAAGTCCGTGACTCCAGATTCCCTCGCCAAATTCATACGTAAATCGTTAACTATGCAATTTGCAGTTTTGTTTTAATAATGATATGAATCGTCTAAGAATTCAACACAAATAGTAGAAATAAAAAATTACGCACGTTTCCCCGGCAACGGCGCCATTTGATTGACACGAAAAAGTGTGTTTTGTAGTTTAACCGCAATCAATAACGGTGTCGCGTGTAGCTAGACCGAGATGAGTACGGGTCGTCCTTTAGGAAACGTGGAATCTTTTACTTTTACTTTAGATGTGTTGAGAAAGAGAGGAGAGATAAAGAATTTTATAGAAAGATTTCTAGATCTACGTTAAACAAGAATGTAAAATATAGATCTAGATTATTTTAAAGATGTAATTAATATAATAAGAGGGCTTGTAGGGTTCGTTAGGATTTAGTAGTTATGGACGATTAATTAAAAGTTACCCTTTTTATCCATTAATAGATTTAGAACTAGAACGACGGTGATGCGTGTAGATTAGGGTTTCTGGAGAGAAAATGAATCCCACTCTTAACCCTTATCTCGACACGGAACTCCGTTCATATCTAGCCTTTACCAAAACAATCATTAATCTAATCTCTAATCGCGGTCGGAACTAACAAAGAATTGCTAGCGCGCCTGATTAGGATGTTAATGATTCTTTTGATAAAGTTCCTAAACTTTATAGGACTTAAAAAGGGTTTAGTTATTTTCATCGTCCATTAGCCAACCCTAATCCTACGAACCCTAACAAGCGGAGAATTATTCGCGCATGTTGGGAGAAGAAGATGAAAAGACAGAGAGGGAAAACATAATGTAGAATGCAAAAAACAATTAAATAAAATAACTACCTTTATTAATCGACTTGAACAAACTACACTTTTAATCCATAGAAAATGATTACAACTAGTTGCTTCTCGATCTTTCCTAAGGAGGTAGTCGAACAGTCGATGATCAGCCTGGATGCGTGAGCGTCTGGGGCTTCGTGATCACGTCGGCTTGATAAATTTTCCAAGAGGTTCTCGGTGCCTTTTTATAGTGAAAAACCAGAATCTTTTAGTTGTAAACTTGGTAAAATTCAGCAAAGATTGATGACCAAAATTTTCACCAAATGATTCCTCTAGACTGCCGCGGATCCGCAGCCAAAGGGGGGTATGGCCGCGGATCCGCGGCCATTTGATCACAACTCTTCATCAAATTTAGGGGTTTCTGTCTTTGTGACATTTGGCAATCCTAGGCACCTTTAGATTTCAGAAATCTTCTCTCGGTTGCTTCCAGACTTGGTCTCCAAGTTTTGCTTCTTAATTAGGCAAGTCTTCAAACAACTTGATTTCCTTGATATATTCTGCATAACAACTTGGAAAATTCTGCACAATAATCTTAAATAATATTTAGTAGACTTAGTTCTACTAGGATTTGGACAATGAATTTATTTGCATACATTTTTCTACCAAATACTAATTAAAATATATTAACACATGGAAAATGGTGTCTTTACACATAAACCCTCATATGTATAATATATAATAATAATAAAATCCTTTTTTAATATGAAAATGGTAGGAATAATGTAATACACATGTGCAGTTTTATCAACTGAACATGAGTCGTAAGGATCTCACGCAGGTGGTTTCTCCTTACAAGATCGAGAGGACCCTATAAGTGTCCTTTAACGAGGTTGCGCCCTTTCAGGTTTTTACAAACACTCGCCGGTAGTCCTGCTGTTTTTACTCACGGAGCCCTTTCGGGTTTTCATCCGTGCCCATTTTGCTTATGGACATACCGTTTTTTTTATTCTCTTTTTTTTATATATTTTTTTTTACGAGGCCGCGCCCTTTCGGGTTTTCACGAACACTCGCCGGTAGCCCTGCTGTTTTTACTCACGGAGCCCTTTCGGGTTTTCATCCGTGCCCATTTTGCTTATGGACATACCGTTTTTTTATTCTCTTTATTTTCTTTTTCTCTTTTTTTTACGAGGTCGCGCCCTTTCGGGTTTTCACGAACACTCGCCGGTAGCCCTGCTGTTTTTACTCACGGAGCCCTTTCGGGTTTTCATCCGTGCCCTTTTTGCTTATGGACATACCGTTTTTATTTATTATATTTTATTTATTTATTATTTTTTTTATTCATCTCGTCAGCCTAAGGATGCTGCGGTATTAGTTTAAAGACGTTTCGTTCTGCTATTAGTTTAAGGACATTTCGGTCCGACTTTGAGAAGGCTGGCTACTGCTGATAGAGTTTGAGCTTAGGAAGATAGAGAGCGGACATAGTCATCGTCATCTACCATTGACCTAGGCTGTGGCTCATTAAGCATAGTATTTCTTTAGGAAGCGACCGTTTATCGGCCTGAAAGGCCTTTCACCATGCATATCCATGAGTAGATAGGCCCCACCCTGGTAGACCTTATCTATGATGTATGGGCCTTCATAGTTCGGCTCGAATTTTCCTCGCTTGGCGCGACTGGGAATCATAGGCCTTTTGACCACGAGCACAAGTTCGCCTTGGCGGAATGTCCTCAGTCGGGTCAATCTTTCATATGAGCGCGTCATCTTTGCTTTATAAGCTTCCAGATTTTGCTGTGCTTTGAGCCGGGTTTCATCAAGGGCGTCAAGCTCCTCAAGTCGAAGGTGAGCGTTTTCTTCGTCCGTCAGCTCGTAGTGGACTGCCACTCGTAGAGAGGGTAACTCTATCTCGAGGGGGAGTACTGCTTCCGTCCCAAATACCAACGCGTACGGCGTTGTGTTTGTGGCCGTTTTAAATGTAGTTCGATATGCCCAAAGAGCTTCTTGCAATCTTTCGTGCCAGTCCCTCTTATTTCGGGATACCGTTTTCTTTATGATCTTTGTCAAGGTCTAGTTGAAAGCCTCGGCTAGACCGTTAGCTCGCGGATTATAAACCGAGGAATATCTCCAGTCTATATTGTGTTGTTGTGCGAAGCGACTGATCTTGTGGCTTCTGTAAGCTGGCCAGTTATCGGAGATGATCCGTCGCGGAGTTCCAAACCGATATATGACGTGCGTCTTGAAGAAGTGGAGGATATTCTCCGTCTTTACTTCCCTCAGCGGTACTGCCTCTGCCCATTTGGAGAAGTAGTCAGTCGTTGCCAGGATGAAACGATGTCCCCTAGACGATGCTGGTTCGATGGGGCCGATTATGTCAGTTCCCCACATCTCGAACGGCCAGCTAGCCACCGTTGGATGTAATGGATTTGGATGCTGGTGGATGAAATCCCCATGAATTTGACATGAGTGACACTACTTCGCATATTCGAGGCAGTCCTGAATCATCGTGGGCCAGTAGTAGCCCATCCATTTTATCTTCAACTTCATCTTTGGGCCTGCTTGGTGAGAACCGCAGAGTCCGTCGTGAACTTCCTGAATGACTCTTTTCGCTTCGTCAGGTCCCAGGCATCTCAACCACAGATAATCAAACGATCTCTTGTACAGAGTATCGTTGACGAAGGCAAAAGATAGAGCCCGCTTCATGAGCTGATGTCTTGTGGACGCTTCTTCAGGAAATCGGTGGGACATAAAGTAGTCTATGAAGACTTCCCTCCAATCCTCGGCCTTTTCCCGATCTTTTATTTGCAGAGCCATTCGCTCAGTCGTTTCCTTTTCTTCGGGTGATTCCTGAGATATTTCCGCTAGGGCGAGCACTCGACGGCTTTGTACCACAATTCTGACGTCATCGAGGTTCTCGTCAGCCAGTTCTTTAGCAAGTTTGGCCAATGCGTCTGCTTTGCTGTTTTCCGCGCGCGGTATGTTCTCCAAAGTATAGGAGGGAATTTGGGTCAACAGTTGTTGCACTTTTTCTCCGTACTTTACCAACTCCGGTTTGCACGTTTGGTAGTCGCCATTTACTTGACTAACGACCAGTTGAGAATCCCCGTATATGAGGAGGTCTTCAATTCCCATGTCGATGGCGATCTCGAGGCCTGCTATCAGAGCTTCGTATTCGGCTTCATTGTTTGTCCTAGGCTCTGTTAAGGAGAAAGCGAAGCGCATTATCCCTCCTTGTGGAGTTACAAAGATGAGTCCTACCCCCGATTTGATTATAGGGGTACTTTGTTTGCGCTTCTTTACGGAAGATGCTCCATCGAAATAGAGCTCCCATCGGGTATCACCACCGTCGATCGCATCAAACACATGTTCGTCTGGAAGATCGCAATTTAGAGGAGAATCGGCGGGTATGGGATGCTCAGCGAGGAAGTCGGCAATGGCCTGGCCTTTCACTGCCTTGAGAGGTTGATATGTTATCGAGAATTCCATCAAGAGCAGGGCCCATTTAGCGAGTCGTCCCGTCAATATGGCCTTCGACATCAAATACTTAAGAGGGTCTACCTTTGAAATGAGACAGACCTCATGCGCCAGCGCATAGTGCCTGAGCTTTGTTATCGCAAAGATCAACGCCAGGCAGTGTTTTACAATGGGGGAGTAGTTGCTTTCTGCCCCCAGCAGAACTCGACTTAAGTAGTAGAGTGCTCTTTCTTTCCCTTGATCATTCCCTTGTGCCCATAATGTGCCTAAAGAACCTTCGAGGGCGGTCGTGTAAAGAATGAGAGGCTTTCCCTAAACCGGAGCAGCCAACACCGGCGGGTTCTGCAGGTATTTCTTGATCTCGTCTAGTGCGCTTTGGCATTTTTTATCCCAGACGAACGGGGTTCCCTTCTTCATCAGGTGGCTCTAGGGACGGCACTTGCCTGAAAGGTTGGCTATAAATCGCCGTATGTATGCGAGCTTCCCTTGGAGAGATCGCAACTGTTTGAGAGTTCTCGGCGGAGGCATTTCCATGATCGCTTTGATCTTTGACGGATCTATTTCAATACCTCGGTGTCGAACAATGAATCCCAGGAATTTGCCTGAGGAAACTCCGAATGCACACTTGAGCGGGTTCATCTTCAAGTTGTATTGCCGAAGGCGTTGAAATACAGTTTTTAGGTGCTCGAGATGTTCCTCGTATGATTTGCTTTTAACCACGAGGTCGTCGATATAGCATTCGACGATTTCGTGTATAAGTTCATCGAAGATCTTCATCATGGCCCTTTGGTAGGTGGCACCAGCATTCTTTAAACCGAAGGGCATCACCTTGTAGCAGAATATACCTAGAGGGGTCCTGAAGGCGGTGTGCTTCTGGTCTTCGGGATGCATCTTTATCTGATTATACCCTGATGAGCCATCCATGAAGGAGAAAACCTCATGAGTGGACGTGTTGTCTATCATCAGTTCGGTGACTGGCACTGAGAAATCATCCTTTGGGCAAGCTTTATTAAGATCCCGGAAGTCTACGCATATGCGCACAGTCCCATTTTTCTTCATCACCGGGACGATGTTGGCGATCCATTCAGGGTATTGAACTTCCTGGATGAAGCCAGAGTCGATCAGCTTCTTGACCTCAGCATTGATGCTCATCTCAAGCTCGAGCCGCATTCTCCTAGGCGCCTGTTTGACTGGCTTGATATCCGGGGATAACGCCAATCTGTGTACAGCAATTTTTTGGATCTAGTCCCGGCATTTCAGAATAGTTCCACGCGAAGCAATCTCTATGCTGTAGAAGCACATCCTTTAACGCAGCTACCCTTTCTTCAGATAGTAACTCGCTGATGAATGTCGGTCGCGGGTCATTTGCCGTTCCCAACTCAATTTTCTTAAGGTTATCCCAGTGGTATGGATTCCATCTTCCAGTTCTTTTGGCGCTGGTGGGAATTCTGAGATCACCTCATCGTTGCTGTTTTCGAAGCACCAAGGGAGCTCATCTATGTCCTCAGGCTCTTCTTTTAATATTGTAATCATGTGACAGGTGCGAATCCGCTTCCAATCCCAATGTGGAGTTGGTTCTATTCTCGTGGCCTTGGGCTCGTGCTTCTGTGGTGGCACTACCCTCCGGTTGTCGGACAGAGCGAACTTGCCAAGCTGATATTGATCTTCAACCCAGTTCTTGAAGGTGAAGCAGTCCTCGAGAGGGTGCCCTACCACTCGGTGATAAGAGCAATAGTCTGGGGTGAGACTTCACCTGCTTATTCGGGGTGTTTGGACTCCAGCAGTGTAAGCATCTGATATTTTAGAGCGAGATCAAGTATCTTCTTCGTCTTGTCGCGAGGAAACGAGTATGCTCGACCCATTTTCTTCATAAGTGATAGATCAATAATGCTCGACTCCCGTTTGCATGGATTCTTAGCCCTGCTTTGTTGTTGTTGAGCGCCTTTTCGGCTTTTCGACTTATTTCTGCTTTTGCGCCGAGCCTTCTTTATAACAGGTTGACAAGGAGCGGCATTTTCATCCTTCACGGCTTGTTGGAGAAGGCGTTGTGTCTTGGCTTACTCATAGATGACCATTTCACGGTTGTGGTCGTCCCGGACTTTTTGGCCCGCTTCCCTTATAAGCTTGTCCATTTGTTCTTCGAACGACGGACTGGGCACTTTTGCATCTGGAACTTTCACTGTCTCAGGATTAGCGTCTTCCCATTGAGCATCCGCTTCTTCATCGAAGTCGTACATGACATAGCAGCTGTTTAGTAGCTCTCGTTTCTTTGACCGGATGTATCCAAGTCCAATTGTTTCCATTTTCCCATTAGGCAGTTTGCGTTGAGTCTTGGGAACGTTCCAGATTTTGTCATAGAACTTGACTTTTCGAACGGTCTGCTTGAAGGATATCCCCTGGCGTTTCAGCAGCTTTTTCAAACCCTCTGTATAATATCTGGGAAGATGGATAGGCTGAAACCTGTCGAGCGTAGGATCCGCGCCATGCCAGATTTCTTTTTCCACCTTGGTTTCTTCAGAGCGGTAAAACAGAATTGCTTTCTCGCTCTCTCGCCTAGGAGGGATATAGAATGTCCACAACTCTTCTACACTGTAGATATTAAGTGCATCCAATTCTTTATGGTGTTTAAGCGGCACCATGGAGACTTGTAGACTTTGTTCTTCATCAGCGGACGTTCGTATTGAAGGTCGAGCAGAGAATACAGCATGGATCTCATCTTCCGAGTCGCTACCAAAGATCAACGTAGGAGCGGACGGTCCTGGCTTGTCGTGTTGGGGTGGACCCGAATACACTATCTCCTCTTCCTCCTCAGTATCACTGCCGAAGACAGGGATGGTGGCGTTAGCTTTATTCTCCGGCTTGTGACACCTTTCTGTGTCTTCGAAATTCGGTAAGAAGTATTTGGCATCTTCGTATTTGCGGGCTTCATTGACAGAGAACGGGTTCAGTTCTCCCGTCACGGTATACTCAAAACCATCCTTAAAATACTTCATACACTGATGTTGCGTAGAAGGGATGATGTTGTACTCGTGTAACCATGGTCAGCCGAGCAAAGCGTTGTAGCATGTCTTGGCGTCTATGACGTGGAACTTAATGTCCGTGACGAGTAGTCCGAAGCGTAGCGTCAGTATCACAGACCCAAGAGTTCTTGATGACTGGGAGTCGAACCCGGAGATGGTGATCTTGTTACGAGCAAGGTGCTGGACGCTCATGCAGATTTCTTTTAAGACCCGTATATTGAGGAGATTAACGGAGGATCCATTGTCGATCAGGATTTTGCCTATCTTTATATCGTGACAGTATCCTGAGACATAGAGGGGGCGATTGTGCTCGCACGTCCCAAGGAGAAGGTCCTCGTCGCCGAAAGTGATATCGGCCGTGTGCACTTTCTCCAATTCATCCTTCATCTTTTCCTCGGCCAGGCATGCTTGGAATTGTTCCGGATCTTGGAGTGCCTTAATCAACAAATCTCTCGCCTCCTTTGATAGCAAAAGGGCGTCAAGAATGCTGAGCTGTGAGGGTAGCTTCCTCAGATGCGCTAAGACATTGTAATCCACCTTATTTCTCTTCGGCGGGTCCTTGGCACTTAGCTCCTCCACAGCTTGGTCATCTAAGTCGATATCTTCAGAGTCCTTTTCTTTCCCTTTATCTTTTCTGTTTGAGGGTCCGAGGTTCTTTTCAGGCAGCGTCCGATTCCGCAGCCGATTATTTTCGCAGACCTTCGGCTCTTCTTCTTTTCCTGAATTGGACTCTTTAAAGAGAGGGGCAAGTTCCAGCTCCTCATCAGAATCACTCCCGAATGTAGGCACTTGTGATCCACCGGTGTTAATCATGCAACAATCGCCAGCAGTTCTTTTAAGCCCTTCGGTCGTATTTCTTTGCTCTCGACGAGTTTTACGCTTTTCCCGCTTAAAGCATTGTCGATGAGCAACATATCTTTGCCACCATCTATCGAAATCTTTGCACTCTTGAGTGGGGTGCGAAACCTTCTGATGATATAAGCAATAGGAGGGGTGCGTTTCCACTTCACCGGTGATGTTTTCTTCAGAGGATGGTAGCTTCATGCCCATTGATATGGCCTTAGCAAACTTTTTCCTCATCTTGGATTGGCTTTTGTCGGTAGCGGAGGTGTTTAGCTCCAACGGGATCGTCTCAGCTCCTTTATCAAGTCGCTAGCGCTTGGCCCTTTCAAATATAGCCGCCTCGCGTTCTCGATCAGCTTTACTTTTCAACCGAGCTTCATTAAGGAATGCGTCAATAACCTTATCTGATGGCCCCAGAATTTTTGATTCAGGATCTGCCCCCAGCACTTTGGTACAAGGAGTTTCCTCATCGTCCATGAACGAATGGGAGATCGCATGACAGCTGGCCACGCATTCTTCAGATTCATCAGGCGAACTTTCTCCCTCATCTTCCTCTTGAAAGACGTGATTGAGGAACTCTTGGAGCGTAATAGGAGTCCGTGCCTTCTGATTGTACTCTTCCAGCGCATCAATTTGTTTTTGCAAGTCCATGCGCTTGTCGCCAGGCTTCACGGGCTTCTTTGACTTCTTCTTCTTCTTCTTCTTTGAAGAATTCGACGGCTGGTTGCGAGTGCTTGAGCCACCTCCATTGGTCTTTGGAGTTGGACGCGGCTTCAACATCTCCTCAATGACCTGCGGTTCCAACGGGTTCTTCCACTTGATCGCTGGGCACACTTGAAGATCGTTTAGCATCCTCTTTTTCTTGGCTGATAATACAACCTCCCAAGGAGCTTCTTCAACGACGGAGCATGTTGCCCCCGGCGTATTCGTCCCCTTAGAGGTGTGGGGCTGCGGGGGATTCACCTTCCATTTGTCAGATAACGCGAACTTGCCCTGTCGGTACTGGTTTTCAAGCCAATTCTTGAAAACGTAGCAATCTTCGATCGGATGGCCTAGTACTCGATGATAAGGACAATAGTTGGGCTCGTTGACGTCACTTGGTTGCAACGGACGTTTTGGATCCGGCAGATTTATGAGTCTGTTGCGCAACGCCAGCTCGAATAACCTCCTCGTTTTATCGCGGGGAAAAGAATAAGGACGTCCCATCCTATTCTCAAGGGGTACGTATGGGCGCATATTATTTTGACGAGCAACCGGTTTCGAGTCGCTCGGTTGTTGTTGAGCATTAGCGACGACGATCGCTTTTCCCTTCCCTTTGTCATTTCGGGAGTCTGGCCTTGGAAGAGGGGGTTTATGGCCCATCTGATCCATTTGCGCTAGTTTGTCAATCAAGGCCTGGAAGGTAGTTGGCTTGAAAAACATCATAAATTGTGAGATGATTGCTTGCAGATCAAGGGTTCCAACAAACATACCCACCGCAGGAGCTTCTTCAATGCGCTGCTCGCACTTTGACCATAAGTTCCGCCATCGTATAGCGTACTGAACCCACGTCTCACCGGGTTTTATCCTGGCGTTAATCAGAGCCGTCATCGGGGTACGTTCACTGGCGCTTGCAAAACGCTGAGTAAACAGCAGCTCCATTTCTGCGAAGGTTTTAATAGAGTCGTTCGGGAGCTCAGAGTACCATTCGAACGCCGTATCTGATAAGCTTCCAACAAATTGGCGAAGCAACAGCTTGTCATCACCGTCGGTGTTGCCGCAGAGTGCCCTGAACTGGGCAACATGTTGATGAGGATTGCCCGTCCCTTTGTAAACATGGAACTTGGGAATTGTGTAACCGGGTGGGTACTTGATTTGATCGTACCAACTTGGATATGGCCGCCCCGTTTTTACGACCTGGCCGGCTGCTTCGGTCGCATGATGAACCCGTATTTGCTGGGCGATGTACTCATCCAAATCAGCTTTGGAGATTGTATCCTCCTTAGCCATCGACAGAGCTGGTGGAGGATTTGATGTTTCTCCCCTATCGTCTCCAAGGACGATCGGGGGCTCTTCAGCCGGAGGATCTTGTTGTAACATCATCCCTATCATGTCTTGGAAGAGGAGGCCCATACGCTGTATGTTGGCTACTTGTTCAGCAGCCTCTTTGTCCTTCTTCTCCAATATTCGACGAAGGAATTCAGCGTCGGTTTCTTCCTCCTGACGTTCGTCCGAGGACGTTTCAGGGTTTTCTTTTGGCCCTGTAAGTGCGGCCATAGCATTTATCATTTCTCAGAGCTTTTGCTGTTGCTCCTGTGCCTTGGTCACTGATCGGGTATGAGGTCGATGACCCATAGATGTGCGGCTATCTTCTTTACCAGATGCCATGTATACGGTATGAACTACAATGGCCCCTGACTTAGGGCATTTCGGTTCATCACCTCTGATATCTGTCGCCGGCGTGGGGGTTTTATCCGGCCTCCTTCTTTTGTGGACCGTTGAAGTGGAGGGGGCCGTTGAAGTGGGCACCCTAGCGATTGTTGTCCTCTGCTATTCAATAGGAGGGTCTTTTTCTTTTTGCACCTTCGTCTTTTTCTGTTGACGAGAACGATCTGGGTCAATCACGGAGTCTTGAACCCTCCGCCAAACTTTATAAATTCTTGAGGACAGCCGTTGAGGGGGCTGTTCTTGTTTCGTTTCTGGAACTCTCTCCGCAGGCGGAGGAGATCTTTTCGGTGTAGCGGTTGGAGAATTCTTACGTACCCTCCTCAGCAGTTCAAAGTTATTCCCAGTTGGAACAGCAGCGTTGACTTCCACCACTGGAGCCAGTGGAGTTAGCTCTGAGGGGGAGTTGCCCCCTGCCTTCCTCACTCGTTGCCAATGGCGACGTCGAGCACGACGAGCCATTGGGACTGGCTCGGAGATAGAGATAGCTTCTTTTTGCCCCCTGTCTGAATGAGGCGCCGTCGGTGTTTACCTCTTAAAGACTGAGGTTGGCTTCTGAGGGGCGATATCCAACCTATCGAAGACAGATCCTCGAGCAGGGACAGGAGCAGGAATCGTCAGTCTTGAAAAGACTGACTCTTTGACAGGGGACGCCGCCTTGACGACTTCTGGAGCAGCAGTCGTTGCCCTCTTTGGGACATCCATTTTAGAGTTCCTGGGCTTCTTAGCGGGCCCTTCAGAGTTTTGATCCAGCCTTGCAAAGACAGAGGCTGTCGGCTTGGTGGTGGACGACCCGTTGACAGGGGCCGTCATGGCAGTGATCCTGTCGAAGACCGACTTCTTGTTCACTTCCGGTGCAGGCATTGGCGCAAAGAAGCTTGTAGGTGGGATCATGGTCCCGAAGAACAGGCCAGTGGTGGCTTGGGTCACCTGGTCTACTGGCAGAGCGAGGAAGGAAGCCGCTTGGGTCCCATATGCTACACCTCCCGGTGAGGTGGAGCGTCCGTTGCAGTAGCATTTCGAGCAGTTGGTGCAGTTAAGGGCCATTGAATCTTGAGTTCTGCGCCAGGCAAAAGACCAAATCTTAGTAACTTGAAATCCGAAGGCAACCATTTAACAAACCGCGATCGGTTCGTAAGGACAACACACGAAGTGTGGAGTGGAAAGAGGAAAAGGTCCCACCAGGCGTGCCAGAATCTGTTCCCCTCCGAATGGCGGCGCACAGGACCGCGATGTCCTGACGCTGAGATTCGGGGCAGATGTTATTTGGTTCTATCCGTCCACCTCTCCGAAGATGCCAAGTTGATTTATGACACCGTGTACCGGAGGTTTAGACGGATGCGGCCGAAATAGCAGACTTCGTCAGATTCCCCCTCGCTTGAGGGGTTTTTGATTGTGGGGACGCTCTTCCCTGCAGGCGCAAGCCCCTGCAGTTAATTACGCTACCGCATCGCGGTAACAACTTTCTCCTTCTCCAGAATTTCACTTCGTGTCGTGTGTGTTTGTTTTGTTTGTGGTTGCCCGTGGATTGTATACGGAGACTGAGTAATGTCGTCGCCCGTAGGACGTGGATTAGTCCAAATCCGTATTTACTTAGATTTGGGTTTGGTGTTTTAAGTTTAAGGATGCATTAGTCGCGTGGCGGCTAAGATCAACTTAAACGTTCGTTAAGGATACGTTAGTCCTGTTTGTGACTAAGATCAACTTAACGTGGTAATCCATTTAATATCTGACCATCGGGACTCGTCACCTCTCTAACGTCGTTGAAGGATTACAACGGCAGATGTCAGAGGAGTTCAGAAATGTACCCTTGAACCAAGGTTGATTTGGAGTTTTATAGTCCGTTTGAATGTTTAAGGATACGTTAGCCGTGTTTGGGGGCTAAGATCAACTTAAACGGGATCGTTTAGATCCGAAAAAAGAGCATTTGGAGGCTCTATTGTTCCAGTTTAGGGACGTAGTGGTCCAAAAGTAGTTTAGAGACGTTGCGGTCTATGCTCCGGTTTAGGGACGTGGTGGTCCATATTCCAGTTTAGGGACGTGGTGGTCCGACATTAGTTTAAGGACGTTTCGGTCCAACATTAGTTTAAGGACGTTCCGGTCCAACATTAGTTTAAGGACGTTCCGGTCCAATATTAGTTTAAGAACGTTTCGGTCCAATATTAGTTTAAGGACGTTTCGGTCCACGAGTTTAAGGACCCCGCAGTCTGCATTGATGTGTGGTCGTCGGGACCCGTCACCTCTCTGACGTCGTTGAAGGATTACAACGATGGGTGTCAGAAGAGTTCGGAGATGTACCCTCGAACCGGATATAAATTAATTTAAGAGAACAGCTGTGCTCAGTCAATTTAATTTAAGGACTTACGGCCAAAATTGGGCTAAGTCCAGTTGAAAATGTTCAACACCCTTATTTATTTTTGGTCTATTAGACCTGTGCTAGGGCCTTGCCCACACTTAAGTAATGCATTGCATTACTTCTATTTTTTTGTTTGGGCTCTGCCCATAAAAGATGCAGAGCATCAATTTCACTTGGGCTCTGCCCCCTTTTTATTGCTTTGCGATTTATTTTGGCCTGCTAGGTCTTTTTTATTAGGGCCAGGCCCTTTAAGAAATGCCTTGCATTTGTCAGGCGCTTTGCGCCAATCAGAGAGCGTAAGCGCTTGTAGTGTTGACACGTGTCGCGCAAGCGCAGTGCGCTGCGCCTGCGCTGCTGACACGTGGCACGCTCTGGTGATTTGCGCCAATCCAGGAGCGCAACAGCGCAGTTTGCAAGTGCAAGGAACTATGATTTAAGAATCTTTTAGATTCAAGAACCAATGGTTCACAAAAGAAGTGCAAAGCACTGTTCGTTTCCTTGATCTAATTTAGATCAAAGAAAAACAAGTTTTTCTTTTTATTTCAGGAAGCAAAGGTTCATAAAAATGCAAAGCACTATTTTTTTTATTTTGTTTCTTCTTGTTTTAAAGAACCAGTGGTTCATAAGAAGTGCAAAGCACTGTTTATTATGTGAAGATCATTGATCTGGTTTTTAGATCAATGATCTATTAGAAGAGATTTCTTCTCTCTTGTGAAGGTTTTTACCTTTCTCTTAAAATTTTTCTCAGAGTTCTCTCTGTTTGAAGCTCTTGATTTTTTTTCAAGAAATGTTCATCCCCTTTAAATTGAGGCTTGGGGTCCTTTTTATAGTGCCCATAAATTAGTTAAATTTGTTAAAGAGATCTTTCTCTGAGTGATTTGGGGAATTTTCCCCACCGTTAGATCTTTGATCCAAGGGCTTCTGTTTTACAGAAGAAAATCTTCTTGTTTTAACAAGAACAGAAAAGATTTCTTTAGAATTTTAATTCTGTTTGGCGCAGATGCCCCAGCGTGTGACACGTGTCGTGCAGCGCACAGCGCAGCGCAACTGCGCAAGCGCATCTACGCTGACACGTGTCGTGCAGCGCACAGCACAGTGCAACTGCGCTAGTACATCTGCGCTGACACGTGTCGCACAGCGCAGCGCAACTGCGCTAGCATATCTGCGCTGACACGTGTCGCGCAGCGCAGTGTCTGCGCAACTGAAGCGTTGCTTCCCTTAGTTTTGTTTAAAACAGAGCTTTGCTCTGATTTGGTGCGCTGCCTTGGGCGCTGCGCTGATGCATCTGCGCCTGACACGTGGCGCCCTGCGCTCAGCGCAGAGGATCCGAAGCGTTGCTTCAGTTATTGAAACTTAGATTTTGGGCAAATCGGAAGCGTCGCTTTGCCTGAGATATCTTTTCATCTCCTTTTTTCAAGTCAAACTCGTATTTCCAAAATTCTGATTTCCCGGGCTTTGGAAATGATTTCATTGTGCACAGAATCTTCTGTGCTTGGGTCTATATATATAACTCGAGGCTGAGCCTTTTCTTCTCTCATCTTCAGAGAACTTCTTCGATCATGGCTTGCAACCGCCCTCATGCCCGCCGACAACCATGGGAGGTGTCGATTTGGGACATCGTTCCCCGTTTTGCTGCGCGCCTGATGGACCCTTCTCTCTCGGACGAGCAATGCGATGCCGCAATGCACGAGCTTTTGACTCGTGTGGGGTCTCCTCTCCCTGCGAATTCCATTTGTCTTCGGATGATCCTTGCCTCGGTGCTCACCGACATTCCCCCTCATCCAGCAGAGATGTCCCCAGCAATGCTGGATGCCGCCGAGGACAAGATCGAGGGCTTTCTCGAAGCGCACTTGATCACCAAAGCCCTGAGGGACTGCTCTTTCCATTTGCTGAGCCAGATACGGGCTCGTCGGGTTGTCATCGCTACTTTTTCCCAGGAGTGCGGCGTCGACCGTTGGATGGCTACCCCTCGGGAGGATCGCCGCTTCGACGTGGTGGAGAAGACAGAAAGGGAGCTGAATAATCTTCTTTTTCTTTTTGTGAACCCTTGTCTTTCTGATCCCGTATTCGGTGATCTTTTTTAAATGTAATAACAATAATAATGAATAAGTATTTTTCTTTTTAATCAAGTACTTCATTGTCTGTTAAGGATTCTTTTATTTTAGTTCTCTGTTGTGCTTGTGCATCGTATGATTTCAATTTTTTATACCACAAATTTACTTTAAATATAGTGTATACTTGGAGTATTGATGTTGCTGGAAACAATTTAAGTATCTAATTCCTTACAATAATTACAAGAAGGAGCTTGTGGCTCATTGGTAATACCTTGCGCTGCTGAACCAAGCCACCAGAGTTCGAATCCCATACCCCACATAATTTTTATATCATTTTGTTTTAATTTTTTTTAGAAGTCAAACGGTCAAACAGCCATAACTCACAATTTATTACAATTTATAAAAAATAAACTACACCAAAACCTCCCTCAGACCAAACCCGACCCAACGGCACCCGACTCGGCCCTGACTCGGCCGAATCGGCCGGCGCCGCCGGCCGGACTCGGCCGGTCGGCCGAGTCGTCAACACGAAAAAGTTTCGTGTTGACTATGTCTTTTTCCCTGCATGGTCTAAATTCCCTGTACTGTTACAGATATTCCATTAATCCCCTTTTAAGACCAAAATTAATGAATTTTTAATGATTTTTACATTTTTCAAAAATATTTTTTAATCCAAACCCTAACCCTAGCTTAGCCCTATATAAAGACCCCTACCCTCTACCATTTCACCTCACCACTCTAAGTCCACTCTCCCAAATTCTCGAGAACTCGGTGCAAAGAGCGAGAAGCGAAGCGCTGCCGAAACCGACGACGGATTCCGGCGACCGGATCAGAACCTTCGCGACGTTTTTGACGCATCGACAACCACCACCTTCTTTAGGCCCCTTAGCTTGTCCAAACCCGTAAGTCCCATCTCTTCTATCTCTCTTTTCCTTAATGTAAAATTACGACTTTTTGGAACCCGACGGAAATCGGACAAACCGATTTCCGATTCGATTTTTCTACAAATTTCCACTTCTCACCTAATACATAATACCTACCCATACTCATGTTGACTATTAATCACCCATAAACTAATTTAAACAAACTTTCTCACATGAAATGATAAGTTCTTTGCAAAACTGTATTCTTTTCATAAAAATACCACGAAGTTTATTTTTCTTGTTCTAATTAATTTCCTCACTCTTAAATATGTTTATCTTGATCACTAAAGTTGTAGAAACCAATTTGAATGAATTTTCATACATGAAATAATAACGTTTTCAAATACCGTATTCTTGCGCTTTAATACCTTCAACTTTAACAAGTCATGTTTTACCTCTAAATGTCATCAAAACTTAAAACAAGTCACGAGGTAATGACCTACCTCTACACACACTCAAATATAACCCTAATTGATATATGTCAAAACATAGAATACGTAATTACAGGACTTTTCACTAAAATACCATAATCTTTATAACCTTTATTTAAAACTTTAAGTTGTAAACTTTTCTAAATAAAATCTTTTATAAAATGAAAGCACGATAGGTCATGGACATCGATCGTTTATCAAAACCGTCTTGTGGTGACTAGGCAAGTTTGTCTAAGGCTAATGGTTTTTAATTAGGCCAACGACTGTGGTTCCTTCCCACTTATCTGGCACTTACCTGGCCCCAATTGACGGTGTAGAGGCGATTTGAGGCTTCTAATGACTCATCGTTTAGACCTTATAAGTAGGCTAGTTTGCTTAGGAAACCCTAACAACTAAAATACGGAAAATTATACTCTTTTGCAAATAAATTCCTTATATTTATAAAACCGTTTTCCTAAATGAGAAGTGTTTATAAAACCTAAGCAAAGTGCCGCTACAGCCCACTTTTGGGGAACCTGTTAGGGATAGTACGGTTCATCGTGCACCCGCAGGCTAGTAGTGCGAGATTCAGACCTCCGCAAGGAGCATTCGGTCTCGAAAGGTTTAAAATACGATATTTAAGGAAAATGAGATTTTTGAAAATAAAATATTCATATAAAAAAAATTATTCATGTGTTTATAGATTTATAATTATCATTTAAACACCTATTTTATCATAAGATAAAGTTTCCACTTTTTCTAAAATTAAAAGATTAAAAGTTACATTAAAATACCATGAATTTCAGATAAAACAATTAATACTTCTATTAGGATATATTCACTAGAATAACACAAATAAAATTCATACTCATTATAACTATAAAGACGAATATTAAATACTTGAGGTGTATTTTGAAAACTATGCAAAAGTATTTTTACATAAAACCCCCTCAAGTTTTACAAATTACAATAAGGCCCCTGACTTCAAATTATCTTTCTTTTACTCTGACTCGGGTTAGAGTCTGACTATTTCTGACTTGAATATGATTCAAGTCAATCTATATTCTTTTATATTACAACACAATTTAAATACATGAATCCCTGAATCCAGTTAACAATATATTCATTTTTGACTGAATCAAACCATGGATATTCATCCATTATCCTGATATTCCATTTACCTGATTATACAGTTACATCATGTTTACCGATATCATGGTTTTAGTTAGTCATCCAATTTACATATTCCAATACTGCAATACTGTTAAAACACTACGGTGTTTAAGGGGTAGATTGGTACGGAAGGTGTTAAAGGTGGCACGAGGTGGTCAGATTAAGACATCTAACCTGAATCATATTGCTGTTGTACCGTGGCATAACGGTTCCTTGTACTTTCCTTTTGCCCTGATCTCTAGCATATAGAGATCCCCCTCGTATACACTGGCATCCTTCTGTACCAAGCTACAAACAACAGCGTTAAACAATGTTCCATAATATTCAACAATATAATACTTTAGAAAATAATTTTACACTGTCATTCTAATTCTTCCTTATCTTTGGGACTTACCGAGCGACCTATTCGCAGACGACATTCTATTTCTTTCTTCTTTGAATGTCGTCAGGTGCGTTGGACCAAGCTGAGATCGAGCCCACCGGTGAAGATTTGGAGAGTTCCAAGAAGACCCAGAACTATAGATAATTGTACCTTGTTCTTTCCAGTATTTTCATTTTCTGTTATGCCACTGTTTAGGCATTGCTTTTCATTCCAGTTGTATTTTCTTTTCATGCATTGTACAAAGAATGTTATAAATAAAAGTTGTTGTTATTTCTATATTATTCGTCTCTTGTGATTTACTTTATATTGCTTAGTTACGCTTAGCGTATGTACTTCTGAGTATATACGTAGCGGGCCTCGTCGCCTCCACTTCGCCGTACACTGGGAAGTGGGGCGTGACAGGTTTTGTTGGTGGCCCATGCAGGTCAGACCTGTATGAATCCCTGTCATGCAGTTTTGGTCTCCGTGAACAACCTAAGCAATATAACACAAGAACCAGCAACTAAAACATTCTTTACAATTCATGTTCTTTGAAACTTGCAAATTTCTATTCCTTGAATCTTATCATTTCATGTATTTGAATCTGTCCTAATCCAAATTTTTCTTCAGGATTATGGATTCCCCAAACAACACCAGCACCAACGTCGACAACACCCCTCCAGCACTACCTCTCACTCCAGTTGTTCCTGCACCACCCACTGAGCAAACGATGCTATTTGATGTAATCCGCAGTCTTCTCGAGGGACAGCAACAACTTTTGAGCCGTCCTGAGAGAGATGCACCGGGAAAAAAGCAATTCAGAGCTTTCCACCCAAAGCAATTCTCGGGTAAAGGAAGCCCTCTTGAAGCAGAAGAATGGGCACAAAGCATCGAAGACGATCTGGCAGCAGCTCAAGTGCCAGATAACGCTTGGGTCCGTGTAGCAAAGCTACAGCTCACGGATAATGCTCGCAATTGGTGGAAGGCGGAAGAAACCCGTCTGGTACAGTCGATTGAATGGAAGACATTTCGCGAGAAGTTTGATGCGAAATATTTCCCTGTGACTGCCAGGTTCGCTATGGAGCAGCAGTTTATTCATCTACAGCAAGGATCAATGTGGGAGAAATCGGTAGATGAATACGATGCTGAGTTCACTATGTTGAGCCGGTAAGATATGTCACAATAGTTCAATTTTTAAAATATCACATACTACACAGCTAACACAATCTTTAAACAGATTCGCGGCACACCTGATACCGACGGACGAGATCAGAGCCCGTCATTTTCAGCAAGGTTTGGACACAGAGATCAAGGCTGCTCTAGCCACAGGAAACTTTTTGACTCATGAGGAAGCTCTAGAAGCTGCCCGCAGTTATGAGGCAGTCATAAAAGAGAGGGGCAGACCTCAGTGTGCAGGAGTCAAACGCCCTACCAACCAGATGGCAGGTGGAGCCACGTCCAGACCATCTTCCGTGCCATGGCGACCCGGAGTACCAACTCATCGTCCTAGCCCAGCCTTTTGCACTTACTGCAAGAGAACTGGACATATGATGAAGGACTGCCGTCGAGCCAACCGCCTCTGCTTAGTCTGCGGTTCAGCCACTCACGATATTGGGTCTTGTCCTCAAAGGCAGAACTCAGTTGTTGCACCCAGGCCAGCAAATACTTATCAGCAGCGACCAGCTCTTCAGGCACCTGCTCCCAGACTTGCACTGCCTGCACCACCTAGGGGACCACAAGCTGCACCACCTCTTCGACAGTTCCATCAAGCTCAAAGGAACGTTCAGAGGAATGTCCTCAGGCCAGGAGGAATGTGCCGAAGCGTCAGGCTTTCATGATGTCTGTGGAAGAAGCTGAGGCCACTGGCCAAGTCATTACTGGTAAACTTCCTTCTCAAACTTATCTTTTAGTCTTGTTTATCTACACACTTTCCCTATACCTAAAACCTATCCCATATACCTTAGGTACAATCCTAGTAGCTTCACTACCTGCACTTGCACTGTTTGATACTGGAGCATCCCACTGCTTTATGTCGCAACGGTTTGTCCGAACCCATGCGATTCCAGTCTCACCGCTTGTATCCAGCTGGAACGTCAGTTCCGGAAATGGTGTTCTAAAGGCAACTATGGGATACAGCATGTGTCCAGTTGTCGTCTGCAGTCGAGAATTTTATGCTGACTTCAAGGTACTGGACATACCAAACTTCGATGTGGTTCTAGGAATGGACTGGCTTGGAACCTTTTATGCTACCATCGACTATCGTCAAAGGAGGGTAGTATTTGAGATTCCAGATCATCCGGTCTTCTATTTCAAGAGTGGAGATCGTACACTGGAACCAAGCACTTACAAAGCAAAGCCAAGGGAAGCAGTAGTTGCAGCAGCTCAGGCAGAGGAAGAATCAAGACCGGAGGTAGTTCGAGAGTTCGACGATGTATTCCCTGACGATATATCAGGTTTGCCTCCCGATCGAGCTCTTGAATTCAGTATTGACTTAGTACCAGGAGCACAACCAGTGATCAAAGCACCATATAGACTAAGTCCGGAAGGATTGAAGGAAGTTCGAACACAGTTGGACGAATTACTGGCGAAAGGATGGATTCGTCCCAGCACTTCAAGTTGGGGAGCACCTGTGCTATTGGTGAAGAAGAAGGAAGGTTCATACAGAATGTGCATCGACTATAGGGCCTTGAACGAAGTCACAATAAAGAACAAGTATCCACTCCCGCGCATCGACGATTTATTCGATCAGCTAAGTGGATCTTGTGTCTTCTCTAAACTAGATCATCGTTCAGGTTATCATCAAGTGAAGGTCAAGGAAGCCGATATTCACAAAACAGCTTTCAGAACTCAGTATGGACATTACGAATTTCTAGTAATGCCATTTGGAGTGACCAATGCACCAGCAATCTTCATGAATCTTATGAACCAAGTTTTCCGGGAATATTTAGACAGGTTCGTTGTCATCTTCATCGACGACATCCTGGTATATTCTAAGAACCGGAAAGAACATGCGGAGCACTTACGAATTGTCCTGGAAACTCTTCGACAACATAAGCTTTATGCCAAATACAGCAAGTGCGAGTTTTGGCTAAAACAGGTTGGTTTTCTTGGACACATCGTATCAGGAGAAGAGATTTCTGTGGATCCAGCAAAAGTTTCAGCAGTCAGCGAATGGCCTACACCAAAATCAGTGAAGGATATTCGGAGTTTCTTGGGCTTAGCTGGATATTACAGAAGATTCATTGAAGGCTTTTCGAAGATAGCAACACCCCTGACCAAGCTCACACGAAAAGATGAAGAATTTGTGTGGTCAGAAGCATGCGAGCAAGCTTTCGTAGAACTCAAGTCAAGACTGACATCTGCACCTATTCTCGTCATACCGGATCAAACTGGAGGATTCAAAGTATATTGTGATGCATTCGGTAAGGGACTAGGATGTGTTCTACATCAGCACGGTAAGGTTGTGGCTTATGCTTCAAGACAACTGAAAACTCATGAGCGCAATTATCCGACGCATGATCTAGAGTTGGCAGCTGTTATTTTTGCTCTCAAGATTTGGCGCCACTACTTACTTGGTGAACAAGTGAACATCTACACAGATTATAAAAGTTTGAAATATGTGTTTACTCAGAAGGAGTTGAATATGCGGCAGAGAAGATGGTTAGAACTTATGGCGGACTTTGACATCAACTTGCAATATCATCCAGGGAAGGTAAACGTAGTACCTGATGCTCTTAGTCGCCAACCATTAGCAATGAATCTCACCGCCCAGTGGAAGCTTCAGCAAGACCTACATCAGATGGAGATCGAACTAGTCATGCCAGGTGATGTTTCAAGTTTGATGAATTTACAAGTCCAATCAACTATTGTCGATCAGATCAAAGCAGCTCAAGCCAACGATGCTAAGTTGCAAAGGATCAGAGAACAAGTGGAGAATGGACTCAGAACAGATTTCATCATCCATGAAGACGGATCTTTGAGATACGGCAGCAGATTGTGTGTACCAAAGGGTCCTGTTCGGGAAGAGTTAATGAAAGAAGCTCATAGCTCTCCCTATTCAGTACATCCTGAAGGTACCAAAATGTACAAGGATCTACGTCAGAATTATTGGTGGTATGGAATGAAGCGTGAAGTAGCCAGAAGCGTCGCAAAATGCTTGGTGTGTCAGCAAGTAAAGGCTGAACATCACAGGACTGCTGGATTACTTCAACCGTTACCAATCCCAGAATGGAAGTGGCAGCACATCACGATGGACTTTGTAACTGCTCTTCCTCGTAGCACAAAGGGTAACGATGCGATTTGGGTCATTGTGGATCGACTCACAAAGTCGGCTCACTTCATCCCATTTCGAGTTGGCCAATCAACTGAGACATTAGCGAAGAAGTACATGGAGGTAATAATCTAAATTAAGATTTAAACTCTTCATAATGTACTATCTCTGATACCCATAAACTTATACAGGAAATTGTGAGATTTCATGGAGTACCGGTCTGCATTGTCTCCGATCGTGACACCAGGTTCCGATCGCAATTTTGGCAAAGTCTGCAAGCAAGATTGGGAACAAGTCTGAACTTCAGCACGTCATATCATCCACAAACAGATGGTCAGTCGGAACGAACTATTCAGATCTTGGAGGATATGCTCAGAGCATGTATGCTCGACTTCAAGGGATCGTGGGAAGATCACCTGCATCTTGTGGAGTTTGCGTACAACAACAGTTACCAAGCAAGCATAGGAATGGCACCTTTTGCAGCATTGTATGGAAGGAAGTGTCGATCACCATTAAGTTGGGACGACATCGGAGATAGGGAACTCCTTGGACTAGAGATGATAATAGCGACCGTTGATGTGGTTCGTACTATCAGGGAAAGAATGCGCATAGCCCAAGATAGACAGAAACACTGGACTGATGCAAAGAGACGACACTTGGAGTTCCAGCCAGGAGATCATGTATTCCTGAAAATCTCTCCGAACCGCGGAGTGATCAGATTTGGAAGACGGGAAAAGTTGAGTCCAAGATACATTGGACCGTTCGACATACTCGAACGAGTCGGAGAAGTGGCATACCGATTAGCGCTCCCACCATCATTGGAAGGAGTGCATAACGTGTTTCACATATCTCAACTCAGAAAGTATGTGAGTGACCCCAGCCATGTACTTGATCATTCCGAGCTCACGATACAGCCCGATTTGTCTTGTGAGCAACAACCTGTGGAGATCCTGGATAGGAAAGTGAAGACACTTCGGAACAAAGAAGTTAATTTGGTCCGGGTAATGTGGAGGAAAGACACTCTAGCAGAATCCACGTGGGAAAGGGAGGATGAAATGCGTACAAGATATCCGCACCTTTTTGTAAACTAGTCCTCAAAATAAAAGTTGTAAATTTCGAGGACAAAATTTTTGTAAGAAGGGTAGATTGTAACAACTCCAATTTTGTATACGAAAAATTTGCTTTAAATATAGTGTATACTTGGAGTATTGATGTTGCTGGAAACAATTTAAGTATCTAATTCCTTACAATAATTACAAGAAGGAGCTTGTGGCTCATTGGTAATACCTTGCACTGCTGAACCAAGCCACCAGAGTTCGAATCCTATGCCCCACATAATTTTTATATCATTTTGTTTTAATTTTTTTTAGAAGTCAAACGGTCAAACAGCCATAACTCATAATTTATTACAATTTATAAAAAATAAACTACACCAAAACCTCCCCCAGACCAAACCCGACCCAACAGCACCCGATTCGGCCCTGACTCGGCCGAATCGGCCGGCGCCGCCGGCCGGACTCGGCCGGTCGGCCGAGTCGTCAACACGAAAAAGTTTCGTGTTGACTTGGTCTTTTCCCCTGCATGGTCTAAATTCCCTGTACTGTTACAGATATTCCATTAATCCTCTTTTAAGACCAAAATTAATGAATTTTTAATGATTTTTACATTTTTTTAAAATATTTTTTAATCCAAACCCTAACCCTAGCCTAGCCCTATATAAAGACCCCTACCCTCTACCATTTCACCTCACCACTCTAAGTCCACTCTCCCAAATTCTCGAGAACTCGGTGCAAAGAGCGAGAAGCGAAGCGCTGCCGAAACCGACGACGGATTCCGGCGACTGGATCAGAACCTTCGTGACGTTTTTGACGCATCGACAACCACCACCTTCTTTAGGCCCCTTAGCTTGTCCAAACCCGTAAGTCCCATCTCTTCTATCTCTCTTTTCCTTAATGTAAAAATACGACTTTTTGGAACCCGACGGAAATCGGACAAACCGATTTCCGATTCGGTTTTTCTACAAATTTCCACTTGTCACCTAATACATAATGCCTACCCATACTCATGTTGACTATTAATCACCCATAAACTAATTTAAACAAACTTTCTCACATGAAATGATAAGTTCTTTGCAAAACCGTATTCTTTTCATAAAAATACCACGAAGTTTATTTTTCTTGTTCTAATTAATTCCCTCACTCTTAAATATGTTTATCTTGATCACTAAACTTGTAGAAACCAATTTGAATGAATTTTCACACATGAAATGATAACGTTTTCAAATACCGTATTCTTGCGCTTTAATATCTTCAACTTTAACAAGTCATGTTTTATCTCTAAATGTCATCAAAACTTAAAACAAGTCACGAGATAATGACCTACCTCTACACACACTCAAATATAACCCTAATTGATATATGTCAAAACATAGAATACGACATTACAGGACTTTTCACTAAAATACCATAATCTTTATAACCTTTATTTAAAGCTTTAAGTTGTAAACTTTTCTAAATAAAATCTTTTATAAAATGAAAGCATGATAGGTCATGGACATCGATCGTTTATCTAAACCGTCTTGTGGTGACTAGGCAAGTGTATCTAAGGCTAGTGGTTTTTAATTAGGCCCACGATTGTGGTTCCTTACCACTTACCTGGCACTTATCTGGCCGCAATTGACAGTGAAGAGGTGATTTGAGGCTTCTAATGACTCATCGTTTAGACCTTAGAAGTAGGCTAGTTGGCTTAGGAAACCCTAACAACTAAAATACGGAAAATTAAACTCTTTTGCAAATAAATACCTTATATTTATAAAACCGTTTTCCTAAATGAGAAGTGTTTATAAAACCTAAGCAAAGTGCCGCTACAACCCACTTTTGGGGAACCTGTTAGGGATAGTACGGTTCATCATGCACCCGCAGGCTAGTAGTGCGAGATTCAGACCTCCGCAAGGAGCATTCGGTCTCGAAAGGTTTAAAATACGATATTTAAGAAAAATGAGATTTTTGAAAATAAAATATTCATATAAAAAAATTATTCATGTGTTTATAGATATATAATTATCATTTAAACACCTATTTTATCATAAGATAAAGTTTCCACTTTTTCTAAAATTAAAAGATTAAAAGTTACATTAAAATACCATGAATTTCAGATAAAACAATTAATACTTTTATTAGGATATATTCACTAGAATAACACAAATAAAATTCACACTCATTATAACTATAAAGACGAATATTAAATACTTGAGGTGTATTTTGAAAACTATACAAAAGTATTTTTACATAAAACCCTCTCAAGTTTTACAAATTACAATAAGGCCCCTGACTTCAAATTATCTTTCTTTTACTC
This sequence comes from Agapanthus africanus, assembly GCA_030015575.1. NCBI lineage: Eukaryota > Viridiplantae > Streptophyta > Magnoliopsida > Asparagales > Amaryllidaceae > Agapanthus > Agapanthus africanus. Next base: position 102,703,328 of record CM057348.1, on the reverse strand, counting down.
TGACTCGGGTTAGAGTCTGACTATTTCTGACTTGAATATGATTCAAGTCAATCTATATTCTTTTATATTACAACACAATTTAAATACATGAATCCCTGAATCCAGTTAACAACATATTCATTTTTGACTGAATCAAACCATGGATATTCATCCAGTATCCTGATATTCCATTTACCTGATTATACAGTTACATCATGTTTACCGATATCATGGTTTTGGTTAGTCATCCAATTTACATATTCCAATACTACAATATTGTTAAAACACTATGGGGTTTAAGGGGTAGATTGATACAGAAGGTGTTAAAGGTGGCACGAGATGGTCAGATTAAGACACCTAACCTGAATCCTATTGCTGTTGTACCGTGGCATAACGGTTCCTTATACTTTCCTTTTGCCCTGATCTCTAGCATATAGAGATCCCCCTCGTATACACTGGTATCCTTCTGTACCAAGCTACAAACAACAGCGTTAAACAATGTTCCATAATATTCAGCAATATAATACTTTAGGAAATAATTTTACACTATCATTCTAATTCTTCCTTATCTTTGGGACTTACCGAGCGACATGTTCGCTGACGACATTCTATTTCTTTCTTCTTTGAATGTCGTCAGGTGCGTTGGACCAAGCTGAGATCGAGCCCACCGGTGAAGATTTGGAGCAGTTCCAAGAAGAACCAGAACTATAGATAATTGTACCTTGTTCTTTCCAGTATTTTCATTTTCTGTTATGCCACTGTTTAGGCATTGCTTTTCATTCCAGTTGTATTTTCTTTTCATGCATTGTACAAAGAATGTTATAAATAAAAGTTGTTGTTATTTCTATATTATTCGTCTCTTGTGATTTACTTTATATTGCTTAGTTACGCTTAGCGTATGTACTTCTGAGTATATACGTAGCGGGCCTCGTCGCGTCCACTTCGCCGTACACTGGGAAGCGGGGCGTGACAACTTCTGTGCTGATTTGCTTTTGGGGTAGACACGGAAAAAGGTAGTCGATCGATGTTCTAAATTAATTGCTAATAGGGTTTTTATCTGTAATGTTTAATGTGTTTGTAAACCTCCCCTAACTGCTTGTATGTCGGTTGGCAGGGGTTTGCACATTTCTGTAATGTTTACTGTTTGTGTATATGGACTTGATTGGAATGTTGTGATGATTAGCCGGGGTTTGAGATGTGTTTTATATTCATTCATTCGATGTAATTGTAATATGATGTAATATTCTTTTGCGGGGCGCATCTAGGTTGCGGTTGTAGCCACCATTGTATTATTTCTTTTTACTATTTTTTGCTCCTAGGATAGACCCAAGGTGGGGTGCACAAACTACCGGGTACTTTGAATTGTTTAGTGTCCTACTCACGTTGTTGAGGGAGACCGCTTCACTTCGGGTACTTGGCGGGTAGTTTGTCGTACCCGTAGGGTCTAGGGTGGGGTAATGGCTATTCATCACAACTGTGTAATCCGTCTTTTGTTGCAGGCTAAAAGCAAATGCGGATTGCTAGCATATCCAATAAAAGTTCATCTGTGATCTGGAATGCCTATTATTGCGTCCGACGAATATACAATATCTATATATGATAGCTATTAGACGTCACTTATGTTTTACACCTGCGCTAGCCCAGCCCCCGCTCTGTCGTTAGTTAAGTAACCTAACGGGTGATGACGGGACCCCGTGGCGAATGCGGATGGCATAAGAGGGCGTGGTATTTTCGTTGTTTTCTGCAATGATAGGATAAATGATGGGAAGCATTATTATAATGCAAAGAAAATAAACCAAAGTTAAATCGTTGGAACAAATTTAAAAGAAACCACTCGGTTATTTTAAAAGAGCAGAATTTTTAATTGCGGAGCTTTAACCACTCCTTTTAAAAAGTATCAGGTTCCTTCGATTAAATCAAGTTCACTATGTTCACGGTTTTGCCAAAACCAGTCGTAGCCCTCCGTCATTTCATATAGATAGTCAATAGTATTCAAGCTGTGTTTGTTGACTAAAGTCAAGGCACAATGTTTGGTAGCTATTGGATATTCATATGTAGCATAGATAGATGCGTTGGTTTGGGACAGTCGTATTGCCTTGTTGACTAAAGTCAAAGGTATGTACGGGTGGGTTCAAATTAACCGATAATGACGGGTAGAACTTGACATGTGACTTATGATTTGTTGACTAAAGTCAAGGTCATAAGAGCATGGGACAAAAATCCACATCGGGAGTTTCTAAAGAAACTAAAATTTGCTAGTGTTGCATACCATTTGGAGTTTGATGAATTTTGGTAGGATTCCTTCAACATTATCATAGGATGATATTTGGATCCTGATTCTACTGTGAGTACATACTACTTATCAGGAGATTCGTCACTTAACGATCAATGCTATAAACCAAGTAGGTGCCTAGAAAGGTGTCAGCGGGGTTACGCCCCCAGAGAAAAGAGGTTCTTTAATTAAGGAACTTCGCGAAAGCGTTGGAAAACCTCCCTCGAAGTATCGACACTGGCCTGGTTGAACGACTAAGCAAGTATTGTATGGTGAGAATAGTCCTGGCTAATTCTTCTTTTATGGTTTGAGGAAGGATTCGAGAAACAGTGGGAGCCATCATGTTTAGATAAATTAAAAACCACTCTAAACTTGCAAGAGCATCATGCTAAAGTGTTTTCTTCTCTCTCTCTTAATTGCAGCGACCTTGTGACCACGACTAGGTTACATCTAGATAACAAATTGACTGAATCTGACTGGCAAAGGTCTGTCCAGATGTCCATTGCCTATGACAACCTGGAACACCCTATTACTACTCAAGATCCCGCCGACCCAGTTCCAGTTTCCACCGTCGTGGATATAGATATCCGTCAGACAAGGGAAAAGGATAAAGCGATAGCCAAGTGCCTCGTGTTAGTTTCAGTTGATGGTGTATACCAGAAGCAGCACGAGAAGATGGACTCAGTTTCCATCTTTCTCCATAACAAAGATTTATATGGAGAGCAATCTCATATCGCAAGATATGAAAACTCGAACGAATTAATTCAAGCGAGGATGGTTGTTGGGTAATCTGTAGGGGACAACGTCCTTACAATGACTAGCTATATTGATAAGCTCAAGGACCTGGAGACCACGTTGGGAAACGGGTCAGATACTGACTTGATTCTACAGTCTCTGCCTTCTACCCTGAAGGAAACCAGGGAAGTAGAAGGAAAGAGAAGGGCAAAAGTTTCGGGACTGAATATAGTAAAAGGGACGTTCCTATTGTTATGGGATTGGACATTGGCAAAAAGATTGCAGGGCTTTGGAAGCCAGTAGCCAGGATACAAAGCATGTTGTGGTTTCGGCCTCAAGTGTGTTTGTAATTGAGAACTGTTTGTCAATTAACTCTACCTCCTGGGTACTAGATACCGGAGCAGAATCTCATATCTGTAATTCATTACATGCTTTGAGAAACCGTAGAGTTATAAAGGTAGGTGATTTGTCTCTTAGAGTTGCAAACGGAATGAGCGTGGACGCTGAATTCGTGGGAGAATATCGCCTAGGTTTGACAAGTGGGCAGATATTGATTCTACGTAACTGTCTGTATGTACCTAGTATGACTTGTAATATCATATCAGTATCCTCACTTTCGAGAGAGTGATATGATTTTACATTCCTAGGCGATGTAGTTCACATCCACCTAAATCAAGTTTTGATTGGGTCCGGTACATTAGATAACGGCATATACGTATTGAGCCAAGCTCAGGTTTTCAATGTCCAGAACACTTAAAAGAAAGTCTCCGGAATTAAATCAGGCTTTCTTATGGCATTGTAGACTAGGTCACATCAATGAGAGAAGGTTGACTAAGTTACATAAAGAATGATATTTGAATCCGTTCGAATATCAATCATATACTACTTGTGAATCTTGTCTCATAGGAAAGATGACAAAGACTCCATTTACTGGACACGGAGTAAGAGCAAGCGAGCTCTTGGGACTCGTACACAGTGACGTGTGCGGTCCAATGTCTACTCATGCGCGAGGTGGTTATTCATATTTCATTACTTTTACGGATGATTTCTCTAGGTATGGATATGTCTTCTTAATGAAGCATAAATACGAGGCCTTTGAGAAATTCCAAGAATACAAGAATGAAGTGGAAAACCAAACATGCAAAAGTATCAAGACACTGAGATCTGATCGAGGTGGTGAATACTTAAGTGCCGAGTTCTTGGGTTACTTAAAAGAGAATGGAATTCTCTCTCAGCTTACTCCTCCATACACACCACAACATAACGGTGTATCGGAGAGACGGAACCGAACCCTATTGGATATGGTACGTTTTATTATGAGTAACGCTGAGTTACCACGATCATTCTGGGGATAAGCACTATAATCAGCTGCATATCTTTTGAACCGAGTTCCAACCAAGACTGTTCCTACCACACCATATCAGATGTGGAGTGGGAAGAAACCCTGCCTTAAGTATCTTAAGACATGGGGATGTCCAGCTTTTGTAAAGAAGAAGCATGCGGACAAACTCGAGGCACGCTCGGTACAGTGTAAGTTTGTGGGATATCCAAAGAACTCCATGGGGTATCTTTTCTATTACGCAGAGGAGCAAAAGGTCTTTGTTTCTCAACATGCCCGCTTCTTGGAAACTGAATTTTTAGAAAATCATAAGAGTGGGAGCGCAGTAGAACTGGAAGAAATTCTAGAACCACAAGCTGTTACTGAAACCTTGGTAGAACAAGAAAGTTCAGGAGAACCGGACATCCCAGCGCCTATCCGCAGAAGTAGTAGGCAGTCTCATCCGCCCGAGAGATACTATGGTTTTCACATAGACGGGGATCGAGAAGATTGCGTCATTAATAATAATGACCCTACTAGCTTCCAACAACCCATTCAGAGCGGCGACTCGATAAAATGGCTGGATGCAATGCGGACTGAAATGGAATCCATGTACACTAACAAAGTATAGACTTTGGACATTGCTCCAGATGGGGTAAAACGCGTAGGTTGCAAATGGATCTTCAGAAAGAAGATTGGTGTAGATGGACAGGTTGAAACCTATAAAGCTAGACTTGTTGAAATGGGTTTCCGTCAAAGACCTGGTTTGGACTATGACGAAACCTTTTCTCCAGTGGCTATGCTTAAATCTATTCGGGTCCTTCTTGCTATTGCTGCCTTTCACGATTATGAAATCTGGCAGATGGACGTAAAGACGGCCTTTCTAAATGGAAATTTGGAAGAGAGCGTATATATGGATCAGCCAGAGGGATTCATTCAGAGTGGGAGCAGCGGTAAAGTATGCAAGTTGCTGAAGTCCATTTATGGACTAAAGCAAGCATCTCGGAGTTGGAACATCTGTTTTGATGATGCTGTCAAAGAATTTGACTTTATCAAAAATCCACATGAACCATGCATATACAGAAAGATAGTAGGGAGAGCTGTAGTATTTCTCGTCTTGTACGTGGATGGCATTCTCCTAATAAGAAATGATATTCCTATGTAACAGTCAGTCAAAACATTCTTGTCACAGAAATTCTCCATGAAGGACCTGGGTGATGCCACCTACATTCTGGGAATCCAGATCTATCGTGATAGATCAAAAAGGATGTTGGGACTTTCGCAGTCTAGGTACATAGACACCATATTGAAAAGATTCAGTATGGAAGATTCTAAGCGCGGTAACCTACCGGCTTGTCACGGAATCACCCTCTCCAAAGAGATGTCTCCCAAGACTGATTTGGAAAGGGATTGCATGTCGATTATACCCTACGCTTCTGCGGTACGCTCTATAATGTATGCGATGTTATATACCAGACCAGATGTAGCATATGCATTAAGCGTAGTAAGCCGGTATCAAGCAAACCCAGGGGAGAAGCACTGGATAGCAGTAAAGAACATTCTTAAGTACCTGAGGAGGACTAAGGAGATGTTCTTGGTGTATGGCGGAAAAGCCCTCCAGATGGAGGCCTTTGCCGACTCCGGCTTCCAGAGTGACAAGGATGACTCCAAATCCATGTCGGGTTATGTCTTTACCCTCAATGGAGGGGCGGTCTGGTGGAAGAGTTCCAAGCAGGAGACCGTTGCCGACTCAACAATGGAAGCGGAGTACATAGATGCTTGCAATGCCGCAAAAGAAGCTGTCTGGATGAAGAAGTTCCTCACAGAACTTCAGGTGATTCCTACCAGTATTGATCCAATACCTCTGTATTGTGACAACAATGGCCCTATAGTTTTAGCGAAGGAACCCGCTATAGTTTTAGCGAAGGAACCCAGGTCCCATCAGAAGTCCAGACACATCTTAAGGTGGTATCACCTGATCAGGGAGATCGTAGATCGCCGGGAGATCGAGGTGAAAAGAGTAGAGACAGAGAATAACATTGCTGATCCATTCACAAAGGCCATTCCTCAGACGCAGTTCGAGAGGCTATTCGAGATGATAGGTCTACGATATGCCAGCTCATGGCCCAAGTGCAAGTGGGAGATTGTTAGTGTATATGCCCTAGGGGCCATTATTGTATCATACTAGGATGTATGTTACTTAATGGAAGCTTGGGATATTCACAGTTGTATTGACAGTCTTGCTAAAAATGGTAGTATGCTACTTGGTTTGTGTCTACTTTAATATGTGCATATGTTTCTTGTAACGTATCACTTATACATATTAGTAGAGCCCATAAGATCTTTGCTTAATTACCAGTGTTGTGATGGCAGTCACACTGGTGGGGGCTGGGTAGTCTATAAGTAACATCCTATACTTGTACCTAGTCGTAGGATTATCGAGACAGGGCATCGATACTCCGGAGTAGACTAGTGTGTACGCTTCTCATCCCAGTTGGGGAGATGGTCTGTCCCACAGCCATCAGTACGTCGTACTGGAGATAGTATACAGGTGCTCGTTGTGTTACGGGTACACCGGACAGGGCTCGCAGGAGAACTGACTGGATGGTATTATACCCAACGTCAGATAGCAGTTCTCAGGTGACATGTGTGCAGGTAGTCTGTTGACTTAAGGTCGTCATTTGTCTCGTGTGAGTTCCCACTGTGCTTTGATTACTACCCTACCACGGCTCAAAGGAGTCGTGCAAACAGGATTTAGTTGGGTACGGTCCCGAGCCACATGGAGGCAGTGAGCAACTGTTAGGGATTCGTCTCTCCTGGTATAGGGAGTTGATATCGCACTGTGATCGGTTGGTCATTACCATAAGTCCCTGGCCAGGGCTAATGGAGAATTACTGGTGGACCGATCAGTAGATTCTCAAATGGTTTTTGAGCCATACCGGCATGACTTGTACGGTTATTAGGGGTCTGGCGTTTACCACATCCCTAGATAATACATACGATACTCTTAGACGAACAGACCGGACTGCGCGGATATTGTCACGGACATGCTCAGTAGGAGTTCGGATGGGTTTCCTCATCGGCTTTCTTATCGACATCTACCTGGGTACCGTTACGTACAGCTAGTACCGCTTGCGGTCTGTGGTTAAACCCACTATCAGCGTAGTGTCGAGTCTTTAGAGTCCCACACAGAGAGTTTCCCTGCTCCAGGCGAAACGATATAGAAGTCGTATGGTTTTACGACAAGGGTTCGGACGCATACGTGTATTTACGCACGTACGACGTTCGGACAATTTTTACTAGTCGGCTTTGGTTTAAGCCAGATTCTAGTATCGGATTATTGGATTTATACAGTCTAAAGTTTTTCCGTGTTTTCATGGATATGAGGGGCGTTCTCGTAATTTTCCGGGAAGCTTCTAGAAGCATGATGAGTTGGAAGCTAAGATGGCATTTGCATTAATTGGATTAATGAGTCATGTAGTGATCTATACATTGAGTTAATGATTCATTTAATGATTTATATGACTCATGTGATGAATCACTTAGTGTATTAATGAAACATGGTGATAATTCATTATTTGTTATTTACTTAATAATATCATATGTTTCATATATACACAAATGATTTCATTCATCCAAAAAATGATTCACTTTCTCACCTTCTCTCTCCTCAAGCTCTCTTCTTCAAACCCTAATCCTGCCACTCATGAGTTGAGATCAAGGATTAGATAGACTTATTAATCCATAACCATACTCTATATCACCTAGGTCACTTTGATTAGCAACTAAAGAAACCTAGTTATCTTAAGTTAGAGATCAAGCTTGGAGTAGGAGCTCTCGGGTGGATCGTCTTTGACTCAAGGAGGCTGTTGAGGTGTCGATGTTCCAAGGAGCCTACGAGAAGTGGAGGACAGTGATGAAGACCCGAAGGACAAGTAATGTGAGGTATAACTTCGAATCCGAGTAGTTAAACCTCTCGTAGTTAGTTAGTAACGGTTTAAATACGATTCATGCACTCAAGTCCGTGTTACGAAGCTTTGATTATCGCTTTTCATATATTCCGCCTCCCCGAAAGTTCGTGGGGTGCGTGACATGGAATTACACCGACGCCGCTACCCAGGAGTATTGCGTAAGTGTTAATATTTATTCAACCCCTATTTGAAATTTTAGTTTTGAAAAGTTCAAATTTAAATGATATACTTATATTTTACTGGTTAATGTAGGTGTAGGAGCGGGTGGTTGAGCAGGCCGAGGCATCGGGGATCGATTTTACTGGACAGAACGATCCGATGCTGCTGACCCCAGTCCTGGACGCCGCACACGGAGGGCACCACGGAGGTTGGGAGAGAGGCCGGGGACTGGGCCCTAGCAGGGCCCATATGAGGTTGGACTCCACTCCGGCGGTTACTTCCTCCGTCTCCAGTGAGCGACGTTTCTAGCAAGAACTGGAGAGCTTGAAGGCCACCGTTCAGGAGTTGAAGGAGATGTTGGTATGTATACTACTTAATAGTAAAATATTATGTCATATTATAGATAGCAACATATCCAATATTAGTACGTAACCTGAGCTTATTTGGTTGTAGACTTATCTTTGATTAATCATACACACATATCTAATTAAAATAAATTACGGTTTTCCAAACTAGATATCCAAAAGAGGCCTAAGTCCCTAAGTATACATAGATTGGGGTTTCGAAATAACTTGATAATGATACGAACTCGACTAATACACAGTTCTTACTCGTTTATTACACACGTTGGTCCAGACGCGACAGGGTACATCGGCCGAGCCTCCACATGCATCTCCTTCGGCTGCGGCTCCGCAAGCCACTACATCAACTACGGTTCCGCAGACAGCTCCTATAGCTCCACTGCCTGCTCAGACTCCCGCAGCCGCGGCTCCGCAAGCCACTACCTCAACGGCGGCTGCGCAACCACTCCTACAGCTCCACAGCCCTCTTAGACTCCCGCACACTCCGCATTGCATGATTTATTGACTCAGAGTATATCCGAGAAGCAGGCGCGCCAGATTATGGCGTTTATCAGAGGTGGAGCTGACCGAGCTAGGGTAGGTTTTTAATTCTTATATTTTAAACATGTATTTATTTATATGATACATATTGTACTATATTTTGGACGATATTGATATTGGTGGTGTTTGCGTGTTTATATTGATATCATATTCTGCTTGTTGATTTCTTTTGTATATTATGCGTGAGATGTGATTATGAATACTGCGATATATGTTCTGCGTGTTGATTAATTTTATATATGATATATATATTATTGTGCACAGGGCGAGAAAAAAATAGGCCGCCATTTTTTTAAAAAAAAACTGATAATATGTACCTACGGATTATTCCGTTGGGCCCAACATTTCCCCTACGGATTAATCCATAGGGCCCAACATTTCCCCTACGGATTTATCCGTAAGGGCAGAATATCAGGATACCTGATATTTTGCCCCTATGATCTCAGTATTAGGGTTTACGCTTGTCCCTACGGATATATCCGTAGAGACAAACAAATGCCCCTACACAGGTATCCGTAGGGACAAAATATCAGGATACCTGATATTTTGTCCTTACAGATTTATACCTATGCACTTATCCGTAGGGGCAACTGTTTAGCCCTACGGCTAAGTCCGTAGGGATACCTAATTTATTTTATAAACAGATAAATTAAATAAATTTTTTGTCCCTACAACCTAATCCGTAGGGACAACTGGACCTACACATTACTCCGTAGGGGCAAGTTTTTGACCGTAGGGGCATGTTCAAGGATAAGACTTCCACCTACAGTGTTTGCACCTACAGGGTATTTTCTTGCCCCTACGGATATATCCGTAAGGTCAGTGGTTTGCTCCTACGGATAAATCCGTAGGGGCAACCCTTATTTGTAGTAGTGAATGTATAAATTTTTTTTAAAGTTAATGTACAAATGGAGTATTTGTAAATCCTGACCATAAGTTATAAATTTGATTTGTTTTTAAACAGTAAGAAAGCACTTGTAGCTCATTAGTCAAACCCTGCATTGCTGTGACGTAAGTCCTGTGTTCGAATCCCCCTTGCCACATGTTATTTTTGCTGATTTTTCTTTTAAACTTTTTGGAAGCCCAAAAGTTACACGTGCAATACACGTAAAATAAAAATTCACTGAAAAATCAAACATGTGCAAAATACTATTAACAACGACTAGGATACGCGGCATGATTTCAGAGCCCAAACCCCCTAACTTGGCCGGCGATATTGGGCTTGGGGTCGATGCCGCCGGTCCCCTCGGTAGCTAATGCTCCAAAAAAAATTCTATAGCACCTCTTGGACTCCCCCACTAACCCTAGTCTGTTTTTTTTCCCTGCACATTTTCAGAGAATTAAAATGAGGCACTAATCCAAAATATTAATGCATTTTAATTCCATTCTTCAATATCCTAAACCCTAATTTCTCCTCTAAATACCACCATACACCATAGCCTCCTCATTCAGAATTACTTTGCCAGAACTCTCTAAATTTTTCAAATCCAAGAAGTTGTACAAGTGAAGTTAGCTCAAGATCAAGTTCCGTTGACGACTCGGGACAAATCCGGCGACCCCGTGACTCCACGACGCTTGCAAACTCATTCTCTACCTCTCCTCTCTCTTCTCAATCCGTAAGTCCCCTCTCCCCTCCTCTCTTTCTATTAAAAAGACTTCTCTTTTCAAAACTCGTCGGAAGCGGAGTTAATTTGACTTCCGATTCTAATTTCTTTAAAAACTCAGATTTTCTTAACCAAAAATTAACCATCTCTTCATATCTTGTTTAGCAACCATAAGACAATATGTAGAACAAGTTTCAATTCAAAATTATTATGTTATACAACTTTTAGTTCAGTTTTACGGTTAAATCCCATCAAGTTTACCTACGACGTTATTTCTTCATTTTGCTCATATTACCTTTAGAAGATTGCACGAGATAATGACCTAACTCATCACAACACTCATCTCGACATAGCATAATTGCTTGAGAACGATATTTTTGTGGCTAAGACGAATTTTACATTTAAATACCATAAACTATCAAAACCGCATTCTTCAAATTGTTTTAATTAAATTCCATACGATTATGTCCTTACAACCCATTTTGGGGAATCCGATTTGGTTGGTGCGGGTTATCGCACATCCATCGGACTAGTAGGGCGAGATGCAGACCTCCTCACGGAGCATACGATCTTGATGGAATTTTTATTACAGTTTCTAAGAAAACGTGATTTCTATTAATAAATAAATTCTATTTTTAATAATTATATATATATATTATCAAAATATCTATTTTAAATATTTAATATATTCCATGTTTTCTAATCAAAAGAAAAGAATCACAAAAGTTCATGAAAGTACCATCAAGAATTAATACAAGTCAATTTACATGAAAATACCATATATTATTCAATTTAGATTTATATCCACTAGAATATTTCATCTTTTAAATTTACATCCATGAAAATCCTAAATACGATAATTAAATACTTGAGGTGTATTTTGAAAATATATCAAAACTACTTTTCATATTACTCTCTCAAGTTATATTAAATTACGATAAGGACCCTAGTAAATATTGGTTTAAGCGCGACCAGTTCTCTTGAGCCTCAGAGAGCCGGAGAATTTGGGTGCTTGCCTAATTAAGGTAGACAACTAAAACGGGGTTATCAATACGGTAATTGATTTGGAAAAAGTCACAAATCCTGCCGTCCATATGCAGCAGTTACCGATAACTCCAAAACTAATTCAAGACTTCAATTCCTTTTAAAGCATCTGACTCAGTCAGAGTCTCAGTCTAAGCTGAAATCAATCCATCCTTGAATACAATTCAGGTATAATTCCAATTCAACATGAATCCATTTATACCAGAATACAATCTATATCAACGTGAATTGATTTAATCGAACCATAGAAATACATTTGACATTGTTTACATGTCTATCCGTTTATATCCTTTCCGTTTACATGAACCACTGATATCATGGTTTTGGCAAGTTTTACATCTATTAAACAAAACAATACACATCAATACAAAATATATTACGGGGTTTTAAAGGGGTAGACTGGTAAGGAATGTGTTAAAAGTGGTACGAGACGGTCACTTTAATAATCCAAACCTGAACATCCGTTGCCATTATCCCGTGGGTTTTGACGGGGCCTTGTGATTCATATACCATAGTCCACAGGGTAAGCTGGACTCCTATCGTATACACAGGCATATTCTGTACCAAGGTACAAACAACTGCGTTAATATATCTATCAAGTTTATACCGATTATAATCTCTTACCTGTCTATTCTCATTCTACATCTCTTTGGGACTTACCGAGCGATTGTTCACTGGCGACATTCATTTTCTTTTCTTTCTTTGGAATGATGTCAAGGGGATCCGATTCTCTGGAGATCGAGTCCAGCACAGACGACTTGGAGCAGTTCTCAGAAAACCCAGAGCTCTAGTCACTTGTATATACTTTACTTTCAGTTCATGCCATTGTTTAGGCATTGCTTTCAGTCTTGTATTTACATTTCCAGTTGTATTGTAAAGGATGTTTAATAAATAAAAGTTGATGTTCATTTACATCTCATGCATTACTTGTGTACTTTACTATATTGCTTATTTACGTTTAGCGTGTTTACCTCGGAGTAAATACGTCGTGTGACCCGTCACGTCTCCTTACCGTACTCTGGGAAGCGGGGCGTGACAGGTTTTTGCAAGTCAGTTCTGCATGGAAACCTACGCAATATAACACAAGAATTACAAGACTCAGCAACTAAACATTCTTTGTATTTCATAATTTTTGAATCTATCCTAACCTTATTTTTCTTTCAAGGTTATGGATTCTCCCAACAACATGAGTACAAACGTCAACAACACACCACCACCTCTTCCACTTACGCCTACCGTTGTAGCTCCGATCAATGAGCAGACGGTACTGCTCGAGACAATTAAGAGCCTCCTGGAAAGACAGCAACAACAGACTACCAAACTAATGAACCGTCTAGAAGCGGAAGCACATGGAGTGAAGCAATTCCGGGCACTTCATAAGAAGCAATTTTCTAGGAAAGAGAGCTCCTTGAAAGCTGAACAAAGGGCTCAGTCGATCGAAGACGATCTGGAAGCAGCACAAGTGCCAGACATTGCTTGGGTAAGGATTGCGAAGCTGCAACTCACGGATAACGTTCGAGTATGGTGGAAGGCGGAAGAAAGTCGTCTTTCCCAGCCGATCGAATGGAACACTTTTCGCGACATTTTTGACGCGAATTATGGAATTATTTACTTTCTATTATTAAGGGATATAAAAATAAAGGAAGACTTTGCGAATGGAAATTAATAATAACAGTTGTTGATGCTCTTGATTTGCTACGGTGATGAACGGTGGATATCTATTTCTGACAAAAAGTTTCAAAAGACACTTTTCACCATAATCGCAGCATCTTTGGGTGTTAAATTAGTTTGTTTAACTAAATCATAACATTAATTAATACCTTTTACCTCAAAAAGAACATCAACTACCATAATAAATAAAAAAAAAGGTTATTTTTACTGAACACTGGGCTTTTCTACTGCTATAGTTAAGGGTACAATAGTAAAAACTTGATTAAAATCAAAGTTATAAAAGGGTGATTTTTTTCTTTGGATGCATGCAAATATTTTGAGAATCGAAATGGTGACCTCCCATCTTGTTTCGAAAAGTTGTAGTGCATGAATGACGAACCAATTGGATTAGGATTATGGTTGACTGCAACTAAATAACATTAAGATAGTTTTAGCATAAGACAGCCATAGTAATTAAAGAGTAATTAGGGAAATTTACGACTAATAAAAGTTCTGCATAGCATGTATAATACACAACCATGATGCAATAGCTGAAAGAGAGAAGATCTTCACATGCATTGGACTTCATTCAAGTGCCAAGGCCTGGTTCTCATCTAACTATATTTAGGCGCCCTTGGCTCCTTGATACTTTGTGGCCACAAGTTGAAGACCAACCTTTCTATGCACTGTAATACCAGTAGATTCACCCATATCAATATCCTCTTTGGATGTCCCTTTCGGCAGTCCCCAGTTGAAATGATAAACAAGATTCGCGAGCGCAAGTTCAACCACCGCAATCCCAGAATGCAGTCCCGGGCAAACCCTCCGTCCGACTCCAAATGGTATGAACTCATAATCATGCCCCAGAAAATCTATAGAACGATCCATGAATCTTTCTGGATAGAATTCATCGGGCATTTCCCAGGCATCTGCGTCCCTTGCTATTGCAAACGCGTTGATGAGCAATCTTGATTTCGCGGGGACATCATAACCGTTGATATTAATGTGTTGTCTGGTTTCCCTATGGACGAGCAGTGGAGCTGGAGGGTGCAGTCTCATTGTCTCTTTCACGACCGATTTCAAGAACCGAAGCCGGTCAAGGTCGGTTTCATCGACCTTTGCTTTGTTTCCTACGAGGCTTCTTACTTCGTCTTGTAGTTTCTTCATGGCTCTTGGTTTTCTCATCAGCTCCGACATTGCCCATTCTACTGCTGCTGAGGATGTGTCTGATCCAGCGACGAATACATTCTGCCAAGGAAATTAAGAATTCATACAGCATGATAATGAAAAAGATGGAGCATCAACTAAAACTCAAATTGTAATTCACCAATGCCAATGTTAACGATAACCTGACCCGAAACCCTAAGTTTTTAATTGGGCTGCCTGGTCTTATTTGTTTAATAAACAGTCGGTATGAGTCATGTATCATGACTCCCTTCGACCCGTTTAACCCGAATACATTATCCCCTAATTCGTTCGTTTTCCCTCTTATTCCTTGTTCTCTGGCATTTTTGGTTCTACTTTTTGTATATATGGAAATTTATTCATAAACGTCAAATTTGTAATAACTAATTATGGCCCGGGTCGAATGATCTAATTATGGCCCGACCTGAATATTAAATGGATCGGATATGGGTTTAAAAAAACTAAACCGATTATTAAATGGATGGATGGATCGATCCTGAACCTGATTTTGACTGGGTCAAACGGACCCAGCACGATAAGGAGCGGACCCGGCCTGTCCTTTTTACACTCCTAATTACTAAAGATAGATCAGTGTAATAAATAGGAACAATAAAATTCTTAAAACAAATAGTATGTGCAAACAAAAAATAAATCAGGGTGTGATCTCTATGTTTTTATTAAATGCATGCGCTAGTCTAGTTGTCCTGTGGAGGCTTGTACGATCACACATATATATGGCTTTTTTTTATTTTTTGATGTATACTTCCTGTTTCCAGTGCTTGCCGCTTAAGGGTGGAGAGCTATCAATTAATACATTATTTTCCACTCATGTGAAATCATATATTCACAGCATTAATCCGTTAACCATACTTTATTTCTTACTTATATCGAATACATTTAAAGGTTTATGGGTTTAGTTGTAGTAAGTATTTTTATAATCATGTATTTTTTTTATTGATATTTATACCTTTATAAAGTCTTATAAAGTGCAAGTATGTGTTGGTGCAATACTTGCATATAAATTAACCCAGTCTTTCAATTCTTTTCATGTTTTCATTTTCTCTCCCGCTAAGACTTCGATTAACTATGGTTTTGGGGACTTCAACCAGAATTTTTCGAGTCCGGTATTCGGACTTCAACTTGGATCCTTTGACATGCACTAATAGGGTTTTTGGCTTGGAGACTTCGGCTTTGAACTTGATGGAGTTTCAATTTTGGGTTCGAACTAAGGGTTGGGGGCAAATAGGATTTTTAGTTTTTATTTTTATTTTAAAGCTAAGATTCTTGGGCAGCTTTGATTTTGAATTTTGAGCAATTTCGGCTTCAAATGTTCAATTTAACTTCAAACGGTATCGGTTTTAACTTCAAAACTCGACTGAAGAGGGACTCATGTATTTAAAGCAGTTAAAACCCACATTAGAACTGTTGTTTAACATACAAAAAAATAACAAAATTAAATCAAAAAAAAATTTATTGATTTCTTAATGACCAGACACTCCGGTAGCTGCGCTTTTTCCTACCATTTTTAACATTAGTCCGTCCTCTTCAAATTATTTTTAGAGAAGGAAGGAAAAAATAACAAAAAGGGTAATTCACACTAAACTACCCTTAACTTTTTGTTACTTCTCAGAGTATATTTGATCCGAAATTTGTTCTTTTAAAATTAAAGATTGATATGATTTTGAAAAATGAAGTAAAATGGAAAAAACTAAGTTTACGTAATGTAGCCAAACAAAATAAAAGTAAAAATGAAGTGAAGAACACTACTACCATAAGAACTCCCTTGATATGATCATCAGTTAAAAATCCATCTCTTGTCTTCATATCAAGCAAAACATGAACAAAATCTCCATCCTCGTCCTCATTCCTCTTCCTCATATCCAAGTGTTCATCGATAACCTTCTGGTAGAACTCATCGAGCTCTCGGAAATTCTTCTCCAACCTCTCTCCCGTCCCCGTCAACGCGTCGAGAAACCCCAACATCGGTATATAATCAGCGAAAAAGAACGCATTAAACAGCGCCTGCGTCTCGCTAAGAATCCGAGACAGGCCGCTTCCTCCGGTATCATATCTCTTTCCAAGCGCGGCCCTGCACGTAATATCATAAGCGAGCTCGAGAAGCATCTCACTTATATTAATCTCTGTATTCTCGGAACAAGAAGATGATATGCAACCAATCAATCTGTCGACCTCCTCTTCTCTTATGGCACGAAAAGACGCGACCTTTTTGCTGCTGAAAAGATGGACGATGCAAATCTTGCGCAGCTCTCTCCACTGCTCGTCGTAGGGGGAGAACGCGACGTCGCAAAAGTTGTAGCTGAGTTTTTTTAAAGGAGTGAGCAGGGGTCTGCTGCAGCAGCTGAGGTCATGTGTTTTCAAGAATTCTTTGGCCGTGGAGGCCGACGAGGCGATGATGGCTGGGACCGTGCCGAGTCTGAGGAACATGATAGGGCCGTGTTTTTGGGACAGTTTGTGAAGGGCGCGATGCGGGGCGGATGTGAATTGGTGGAGGTTTCCGATGACGGGGAGGTTGGTTGGGCCCGGGGGGAGATGAATGTGTTTGTTGGTTCTTGTTGAGGAGAGGAGGAGGAGGAGGAGAAGGAGGAGAAAGAGGAGGGAGATGATGATGATAGAGAGATCCATGGTTGATGATTTAGCTTGTGTTGTATGAGAGACTAGTTTGGCTTATATAGCAAAGGCTATAAAAATATCAAATACTTCTGCCTAAAGGAGGGCGGTTTGGTTGCAGTATTTTGAAATTTGGATTTACAAACAGTGCAATTGAAAAAAATCTGAATTATCTAATTTTGTGTTTGGTTGGTATTGAATTACTGTTGTTGGAATCGTAGAACCTTGTAATTCTTGTTTGGTTGGGAAAAAATAAATAAGATTTGGATTTGAGGATTATAGAGAGAGACAGAGAGAGGGGGGATTTTTTTAATAACATAAAGTACGGGGGACTGAACAGTGCCAAATCCATATAAATCCATAGTTTTTTTTAGGATTCAAGAATCCAAAAAAATGATGGACCTCCCACAAAAAACAAGGAAATCCAAAACCACCAAAATCCTACAACCAAACAAAGAATTGAAGAATCTAAACTTTTTTTTGGATTCAAGAATCCAAACAGTGTCAAATCCTATTATAATCCTTCAACCAAACAGCCCTAAAGTTGCTCCCCAAAACTTAGCTAATTAATAAAACACCTCCGGAAATATATGGTAATTACTAAAACGCCCTCAAAAGCTAAAAAATTCACTTAAAACATTCCGAGGGCCTAAAAGATCATTTTTAAGAATATTCATTTAACTCCTTTATAGCATATAAAGTTAATGGTTCTTTTACAATTATCTTTTAATTAATTTTACATTAAACTTTGTTTATTTTATAATTAAGATAATTTTAAAATCAAAATTAAGAATGAATCTCCTTCTTCCTCGTCACTTTCTCTTCTTCTTCTGCTTCTTCTCTTTTCTAGATTTGGTTAAACGTGAAAAATTGATAAAGATAGCGATAATTGAGTATGATGAGGAAGATGGTGATTTGAATAAATGAGGGCTGATGTTTGATTTGGTCGGAGGGTGGGAGCGAAAAGGGATAGGTTAGGATTTAGTTAAGTAAGAATTTAATAATTAATTCTTTTGTTATGGGTTAAAAAATAAAGAAGCAAATTTAATTAATGGATGAAAACCGTGCTAAAGCCGATTTTAGTGATTGTGTAAAGTTTCCAGCTTTAGTGACTGTTTAAAGTTTTAGAAGATGTTTTAGTAATTACCAAGTTTCGGGGGATGTTTTAATAATAAGCTAAGCTTTGGGGCATTTTAGTAAAACCCCCCTATATTAAACTTCTGATCTAATACTTTAGGCCAACTTCGATGAAATAACAAAAAGAGGTATAAGAAATAACGAAAGGATGTATAAAAGTAAACAGCTTAACATAAGATATGAAATTGAAAGAACAACGTAGTTATTTGCTACTTCCTAGTTCAACTTAAACCGTAGGGCAAAGCACCGCCTAGAACCATAGAGACAAAAATTGCATCCGTAGGTTAAAACGCCGTAGGGGCAAGTTTCTGCCCCTACGGAAGAAACTTTGCCCCTACGGATATCACCGTAAGTGCAACTGTCTCTACGGTTTCCAACGCAGGGACGGTTATCTTTTATTAATTTTTTTTTAAAATTTAAAAATAATAATATCTTGTCCCTACCATTTCCACCGTGTGGGCAAATATATGGCCCTACGGTGTGACCCGTAAGGGCAAGAGGATTTTTTTTTAAAACAGAAAAAACCGATAGTATATATGCTCCTTCCGTTGGAACCGTAGGGGCAAATAGACATTTTTAAATTTTTTTAAAAAATGCTCTCTTTTTTTTATCCGCTATGTACACAATAATATATCATACACTATATCATATATCCAAATACAAAAATATATATCAATAAAATCTCAAGCATAATATATAACGAAATAAACAGACACAATACAAAATCACTCTAAATCATGATCATAGTCATCATATACAACAGATATCCAAAATATACACATGTCGCAAACTGATAATATCTTGTCATCCTACAAAAATATTAAAAAAATCACTGCTGGCTCGATATGGGTGCTCGATCTTCAAGTATCTGATGCATCTGGTGAAGCAGGTTCCCCCTGTAGAATTATTATTATTATTTAAATTTAAAATCATGAACAAGATACAATCATGAAGATGTTAATTTATAAAGTTTATTTAAACAAGACGCTTGTGTATTAATAGCATGTTAAATTCTCTTAAATTACGCCCTCCTCCCAACACATAAAATCCTTACTAATTTATTTAAACTTTAGATAATAAGTTTCTTACTCTTAAGAAGCGGTACAAATTTCTGAAACTAAATTATTTCCCCCTTAATCACAGCACCGAAAATAGAATATGAAAAAAGTTGAGCACATGGTAAGTTAAAAACGTGGCAGAAGCTCGAGCACATACTTTTGTAGTAAGCTAAAAGTCTAAAACTCATGCACTTGTTGGACCGGTTAAATTGCGTATTTTATAAATGCATGATAATAGGTGCATCATTCATTTGGAGCACCGTTACTGGATAGAATGTGATGGAATCTAGCACCATAAGTAAGATGTTGACCCCAAATTACAGCTTATATCAATTAATTTAATTCTCTTTGAACCCAGCTGTTCCGGCCAAAAATTTTGGATCAAAACTTGTTGTTCCTTTTTATAGAGGACAACCCCCTGAAAGGTCCCGCCAGCGCACCGGCCATGAAACGGTGGTCAAAATGCGAAACAAAAATTTCTAAGCCGGCGCTACCGTTATCCGATTTCCGTATCGACCTTAAACCCTAAACTAGTAAATTAAACTAAGAGTTAGAATTGTTATACCGAGTTGATCCATGTCCTTCGGTCTTCATTCCAAACTCCTAGCGGTTCTTTGATGATGTTTGCTTGCCGGTCTTCCTCCATCTCCGATGATCCACCCGAGAAAAACGGCGCAAGCTCCAACCTCGTCGAACGAGTTAACCGACGCTCCAAAGTCGCTAGCGATGGAGAGTGGGGGTGTAGTAGTGTGTCACTATATTTTCTCTCATCCCTTGAGCTCAAGAGAGCATCCATAGAAGATGAATGAAGGTGAGGGAATGAACTTTGGCATGAACAAAAATGGTTAAGGGCTTTGTGTGAATGAGAGAGTGCGCTTGTATGTAAATTAATCATCCAACCCCAAAATGAAAATGAACCCCACCCCTTCTCCAAAGTGGCCGGCCCCTCTCCCCCTCTCATTTCCAAGAAAAGAAAAAAATAACCAAAGTCAAAAACCAATAAACAAATGAACCATACTTTGTTCCATGCCATGTCCATGTCCATGCCACCTGACACCCTCCACCTCATTATAAAAAACAAATGAATTTCCTAAAAGGGAAAATCAATAATGAGGTGGCAATTCTTCTAGAAGCTATTCCGTATAAAATACGGAATACTTCCCGGTACATGTATCGAAATACATATATGCGTATTCGTACCAAAATACGAATAACCGAGAGAAAATAAATAGTGAACAATAATACTAGAATACATATATATAAATACATATGTAAATTATTAAATCAAAACCTGATTTAATAAACTGGTTTAATCCTAAGCCGCTACTATTATTAACCGTCCAATTAAAGTCTGCGCAGCAAGTGCACATATTTAATCGGACATCTGTATGTATCAACATACCTCATGTACACCATATCGCCTGAACCGTGAAAACCCTCTGTGTGAGACTCTAAAGACTCGTCAATACGCTGGCAGTGCGTTTAACCACAAGCACGTCAGCGGCACTAGCTGTACGTAACGGCTAACCAGGTATTGAGCGAAAGGGAGGCCGGCGAGCAAACTCATGCAGAACCCCTACTAAGCCTGACAGTGACAATATCCGTACAGTCCGGTTTGTTCGTATAAGAATATCGCATATCGAATCTAGGGGGTGGATAAAGTCAGACCCCTAACAACGCGATATTTAGTGCCGGCATGTAACCCATCACCGCCTGAGAAACTATCGATCCTGGATCGGTAATTCTCGTTCATCATGGCAATCGATTTCTGGTGATGGCCACCCGTACACAATGCGACATCAACCCCCAATACCGGGAGAAACGAATGCCCGACGATCTGATCACTGCCTCCATGTGGCTCGGGACTGTACCCAACTAAAACCTGTTTGCACGACTCCTTTGAGTCGTGGTAGGGTAGTAATCAAAGCACAATGGGAACTCACACGAGATAAATGACGATCTCAGATCGATAGACTAACTTGTACACATGTCATCTGGGAACTGCTATCTGACAATAGGTATAATACCAACCAGCAGGTTCCCGGCGAGTCCGTCCAGTGTACTCATAACCCAATGAGCACCTGCATACTATCTTAGATGAACAAACTAATACCAATGGCTTGTGAGACCTGGCCACCGTCCCTTGTCGGGGTCTCGATCAGTATACACTAGTCTACACTGGAGTATCGATATCCGGTCTCGATACTCCTACGACTAGGGACATTTAAAGATGTGCTTATAGACCCCAGCTCCCACATATATGATCGCCATCATAATGCTGGGAGTCAAGCAAGAATCCTATGGGCTCTATCAACATGTACATGATGATAAAGGCAAACCAGATAGCATAGTATCATCTTGAGTAAGACTGTTTTATCGGTATAGGTCCTCACTCAATCATCATAATCACAAGTCCGCGACTATGATAATTGCCTTGAGGACACTATAGCCAACAATCTCCTACTTGCACTTAAGGCCAATTATTGCGATGTCGCATACTCACAGCCCGTGTAATACCGAACACCCAACTTCTGTACTAATCAGTTTCGCAAAGCCTTTTTGCGAAAATGATTGCATTCGAGAAATAGCCTCAGTGAGTGGATCCGCTCCAATGTTTCTTTCTGTATCTCTCCATGTCTCAACTTCGTGGAGAAAAATATCTCCCGAAATGAGCAATACCTGTCTTAGAATTTATCTGGATATCTGATGGGACCCAGTTCACAAATGAACACCAAATCCAGCAAACCTCATAGACAGTATCATCCACTGAATTTAATCAGTATACTGCGCCATGCCTTTCCTCAGTATCCGCTTGGACCACCTGTCCAACATACTGTCCCTCAAATGAGGGAAAAACTATAACTCTAACAGTCACTCTGTCATCCAGGTCACCTTGGAAGCCTGAAATGATAACCGTCTCCTGAAGGAGGCTGCCGTAATCATTTCCCAAGAACATTCACTTATGTTCACTAACTGCTTCCTAATGCTTCTCCAGGATTGGATCAATATATCTGCATATTGCATCTAGTGCAAAAGCAATGTCTGGAGTGGTACTTGATATTTCATGATTAACTCAATTGCCTAAGCAAGTGAAATGCTAATCATGTAGATCTCTCTCCCCTTTAGTCTGTAAAACACCTTTAGAGAGGGTGACTCCATCACCTGCAGGTACACCACCATGTCAGGAGTCGTCCATTCTAAAATTCCTTTAGAATAATGTCAAAGTACCCAGATTTGGATATTTCCCAAATCTAGATCTAAAACTATAGATCTAGTAACCAGAAAACCTGATATTATTTCCATATCCTATGTGGAGAGACAACTTTGTGACAACCAAAATATAACCGATCTTAGTATAGGAATATCTCTTCCTATCAAGTGCATGTCATCCCAATACCTGGACATCACTCTCTATTACCTTCTTAGCAGATCCATCTCCTATTCTGATGAAGTCA
Organism: Agapanthus africanus; assembly: GCA_030015575.1. Taxonomy (NCBI): domain Eukaryota; kingdom Viridiplantae; phylum Streptophyta; class Magnoliopsida; order Asparagales; family Amaryllidaceae; genus Agapanthus; species Agapanthus africanus. The sequence goes on along the minus strand of CM057348.1, from coordinate 102,680,231 downwards.
AAGCCTATGACTGTTATATCACAAATAGATGATCTATTTCCGCTATACTTGCTTTATTCTATAAATAGACATAAGCTACTTGTCTACTATGCTTCCGCTGCTCCCACTGACTACAACAACCCTCTGGCAGAGTCATATACACGTGCACCTCTAAAGCTAGTATAGAATGACGGAATACTCATCCTCCTGTCGGGTCTTATAGTCTAGAACAGCAGCAATGGCAAGTCTAGGTAAACAAGAACCTCCCTGTCACCGTTTCTGAGAAGACCGAAGTACCTCTCGGGTGACTGAGGTTACCCACCAAATGTGCGGAGTGGCTAATGGAACATCAAATTCAATTGAATCCTGAGGTTATATTAAATCTTCAGTAATCGTTTGTGGTTCTGGAATAACTTCCAGTTCTACCATACTCCCACTTCTGTTTTCTGGAAAAATCCATTTTATTAAAACTGTTATGAGTCAAGAACAATATAAATACTGATCTTCCTGATGGAAGAAAATTATCCCTCGTCAAAGCCCGGGATAACCCACAAACTGCCATTACTGAAACGTGCCTTGAGTTTATCTGGATTCTGGTTTTAAGTATCAGTCGGACAACTCCCTGTACCTTAATATCGTTAAGATATAAATTGATTCTATATAAATCTAATATAGAAACAAAAGCACAAATCTAATTTGAACCAGATTCAAAATCACGCGCTGTCTCCAGTGCATATTAACCAAATGGAAAGAGGACAATCAGCATTACTCATCTAGGAGTGCATCCACATATGAGTAACCCGAAAGAGAAGCAAGTTCTCAAAACCATTACTATCAGCGGAATACCAAACACAAGTATCTACATTTTCGACTTCATCGAGGAATCCTGATACTTCCAACAAATGGTTCTCTACTTTATTCTTATACCTATAACTTCTCTATATTTGGACTTTGCATTTCAAAGAAATACTTGTCCAGAACTGGAGAAGCCACAAAGAATATAGTACGAGTACCAACCCCATTGTCCAAATGGACGCTGGACAACATACAATACTTTGTACAAGTCCACTAAGTTCAATAACTCAAACCCTGTGCGTCGTAGGTTGAAAATCTGTACTATGGTTAAGAAGAATTACACCGTTGTTGAATGCACCTTACCTAATCACCAACTGATATAGGTAAATGTCATAGATACAATATCAAAAAGTTATATCTCGCTTTATAAAATAAATGTACAGATATATTAGTTTGAAATTGGTGCATAACAACGGATATTCAAAACCGAATATTTGTCATCCGGCAAAATCCAGATGATTTCCTCAAATATCACCAATTACAACGAATTCCGATATAATGAGGATCCAATCACCCAATTCCCAATATATTACTCCCACTCACCATCCGTAATAACATGCAGATGTGAGAAACTGATCTGGTAAATACATACCCTGGAGTTAGATTCCAATTGGGAAAACAGTTTTCAATTAAGCACAGTGAAACTGAAACATGAAAATGTTTCAAAAGGGGTTAACTGGTATTCCTAGTAACGCCTCTTTCATTAACCTGAATCATGACAGTAACCATATACTTACATGCCCTCACCACAATCCCTTTATTATGTCTTTACTTATTACCTTCTGTACACCTCCTTTACGCTAATTGGTTTTCTTCATTCCCTACCCTTCGGCACCAGCCTAAGGTTTGGAAGAAGACTATCCAATAAGCGCAATAGGTGTACTCTCCTAATCCTAGGAGCCCTCGCAACCTGAGAGAAGGTAAGAGAGAAGACATCTGAATAATCCTATTCTTTTTCTCCTGAACCAGAATCCATCCTCGAAAAAGTTCCTTCGAGTTCGTATGTAACTATACGTAGGATTTATCCAATGGAAGTGGATATCCGTAGTGATACGGAGTGTCCTAGAGAAATGCAAAGTGGATGTAGGATTGGCAGGGGTATACCTGGTTTCGTCGTGAATGATGGTGATCACAATTTTCTTTGCCATTATTCTAATCCCTTTATATGTCTTTACTTATTACCTTCTGTACACCATACTTAAGCTTAATTGGTTTTCTTCCTTCCCTACCGTTCGGCACCTGCCTATGGTTTAGAGGAAGACTATCCAATAAGCTCAATAGGTGTACCCTCTTCTTATCCTAGGAGCCCTCACAACCTGAGAGAAAGTAAAGAGAAAAGACAACCGAATAATCCTATTCAATCTCTCTAGAACCAGAATCCATCCTCGAATCAGATCCTTCGAGTTCGTGTATAACCATACGATGGATTTATCCAATGAAAGTGGACGTTCGTAGTGATACGAGGTGTTCTGGAGAAATGCAAAGGTGATATAGAAGTGGCAATGATGTATGCGACACCGTAACATTCCAAAAGCCAAAGTGTTTTAAGAAGGTTCGGTTAACTTGGTTTATGAGTTTTAGTCAAGGGTCGGGTCATAGTCGCAGCCAGAGAGAGAGAGAAGAAACACTCAGCGTACACTCTAACCTAGATCAGAATGGTTAATCATTTTATCTAATCTGGATGGCTCCCACTGTTTTCTCGAATTCTCCTCCAAACCCAAAAGGAGAATTAGTTGGAATCACCCGAGGAGTAATCCTACTCATCAGTGGGAATCGGGATCCAACTATCATCGCATGAAAACTTGATGGAAGCCACTCAAGTCACCACACTCCAGAAGGTATGCGCAAGCCTGGCATGTTTCCTGTATGTTTGAAACTCCAGATGTGTGTTTTTACCCCTAGGACCCAAGTGACCTTGACACAGTCAACAAATCAAAGAGTCCTAGTCAAGTTCAACCCGTCATTATCCAGGATTGCATTAAACCCATCCGTACGAGCCCTTGACACAGTCAACAAGGCCGCACGACTGTCCTAACCAATCGCATTAATATGCCACAAACAAGCGCAACTTAGCTACCGCACACTACGCCTTGACACAGTCAACAAACGCAACACGAATACTAAGCAATACTTGTAAGAAATGACGGAGGGCTACGGCTGGCTTTTGGAGAAAAACCTTTAACGTAATGAACTTGATCTCGTTGAAGGAATCCAAATGGTTTTACAAATATATAGTGGCGAAGACTTTTGCTAAAGAGGTCACTCCCGGTGAAAGGATCTCGGCTCTTTTCCCGTCGAATGAGGTGCAGGATATCCCAAACTGTATACCACGATGCAAAGCAAAAATAATCGACTATAGTAAAGTTATTACTAAAACGCCCTCAAAAGCTAAAAAATTCACTTAAAACATCCCGAGGGCCTAAAAGATCATTTTTAAGAATATTCATTTAACTCCTTTATAGCATATAAAGTTAATGGTTCTTTTACAATTATCTTTTAATTAATTTTACATTAAACTTTGTTTATTTTATAATTAAGATAATTTTAAAATCAAAATTAAGAATGAATCTCCTTCTTCCTCGTCACTTTCTCTTCTTCTTCTGCTTCTTCTCTTTTCTAGATTTGGTTAAACGTGAAAAATTGATAAAGATAGCGATAATTGAGTATGATGAGGAAGATGGTGATTTGAACAAATGAGGGCTGATGTTTGATTTGGTCGGACGGTGGGAGCGAAAAGGGGTAGGTTAGGATTTAGTTAACTAAGAATTTAATTATTAATTCTTTTGGTATGGGTTAAAAAACTAAAGAAGCAAATTTAATGGATGAAAACCGTGCTAAAGCCGGTTTTAGTGATTGTGTAAAGTTTCCAGCTTTAGTGACTGTTTAAAGTTTTCGAAGATGTTTTACTAATTACCAAGTTTCGGGAGGATGTTTTAATAATAAGCTAAGCTTTCGGGCCCTATATTAAACTTCTGATCTAATACTTTAGACCAACTTCGATGAAATAACAAAAAGAGGTATAAGAAATAACGAAAGGATGTATAAAAGTAAACAACTTAACATAAGATATGAAATTGAAAGAACAACGTAGTTATTTGCAACTTCCTAGTTCAACTTATATTGGTAAACAACCACTACTACAAATAAGGCATGTCCCAGTGGTTAGAACCGTAGGGCAAAGCACCGCCTAGAACCATAGAGACAAAAATTGCATCCGTTGGTTAAAACGCCGTAGGAGCAAGTTTCTGCCCCTATAGAAGAAACTTTGCCCCTACGGATATCACCGTAAGTGCAACTGTCTTTACGGTTTCCAACGCAGGGAACCGTAGGGGGAAATAGACATTTTAAATTTTTTTAAAAAAATGTTGTCTCTTTTTTTATCCGCTATGTACACAATAATATATCATACACTATATCATATATCCAAATACAAAAATATATATCAATAAAATCTCATGCATAATATATAACGAAATAAACAGACACAATACAAAATCACTCTAAATCATAATCATAGTCATCATATACAACAGATATCCAAAATATACACATGTCGCAAACTGATAATATCTTGTCATCCTACAAAAATATTTAAAAAATCACTGCTGGCTCATTATTGGTGCTCGATCTTCAAGTATCTGACGCATCTGGTGAAGCCGGTCCGCGCTGTAGCCCACGCACCTCAAATGCTCTAGAATTATTATTATTATTTAAATTTAAAATCATGAACAAGATACAATCATGAAGATGTTAATTTATAAAGTTTATTTAAACAAGACGTTTGTGTATCAATAGCATGTTAAATTCTCTTAAATTGCCCCCCCCCCCCCCCCCACACACACATAAAATCCTTACTAATTAATTTAAACATTAGATGATAAGTTTCTTACTCTTAAGAAGCGGTACAAATTTCTAAAACTAAATTATTTCCCCCTTAATCACAGCACCGAAATTATAATATTAAAAAAGTTGAGCACATGGTAAGTTAAAGACGTGGCAGAAGCTCGAGCACATACTTGTGTAGTAAGCTAAAAGTCTAAAACTCATGCACTTGTTGGACCGGTAAAATTGCATATTTTATAAATGCATGATAATAGGTGCATCATTCATTTGGACCACCGTTACTGGAAAGAATGTGATGGAATCTAGCACCATAAGTAAGATGTTGACCCCAAATTACAGCTTATATCAATTAATTCAATTCTCTTTGAACCCAGCTGTTCCGGCCAAAAATTTTGGATCAAAACTTGTTGTTCTTTTTTATAGAGGACAACCCCCTGAAGGGTCCTGCCAGCGCCCTGGCCATGAAATGATGTTCAAAATGCGAAACAAAAATTTCTAAACCGGCGCTACCGTTACCCGATTTCCGGATTGACCTTAAACCCTAAACTAGCAAATTAAACTAAGAGTTAGAATTGTTATACCGAGTTGATCCAAGTCCTTCGGTCTTCATTCCATGCTCCAAGCGGTTCTTTGATGATGTTTGCTTGCCGGTCTTCCTCCATCTCCGTGATCCACCCGAGGGAAACGGCGCAAGCTCCAATCTCGTCGAACGAGATAACCGACGCTCCAAAGTCGCTAGCGATGGAGAGTGGGGGTGTAGTAGTGTGTCACTATATTTTCTCTCATCCCTTGAGCTCAAGAGAGCATCCATAGAAGATGAATGAAGGTGAGGGAATGAACTTTGGCATGAACAAAAATGGTTAAGGGCTTTGTGTGAATGAGAGAGTGAGAGAGTGAGCTTGTATGTAAATTAATCATCCAACCCCAAAATGAAAATGAACCCCACCCCGTCTCCAAAGTGGCCGGCCCCTCTCCCCCTCTCATTTCCAAGAAAAGAAAAAAATAACCAAAGTCAAAATCCAATAAACAAATAAACCATACTTTGTTCCATGCCATGTCCATGTCCATGCCGCCTCACACCATCCACCTCATTATAAAAAACAAATGAATTTCCTAAAAGGGAAAATCAATAATGAGGTGGCAATTCTTCTAGAAGCTATTCCGTATAAAATACGGAATACTTCCCGGGACATGTATCGAAATACATATACGCGTATTCGTACCAAAATACGAATAGCCGAGAGAAAATAAATAGTGAACAATAATACTAGAATACATATATATAAATACATATGTAAATTATTAAATCAAAACCTGATTTAATAAACTGGCTTAATCCTAAACCGCTAGTATTATCAACAGTCCAATTAAAGTCTGCGCAGCAAGTGCACATATTTAATCGGACATCTGTATGTATCAACATACCTCATGTACACCATATCGCCTGAACCGTGAAAACCCTCTGTGTGGGACTCTGAAGACTCGTCAATACGCTGACAGTGTGTTTAACTACAAGCACGTCAGCGGCACTAGCTGTACGTAACGGCTGCCCAGGTATTGAGCGAAAGGGAGGCCGGCGAGCAAACTCATGCAGAACCCCTACTGAGCCTGATAATGACAATATCCGTACAGTCCGGTTTGTTCGTCTAAGAGTGTCGCATATCGAATCTAGGGGGTGGATAAAGTCAGACCCCTGACAACACGATATTTAGTGCCGGCATGTAACCCATCACCGCCTGAGAAACTATCGATCCTGGATCCGTAATTCTCGTTCACCATGGCCATGGATTTCTGGTGATGGCCACCCGTACACAATGAGACATCAACCCCCAATACCGGAAGAGACGAATCCCCGACGATCCAATCACTGCCTCCATGTGGCTCGGGACTGTACCCAACTAAAACCTGTTTGCACGACTCCTTTGAGCCGTAGTAGAGTAGTAATCAAAGCACAATGGGAACTCACACGAGATAAATGACGATCTCAGATCGACAGACTAACTTGTACACATATCACCTGGAAACTGCTATCTGACAATAGGTATAATACCAACTAGCAGGTTCCCAGCAAGTCCGGCCAGTGTACTCATAACCCAATGAGCACCTGCATACTATCTTAGGTGAACAAACTAATACCAATGACTTGTGAGACCTGGCCACCGCCCCTCGTCGGGGTCTCGATCAGTATACACTAGTCTACACTGGAGTATCGATGCCCGGTCTCGATACTTCTACGACTAGGGACATTTAAAGATGTGCTTATAGACCCCAGCTCCCACATATATGATCACCATCATAATGCTGGCAGTCAAGCAAGAATCCTATGGGCTCTATCAACATGTACATGATGATAAAGCCAAACCAGATAGCATACTATCATCTTGAGTAAGACTGTTTTATCGGTATAGGTCCTCACTCAATCATCATAATCACAAGTCCACGACTATGATAATTGCCTTAAGGACACTATAGCCAACAATCTCCCACTTGCACTTAAGGCCAATTATTGCGATGTCGCATACTCACAGCCCGTGTGATACCGAACACCCAACTTCTATACTAATCAGTTTCGCAAAGCTTTTTTGCGAAAATGATTGCGTTCGAGAAATAACCTCAGTGAGTGGATCCGCTCCAATGTTTCTTTCTGTATCTCTCCATGTCTCGACTTCGTGGAGAAAACTATCTCCCGAAATGAGCAATACCTGTCTTAGAATTTGTCTGGATATCTGATGGGACCCAGTTCACAAACGAACTCCAAATCCAACAAACCTCATAGACAGTATCATCCACTGAATTTAATCAGTATACTGCGCCATGCCTTTCCTCAGTATCCGCTTGGACCACCTGTCCAACATACTGTCCCTCAAATGAGGGAAAAACTATAACTCTGACAGTCACTCTGTCATTCAGGTCACCTTGGAAGCCTGAAATGATAACCGTCTCCTGAAGGAGGCTGTCGTAATCATTTCCCAAGAACATTCACTTATGTTCACTAACTGCTTCCCAATGTTTCTCCAGGATTGGATCAGTATATCTGCATATTGCATCTAGTGCAAAAGCAATGTCTGGAGTAGTACTTAATATTTCATGATTAACTCAATTGCCTAAGCAAGTAAAATGCTAATCATGTAGATCCCTCGCCCCTTTAGTCTGTAAAACACCTTTAGAGAAGGTGACTCCATCACCTGCAGGTACACCACCATCCTAAGAGTCGTCCATTCTAAAATTCCTTTAGAATAATGTCAAATTACCCAGATTGGGATATTTCCCAAATCTAGATCTAAAACTATAGATCTAGTAACCAGAAAACCTGATATTATTTCCATATCCTATGTGGAGAGACAACTTTGTGATAACCAAAATATAACCGATCGTAGTATAGGAATATCTCTTCCTATCAAGTGCATGTCATCCCAATACCTGGACATCACTCTCTACTACCTTCTTAGCAGATCCATCTCCTATTCTGATGAAGTCAAAGCCTATGACTGTTACATCAAAAATAGATGATCTATTTCCGCTATACCTGCTTTAGTCTATAAATAGACATAAGCTACTTGCCTACTATACTTCCGCTGCTCCCACTGACTACAACAACCCTCTGGCAGAGTCATATACACGTGCACCTCTAAAGCTAGTTTAGAATGATGGTATACTCATCCTCTTGCCGGGTTTTATAGTCTAGAACAGCAGCAATGGCAAGTCTGGGTAAACAAGAACCTCCCTGTCACCGTCTCTGAGAAGACCGAAGTACCTCTCGGGTGACTGAGGTTACCCACCAAATGTGCGGAGTGGATAATGGAACATCAAATTCAATTGAATCCTCAGGTTCTATTAAATCTTCAGTAATCGTTTGTGATTCTGGAATAACTTCTAGTTCTACCATACTCCCACTTCTGTTTTCTGGAAATATCCATTTTATTAAAACTGTGGCGAGTCAAGAAAAATATAAATACTGATCTTCCTGATGGTAGAAAATTATCCCTCGTCAAAGCCCGGGATAACCCACAAACTGCCATTACTGAAACGTGCCTTGCGTTTATCTGGATTATGGTTTTAAGCATCAGCCGGACAACTCTCTATACCTTAACATTGTTAAGATATAAATTGATTCTATATAAATCTAATATAGAAACAAAAGCACTAATCTAATTTGAACCAGATTCAAAATCATGCGCTGTCTCCAGTGCATATCAACCAAATGGAAAGAGGACAATCAACATTACTCATCTAGGAGTGCATCCACATATGAGTAACCTGAAAGAGAAGCAAGTTCTCAAAACCATTACTGTCAGTGGAATACCAAACACAAGTATCTACATCTTCGACTTCATCGAGGAATCCTGATACTTCCAACAAATAGTTCTCTACTTTATTCTTATACCTATAACTTCTCTATATCTGGATTTTGCATTTCAACGAAATACTTGTCCAGAACTGGAGAAGTCACAAAGAATATAGTATGAGTACCAACCCCATTGTCCAAATGGACGCTGGACAACATACAATACTTTGTACAAGTCCACCGAGTTCAATAACTCAAACCCTGTGCGTCGTAGATTGAAAAACTGTACTATGGTTAAGAAGAATTACACCGTTGTTGAATGCACCTTACCTAATCACCAACTGATATAGGTAAATGTCATAGACACAATATCAAAAAGTTATATCTCGCTTTATAAAATAAATGTACAGATATATCAGTTTGAAATTGGTGCATAACAACGGATATTCAAAACCAAATATTTGTCATCTGGCAAAATTCAGATGGTTTCCTCAAATATCACCAATTACAACGAATTCCGATATAATGAGGATCTAATCACTAAATTCCTAATATCTTAGTCCCACTCACCATCCGTAATAACATGCAGATGTGAGAAACTGATCTGGTAAATACATATCCTGGAGTTAGATTCCAATTGGGAAAACAGTTTTCAATTAAGCACAGTGAAACTGAAATATGAAAATGTTTCAAAAGGGGTTAACTGGTATTCCTAGTAACGCCTCTTTCATTAACCTGAATCATGACAGTAACCGTATACTTACCTGCCCTCACTACAATCCCTTTATTATGTCTTTACTTATTACCTTCTGTACACCTCCTTTACGCTAATTGGTTTTCTTCATTCCCTACCCTTCGGCACCAGCCTAAGGTTTGGAAGAAGACTATCCAATAAGCGCAATAGGTGTACTCTCCTAATCCTAGGAGCCCTCGCAACCTGAGAGAAGGTAAAGAGAGAAGACATCTGAATAATTCTATTCTTTTTCTCCTGAACCAGAATCCATCCTCGAAAAAGTTCTTTCGAGTTCGTATGTAACTATACGATGGATTTATCCAATGGAAGTGGATATCCGTAGTGACACGGAGTGTCCTAGAGAAATGCAAAGTGGATGTAGGATTGGTAGGGGTATTCCTGGTTTCGTCATGAATGATGGTGATCACAATTTTCTTTGTCATTATTCTAATCCCTTTATATGTCTTTACTTATTATCTTCTGTACACCACACTTAAGCTTAATTGGTTTTCTTCCTTCCCTACTGTTCGGCACATGCTTATGGTTTGGAGGAAGACTATCCAATAAGCTCAATAGATGTACCCTCTCCTAATCCTAGGAGCCCTCACAACCTGAGAGAAGGTAAAGAGAAAAGAAAACCGAATAATCCTATTCAATCTCTCCAGAACCAGAATCCATCCTCGAATCAGATCCTTCGAGTTCGTATATAACCATACGATGGATTTATCCAATGGAAGTGGACGTTCGTAGTGATACGAGGTGTTCTGGAGAAATGCAAAGGTGATATAGAAGTGGTAATGATGTATGCGACACTGTAACATTCCGAAAGCCAAAGTGTTTTAAGAAGGTTCGGTTAACTCGGTTTATGAGTTTTAGTCAAGGGCCGGGTCATAGTCGCAGCCAGAGAGAGAGAGAGAGAAGAAACACTCAGCGTACACTCTAACCTAGATCAGAATGGTTAATCATTTTATCTAATCTGGATGGCTTCCACTGTTTCCTCGAATTCTTCTCCAAACCCAAAAGGAGAATTAGTCGGAATCACCCGAAGAGTAATCCTACTCATCAGTGGGAATCGGGATCCAACTATCATCGCATGAAAACTTGATGGAAGCCACTCAAGTCACCACACTCTAGAAGGCATGCGCAAGCCTGGCAAATTTCCTGTATGTTTGAAACTCCTGATGTGTGTTTTTACCCCTAGGACCCAAGTGACCTTGACACAGTCAACAAATCAAAGAGTCCTAGTCAAGTTCAACCCGTCATTATCCAGGATTGCATTAAACCCACCCGTACGAGCCCTTGACACAGTCAACAAGGCCGCACGACTTTCCTAACCAATTGCATTAATATGCCACAAACAAGCACAACTTAGCAACCGCACACTACACCTTGACACAGTCAACAAACGTAGCATGAATACTAAGCAATACTTGTAAGAAATGACGGAGGGCTACAGCTGGTTTTTAGCGAAAAACCTTTAACGTAATGAACTTGATCTCATTGAAGGAATCCAAATGGTTTTACAAATATATAGTGGCGAAGACTTTTGCTAAAGAGGTCACTCCCGGTAAAGGGATCTTGGCTCTTTCCCCGTCGAATGAGGTGCAGGATATCCCAAACTGAATACCACGATGCAAAGCAAAAATAATCGACTATACGAAAGTTATTACGTTGATGCAAATTTTTACCCAAGGGGTCACTCCCGATGAAGGGGCCTCGGCCCTTGCCTCGTCGAATGAGGTACGGGATATTCCAAAATGAATACCACGATGCAAAGCAAAAGTGTACGTCTGTAATGTCGGTTTTTTAAAAACTTGGTTCCAACAACATCATATATAGGTTTGTTTTATCTTTACATTGATAAGAATCTATGCAGTCCCATCAATTAATCACACCAGAAAAGAACGAAAATAAAATGTACTATATGCCATCCGCATTCGCCACTGGGTCCTGTCATCACCCGTTAGGTTACTTAACTAACGACAGAGCGGGGACTGGACTAGCGTGGGTGCAAAACATATACAACATCTACTAGTATATATATAAATATATAACAATCGTCTCAGGCATGATATAAGCAACATCACAGAAACATCACAGAATGGTGGATAATCTGGAGCCCCGGGTTTCACTTGAGCCACAAGTGAGACCCGACGTTCCCTGTCGTGTGGATAGCATGTGCAATGAAACCTAGACCCCTAGGAGCGCGGCAAGTTACCCGCCAAAACCAGAAGTGAGGCAGCCCCCTTCAGCAACGTGAATGGACCACCCAGCACTTCACAGAATCCGGTAACTTGAGCACCCCTCCTGGGTCACCTATACCCCCTACGAGTGCGGCGAACAGCCCGCCAATTCTAGTGTAAGGTCCCCTCCATCCCAACGCCATGAGATGTGGACCAGTTGCCCTCTAGAATCCGGCTATTCGTGCACCCCACCACGGGGTAATCCTAGTACAGAAAAGAAAATAATATACAAGGGTGACATCGATCTCAGCCCGGTCGTGCCCCAAAAGAATAATATACAAACTGGCAGTGACGGCAGTCCACATGTCGGACGCTCGCCCCGCAATATCAAATGTACAAATGAAATAAAACTGTACTAACATTGCACCATAGCTATCCACCACGACGATCCAACCAACATCACAGCACATCACAGAACATCAACGTGAATGTCACGTTCGCAAACCCGTCTAAAACACATATAGCAATTAGATGAGTTTACCGATCAAATGACATTCACGGTCACAGATAGAAATGTAAGTACTGATAAACGTACACTTAAATATCGATCGACTAAGTTCCAAATTGGCCCCAATAGCAAAACAACACTTTACAGAAACCTGGGCCAAAACAGTATATGTCAAAAACCACAATTTCCAGTAAATGAGCTACAATGAAAATTTGAAGACCCGTAGCCACTAAATGGCTACGGAACCGTTGCCAATGGGGGGGAAGTGCGGCGGTTCCGCGGCGCTTTGGAGGCTTCAGGAGCTGAAATTTTCACTGTACCCTTACAATTGCCTGCACGGATTTTTAAGATGCCTGAAATAATTGTTTGACCACTTTTGAAAATCGACAGCAGATTGAAAAATGAAATCGTGATTTCCGAAACTTTCATCGATCGATATTTTAAGCACGTCTAAACAAGATAGTAAGCAGTTTAAGGGTGGCTCTGATACCATGAACGGTCCCGCCAGCGCCCCGGCCATGAAACAGTGGCCAAAATGCGGAACAAAAATTTCTAAACCGGCGCTACCGTTATCCAATTTCCGGATCGACCTTAAACCCTAAACTAGCAAATTAAACTAATAGTTAAAATTGTTATACCGAGTTGATCCAAGTCATTCGGTCTTCATTCGAAGCTCCAAGAGGTTCTTTGATGATGTTTGGTTGCCGGTCTTCCTCCATCTCCGATGATCCACCCGAGAGAAACGACATAAGCTCCAACCTCGTCGAACGAGATAACCGACGATCCAAAGTCGCTAGCGATGGAGAGTGGGGGAGTAGTAGTGTGTCACTATATTTTCTCTCATCCCTTGAGCTCAAGAGAGCATCCATAGAAGATGAATGAAGGTGAGGGAATGAACTTTGGCATGAACAAAAATGGTTAAGGGCTTTGTGTGAATGAGAGAGTGAGAGAGTGAGCTTGTATGTAAATTAATCATCCAACCCCAAAATGAAAATGAACCACACCCCTTCTCCAAAGTGGCCGGCCCCTCTCCCCCTCTCATTTCCAAGAAAAGAAAAAAATAACCAAAGTCAAAAACCAATAAACAAATGAACCATACTTTGTTCCATGCCATGTCCATGTCCATGCCGCCTCACACCCTCCACCTCATTATAAAAAACAAATGAATTTTCTAAAAAGGAAAATCAATAATGAGGTGGCAATTCTTCTAGAAGCTATTCCGTATAAAATACGGAATACTTCCCGGTACATGTATCGAAATACATATACGCGTATTCGTACCAAAATAAGAATAGCCGAGAGAAAATAAATAGTTAACAATAATACTAGAATATATATATATATAAATACATATGTAAATTATTAAATCAAAACCTGATTTAATAAACTGGCTTAATCCTAAGCCGCTAGTATTATCAACCGTCCAATTAAAGTCTGCGCAGCAAGTGCACATATTTAATCGGACATCTGTATGTATCAACATACCTCATGTACACCATATCGCCTGAACCGTGAAAACCCTCTGTGTGGGACTCTAAAGACTCGTCAATACGCTGGCAGTGGGTTTAACCACAAGCACGTCAGCGGTACTAGCTATACGTAACGGCTACCCAGGTATTGAGCGAAAGGGAGACCGACGAGCAAACTCATGCAGAACCCCTACTGAGCCTGACAGTGGCAATATTCGTACAGTCCGGTCCGTTCGTCTAAGAGCATCGCATATCGAGTCTAGGGGGTGGATAAAGTCAGACCCCTGACAACGCGATATTTAGTGCCGACATGTAACCCATCACCGCTTGAGAAACTATCGATCCTGGATTGGTAATTCTCGTTCACCATGGCCATGGATTTCTGGTGATGGCCACCCGTACACAATGCGACATCAACCCCCAATACCGGGAGAGACGAATCCCCGACGATCCGATCACTGCCTCCATGTGGCTCGGGACTGTACCCAACTAAAATCTGTTTGCACGACTCCTTTGAGCCGTGGTAGGGTAGTAATCAAAGCACAGTGGGAACTCACACGAGAAAAATGACGATCTCAGATCGACAGACTAACCTGTACATATGTCACCTGGGAACTGCTATCTGACATAGGTATAATACCAACTAGCAGATTCCCGGCGAGTCCATCCGGTGTACTCATAACCCAATGAGCACGTGCATACTATCTTAGGTGAACAAACTAACACCAATGGCTTGTGAGACCTGGTCACCGCCCCTCGTCGGGGTCTCGATCAGTATACAATAGTCTACATTAGAGTATCGATGCCCGGTCTCGATACTCCTACGACTATGGACATTTAAGGATGTGCTTATAGACCCCAACTCCCACATATATGATCGCCATCATAATGCTGGCAGTCAAGCAAGAATCCTATGGGCTTTATCAACATGTACATGATGATAAAGGCAAACCAGATAGTATACTATCATCTTGAGTAAGACTGTTTTATCGATATAGATTCTCACTCAATCATCATAATCACAAGTCCGCGACTATGATAATTGTCTTGAGGGCACTATAGCTAACACTCCCACGTCCAAAGCGCGTAAGCACTTACATGCAAAGCATGTGAGTACCGGCTTCAGACAGGAATAAATCCTATGATAGCACCCATGTGTTAAACATGTGAGTTTCCTTTCCGCATTCTTATGGCAGCGCTCACATGCAAGCGCCGTTGCCATATATGTATATGGCAGCACTCTCGTGATATTCACGTGTGCACCCCCAATTTAAAACGCTCTTATATGATAGAAATAAATTTTATGTGATAGAATTAAATTCTAATTCGGAAATATTTTCACTGGTCTTTCTAATATGAAAAGATCTTTCTCTAACAGAGAATCTTGAATTTAAAATCCCATGGAGATAAAATCATCAATTAAACCATCTGATAGAATTAAATTTTATGTGGGAAATATTTCCCTAATCTTTCTAAAATAAAAAAAAATCTTCTCTATTAAACAAAATTGTAACGACTCTGTTTTAATCACTACTAAAATAGGGGGTTGCCCCTATGGATAATGAAATCCGTAGGGGCAGATTTATTTTGGCCCTACAGACTAATCCGTAGGGCCAGACATTTGCCCCTACGGTCCCAGACGTTTTGATTTAAAAATATTAAATCGTAATTTATTGTTTGCCCCTACGGAGTCGCAAACCAATGATCTACGGTATAATCCGTAGGGGCATCTAAATGAGAATTTAATAAAAAAAAGACACAGAAATGCCCTGCGTTGATTATCTCTCTCTCGCGCGCGAAACTCCCAAAATCCCCAAATCTATCGTTCCCTCCGCATCGCCGATCTCGTCGCTGTTCTCGTCGCCGTTCTCTCTCTTTCGTCGCCGATCTTGTTCCCGATCTCGTCGCCGTTCTTCCTCGTCGCCGATTGCATCGATTGTCGACCACCGATCGATCGCCTCCTCCATCGCACAGGTTAGTAAATCTTCAATTAAATTTTTTTTTGATTATTTTAGGGCTAGGGTTCAGGGTTTGGGTACCGATGAGGGTTATGGTTAGGCATCGGTTGGGGTTAGGGTTAGGGTTGGGGTTGCTGTTGGGGCTGGAGCTGGGGTTGCGGTTGGGGTTGGTGTTGGGGTTGGGCTGGGGTTGCGGTTGGGGTTGGGGTTGGGGTTCGGCTGGGGCTGGGGCTGGGGTTAGGGTTGGGGTTGGCGTTGGGGTTGGGGTTCGGCTGGGGCTAGGGTTAGGGTTGGGTTGTGATTTTTAGGAAAAGTTAACTCAGTAAAGCCAAAAATTACCATTTTTGGTATCAGATATGGAACGGAATAGGTGTTATCATTTTCGTATACGGATATGGATGGTCGTCAAAAATGAAAATATAGGGTCATCGTCGGAGGATGATATGTCGACATCCGAGTCGGAAAATGAGGAAGACGAGAATGAAGATTATTTTTAGATTTATGTTTTGATTGATGACTTTTATGCGTATGGTTATTGTTATAGTTAATGGCGTAGTTAGGATATGAACTTGGTTTGTTTATCGGTCACTTTTTAGTATGTTAGAATCGTAGGTTTTTTATGATGATAAATTGTCTTATGATTTGATTTAGTTTTTGACATTATGTTTATATCTTTATGTTTTAACTTTGAATGCATCTAGGCATGTATTATTTAGTTAACTTATTTTCTTTTACCAATGTTTGTTGTGAATCGTGATACTTCATATTTATATTTTTCCAATTCTGTTTGATCTTCGTTAGTTTATTTGATATATATTCTTTCAACTTGAATTTATATTATATTCATCTTGTTTATTGATTTCTTTTCTATGTTGAAGGTATGTATCTCAATCTCACGTCTAATGCATCTTAGTTCTTTAATGCTCAATTCTTCATATATCTTATTCTCAAGTTGCAATTTGCAAGTAACTAAGTAAGTATTATTTCATAAGTTTAAAATCATGTTATATCAGTTACTTTATATTTTATTTAAATACTTCATATAGTCTATGTGACGAGAAGATTCAATCGTATGATAATCGATAGAAGCCTTACCCCCGACAGCCGAAACACACACATACAACAAGAATACACAACAAATGCATCATTAGAGAGTGGTTCAAGATGTTCAAGTTAAAACCAATATATGATACTCGATGATAATATGAAATTTTCATATTCTCATCGATACTCATATATGAAACTCAAAGCGCCACTTAGTCCCCGTCTATCGGTTAACATACGTTCGATGTTCGTCATGATATAGAACTATATGAAGGTTGTTAAATATCGGACGGTATAGCTCGATACTAACAACCGTCGTATAGTCTATGTGACGAGAAAATTCAATCGTATGATAACCGATAGATTTGTCCCGTGTGGACAAGTTAGGAATGTATAAAGCAAACACCTTCATTCACTTGTGTTTTCATCCGTTTCGAGATATTTCGTCGGTACCTTTCCGCTGGTTCTCCGTGTATAAAGATAGATTAGATGTTTATTTCAACGTTGTTTCACAGTTTTGAAATGATTATCTATTCTATTACAGTGTACTCGGAGAACAGCGGGGAGGTGCTGCCGAAATTTACTCGAAACGATTGAAAGCACAAACGAATGGGTGTTCGCTCTATACATTCTTAAAGGGATAAAAGCCTTACCCCCGACAGCCGAAACACACACATACAATAAGAATACACAACAAACGTATCATTAGAGAGTGATTCAAGATGTTCAAGTTAAAACCAATATATGATACTCGATGATAATATGAAACTTTCATATTCTTATCGATACTCATATATGAAACTCAAAGCGCCACTTAGTCCCCGTCTATCGGTTAACATACGTTCGATATTCGTCGTGACATAGAACTATACGAAGGTTGTTAAATATCGGACGGTATAACTCGATACTAACAACCGTCGTATAGTCTATATGACAAGAAAATTCAATCGTATGATAACCGATAGATTTGTCCCGTGTGGACAATTTAGGAATGTATAAAGCAAACACCTTCATTCACTTGTGTTTTCATCCGTTTCGAGATATTTCGTCGATACCTTTCCGCTGGTTCTCCGTGTACAAAGATAGATTAGATGTTCATTTCAACGTTATTTCACAGCTTTGAAATGATTATCTATTCTATTACAGTGTACTCGGAGAACAACGGGGAGGTGCTGCCGAAATTTACTCGAAACGGTTGAAAACACAAGCGAATGGGTGTTCACTCTATACATTCTTAATGGGATAGAAGCCTTACCCTCGACAACCGAAACACACACATACAACAAGAATACACAACAAACGCATCATTAGAGAGTGATTCAAGATATTCAAGTTAAAACCAATATATGATACTCGATGATAATATGAAACTTTCATATTCTCATCGATACTCATATATGAAACTCAAAGCGCCACTTAGTAATCAACGACCTATGTTGTTTTTTCAGAGAGTTGTATGCTAAAACACTGGAGGTTATGACGCTGGATAAACTAGAAAATTCTATTGCGTTGATACTTTGCAAGTTTGAGCGTATTTTCCCACCGTCATTCTTCGATATCATAATACACCTGACGGTTCATCTTGCAACTGAGGCTAAGTTAGCCAGACTGATACAATATCGATGGATGTATCCCGTCGAGAGGTATGTGGAATTTTTCGTTTCGCGCAATTTTTAAAATTATTGTTGTCCTGTATGCCCGTATTTATTTATTCAACATATTTTTTTTATGTACCTCTACACTCTTAAAAAGTATATACACAATAGAAATCGACCAGAGGGTTCTATCCTGCAAGGTTATCTTCTTGATGAAGCAACCATATTTTGTTCCCGCTATCCGGACGAGAACATTGATACGAGACTTAACCGGCCTCGAAGAATTCAAGACGGGCCATATGGTAAAACCGATTATAAGAAGCTAGACACTATATTTATCAACAAGATATACCGGTTTATCTTGCTTAATTGCGCATGTCCTGAACAAATTAGAGAGTAAGTTTTTTTTGGATTAATTGTTATATTTGTGTTTGTGTGTGTATGAAATGATATAATATTAATGTCATAATTTATTTTCGAAAACAGAATTCATTTTAACGAGGTACGTGAGCGGCATCCTGATTGGAACGATGAACGATTGGAAAAATATTATCAGGATAATTTTTGCGATTGGGTTGCAGATCATATAAGTTATTTGAATAACATGTTATTGCTATCAGTTTTAATCTAAACTTATATCGTTATGTATTTATCGTAAAATTTATTTTGTTAGATCCACGATCGAACTTGTCTGCATCATTTGAGAGTGATTCAAGATGTTTAGCTCAATTTCCTAGTATGGAGGTTGCATATTATAAAGGATTCGGTGTCCTTGGATACAAATTCGAAGTTAAGGACAAAAAACATCTAGAACCAGTGTGATTTATTATGAATACTTAAATTGTATACTCGGCATCCACTATCCCGGACGATCAGAACCCTTTTATATATTCCAGTGTACTTGGTACGATACGCGAACCGATACGGATAAGTGGAGAAGCAATCTTGGGACTTGGAAAGATGAATATGGATTGACCAGTGTGAACGCACTTCGATCTTACGGTCAGGAAAATCTGTTTATCTTTCCGAACCAAGCGTTCCAAGTATACTACTCACAGTGTTTGAAGTATCCGGGATGGAGTGTCATATGCCGTTAGAAACCCATGGATGTCTTGATGTTCCAGAATTCGAGGAAAGCGATGAAGATGAAGAAGAGAGAAGACTTAGAGTGCTCTGACCGTCTGTTTCGAAAGACGGGTTATCTTCGGCCAATCATGAAGTTACGTGGGTTAGAAATGATATCGATGATGAAATCCAAGTAGATATGTCTAATGCGCCCACGAAACGAAAAAGATTATCAGTAATGTTATATTATTACTTCACATTTTACGATCTATATATATATAGTCAATACTTGTAATGATTGTCTAATGCGTCCACAAACCGTTTATCTAGATTTGATGACGATGACGGGAGCAGCGATAGGCGGCAGGAGCTCCAGCCGCGGCACCGGCAGAGGCAGAGGCAGAGTGGTTCTGCCTGTTGGAGATAGTGCCCTCATAGTCAATTATTGGATCGCAGGTACGTGATTGCAATGATTGCGGAGGACCTATACCGGTAGGACAATCTTACTCAAGATGATAGTATGCTATCTGGTTTGCCTTTATCAGTCGTGTACATGTTCAGGTGACTGATTACATGTTACACTTTGATAGAGCCCTTAGGATCTTGCTTTACCACCAACAGTATGATGGCGATCATATACGTGAGAGTTGGGTGGTTTATACGCATATCTTTAATTGTGGTCCCTAGTCGTGGGAGTTTCGAGACAGGGCATCGATACTCCGGAGTAGACTAGTGTGTACAGTTGAGACCCCGACGAGGGGCGGTGGCCGGTCTCACAAGCCACTGGTGTCAGTTGGATCACCTAAGATGTATACAGGTGCTCATTGGGTTATGAGTACACCGGACAGGACTCGCCGGGAATCTGCTAGTTAGTATTATATCTATCGTCAGATAGCAGTTCCCTGGTGACATGTGTACAGGTTAGTTCATCGACCTGAGGTCGTCATTTGTCTCGTGTGAGTTCCCACTGTTCTTTGATTTCTACCCTACCACGGCTCAAAGGAGTCGTGCAAACAGGTAGCTTTTGGGTACAGTCCCGAGCCATATGGAGGCACGTGAGCGGATCGGCAGGGGATTCGTCTCTCCCGGTATTGGGGGCGAGATCGTGCTGTGTCTAGGAGAGCCATTACACAAAGCCCACGGCCGTGGCAGGAGATTTACTGGTAGGTACTCCAGTAGTATCTCAGGGTGTTATTGGGCTTCACTCCGACACGACTTATACTGCTATTGGGGGTCTGACGTTGCTAGCCCCCTAGGCAGATATGCGATACTCATAGACGAACGGACCGGACTGTATATACATTGTCACTGTTAGGCTCAGTAGGGTTTTCCGGATGAGTGCGCTCATCGGCATCCCTTGAGGTCAGTCCATGGGCAGCCGTTACGCATTGCTAGTGCCGCTGACGGTTTGTGGTTAAACCCACTGCCAGGGTACTGACGAGTCATTAGAGTCCCCCACAGACAGTTTCCCAAGTTCGGGCGAAACGTTGTAGAGGCCGTATGGTTTTATGGCAGGGTTCGGAAAATGCACGTGCATTTACGCACGTGTTATTTTTCGGGCAGATGATACTGGTCGGCTTTGGTTTAAGCCGGATCCGAGTATTATATTGAGTAGGTAAAATATCTTTGTCTCGGTTGCATTTGTATTCGGTCGTAATACAAATGCGGGTATATTTATACAGTTTCGGGGTTATCCTGAAAGTCGTTTCAGGATCACTTTTGGAAGTTGCCAGTTTCCAGTTTTCTATCAGCCGTCTTTTAACATTCGGTTAAAGACGGATTTATCTTTTCTTCAGATAAGAGTGAGTCATCATTCTAGAAGGTTCTAGAAGTGATGAAGTGGCTAATGAGTCATCTTGACATTAATGGTTGCATTAATGACTTGATGAGGTGTTTTTGTGAGTCATTGTTTTCATTAAAGAGTTTTGTTAAGCTTAAGATATTTTGTGAGAAGCTTCATGTCTTATGGTCACCACCTTTGCTCCTACACTCACCCTCCTCATTCTATATATATGGCCGGCCCCTTCCCCCTCCTCTCTTGATCGATCTCACTTGAGGTTTCACTTAAAAGGTATGATAGATTTTGGGGTGTATGGAATTTCACAGTTCATTTCATTCCATCACCCAATTCCCTCGGCAACTTCATTAACCGATCGTCCACGGACTTGGACGAAGTGAGACAAAGTCATCTACTCATTCTCTACATCATTCTTGGTCGTCTCTTTTAGCAAACTTGACGATCGAGTTGCCTCAAGTCAGAGGCGGGAGCCCGTTTAAAGAATCGTCGACGTGGTGCCACCTCGACGAGGAGATCGGAGATCGACGAGATCGGAGCAGCCGCAACGGAGCGTGGGATGATGGTTGAAGAACGAAGGACTCGGATCGTTCGGTATAACCTTTCTATACTCTTTACAGTTTGTTAGTTTAGCAATAATGGCAGATCCGGGTTAAAGTATACGATAGCGCCAGTTAAAAAGTTTTTGTTCCGCATTTGGCGTCTGTAGACTGCCGGGGCGCTAGCGTAGACTGACAGTGGTATCTGAGCCTCACCATTTTGCTATACTAACTTGTGCTAACGCGTTTAAAACATCGATCGAACCGGAAATCAAAAATCACAATTTTTCAGCCTAACAGTTTCTGTTGATTTTAAATGGTCTGATAAAATTTTTCTGCATGTCTTAAAAATCTGTGCAGGCTTTTCTAAGAACCACGTAGAAATTTGGGCACGTGATTCGATGATACCGCCGCGGAAACGCGGTCAAACCTATGGTTTGACCGCGCTTCCGCGACCATACAGTGAGTTCGTGGCCCTAAATTTTGTCAGTGAGTTCTCTGTTGGATTTTGTGGTTTTTGGTAAATATCGTTTTGGCCCAGATTTTGTTACTGTTCACCAGTAAGCCGTGGGGCCCACTTTTTGATATTTGGTCGATCGAAATTTAAACACGTTAGTTTACAGTGCTTACATTATATCTCCGACCGGGAATGTCATTTGATCGGTAAACCGCGTCTGATTGCTATAGTTCTTTTAGACGGGTTTGCGAACGTGACATTCGCGTTGATGTTCTGTGTTGTGCTGTGATGTTGCGGATTTGTCGTGGTGGATAGCAGTGTGCAATGGTAGTACAGTTTGTGTTTATTTGTACATTTGATATTGCGGGGAGAGCGACCAACTTGTGGACTGCCGTCACTGCCTGTTGTATAATATTCTTTTGGGGCACGACCAGGTTGTGGTCGATGTACCTATTGTACTATTTTTCATTACTGTACTAGGTTTTGCCCCGCGATGGAGTGCACGGATAGCCGGGTTCTGGGGGGTAACGGGTCCGCATCTCATGGCTTTGAGAGGCAGAGGGGTCCCACTCTAGAATTGGCAGACTATTCGCCGCACTCGTAGGGGGTATAGGTTGACCCAAGGAGGGGTACCCAAGATTTCCGGATTCCGTGAAGTGCTGGGTGGTCCATTCACTATGTTGTAGGGGGCTGCCTCGCTTCAGGTTTTGGCGGGTAACTTGCCGCACCCGTAGGGGTCTAGGTTTCATTGCACAGGCTATCCACACGACAGGGGAACGTCGAGTTTCAGCAGCGGCTCTGTGAAACTCGGGGATCCCAGATTATCTGTATTGTTCTGTGATGCTTATTACTTTTCTGTAATGTTGCATATTATCACGCCTGGAGCGATTATTGTATATTGGTTTATATACTATTAGATGTTGTATATGTTTTACACCCGCGCTAGTCCAGTCCCCGCTCTGTCGTTAGTTAAGTAACCTAACGGGTGATGACGGGACCCAGTGACGAATGCGGATGGCATATACGTACATTTTATTTTCGTTCTTTTCTGGTGTGTTTAATGATGGGACTGTGTTGATTCTGATCAACGCAAAGTAAAACAAACCTGTTTACAGTTGTTGGAACAAATTTAAAAAGTGTTATTGCAAAGACGTTTCCTTTTGTTATGCATAGCGGTATTCAGTGGAATATCCTGCACCTCATTCGACGGGGCAAGGGCCGATATCCCTTCACCGGGACTGACCCCTTGGGCAGAAGTTTGCGTCAGCGTAATAACTTCACTATAGTCGATTACAAGTTGCTTTGCATAGCGGTATTCAGTGGAATATCCTGCACCTCATTCCACGAGGAAAGAGCCGAGATCCCTTTACCGGGAATGACCTCTTTAGCAAAAGGTTTTCGCCACTATATTTTAAAAAGCTATCAGGTTCCTTCAGCAATATCAAGTTCACTACGTTAAAGGTTTTTCGCCAAAAACCAGCCGTAGCCCTCCGTCACTTCTTTTGAGTATTCAGTAGTATTCAAGCTATGTATTTTAGCCAAAGTTAAGGCATAGTGTTTAGTAGCTGCTGGGTATTCAATTGTTGCATAGATAGATGAGTTAGTTTGGGACAGTCGTTCTGCCGATTGGCCAAAGTCAGGGGCATGTGCGGATGGGTTCAAATTGACAAGATAGTGACGGGTAGAACTTGGCATGTGACTTATGACACTTTGACCAAAGCCAAGGTTATAAGAGCATGGAGCAAAAATCATATCGGGAGTTTCTAAAGAAACTGAAACTTGCCAAGTATGCGCATACCTTCTGGAGTATGAGTAACGTGGATGCATTCCATCACGTTATCATGCGATGAGAGTTGGATCCCGATTCCCACTGATGAGTTGGTTTACTCTTCGGGTGATCCCGATTGATTCTTCTTTAGGTTTGGAGGAGAATTTGACAGGACAGTGGGAGGTTTCCGGATTAGATAAAGTGATGACCATTCTGATCTAGGTTAGAGTGCACGCAGAGTGTTTCTTTTCTCTCTCTCTTTGGCAGCGACCTTTGACCAACCCTAGACTATGACTCAGTGACCAGGTTGACCAAACCTTCTTAAAATACTGGCTTTTGGATTGTCTGTGTTGCATAAGTCATTGCCACTCCTTCTTTTACCCTTTGTATTTCTCAGAACACCCGTATTACTACGGATATCCACTTCCATTGGATAGATCCATCGTATGGTTATATACGAACTCGAAGGGACTTCTTCGGGGATGGATCCAGGTTCAGGAGAAATAGAATTGGTTTATTCAGTTGTCTTTTATTATCATCTTCTCTCAGGTTGCAAGGGCTCCTTGGTTTAGGAGAGTACACCTATTACGCTTATTGGATAGTCTTATTCCAAACCATAGGCTGGTGCCGAAAGGTAGGGAATGAAGAAAACCAATTAGCCTAAGTAGGGTGTGCAGAAGGTAATATGTAAAGACAAAATAAAGGGATTAGAAAGAGGGCAAAGTAAATTGCGACTGTTATCATTCACGACCAAAACCGCGTACTTCATCGCCACTCCTATTTCACCTTTAAAAGAATAAGGTATTATTCAGTTGTCTTTTATCATCACCTTCTTTCAGTTGCGAGTACTCCTTGGTTTAGGAGGGTACACCTATTATGCTTACTGGATAGTCTTCTTCCAAACCATAGGCTGGTGCCGAACGGTAGGGAAGGAAGAAAACCATTTAGCCTAACGATGGTGTACAGAAGGTAACGACTAAAGACAAATAAAGGGATTTGGAGAGATGGCAATAAAATATACGGTTGAAGTCATGAATTGGATTATGGAAGAGGCATTGCTATGAATACCAGGATACCCCTACGAAACATTTTCATGTTTCAGTGCATTGTTAAAGAAAAACTGTTTTCCCGATTAGACACTTACTCCAAGGGTATAAATTTACCAGGTTTCATTCTCATATCTGTATGGTTTTACAGATGATGAGTGGGAGTAAGATATTGGGAATTAGGTGATCATCTTCATTATATCGGAATTCGTTGTAATTGGTGATATTTGAGGAAATCGCCAGGGTACAGTCTTTCAACCTACGACGCACAGGTTTTGAGTTGTTTAACTCAGCGGACTTATACAGAGTATTGTATGCTGTCCAGTGTCCTTCAGGACAAAGGGGTAGGTCCTCGTACTATGTTCTGTTTACTTATAACTTCTCTAGTATTTAGACGAGTGTTTCGTAGAAATACAAGGTCTAAGTTTTAAGAAGTTGTGGGTATGAGAATAAAGTAGAGAACCAGGTATCACAAGTATCGGGATTCTTCAAAGAGATCGAAGATGTAGATTCTTGTGATTGGTATTCAGATGATAGTGATGGTTTTGAGAAACGTGTTTCTCTTTCAGGTTACTCATAATTGGATGGATTCCTAAGTTGAGTAATGCTGATTAGCCTCTTTCCATTAAGTTGATATGCACTGGAGACAGCTGCATGATTTGAATATGGTTCCAATTAAATTAGTGCCAAAGTTTCTATATTGGATATAGAATAGTTCGTACCTTAAAAGATGTTAAGGTACGGGAAGTTGTCCAGCTTATGTTTAAAACCAGACTCTGGATAACTCAGGGCACGTTTCTGTAATGGCTGTTTGTGGGTTGACCCTGGCTATGACGAGGGTTGATATTCTACCATTTGGAAGATCAATAGTGATATTGTTCTTGACTCGCCACAGTTTTAGTAAAATGGATCTTTTTCAGAAAACAGTAATGGGAGTATGGTAGAACTGGAAGTGATTCCAGAACCGCGAACGATTACGGAAAATTTAATAGGACCTATATATTCAATCAGGTTTGACATTCCAATAGCCACTCCGCAAATTTGGTGGGTAACCTCAGACACCCGAGAGGTACTTCGGTAGCCTCAAGGACGGTGACAGGGAGGTTCTTATCTACCCAGACTTGACACTACTGTTGTTCCAGGCTGTGAGACCCGGTAGGAGGGTTGTCGTAGTCAGTGGGAGCATCGGAAGCATAGTGGGCAAGATGCTTATATCTATTTATAGACTTGAGCAGTTATAGCGGAGATAGATCATCTAATTTTGATGTGACAGTCATGGGTTTGACTTCAATCAGAATAGGGGATGGATCAGTTAAGAAGGTAGTAGGGTGTGATGTCATGGTATCTGGATGACATACACAGAGTAGGAAGTAAAATTCCTATACTACGATCGGTTGTACTGTGGTCGTCACACAGTTGTTTCTCCAGACAGGATATGGATATAATATTTGACATTCTGGTTTCTGGATCTATGGTTTTAGATCTGGATTTGGGTAGTTTCCCAATGTAGGTACTTTGACAGTATTCTAATGGTTTTTAGAATAGATGACTCCTAGCATGGTGGTGTACCTGCAGGTGATGGAGTTACCCTCTCTAAAGGTGTCGTATAGACTAAAGGGGAGAGGGATGTGCATGATTGGCAGATCACTTGCTTAGGCAATTGAGTCAATCATGAGATGTCAAGTACCACACCAAATGTTGGTTTTGCACTAGATGCAATAAGTTTGTATTAATCCAATCCTGGAGAAACATAAGGAAGCGGTTTTAGAACATAAGTACATGTTCTACGGATTTGATGACGGCAGCCTCCTTCGGGAGACGGTTATCATTCCAGGCTTCAAAAGTGACATGGATGACAGAGTGATTGTCAGAGTTATAGTTTTCCCTCTGACGAAGAGGGACAGTATTATGGACAGGTGGTTCAAGAGGATACTGTGGGTGGCATGGTGCCGGATACTGATTAGGTTCAGTGATAGATACAGTCTAAGAAGTTTGGATTTGGAGTTCATTTATGAACTAGGTCCCATCAGATATCCAGACATATTCTAAGACAGGTATTACTCGATTCGGGAGATGGCTTTCTCCGCGAACTTGAGATTTAGAGAGATATAGAAAGAAACTTCTAGGCGGATCCACTCACTGAGGCTATTTCTCGAACACAATAGTTTTACAAACGGGCTTTGTGAAACTGATTAGTAGAGGAGTTGGATGTTCGGTTTCACACGGGCTGTGAGTAGTCGACATTGCAATAATTAGCCTTGAGTGCAAGTGGGAGATTGTTGGAGATAGTGCCCTCATAGTCAATTATTGGATCGCAGGTACGTGATTGCAATGATTGCGGAGGACCTATACCGGTAGGACAGTCTTACTCAAGATGATAGTATGCTATCTGGTTTGCCTTTATCAGTCGTGTACATGTTCAGGTGACTGATTACATGTTACACTTTGATAGAGCCCTTAGGATCTTGCTTTACCACCAACAGTATGATGGCGATCATATACGTGAGAGTTGGGTGGTTTATACGCATATCCTTAATTGTGGTCCCTAGTCGTGGGAGTTTCGAGACAGGGCATCGATACTCCGGAGTAGACTAGTGTGTACAGTCGAGACCCCGACGAGGGGCGGTGGCCGGTCTCACAAGCCACTGGTGTCAGTTGGATCACCTAAGATGTATACAGGTGCTCATTGGGTTATGAGTACACCGGACAGGACTCGCCGGGAATCTGCTAGTTAGTATTATATCTATCGTCAGATAGCAGTTCCCTGGTGACATGTGTACAGGTTAGTTCATCGACCTGAGGTCGTCATTTGTCTCGTGTGAGTTCCCACTGTGCTTTGATTTCTACCCTACCACGGCTCAAAGGAGTCGTGCAAACAGGTAGCTTTTGGGTACAGTCCTGAGCCATATGGAGGCACGTGAGCGGATCGGCAGGGGATTCGTCTCTCCCGGTATTGGGGGCGAGATCGTGCTGTGTCTGGGAGAGCCATTACACAAAGCCCACGGCCGTGGCAGGAGATTTACTGGTAGGTACTCCAGTAGTATCTCAGGGTGTTATTGGGCTTCACTCCGACACGACTTATAATGCTATTGGGGGTCTGACGTTGCTAGCCCCCTAGGCAGATATGCGATACTCATAGACGAACGGACCGGACTGTATATACATTGTCACTGTTAGGCTCAGTAGGGTTTTCCGGATGAGTGCGCTCATCGGCATCCCTTGAGGTCAGTCCATGGGCAGCCGTTACGCATTGCTAGTGCCGCTGACGGTTTGTGGTTAAACCCACTGCCAGGGTACTGACGAGTCATTAGAGTCCCCCACAGACAGTTTCCCAAGTTCGGGCGAAACGTTGTAGAGGCCGTATGGTTTTATGGCAGGGTTCGGAAAATGCACGTGCGTTTACGCACGTGTTATTTTTCGGGCAGATGATACTGGTCGGCTTTGGTTTAAGCCGGATCCGAGTATTATATTGAGTAGGTATAATATCTTTGTCTCAGTTTCATTTGTATTCGGTCGTAATACAAATGCGGGTATATTTATACAGTTTCGGGGTTATCCTGAAAGTCGTTTCAGGATCACTTTTGGAAGTTGCCAGTTTCCAATTTTCTATCAGCCGTCTTTTAACATTCGGTTAAAGACGGATTTATCTTTTCTTCAGATAAGAGTGAGTCATCATTCTAGAAGGTTCTAGAAGTGATGAAGTGGCTAATGAGTCATCTTGACATTAATGGTTGCATTAATGACTTGATGAGGTGTTTTTGTGAGTCATTGTTTTCATTAAAGAGTTTTGTTAAGCTTAAGATATTTTGTGAGAAGCTTCATGTCTTATGGTCACCACCTTTGCTCCTACACTCACCCTCCTCATTCTATATATATGGCCGGCCCCTTCCCCCTCCTCTCTTGATCGATCTCACTTGAGGTTTCACTTAAAAGGTATGATAGATTTTGGGGTGTATGGAATTTCACAGTTCATTTCATTCCATCACCCAATTCCCTCGGCAACTTCATTAACCGATCGTCCACGGACTTGGACGAAGTGAGACAAAGTCATCTACTCATTCTCTACATCATTCTTGGTCGTCTCTTTTAGCAAACTTGACGATCGAGTTGCCTCAAGTCAGAGGCGGGAGCCCGTTTAAAGAATCGTCGACGTGGTGCCACCTCGACGAGGAGATCGGAGATCGACGAGATCGGAGCAGCCGCAACGGAGCGTGGGATGATGGTTGAAGAACGAAGGACTCGGATCGTTCGGTATAACCTTTCTACACTCTTTACAGTTTGTTAGTTTAGCAATAATGGCAGATCCGGGTTAAAGTATACGATAGCGCCAGTTAAAAAGTTTTTGTTCCGCATTTGGCGTCTGTAGACTGCCGGGGCGCTAGCGTAGACTTACACTGCCGTCCGGAGAGCTGCGTAGGGAGCTTCAGAGGGCCGGTCTTGCACCCCGATCGGAGACCCCTTCGGATGCCTCCTTCCGTGTGGACTTTGCCACACCTCCAAGTATATTGCACGCATATCCATTTTGAATGTAATATTATAGATATACATGCATGTTCATGTCAAAATTACTTATATTGTCATTGTTTGATTGTCTAGCTGTAGGGGATGTGTCCACATCAGGGACAGAGGCTACTCCCGTATCTCCAGGTATGTTTATATATCATATAGTGCATGTATATTGATTTAGAATGCTATATCATAAATATACACACATTCCTTTTGCTTTTTCTTAGATAATCATTTTTTTATTGTCTAGCTGTAGGTGGTGCCTCCGCATCTCGGGCAAAGGCCACCACCGCACCTGCGGGTATGTTTATATATCCTTAGTGCATGCATATTGATTTAGAATGTTAGATTATTGATCTACACATTCTTTTTGCAATTACTTATATAATCTATTTTTAATTGTCTAATTATAGGTGGTGCGTCCATATCTGACGCAGGGGCCACTCCCGCCACTTCTGTACCCTCCGCTCAGTCTCTAGGTTAGTATGAATAAATATAAAATATTTATTCATTTTACATATCCTCTAAAGAATAAATATGAATTTCATGGAAATTTAGCGTCAATGTTTATTTTCTAGTTGGAGGGGATGCGTCCGCATCTGGGTCACCGGCCGTTCCTCACCGGAGGAACTATCGTCCCGCTCGTGCTGCTATGCCTGGGCCCAGGCTCGTGCTTTAGTCACCGGAGGTATATATCACACCTCAATTTCGTTAAATCTTGATTTCTTAATACAACATTGTCTTAATATTGATTGTCTTAATATTTCTTGCAGACGCAGGGCCTCTCCATCCCCAGAGGGGGACTCGAGGCCTGAATCAGTCCCACAGGCTGAGGCCCGACAGAGCAAATGGGAGGCAGCATTCCCCCTATTTTTTACCCCTGATTATCACTATACCGGCAATCATGCCGAGAGATTCGGCCGGTATATGGGGGATGAGAGCCGGCTCGTGAAGAACTATCCACTTCACATTGAGTGGGGCGATCAGCACCGGTGCTCATTCGCCCTCTTCTGGGATCAGGTTCGGGTATTAATATATATTTTCATTTGATTTATCCAATATATTTATTATTAACACTTGCAATCTAATAACAATGTGTTTTTTTGTATTTTCAGTTGGATTATGATTTTCAGTCTGTACCCGACCCTGATCATCCTGGGAGGGTGCTCGATCTTCACGCTCTGTACAATGGCCTGATAAAGAACATGCAAACGAAGGTTCGATACAACAGAAATGAGCTGAAGACGGACTGCTATTCCCTGTGGATGACTACCCCCGAGGCAGAGAGAGGGGCCCTCCTATCTACTCCGGCCTTTGCGAGAGTCGACGTAGAGATATGGCCTCTGTTGTGCGAATATTTCGACTCTCATCGCAAACAGGTATATATGTATTTTAAATGTAATTCATTATTTAGTATATAATTTATTTTTTTGTGTTGCTTAATTAGAAAACTAAATGTGAATGTGTTGTGCAGGAACAGGTCGATCAAAATAAAGAGAATAGGAAGTCGGCGAAGAGGGGTCGCCCCACTTATACAGGTGGCTCGAGAAATATTACTCGTGCCATGGAATTATCGGTAAATTACAATAGACCGGCCTTTGTGATATAATGTAATATTAAGAGTTATTTTCTAAATATTAAGAATTATTTTCTAATATTGCAGAGAGCTCAGACCCTGGCGCAAGGTGGTACACTGAGAGTGCTGTCCGCATATCTTGCCGTCCACGACACCTCGACAGATCCCGCCACGGGCGAGCTTCGATACCCCGACGCCGCTACCCAGAAGTATTGCGTAAGTGTTAATATTTATTCAACCCCTATTTGAAATTTTAGTTTTGAAAGGTTCAAATTTAAATGATATACTTATATTTTACTGGTTAATGTAGGTGTAGGAGCAGGTGGTTGAGCAGGCCGAGGCATCGGAGATCGATTTTACTGGACAGAACGATCCGATGCTGCTGACCCCAGTCGTGGACGCCGCACATGGAGGGCACCACGGAGGTTGGGAGAGAGGCCGGGGACTGGGCCCTAGCAGAGCCCATATAAGGTTGGACTCCAGTCCGGCGGTTACTTCCTCCGTCTCCAGTGAGCGACGTTTCCAGCAAGAACTGGAGAGCTTGAAGGCTACCGTTCAGGAGTTGAAGGAGATGTTGGTATGTATACTACTTAATAGTAAAATATTAGGTCATATTATAGATAGAAACATATCCAATATTAGTACGTAGCCTGAGCTTATTTGGTTGTAGACTTAGCTTTGATTAATCATACATACATATCTAATTAAAATAAACTACGGTTTTCCAAACTAGATATCCAAACGAGGCCTAAGTCCCTAAGTATACATAAATTGGGGTTTCGAAATAACTTGATAATGATACGAACTCGACTAATACACAGTTCTTACTCGTTTATTACACACGTAGGTCGAGACGCGACAGGGTACATCGGCCGAGCCTCCACATGCATCTCCTTCGGCTGCGGCTCTGCAAGCCACTACATCAACTGCGGTTCCGCAGACAGCTCCTATAGCTCTACTGCCCGCTCAGACTCCCGCAGCCGCGGCTCCACAAGCCACTACCTCGACGGTGGCTGCGCAGACCACTCCTACAGCTCCACAGCCTGCTTAGACTCCCGCACACTCCGCATTGCATAATTTATTGACTCAGAGTATATCTGAGGAGCAGGCGCGCCAGATTATGGTGTTTATCAGAGGTGGAGCTGGACCGAGCTAGGGTAGCTTTTTAATTCTTATATTTTAAACATGTATTTATTTATATGATACATATTGTACTATATTTTGGACGATATTGATATTGGTGGTATTTGCGTGTTTATATTGATATCATATTCTGCTTGTTGATTTCTTTTGTATATTTTGCGTGAGATGTGATTATGAATACTGCGATATATGTTCTGTGTGCTGATTAATTTTATATATGATGTATATATTATTGTGCACAGGGCAAGAAAAATATAGGCCGCCATTTTTTTTTTTAAAAAAACTAATAATATGTACCTACAGATTAATCCGTAGGGCCCAAGATTGCCCCTACAGATTAATCCGTAGGGCCCAATATTGCCCCTACAGATTTATCCGTATGGGCAAAATATCAGGATACCTGATATTTTGCCCCTATGATCTCAGTATTAGGGTTTACGCTTGTCCCTACGGATATATCCGTAGGGGCAAACAAATGCCCCTACACAGGTATCCGTAGGGAAAAAATATCAGGATACCTGATATTTTGTCCTTACAGATTTATACCTACGCACTTATCCGTAGGGGCAACTTTTTAGCCCTATGGATAAGTCCGTAGGGACACCTAATTTATTTTATAGACAGATAAATTAAATAAATTTTTTGTCCTTACAGCCTAATCCGTAGGGACAACTGGACCTACACATTACTCCGTAGGGGTAAGTTTTTGACTGTAGGGGCATGTTCAAGGCTAAGACTTGCACCTACGGCTTTTGCACCTACATGATATTTTCTTGCCCCCACGGATATATCCGTAGGAGCAGTGGTTTGCTCCTACGGATAAGTCCGTAGGGGCAACCCTTATTTGTAGTAGTGAATGTACAGAAAATTTTTAAAGTTAATGTACAGATGGAGTATTTGTAAATCCTGACCATAAGTTATAAATTTGATTTTTTTTTAAACAGTAAGAAAGCACTTGTAGCTCATTGGTTTATATCCACTAGAATATTTCATCTTTTAAATTTACATCCATGAAAATCCTAAATACGATAATTAAATACTTGAGGTGTATTTTGAAAATATATAAAAACTACTTTTCATAAAACCATCTCAAGTTATATTAAATTACAATAAGGACCCTAGTAAATATTGGTTTAAGCGCGACCAGTTCTCTTGAGCCTCAGAGAGCCGGAGAATTTGGGTGCTTCCCTATTTAAGTTAGACAACTAAAACGGGGTTATCAATACGGTAATTGGTTTGGAAAAAATCACAAATTCTGCTGTCCATGTGCAGCAGTTAACGATAACTCCAAAACTAATTCAAGACTTCAATTCGTTTTAAAGTATCTGACTCAGTCAGAGTCTCAGTCTAATCTGAAATCAATCCATCATTGAATATAATTCAGGTATAATTCCAATTCAACATTAACTATTTATACCAGAATACAATCTATATCAACATGAATTGATTTAATCGAACCATAGATATACATTTGACATTGTTTACATGATTATCCATTTATATCTTTCTGTTTACATGAACCACCGATATCATGGTTTTGGCAAGTCTTACATCTATTAAACAAAACAATACACATCAATACAAAATACATTACGGGGTTTTAAAGGGGTAGACTGGTACGGAATGTTTTAAAAGTGGAACGAGACGGTCACTTTAATACACCTAACCTGAACATCCGTTGCCGTTATCCCGTGGGTTTTGACGGGGCCTTGTGATTCATATACCATAGTCCACAGGGTAACCTGGACCCCTCTCGTATACACTGGCATATTTTGTACCAAGGTACAAACAACCGCGTTAACATATCTATCAAGTTTATAGCGGTTATAATCTCTTACCTGTCTATTCTCATTCTACATCTCTTTGGGACTTACCGAGCGATTGTTCACTGGCGACATTCCTTTTATCTTCTTTCTTTAGAATGTTGTCAAGGGGATCCGATTCTCTGGAGATCGAGCCCAGCACAGACGACTTGGAGCAGTTCTCAGAAAACCCAGAGCTCTAGTCACTTGTATATACTTTACTTTCAGTTCATGCCATTGTTTAGGCATTGCTTTCAGTCTTGTATTTACATTTCCAGTTGTATTGTAAAGGATGTTTAATAAATAAAATTTGATGTTCATTTACATCTCATGTCTTACTTGTGTACTTTACTATATTGCTTATTTACGCTTAGCGTGTTTACTTCGGAGTAAATACGTCGTGTGACCCGTCACGCCTCCTTACCGTACTCTGGGAAGCGAGGCGTGACAGGTTTTTGCAAGTCAGTCCTGCATAGAAACCTAAGCAATATAACACAAGAATTACAAGACTCGGCAACTAAACATTCTTTGTATTTCATAATTTTTGAATCTATCCTAAACTTATTTTTCTTTCAAGGTTATGAATTCTCCCAACAACATGAGTACAAACGTCAACAACACACCACCACTTCTTCCACTTACGCCTACCGTTGTAGCTCCGATCAATAAGCAGACGGTACTGCTCGAGGCAATTAAGAGCCTCCTGTAAGGACAGCAACAGCAGACTACCAAACTAATGAACCGTCTAGAAGCGGAAGCACATGGAGTGAAGCAATTCCGGGCAGTCATCCGAAGCAATTTTCTAGAAAAGAGAGCTCCTTGGAAGCTGAAGAATGGGGTCAGTCGATCGAAGACGATCTGGAAGCAGCACAAGTGCCAGACATTGCTTGGGTAAGGGTTGCGAAGCAACAACCCACGGATAACGCCCGAGTATGGTGGAAGGCGGAAGAAAGTCGTCTGTCCCAGCCGATCGAATGGAAGACTTTTCGCGACATTTTTGACGCGAATTATGGTATTATTCACTTTCTATTATTAAGGGATATAAAAATAAAGGAAGAATTTGCGAATGAATATTAATAATAGCAGTTATTGATGATCTTGATTTGCTACGGTGATGAACGGTGGATATCTATTTCTGACAAAAAGTTTCAAAAGACACTTTACCATAGTCGCAGCATCTTTGGGTGTTAAATTAATTTGTTTAACTAAGTCATAACATTAATTAATACCTTCTACCTCAAAAAGAACATCAACTACCATAATAAATAAAAAAAGGTTATTTTTACTAAACACTGGGCTTTTCTACTGCTATAGTTAAGGGTACAATAGTAAAAACTTGATTAAAATCAAAGTTATAAAAGGGTGATTTTTCTCTTTG
The DNA here is from genome assembly GCA_030015575.1 of Agapanthus africanus. Classification (NCBI taxonomy): domain Eukaryota; kingdom Viridiplantae; phylum Streptophyta; class Magnoliopsida; order Asparagales; family Amaryllidaceae; genus Agapanthus; species Agapanthus africanus. The sequence goes on along the minus strand of CM057348.1, from coordinate 102,644,704 downwards.
GAAGCATGCAAATATTTTGAGAATCGAAATGGTGACCTCCCATCTTGTTTCGAAAAGTTGTAGTGCATGAGTGACGAACCAATTGGATTAGGATTATGGTTGACTGCAACTAAATAACATTAAGATAGTTTTAGCATAAGACAGCCATAGTAATTAAAGAGTAATTAGGGAAATTTACGACTAATAAAAGTTCTGCATATATAGCATGTATAATACACAACCATGATGCAATAGCTGAAAGAGAGAAGATCTTCACATGCATTGGACTTCATTCAAGTGCTAAAGCCTGGTTCTCATCTAACTATATTAAGGCGCCCTTGGCTCCTTGATACTTTGTGGCCACAAGTTGAAGACCAACCTTTCTATGCACTGTAATACCAGTAGATTCACCCATATCAATATCCTCTTTGGATGTCCCTTTCGGCAGTCCCCAGTTGAAAAGATAAACAAGATTCGCGAGCGCAAGTTCAACCACCGTAACCCCAGAATGCAGTCCCAGGCAAATCCTCCGTCCGGCTCCAAGTGGTATGGACTCATAATCATGCCCCAGAAAATCTATAGAACGATCCATGAATCTTTCTGGATAGAATTCATCGGGCCTTTCCCAGGCATCTGCGTCCCTTGCTATTGCAAACGCGTTGATGAGCAATCTTGAATTCGCTGGGACGTCTTAGCCGTTGATATTAATGTGTTGTCTGGTTTCCCTATGGACGAGCAGTGGAGCTGGAGGGTGCAGTCTCATTGTCTCTTTTACGACCGATTTCAAGAACCGAAGCCGGTCAAGGTCGGTTTCATCGACCTTTGCTTTGTTTCCTACGAGGCTTCTTACTTCGTCTTGTAGTTTCTTCATGGCTCTTGGTTTTCTCATCAGCTCTGACATTGCCCATTCTACTGCTGCTGAGGATGTGTTTGATCCAGCGACGAATACATTCTGCCAAGGAAATTAAGAATTCATACAGCATGATAATGAAAAAGATGGAGCATCAACCACAACTCAAATTGTAATTCACCAATGCCAATGTTAACGATAACCTGACCCGAAACCCAAACCCGAACCGAATTTGCTAAGTTTTTAATTGGCCTATCCGGTCTTATTTGTTTAATAAACGGTCGGTATGAGTCATATATCATGACTCGCTTCGACCCGTTTAACCCGAATACATCATCCCTTAATTCATTCGTTTTCTCTCTTATTCATTGTTCTCTGGCATTTTTGGTTCTACTTTTTGTATATATTGGAATTTATTCGTAAGCGTCAAATTTGTAATAACTAATTTGTATTGTTCATAAATAAAACAAAAATTAACGAATCAACATAGCTCGAGTCGAATGATCTAATTATGGCCCGACCTGAATATTAAATGGATCGGATATGGATTTAAAAAAACTAAACCGATTATTAAATGGATGGATTGATCCCGAACCTGATTTTGACTGGGTCAAACGGACCCAGCACGATAAGGAGCGGACCCGGCCTGTCCTTTTTACACTCCTAATTACTAAAGATAGATCAGTGTGATAAATAGGAACAATAAAATTCTTAAAACAAATAATATGTGCAAACAAAAAATAAGCCAGGGTTTAGTTAACTAAGAATTTAATTAATTCTTTTGTTATGGGTTAAAAAATAAAGAAGCAAATTTAATGGATGAAAACCGTGCTAAAGCCGATTTTAGTGATTGTGTAAAGTTTCCAGCTTTAGTGACTGTTTAAAGTTTTAGAAGATGTTTTAGTAATTACCAAGTTTCGGGGGATGTTTTAATAATAAGCTAAGCTTTGGGGCATTTTAGTAAAACCCCCCTATATTAAACTTCTGATCTAATACTTTAGGCCATCTTCGATGAATTAACAAAAAGAGGTATAAGAAATAACAAAAGGATGTATAAAAGTAAACAGCTTAACATAAGATATGAAATTGAAAGAACAACGTAGTTATTTGCAACTTCCTAGTTCAACTTATATTGGTAAACAACCACTACTACAAATAAGGCCTGTCCCAATGGTTAGAACCGTAGGGCAAAGCATCGCCTAGAACCATAGTGACAAAAATTGCATCCGTAGGTTAAAACGCCGTAGGGGTAAGTTTCTGCCCCTACGGAAGAAACTTTGCCCCTACGGATATCACCGTAGGTGCAACTGTCTCTACGGTTTCCAACGCAGGGATGGTTATTTTTTATTAATTTTTTTTTAAAATTTAAAAATAATAATATCTTGCCCCTACTATTTCCACGGTGTGGGCAAATATATGGCCCTACGGTGTGACCCGTAAGGGCAAGAAGAATTTTTTTTTTAAACAGAAAAAACCGATAGTATATATGCTCCTTCTGTTGGAACCGTAGGGGCAACTAGACATTTTTAATTTTTTTTTAAAAATGCTGTCTCTTTTTTTTATCCGATATGTACACAATAATATATCATACACTATTTCATATACCCAAATACAAAAATATATATCAATAAAATCTCACGCATAATATATAACGAAATAAACAGACACAATACAAAATCACTCTAAATCATGATCATAGTCATCATATACAACAGATATCCAAAATATACACATGTCGCAAACTGATAATATCTTGCCATCCTCCAAAAATATTAAAAAAAATCACTGCTGGCTCGATATGGTGCTCGATCTTCAAGTATCTGACGCATCTGGTGAAGCCGGTCCACGTTGTAGCCCATGCACCTCAAATGCTCTAGAATTATTATTATTATTTAAATTTAAAATCATGAACAAGATACAATCATGAAGATGTTAATTTATAAAGTTTATTTACACAAGACGCTTGTGTATCAATAGCATATTAAATTCTCTTAAATTGCGCCCTCTCCTCCCCCCCCCCCCCCCCCCCACACACCCCCACACATAAAATCCTTACTAATTTATTTAAACTTTAGATCCTTACTAATTTATTTGGCAGATTTATTTTGGCCCTACAGACTAATCCGTAGGACCAGACGGTTGCCCCTACGGTCCCAAACAATTTAATTTAAAAATATTAAATCGTAATTTGTTGTTTGCCCCTACGGAGTCGCAAACCAATAACCTACGAACTAATCCGTAGGGGCATCTAAATGGGGATTTAATAAAAAAAAGACACGGAAATGCCCTACGCTGATTATCTCTCTCTCACGCGCGAAACTCCCAAAATCCCCAAATCTCTCATTCCCGCCGCGTCGCCGATCTCGTCGCCGTTATCTCTCTTTCGTCGCCGATCTCGTTCCCGATCTCGTCGCCATTATTCCTCGTCGCCGATTGCATCGATTGTCGACCACCGATCAATCGCCTCCTCCCCCACACAGGTTAGTAAATCTTCAATTAAACAAATTTTTGATTATTTTAGAGCTAGGGTTCAGGGTTTGGGTATCGATGAGGGTTAGGGTTTGGCATCGGTTGGGGTTAGCGTTAGGGTTAGGGTTTGGGTTGCGGTTGGGGCTGGGGCTGGGGTTGCGGTTGGGGTTGGGGTTCGGCTGGGGCTGGGGCTGGGGCTAGGGTTAGGGTTGGGGTTCGGCTGGGGCTGGGGCTAGGGCTAAGGTTAGGGTTGGGTTGTGATTTTTAGGAAAATTTAACTCGATAAAACAAAAAATTACCATTTTTGGTATCAGATACGGAACAGAATAGGTGTTATCATTTTCGTATACGGATATAGATGGTTGTCAAAAATGAAAATATAGGGTCATCGTCGGAGGATGATATGTCGACATCCGAGTCGGAAAATAAGAAAGACGAGAATGAAGATTATTTTTAGATTTATGTTTTGATTGATAACTTTTATGCGTATGGTTATTGTTATAGTTAATGGCGTAGTTAGAATATGAACTTGGTTTGTTTATCGGTCACTTTTTAGTATGTTAGAATCATAGGTTTTTTATGATGATAAATTGTCTTATGGTTTGATTTAGTTTTTGACATTATGTTTATATCTTTATGTTTTAACTTTGAATGCATCTAGGCATGTATTATTTAGTTAACTTATTTTCTTTTACCAATGTTTGTTGTGAATCGTGATACTTCATATTTATATTTTTCCAATTCTGTTTGATCTTCATTAGTTTATTTGATATATATTCTTTCAACTTGAATTTATATTATATTCATCTTATTTATTGATTTCTTTTCTATGTTGAAGGTATGTAGCTCAATCTCAAGTCTAATGCATCTTAGTTCTTTAATACTCAATTCTTCATATATCTTATTCTCAAGTTGTAACTTGCAAGTTACTAAGTAAGTATTATTTCATAAGTTTAAAATCATGTTATATCAGTTACTTTATATTTTATTAAATACTTCGTATAGTCTTTGTGACGAGAAGATTCAATCGTATGATAACCGATAGAAGCCTTACCCCTGACAACCGAAATACATACATACAACAAGAATACACAACAAACGCATCATTAGAGAGTGATTCAAGATGTTCAAGTTAAAACCAATATATGATACTCGATGATAATATGAAACTCAAAGCGCCACTTAGTCCCCGTCTATCGGTTAACATACGTTTGATGTTCGTCGTGACATAGAACTATACGAAGGTTGTTAAATATCGGACGGTATAGCTCGATACTAACAACCGTCGTATAGTCTATATGACGAGAAAATTCAATCGTATGATGACCAATAGATTTGTCCCGTGTGGACAAGTTAGGAATGTATAAAGCAAACACCTTCATTCACTTGTGTTTTCATCCGTTTCGAGATATTTCGTCGGTACCTTTCCGCTGGTTCTCCGTGTACAAAGATAGATTCGATGTTCATTTCAACGTTGTTTCACAGCTTTGAAATGATTATCTATTCTATTACAGTGTACTCGGAGAACAGCGGGGAGGTGCTGCCGAAATTTACTCGAAACGATTGAAAGCACAAGCGAATGGGTGTTCGCTCTATACATTCTTAATGGGATAGAAGCCTTACCCCCGACAGCCGAAACACATACATACAATAAGAATACACAACAAACGCATCATTAGAGAGTGATTCAAGATGTTCAAGTTAAAACCAATATATGATGCTCGATGATAATATGAAACTTTCATATTCTCATCGATGCTCATATATGAAATTCAAAGCGCCACTTAGTTCCCGTCTATCGGTTAACATACGTTGGATGTTCGTCGTGACATAGAACTATACGAAGGTCGTTAAATATCGGACGGTATAGCTCGATACTAACAACCGTCGTATAGTCTATATGACGAGAAGATTCAATCGTATGATAATCGATAGATTTGTCTCGTATGGACAAGTTAGGAATGTATAAAGCAAACACCTTCATTCACTTGTGTTTTCATCCGTTTCGAGATATTTCATCGGTATCTTTCCGCTGGTTCTCCGTGTATAAAGATAGTGTAACACCCGGGCCCAATAATACTATTTCTATTACTAGTTGAGTATTATACATTGCTCATTTCAATTATCCTGATTGTTTGGTGCTTATTGCTAAATTTTAACCGGTTAAGTCATTTTGGCACATAACAAATTTTAACACCTAAAATGAAATTAAAAATATCCATGTTGGCCTACTCGTCGCCACTAGTCGCGTGGTAGCGTCCGCGCGTCGAGATTTCATCCCGTTCGGCGAAACGGGCAAGTTTGGACGACTACGCGCGCGTGCAAGTGTCCGACTTGGGGGCATGCATTTTAATCATTAAACACCTCTTTTCAAAATTTGGAACTCGTTTAAAATCCTATAATTTGAATTTGAAATATTTGGGCGCAATCCGGGCGCGATTTGGAAATGTTTCATTTAGCGCCAAAATCCCTAATCAATTAATTATACTAAACTATATAATATATATTCTTCTGTACAATAAAATCCTTAAGAAAATATTTCATTTGATTCAAAATCTTCTCTGGCAGCCAATGACGAGAGACTTAAATCTCTCGTAGGCCCCATCTCTGCCAGCCATCTCTCTCTCTCTCTCTAATCTTACTCTCTCTCTCTCCTAAAATCTCTCTCTCTCCTTCTTTAAATCCTCTCTCTCTCATTTATATTCCCTACTGTCCTCCTTCTCCCCCACGAGAAAACAACACGAGAAACCTCGCGAACCCCGAACCCTAACCCTAGCCACCTCCTGCCGTCGACGTCGACCTCCCCGCGACCTCGCCGTCACCGTCCTCGCCTCCACAGCCTAACCGCACCCCCTACCTCCTCTCCTCCCTCCTTCCCGAGCCTGCAAACCCAACCCCGACGCCACCTCCTGCACGCGGTGCCCGCCGTCGCCGCCGCTTCCCATCGCCGACGACGCCAAAGCTTTTCCTCCTTCACCCTCGTCCCGACCTCCTCGTCTTCCTCCTTCCATCGCCGACCCACGACAGCACCCGAGCCAACCCTAACACCAACCCTAGTCGCCGTCGATCCTCGCCGTCGTTGCCAAAGCCACCGCCGACCACCTCCTTCTCCCCCTGAACACCAGAGCAGCCCAGCACCCTCCTCTACTCATCGCACCACCCTTTCCAGCGAACCCGGAAACTTTCCAGCCTTCGCTGCTCGCCGTCGCTGCCTCGCCGGCGTCCCATCGCCGTCGAGCCCGTCGTGGTTGCCCCTGGTTCTTCCCTCGAAGTACTCTGGTCCGTGTGGTCCCGCTGTTCGCTGTTTTGACTCGATCCGTGGCCCGTGCATCCGTCGCGTGTTTTCCGCCGACGTTGCGTTCGTGTTTTCCGGTTTGCGAAACCGTCGAGGCAAGATTTCTTGCTACATGTTACGTTAAACTAATTAAGTGTTTGACTCATAAAACTTGATATATTAACTAAGTATTGTTACTTGCCTCATTGGACGAAATGTGATATGCATCATAATACTGCCATCTAAATCGTGCTTTGCCACCATAACTTTAATAACAACTACCTGCTAATCATTTTACTATTTAGAGGATGATAGTCGTACACTTATATCTTCATTACCTGCTGTTATTAATATTGCGCTACACTGTGATTATTGTACCCCAAGGGTGCTCGAACCTGCTAGTATAATACAACTGCATCATATTCATGTACCATTGTGATTAAGTGAACCGTTATTGTTAACTACTTTATTTTTGCTGCTGTTCAGTATTTGATTGTATACCTGTTGTGAGCACATACTCGATTGCACTACATATTGGCGTGACCCTGCTACACATGACATATTTATACATACCGACTCAACCTGTTGTACCACAACCTGATTGATTACCTGATCTCATGCCTAATGCCAACAAACCTGACTTGGGGTCCTCATGGACCATTCCTGTTGTCTATCTAGACAAACCTGACCTGTTACCTGATCCTGTGTTGGCATTAGTCCTTGATTACTGAATACCTGACCTGACATACATGACTTGGGGGTATGGGGAAATCAAAGGTGAAACCGACTTGTAACTCAACAGTTCGATACCTGTTCTGATCAGTCTTACGGGCTTGGCCAGCCCCGGAGTGATGATGCTGACATCACTCGCCCATCCTGCTACCTATTACTGTCTAGCGGCACGTCTCGGATTCAACCCCGAGAATCTTGACCGTGGTCCCGGGCACGCACGGGATACTATTGAGTTACATCGACGAGTCACCAATTGATTTCAAAGACTTTAGAGTAGAAACCTGATAGGACAGTTTAGTTACCGCTGCACTGTTATTTCGTAGTACTGCTTTATTCATGTTCATACCTGCATTGCTTATTACCATGTTCATATTATTATTGGTTGACATGACGCGCTGGCGTCTAGGTTTTGCATGGCCCAGATTCCTTACCACTGTCGACGACCGAGCAGGAGTACTTCAGCCAGCAGGCTGATCTGTGAGTTCCATAGTGATTAGTTTATTTATTTCATTTCATTTCCAGATGTGAGCCCGCATTATGGGACGTACTGTTTATTTATTGTATTGGATCATTTGCTTCCGCACTTATTGTTTATTGACTCTTGTTATTATGGATTTGGACATGTGTTAGATTAGTTTATTTATCTTGTTCTTGATATCTCTACAGCCGTAATGTGACTGTGGATGGATACTTCCTACCCACAGGTAGCATGGTTGGCTATGGCACGTGCTCAATCTTGCGTACTCTGGGAAGCGGGGCGTGACAGATAGATTAGATGTTCATTTCAACGCTGTTTCACAGCTTTGAAATGATTATCTATTCTATTACAGTGTACTCGGAGAACATCGGGGAGGTGCTGCCGAAATTTACTCGAAACAGTTGAAAGCACAAGCGAATGGGTGTTCGCTCTATACATTCTTAATGGGATAGAAGCCTTACCCCCGACAGCCGAAACACACACATACAACAAGAATACACAACAAACGCATCATTAGAGAGTGATTCAAGATGTTCAAGTTAAAACCAATATATGATACACGATGATAATATGCAACTTTCATATTCTCATCGATACTCATATATGAAACTCAAAGCGCCACTTAGTAATCAACGACCTATGTTGTTTTTTCAGAGAGTTGTATGCTAAAACACTGGAGGTTGTGACGCTGGATAAACTAGAAAATTCTATTGCGTTAATACTTTGCAAGTTTGAGTGTATTTTCCTACCGTCGTTCTTCGATATCATAATACACCTGACGGTTTATCTTGCAACTGAGGCTAAGTTAGCCGGGCCGGTACAATATCGATGGATGTATCCCGTCGAGAGGTACGTGGAATTTTTCGTTTCGTGCAATTTTTAAAATTATTGTTGTCATGTATGCCCGTATTTATTTATTCAACATATTTTCTTTAGGTACATCTACACTCTTAAAATGTATATACGCGATAGAAATCGACCAGAGGGTTCTATCATGCAAGGTTATCTTCTTGATGAAGCAACCACATTTTGTTCCCGGTATCTGGACGAGAACATTGAGACGAGACTTAACCGGCCTCGAAGAATTCAAGACGGGCCATATGGTAAAGCCGATTATAAGAGGGTAGACATTATATTTATCAACAAGATATACCGGTTTATCTTGCTTAATTGCCCATGTCTTAAACAAATTAGAGAGTGAGTTTTTTTTTGATTAATTGTTATATTTGTGTTGGTGTGTGTATGAAATGATATAATATTAATGTCATAATTTATTGTCGAAAACAGAATTCATTTTAACGAGGTACGTGAGGGGCATCCTGATTAGAACGATGAACGATTGGAAAACTATCATCAGGATAATTTTTTCGATTGGGGTTGCTGATCATGTAAGTTATTCGAATAATATATTATTGCTATCAGTTTTAATCTAAACTTATATCGTTATGTATTTATCGTAAAATTTGTTTTGTTAGATCCACGATCCGAACTTGTCTGCATCATTTGAGAGTGATTTAAGATGTTTAGCTCAATTTCCTAGTATGTAGGTTGCATATTATAAAGGATTCGGTGTTCTTGAATACAAATTCGAAGTTAAGAACATAGAAACATCTAGAACCACTCAGAATAGTGGGATTGCGACGGTAGGATCAGACGGTGTGATTTATTATGGATACTTAAATTGTATACTCGGCATCCACTATCCCGGATGATCAGAACCCTTTTATATATTCCAGTGTACTTGGTACGATACGTAAACCGATACGGATAAGTGGATAAGCAATCTCGGGACTTGGAAAGATGAATATGGATTGACCAGTGTGAACACACTTCGATTTTACGGTCAGGAAGATCCGTTTATCTTTCCGAACAAAGTGTTTCAAGTATACTACTCACAGTGTTTGAAGCATCCGGGATGGAGTGTCGTATGCCGTTGGAAACCCAGGAATGTCTACGATGTCCCAGAATTCGAGGACAGCGATGAGGATGAAGAAGAGAGAAGACTTAGAGTGCTCCGACCGTCTGTTTCGAAAGACGGGTTGTCTTCGGCCGATCATGAAGTTACGTGAGTTAGAAATGATATCGATGATGAAATCCAAGTAGATATGTCTAATGCGCCCACGAAACGAAAAAGGTTATCAGTAATATTATATTATTACTTCACATTTTACGATCTATACATATATAGTCAATACTTGTAATGATTGTCTAATGCGTCCACGAACCGTTTATCTAGATTTGATGACGATGACGGGAGCAGCGAGGGGCGGCAGGAGCTCCAGCCGCGGCACCGGCAGAGGCAGAGGCAGAGCGGTTCTGCTGGCCGGAGAGCTGCGTAGGGAGCTTCAGAGGGCCGGTCTAGCACCCCGATCGGAGATCCCTTCGGATGCCTCCTTCCGTGTGGACTTTGACACACCTCGAAGTATATTGCACGCATATCCATTTTGAATATAATATTATAGATATACATGCTTGTTCATGTCAAAATTACTTATATTGTCATTGTTTTATTGTCTAGCAGTTGGTGATGCGTCCACATCAGGGACAGAGGTCACTCCCGCATCTCCTGGTATGTTTATATATCATATAGTGCATGTATATTGATTTAGAATGCTATATCATAAATATACACACATTCCTTTTGCTCTTACTTAGATAATCATTTTTTTTATTGTCTAACTGTAGGTGGTGCCTCCGCATCTCGGGCAAAGGCCACCACCGCACCTGCGGGTATGTTTATATATCGTTAGTGCATGCATGTTGATTTAGAATGTTATATTATTGATCTACACATTCTTTTTACAATTACTTATATAATCTATTTTTAATTGTCTAATTATAGGTATTACGTCCACATCTGACGCAGGGGCCACTCCCGCCACTTCCGTACCCTTCGCTCAGTCTCTAGGTTAGTATGAATAAATATAAAATATTTATTCATTTTACATATCCTCTAAAGAATAAATATGAACTTCATGGAAATTTAGCGACAATGTTTATTTTCTAGTTGGAGGGGATGCGTCCGCATCCGGGTCACCGGCTGTTCCTTACCGAAGGAACTATCGTCCCGCTCGTGCTGCTGTGCCCGGGCCCAGACTCGTGCTTTAGTCACCGGAGGTATATATCACACTTCAATTTCGTTAAACCTTGATTTCTTAATACAACCTTGTCTTAATATTGATCGTCTTGATATTTCTTGCAGACGCAGGGCCTCCCCATCCCCAGAGAGGGACTCGAGGCCCGAATCAGTCCCACAGGCTGAGGCCTGACAGAGCTATGGGGAGGCAGCATTCCCCTTCTATTTTACTACTGATTATCGTTATACCGGCGATCATGCCGAGAGGTTCGGCCGGTATATGGGGGATGAAAGCCGGCTCGTGAAGAACTATCCACTTCACGTTGAGTGGGGCGACTAGCACCGGCGCTCATTCGCCCTCTTCTGGGATCAGGCTCGAGTATTAATATATATTTTCATTTGATTTATCCAATATATTTATTATTAATGCTTGCAATCTAATAACAATGTTTTTTTGTATTTTCAGTTGGATTACGATTTTCAGCCTGTACCCGACCCTGATCACCCTGGGAGGGTGCTCGATCTTCACGCTCTGTACAATGGCCTGATGAAGAACATGCAAACGAAGGTCCGATACAACAGAAATGAGCTGAAGACCGACTGCTATTCCCTGTGGATGGCGACCCTCGAGGCAGAGAGAGCGGCCCTCCTATCTACTCCGGCCTTTGCGAGAGTCGACGTAGAGACATGGCCTCTATTGTGCAAATATTTCGACTCTCATCGCAAACAAGTATATATCTATTTTAAATGTAATTCACTGTTTAGTATATAATTTATTTTTTTGTGTTGCTTAATTAGAAAACTAAATGTAAATGTGTTGTGCAGAAACATATCGATCAAAATAAAGAGAATAGGAAGTCGGCGAAGAGGGGTTACCCCACTTATATAGGTGGCTCGAGGAATATTACTCGTGCCATGGAGTTATCGGTAAATTACAATAGACCGGCCTTTGTGATATAATGTAATATTAAGAGTTATTTTCTAATATATCTAATATTAAGAATTATTTTCTAATATTGCAGAGAGATCAGACCCTGGCGCAAGATGGTACACTGAGCGCGTTGTCTGCATATCTTGCTGTCCACGGCACCTCGACAGATCCCGCTACGGGCGAGCTTCGATACCCGGACACCGCTATCCAGGAGTATTGCGTAAGTGATAATATTTATTCAACCCCTATTTGAAATTTTAGTTTTGAAAGGTTCAAATCTAAATGATATACTTATATTTTACTGGTTAATGTGGGTGTAGGAGCGGGTGGTTGAGCAGGCCGAGGCATCGGGGATCGATTTTACTGGACAGAACATTCCGATGCTGCTGACCCCAGTCCTGGGCGCCGCACACAGAGGGCACCACGGATGTTGGGAGAGAGGCCGGGGACTGGGCCCTAGCAGGGCCCATTTGAGGTTGGACTCCACTCCGGTGGTTACTTCCTCCGTCTCCAGTGAGCGACGTTTCCAGCAATAATTAGAGAGCTTGAAGGCCACCGTTCAGGAGTTGAAGGAGATGTTGGTATGTATACTACTTAATAGTAAAATATTATGTCATATTATAGATAGCAACATATCCAATATTAGTACGTAGCCTGAGCTTATTTGGTTGTAGACTTAGCTTTGATTAATCATACATACATATCTAATTAAAATAAACTATTGTTTTCCAAACTAGATATCCAAACGAGGCCTAAGTCCCTAAGTATACATAGATTGGGGTTTCGAAATAACTTGATAATGATACGAACTCGACTAATACACAGTTCTTACTCGTTTATTACACACGTAGGTCCAGACGCGACAGGGTATATCGGCCGAGCCTCCACATGCATCTCCTTCGGCTGCGGCTCCGCAAGCCACTACATCAACTACGGTTCTGCAGACAGCTCTTATAGCTCCACTACCCGCTCAGACTCCCGCAGTCGCGGCTCCACAAGCCACTACCTCGGCGGTGGCTGCGCAGACCACTCCTACAGCTCCACAGCCCGCTTAGACTCCCGCACACTCCGCATTGCATGATTTATTGACTCAGAGTATATCCGAGGAGCAGGCGTGCCAGATTAGGCGTTTATCAGAGGTGGAGCTGGACCGAACTAGGGTAGCTTTTTAATTCTTATATTTTAAACATGTATTTATTTATATGATACATATTGTACTATATTTTGGACAATATTGATATTGGTGGTGTTTGCGTGTTTATATTGATATCATATTCTGCTTGTTGATTTCTTTTGTATATTATGCGTGAGATGTGATTATGAATACTGCGATATATGTTCTGCGTGCTGATTAATTTTATATATGATGTATATATTATTGTGCACAGGGCGAGAAAAAGATAGACAGCCATTTTATAAAAAAAACTGATAATATGTACCTACGGATTAATCCGTAGGGCCCAACATTGCCCCTACGGATTAATCCGTAGGGCCCATCATTGCCCCTACAGATTTATCCGTAGGGGCAAAATTTCAGGATACCTGATATTTTGCCCATATGATCTCAGTATTAGGGTTTACGCTTGTCCCTAAGGATATATCCGTAGGGGCAAACAAATGCCCCTACACAGGTATCCGTAGGGACAAAATATCAGGATACCTGATATTTTGTCTTTACAGATTTATACCTACGCACTTATCCGTAGGGGCAACTGTTTAGCCCTACGGATAAGTCCTAGGGACACCTAATTTATTTTATAAATAGATAAATTAAATAAATTTTTTGTCCCTACAGCCTAATCCGTAGGGACAACTGGACCCACACATTACTCCGTAGGGGCAAGTTTTTTGACCGTAGGGGTATGTTCAAGGCTAAGGCTTGCACATACAGGGTATTTTCTTGCCCCTACGGATATATCCGTAGGGGCAGTGGTTTGCTCCTACGGATAAGTCCGTAGGGGCAACCCTTATTTGTAGTAGTGAATGTACAGAAAATTTTTAAAGTTAATGTACAAATAGAGTATTTGTAAATCCTGACCATAAGTTATAAATTTGATTTGTTTTTAAACAGTAAGAAAGCACTTGTAGCTCATTGGTCAAACCCTGCATTGCTGAGACGTAAGTCCTGTGTTCGAATCCCTCTTGCCACATGTTATTTTTGCAGATTTTTCTTTTAAATTTTTTGGAAACCCAAAAGTTACACGTGCAATACACGTAAAATGAAAATTCACTGAAAAATCAAACATATGCAAAATACTATTAACAACGACTAGGACACGTGGCATGATTTCAGAGCACAAACCCCCCAACTTGGCCGGCGATATTGGGCTTGGGGCCGATGCCACCGGTCCCCCCGGTAGCTAATGCTCCAAAAAAAATTCTATAGCACCTCTTGAACTCTCCCACTAACTCTAGTCTGTTTGTTTTCCCTGCACATTTCCAAAGAATTAAAATGAGGCATTAATCCAAAATATTAATGCATTTTAATTCCATTCTTTAATATCCTAAACCCTAATTTCTCCTATAAATACCACCATACACCATAGCCTCCTCATTCAGAAGTCTTTTGCGAGAACTCTCTAAATTTTCCAAGTCCAAGAAGTTGTACAAGTGGAGTTAGCTCAAGATCAAGTTCCGGCGACGACTCGGGAAAAATCCGGCGACCCCATGACTCCACGACGCTTGCAAACCCATCCTCTACCTCACCTCTCTCTTCTCAATCCGTAAGTCCCCTCTTCCCTCCTCTCTTTCTATTAAAAAGACTTCTCTTTTCAAAACTCGTCGGAAGCAGAGTTAATCCGACTTCCGATTCTAATTTCTTTAAAAACTCAATTTTTCTTAACCACAAATTAACCATCTCTTCATATCTTATTTAGCAACCATAAGACAATATGTATAACAAGTTTCAATTCAAAATTATAATGTTAAACAACTTTTAGTTCAGTTTTACGGTTAAATCCCATCAAGTTTACCTACGACGTTATTTTTTCATTTTTTTCATATTACCTTTAGAAGATTGCACGAGGTAATGACCTACCTCATCACAACACTCATCTTGACATAGCACAATTGCTTGAGAACGATATTTTTGTGGCTAAGACGAACTTTACATTTAAATATCATAAATTATCAAAACCGTATTCTTCAAATTGTTTTAATTAAATTCCATACGATTATGTCCTTACAACCCATTTTGGGGAATCCGATTTGGTTGGTGCGGGTTATCGCACATCCATCGGACTAGTAGGGCGAGATGCAGACCTCCTCACGGAACATACGATCTCGATGGAATTTTTATTACAATTTCTAAGAAAACGTGATTTCTATTAATAAATAAATTCTATTTTTAATAATTATATATATATATATATATATTATCAAAAGTATCTATTTTAAATATATAATATATTCCATGTTTTCTAATCAAAAGAAAAGAATCACAAAAGTTCATGAAAGTACCATCAAGAATCAATACAAGTCAATTTACATGAAAATACCATATATTATTCAATTTAGGTTTATATCCACTAGAATATTTCATCTTTTAAATTTACATCCATGAAAATCCTAAATACGATAATTAAATACTTGAGGTGTATTTTGAAAATATATCAAACTACTTTTCATAAAACCCTCTCAAGTTATATTAAATTACAATAATGACCCTAGTAAATATTGGTTTAAGCGCGACCAGTTCTCTTGAGTCTCAGAGAGCCGGAGAATTTGGGTGCTTGCCAATTTAAAGTAGACAACTAAAATGGGGTTATCAATACGGTGATTGGATTGGAAAAAGTCACAAATCCTGCCATCCATATGCAGCAGTTACCGATAACTCCAAAACTAATTCAAGACTTCAATTTGTTTTAAAATATCTGACTCAGTCAGAATCTCAGTCTAATCTGAAATCAATCCATCCTTGAATACAATTCAGGTATAATTCCAATTCAACATGAATCCATTTATATCAGAATACAATCTATATCAACATGAATTGATTTAATCGAACCTTAGATATACATTTGACATTGTTTACATTACTATCCATTTATATCATTTCCGTTTACATGAACCACTGATATCATGGTTTTGGCAAGTCTTACATCTATTAAACAAAACAATACACATCAATACAAAATACATTACGGGGTTTTAAAGAGGTAGACTGGTACAGAATGTGTTAAAAGTGGTACGAGACGGTCACTTTAATACACCTAACCTGAACATCCGTTGCCGTTATCCCGTGGGTTTTGACGCGACCTTGTGATTCATATACCATAGTCCACAAAGTAAGCTGGACTCCTCTCGTATACACTGACATATTCTGTACCATGGTACAAACAACTGCGTTAACATATCTATCAAGTTTATACCGGTTATAATCTCTTACCTGTCTATTCTCATTCTATATTTCTTTGGGACTTACCGAGCGATTGTTCACTGGCGATATTCCTTTTCTCTTCTTTCTTTGGAATGCTGTCAAGGGAATCCGATTCTCTGGAGATCGAGCCCAGCACAGACGACTTGGAGCAGTTCTCAGAAAACCCAAAGCTCTAGTCACTTGTATATACTTTACTTTCAGTTCATGCCATTGTTTAGGCATTGCTTTCAGTCTTATATTTACATTTCCAGTTGTATTGTAAAGGATATTTAATAAATAAAAGTTGATGTTTATTTACATCTCATGTCTTACTTGTGTACTTTACTCTATTGCTTATTTACGCTTAGCGTGTTTACTTCGGAGTAAATACGTCGTGTGATCCGTCACGTCTCCTTACCGTACTCTGGGAAGCGGGGCGTGACAGGTTTTTGCAAGTCAGTTCTGTATGGAAACATAAGTAATATAACACAAGAATTACAAGACTCGGCAACTAAACATTCTTTGTATTTCATAATTTTTGAATCTGTCCTAACCTTATTTTTCTTTCAAGGTTATGGATTCTCCCAACAACATAAGTACAAACGTCAACAATACACCACCACCTCTTTCACTTACGCCTACCGTTGTAGCTCCGGTCAATGAGCAGACGGTACTGCTCGAGGTAATTAAGAGCCTCCTGGAAGGACAGCAACAGCAGACTACCAAACTAATGAACCGTCTAGAAGTGGAAGCACATGGAGTGAAGCAATTCCGGGCACTTCATCCGAAGCAATTTTCTAGGAAAGAGAGCCCCTTGGAAGCTGAAGAAAGGGCTTAGTCGATCGAAGATGATCTGAAAGCAGCACAAGGGCCAGGCATTGCTTGGGTAAGGGTTGCGAAACTGCAACTCACGGATGACGCCCGAGTATGGTGGAAGGCGGAAGAAAGTCGTCTTTCCCAGCCGATCGAATGGAAGACTTTTCGCGACATTTTTGACGCGAATTATGGTATTATTTACTTTCTATTATTAAGGGATATAAAAATAAAGGAAGAATTTGCAAATGAAAATTAATAATAACAGTTATTGATGCTCTTGATTTGCTACGGTGATGAACGGTGGATATCTATTTCTGACAAAAAGTTTCAAAGACACTTTTCACCATAATCGCAGCATCTTTGGGTGTTAAATTAATTTGTTTAACTAAATCATAACATTAATTAATACCTTTTACCTAAAAAAGAACATCAACTATCATAATAAAAAAGGTTATTTTTACTAAACACTGGGCTTTTCTACTGCTATAGTTAAGGGGACAATAGTAAAAACTGGATTAAAATCAAAGTTATAAAAGGGTGATTTTTTTCTTTGGATGCATGCAAATATTTTGAGAATCGAAATGGTGACCTCCCATCTTGTTTCGAAAAGTTGTAGTGCATGAATGACGAACCAATTGGATTAGGATTATGGTTGACTGCAACTAAATAACATTAAGATAGTTTTAGCATAAGACAGCCATAGTAATTAAAGAGTAATTAGGGAAATTTACGACTAATAAAAGTTCTGCATAGCATGTATAATACACAACCATGATGCAATAGCTGAAAGAGAGAAGATCTTCACATGCATTGGACTTCATTCAAGTGCCAAGGCCTGGTTCTCATCTAACTATATTTAGGCGCCCTTGGCTCCTTGATACTTTGTGGCCACAAGTTGAAGACCAACCTTTCTATGCACTGTAATACCAGTAGATTCACCCATATCAATATCCTCTTTGGATGTCCCTTTCGGCAGTCCCCAGTTGAAAAGATAAACAAGATTGGCGAGCGCAAGTTCAACCACCGCAACCCCAGAATGCAGTCCCGGGCAAACCCTCCGTCCGGCTCCAAATGGTATGAACTCATAATCATGCCCCAGAAAATCTATAGAACCATCCATGAATCTTTCTGGATAGAATTCATCGGGCCTTTCCCAGGCATCTGCGTCCCTTGCTATTGCAAACGCGTTGATGAGCAATCTTGATTTCACGGGGACGTCATAACCGTTGATATTAATGTGTTGTCTGGTTTCCCTATGGACGAGCAGTGGAGCTGGAGGGTGCAGTCTCATTGTCTCTTTTACGACCGATTTCAAGAACCGAAGCCGGTCAAGGTCGGTTTCATCGACCTTTGCTTTGTTTCCTATGAGGCTTCTTACTTCGTCTTGTAGTTTCTTCATGGCTCTCGGTTTTCTCATCAGCTCTGACATTGCCCATTCCACTGCTGCTGAGGATGTGTCTGATCCAGCGACGAATACATTCTGCCAAGGAAATTAAGAATTCTTACAGCATGATAATAAAAAAGATGGAGCATCAACTACAACTCAAATTGTAATTCACCAATACCAATGTTAACTATAACCTGACCCGAAACCCGAACCCGAAACGAATTCGCTAAGATTTTAATTGGGCTATCCGGTCTTATTTGTTTAATAAACGGTCGGTATGAGTCATGTATCACGACTCCCTTCGACCCGTTTAACCTGAATACATTATCCCCTAATTCGTTCGTTTTCTCTCTTATTCCTTGTTCTCTGGCATTTTTGGTTCTACTTTTTGTATATATGGAAATTTATTCATAAGCGTCAAATTTGTAATAACTAATTTGTATTTTTCATAAATAAAACAAAAAATAACGAATCAACATAGCTCGGATCGAATGATTTAATTATGGCCCGACCTGAATATTAAATGGATCGGATATGGATTTAAAAAAACTAAACCGATTATTAAATGGATGGATCGATCCTGAACCTGATTTTGACCGGGTCAAACGGACCCAGGAGCTGGAGAGGAGCGGAACCGGCCTGTACTTTTTACACTCCTAATTACTAAAGATAGATCAGTGTAATAAATAAGAATAATATAATTCTTAAAACAAATAGTATGTGCAAACAAAAAATAAGTCAGGGTGTGATCTCTATGTTTTTATTAAATGCATGCGCTAGTCTAGTTGTCCTGTGGAG
This sequence comes from Agapanthus africanus, assembly GCA_030015575.1. Classification (NCBI taxonomy): domain Eukaryota; kingdom Viridiplantae; phylum Streptophyta; class Magnoliopsida; order Asparagales; family Amaryllidaceae; genus Agapanthus; species Agapanthus africanus. The sequence goes on along the minus strand of CM057348.1, from coordinate 102,625,557 downwards.
GTTTGTACGATCACACACATATATGGCTTTTTTAATTTTTTGATGTATACTTCCTGTTTCCAGTGCTTGCCGCTTAAGGGTGGAGAGCTATCAATTAATACGTTATTTTCCACTCATGTGAAATCATATATTGCCGCTTAAGGTTTTAGGGTTTAGTTGTAGTAAGTATTTTTATTATCATGTATTTTATTATTGATATTTATATCTTTATGAAGTCTTATAAGTTGTAAGTATGTGTTGGTGCAATACTTGCATGAATTAACCCAGTCTTTCAATACTTTTCATGTTTTCATTTTCTCTCCCGCTAAGACTTCGATTAACTATGGTTTTGGGGACTTCAACCAGAATTTTTCGAGTCCGGTATTCGGACATCAACTTGGATCCTTTGACATGCACTAATAGGGTTTTTGGCTTGGAGACTTCGGCTTTGAACTTGATGGAGATTCAATTTTGGGTTCGAACTGAGGGTTGGGGTCAAATAGGATTTTTAGTTTTTATTTTTATTCTAAAGCTAAGATTCTTGGGCAGCTTTGGTTTTGAATTTTGAGCAGCTTCGGCTTCAAATGTTCAATTTAACTTCAAACAATATCGGTTTTAACTTCAAAACTCGACTGAAGAGGGGCTCAAGTATTTAAAGCAGTTAAAACCCACATTAGAACTGTTGTTTAACTTACAAAAAAATAACAGAATTAAATCAAAATAAAATTTATTGATTTCTAAATGACCAGACACTCCGGTAGCTGCGCTTTTTCCTACCATTTTTAACATTAGTCCGTCCTCTTCAAATTATTTTTAGAGAAGGAAGGAAAAAATAACAAAAAGGGTAATTCACACTAAACTACCCTTAACTTTTTGTTACTTCTCAGAGTATATTTGATCCCAAATTTGTTCTTTTAAAATTAAAGATTGATATGATTTTGAAAAATGAAGTAAAATGGAAAAACTAAGTTTACGTAATTTAGCCAAACAAAATAAAAGTAAAAATGAAGTGAAGAACACTACTACCATAAGAACTCCCTTGATATGATCATCAGTTAAAAATCCATCTCTTTTCTTCATATCAAGCAAAACATGCACAAAATCTCCATCCTCATCCTCGTTCCTCTTCCTCATATCCAAGTGCTCATCAATAACCTTCTGGTAGAACTCATCGAGCTCTCGGAAATTCTTCTCCAACCTCTCTCCCGTCCCCGTCAACGCATCGAGAAACCCCAACATCGGTATATAATCAGCGAAAAAGAACGCATTAAACAGCGCCTGCGTCTCGCTAAGAATCCGAGACAGGCCGCTTCCTCCGGTATCATATCTCTTTCCAAGCGCGGCCCTGCACGTAATATCATAAGCGAGCTCGAGAAGCATCTCACTTATATTAATCTCTGTATTCTCGGAACAAGAAGATGATATGCAACCAATCATTCTGTCGACCTCCTCTTCTCTTATGGCACGAAAAGACGCGACCTTTTTGCTGCTGAAAAGATGGACGATGCAAATCTTGCGCAGCTCTCTCCACTGCTCGTTGTAGGGGGGGAACGCGACGTCGCAAAAGTTGTAGGTGAGTTTTTTTAAAGGAGTGAGCAGGGGTCTGCTGCAGCAGCAGAGGTCATGTGTTTTCAAGAATTCTTTGGCCGTGGAGGCCGACGAGGCGATGATGGCTGGGACCGTGCCGAGTCTGAGGAACATGATAGGGCCGTGTTTTTGGGACAGTTTGTTAAGGGCGCGATGCGGGGCGGATGTGAATTGGTGGAGGTTTCCGATGACGGGGAGGTTGGTGGCCCGGGGGGAGATTAATGTGTTTGTTGGTTCTTGTTAGTAGTTTGAATATATTGGTAGCATTTATACGTGGGAAATAGTCCTACATCAGATGGAGAGACGAATACCCAAGTCTTTATAATAGTTCCCAATATTTAAGTAATAGCTTGAATAAAATGGATCATGAGCCAAGTGGGCCTGATTTCTAGCAAGCTTATAATATTTATTTCTAGCCGGCTTTTGACATGCAGATTGACATGATTACGGAATTGCATATGGCTGCGGTAACTAGAACTGCAGATTGGTGTCTGGATTCTAGCGCAACCATTCGTGTATGCAATAACAAAACAATGTTCAAAACCTACACGGATCAGAAAGAACCTGAATAGGCTATTGATGACGAAATGGACTCAATAATGTCTAACAATACTTGGAATAATGGTTGACTTGCCTCAAGTATCTAAGCCTATAAAAGTCTAAATTAGGTATTTAGAAGAAAACAAAATACAGATTAGTAGCTAAAGAATTCACACAAAAGGAGCGCATAGATTATTTTGATACTTATGCACCTGTGGCTAAAATAACATACATTAGAGTTCTTATAGTTTTTGGCTTCAATATATAATTTATATGTGCATCAAATAGATGTAAAAACGGCCTTTTTAATTGGTGAATTAAATGAGGAAGCAGGCTTATAACATTTATTTCTAGCAGGTTTCTGACATGCAGATAGGCATGATTACGGAATTGCATATGGCTGCGGTAACTAGAACTGCAGATTGGTGGCTGGATTCTGGCGCAACCATTCATGTATGCAATAACAAAATAATGTTCAAAACCTACACGGATCAGAAAGAACCTGAAGAGGCTATTGATGACGAAATGGACTCAATAATGTCTAACAATACTTAGAATATTGGTTGACTTGGCTCAAGGATCTAAGCCTATAAAAGTCTAAATGGGTATTTAGAAGAAAACAAAATACAGATTAGTGGCTAAAAGATTCACACAAAAGGTGCGCATAGAATATTTTGATACTTATGCACCTATGGCTAGAATAACATCCATTAGAGTTCTTATAGTTTTTGGCTTCAATATATAATTTTTATGTGCATCAAATGGATGTAAAAACGGCCTTTTTAAATGGTGAATTAAATGAGGAAGCAGGCTTATAACATTTATTTCTAGCAGGTTTCTGACATGCAGATAGGTATGATTACGGAATTGCATATGGCTGCGGTAACTAGAACTGCAGATTGGTGGTTGGATTCTGGCGCAACCATTCATGTATGCAATAAAAAAACACTGTTCAAAACCTACACGGATCAGAAAGAACCTGAAGAGGCTATTAATGACGAAATGGACTCAATAATGTCTAACAACACTTGGATATTGGTTGACTTGCCTCAAGGATCTAAGCCTATAAAGTCTAAATAGGTATTTAGAAGAAAACAAAATACAGATTAGTGGCTTATAACATTTATTTCTAGCAGGTTTCTGACATGCAGATAGGCATGATTACGGAATTGCATATGGCTGCGGTAACTAGAACTGCAGATTGGTGGCTGGATTCTGGCGCAACCATTCATGTATGCAATAACAAAGCAATGTTCAAAACCTACACGGATCAGAAAGAACCTGAAGAGGCTATTGATGACGAAATGGACTCAATAATGTCTAACAATACTTGGAATATTGGTTGACTTGCCTCAAGGATCTAAGCCTATAAAGTCTAAATGTGTATTTAGAAGAAAACAAAATACAGATTAGTGGCTAAAGGATTCACACAAAAGGAGCGCATATATTATTTTGATACTTATGCACCTGTAGCTAGAATAACATCCATTAGAGTTCTTATAGTTTTGGCTTCAATATATAATTTATATGTGCATCAAATGGATGTAAAAACGGCCTTTTTAAATGGTGAATTAAATGAGGAAGCAGGCTTATAACATTTATTTCTAGCAGGTTTCTGACATGCAGATAGGCATGATTACGGAATTGCATATGGCTGCGGTAACTAGAACTGCAGATTGGTGGCTGGATTCTGGCGCAACCATTCATGTATGCAAGAACAAAGCAATGTTCAAAACCTACACGGATCAGAAAGAACCTGAAGAGGCTATTGATGACGAAATGGACTCAATAATGTCTAACAATACTTGGATATTGGTTGACTTGCCTCAAGAATCTAAGCCTATAAAGTCTAAATGGGTATTTAGAAGAAAACAAAATATAGATTAGTGGCTTATAACATTTATTTCTAGCAGGTTTCTGACAAGCAGATAGGCATGATTACGGAATTGCATATGGCTGCGGTAACTAGAACTGCAGATTGGTGGCTGGATTCTGGCGCAACCATTCATGTATGCAACAACAAAGCAATGTTCAAAACCTACACAGATCAGAAAGAACCTGAAGAGGCTATTGATGATGAAATGGACTCAATAATGTCTAACAATACTTGGATATTGGTTGACTTGCCTCAAGGTTCTAAGCCTATAAAGTCTAAATGGGTATTTAGAAGAAAACAAAATATAGATTAGTGGCTTATAACATTTATTTATAGCAGGTTTCTGACAAGCAGATAGGCATGATAACGGAATTGCATATGGCTGCGGTAACTAGAACTGCAGATTGGTGGCTGGATTCTGGCGCAACCATTCATGTATGCAATAACAAAACAATGTTCAAAACCTACACGGATCAGAAAGAACCTGAAGAGGCTATTGATGACGAAATGGACTCAATAATGTCTAACAATACTTGGAATATTGGTTGACTTGCCTCAAGGATCTAAGCCTATAAAAGTCTAAATGGGTATTTAGAAGAAAACAAAATACAGATTTGTGGCTAAAGGATTCACACAAAAAGTGCGCATAGAATATTTTGATACTTATGCACTTATGGCTAGAATAACATCCATTAGAGTTCTTATAGTTTTTGGCTTCAATATATAATTTATATGTGCATCAATGGATGTAAAAACGACCTTTTTAAATGGTGAATTAAATGAGGAAGCAGGCTTATAACATTTATTTCTAGCAGATTTCTGACATGCAGATAGGCATGATTACGGAATTGCATATGGCTGCGGTAACTAGAACTGCAGATTGGTGGCTGGATTCTGGCGCAACCATTCATGTATGCAATAAAAAAACAATGTTCAAAACCTACACGGATCAGAAAGAACTTGAAGAGGCTATTGATGACGAAATGGACTCAATAATGTCTAACAATACTTAGATATTGGTTGACTTGCTTCAAGGATCTAAGCCTATAAAGTCTAAATGGGTATTTAGAAAAAAACAAAATACAGATTAGTGGCTTATAACATTTATTTCTAGCAGGTTTCTGACATGCAGATAGGCATGATTACGGAATTGCATATGGCTGCGGTAACTAGAACTGCAGATTGGTGGCTAGATTCTGGCGCAACCATTCATGTATGCAATAACAAAGCAATGTTCAAAACCTACACGGATCAGAAAGAACCTGAAGAGGCTATTGATGACGAAATGGATTCAATAATGTCTAACAATACTTGGAATATTGGTTGACTTGCCTCAAGGATCTAAGCCTATAAAGTCTAAATGGGTATTTAGAAGAAAACAAAATACAGATTAGTGGCTAAAGGATTCACACAAAAGGAGCGCATATATTATTTTGATACTTATGCACCTGTGGCTAGAATAACATCCATTAGAGTTCTTATAGTTTTGGCTTCAATATATAATTTATATGTGCATCAAATGGATGTAAAAATGGCCTTTTTAAATGGTGAATTAAATGAGGAAGCAGGCTTATAACATTTATTTCTAGCAGGTTTCTGACATGCAGATAGGCATGATTACGGAATTGCATATGGCTGCGGTAACTAGAACTGCAGATTGGTGGCTGGATTCTGGCGCAACCATTCATGTATGCAATAACAAAGCAATGTTCAAAACCTACACGGATCAGAAAGAACCTGAAGAGGCTATTGATGACGAAATGGACTCAATAATGTCTAACAATACTTGGATATTGGTTGACTTGCCTCAAAAATCTAAGCCTATAAAGTCTAAATGGGTATTTAGAAGAAAACAAAATATAGATTAGTGGCTTATAACATTTATTTCTAGCAGGTTTCTGACATGTAGATAGGCATGATTACGGAATTGCATATGGCTGCGGTAACTAGAACTGCAGATTGGTGGCTGGATTCTGGCGCAACCATTCATGTATGCAATAACAAAGCAATGTTCAAAACCTACACGGATCAGAAAGAACCTGAAGAGGTTATTGATGACGAAATGGACTCAATAATGTCTAACAATACTTGGATATTGGTTGACTTGCCTCAAGGATCTAAGCCTATAAAGTCTAAATGGGTATTTAAAAGAAAATAAAATATAGATTAGTGGCTAAAGAATTCACACAAAAGGAGAGCATAGATTATTTTGATACTTATGCACCTGCGGCTAGAATAACATCCATTAGAGTTCTTATAGTTTTGGCTTCAATATATAATTTATATGTGCATCAAATGGATATAAAAACAGCTTTTTAAAAAGGTGAATTAAATGAGGAAGCAGGCTAATAACATTTATTTCTAGCAGGTTTCTGACATGCAGATAGGTATGATTACGGAATTGCATATGGCTGCGGTAACTAGAACTGCAGATTGGTGGCTGGATTCTGGCGCAACCATTCATGTATGTAATAACAAAGCAACGTTCAAAACCTACACGGATCAGAAAGAACCTGAAGAGGCTATTGATGACGAAATGGACTCAATAATGTCTAATAATACTTGGATATTGGTTGACTTGACTCAAGGATCTAAGCCTATAAAGTCTAAATGGGTATTTAGAAAAAAACAAAATACAGATTAGTGGCTAAAGGATTCACACAAAATGAGGGCATAGATTATTTTGATACTTATGCACATGTGGCTAGAATAACATCCATTAGAATTCTTATAGTTTTGGCTTCAATATATAATTTATATGTGCATCAAATGGATGTAAAAACAGCCTTTTTAAATGGTGAATTAAATGAGCAAATATACATGGAACAACCCGAAAGTTTCATACTTCTTGGAAATGAGAACAAAGTTTGTATATTAACTAAGTCGCTATATGGTTTAAAACAGGCCCCTAAACAATGGCATTAGAAATTTGATAAAGCAATAATATCATATGGTTTTAAGCATAATAGTGCGGATAAATGTGTATATTCCAAATTCAATCAGAATTATGTGGTAATCATATGTCTAACAATACTTGGATATTGGTTGACTTGCCTCAAGGATCTAAGCCTATAAAGTGTAAATGGGTATTTAGAAAAAAACAAAATACAGATGGCTCTATACAAATTTTCAAGGCAAGATTAGTGGCTAAAAGATTCACACAAAAGGAGGGCATAGATTATTTTGATAGTTATGCACCTGTGGCTAGAATAACATCTATTAGAGTTCTTATAGCTTTGGTTTCAATATATAATTTATATATGCATCAAATGGATGTAAAAACAGCCTTTTTAAATGGTGAATTAAATGAGAAAGTATACATGGAACAATCCGAAGGTTTCATACTTCCTGGAAATGATAACAAAGTTTGTAAATTAACTAAGTCGCTATATGGTTTAAAACAGGCCCCTAAACAATGGCATGAGAAATTTGATAAAGCAATAATATCAAATGGTTTTAAGCATAATAGTGCGGATAAATGTGTATATTCCAAATTCAATCAGAATTATGGGGTAATCATATGTCTAACAATAATTGGATATTGGTTGATTTGCCCCAAGGATCTAAGCCTATAAAGTGTAAATGGGTATTTAGAAGAAAACAAAATACAGATTGCTCTATACAAACTTTCAAGACAAGATTAGTGGCTAAAAGATTCACACAAAAGGAGGGCATAGATTATTTTGATACTTATGCACATGTGGCTAGAACAACATCCATTAGAGTTCTTATTGCTTTGGTTTCAATATATAATTTGTATGTGCATCAAATGGATGTAAAAACAGCCTTTTTAAATGGTGAATTAAATGAGGGAGTATACATGGAACAACCCGAAGGTTTCATACTTTCTGGAAATGAGAACAAAGTTTGTAAATTAACTAAGTCGCTATATGGTTTAAAACAGGCCCCTAAACAATGGCATGAGAAATTTGATAAAGCAATAATATCAGATGGTTTTAAGCATAATAGTGCGGATAAATGTGTATATTCCAAATTCAATCAGAATTATGGGGTAATCATATGTCTAACAATACTTGGATATTGGTTGACTTACCTCAAGGATCTAAGCCTATAAAGTGTAAATGGGTATTTAAAAGAAAACAAAATACAGATGGCTCTATACAAATTTTCAAGACAAGATTAGTGGCTAAAAGATTCACACAAAAGGAGGGCATAGATTATTTTGATACTTATGCACATGTGGCTAGAATAACATCCATTAGAGTTCTTATAGCTTTGTTTTCAATATATAATTTATATGTGCATCAAATGGATGTTAAAACAACCTTTTTAAATGATGAATTAAATGAGGAAGTATACATGGAACAACCCGAAGGTTTCATACTTCCTGGAAATGAGAACAAAGTTTGTAAATTAACTAAGTCGCTGTATGGTTTAAAACAGGCCCCTAAACAATGGCATGAGAATTTTGATAAAGCAATAATATCAGATGGTTTTAAGCATAATAGTGCGGATAAATGTGTATATTCCAAATTCAATCAGAATTATGGGGTAATCATATGTCTAACAATACTTGGATATTGGTTGACTTGCCTCAAGGATCTAAGCCTATAAAGTGTAAATGGGTATTTAGAAGAAAACAAAATACAGATGGCTCTATACAAACTTTCAAGGCAAGATTAGTGGCTAAAAGATTCACACAAAAGGAGGGCATAGATTATTTTGATATTTATGCACATGTGGCTAGAATAACATCCATTAGAGTTCTTATAGCTTTGGCTTCAATATATAATTTATATGTGCATCAAATGGATGTAAAAACAACCATTTTAAATGGTGAATTAAATGAGGAAGTATACATGGAACAACCCGAAAGTTTCATACTTCCTGAAAATGAGAACAAAATTTGTAAATTAACTAAGTCGCTATATGGTTTAAAACAGGCCCCTAAACAATGGCATGAGAAATTTGATAAAGCAATAATATCATATGGTTTTAAGCATAATAGTGCGGATAAATGTGTATATTCCAAATTCAATCAGAATTATGGGGTAATCATATGTCTCTATATAGACGACATGTTGATATTTGGTACAAACATGTTTGGAATAAATGAAACAAAAATGTATTTAACTTCAGTATTCAAAATGAAAGATTTGAATGAAGTAGATATTATTTTAAGAATAAAGGTGAAAAAACATAGTGAAGGGTTTGTGCTAAACCAATCTCATTATATAGAGAAATTATTAAATAAATTCCAACATCTTAATATTAAAGAAAGTGTTACTCCGTATGATCCGAGTATGAAATTAAATGAGAATTGTGACAATGTAATTGCACAATTAGAATATGCTAGCGCTATTGGAAGCCTTATGTATGCGATGCATTGTACAAGGCCTGATATAGCTTTTGCAGTATGCAAATTGTCACGATACACCAATAAACCCAGTACTAATCATTGGAAGGCCATCAGTAGAGTTCTTGGGTATCTAAAAAGAACAAAAGAGTTTGGTCTATTTTATTCCAATTATCCTGCAGTACTAGAAGGTTATTCGGATGCAAGTTGGATCATAAGTGCAAGTGATAATAAATCCACAACATGTTGGGTATTTACAATTGGAGGCGGTGCTATTAGTTGGGCCTCTAAGAAACAAACTTGCATCACACATTCAACAATAGAATCTGAATTTGTCGTTTTGGCTGCTGCCGGCAAGGAAACGGAATGGCTGAGAAATTTTTTATTGGATATAGAGTTGTGGCCACAACCAATGCCATCTATTTCCTTGTATTGCGATAGTGAGGCGACTATGTCTAGAGCTTATAATAACGTTTATAATGGTAAATCTAGACACATTAGCTTAAGGCATGAATATATTTGAGAATTAATAACTAATGGAATAATTACCATAGTTTATGTGAGATCTGCAAAGAATTTAGCAGATCCCTTTACCAAGGCATTATCTAGAGATTTGGTAAAGAATACGTCAATTGGAATGTGACTTAAACATTTACAATTTGGCACCAGTAATGGTAACCCAACTTTAATTAGTAAAAACTAATTTTAATAGTTCAATGGGTAATAACAAGTTACTGTCATGTGCCTGTATTGCACCAGACGTCTCATTCTTATATAAATAAGTATCTAGTGTTGTCTGTTACGATAAAGAGGATGAGCGAAAGCACTCAATGGAGTTATTTAATTTTTAAATATCCACAGTAACAGGGATATAATAAAGGAAACTCCACCTATATTAATATAGAAGTGGTGCCGCTTCAACAAGAGATATGAAGTATTCTCTTGTAAATGTTTATGAAGTACAAGAGTAGCACATGTCCATAATAGTGCTAAAGCAGTTATAAACCTTTTAGAAAATAAGATGAATATTGTGTGTGTTGTATTTCAAATTTTAATAATAAAAGTTTTGGTTTAATCTGCGGACACCAATAACTTTGTTAGACGATTGATATATATACACTAATGGAAGTTTAAAATCGAGAGATATCTTTTTTTATGCATAATATTTGTCACGAGAGAGATGTGGTTGCAGCCAATATATACAAACTAGTGGGAGATTGTTAGTAGTTTGAATATATTGGTAGCATTTGTGTAACAACTCCAATTTTTGTATACATAAATTTGATTTAAATTTGAAGTATACATGGAGTATTTAACGTTGCTAATAAAAATTTAAGTATCTATTTCCCTACAATAATTACAAGAAGGAGCTTGTAGCTCATTGGTAATACCTTGCACTGCTGAACCAAGCCACCAGAGTTCGAATCCCATGCCCCATATTATTTTTAGTTTATTTTTCTTTAAAAATTCTTGGAAGCCGAACAGTCCACAGGCCATAACTCCCAAATGTTAAACTAAACCCCAAAAACGGAGTATGCCAAACTCTATGTCGGAGAACCCCGCACCCGACCGTGGCCGAACCCGGCCGGGATCGGCCAACTCGGCCGGCCGGCGCCGCCGGCCGGAGTTGGTCGGATGGCCGGGGTCCCAACAGTAAAAGTGTGCCTCTTCGTATTCTAAAACCCCATGTTAACTCCAATTTATTAGATCGGTTCTCAAATGTTAAATACAATCAATTTAATACAAATTTTAATGCTTTTTATTTAATTTTTACAATTTTTTTAATAAACAAAACCCTTCACCTACCCTACCCTAGCTACCCTATAAATAGACCCCTACCCCTTGCCCTCTCATTCCAAAACCTTAGAATTACTCTCTTGAAATTTCCACAAGAAAGTGTGCTTTGAAAACCGAGTTCACGGCGAAGCGCTGACGGATTTCCGGCGACGTTATTGGAAGCAACCAGCGACGAAACAACACTTCGGCCCTTTCTCTTACACCTCTATACTCTTTAGAAGAGTTTGAAACCCGTAAGTCCCATTCTTCTCTCTTTTCTATTTCTCAAAATACGACTTTATGAAACCCGACGGAAATCGGAACAAACCGATTTCCGATTCGGTTTTTCTACAAAATTTCACTTGTCACCAACTCCATAACACCTAAACATATGCATGATGACTATTAATCACATAAAAATCAATTTGGACAAAGTTTCACACATGAAATGATAGCTTTCTTGTAATATCGTATTCTTTTCACAATAATACCATAAAGTTTATTTTTCTTCTTCTAATCAATTCCATCATTCCTAAACATCTTCATCTTGACCACTAAACTTGTAAAAATCAATTTGAATGAGTTTTCACACATGAAATGATAAATTTTGCAAATACCGTATTCTTACACTTAAATACCCTCACGTTTAATTTATCATGTTTAACCCCTAAACTTCACAATATCTTAAAATAAGTCACGAGGTAATGACCTACCTCTACACACACACAAATATAACCCTAATTGATAACGTCAAAACTTAGAATACGAAAATACAAGACTTTTCACTAAAATACCTTTTTCTTTATAAACTTTTCCTGAAAGCTTTAAGTTGTACACAATTCTAAACAAAATCTTTTTAAAAGAAAATACGATATGTCATGGACATCGATCATTTATCTAAACCTGACTTTGTAGTGTCTAGGCTAGGCAAGTGAGCTTGGGTAACTTTAAAAGGCCCGCCTCACGATTCGTGAGCGGATCCCTCCCTCCTCACTTGTACTTACCTGGCCACAATTGGCGGTGAAGAGACGATTTGAGACTTCTAATGACTTATCGTTTAGATCTTAGAAATAGGCTAGTTGGCTTAGCAAACCCTAGAAACTAAAATACGGAAATTTATAAATAAATACCTTATAATTATAAAACCGTTTTTCTAAATGAATAGTATTTATTAAACCTATGCAAAGCGCCACTACAACCCACCTTTGGGAAACCCGTTAGGGATAGTACGGTTCATCGTGCACCCGCGGGCTTGTAGTGCGAGATTCAGACCTCCGCAAGGAGCATTCAGTCTCGAAAGATTTAAAATACGACATTTAAGAAAAAATGAGATTTTGGAATATAAAATATTTATTTAAAATTATTCTTGTATTAATATATATAATTATCATTTAAACACCTATTTTATTATAAGATAAAGTTTCCACTTTTTCTAAAAAATACAAGATTAAAAGTTACATTAAAATACCATGAATTTCAAATAAATCAATATTAAAAATTAATACTTTTATTAGGATATATTCACTAGAATAACACAAATAAAATTTACACTCATTATAACTATAAAGACGAATAATAAATACTTGAGGTGTATCTTGAAAACTATACAAAAGTACTTTTTACATAAAACCCCCTCAAGTTTTTTAAATTACAATAAGGACCCTAACAATTAAAGAACTTCAAATTACATTTCCTTTAGTCTGACTCGGGTTAGAGTCTGACTATTTCTGACTTGAATATGATTCAAGTCAATCCATATTCTTTTATATTCCAACTCAATATGAATACATGAATCCCTGAATCCAGTTAACAATCTATTCAATTTGACTGAATCAAACCATGGATATACATCCATTATCCTGTTATTCCATTTACCTGATTATGCAGTTACAACATGTTTACTGATATCATGGTTTTGGTCAGTCATCTAATTTACACAATACAGTACAACAATAATGTTAAAACACTACGAGGTTTAAGGGGTAGATTGGTACGGAAGGTGTTAAAGGTGGCACGAGGTGGTCAGATTAAGACACCTAACCTGAATCCCATTGATGTTGTACTGTGGCATAACGATTCCTTGTACTTTCCATTTGCCCTGGTCTCTAGCATATAGAGACCCCCCTCGTATACACTGGTATCTTTCTGTACCTAGCTACAAACAACAGCGTTAACATAACATTACAACAATAGCTTACACTTTAAAAATGTATCTTCTTATGTTGTCTCTCTACTTCCCTCTTAACTTTGGAACTTACGGAACGATCTGTTGGCTGACGACATTCTGTTTCTCTCTTCTTTGAATGTCGTCAGGTGACCTGGACCCGGCAGAAGTAGAGCCAACACAAGAAGACTTAAAGCAATTTGCCGAAGACCCTGCAGTATAATTTCATTGTACACTTTTCTTTTTAGTACTTTCCATTTCCTGTTATGCCACTGTATAGGTATCTTTATTTCAGTTGTATTTTCCTTTCCATGTATTGTACAAAGAATGTTAATAAATAAAAGTTGCTGTTTTTTTTATATTCTTGTCTCTTGTGTATTTATTTTATATTGCTTAGCTACGCTTAGCGTATGTACTTCTGAGTACATACGTAGCGGACCTCGTCGCGTCCCCTTCGCCGTATACTGGGAAGCGGGGCGTGACAGGTTTTGTTGGTGGCCCATGCAAGTCAGAGCTGTATGAATCCCTGTCATGCAGTTCTGGTCTGCGTGAACAATCTAAGCAATATAACACAAGAACCAGCAACTAAAACATTCTTTACAATTTATATTCCTTGAATCTTGCAAATTTCTATTCCTTGAATCTTATCATTTCAAGTATTTGAATCTGTCCTAACCCGAATTTTCCTTCAAGGTTATGGATTCCCCGAACAACACCAGTACCAACGTCAACAACACCCCTTCAGCACTACCTCTTGTACCCGCTGTTCCTACACCATCCACTGAGCAAACGATGCTATTCGAGGCGATCCGCGGTCTTCTCGGGGGACAACAACAACTTCTGAATCGTCCTGAGACCGATGCATCGGGAGTAAAGCAATTCCGAGCTTTGCACCCAAAGCAGTTTTCTGGTAAAGGAAGCCCTCTTGAAGCGGAAGAGTGGGCACAAAACATCAAAGACGATCTGGCAGCGGCTCAAGTGCCAGACAACGCTTGGGTCCGTGTAGCAAAGCTACAGCTCACGGATAATGCTCGCAATTGGTGGAAGGCGGAAGAAAGCCGTCTGGTACAGCCGATTGAATGGAAGACCTTTCGCGAGAAGTTCGACGCGAAATATTTCCCTGTGACTGCCAGGTTCGCCATAGAGCAACAGTTTATTCATCTACAACAAGGATCAATATGGGACAAATCGGTAGATGAATACGACGCTGAATTCACCATGTTGAGCAGGTAAGATATGCCGCAATAGTTCAATTTTAATTATCACATACTACACAGCTAACACAATCTTTAAACAGATTCGCGGCACACTTGATACCGACGGACGAGATCAGAGCCCGTCGCTTTCAACAAGGTTTGGACACAAAGATTAAGGCTGCTCTAGCCATAGGAAAGTTTTTGACTCATGAGGAAGCTCTAGAAGCTGCCCGCAGTTATGAGGCAGTGATAAAAGAGAGGGGCAGACCTCAGTCTGCAGGAGTCAAACGCCCTGCCAACTAGATGGCAGGTGGAGCCTCGTCCAGACCATCTTTCGTGCCAAGGTGACCCGGAGTAGCAACCTATCATCCTAGCCCAGCCTTTTGCACCTACTGCAAGAGAACTGGACATATGATGAAGGACTGCCGACGAGCCAACCACCTTTCCTTAGTCTGCGGTTCAGCTACTCACGGTATTGGGTCTTGTCCTCAAAGACAGAACCCAGTTGCTACACCCAGGCCAGCAAATACCTATCCGCAGCGACCAGCTCTTCAGGCACCTGCTCCAAGACTTGCACTGCCTGCACCATCCAGGGGACCACAAGCTATACCACCTCCTCGACAGTTCCATCAAGCTCAAAGGAACGTTCCGAGGAATGCTCCTCAGGCCAGGAGGAATGTGCCAAAGCGCCAGGCTTTCATGATGTCTGTGGAAGAAGCTGAGGCCACTGGCCAAGTCATTACTGGTAAACTTCCTTCTCAAACTTATCTTTTAGTCTTGTTTACCTACACACTTTCCCTATACCTAAAACCTATCCTATATACCTTAGGTACAATCCTAGTAGCTTCACTACCTGCACTTGCACTGTTTGATACTAGAGCATCCCACTTCTTTATGTCACAACGGTTTGTCCGAACCCATGCGATTCCAGTCTCACCGCTTGTATCCAGCTGGAACGTCAGTTCCAGAAATGGTGTTCTAAAGGCAACTATGGGATACATCATGTGTCCAGTCGTCGTTTGCAGTCGAGAGTTTTATGCTGACTTCAAGATACTGGACATACCAAACTTCGATGTGGTTCTAGGAATGGACTGGCTTGGAACTTTTTATGCTACCATCAACTGTCGTCAAAGGAGGGTAGTATTTGAGATTCCAAATCATCCGGTCTTCTATTTTAAAAGTGGAGACCGTACATTGGAACCAAGTACCTACAAAGCGAAGCCAAGAGAAGCAGTAGTTGCGGCAGCTCAAGCGGAGGAAGAATCAAGACCAGAGGTAGTTCGAGAGTTCGATGATGTATTTCCTGACGATATATCAGGTTTGCCTCCCGATCGAGCTCTTGAATTTAGTATTGACTTAGTACCAGGAACACAACCAGTGATCAAAGCACCTTATAGACTAAGTCCGGAAGGATTGAAGGAAGTCCGAACACAGTTGGACGAATTACTGGTGAAAGGATGGATTCGTCCCAGCACTTCAAGTTGGGGAGCACCTGTACTACTGGTAAAGAAGAAGGAAGGTTCATACAGAATGTGTATCGATTATAGGGCCTTGAACGAAGTCATTATAAAGAACAAGTATCCACTCCCGCGTATCGACGATTTATTCGATCAGCTAAGTGGATCTTGTGTCTTCTCTAAACTAGATCTTCGTTCAGGTTATCATCAAATGAAAGTCAAGGAAGCTGATATTCACAAAACAGCTTTCAGAACTCGTTATGGACATTACAAATTTCTAGTAATGCCATTTGGAGTGACCAATGCGCCATCAATCTTCATGAACCTAATGAACCAAGTTTTCCGGGAGTATTTAGACAGGTTTGTTGTCATCTTCATCGACGACATCCTGGTATATTCTAAGAATCGGAAAGAACATGCGGAGCATCTACGAATTGTCCTAGAAACTCTTCGACAACATAAGCTTTATGCCAAGTACAGCAAGTGCGAGTTTTGGCTAAATCAAGTTGGTTTTCTTGGACATATCGTATCAGGAAAAGGAATTTCTGTGTATCCAGCAAAAGTTTCGGCAGTTAGCGAATGGCCTACACCAAAACCAGTGAAGGATATTCGAAGTTTCTTGGATTTAGCTTGATGTTACAGAAGGTTTATTGAAGGATTTTCGAAGATAGCAACACCCCTGACCAAGCTCACAAGAAAAGATGAAGAATTTGTGTGGCCAGAAGCATGCGAGCAAGCTTTCGTAGAACTCAAGTCAAGATTGACATCTGCACCTATTCTCGTCATACCGGATCAATCTGGAGGGTTCGAAGTGCATTGCAATGCATCTGGTAAGGGATTAGGATGTGTTCTACATCAGCACGGTAAGTTTGTGGCTTATGCTTCAAGACAACTGAAAACTTATGAGCGCAATTATCCGACGCATGATCTGGAGTTGGCAGCCGTCATTTTTGCTCTCAAAATTTGGCGCCACTACTTACTTGGTGAACGAGTGAATATCTACACAGATCATAAAAGTCTGAAGTATGTGTTTACTCAGAAGGAGTTGAATATGCGGCAGAGAAGATGGTTAGAACTTATGGCAGACTTTGACATCAACTTGCAATACCACACAGGAAAGGTGAACGTAGTACCTGATGCTCTTAGTCGCCAACCATTATCAATGAATCTCACCACCCAGTGGAAGCTTCAGCAAGACTTACATCAGATGGAGATTGAACTAGTCATGCCAGGTGATGCTTCAAGTTTGATGAATCTATAAGTTCAATCAACCATTGTCAATCAGATCAAAGCAGCTCAAGCCGGCGATGCTAAGTTGCAAAAAATCAGAGAACAAGTAGAGAATGGACTCAGAACAGATTTCATCATCCATGAAGACAGATCTTTGAGATAGGGCAGCAGATTGTGTGTACCAAAAGGTCCTGTTCGGAAGGAGTTAATGAAAGAAGCTCACAGCTCTCCCTATTCAGTACATCCTGGAGGTACCAAAATGTACAAAGATCTACGTTAGAATTATTGGTGGCATGGAATGAAGCGTGAAGTAGCCAGAAGTGTCGCAAAATGCTTGGTGTGTCATCAAGTAAAGGCTGAACATCACAGGACAGCTGGACTACTTCAACCATTACCAATTCCAAAATGGAAGTGGCAGCATATCACGATGGACTTTGTAACTGCTCTTCCTCGCAGCACAAAGGGTAACGATGCGATATGGGTCATTATGGATCGACTCACAAAGTCGGCTCACTTCATCCCATTTCGAATTGGCCAATCAACTGAGACACTAGCGAAGAAGTACATGGAGATAATAATCTAATTTAGATTTAAAAACTCTTCATAATGTACTATCTCTGATACCCATGAACTCATACAGGAAATTGTGAGACTTCATGGAGTACCGGTCTGCATTGTCTCCGATCGTGACACCAGGTTCCGATCGCAATTCTGGCAGAGTCTGCAAGCTAGCTTGGGAACAAGTCTGAACTTCAGCACGGCTTATCATCCACAAACAGATGGTCAGTCGGAACGAAATATTCAAATCTTGGAAGATATGCTCAGAGCATGTATGCTCGACTTCAAAGGATCGTGGGAAGATCACCTGCATCTTGTGGAGTTTGCATACAACAACAGCTACCAAGCAAGTATAGGAATGGCACCTTTTGCAGCATTATATGGAAGGAAGTGTCGATCACCATTAAGTTGGGACGACATCGGAGATAGGGAACTTCTAGGACCAGAGATGATAGTAGTAACTGTTGATGTGGTTCGTACTATCAGGGAGAGGATGCGCATAGCCCAAGATCGACAGAAGCACTGGGCTGATGCAAAGAGACGACACTTGGAGTTCCAGCCAGGAGACCATGTATTCTTGAAGATATCTCTGAACCACGGAGTGATCCGATTTGGAAGACGGGGTAAATTGAGTCCGAGATACATTGGACCGTTCGACACACTCGAACGAGTCAGAGAATTGGCATACCGATTAACGCTTCCACCCTCATTGGAAGGAGTGCATAACGTGTTCCACATATCCCAACTCAGAAGGTATGTGAGTGACCCCAGCCATATACTTCATCATTTCGAGCTCACTATATAGCCCGACCTGTCTTGTGAGCAACAACTTGTAGAAATCCTGGACAGGAAAGTGAAGACACTTCGGAACAAGAAAGTTAACTTGGTCCGGGTAATGTGGAGAAAAGACACTCCAGGAGAATCCACGTGGGAAAGGGAAGATGAAATGCGTGCAAGATATCCGCATCTTTTTGTAAACTAGTTCTCAAATAAAAGTTGTAAATTTCGAGGACGAAATTTTTTGTAAGGAGGGTAGATTGTAACAACTCCAATTTTTGTATACATAAATTTGATTTAAATTTGAAGTATACATGGAGTATTTAACGTTGCTGATAACACTTTAAGTATCTATTTCCCTACAATAATTACAAGAAGGAGCTTGTAGCTCATTGGTAATACCTTGCACTGCTGAACCAAGCCACCAGAGTTCGAATCCTATGCCCCATATTATTTTTAGTTTATTTTTCTTTAAAAATTCTTGGAAGCCCAACAGTCTATAGGCCATAACTCCCAAATGTTGAACTGAACCCCAAAAACGGAGTATGCCAAAGTCTACGTCGGAGAACCCCGCACCCGACCGTGGCCGAACCCGGCCGGAGTTGGTCGGATGGCCGGGGTCCCAACAGCAAAAGTGTGCCTCTTCGTATTCTAAAAGCCCCTGTTAACTCCAATTTATTAGATCGGTTCTCAAATGTTAAATACAATCAATTTAATACAAATTTTAATGCTTTTTATTTAATTTTTACAATTTTTTTTAATAAACAAAACCCTTCACCTACCCTACCCTAGCTACCCTATAAATAGACCCCTACCCCCTGCCCTCTCATTCCAAAACCTTAGAATTACTCTCTTGAAATTTCCACAAGAAAGTGTGCTTTGAAAATCGAGTTCACGGCGAAGCGCTGACGGATTTCCGGAGACGTTCTTGGAAGCAACCGGCGACGAAACAACACCTCGGCCCTTTTTCATACTCCTCTATACTCTTTAGAAGAGTTTGAAACCCGTAAGTCCCATTCTTCTCTCTTTTCCATTTCTCAAAATACGACTTTATGAAACCCGACGGAAATCGGAACAAACCGATTTCCGATTCGGTTTTTTTATAAAATTTCACTTGTCACCAACTCCGTAACACCTAAACATATGCATGATGACTATTAATCACATAAAAATCAATTTGGACAAAGTTTCTCACATGAAATGATAGCTTTCTTGTAATATCGTATTCTTTTCACAATAATACCATAAAGTTTATTTTTCTTCTTCTAATCAATTCCATCATTCCTAAACATCTTCATCTTGACCACTAAACTTGTAAAAATCAATTTGAATGAGTTTTCACACATGAAATGATAACTTTTGCAAATACCGTATTCTTACACTTAAATACCCTCACGTTTAATTTATCATGTTTAACCCCTAAACTTCACAATACCTTAAAATAAGTCACGAGATAATGACCTATCTCTACACACACACAAATATAACCCTAATTGATAACGTCAAAACTTAGAATACGAAAATACAAGACTTTTCACTAAAATACCCTTTTCTTTATAAACTTTTCCTGAAAGCTTTAAGTTGTACACAATTCTAAACAAAATCTTTTTAAAAGAAAATACGATATGTCATGGACATCGATCGTTTATCTAAACCTGACTTTGTGGTGTCTAGGCTAGGCAAGTGAGCTTGGGTAACTTTAAAAGGCCCGCCTCACGATTCGTGAGCGGATCCCTCCCTCCTCACTTGTACTTACCTTGCAACAATTGGCGGTGAAGAGGCGATTTGAGACTTCTAATGACTTATCGTTTAGACCTTAGAAATAGGCTAGTTGGCTTAGGAAACCCTAGAAACTAAAATACGGAAATTTACAAATAAATACCTTATAATTATAAAACCGTTTTCTAAATGAATAGTATTTATTAAACCTATGCAAAGCGCCACTACAACTCACCTTTGGGGAACCCGTTAGGGATAGTACGGTTCATCGTGCACCCGCGGGCTAGTAATGCGAGATTCAAACCTCCGCAATGAGCATTTGGTCTCGAAAGGTTTAAAATACGACATTTAAGAAAAAATGAGATTTTGGAAAATAAAATATTTATTTAAAATTATTCTTGTATTAATATATATAATTATCATTTAAACACCTATTTTATTATAAGATAAAGTTTCCACTTTTTCTAAAAAATACAAGATTAAAAGTTACATTAAAATACCATGAATTTCAAATAAATCAATATTAAAAATTAATACTTTTATTAGGATATATTCACTAGAATAACACAAATAAAATTTACACTCATTATAACTATAAAGACGAATAATAAATACTTGAGGTGTATCTTGAAAACAATTAAAGAACGTCAAATTACCTTTCCTTTAGTTTGACTCGGGTTAGAGTCTGACTATTTCTGACTTGAATATGATTCAAGTCAATCTATATTCTTTTATATTCCAACTCAATATGAATACATGAATCCCTGAATCCAGTTAACAATCTATTCAATTTGACTGAATCAAACCATGGATATACATCCATTATCCTGTTATTCCATTTACCTGATTATGCAGTTACAACATATTTACTGATATCATGGTTTTGGTCAGTCATCTAACTTACACAATACAGTACAACAATAATGTTAAAACACTACGGGGTTTAAGGGGTAGATTGGTACGGAAGGTGTTAAAGGTGGCACGAGGTGGTCAGATTAAGACACCTAACCTGAATCCCATTACTGTTGTACCGTGGCATAACGGTTCTTTGTACTTTCCATTTGCCCTGGTCTTTAGCACATAGAGACCCCCCTCGTATACACTGGCATCCTTCTGTACCAAGCTACAAACAACAACGTTAACATAACATTACAACAATAGCTTACACTTTAAAAATGTATCTTCTTATGTCGTCTTCTCTACTTCCCTCTTACCTTTGGGACTTACCGAGCGATCTGTTCGCTGACGACATTCTGTTTCTCTCTTCTTTGAATGTCGTCAGGTGACCTGGACCCGGCAGAAGTTGAGCCAACACAAGAAGACTTGGAGCATTTTGCCGAAGACCCTGCAGTATAATTTCATTGTACATTTTTCTTTTCAGTACTTTCCATTTCCTGTTATGCCACTGTTTAGGCATATTTATTTCAGTTGTATTTTCCTTTCCATGTATTGTATAAAGAATGTTAATAAATAAAAGTTGCTGTTCTTTTTATACTCTTGTCTCTTGTGTATTTATTTTATATTGCTTAGCTACGCTTAACGTATGTACCTATGAGTACATACGTAGCGGACCTCGTCGCGTCCCCTTCGCCGTACACTGGGAAGCGGGACGTGACAATTTGTATGTGGGAAATAGTCCCACATCGGATGGAGAGACGAATACCCAAGTCTTTATAATAATTCCCAATATTTAAGTAATAGCTTGAATAAAGTGGATTATGAGCCAAGTGGGCCTGATTTCTAGCAGGCTTACAACATTTATTTACTATTGTTTTTGATGAGGCACTTGGGCACTTGGGGCATCTTGGGTTGACTTAGTAACAGAGTTAACATTTTGAATTTCAGATTCAAAGGTTGTCTGAACAGAACTAACGGTTGTGTCTGTTCAACTCTTAATGGTCACAACCATTCAAACGGTTGTGTCTGTTCAAGTCTATAAATTATGTCCTACTATTCACAGTTTAGGCATCTTCTTCTCATTATCTT
Source organism: Agapanthus africanus (assembly GCA_030015575.1). Taxonomy (NCBI): domain Eukaryota; kingdom Viridiplantae; phylum Streptophyta; class Magnoliopsida; order Asparagales; family Amaryllidaceae; genus Agapanthus; species Agapanthus africanus. The sequence continues at coordinate 102,603,395 of CM057348.1, read as the reverse complement.
TTAAGAGAGTTTTAAGAGCTTTGTTGTATCTTGGGGGTGATTGCCTTCTACAATACTCTCATAGTGGGGGCAATATCACCTTTCGGAAAGTGTATCATACATGCCTCAAAAGTTTTAATTCGGACTTAACCAAACTAAACTCAACAGTTCTTGTTGAGGAGAGGAGGAGGAGGAGGAGAGAGAGGAGAAAGAGGAGGGAGGTGATGATAATAGAGAGATCCATGATTGATGATTTAGCTTGTGTTGTTTGAGAGACCAGTTTGGCTTATATAGCGAAGGCTATAAAAATATTAAGTGCTTCTGCCTAAAGGGCTGTTTGGTTGCAGTATTTTGAAATTTGGATTTCCAAACGTTCCCATTCAAAAAATTTGGATTAGCTAATTTTATGTTTTGTTAGTATTGAATTACTAGTGTTGGATTCGTAGATCCTTGTAATCCTTATTTGGTTGGAAAAAAATAAATGAGATTTGGATTTAAGGATTATAGAGAGAGGAGAATTTTTTAATAACATAAAGTATGTGGACCCATATGAACAGTGCCAAATCCATATAAATCCATAGGTTTTTTTAGGATTCAAGAATCCAAAAAAATGATGGACCCCTCACAAAAAACAAGAAAATTTAAAACCACCAAAATCCTACAACCAAACAAATAATTCAAGAATCCAAACTCTTTTTTGGATTCAAGAATCCAAACAGTGCCAAATCCTATTATAATCCTGCAACCAAACAGCCCCTAAAAGTGCTCCCCAAAACTTAGCTAATTAATAAAACACCTCCCGAAATATATGGTAATTACTAAAACACCCTCAAAAATTAAAAAAATTCACTTAAAACATCCCGACGGTCTAAAAAGAGCATTTTTAAGAACATTCATTTAACTCCTTTATAGCATCCCGGTGGTTGTTTTACAATTATCTTTTAATTAATTTTACATTAAACTTTGTTTATTTTATAATTAAGATAATTTTAAAACCAAAATTAAAAATGATTCTCCTTCTTCCTCATCACTTTCTCTTCTTCTTCTTCTTTTACTTCTCTTTTCTAGATTTGATTAAACATGAAAAATTGATAAAGATAACGATAATTGAGTATGATGAGGAAGATGGTGATTTGAACAAATGAGAGCGGATGTTTGATTTGATCGGAGGGTGGGAAGGAAAAGGGATAGGTTAGGGTTTAGTTAACTAAGAATTTTATTATTAATTCTTTTGTTATGGGTTAAAAAATAAAGAAAAATATTTAATGGATTGAAACCCTACTAAAGCCGGTTTTAGTGATTGATTAAAGTTTCCCGGCTTTAGTGACTTTTTAAAGTTTTAGAATATGTTTTAGTAATTACCAAGTTTCGAGGGATGTTTTAGTAATAAGCTAGCTTTGGGGCATTTTAGTAAAACCCCCCCATATTAAACTTCTGATCTAATACTTTAGGCCAACTTCGATGAAATAACAAAAAGAGGTATAAGAAATAACGAAAGGATGTATAAAAGTAAACAGCTTAACATAAGATATGAAATTGAAAGAACAACGTAGTTATTTGCAACTTCCTAGTTCAACTTATATTGATATAAACAACCACTACAACAAATAAGGCATGCCCCAATGGTTAGAATCGTAGGGCAAAGCACCATCTAGAACCGTAGAGGCAAAAATTGCATCCGTAGGTTAAAACACCGTAGGGGCAAGTTTTTGCCCCTACAGAAGAAACTTTGCCCCTACGGATATTACCGTAAGTGCAACTGTCTCTACGGTTTCCAACGCAGGGACGGTTATTTTTTATTAATTTTTTTTTAAAATTTAAAAATAATAATATCTTGCCCCTACCATTTCCACTGTATGGGCAAATATATGGCCCCACGGTGTGACCCGTAAGGGTAAGAGGATTTTTTTTAAACAGAAAAAACTGATAGTATACATGCTCCTTCCGTTGGAACCGTAGGTGATGGAGGCCCTTTTCGGATCTCCTTCAGATGTTGTCTTCCGTCGATCTCCTGATGGGCTTTGGAGTTGGTCTCCTGTTGCGTGTGGATCTCAATAGGTTTTGAGGAGATAGGTGATTTGGAGGAGTTTGGCGCCGAGTACCTGCACAAAAGTCCCGAGGTGGTTTGGTACCACCGAGGACCCTCCGACGATCAAGTTAATATTAGATCCGAGCAGAGTAACGGCTAAATAGAAGAAAAGATGGACTACTTGACCCCTCTGTGATGGGGGTTTATATAGCGGCGGCATCATGCAGCAGCATGCGCGAGAATCTCGCCTGCAGTTACGCTCCCGATGTCACCCCCACGTAAAGAGTGGATTGCCTATTAATGGGGATCGTGATGGCGTGGAATGTGGGATGTTGCTGGCGGAGAATCTGCGCGTGGCGAGATTTTCGGAGCGGCGGTTACGCCTGTGAATGATGGAGTCGGTCGGTCGGAGGGACCGAGGAAGACGGACTGGGTTGGGGAGCTCGGAGACGAGCAAGAGTGTTGAGGAGTCTTGGTCATGTGGCAGCTCGGGGCGAGCTGAAAGGCCGAGAAGGCCAATTTGCAGGGCCCCCCGAGGAGGGCCAGCTTGTGCTTGTAGGTCGGGTACAAGGGTGGCCTGGTCGGTCTCTATGGGCCCTTTCTTCTGGGCCTTGGGACATGTCATTTGCCATGTGTCCTGATCTTGAAGATCGCCTATTTTGAGCATCATCATTAGCCCCCTACTCTTGTCCCGACCAGCTAGCGGGTCGGGTCAGGAGTGGACTGCCGGGCCGCCCGGGGTAAGCTCCCTCCTAAGGTTTCGTCGGAACGCGTCCCCAGGCTGTCAGCTGTCTTTTCTGCCAGCGAATTAGGGCGAGATCTCTGCATTTAAGGAAGGTGCGCTGGTTCGTGTATCCTGCCACTGAAGTGACGGTCCGCGTGTCAAGCGTCGGTTGACCGACACGACGTGTGCATACCTGTGGCGTCTGATGGGGTGCGGTCCAGTGCGGGAACGACAAGTGGAGCAATCGGTCGTCGAGTTGACTTCGATCACCTGATATATTTTGTTGGGGCTTCGGGTCCGCTGCATGTGATGGGCTCAGTGGCCTCGTTATGAGGGCTACAAACTTGCAGCGTCTGTTGGGCAGGAGGATGCCTGCTGGGGATGACCGAGCAGGGAAGCTGCTCGATTGATCTTAGCGGGGGCCTTGATCCCTGGCGTTGTGAGTAGGGAAACTACTGGCCATGGATAGCCGAGCAGGGAATCCGCTCGGCTGCCTCTGTGAGGACTTTGATCTTTAGCGTTGGAGGGGTTGTAAGAAGCCTGCCAAGGATAACCGGGCAGTGAAGCCGCGCGGTTGCCTCTTGGCGAGGGCTTTGATCTCTGGCGTCGTGGGTAGGCAACCGCCAGCCTGGGATGACCGAGCGGGGTAGCCGCTCAGATGCCTCTTGCGAAGGCTTTGATCCCTGGCGTTGCGGGTAAGGAAGCTACCGGCCAGGGATAGCTGAGCAGGGAAACCGCTCAGCTGCCTCTAAGGAGGACTTCGATCCTTAGCATTGTAGGAGTCGTAGGAGGCCTGCTAAGGATAACCGGGTAGTGAAGCTGCGCAGTTGCCTCTTAGCGAGGGCTTTGATCCCTGGCGTTGCGAGTAGGGATGCTACCGGCCAGGGATAGCCGAGCAGGGAAGCCGCTCGGCTGCCTCTAAGGAGGACTCTGATCCTTATCTTTATTGGGTAGGAAGCTACCCGCTGGGATGCGCCGAGCAGAAAGGGGCTCGGCGGCCTCGCGAAGAGGGTTTCAGATCCTCAGCGTCTGATGAGCAGGAGGACACCTGTCGGGGATGCGCCGAGAAGAAGGAACTCGGCGGCCTCGCGGTGAGGGCTTGAGATCCTCAGCATCTGATGGGCAGGAGGATGCCTGCTGGGGATGCGCCGAGCAGGAAGGATTTCGGCGGCCTCGCGATGAGGACTTCAGACCCTCAGCGTCTGATGGGCAGGAGGATGCCCGCTGGGGATGCGCCGAGCAGGAAGGATTTCGACGGCCTCGCGATGAGGGCTTCAGACCCTCAGCGTCTGATGGGCAGGAGGATGTCCGCTGGGGATGCGCCGAGCAGGAAGGATCTCGGCGGCCTCATAGCGAGGGCTTGAGATCCTTAGTGTCTGACGAGCAGGAGGATGCCTGCTAGGGATGCGCCGAGCGGGAAGGAACTCGGCGGCCTCACGGTGAGGGCTTGAGATCCTCAGCGTCTGATGGGCTGGAGGATGCCCGCTGGGGATGCGCCGAGCGAGAAGGATCTCGGGGGCCTCAGGTGAGGGCTTCGATCCTCAGCGTGAGAGGGGCCGTGAGAGACCTGCTGAGGATGGCCGAACAGGGTAGCTGCTCGGTGCCTCTTAGCGAGGGCTTAGATCCTTGGTGTCGTGGGTAGGGACCTACCAGCCGGGGATGACCGAGTAGGGTAGCTGCTCGGTGCTTCTTGGCGATGGCTTTGATCCTTAGCATTAGAGGGGTTGTAAGAAGCCCACTAAGGATGACCTGATAGTGAAGCTGCGCGGTTGCCTCTTGGTGAGGGCTTTGATCTCTGGCGTCGTGGGTAGGCAACTACCAGCCAGGGATGACCGAGTGGGGTAGCCGTCCGGATGCCTCTTGCGAGGGCTTCGCTCCCCGGCGTCATGGGTAGGGAGCTACCAGCCGGAGATAACCGAGCAGGGTAGCTGCTCGGTTGCCTCTTGCGAGGGCTTTGATCCTTCAGGATGGGGACCGAGCAGGGTTACTGCCCAGTGCCTCTTGGCGAGGACTTTGATCTCTGTCGGTTGTAGTAGGAAGCTACCAGCCGGGGATAGCCGAGCAAGGACTCGACCGCCTCTGATAGGACTTTGGTCCTTGGCACGGGAGGGGCTGTAAGAAGCCCACAAAAGACCCTTGGCCGGGCAGGGTTACTGCCCGGTGCCTCTTGGCAAGGGCTTTTTTCCTGAAGGATAGCAGAGCGAGGGATTCTCGGGATCGACTGCCTCTGGGAGGGCTTTCTGATCCCTGGCGTTGCGGTAGGGAAGCTACCCGCCAGGGATAGCCGAGCGAGGGTCGGGCTCGATTGCCTTTGGGAGGACTTTCTGATCCCTGGCGTTGCGGTAGGGAAGCTACCCACCTGGGATAGCCGAGCGAGGGTCAGGCTCAACTGCCTCTAGGAGGACTTTCTGATCCCTAGCGTTGCGGTAGGGCAGCTACCCGCCAGGGATAACCGAGCAGGGTAGCTGCTGGGTTGCCTCTTGGCGAGGGCTTTCATCCCTGGTGTTGTGGTAGGGAAGCTACCCGCTAGGGATAGCCGAGCGAGGGTCGGGCTCGACTACCTTTTGGATGACTTTCTGATCCCTGGCGTTGCGGTAGGGAAGCTACCCGCCAGGGATAGCCGAGCGAGGGTCGGGCTCGACTGCCTCTGGGAGAACTTTCTGATCCTTAGCATTGCTGTAGGGAAGCTGCCCGCCAGGGACAACCGAGCACGATAGCTGCCGGGTTGCCTCTTGGCGAGGGTTTTCATCCCTACGGCCAGGGATAGCCGAAGAGAGAAGCTGCTCGGCTGCCTCTACGGAGGACTTTGATCCCTGGCATTGCGAGTAGGGAAGCTACCGGCCAGGGATAACCGAGCATGGTAGCTGCTCGGCTAATTCTTCATGAGGTTTCGCCCGACCATCCATTTGCAGGTCTGGGGAACAGGAACGATCGCAGTGAACGTGCGCGTAGCACACGCATCGATTGTGCGGGGAGGCGAAGCGCCAGGGTCGCGTCGTTTCGATTCTGCCAGAGGAGGCTCAATGATCGCCCAGCGGACGAGTATCGGCCCGTGAGATCTGTGGCCATGGGACGTATCCTGCCGGTGGTCAGACGTGCCGACGAGGGCAGAGTCTTCTGGAGATAGGGAGAGGCGTTCTGGGGCCCTGGCCTGGCCGTTTGGACTTTAGTCGGTCTATCGGCCGGCGAGGGCGTTGATGACGGTCGTCGGAGGAGGTTCATCCGCGCCTCCGATGAAGGGGAGGCGGCGGCTGGTACCTGGATCTTCAGGGTGATCGCATGCCATGTGGACGGAGATCGGAAGGCCAACTTTTGTTTTTGTGGAGTTTTGTGTTCCCACAAACTGCGCCAACTGATGGGGGCCCTTTTCGAATCTCCTTCAGATGTCGTCTTCCGTCGATCTCCTGATGGGCTTTGGAGCTGGTCTCCTATTGCGTGTGGATCTCAATGGGTTTTGAGGAGATAGGTGATTTAGAGGAGTTTGGCGCCGAGTACCTGCACAGAAGTCTCGGGGTGGTTTGGTACCACCGAGGACCCTCCGACGATCAAGTTAATATTAGATCCGAGCAGAGTAACGACTAAATAGAGGAAAATATGGCCTACTTAACCCCCCCTGTGATAGGGGTTTATATAGCGGCGGCAGCACGCAGTAGCATGCGCGAGAATCTCGCCGGCAGTAACGCTCCCGACGTCATGCCCGCGTAAAGAGAGGATCGTCCATTAATGGGGATCGTGATGGCGTAGAACGTGGGACGTTGCTGGCGGAGAATCTGCGCGTGGCGAGATTTGCGAAGCGGCGGTTACGCCTGTGAGTGGTGGAGTTGGTCGGTTGGAGGGACCAAGGAAGACGGCCTCGGATGGGGAGCTCGGAGACGAGCAAGAGGGCCAAGGAGTCTTGGTCCTGTGGCAGCCCGGGGCGAGCTGAGGGGCCGAGGAGGCCAATTTGCAGGGGCCCCCGAGGAGGGCTGACTTGTGCTTGCTGGTCGGGTACAATGGTGGCCTGGTTGGCCTCCGTAGGCCTTTTCTTCTGGGTCTTGGGACATGTCATCTGCCATGTGTCCTGATCTTAAAAATTGCCAATATTGAGCATCATCAGTAGGGGCAAATAGACATTTTTAAATTTTTTTTAAAATGTTGTCTCTTTTTCTTATCCGCTATGTACACAATAATATATCATACACTATATCATATACCCAAATACAAAAATATATATCAATAAAATCTCACGCATAATATATAACGAAATAAACAGACACAATACAAAATCACTCTAAATCATGATCATAGTCATCATATACAACCGATATCCAAAATATACACATGTTGCAAACTGATGATATCTTTTCATCCTACAAAAATATTTAAAAAAATCACGGCTGGCTCGATATGGGTGCTCAATCTTCAAGTATCTGACGCATCTGGTGAACCCGGTCCGCGCTGTAGCCCATGCACCACAAATGCTCTAGAATTAATATTATTATTTAAATTTAAAATCATGAACAAGATACAATCATAAAGATGTTAATTTATAAAGTTTATTTAAACAAGACGTCTGTGTATTAATAGCATGTTAAATTCTCTTAAATTGCCCCCCTCCCAAAACACATAAAATCCTTACTAATTCATTTAAACTTTAGATAATAAGTTTCTTACTCTTAAGAAGCGGTACAAATTTATACAAATTTATGAAACTAATTTATTTCCCCCTTAATCATACCACCAAAAATATAATATGAAAAAAGTTGAGCACATGGTAAGTTAAAAACGTGGCAGAAGCTCGTGCACATACTTGTGTAGTAAGCTAAAAGTCTAAAACTCATGCACTTGTTGGACCGGTAAAATTGGAAATTTTATAAATGCATGATAATAGGTGCATCATTCATTTGGACCACAGATACTGGAAAGAATGTGATGGAATCTAGCACCATAAGTAAGATGTTGACCCCAAATTACAGCTTATATCAATTAATTCAATTCTCTTTGAACCCAGCTGTTCCGGCCAAAATTTTTGGATCAAAACTTGATGTTCCTTTTTATAGAGGACAACCCCCACGTGCAAAGCACGTAAGCACTCACATGCAAATATGAGTACCGGCTTCAGACAGGAATAAATCCTATGATAGCACCCACGTGTTAAACATGTGAGCACCCACGTGTTAAACACGTGAATTTCCTTACCGCATTCTTATGGCAGCGCTCACATGCAAGCGCCGTTGCCATATTTGTATATGACAGCGCTCACGTGATATTCACGTGAGCACCCCCAATTTAAAACGCTCTTATATGATAGAAATAAATTTTATGTGATAGAATTAAATTCTATTTCGGAAATATTTTCACTGATCTTTCTAATATGAAAATATCTTTCTCTAACAGAGAATCTTGAATTTAAAATCCAATGGAGATAAAATCATCAATTAAACCATGTGATAGAATTAAATTTTATGTGGGAAATATTTCCCTAATCTTTCTAAAATAAAAAAGATCTTCTCTGTTAAACAAAATTATAACGACTCTGTTTTAATGTACAGAAAATTTTTAAAGTTAATGTACAAATGGAGTATTTGTAAATCCTGACCACAAGTTATAAATTTGATTTGTTTTCAAACAGCAAGAAAGCACTTGTAACTCATTGGTCAAACCTTGCACTGCTAAGACGTAACCCCTGTGTTTGAATCCCCTTGTCACATGTTATTTTTGCTGATTTTTCTTTTAAACTTTTTGGAAGCCCAAAAGTACACGTGCAATACACGTAAAATGAAAAGTCACTGAAAAAATAAACATGTGCAAAATACTATTAACAACAACTAGGACATGTGGCATGATTTCAGAGCCCAAACCCCCCAACTTGGCATCCGCGTACCTCCATGACAAGAGTTGGATGTACATCGACGTTTTCTCGAGAGCTACTGATTTTTTTCCTCAACGGTGTTTACTTCTTTTACCGATATTGCCTACGTATGTCTTGGGATACTGAAAGAACACGAAATCTATTGTTTTTGCTATAAGTGTATGAGCACATGATTGCAGAAGAAGTCAGATGTTGGGTTACATATCGTGAAAAATGATTTCGTTAGAGATTACATTAAGTGAGATATTCACGGAGAAAAGTACGATGGAAGGCCAGTGCAAGAGACGGAAAACGAATTCTTTGAAGCGAAAACCGAAGAGTGGTAAGAGATAGTAGAAGAGGAGGAGGAAGAAGAGAAATGACAGTGTGAAGAATACAAAACCGTCGAAGATGATGATGTTGTGTTCGTGCTGGTCGATAACATGGATGGGCTTATAAATACCGTTAGACTTCCTTATGATTCAGAAAGCACTGTACCCGCATTATTGGAGAAGTACAAGGTTTCCTCGAGAATCCACCTATATTCAAATTGCAAAGGATTTTCGATACTATCCTTTTTCGTACGTCTCTTCCAGATCAAGTGCAAGAACAGACGGAGTGACCAGTCTTTCACCAATCTCATAGCATTGCTAAAGGAAGCTTTTCCCGACGAAAATAAAGTGCCACCGAGCTAGTACAAGGCATAAAAGATAATCAAAAATATCGGCCTAATGTGTGAGAAGATACATGCATGCGAGAATGACCACATTTTGTTCCGGAAAGAACACACCGCACTCAAAAGCTGCCCAGAGTGCGGGAAAAACCGATTCAATCCTAAGAAAGACTCTCGTTCGAGTGATGTGCCCGTGAAAATTCTTTTTCATTTTTCGTTAATACCGAGGTTACAACAGTTATTTATGTGTGAGGAAATGGCGTCCGAAATGCAGTGGCACCATAAAATTAAATTGAATGTTCTAAATTGTATAATGATTATAAATAATAAAATATCGTTTAGATATATATGTAGGATTTGATCATAGGCGCGGGCAAAGGCACTAAACACCACAAGAGACAGCGTCCACAGGACATTCTAAATCGATCCATACCCGCCAACGAGACTGTCCCAGGACCCTCAGCAAGCATAGGAGCCGCAGCAACAGCGCCTATTCCTACCAGCGCTCTTTCTATTACCGCCACATCACCCTCCCCCATAGCCTCCTACTCACACCCCATCACCCCCGACTATCCCCCCTATCCTTACTAGTGCTCTTTATGCTACCGCCAGATCACTCGCAACGTTGCAGCCTTCCCCTACCCTTATTGGTGCATCAGTGGGTCTTCATACCCCCGTCATTCCTGCGTATAGTGCGTAGTTTACTCATTTAAAATTTAATACATCATTACAGTATAGGTGGATATTGAATTATCTAACAGTTTATTGTTTGCAGATCCACATTCTATTCGTGGGATGGCCTCTACCGCCATTTCTAGCGCCACGTCGGGGACGACAGGTATAATCATTATTTTATAAAACTTTTAAATAACGATTGTAATTTAAATTTATCAAATTCTATATTCATACTCTAAATATTATAATATTGTTTATGTATATCTATTTTTTCGCAGGCTCAAGCAGTGTTAGGATGATGGGTTCTACTGGGCCCGACTGCTGCAGGACGTGAGCGAATGCTGGCTATGGGATCTAATCTTTGACGCAACAGGTGTGCCTGTTGGAGAGCAAATGACCCAGTGGGGGTATTATGTTGGGCAGAAGATCCGTACTTATTATAAGTACCCGCTCCATATTCGGTGGAACAAGGCCCAGACCGAACGTGATATGCTGTTTTTTTAGGTCGGAGGAGGTATGATATACTCTTTCACACATTTAAATTTCAATCGGCTTTATATACATATACATATAATTATTTGTTTAATATATTTCAATTTCAGACTAAGAAGAATTACAGATTCGTTGGCGAGCCCGGCGAAAATGGCGTGTACATGCCATTCGATATAGATCGCGTTCTCGCCCACTTCATAGACCAGTGTCAAGTGATCAAACGATATCGCCGATGTGAAGTAAAGAGTGAACTTTACCTTCCCTGGACCCCAGCAACCGAGGATAAGTGGATGCAATTGATGGAGGTCATAGCGCTGGAGATATCGAGAGAGGATTGGCCGCTTCTTGTCGTCTATTTTGAGCGCGATGATGTGCAAGTATCAATTTAATTTTTAAGGTTTTAACAATATAATATGAAATCATATTCTAAAATATATTATAATTTTTATTTTTGCAAGACGATATTGGTTCAAAATAAACAAAACCGGAATAACGGCGTGCGAGAACGCGCTATCCCAATCTAAGGGAAGCGCTCGCAAGCCAACGCTCGATGGCACTTGGTGGGTTTTCGATGCTTAATTTCATATGTTTTCTATATCATTAATTAATTATTAAACTAAATCCTAATTTCATCGCAGAGAAAGAAAGACCCCGCCAACTGCAATGAAGCCAAGAGGTGGGTCGCGTTACACAAGGACATAGGCGCGTACTTAGTAAGTTTCATTTAATCAAGTTGATTACGTATTTTAAGTTAGCACCTGTGTGTGTATTCTATACAGATCCAGTTTCAGGAGCAGGCGGACGCCTTGGAACTTGGCCCTGGCAACTCGATCACTGTCTTTGTTCATGTCCTGGATTCGATATCCGGTAGGCATCAGGGTAAATATGAGCGCGGGGTTGGTCTCGGGGCCCATCAATTTTTTGATAGACGTTCGACCGCGCAAAAGTACGTCGTGATTCAAATGGGGGCAGATGCGGCAGCAGTGTCACAAGAGGAGATCCATCGGTTCCACGAGCAGGTGGAGCAGCAGTATCAGAAACGGCAGGAGACGCGGCACGAGCTACAGGAGCTTAGAGCAGAGATTCGAGACATGAGGAAGTCGCACGCCGATTCTGTACAACAGGCCATACGGAATGTGTTGACCGCATTCTTTAGGCCACGGGACGATGGAGGTGGATCGTCGTCCCAACAGTATTAGTTATGGGTCTTGATTTTTTAACACATACATTTGTTCATTGGTGGAGTATTGATCATTTTGTACGGATTTTTTGACACATACATTTTTTGATTTGTTGTTGATTAGTGGAATATTAATCATACTGATTGTATATGTATTTTTTGTTTATGTTTGCATGCGATTCGGAGCTTATTATTTTGATTATCGTATATTGCGTGAGATTTGAATATATTGAGTGAATAAAAAATTATATATTGATGTCTGTGAATGGAAATTATATATTACTGGTTATGATTAAATTAATATGCATGCATGGGGTGCGGAAAATTTAATTATTTAAAAAAAATATTGGTCACGGTTGTAACCGTGAATAAAAACATTTGGTCACGGTTACAACCGTGAACAAATGGCTACTCTAGATACTAATATCTGGAGCAGATCAATGTTTTGTGTCACGGTTACAAGTTTTGTTCACGGTTGTAACCGTGAACCAACACTGGTTTTGTTCACGGTTAGAACCGTGAACAAAAACCCGAGGCTCATCAACTAACCGATGTCTTAACATTTCCCGCTAAGAAACGTTCATGGTTCTAACCGTGAACATTTTTTATTTTGTTCACGGTCAGAACCGTGACACAAAATTTGCTTATGCAGGTTTGAGTCACGGTTCTCTCACGGTTCAAATCGTGAACAAAAGTCCTTTTGTTCATGGTGACTTTTGTTCACGGTTTAAACCGTGAACAAATCCCGTAGTGTTATCATACTGATAAATGTTGGAGTGTCCGGTAAATGAAAATGACATGTTTTAGAATGGAAAGCGTAAACCCATTTTTTTTTTTTGGGTTTGAAATTTATTTCCTAGAAATGATAAGCTGGACTGATCTTTTTAAGGAATTAAATAGACAGAAATTGAGGAAAAACATTGCTTTTTATTTTTATTGAAAAGGTTGAGCAATAAGTCACATTAGTGGTATCTTTCAGCTGTCTGACTTGTCTATTATTAATTAACAAAAATAGTTTTCGCAAACCCTGGACCAATCTATTTGTTACTATTAAGCAGGTACCGTAGTCCATGCTGTTTTGTCTTTCGATAAAGAAATTGTGGATAGAAAAAAATTGCTTTTAATTTAATGGGTTCATCAGTGTCCATAGCCAATTATATATTTTCCACCATTAAATAGTTGTTACATTTGCTGTTCAAGGAAAGCGAAAGATAACAAAAATGTCCACAGAGAAGAGATGGATTATAAACTCTTATTCTGCCAGACTGGGCTTGAATATATAGATTTTTCTTATTTTCTTCCAATATTTTTACTAATAGATTCAGAATTGAGGAATGATAACCGTTGATATTAATGTGTTGTCTGGTTTCCCTATGGACGAGCAGTGGAGCTGGAGGGTGCAGTCTCGTAGTCTCTTTTACGACTGATTTCAAGAACCGAAGCCGGTCAAGGTCGGTTTCATCGACCTTTGCTTTGTTTCCTACGAGGCTTCTTACTTCGTCTTGTAGTTTCTTCATGGCTCTTGGTTTTCTCATCAGCTCTGACATTGCCCATTCTACTGCTGCTAAGGATGTGTCTGATCCAGCGACGGATACATTCTGCCAAGGAAATTAAGAATTCATACAGCATGATAATGAAAAAGATGGAGCATCAGCCACAACTCAAATTGTAATTCACCAATGCCAATGTTAACCATAACCTGACCCGAAACCCCAACCCGAACCGAATTCGCTAAGTTTTTAATTGGGCTACCCGGTCTTATTTGTTTAATATACGGCCGGTATGAGTCATGTATCACGACTCGCTTCGACCCGTTTAACCCGAATACATTATCCCCTAATTCGTTCGTTTTCTCTCTTATTCCTTGTTCTCTGGCATTTTTGGTTCTACTTTTTGTATATATGGTAATTTTTTCATAAGCGTCAAATTTGTAATAACTAATTTGTATTGTTCATGAATAAAACAAAGATTAACGAATCAACATGGATCGGGTCGAATGATCTAATTACGGCCCGATCTGAATATTAAATGGATCGGATATGGGTTTAAAATAACTTATATGGCTTTTTTATTTTTTGATGTATACTTCTTGTTTGTATTGTTCATCAAAACATAGGTCAGGGTGTGATCTCCATGTTTTTATTAATGCATGCGCTAGTCTAGTTGTCCTGTGGAGGCTTGTACGATCACACACATATATGGCTTTTTTTTTATTTTTTGATGTATACTTCCTGTTTCCAGTGCTTGCCGCTTAAGGGTGGAGAGCTATCAATTAATACATTATTTTCCACTCATGTGAAATCATATATTCACAGTATTAATCCGTTAACCATACTTTATTTCTTACTTATATCGAATACATTTAAAGGTTTATGGGTTTAGTTGTAGTAAGTATTTTTATTATCATGTATTTTTTTATTGATATTTATATCTTTATGAAGTCTTATAAGGTGTAAGTATGTGTTGGTGCAATACTTGCATAAATTAACCCGGTCTTTCAATACTTGCCATGTTTTCATTTTCTCTCCCGCTAAGACTTCGATTAACTATGGTTATGGGGACTTCAACCGGAATTTTTCGAGTCTGGTATTCGGACTTCAACTTGGATCCTTTGACATGCACTAATAGAGAGATCCATGATCCATGGTCCGCTTCCCAGTGTACGGCGAAGTGGACGCGACGAGGCCCGCTACGTATATACTCAGAAGTATATACGCTAAGCGTAACTAAGCAATATAAAGTAAATCACAAGAGACGAATAATATAGAAATAACAGCAACTTTTATTAATAACATTCTTTTTACAATGCAGGAAAAGGAAATACAACTGGAATGAAAAGCAATGCCTAAACAGTGGTATAACAGGAAATGAAATAAACTGGAAAGAACAAGGTACAATTATCTAGAGCTCTGGGTCTGCCTGGAACTGCTCCAAATCTTCACCGGTGGGCTCAATCTCAGCTTGGTCCAACGCACCTGACGACATTCAAAGAAGAAAGAGATAGAATGTCGTCAGCGAACAGGTCGCTCGGTAAGTCCCAAAGAATAGAAAAATGAGAATGACAGAGTAACAGTATTTTCTAAAGTATTATATTGTGAATATTATAGAACATTGTGTAACGCTGTTGTTTGTAGCTTGGTACAGAAGGATGCCAGTGTATACGAGGGGGATCTCTATATGCTAGAGATCAGGGCAAAAGGAAAGTACAAGGAACCGTTATGCCACGGTACAACAGCAATAGGATTCAGGTTAGGTGTCTTAATCTGACCACCTCGTGCCACTTTTAACACCTTCCGTACCAATCTACCCCTTAAACCCCGTAATGTTTTAACAGTATTGTAGTATTGGAATATGTAAGTTGGGTGACTGACCAAAACCATGATATCAGTAAACATGTTGAAACCGTATAATCAGGTAAATGGAATATCATGATAATGGATGAATATCCATGGTTTGATTCAGTCAAAATGAATATATTGTTAACTGGGTTCATGGATTCATGTATTCAAAGTGTGGTGGAATATAAAAGAATATAGATTGACTTGAATCATATTCGAGTCAGGAATGGTCAGACTCTAACCCGAGTCAGACTAAAAGAAGAGAATTTGAAGTTCAATATTAGCTAGGGGCCTTATTGTAATTTGTGAAACTTGAGGGGGTTTTATGTAAAAAGTACTTTTGTATAGTTTTCAAAATACACCTCAAGTATTTAATATTCGTCTTTAATATTATAATGAATGTGCATTTTATTTGTGTTATTCTAGTGAATATATCCTAATAAAAATATTAATTGTCTTATCTGAAATTCATGGTATTTTAGTGTAACTTTTAATCTTGTATTTTTTTAGAAAAATGTGGAAACTTTATATTATGATAAAATAGGTGTTTAAATGATAATTATATATATATTAACACATGAATAATTTTATATAAATATTTTATTTTCAAAAATCTCATTTTCCTTAAATATCGTATTTTAACCCTTCGAGACCGAATGCTCCTTGCGGAGGTCTGAATCTCGCACTACTAGCTTGCGGGTGCACGATGAACCGTACTATCCCTAACAAGTTCCCCAAAAGTGGGTTGTAGCGGCACTTTGCTTAGGTTTATAAATACTTTTCATTTGGGAAAACGGTTTTATAAATATGGGGTATTTATTTGCAAAAGAGTACAGTTTTCCGTATTTTAGTTATTAGGGTTTCCTAAGCCAACTAGCCTACTTCTAAGTCTAAACGATGAGTCATTAGAAGTCTCAAATCGCCTCTTCACCGTCAATTGCGGCCAGGTAAGTGTCAGGTAAGTGGGAAGGAACCACAGTCGTGGGCCTAATTAAAAACCACTAGCCTTAGACACACTTGCCTAGGCACCACAAGACAGTTTAGATAAATGATCGATGTCCATGACCAATCGTGGTTTTCATTTTATTAAAAGATTTTATCTAGAAAAGTTTACAACTTAAAGCTTTAAATAAAGATTAGGGTATTTTAGTGAAAAGTCCTGTAATTTCATATTCTGTGTTTTGATATCTATCAATTAGGGTTATATTAAGTGTGTGTAGGGGTAGGTCATTACCCCGTGACTTATTTTAAGTTTTGGTGAAGTTTAAAGGTAAAACATGACAAGTTAAAGTTGAAGGTATTAAAGTGCAAGAATACGGTATTTAAAAACGTTATCATTTTATGTGTGAAATTTCATTCAAATTGGGTTCTACAAGTTTAGTGATCAAGATAAACCTATTTAGGAGTGAGGAAATTAATTAAACTAAGAAAAATGAACTTCATGGTATTTTTATGAAAAGAATACGATTTTGCAAAGAAGTTATCATTTTATGTGAAAAAGTTTGATTAAATTGGTTTATGGGTGATTAATAGTCAACAAGCATATGGGTAGATAATATGTATTAGGTGAAAAGTGAAAATTTAGAGAAAAACCGAATCGGAAATCGATTTGTCCGATTTCCGTCGGGTTCCAAAAAGTCGTATTTTTATCTTAAAGAAAAGAGAGATAGAAGGAGGTGGGACTTACGATTTGGACAAGCTAAGGAAGCTAGAGGTCGTGGTGGTTGTCGATTCGTTGAAAACGTCGCGAAGGTCCTGATCCGGTCGCCGGAATCCGTCGTCGATTTCGGCAGCGCTTCGCTTCTCGCTCTTCGTACCGAGTTCTCGAGAATTTGGGAGAGTGGACTTAGAGTTGTGAAGGGAAAAGGTAGAGGATAGGGGTCTTTATATAGGGCTAGGCTAGGGTTAGGATTTGGATTAAAAAATATTTTAAAAATATATAAAAAAAAACATTAAAAATTCATTAAAAATCATTAAACCTAGGAGTAAAAGGGATTTATTGGCCAAATCAAAACCGATCCAGGTATAATAAGTGTGCAAGAGGGTTGACCAAGTCAAGAGCCAACTTTTCTCAGTTGGTGACTCGGCCGTCCGGCCAAGTCCGACCGGCGGCACCGGACCGAGTCGGCTGAGTCGCCGGCCGGCGGCGCCGAGTCGGGCCGAGTCAAGGGTCCAATGGCCGGGGGCTTTCCTGAGGAACAACTTGGTATTTTTACTTTTGGTTGTCCAATACATATTTTGGGAGTTATGGCCTTTTACTGTTGACTTCCAAAAAAAAATAAAACAAAATAAATACAAAAATAATGTGGGGCATGGGATTTGAACTCCGGTGGCTTGGTTCAGCAGTGTAAGGTATTACCAATGAGCTACAAGCTCCTTCTTGTAATTATTGTGATTTTTAATTATTTAAACTGATAGCAGCAAGAATAAATACTCCTAGTATACATTAAATTTAAAGTAATTTCTTGTACACTAAAAATGGAGTTATTTCATTCTTGTAGCTTGTAATTAAAAACAAAAGTAATTACCTAAATCTTGTGCTCAGGCTAAAATACCCCTTTGCGGATTTAGAAAATATATTTGAAAAATTTTGTATAGGAAAAAGTGTATCAAAAATTAGGGTTGTTACATTCTACCCTCCTTATAAAAATTTCGTCCTCGAAATTTGTAAAAGGAAAGTGTAACAGTTTCAAGGAAGTTTTTGTGACAGGACTATTGGTAGTGTATGAAAATATTTAGAAGGAAGAAATATTGCAAAATGTTTTGGTCAAAGTGAGAGAGTTACCTGGGTTACTTTGGTTCTTAGTCTCAGGTTCTAAGGCCGCTGAGGTGGAGGCTTGACGTCTCGATACATTTTTCTGTGTAAGCCGATACATCGATGCTTGACTAGATATGGATGGTCCATGTGGAGGTGGTGCTGGGAGTGCAAGACTAGGTGTAGGAGTCTGGATAGCTGGCTGCTTCGGGTAGATAGTGGGTGTGTGGGCTGAGTTGCGTCTATAGGGACAGTCTCCAATTCTATGATCGGATGCGCCGCAAACTAGGCACAGGCCTTTTGCGCGCCTACAGTCCTTCCACAAGTGTCCATTTCTATGGCAGTAGTAGCAAAATCCTGAACTTGACTGGTTAATTGTTTCCTTCAGTCTCTTGGGTTTTGCAGGTTGTGTAGTGTAGGTTCTTCTTGCCATCTGGGTGGCAGTGCGTTTCTTGACGGTTGCTCCTGCTTCTGGTCGGTTCAATAATATGGCAGTCTGCTGCTGCAGTCCAACCAGGAGGCTTTGGATTTCCTTAAGCAGAACCGTCTGCTCGTTGGGTGGAGCAGAAACGGCAGGTGTGAGAGGTAGTGTTGGAGGTGTAGGTGTGTTGTTGACATTGGTGCTGGTGTTGTTTGGGGAATCCATAACCCTGAAGAAGAATTTGGGTTAGGACAGATTCAAATACAGGAAATGATAAGATTCAAGGAATAGAGATTTGCAAGATTCAAAGAACATGAATTGTAAATAATGTTTTAGTTGCTGGTTCTTATGTTATATTGCTTAGGTTGTTCATGCAGACCAGAACTGCATGACAGATATTCATACAGCTTTGACCTGCATGGGCCACCAACAAAACCTGTCACGCCCCGCTTCCCAGTGTACGGTGAAGTGGACGCGACGAGGCCCGCTACGTATATACTCAGAAGTATATACGCTAAGCGTAACTAAGCAATATAAAGTAAATCACAAGAGACGAATAATATAGAAATAACAAAAACTTTTATTAATAACATTCTTTTTACAATGCAGGAAAAGGAAATACAACTGGAATGAAAAGCAATGCCTAAACAGTGGTATAACAGGAAATGAAATAAACTGGAAAGAACAAAGTACAATTATCTAGAGCTCTGGGTCTACCTGGAACTGCTCCAAATCTTCACCGGTGGGCTCAATCTCAGTTTGGTCCAACGCACCTGACGACATTCAAAGAAGAAAGAGATAGAATGTCGTCAGCGAACAGGTCGCTCGGTAAGTCCCAAAGAATAGAAGAATGAGAATGACAGAGTAACAGTATTTTCTAAAGTATTATATTGTGAATATTATGGAACATTGTGTAACGTTGTTGTTTGTAGCTTGGTACAGAAGGATGCCAATGTATACGAGGGGGATCTCTTTATGCTAGAGATCAGGGCAAAAGGAAAGTACAAGGAACCGTTATGCCACGGTACAACAGCAATAGGATTCAGGTTAGGTGTCTTAATCTAACCACCTCGTGCCACTTTTAACACCTTCCGTACCAATCTACCCCTTAAACCCCGTAATGTTTTAACAGTATTGTAGTATTGGAATAGGTAAGTTGGGTGACTGACCAAAACCATGATATCAGTAAACATATTGCAACTGTATAATCAGGTAAATGGAATATCAGGATAATGGATGAATATCCATGGTTTAATTCAGTCAAAATGAATATATTGTTAACTGGGTTCATGGATTCATGTATTCAAAGTGTGGTGGAATATAAAAGAATATAGATTGACTTGAATCATATTCGAGTCAGGAATGGTCAGACTCTAACCCGAGTCAGACTAAAAGAAGAGAATTTGAAGTTCAATATTAGCTAGGGGCCTTATTGTAATTTGTGAAACTTGAGGGGGTTTTATGTAAAAAATACTTTTGTATAGTTTTCAAAACACACCTCAAGTATTTAATATTCGTCTTTAATATTATAATGAATGTGCATTTTATTTGTGTTATTCTAGTGAATATATCCTAATAAAAATATTAATTGTCTTATCTGAAATTCATGGTATTTTAGTGTAACTTTTAATCTTGTAATTTTTTAGAAAAATGTGGAAACTTTATATTATGATAAAATAGGTGTTTAAATGATAATTATATATATATTAACACATGAATAATTTTATATAAATATTTTATTTTCAAAAATCTCATTTTCCTTAAATGTCGTATTTTAACCCTTCGAGACCGAATGTTCCTTGCGGAGGTCTGAATCTCGCACTACTAGCCTGCGGGTGCACGATGAACCGTACTATCCCTAACAGGTTCCCCAAAAGTGGGTTATAGCGACACTTTGCTTAGGTTTATAAATACTTTTCATTTGGGAAAACGGTTTTATAAATATGGGGTATTTATTTGCAAAAGAGTACAATTTTCCGTATTTTAGTTATTAGGGTTTCCTAAGCCAACTAGCATAATTCTAAGTCTAAACGATGAGTCATTAGAAGCCTCAAATCGCCTCTTCACCGTCAATTGCGGCCAGGTAAGTGCCAGGTAAGTGGGAAGGAACCACAGTCGTGGGCCTAATTAAAAACCACTAGTCTTAGACACACTTGCCTAGGCACCACAAGACAGTTTAGATAAACGATCGATGTCCATGACCAATCGTGGTTTTTATTTTATTAAAAGATTTTATCTAAAAAAGTTTACAACTTAAAACTTTAAATAAAGATTAGGGTATTTTAGTGAAAAGTCCTGTAATTTCGTATTCTGTGTTTTGATATCTATCAATTAGGGTTATATTGAGTGTGTGTAGGGGTAGGTCATTACCCCGTGACTTATTTTAAGTTTTGGTGAAGTTTAAAGGTAAAACATGACAAGTTAAAGTTGAAGGTATTAAAGTGCAAGAATACGGTATTTAAAAACGTTATCATTTTATGTGTGAAATTTCATTCAAATTGGGTTCTACAAGTTTAGTGATCAAGATAAACCTATTTAGGAATGAGGAAATTAATTAAACTAAGAAAAATGAACTTCATGGTATTTTTATGAAAAGAATACGGTTTTGCAAAGAAGTTATCATTTTATATGAAAAAGTTTGATTAAAATGGTTTATGGGTAATTAATAGTCAACAAGCATATGGGTAGATAATATGTATTAGGTGACAAGTGGAAATTTAGAGAAAAACCGAATCGGAAATCGATTTGTCCGATTTCCGTCGGGTTCCAAAAAGTCGTATTTTTATCTTAAAGAAAAGAGAGATAGAAGGAGGTGGGACTTACGATTTGGACAAGCTAAGGAAGCTAGAGGTCGTGGTGGTTGTCGATTCGTTGAAAACGTCGCGAAGGTCCTGATCCGGTCGCCGGAATCCGTCGTCGATTTCGGCAGCGCTTCGCTTCTCGCTCTTCGTACCGAGTTCTCGAGAATTTGGGAGAGTGGACTTAGAGTTGTGAAGGGAAAAGGTAGAGGATAGGGGTCTTTATATATGGCTAGGCTAGGGTTAGGGTTTGGATTAAAAAATATATAAAAACATTAAAAATTCTTTAAAAATCATTAAACCTAGGAGTAAAAGGGATTTATTGGCCAAATCAAAACCGATCCAGGTATAATAAGTGTGCAAGAGGGTTGACCAAGTCAAGAGCCAACTTTTCTCAGTTGGTGACTCGGCCGTCCGGCCAAGTCCGGCCGGCGGCGCCGGACCGAGTCGGCCGAGTCGCCGGCCGGCGGCGCCGAGTCGGGCCGAGTCAAGGGTCCAATGGCCGGGGGTTTTCCTGGGGAACAACTTGGTATTTTTACTTTTTGTTGTCCAGTACATATTTTGGGAGTTATGACCTTTTTACCGTTGACTTCCAAAAAAAAATAAAACAAAATAAATACAAAAATAATGTGGGGCATGGGATTTGAACTCCGGTGGCTTGGTTCAGCAGTGCAAGGTATTACCAATGAGCTACAAGCTCCTTCTTGTAATTATTGTGGTTTTTAATTACTTAAACTGGTAGCAGCAAGAATAAATACTCCTAGTATACATTAAATTTAAAGTAATTTCTTGTACACTAAAAATGGAGTTATTTCATTCTTGTAGCTTGTAATTAAAAACAAAAGTAATTACCTAAATCTTGTGCTCAGGCTAAAATACCCCTTTGTGGATTTAGAAAATATATTTGAAAAATTTTGTGTAGGAAAAAGTGTAACAAAAATTAGGGTTGTTACAATGACCTTGTAAGGAGAAATCACCCGCGTGAGATCCTTACGACTCATAAAGGAGCAATACACTTAGGAATCCTCACGATTCCTAAGGAGAAATTACACTTGCGAGATCCTCACGACTCGTAAGGAGAACTCTCTTATGGGACCCTCATGGCTCATAAGATTTGAGAGTCTTAAGTTACATAGACCTGAACCTGTTCTTAAGCACCCCCACAACCTTCGACAATGCCCTACAAGCGGCTCATACTGACCCTTGTACACAATCCACGGGCGCGAATGCACATTTCCCCAGCAAAGTCCCACCCGTGACTAGGGATACGTCCATATGATCAGGAACATCTTATAATTCCTCTCGACTTATAAGGAGAAAACCCTCTTGTAGGATCCTTACGACTTACAGAGGAACATACACTTAGGAATCCTCACGATTCCTAGGGAGAAAATACACCTATAAGATCCTCACGACTTGTAGGGAGAAATACCTTTGTGAGACCCTTACGGCTCATGAAGTCAAAAGCCTTAGTCGACAGGACCTTAACCCTGTTTGCTAAGCCACCTTTGTTCAACATCGACAAAGGCAAATGATGATTCGCTCCTGGCAATATTCCAGTTGCAGCGATACTGATGCCTAAACCGGTATCAAATTTCAAGCCCTCTCAAGGCAAATGATGATTCGCTCCTGGCAATATCCCAGTTGCAGCGATGCTGATGCCTAAACCGGTATCAAATTCCAAGCCCTCTCAAGGCAAATGATGATTCGCTCCTGGCAATATCCCAGTTGCAGCGATGCTGATGCCTAAACCGGTATCAAATCCCAAGTTCTCTCAAAGCAAATGATGATTCGCTCCTGGCAATATTCCAGTCGTAGCGATGCTGATACTAAGATTGGTATCAGATCCCAAGTTCCACACTCGCGATATAAAAAAAATCAGCGAGCCAAAAATGCATAAGAAATAGCCGAAATGATGGGGCAGCTTGCAATAAAAAACAGCAAGTAAAAATGTATGCATAAAAAATAGCCGAAATGATGGGGCAACTCGCAATAAAAGCAGCGAGTAAAAATGAAATAAATAGCTGAAATGATTGGGCACCGCGAAAAATAGCCGAAATGATAGGGCAATCGCGACCTTCGCGATATAAAAGCTGAAATGATAGAGCATCGCGGAAAAAGAAATAAAATAAAAAAAGAGTTTTAATTTATGCCCTACAGGTGCTGTTCCATCACACCCTGTATACAATCCAAGGGCGTAAACAAAAAAGGGATCATACTTCTCCCCCAGGTTTCATCATAAGAAGAAGCAAAATCTCGACGGGCCGCAAATGACCTGGAGATCGTCTCAACACTCGGACACAACATCAAGCGAAACGGAACAGCGGTAACCCCCAATTCCATGGCTTGGCAATATACATATCACCGAGAGCCGAATCCCAACTCCGTGAAATGCGGATACAATCAACAAAATTCCTGGTCACGTGGAACGCGGATAATGTCACTCTTTGACCCCGTGTGAAGCATCCAGAGCGGAGCCTAGTCCTCGCCGAACACGGCAGTGAACCCGTGGGAAGCATCTAGTGCAAAATTCCTGGTTATGTGAAACGCGAATAACGTCACTCTTTGACCCCGTGTGAAACATCCAGAGCGGAGCCTAGTCCTCTCCGAACACGGCAGTGAACCCGTGGGAAGCATCTAGTGCAAAATTCCTGGTTACGTGGAACGCGGATAACGTCACTCTTTGACCCCGTGGAAAACGTCCAGAGTGGATTCTGGTCCTCGCAGAGCACGGCAGTGAACCTGTGTAAAGCATCCAGAGCGGAGCCTAGTCCTCGCCGAACACGGCAGTGAACCCGTGGGAAGCATCTAGTGCAAAATTCCTGGTTACGTGGAACGCAGATAACGTCACTCTTTGACCCCGTGTGAAGCATCCAGAGCGGAGCCTAGTCCTCGCCGAGCACGGCAGTGAACCCGTGTGAAGCATCTAGTGCAAATTCCTGGTTACGTGGAATGCGGATAATGTCACTCTTTGACCCCGTGTGAAGCATCCAGAGCGGAGCCTAGTCCTCGCCGAACACGGCAGTGAACCCGTGGGAAGCATCTAGTGCAAAATTCCTGGTTACGTGGAACGCGGATAACGTCACTCTCTGACCCCGTGTGAAGCATCCAGAGCGGAGCCTAGTCCTCGCCGAACACGTCAGTGAACCCGTGGGAAGTATCTAGTGCAAAATTCCTGGTTACGTGGAACGCGGATAACGTCACTCTTTGACCCCGTGGAAAGCGTCCAGAGCGGATCCTGGTCCTCGCAGAGCACGGCAGTGAACCCGTGTGAAGCCTCCAGAGCGGAGCCTAGTCCTCGCCGAGCACGGCAGTGAACCCGTGTGAAGCATCTAGTGCAAAATTCCTGGTTACGTGGAACGCGGATAACGTCACTCTTTGACCCCGCGGAAAACGTCCAGAGCGGAGCCTGGTCCTCGCCAAGCACGGCAGTGAACCCGTGTGAAGCATCCAGAGCAAACACCGGACTGTGGAGTCCTTAAAATCCACGGACTATGATGTCCTTAACCTCGACCGTAATGTCTTAAGCCTAACGATCAACCACCCCGATTCCCTACGGATTCTGTCTTGGTTTAAGGGTACATCTCTTCACTCCTTTGATACCTGGCGTTGTAATTCCTCAACGTCTTCAAAGAGGTGATGGGTCCCTGCAACCAAACATCGGACTGTGGAGTCCTTAAATCCATGGACTATGAGGTCCTTAACCTTGACCGTGATGTCTTAAAACTAACATCGGACTGTGGAGTCCCTAAATCCACGGACTATGAGGTCCTTAACCTTGACCGTGATTTCTTAAAACTAACATCGGACCGTGTAGTCCTTAAATCCATGGAATATGAGGTCCTTAACCTTGACCGTGAGGTCTTTAAACTATGATACCCTGAGCGACCCCTGACCCCGTAAAACACGGATAAGGGCGACCACATCCAGCACTTGCAGGTCCTCACGACCCGCAAGGAAGAAAACTCTCTCGTGAGATCCTTACGACTCTCAAGGGAAAAACTCGCTTAAGAATCCTCACGATTCTTAAGAAGAAATTACACCTATGGGACCCTCTTGACCTATAGGGAGAGAAACTCTTTATGAGATCCTCGTGGCTCATAAAGTCCAAAAGTCTTAGGAAGAAGATCTTAACCCTGAATCCTAAACCACCGATGCCCTGCAAGGAGATCAAGATAAATTGCCCACGGAATGCATTCGATAAAAGAGACACGCCGTTGAGAAGGAAAATGTATCTTTTATTCATAAACCAAAATGGATACAAAGTACAATTCATGAAAGAAACAAAAAGAAGATACTCTCATCCATGAGTATGTACAAAGAAGGGGAAAAGATACAAGTCCTCAAGCCGGCGGACGGTGTAGTAATTTTACCAGCTCATCGTTTTGTTGCTGAGCCACGGCTTCATAACGCAAGATTTCCAGAAGACGAGCCTCCGCCTGAGCTTGCTGAGCCTGATACGAAGCAAGCCGAACTTCAAGCTCTTTCTCGGTGGCCTTATGGGCCTCAACCCTTTCACGAGTGAACGTGGCAGCTTTATCGAGAGCCACCATCTCTTTGATGGACTCCTGAAGCACCCGCCAGAGTTCATACGCTTTGTTGGCCTTGGCGGTAAGAGTGGCGTGAAGCTCACTCAACGCCTTGGAAGCCAGCTCCCTCTCCGAGAATTTACGGCCGAACCCTTTTTCTCGCACAACCATATGTTCGCCACGTGTCGCCCTATCAGGCCATGTAAGCTCACTTTCACGACCGCAACCTTGGAAATGGGACATACACGCTCAAGACCATATAAATGGGCTTCCGGTCGACAGCAATAATCGATCTAAAACGCGCTCACATCACCTGGTATGAAAAGCAACGAGAAAATTTCCGATGTTTATCCTATCGAGCAGGTGTTCGCAGTCATATGAACATCCGAAAGAGAAATAAAATTCGAAGCTTTAATGCGCATGCGACATGATGACAGTGTTGATAATTGAAGGAAAAAGAACACAAAATTTATTCATGCGAGCGAAAACATACATACGAGTACCGAGCCTACACGAAAATTCAACATAAAGAATACAAAAAGAAGGGCTAATTTAAAAATGCTACGTTAACGGGAAAAGATCACCAAACACGGGATCAATGGCACAAGGGTTAACAAAGCAGAGGACAAAATTCTCCATCTCTCTCTCTGCTTTCTCCAGCACATCAAAGCGACGGTTCTCGCGAGGAGTCGCTCCCCATCGATTGGCGCCGTGTTCGTCCACGAAAGCAGACATAATAGCTTGCTGGGCCTTTATCTGGCTCAGCAGATGAATGGAGCAATCCTTCAAAGCCTGAGTAATTAGGCATGCTTCATGAAAGCCCTCAAGCTTTTCTTCAGCCGCGTCAAGCATCGCCAGGGTCATCTCCGCCGGGTGAGGAGGGATGTCGGCAAGCACGGCCGCGAGAATCATTCGGAGCCAGAGGGATCCCATCGGGAGGGGAGACCCCCTACGGATCGAGAGTTCGTACATTTCCGAGTCGCATTCGTCGTTGGTAAGGAGTGGGTCCACCAATCGAGCAGCAAAGCGGGGGATCATCTCCTCGATGGGAACTTCCCATGGCTGTCGACGAGCATGAGGGCGATTGCAGGCCATAGCGCTCGTTTGGGTTCTCAAGACAAATCACACCAAAATAAGAAAGAAAGAATATAAAAGTTCTCTGTGAAGAGAAAAGGAAAACCATTGCCTCAGATATAAAGGGGTGCATTAAGTGTTATGCGTGGAAAATCTTGCATGGTGAAGCTATTCCCAAGGCCCAAAAAAGGAGAGGCATCGAAAATCAAGGAGATGGGACTATTTCCAAGCCCCTTTTTCTGCATCTAATATTGTGCACTGAAAATATGGCATGGGAAGATTTTGTGAACAGCCCCATCAAGGGAACACGTGAGGCCCAAACCTGATGTACACTAAAAAAAATGGAGTAGCACCCTGCATATTAAAAGCACCAACAACAACAGTAGAAAAATGGTAAAATCCCAGAGAAAGGCATGCAAACATGGAAAGACATAATAAAACTTGTCATTCATACTTCAAGAAGTTCATACAAAATAAAGAGGACACGTTTACAATGGTAAGACTTCAGACGCGGGGCATGGATTGAGAAACTCAAGCTTAACCTTGTCCAAGATTCTCCAAGCGTTTCGAACCTCCCGAGTATGTTTTCTCTCACGATCACAAGCGTCGGGGTCCTCGCGAATGTCCTCCACCCTCCGATAGGCGACAAGTACGGCCGACTGCTGAAATGCCTGGTGCAAGAGATCAATGAGGTTGTCGCGCCTTCTCTTCGAGATTAGACTCATAAGATACAACGAATGTATCTTGTCCTCAACAGCGTCTAATGCCCTGAGCGGTACTTCGGTGCAGAAGAGAGGAAGCGCCTCCCAGATCGCCAGCACGATGAGTCTCAAAAGAGGAGAGCGACGGGGGAGCAGCCGATGGTTGTACTCGTTAAAGCGGCTCATAATCTCAGCACACTGAGCGTTGGTGAACTCCTGGTTCCGACTGCGGCCCAGCGCACGAATGTTCCCATAGGAGATGATTTCGTCAAGACCGTACATATGGGCGTCCATAATACCTGAAATAAAGGTCATGAGAATTGTTACAAAGCTTCTGTTGCATTGAGTACAGAAGGACAACCTAGGGTAAGGGGACCCTAAGAAGCCTCCATGGGAAGAAACCGAGTTCTTCACAGGAATTAAATTCCTTTTAAAAAAAGGGAATTAAATTCCCATAAAACATTTTTGGGATGGAATTAAATTCCATAGATTGTCATCATCATTTCCCTAAAGATCGTTTAAGCCGTAAGAGATCTACAATTTAAAGATTAGATGGCTTTCTGTTCCTGTTGATGAATTTGAAGAAAATGGGTTCATATTAAAAGAGTGAAACCCTTGTTTTGGATTTAAAATCTAGAGGACTGTAAGAGTTCATCGTTCGATCAAGAGCATTACCTAAAGAGAAAAGTTCCTTTCGAACAGAGTTAAACTCTGAAAAGTTCAAGGCAGAGAACTAGGCTCTGAAAGAAGAGAATTAAATTCTCAGAAGAAATTCGCAAGGAGGAAGATGAGCAAAGTGAAGGCTTTTCTGAAGAGACATGGGTATTTATAGAATGTGATGGAGACGCTTCATCTCCCCAAATCCCTAAACGAATCCAACGGTCACAAAAAGTGACAGTGTTGCACTCATGTGCAGACACGTGAGAACAACGCTGTGGGGGCATTTGTTTCCTGATTTAAAATCAGGAAAGCTTACGGAAGAGGCCTCAGAAAAGGGTCACGTGCTCACACGTGATCAGCAGTCACGTGTTGGCACGTGACGCCTAAAAGCATCGGCAAGGCAGATTCAGCTTCCCGACTACATCAAAGAAAAAGGGTTCAGAAAGGGTCACGTGCTCCCACGTGACCAGGGTCACGTGTTGGCACGTGACACTCAAAAGCAGCAGACTCATTCCCTGAGTAAATCAAGAAAAAGGCTTCGGAAGAGGTCACGTGCTCACACGTGATCAGTGGTCACGTGTTGGCATGTGATGACCAAGCAACGGCAAAGACATAGCCCAGAAGAAAAAGAAAGCTCGTTCCAGGGGGGTCACGTGCTTACACGTGACCAAGGGTCACGTGCCCACACGTGACCATGAGTCACGTGGTCATACGTGACCGGATTTCAAAGTCCATTTATTTAACAGAATTAAATTCTGAACGGCATTCAAATCTTTCTAAAGGAAAATGATTATTTGGAACTGATTGGATTAAAGATTTAAAAGGTGATTAAATATCATCTATTTGTGGAAAAATCCTGAACTTGGAAAGATTTCCCCTTAAAATCTAACAGAAATAACAAAGGAGAATCTCTGGATTTAAAATCCAATGGTGAATAAAATTCACCTAATAATCCAAAGGTCCAAAACGAATGATGAATACAAATTAAATCTCTCAATGAAAGATTCACCAAAACTAATTGATTCGGCTGCTTCTCCTATAAATATGAGCCAAGAGACACACAAAAAAATAGAGAGAGAAAAAGAGGCATAAAGGAATCGATACATAAAAAAAGAGGAGAGCCTTGATACTTTGGAGGAATTTGGATCTTCTGCAAAAGAAAACCCTAGGTAAGAAAGGGAAGGCTTTTTGAAAGGAAAAGGAGAATTCAATTCTCAACAGAGTTTAACTCTGATATAAAATAGAAGAACATAGTCCTCTCTTTGGTGGAGGATCTGTAAAGTGCACATCTCCCCTGGAGCTGAGAATTTAATTCTCAATGGGTTGAGATCCTGCCATGCAGATCCAAAGCATAGAGAGGGAATGGAAGCTTGAGAATTTAATTCTCACAGAACTATAGGAATTTAATTCCTTTAAAATAAAATTAGGGTTTGACCCTATGTTATGGGAATTTAATTCCTTCAGAATGAACAGAATCAGGGTTTAACCCTGGTTAAGAACTTAGTTCTGTTAAAATAACAGGAATTTAATTCCCTCAAGAAAGAAGAAATGAGGGTTCAACCCTATTTAAGAATATAATTCTTCAAAAGAAAGTAGGAATTTAGTTCCTTTAAAGTTATTATTAGGGTTTAACCCTATGAAGAATTCAATTCTTAAAAAGATAAACACATCTTCAAACAGGCAAAGGAATAGGGTCACGTGCTACCACGTGACCCCTGAAAAGAAACAGAAAAGAGCTTTAGGGCGCCCTCACGTGTTGACACGTGACCCCTAATGAACATTCTGACAGATCAAAGCGCAGGTCCCTATCACGTGCCCATACGTGATGGCTTTCAGAATTAAAAGTGTTAAACACTTATTTGTAGAACAAAATAAAAGGAAACAGGGCGCTATCACGTGCTACCACGTGACCCCTTGGCTGAAGTTTTAACGGACAAACCACCAGAATTCCCATCACATGACAGCACGTGATGCTCCAAAGTATTCAATACTTTTGGTAGAATAAAATGAATTGAGGGCGCTCTCACGTGCTATCACGTGACCCCTCTTGCCTTAGTGTTTAACACTAAAGTTGAAGTCTCTATATCCAGAGTTCAAACACTGATTTTCTTAGTGTTTAAACACTAATTTGGAAAACATCTATTTACAGTGTTTAACACTGACTTTCTTGGTGTCGAACATCAACCTGGAAAACCCTGTTTCTAGCA
Organism: Agapanthus africanus; assembly: GCA_030015575.1. Lineage (NCBI taxonomy): Eukaryota > Viridiplantae > Streptophyta > Magnoliopsida > Asparagales > Amaryllidaceae > Agapanthus > Agapanthus africanus. The sequence continues at coordinate 102,573,330 of CM057348.1, read as the reverse complement.
TTTAACATTGATCTGCCTTAGTGTTAAACACTAATTTGAAATCTCTACTGCCAGTGTTTAACACTGATTTGTTTTAGTGTATAAACACTAATTTGAAAGTCCTGTTGCTGGTTTAACACTAACTATCCTTTAGTGTTAAACACCAACTTGTCAATCTCATTCTCAGCGTTCAACACTAATTGATCTTTAGTGTTTAACACTAGCTTTAGCTCAATTGGCTAAGTTCCAGAGGCAAAGCCTCTCCTTCAGTGGACCAACAGAAATCCAATATTCCAAACATGGTTGGACTTAGCCCAAGATGGCCATAAGTCCTCAATCCAAACTTAACTGGGCTGATGGGCTCATAACATAATTAATTGGTCTTGGTCCCAAACTGGGCCAAAGACTGTTTAATCTACCTTGGTTTAAGGGTACATCTCTTCACTCCTTTGATACGTGGCGTTGTAATTCCTCAACGTCTTCAAAGAGGTGACGGGTCCCAATGACCACACATTGACACGGACTGTGGGGTCCTTAAACTCATGGACTACGACGTCCTTAACCTTGACCGAGATGTCTTAAAACTAACAACGGACTGTGGGGTCCTTAAACTCATGGACTACGACGTCCTTAACCTTGACCGAGATGTCTTAAAACTAACAACGGACTGTGGGGTCCTTAAACTCATGGACTACGACGTCCTTAACCTTGACCGAGATGTCTTAAAACTAACCTTAGACTGTGGAGTCCTTAAATCCATGGACTACGACATCCTTAACCTTGATCGCAACGTCTTAAAACTAACACTGGACCGTAATGTCCTTAAACTACTTATTGACCGCAATGTCACTAAACTAAACAACAGGGCTCCCTTAATTGCTCAATTGTTGGATCTAAATGATCCCTTTAAGTTGATCTTAGTCTGAAAACTAGACTAACGTATCCTTAACAAGCGTTTAAGTCGATCTTAGTCTCGAATGAGGCTAACGTGTCCTTAAACCTAAAATCCCCAAATCCAAATCTAAGATAATACGGATTTGGACCAGTCCACGCCCTACGGGCGACGACATAACTCAGTCTCCGTATACAATCCACGGGCAACTAAACACAAAATAAACACATGCGACACGAAGTGACCATCTGGAGAAGGAGAAAGTGGTTACCGCAAGACGGTAGCGTAATTAACTGCAGGGGCTTGCGCCTGCAGGGAAGAGCGTCCCTACAATCAAAAACCCCTCAAGCGAGGGGGAATCTGACGAAGTCTGCTACATCGGACGCATCCGTTTAAACCTTCGATACACGGTGCCATAAATCAACTTGGCATCTTCGAAGAGGTGGACGAATAGCCTCAATTAGCATCTGCCCCAAACCTCAGGCGAGACAACCCATGTCTCGGCCGCCGTTCGGAGGGGAACAACTGGTTCTCATCTAACTATATTTTGGCGCCCTTGGCTCCTTGATACTTTGTGGCCACAAGTTGAAGACCAACCTTTCTATGCACTGTAATACCAATAGATTCACCCATATCAATATACTCTTTGGATGTCCCTTTCGGCAGTCCCCAGTTGAAAAGATAAACAAGATTCGCGAGCGCAAGTTCAACCACCGCAACCCCAGAATGCAGTCTCGGGCAAACCCTCCGTCCGGCTCCAAATGGTATGAACTCATAATCATGCCCCAGAAAATCTATAGAACGATCCATGAATCTTTCTGGATAGAATTCGTCGGGCCTTTCCCTGGCATCTGCGTCCCTTGCTATTGCAAACGCGTTGATGAGCAATCTTGATTTCATTGGGACGTCATAACCGTTGATATTAATGTATTGACTGGTTTCCCTATGGACGAGCAGTGGAGCTGGAGGGTGCAGTCTCATTGTCTCTTTTACGACCGATTTCAAGAACCGAATCAAGGTCGGTTTCATCGACCTTTGCTTTGTTTCCTACGAGGCTTCTTACTTCATCTTGTAGTTTCTTCATGGCTCTTGGTTTTCTCATCAGCTCTGTCATTGCCCATTCTACTGCTGCTGAGGATGTGTCTGATCCAGCGACGAATACATTCTACCAAGGAAATTAAGAATTCATACAGCATGATAATGAAAAAGATGGAGCATCAACTACAACTCAAATTGCAATTCACCAATGCCAATGTTAACGATAACCTGACCCGAAACCCAAACCCGCTAAGTTTTTAATTGGGCTACCCGGTCTTAATTGTTTAATAAACGGTCGGTACGAGTCATGTATCACAACTCGCTTCGACCTGTTTAACCCGAATACATTATCCCCTAATTCGTTCGTTTTCTCTCTTATTCCTTGTTCTCTGGCATTTTTGGTTCTACTTTTTGTATATATGGAAATTTATTCATAAACGTCAAATTTGTAATAACTAATTTGTATTGTTCACAAATAAAACAAAAATTAACGAATGAACATATGTCGAGTCGAATGATCTAATTATGGCCCGGCCTGAATATTAAATGGATCGGATATGGGTATAAAAAAACTAAACCAATTATTAAATGGATGGATCGATCCCGAACCTGATTTTGACTGGGTCAAACGGACCAGGAACGATAAGGAGCGGACCCGACCTGTCCTTTTTACATTCCTAATTACTAAAGATAGATCAGTGTAATAAATAGGAATAATATAATTCTTAAAACAAATAGTATGTGCAAACAAAAAATAAGTCAGGGTGTCATCTCTATGTTTTTATTAAATGCATGGGCTGGTCTAGAGTTTGGGTACCGATGAGGGTTAGGGTTAGGCATCGGTTGGGGTTAGCGTTAGGGTTAGGGTTGGGGTTGCGGTTGGGGCTGGGGCTGGGGTTGCGGTTGGGGTTGGGGTTGGGGTTTGGGTTAGGGTTGGGTTTGGCTGGGGCTGGGGCTAGGGTTAGAATTAGGGTTAGGGTTGGGGTTGGGGTTGGGGTTCGGCTGGGGCTGGGGCTAGGGCTAGAGTTAGGGTTGGGTTGTGATTTTTAGGAAAATTTAACTCGATAAAGCCAAAAATTACCATTTTTGGTATCAGATACGGAACGGAATAGGTGTTATCATTTTCGTATACAGATATGGATGGTCGTTAAAAATGAAAATATAGGGTCATCGTCGGAGGATGATATGTCGACATCCGAGTCGGAAAATGAGGAAGACGAGAATGAAGATTATTTTTAGATTTATGTTTTGATTGATAACTTTTATTCGTATGGTTATTGTTATAGTTAATGGCGTAGTTAGGATATGAACTTAGTTTGTTTATCGGCCACTTTTTAGTATGTTAGAATCGTAGGTTTTTTATGATGATAAATTGTCTTATGGTTTGATTTAGTTTTTGACATTATGTTTATATCTTTATGTTTTAACTTTGAATGCTTCTAGGCATGTATTATTTAGTTAATTTATTTTCTTTTACCAATGTTTGTTGTGAATCGTGGTACTTCATATTTATATTTTTCCAATTCTGTTTGATCTTCGTTAGTTTATTTGATATATATTCTTTCAACTTGAATTTATATTATATTCATCTTGTTTATTGATTTCTTTTCTATGTTGAAGGTATGTATCTCAATCTCAAGTCTAATACATCTTAGTTCTTTAATGCTCAATTCTTCATATATCTTATTCTCAAGTTGCAACTTGCAAGTAACTAAGTAAGTATTATTTCATAAGTTTAAAATCATGTTATATCAGTTACTTTATATTTTATTAAATACTTCGTATAGTCATTGTGACGAGAAGATTCAATCGTATGATAACCGATAGAAGCCTTACCCCCGACAGCCGAAATACATACATACAACAAGAATACACAACAAACGCATCATTAGAGAGTGATTCAAGATGTTCAAGTTAAAACCAATATATGATACTCGATAATAATATGAAACTTTCATATTCTCATTGATACTCATATATGAAACTCAAAGCGCCACTTAGTCTCCGTCTATCGGTTAACATACGTTCGATATTCGTCGTGACATAGAACTATCCGAAGGTTATTAAATATCGGACGGTACAGCTCGATACTAACAACCGTCGTATAGTCTATATGACGAGAAAATTCAATCGTATGATAACCGATAGATTTGTCCCGTGTGGACAAGTTAGGATTGTATAAAGCAAACACCTTCATTCACTTGTGTTTTCATCCGTTTCGAGATATTTCGTCGGTACCTTTCCGCTGGTTCTCCGTGTACAAAGATAGATTAGATGTTCATTTCAACGTTGTTTCACAGTTTTGAAATGATTATCTATTCTATTACAGTGTACTCGGAGAACAGCGGGGAGGTGCTGCCGAAATTTACTCGAAACGGTTGAAAGTACAAGCGAATGGGTGTTCGCTCTATACATTCTTAATGGGATAGAAGCCTTACCCCCGACAGCTGAAACACACACATACAACAAGAATACACAACAAACGCATCATTAGAAAGTGATTCAAAATGTTCAAGTTAAAACCAATATATGATACTCGATGATAATATAAAACTTTCATATTCTCATCGATACTCATATATGAAACTAAAAGCGCCACTTAGTTCCCGTCTATCGGTTAACATACGTTCGATTTTCGTCGTGACATAGAACTATACGAAGGTAGTTAAATATCAGACGGTATAGCTCGATACTAACAACCGTCGTATAGCCTATATGACGAGAAGATTCAATCGTATGATGACCGATAGATTTGTCCCGTGTGAACAAGTTAGGAATTTATAAAGCAAACACCTTTATTCACTTGTGTTTTCATCCGTTTCGAGATATTTCGTCGGTACCTTTCCGCTGGTTCTCCGTGTATAAAGATAGATTAGATGTTCATTTCAACGTTGTTTCACAGCTTTGAAATGATTATCTATTCTATTACAGTGTACTCGGAGAACAGCGGGGAGGTGCTGCCGTAATTTACTCGAAACGGTTGAAAATACAAGCGAATGGGTGTTTGCTCTATACATTCTTAATAGGATAGAAGCCTTACCCCCGACAGCTGAAACACACACATACAACAAGAATACACAACAAACACATCATTAGAGAGTGATTCAAGATGTTCAAGTTAAAACCAATATATGATACTCGATGATAATATGAAACTTTCATATTCTCATCGATACTCATATATGAAACTCAAAGCGCCACTTAGTAATCAACGACCTATGTTGTTTTTTCAGAGAGTTGTGTGCTAAAACACTGGAGGTTGTGACGCTGGATAAACTAGAAAATTCTATTGCGTTGATACTTTGCAAGTTTGAGCGTATTTTCCCATCGTCATTCTTCGAAATCATAATACACCTGACGGTTTATCATGCAACTGAGGCTAAGTTAGCCGGACCGGTACAATATCGAAGGATGTATCCCGTCGAAAGGTACGTGGAATTTTTCGTTTCGCGCAATTTTTAAAATTATTGTTGTCTTGTATGCCCGCATTTATTTATTCAACATATTTTCTTTAGGTATCTCTACACTCTTAAAAAGTATATACGCAATAGAAATCGACCAGAGGGTTCTATCATGCAAGATTATCTTCTTGATGAAGCAACCACATTTTGTTCCCGGTATCTGGATGATAACATTGAGACGAGACTTAACCGGCCTCGAAGAATTCAAGACGGGCCATATGGTAAAGCCGATTATAAGAGGATAGACACTATATTTATCAACAAGATATACCGGTTTATCTTGCTTAATTGCGCATGTCTTGAACAAATTAGAGAGTAAGTTTTTTTTGGATTAATTGTTATATTTGTGTTTGTGTGTGTATGAAATGATATAATATTAATGTCATAATTTATTGTCGAAAGCAGAATTCATTTTGACGAGGTACGTGAGGGGCATCCTGATTAGAACGATGAACGATTGGAAAAATATCATCAGGATAATTTTTGCGATTGGGTTGCTGATCATGTAAGTTATTCGAATAACATGTTATTGCTATCAGTTTTAATCTAAACTTATATCGTTATGTATTTGTCATAAAATTTGTTTTGTTAGATCCATGATCCGAACTTGTCTGCATCATTTGAGAGTGATTCAAGATGTTTAGCTCAATTTCCTAGTATGTAGGTTGCATATTATAAAGGATTCGGTGTCCTTGGATACAAATTCGAAGTTAAGGACATAGAAACATCTAGAACCACTCAGAAAGAGGGATTGCGACGGTAGGATCGGACAATGTGATTTATTATGGATACTTAAATTGTATACTCGGCATCCACTATCCCGGACGATCAGAACCCTTTTATATATTCCAGTGTACTTGGTACGATACGCGAACCGATACGGATAAGTGGAGAAGCAATTTTGGGACTTGGAAAGATGAATATGGATTGACCAGTGTGAACACACTTCGATTTTACGGTCTGGAAGATCCGTTTATCTTTCCGAACAAAGCGTTCCAAGTATACTACTCACGGTGTTTGAAGCATCCGGGATGGAGTGTCGTATGCCGTTGGAAACCCAGGGATGTCTACGATGTCCCAGAATTCGAGGACAGCGATGAGGATGAAGAAGAGAGAAGACTTAGAGTGCTCCGAATGTCTGTTTCGAAAGACGGGTTGTCTTCGGCCGATCATGAAATTACGTGGGTTAGAAATGATATCGATGATGAAATCCAAGTAGATATATCTAATGCGCCCGCGAAACGAAAAAGGTTATCAGTAATATTATATTATTACTTCACATTTTACAATCTATACATATATAGTAAATACTTGTAATAATTGTCTAATGCGTCCACGAACCGTTTATCTAGATTTGATGACGATGACGGGAGTAGCGAGGGGAGGCAGGAGCTCCAGCCGCGGCACTAACAGAGGCAGAGGCAGAGCGTTTCTGCCGTCCGGAGAGCTGCGTAGGGAGCTTCAGAGGGCCGGTCTTGCACCCCGATCGGAGATCCCTTCGGATGCCTCCTTCCGTGTGGACTTTGCCACACCTCCAAGTATATTGCACGCATATCCATTTTGAATGTAATATTATAGATATACATGCATGTTCATGTCAAAATTACTTATATTGTCATTGTTTGATTGTCTAGCTGTTGGTGATGCGTCCACATCAGGGACAGAGGCCACTCCCGCATCTCCAGGTATGTTTATAAATCATATAGTGCATGTATATTGATTTAGAATGCTATATCATAAATATACACACATTTCTTTTGCTCTTACTTGGATAATCATTTTTTTATTGTCTAGCCGTAGGTGGTGCCTCCGCATCTCTGGCAAAGGCCACCAACGCACCTACGGATATATTTATATATCCTTAGTGCATGCATATTGATTTAGAATATTATATTATTGATCTAAACATTCTTTTTTCAATTACTTATAATCTATTTTTAATTGTCTAATTATAGGTGGTGCGTCCACATCTGACGCAGGGGCCACTCCCGCCACTTCCGTACCCTCCGCTCAGTCTCTAGGTTAGTATGAATAAATATAAAATATTAATTCATTTTACATATCCTCTAAGGAATAAATATGAACTTCATGGAAATTTAGCGTCAATATTTATTTTCTAGTTGGAGGGGATGCGTCCGCATCAGGGTCACCGGCTGTTCCTCACCGGAGGAACTATCGTCCCGCTCGTGCTGCTGTGCCAGGGCCCAGGCTCGTGTTTGAGTCACCGGAGGTATATATCACACTTCAATTTCGTTAAACCTTGATTTCTTAATACAACTTTGTCTTAATATTGATTGTCTTGATATTTCTTGCAGATGCAAGGCCTCCCCATCCCCAAAGGGGGACTCGAGGCCCGAATCAGTCCCACAGGCTGAGGCCCGACAGAGCTAGGGGGAGGCAGCATTCCCCCTCTTTTTTACCCCTGATTATCGCTATACCGGCGATCATGCCGAGAGATTCGGCCGGTATATGGGGGTGAGAGCCGGCTCGTGAAGAACTATCCACTTCACGTTGAGTGGGGCGACCAGCACCGGTGCTCATTCGCCCTCTTCTGGGATCAGGCTCGGGTATTAATATATATTTTCATTTGATTTATCCAATATATTTATTATTAACACTTGCAATCTAATAACAATATTTTTTTTTGTATTTTCAGTTGGATTACGATTTTCAGCCTGTACCCGACCCTGATCACCCTGGGAGGGTGCTCGATCTTCACGCTCTGTACAATAGCCTGATGAAGAACATGCAGACGAAGATCCGATACAACAGAAATGAGCTAAAGACCGACTGCTATTCCCTGTGGATGGCGACCCCCGAGACAGAGAGAGCGGCACTCCTATCTACTCCGGCCTTTGCGAGAGTCAACGTAGAGACATGGCCTCTATTGTACAAATATTTCGACTCTCATCGCAAACAGGTATATATGTATTTTAAATGTAATTCATTGTTTAGTATATAATTTATTTTTTTGTGTTGCTTAATTAGAAAACTAAATGTGAATGTGTTGTGCAGAAACAGGTCGATCAAAATAAAGAGAATAGAAAGTCGGCGAAGAGGGGTCGCCCCACTTATACAGGTGGCTCGAGGAATATTGCTCGTGCCATGGAGTTATCGGTAAATTACAATAAACCGGCCTTTGTGATATAATGTAATATTAAGAATTATTTTCTATATATCTAATATTAAGAGTTATTTTCTAATATTGCAGAGAGCTCAGACCCTGGCGCAAGGTGGTACACCGAGCGTGCTGTCCGCATATCTTGCCGTCTACGGCACCTCGATAGATCCCGCCACGGGTGAGCTTCGATACCCCGATGCCGCTACCCAGGAGTTTTGCGTAAGTGTTTTTATTTATTCAACCCCTATTTGAAATTTTAGTTTTGAAAGATTCAAATTTAAATGATAAACTTATATTTTACTGGTTAATGTGGGTGTAGGAGCGGGTGGTTGAGCAGGCCGAGGCATCAGGGATCGATTTTACTGGACAGAACGATCCGATGCTGCTGACCCCAGTCCTGGACGCCGCACACGGAGGGCACTACGGAGGTTGGGAGAGAGGCCGATGACTGGGCCCTAGCAGGGCCCATATGAGGTTGGACTCCACTCCGGCGGTTACTTCCTCCGTCTCCAGTGAGCGACGTTTCCAGTAAGAACTGGAGAGCTTGAAGGCCACCGTTCAGGAGTTGAAGGAGATGTTGGTATGTATACTACTTAATAGTAAAATATTATGTTATATTATAAATAGCAACATATCCAATATTAGTACGTAGCCTGAGCTTATTTGGTTGTAGACTTAGCTTTGATTAATCATACATACATATCTAATTAAAATAAACTACGGTTTTCCAAACTAGATATCCAAACGAGCCCTAAGTCCCTAAGTATACATAGATTGGGGTTTCGAAATAACTTGATAATGATACGAACTCGACTAATACACAGTTCTTAAGCGTTTATTACACACGTAGGTCCAGACGCGACAGGGTATATCGGTCGAGCCTCCACATGCATCTCCTTCGGCTGCGTCTCCGCAAGCCACTACATCAACCGCGGTTCCGCAGACAGCTCCTATAACTCCACTGCCCGCTCAGACTCCCACAGCCGCTGCTCCACAAGCCATTACCTCGGCGGTGGCTGCGCAGACCACTCCTACAGCTCCACAGTCCGCTTATACTCCCGCACACTCCGCATTGCATGATTTATTGGCTCAGAGTATATTCGGAGAGCAGGCGCGCCAGATTATGGCGTTTATCAGAGGTGGAGCTGGACCGAGCTAGGGTAGCTTTTTAATTCTTATATTTTAAACATGTATTTTTTTATATTATACATATTGTACTATATTTTGGACGATATTGATATTGGTGGTGTTTGCGTGTTTATATTGATATCATATTCTGCATGTTGATTTCTTTTGTATATTATGCATGAGATGTGATTATGAATACTGCGATATATGTTCTACATGCTGATTAATTTTATATATGATGTATATATTATTGTGCACAGGGAGAAAAACAAATAGGCAGCCATTTTTTTAAAAAAACTGATAATATGTACCTACGGATTAATCCGTAGGGCCCAACATTGCCCCTACGGATTAATCCGTAGGGCCCAACATTGCCCCTACAAATTTATCCGTAGAGGAAAAATATCAGGATACCTGATATTTTGCTCCTATGATCTCAGTATTAGGGTTTACGCTTGTCCCTACAGATATATTCCTAGGGACGAACAAATGCCCCTACACAGGTATCCGTAGGGACAAAATATCAGGATACCTGATATTTTGTCCTTACTGATTTATACCTACGCACTTATCCGTAGGGGCAGCTGTTTAGCCCTACGGATAAGTCCGTAGGGACACCTAATTTATTTTATGAACAGATAAATTAAATAAATTTTTTTCCCTACAGCCTAATTCGTAGGGACAACTGGACCTACACATTACTCTGTAAGGGCAAGTTTTTAACCGTAGGGGCATGTTCAAGGCTAAAACTTGCACCTACGGTGTTTGCACCTACAGGGTATTTTCTTGCCCCTACGGATATATCCGTAGGGACAGTGGTTTGCTCCTACGGATAAGTCCATAGGGGCAACCCTTATTTGTAGTAGTGAATGTACATAAAATTTTTAAAGTTAATGTACAAATGGAGTATTTGTAAATCCTGACCATAAGTAATAAATTTGATTTGTTTTTAAACAGTAAGAAAGCACTTGTAGCTCATTGGTCAAACCCTGCATTGCTGTGATGTAAGTCATGTGTTCGAATCCCCCTTGCCACATGTTATTTTTGCTGATTTTTCTTTTAAAATTTATGGAAGCCCAAAAGTTACACGCGCAATACACGTAAAATGAAAATTCACTGAAAAATCAAACATGTGCAAAATACTATTAACAACGACTAGGACACGTGGCATGATTTCAGAGCACAAACTCCCCAACTTGGCCGGCGATATTGGGCTTGGGGCCGATGCCGCCGTCCCCCCGGTAGCTAATGCTCCAAAAAAATTTCTATAGCACCTCTTGGACTTCGCCACTAACCCTAGTCTGTTTGTTTTCCCTGCATATTTTCAGAGAATTAAAATGAGGCATTGATCCAAAATATTAATGCATTTTAATTCCATTCTTCAATACCCTAAACCCTAATTTCTCTTATAAATACCACCATACACCATAGCCTCCTCATTTAGAAGTCCTTTGCCAGAACTCTCTAAATTTTCCAAGTCCAAGAAGTTGTACAAGTGGAGTTAGCTCAAGATCAAGTTCCGGCGACGACTCGGGACAAATCCGGCGACCCCGTGACTCCACGACGCTTGCAAACCCATCCTCTACCTCCCCTCTCTCTTCTCAATCCGTAAGTCCCCTCTCCCCTCCTCTCTTTCTACTAAAAAGACTTCTCTTTTCATTAAAAAGACTTCTCTTTTCAAAACTCATCGGAAGCGGAGTTAATCCGACTTCCGATTCTAATTTCTTTGAAAACTCAATTTTTCTTAACCACAAATTAACCATCTCTTCATATCTTGTTTAGCAACCATAAGACAATATGTAGAACAAGTTTCAATTCAAAATTATAATGTTATACAACTTTTAGTTCAGTTTTACGGTTAAATCCCATCACGTTTACCTACGACGTTATTTCTTCATTTTGCTCATATTACCTTTAGAAGATTGCACGAGGTAATGACCCACCTCATCACAACACTCATCTTGATATAGCACAATTGCTTGAGAACGATATTTTTGTGGCTAAGACGAATTTTACATTTAAATACCATAAACTATCAAAACCGTATTCTTCAAATTGTTTTAATTAAATTCCATACGATTATGTCTTTACAACCTATTTTGGGGAATCCGATTTGGTTGGTGCGGGTTGTCGCACATCTATCGGACTAGTAGGGCGAGATGCAGACCTCCTCACGGAGCATACGATCTCGATAGAATTTTTATTACAATTTCTAAGAAAACGTGATTTCTATTAATAAATAAATTCTATTTTTAATAATTATATATATATATATATATATTATCAAAATATCTATTTTAAATATATAATATATTCCATGTTTTCTAATCAAAAGAAAAGAATCACAAAAGTTCATGAAAGTACCATCAAGAATCAATATAAGTCAATTTACATGAAAATACCATATATTATTCAATTTAGGTTTATATCCACTAGAATATTTCATCTTTTAAATTTACATCCATGAAAATCCTAAATACGATAATTAAATACTTGAGGTGTATTTTGAAAATATATCAAAACCACTTTTCATAAAACCCTCTCAAGTTATATTAAATTACAACAAGGACCCTAGTAAATATTGGTTTAAGTGCGACCAGTTCTCTTGAGTCTCGGGGAGCCGGAGAATTTGGGTGCTTGGCTATTTAAGATAGACAACTAAAACGGAGTTATCAATACGGTAATTGATTTGGAAAAATTCACAAATTCTGCCATCCATGTGCAGCAGTTACGAATAACTCCAAAACTAATTCAAGAGTTCAATTCGTTTTAAAGTATCTGACTCAGTCAGAGTCTCAGTTTAATATGAAATCAATCCATCCTTGAATACAATTCAGGTATAATTCCAATTCAATATGAATCCATTTATACCAGAATACAATCTATATCAACATGAATTGATTTAATCGAACCATAGATATACATTTGACATTGTTTACATGACTATCCGTTTATATCCTTTCCGTTTACATGAACCACTAATATCATGGTTTTGGCAAGTCTTATATCTATTAAACAAAACAATGCACATCAATACAAAATACATTACGGGGTTTTAAAGGGGTAGACTGGTACGGAATGTGTTAAAAGTGGTACGAGACGGTCACTTTAATACACCTAACCTGAACATCCATTGTCGTTATCCCGTGGGTTTTGACGGGGCCTTGTGATTCATATACAATAGTCCACAGGGTAAGCTGGACTCCTCTCGTATACACTGGCATATTCTGTACTAAGGTATAAACAACTGCGTTAACATATCTTTTAAGTTTATACCGGTTATAATCTCTTACATGTCTATTCTCATTCTATATCTCTTTGGGACTTACCGAGCGATTGTTCACTGGCGACATTCCTTTTTTCTTCTTTCTTTGGAATGTTGTCAAGGGGATCCGATTCTCTGAAGATCGAGCCCAGCACAGACGACTTGGAGCAGTTCTCAGAAAACCCAGAGCTCCAGTCACTTGTATATACTTTACTTTCAGTTCATGCCATTGTTTAGGCATTGCTTTCAGTGTTGTATTTACATTTCTAGTTGTATTGTAAAGGATGTTTAATAAATAGAAGTTGATGTTCATTTACATCTCATGTCTTACTTGTGTACTTTACTATATTGCTTATTTACGCTTAGCGTGTTTACTTCGGAGTAAATACGTCGTGTGACCCGTCACGTCTCCTTACCGTACTCTGGGAAGCGGGGCGTGACAGGTTTTTGCAAGTCCGTTCTGCATGGAAACCTAAGCAATATAACACAAGAATTATAAGACTCGGCAACTAAACATTCTTTGTATTTCATAATTTTTGAATCTATCCTAACCTTATTTTTCTTTCAAGGTTATGGATTCTCCCAACAACATGAGTACAAACGTCAACAACACACCACCACCTCTTCCACTTACATCTACCGTTGTAACTCCGATCAATGAGCAGACAGTACTGCTCGAGACAATTAAGAGCCTCCTGGAAAGACAGCAACAGCAGACTACCAAACTAATGAACCGTTTAGAAGCGGAAGCATATGAAGTGAAGCAATTCCGGACACTTCATTCGAAGCAATTTTCTAGGAAAGAAAGCCCCTTGGAAGCTGAAGAATGGGCTCAGTCGATCGAAGACGATCTGGAAGCAGCACAAGTGCCAGACATTGCTTGGGTAAGGGTTGCGAAGCTGCAACTCACGGATAACGTCCGAGTATGGTGGAAGGCGGAAGAAAGTCGTCTTTCCCAGCCGATCGAATGGAAGACATTTCGCGACATTTTTGACACGAATTATAGAATTATTTACTTTCTATTATTAAAGGATATAAAAATAAAGGAAGAATTTGCAAATGAAAATAAATAATAACAGTTATTGATTCTCTTGATTTGTTACGGTGATGAACGGTGGATATCCATTTTTGACAAAAAGTTTCAAAGACACTTTTCACCATAATCGCAGCATCTTTGGGTGTTAAATTAATTTGTTTAACTAAATCGTAACATTAATTAATACCTTTTACCTCAAAAAGAACATCAACTACCATAATAAATAAAAAAAGGTTATTTTTACTAGACACTGGGCTTTTCTACTGCTATAGTTAAGGGTACAATAGTAAAAACTTGATTAAAATCAAAGTTATAAAAGGGTGATTTTTTTCTTTGGATGCATGCAAATATTTTGAGGATCGAAATGGTGACCGCCCATCTTGTTTCGAAAAGTTGTAGTGCATGAGTGACGAACCAATTGGATTAGGATTATGGTTGGCTGCAACTAAATAACATTAAGATAGTTTTAGCATAAGACAGCCATAGTAATTAAAGAGTAATTAGGGAAATTTACGACTAATAAAAGTTCTGCATAGCATGTATAATACACAACCATGATGCAATAGCTGAAAGAGAGAAGATCTTCAAGTGCTAAAGCCTGGTTCTCATCTAACTATATTTAGGCGCCCTTGGCTCCTTGATACTTTGTGGCCACAAGTTGAAGACCAACCTTTCTATGCACTGTAATACCAGTAGATTCACCCATATCAATATCCTCTTTGGATGTCCCTTTCGGCAGTCCCCAGTTGAAAAGATAAACAAGATTCGCAAGCGCAAGTTCAACCACCGTAACCCCAGAATGCAGTCCCGGGCAAATCCTCCGTCCGGCTCCAAATGGTATGAACTCATAATCATGCCCCAGAAAATTTATAGAACGATCCATGAATCTTTCTGGATAGAATTCATCGGGCCTTTCCCAGGCATCTGCGTCCCTTGCTATTGCAAACGCGTTGATGAGCAATCTTGATTTCGCTGGGACGTCATAACCGTTGATATTGATGTGTTGTCTGGTTTCCCTATGGACGAGCAGTGGAGCTGGAGGGTGCAGTCTCATTGTCTCTTTTACGACCGATTTCAAGAACCGAAGCCGGTCAAGGTCGGTTTCATCGACCTTTGCTTTGTTTCCTATGAGGCTTCTTACTTCGTCTTGTAGTTTCTTCATGGCTCTTGGTTTTCTCATCAGCTCTGACATTGCCCATTCTACTGCTGCTGAGGATGTGTCTGATCCAGCGACGAATACTTTCTGCCAAGGAAATTAAGAATTCATACAGCATGATAATGAAAAAGATGGAGCATCAACTACAACTCAAATTGTAATTCACCAATGCCAATGTTAACGATAACCTGACCCGAAACCCTAAGATTTTAATTGGGCTACCCGGTCTTATTTGTTTAATAAACGGTCGGTATGAGTCATGTATCACGACTCGCTTCGACCCGTTTAACCCGAATACATTATCCCCTAATTCGTTCGTTTTCTCTCTTATTACTTGTTCTCTGACATTTTTTGTTCTACTTTTGTATATATGGAAATTTATTCGTAAGCGTCAAATTTGTAATTACTAATTTTTATTGTTCATAAATAAAACAAAAATTAACGAATCAACTTAGGTCGGATCGATTGATCTAATTATGGCCCAACCTGAATATTAAATGGATCGGGTATGTGTTTTAAAAAACTAAACCGATTATTAAATGGGTGGAACGACTCGAATCTGATTTTGACCGGAGCGGACCCGGCATTATTAGGAGCGGACCCGGTCTGTCCTTTTTACACTCCTAATTACTAAAGATAGATCAGTGTAATAAATAGGAATAATAAAATTCTTAAAACAAATAGTATGTGCAAACAAAAAATAAGTCAGGGTGTCATCTCTTTGTTTTTATTAAATGCATGCGCTGGTCTAGGTGTCCTGTGGAGGCTTTTTTTGTTTTTTGGTGTATACTTCTTGTTTTCAGTGCGTGCATTTTAGACTATCAATTAATACATTATTTTACACTCATGTGAAATCATATATTCACAGCGTTAATCCGTTAACCATACTTTATTTATTATTTATATTGAATACATTTAAAGGTTTATGGGTTTAATTGTAGTAAGTATTTTTATTATCATGTATTTTTTTTATTGATATTTATATCTTTCTAAAGTCTTATAAAGTGTAATAAAGTGTAAGTACGTGTTGGTGCAATACTTGCATATAAATTAACCCGGTCTTTCAATTCTTTTCATGTTTTCATTTTCTCTACCCGCTAAGACTTCGATTAACTATGGTTTTGGGGACTTCAACCAGAATTTTTCGAGTCCGGTATTCGGACTTCAATTTGGATCCTTTGACATGCACTAATAGGGTTTTTGGCTTGGAGACTTCGGCTTTGAACTTGATGGAGTTTCAATTTTGGGTTCGAACTAAGGGTTGGGGGCAAATAAGATTTTTAGTTTTTATTTTTATTTTAAAGCTAAGATTCTCGGTCAACTTTGATTTTGAATTTTGAGCAGCTTCGGCTTCAAATGTTCAATTTATCTTCAAACAGTATCGATTTTAACTTCAAAACTCGACTCAAGAAGGGCTCAAGTATTTAAAGCAGTTAAAACCCACATTCGAACCATTGTTTAACTTACAAAAAATAACAAAATTAAATCAAAATAAAATTTATTGATTTCTAAATGACCAGACACTCCGGACAGCTGCGCTTTTTCCTACCATTTTTTACATTAGTCCGTCCTCTTCAAATTATTTTTAAAGAAGGATGGAAAAAATAACAAAAAGGGTAATTTACACTAAACTACCCTTAACTTTTTGTTACTTCTCAGAGTATATTTGATCCGAAATTTGTTCTTTTAAAATTAAAGATTGATATGATTTTGAAAAATGAAGTAAAATGGAAAAACTAAGTTTACGTAATTTAGCCAAACAAAATAAAAGTAAAAATGAAGTGAAGAACACTACTACCATAAGAACTCCCTTGATATGATCATCAGTTAAAAATCCATCTCTTTTCTTCATATCAAGCAACACATGCACAAAATCTCCATCCTCATCCTCATTCCTCTTCCTCATATCCAAGTGCTCATCAATAACCTTCTGGTAGAACTCATCGAGCTCTCGGAAATTCTTCTCCAACCTCTCTCCCGTCCCCGTCAACGCATCGAGAAACCCCAACATCGGTATATAATCAGCGAAAAAGAACGCATTAAACAGCGCCTGCGTCTCGCTAAGAATCCGAGACAGGCCGCTTCCTCCGGTATCATATCTCTTTCCAAGCGCGGCCCTGCACGTAATATCATAAGCGAGCTCGAGAAGCATCTCACTTATATTAATCTCTGTATTCTCAGAACATGAAGATGATATGCAACCAATCATTCTGTCGACCTCCTCTTCTCTTATGGCACGAAAAGACGCGACCTTTTTGCTGCTGAAAAGATGGAGGATGCAAATCTTGCGCAGCTCTCTCCACTGCTCGTTGTAGGGGGAGAACGCGACGTCGCAAAAGTTGTAGGTGAGTTTTTTTAAAGGAGTGAGCAGGGGTCTGCTGCAGCAGCTGAGGTCATGTGTTTTCAAGAATTCTTTGGCCGCGGAGGCCGACGAGGCGATGATGGCTGGGACCGTGCCGAGTCTGAGGAACATGATAGGGCCGTGTTTTTGGGACAGTTTGTGAAGGGCGCAATGCGGGGCGGATGTGAATTGGTGGAGGTTTCCGATGACGGGGAGGTTGGTTGGGCCCGGGGGGAGATGAATGTGTTTGTTGGTTCTTGTTGAGGAGAGGAGGAGGAGGAGGAGAAGGAGGAGAAAGAGGAGGGAGATGATGATGATAGAGAGATCCATGGTTGATGATTTAGCTTGTGTTGTTTGAGAGACTAGTTTGGCTTATATAGCAAAGGCTATAAAAATATCAAATACTTCTGCCTAATGGAGGGCGGTTTGGTTGCAATTGAAAAAAATCTGAATTATCTAATTTTGTGTTGGGTTAGTATTGAATTACGTGTGTTGGAATCGTAGAATATTGTAATCCTTATTTGGTTGGGAAAAAACTAAGTAAGATTTGGATTTGAGGATTATAGAGAGAGACAGAGAGAGGGGGGATTTTTTTAATAACATAAAGTACGTGGGACTAAACAGTGCCATATCCATATAAATCCATAGTTTTTTTTACGATTCAAGAATCCAAAAAAATGATGGGCCTCTCACAAAAAATAAGGAAATCCAAAACCACCAAAATCCTACAACCAAACAAAGAATTTAAGAATCCAAACTCTTTTTTGGATTCAAGAATCCAAACGGTGTCAAATTCTATTATAATCATGTAACCAAACAGCCCCTAAAGTTGCTCCTCAAAACTTAGCTAATTAATAAAACACCTCCCGAAATATATGGTAATTATTAAAACACCCTCAAAAATTAAAAAATGCACTTAAAGCATCCCGAGGGCCTAAAAGAGCATTGTAATCGATCTGGATTAGCTAATTTTGTGTTTGGTTGGTATTGAATTACTAGTGTTGGATTCGTAGAACCGTGTAATCCTTGTTTGGTTTGGAAAAAATAAGTGAGATTTAGATTTGAGGATTATAGAGAGAGAGATTTTTTTAATAACATAAAGTGCGTGGAATCCATGTGCACAGTGTCAAATCCATATAAATCCATTGTTCATTTTAGGATTCAAGAATCCAAAAAAGTGATGGACCCCTCACAAAAAACAAAGAAATCCAAAACCACCAAAATCCTACAGCCAAACAAAGAATTCAAGAATCCAAACTCTTTTTTGGATTCAAGAATCCTAACAGTGTCAAATCCTATTATAATCCTGCAACCAAACAGCCCCTAAAGGTGCTCCCCAAGACTTAGCTAATGAATAAAACACCTCTCGAAATATATGTTAATTACTAAAACACCCTCAAAAATTAAAAAATTCACTTAAAGCATCCCGACGGTCTAAAAAGAGCATTTTTATGAATATTCATTTAACTCCTTTATAGCATATAAAGTTAATGGTTCTTTTACAATTATCCTTTAATTAATTTTACATTAAACTTTGTTTATTTTATAATTAAGATAATTTTAAGATCAAAATTAAGAATGATTCTCCTTCTTCCTCATCACTTTCTCTCCTTCTTCTTCTTCTCCTCCTCTTTTCTACATTTGATTAAACATGAAAAATTGATAAAGATAACAATAATTGAGTATGATGAGGAAGATGGTGATTTGAACAAATGAGGGCTGATGTTTGATTTGGTCGGAGGGTGGGAGCGAAAAAGGATAGGCCAGGGTTTAGTTAACTAAGAATTTAATTATTAATTCTTTTGTTATGAGATAAAAAATAAAGAAGCAAATTTAATGGATGAATACCGTGCTAAAGCCGGTTTTAGTGATTGTGTAAAGTTTCCCAGCTTTAGTGACTGTTTAAAGTTTTAGAAGATGTTTCAGTAATTACCAAATTTCGGGGATGTTTTAGTAATAAGCTAAGCTTTGGGGCATTTTAGTAAAACCCTCCTATATTAAACTTCTGATCTAATACTTTAGGCCAACTTCGATGAAATAACAAAAAGAGGTATAAGAAATAAAGAAAGGATGTATAAAAGCAAATAGCTTAACATAAGATATGAAATTGAAAGAACAGCGTAGTTATTTGCAACTTTCTAGTTCAACTTATATTGGTAAACAACCACTACAACAAATAAGGCCTGCCCCAATGGTTAGAACCGTAGGGCAAAGCACCGCCTTGAACCATAGAGGCAAAAATTGCATCCGTGGGTTAAAACGCCGTAGGGACAAGTTTCTGCCCCTACAGAAGAAACTTTGCCCCTACGGATATCACCGTAAGTGCAACTGTCTCTACAGTTTCCAACGCAGGTACGGTTATTTTTTTTATTATTTTTTTTAAAATTCCACCGTATGGACAAACATATGGCCCTACGGTGTGACCTGTAAGGACAAGATGAATTTTTTTTTATACAGAAAAAACTGATAGTATATATGCTCTTTCCGTTGGAACCGTAGGGGCAAATAGACATTTTTTAATTTTTTTTTTTAAATGCCGTCTCTTTTTTTTATCTGCTATGTACACAATAATATATCATACACTATATCATATACCAAAATACAAAAATATATATCAATAAAATCTCACGCATAATATATAACGAAATAAACAGACACAATACAAAATCACTCTAAATCATGATCATAGTCATCATATACAACCGATATAAAAAATATACACATGTCGCAAACTGATAATATCTTGTCATCCTATAAAAATATTAAAAAAATCACGGCTGGCTCGATATGGGTGCTCGATCTTCAAGTATCTGACGCATCTGGTGAAGCCGGTCCGCGCTGTAGCCCATGCACCACAAATGCTCTAGAATTAATATTATTATTTAAATTTAAAATCATGAACAAGATACAATCATAAAGATGTTAATTTATAAAGTTTATTTAAACAAGACGCATGTATATCAATAGCATGTTAAATTCTCTTAAATTGCCCCCCCACCTCCCCTCCCAAAACACATAAAATTCTTACTAATTTATTTAAACTTTAGGCAATAAGTTTCTTACTCTTAAAACGCGGTACAAATTTCTAAAACTAATTTATTTCCCCCTTAATCATAGCACCAAAAATATAATATGAAAAAAGTTGAGCACATGGTAAGTTAAAATGTGGCAGAAGCTCGAGCACATACTTCTGTAGTAAGCTAAAAGTCTAAAACTCAAGCACTTGTTGGACCGGTAAAATTGAAAATTTTATAAATGCATGATAATAGGTGCATCATTCATTTGGACCACAGTTACTGAAAAGAATGTGATGGAATCTAGCACCATAAGTAAGATGTTGACCCCAAATTACAGCTTATATCAATTAATTCAATTCTCTTTGAACCCAGCTGTTCCGGCCAAAATTTTTGGATCAAAACTTGATGTTCCTTTTTATAGAGGACAACCCCCACGTGCAAAGCACGTAAGCACTCACATGCAAATATGAGTACCGGCTTCAGACATGAATAAATCCTATGACAGCACCCACGTGTTAAACATGTGAGCACCCACGTATTAAACACGTGAGTTTCCTTACCGCATTCTTATCGCAGCGCTCACATGCAAGCGTCGTTGCCATATATGTATATGGCAGCGCTCACTTGATATTCACGTGAGCACCCCCAATTTAAAACGCTCTTATATGATAGAAATAAATTTTATGTGATAGAATTAAATTTTATTTCGGAAATATTTTCACTGGTCTTTCTAATATGAAAAGATCTTTCTCTAACAGAGAATCTTGAATTTAAAATCCAATGGAGATAAAATCATCAATTAAACCATCTGATAGAATTAAATTTTATGTGGGAAATATTTCCCTAATCTTTCTAAAATAAAAAAGATCTTCTCTGTTAAACAAAATTGTAACGACTCTGTTTTAATATACAGAAAATTTTTAAAGTTAATGTAAAAATGGAGTATTTGTAAATCCTGATCACAAGTTGTAAATTTGATTTGTTTTTAAATAGCAAGAAAGCACTTGTAGCTTATTGGTCAAACCTTGCACTGCTGTGACGTAATCCTTGTGTTCGAATCCCTCTTGCCACATGTTATTTTTGCTGATTTTTCTTTTAAACATTTTGGAAGCCCAAAAGTTACACGTGAAATACACGTAAAATGAAAAGTCACTGAAAAATCAAACATGTGCAAAATACTATTAACAACGACTAGGACACGTGGCATGATTTCAGAGCCCAAACCCCCCAACTTGGCCGGCGATATTGGACTTGGGGCCGATGCCGCCGGTCCCCCCGGTAGTTAATGCTCCAAAAAAATTTCTCTAGCACCTCTTGGACTCCCCCACTAACCCTACTCTGTTTGTTTTCCCTGCACATTTCCAGAGAATTAAAATGAGGTATTAATCCAAAATTTTAATGCATTTTAATTCCATTCTTCAATACTCTAAACCCTAATTTCTCCTATAATACCACCATACACTATAGCCTCCTCTTTCAAAAATCCTTTGCCAAAACTCTCTAAATTTTCCAAGTCCAAGAAATTGTACAAGTGGAGTTAGCTCAAGGTCAAGTTCCGGCGACGACTCGGGACAAATCCGGCGACCCCGCGAATCCACGACGCTTGCAAACCCATCCTCTACCTCCCCTCTCTCTTCTCAATCCGTAAGTCCCCTCTCCCCTCCTCTCTTTCTATTAAAAGGACTTCTCTTTTCATAACTCGTCGGAAGCTGAGTTAATCCAACTTCCGATTCTAATTTCTTTAAAAACTCAATTTTTCTTAACCACAAATTAACCATATCTTCATATCTTATTTAGCAACCACAAGACAATATGTAGAACAAGTTTCAGTTCAAAATTATAAGGTTATACAACTTTTAGTTCACTTTTACGGTTAAATCCCATCAAGTTTACCTACGGCATTATTTCTTCATTTTGCTCATATTATTTTTAGAAGATTGCACGAGGTAATTACCTATCTCATCACAACACTCATCTTGACATAGCATAATTGCTTGAGAACGATATTTTTGTGGCTAAAACGAATTTTACATTTAAATACCATAAACTATCAAAACCGTATTCTTCAAATTATTTTAATTAAATTCCATACGATTATGTCCTTACAACCTATTTTGGGGAATCCGATTTGGTTGGTGTAGGTTATCGCACATCTATCGGACTAGTAGGGCGAGATGCAGACCTCTTCACGAAGCATACGATCTCGATGGAATTTTTATTACAATTTCTAAGAAAACGTGATTTCTATTAATAAATAAATTCTATTTTTAATAATTATATATATATATTATCAAAATATCTATTTTAAATATATAATATATTCCATGTTTTCTAATCAAAAGAAAAGAATCACAAAAGTTTATGAAAGTACCATCAAGAATCAATGCAAGTCAATTTACATGAAAATACCATATATTATTCAATTTAGGTTTATATCCACTAGAATATTTCGTCTTTTAAATTTATATGAAAATCCTAAATACGATAATTAAATACTTGAGTTGTATTTTCAAAATATATCAAAACTACTTTTCATAAAACCCTCTCAAATTATATTAAAATACAAAAAGGACCCTAGTAAATATTGGTTTAAGCGCGACCAGTTCTCTTGAGCCTCAGGGAGCCGGAGAATTTGGGTGCTTGCCTATTTAAGGTAGACAACTAAAACGGGGTTATCAATACGGTAATTGGTTTGGGAAAAGTCCTAAATCCTGCCGTCCATGTGCAGCAGTTACCGATAACTCCAAAACTAATTCAGGACTTCAATTCGTTTTAAAGTATCTGACTCGGTCAGAGTCTCGGTCTAATCTGAAATCAATCCATTCTTGAATACAATTCAGGTATAACTCTAATTCAACATGAATCCATTTATACCAGAATACAATTTATATCAACATGAATTGATTTGATCGAACCATGGATATACATTTGACATTGTTTACATGACTATCCGTTTATATCCTTTCCGTTTACATGAACCACTGATATCATGGTTTTGGCAAATCTTACATCTATTAAACAAAACAATACACATCAATACAAAATACATTACGGGGTTTTAAAAGGGTAGGCTGGTACGGAATGTGTTAAAAGTGGTACGAGACAGTCACTTTAATACACCTAACCTGAACATCCGTTGTCGTTGTCCCATGGGTTTTAACGGGGCCTTGTGATCCGTATACCATAGTCCACAGGGTAAGCTGGACTCCTCTCGTATACACTGGCATATTCTGTACCAAGTTACAAACAACTGCGTCAACATATCTATCAATTTTATACCAGTTATAATCTATTACCTGTCTATTCTTATTCTACATCTCTTTGGGACTTACCGAGCGATTGTTCGCTGTCGATATTCCTTTTCTCTTCTTTCTTTGGAATGTTGTCAAGGGAATCCGATTCTCTGGAGATCGAGCCCAGCACAGACGACTTGGAGCAGTTCTCAGAAAACCCAGAGCTCTAATCACTTGAATATACTTTACTTTCAGTTCATGCCATTGTTTAGGCATTGCTTTCAGTCTTGTATTTACATTTCCAGTTGTATTATAAAGGATGTTTAATAAATAAAAGTTGATGTTCATTTACATCTCATGTCTTACTTGTGTACTTTACTATATTGCTTATTTACGCTTAGCGTATTACTTCGGAGTAAATACGTCGTGTGACCCGTCACGTCTCCTTACCGTACTCTGGGAAGCGGGGCGTGACAGGTTTTTGCAAGTCAGTTCTGCATGGAAACCTAAGCAATATAACACAAGAATTACAAGACTCGGCAACTAAACATTCTTTGTATTTCATAATTTTTGAATCTATTTTAACCTTATTTTTCTTTCAAGGTTATGAATTCTCCCAACAACACGAGTACAAACGTCAACAACACACCACCACCTCTTCCACTTACGCCTACCGTTGTAGCTCCGATCAACGAGCAGACGGTACTGCTCGAGGCAATTAAGAGCCTTCTGGAAGGACAGCAGCAGCAGACTACCAAACTAATGAACCATCCAGAAGCAGAAGCACATAGAGTGAAGCAATTACGGGCACTTCATCCGAAGCAATTTTCTGGGAAAGAGAGCCCCTTGGAAGCTGAAGAATGCGCTCAGTCGATCGAAGACGATCTGGAAGCAGCACAAGTGCCAGACATTGCTTGGGTAAGGATTGCGAAGCTGCAACTCACGGATAACGCCCGAGTATGGTGGAAGGCGGAAGAAAGTCGTCTTTCCCAGCCGATCGAATGGAAGACTTTTCGCGACATTTTCGACGCGAATTATTTTCCAGAGACCGCCCGATTCGATATGGAGCAGCAATTCATCCACTTACAACAAGTCTCTATGTGGAGCAAATCAGTGGATGAGTATGATGCAGAGTTCACCATGTTGAGCAGGTAAGATATGTCTTAATATTCGATTATCTAATATTACATACTACACAGAGACGCGACCGCACCTCTATGAAATGTATGGTTGTCGGGACGGATCATCTCCAATAACGGGCTGTCACCTCTCTGAACAAATCATATGAAATGTATGGTTGTTGGGACGGATCATCTATGAAATGTATGGTTGTCAGGACGGATCATCTCCGATAACGGGCCGTCTCCTCTATAAAATGTATGGTTGTCGGGACCCGTCACCTCTCTGAAGACGTTGAAGGATTACAACGACAAATATCAGAGGAGTTCAGAGATGTACCCTTGAACCAAAGTTGATTGGGAGATCTGTAGTCCAATTTGGAACTAAGATCAATTAATTAGATTATGAGCACATTGGCTCAGTTTAATCTGAATTGAGGACTTATGGCCAATTTGGGCTAAGTCCAATTAAGTTTGAAATGTTGACGCTTTGTTGGGCTATTGAACATTTGTCTGGGTTCAACCCCTCACTATTTAGCAATGCTAAATAAGAGTTTGAGGGCTCTGATAACACTTTGTATTTGGCTGAGCATTAAACATTATAGCTCTGGATTTTAAGGCTCATTTGAAGAGGAGATTTGCCTCTGGAAAACTTAGCTAATTTAGGCTAGGCTGGTTTTAAAAATAGTGTTAAACACTAGAGGACATCTGGTGGTCACGTGTCCTCACGTGATGTATTTAGAATAGTGTTAAACACTGGAGATAAAATGCTCAAAATAGTGTTAAATACTAGAAATGAAGGGGTCACGTGAGGCACCTGAAGATGGGGCCAGACCTCCTTTATTTTATTCTTAAATCTGCAAATAAGTGTTGAACACTTTTGATCTTCTGGCCATTACGTGTTGGCATGTGATGGGTATCCATGTATTGATTATTAAAGTGTTTATTAGGGGTCACGTGAGAGCGTCCAAATCAGTACTGCCTTCGTCTTTGTTTTCTTTGTTTTGAAGGTCACGTGGGAGCACGTGAGGCATTGCCTCTGGGCTAATTCCTTCTTATTTTGGGGAGTCAGTTTAAGGGTCACGTGGGAACACGTGACCTAGTTTTGTTCTTTCTTTTTTGATTATTGAGGATGGGGTCACGTGTCACCACGTGATCAAGTTCTTTACGTGCATAGAGAGTTAAATCCCTTGTTTGAGAATTAAATTCTTTGGTAGGGTTAAACCCTGATTTTGTTTTGAGGAATTAAATTCCTATGCATGTGGAAGAATTAAATTCTTATGTAGGGTTAAACCCTAATTTCATTTAGAGGAATTAAATTCTTATGAATTTGGGGAGAATTAAATTATCATGCAGGGTTGAAACCTAGTTTTATTTGGAGAAATTAAATTCCTATGAAATTGAGAGAATTAAATTCTCATATAGGGTTTAAACCCTAGTTTTATTTGGAGGAATTAAATTCCTATGAATTTGGGGGAATTAAATTCCTTAAACTCAAATTCTCCCTCTAGGTCTTGGATCTGCATGGCAGAATCTCCCCGATGAGGATTAAATTCTCAACTTGTGGGGAGATCTGCTTCTGCATATCTTCAACCAAAGGAAGAACTAAGTTCTTATTCAGAAGAGTTAAACTCTTAAACTTGAGAATTAAATTCTCTTTTATTTTATGGAGCTGAGATCTATTTCCCCTTTCTCACCTAGGGTTTCTTTTCTCTGAAAGGGACTTATTTTCTCTCTTGAGAATTAAATTCTCCTCTCTTTTCTCTCTGTTGTTTTTTTTCTTCAGAAAATCAAAATTCCAAAGATCCCCTCTCTTCTCTTCTTGGCTCCTATTTATAGGAGAAAGAAAAGAATCAATTTGTTTAGTGAATCTTTCAATTTAAGATTTTGGTTGTTTTTGTAACTAATATGATCTTTTAGATCACCTAGTGAATTTTATTCACCATTGGATTTTTAATCCAGAAGATATTCTGTTTGTTATTCTTGGTGAATTTCAGGGAAATCTTTCATTGTATAAAATCTTTCCATAAATTGGTGATTTTTAATCACCATTGGATTTTTAATCCAACGGAGCTCTATTTTACAGAGCACTATCTTTTTTGTTTGAAAAGATTTAAAGAAATATTTTCCCAGTTAGGGTATTTGATTTTCCTTAATTAGAATTTAATTCTATTAGCTCAGAAGGCTTTTAAAGCCCATCACGTCTTGGCACGTGATCCCAATATTTGATCATTGAAATAGAATTTAATTCTATCAATTAAAGAGTTAAGGTATCTATCACGTGTTGGCACGTGGCCCTCTTGATTAAATATTTTATTCAGAATTTAATTCTGCCTTTTAACAGAGCTAAGAAATCATCACGTGTCAGCACGTGACCCTTGGTCACGTGTGAGCACGTGATGCCCCATTGGGATTTTTCCTTAGTGTCTTATTACATCTTTTAATCCCTTTGGGTGGGTTTTAAAGGCCCATCACGTGGTGGAACGTGACTCAACTAATTGCCTGCTTGGTTATAATTTAATTTTATTACAACAGAGTTCCAGGAAACCATCACGCGTGAGCACGTGATACCCCATTGGGGAATTTCCTGATATTTTATGAAGGAACAGTCACTTCGTGTCGTGTGTGTTTGTTTTGTTTTTGGTTGCCCGTGGATTGTATACGAAGACTAATTTATATTGTCGTCCGTAAGGCGTGGAATAGTCCAAATCCGTATTTTCTTAGATTTGGGTTTGGGTTGGGTTTAAGGAACGTTAATCTCATTTGAGACTAAAATCAATTTAAACGTTTGTTGAGGATACGTTAATCTATGTTTTAGACTAAGATCTACTCAACAGGATTATTTTGGATCCCACAAAAGAGCATTTGGGCTATATTGTTTTAGTTTAAGAACTTTGCGGTCCAGAAGTTTAAGAACATCATAGTCCATGAGTTTAAGGACCCCACAGTCCGTAGTTTAAAAGACGTCATAGTATGTAAAGTTTAAGGACATCATAGTCCATGAGTTTAAGGACCCCACGGTCTGTGGAATGTTTGGTTGTCGGGACCCGTCACCTCTCTGAAGACGTTGAAGGATTACAACGACAAATATCAAAGGAGTGAAGAGATGTACCCTCGAACCAATATTGGTTGGGATCTGTAGTCCAATTTGGAACTAAGATCAAAGATTTATGAGCATATGGGCTCAATTAATCTGAGATAGGGTTCTGTGGCCACTTTGGGCTCGGTCCATTTAGTAAAAATGTTAAACATTTAACAATGCTCAGCATTGGTATGGGCTCTGACAATCTTTTTGTCTTTTATTAAATGCAGAGCACTCATCATAGCTCTGGGCTTTATTTACAGAACAACTTGTGTTCTTTTAGCGCACACGTGAGGAGCACGTGGCGCGCTTGGCGCTGAGCGCCAGTCAATGAGCACAGAGCGCTTCTTGTGATGTAGCGCACACGTGAGGAGCACGTGGCATGCTTGGTGCTGAGTGCCAGTCTAAAGAGTGCAAAGCGCTTCTGTTTAAGTAGCACACACGTGGGGAGCACGTGGCGCGCTTGGTGGTGAGCGCCAGTTCAAAGAGCGCAGTAGCGCACACGTGAGGAGCACGTGGCGTGTTTGGCGTTGAGCGCCAGTTCAAATAGCGCACACGTGAGAAGCACGTGGCGCGCTTGGCGTTGAGCGCCGGTCAATGAGCGCAATGCGCTTCTGTTTAAGCTTGGAGCGCTAAGGCTCTGCGGCGCTATGCGCTAGATTTGGAGCGCTGAGGCGCTCTTCTTTAATTGGAGCGCTAAGGCTCTTTTTAGACAGTTTTGCGTCCTGAGAATTAAATTCTCTCTATAAGAGACTTTGTCTCACGGACTTAAGAATAAAATTCTTATTTTTTAAAGGAGATGTTTCAATCTCTTATGTTTTTGGTGAAAATCTCTGCCTTTATGGATCTATGATCCTAAGAGAATTGAATTATTCTTCCCCCTTTTATGATGAGATATTATGATCTCTGAAAGACAATTTGTCTTATAGATCTATGATCTGAAGAAGATTAAGTTATTCCCCTTATTTTTATGATGAGATACTTTAATCTCTGTTGTGAAAGACCTTGGTCTTATAGATATATGATCTTAGAAAAAAAGTAAATTCTTCTTTTTATATGAGATGATTTCATCTCTCTGTTCTTTTTTTACCATGAAGAAAGTTTTCTTTTTCTGAGAGCTTACTCTTTGTTTTTGAATTTCTCAAAGTTTATGAGGGGTTTCCTCTATATGAGACTTGAAGTCTTGGGGCCTTTATATAGGGCAAGCTGATTTGTTGAATCAGTTGAAGTGATCTTTTCTATAATTGATTTGGGGATGTTTCCCCCGTTGGATTTTTGATCCAAGGGCTTCTGATTTACAGAAGGCAATCTTCTTGTTTTTAATAAGATTGGGAAATCTTTTCCCATACAGAATTTATTCTGTATTTTGGTGATTTTTAATCACCATTGGATCATTGTTCCAACGGTGCTCTGATTTTCAGAGCACAATCTTTCCTGTTTGGAAAGATTCTGAGGAATGTTTCCTCAACAGAATTTTGTTATGGTCAATTGATGATTTTTAATCATGTTCGTTGGATCTTTGATCCAATGGTGGAGAACATTTAGTTCTAGCGCTAGCGCACTCGTGCTTTGCACGTGGTGCGCTGCTTAGAGTGCAGCGCACTTAGCGCTAGCGCTTACGTGCTTTGCACGTGGTGCGCTGCTTAGAGTGTGGCGCTCTTAGCGCTAGCGCACACGTGCTTTGCACGTGGTGCGCTGCTTAGAGTGTAGCGCTGTTAGCGTTCACATGCTTTGCACGTGGTGCGCTGCTTAGAGTGTAGCGCTGTTAGCGTTCACATGCTTTGCACGTGGTGCGCTGCTCAGAATGCAACACTCTTAGCGCTAGCGCTCATGTGCTTTGCACGTGAGCACTGCCTCAGAGTCTTTGACTCTCAGCGCTGGCGCTGCTATGAAGCGCTGCTTCATTTCAAATTTTAAAATTTAAACAGAGCTTTACTCTGATTGGGGGAACAAGAGTTTTCATACAACAACAGCTACGAAGCAAGTATTGGAATGACACCATTTGCAGCTCTATTTGGAAGGAAGTGTCGTTCACCATTAAGTTGGGACGACATCGGAGATAGAGAACTCCTTGGACCTGAGATGATAGTAGCAACAGTGAATGTAGTTTGCACTATTAGGGAAAGAATGCGCATAGCCCAAGACCGACAGAAGCACTGGGCTGATGCAAAGCGTCGTCATTTGGAGTTCTAACCGGGAGATCATGTCTTTCTAAAGATTTCTCCAAACCGTGGAGTGATTCTCTTTGGAAGAAGGGGTAAGCTAAGTCCGAGATTCATTGGACCGTTCGACATACTAGAACGAGTCGGAGAAGTGGCTTATCGCTTGGCACTTCCACCCTCATTGGAAAGAGTGCACAATGTGTTCCACATATCCCAACTCAGAAGATATGTGATTGGCCCCAGTCACATTCTTGATCACTCCGAGCTCACTGGACAGACGGACCTATCTTATGAACAACAACCCGTTGAAATCCTAGACAGAAAGGTAAGTCACCTCGGAACAAGAAAGTAAATTTGGTTCGAGTGATGTGGAGAAAAGACTCACCAAGAGAATCAACGTGGGAAAGAGAAGACGACGTGCATACAAGATACCCTCACTTGTTTGTAAATTAGTCCATAAATAATTGTAAATTTCGAAGACGAAATTTTTGTAAGAAGGGTAGAATGTAACGACTCTGTTTTAATATACAGAAAATTTTTAAAGTTAATGTACAGATGGAGTATTTGTAAATCCTGAGCATAAGTTATAAATTTGATTTGTTTTTAAACAGCAAGAAAGCACTTGTAGCTCATTGGTAAAGCCTTACACTGCTGTGACGTAGCCCCTGTGTTCGAATCCCCCCTGCCATATATTATTTTTGCTGATTTTTCTTTTAAACTTTTTGGAAGCCCAAAAGTTATACGTGCAATACACGTAAAATGAAAAGTCACTGAAAAATCAAACATGTGCAAAATAATATTAACTACGACTAGGACACGTGGCATGAATCAAGAGCCCAAACCCCACAACTTGGCCGGCGATATTGGGCTTGGGGCCGGTGCCGCCGGTCCCTCCGGTAACTAATGCTCCAAAAAAATCTCTCTAGCACCTCTTGGACTCCCCCACTAACCCTAGTCTGTTAGTTTTCCCTGCAGATTTTCAGAGAATTGAAATGAGGCATTAATCTAAAATGTTAATGCATTTTAATTTCATTCTTCAATACACTAAACCCTAATTTCTCCGATAAATACCACCATACACCATAGCCTCCTCATCTTGAAATCCTTTTCCAAAACTCTCTAAATTTTCCAAGTCCAAGAAGTTGTACAAGTGGAATTAGCTCAAGGTCAAGTTTCGGCGACGACTCGGGACAAATCTGGCGACCCCGCGAATCCACGGCGCTTGCAAACCCATCCTCTACCTCCCCTCTCTCTTCTCAATATGTAAGTCCCCTCTCCCCTCCTCTCTTTCTATTAAAAAGACTTCTCTTTTCAAAACTCGTCGGAAGCGGAGTTAATCCGACTTCCGATTCTAATTTCTTTAAAAACTCAATTTTTCTTAACCACAAATTAACCATCTCTTCATATCTTGTTTAGCAACTATAAGACAATATGTAGAACAAGTTTCAATTCAAAATTATAATGTTATACAACTTTTAGTTCACTTTTACGGTTAAATCCCATCAAGTTTACCTACGACATTATTTCTTCATTTTGCTCATATTACCTTTAGAAGATTGCACGAGATAATGACCTATCTCATCACAACACTCATCTTGACATAGCACAATTGCTTGAGAACGATATTTTTGTGGCTAAGACGAATTTTACATTTAAATACCATAAACTATCAAAACCGTATTCTTCAAATTGTTTTAATTAAATTCCATGCGATTATGTCCTTACAATCTATTTTGGGGAATCTGATTTGGTTGATGCGGGTTATCGCACATCTATCGGACTAGTAGGGCGAGATGCAGACCTCCTCACGGAGCATACGATCTCGATGGAATTTTTATTACAATTTCTAAGAAAACGTGATTTCTGTTAATAAATAAATTCTATTTTTAATAATTATATATATATATATTATCAAAATATCTATTTTAAATATATAATATATTCCATGTTTTCTAATAAAAAAAAGAATCACAAAAGTTCATGAAAGTACCATCAAGAATCATGATTTATCTCAAAAATAATTAGTAACCGCAATCAAGAACGGCGTCGCTTGGTAGCTAGCCGGTGAGTACGGGTCGGTCCACAGGGATGTTGTGAATTTCCTAATCGCTCCAACGAGTTAATTTCGATGGGCATCGGATTGATTTAATCTAAAAACTGAATTAATCTAGATCTAAATCTTGCTAGGGTTAGGTCTAGGTTAAGCTTGGAAAGTCTATAAATCTCACTGCTTTCTATACCCATATTAAGATCTTATTAGGAGTTATGGTAATTACTAATAAAGGGAATTAGAACCATTGGTAAGATGTTTCTTCCTCTAGCTTCTTATCCTTCCTTTATCAATCCTTACCCTAACCTCCATGGAAAACACGCGCAACCGGGCCTTTATACTACGATATCACCGCTACCTCGTGGGATAGGGTGCCGTAGGGAGCGGTATGTGCATGTATGCATGGGTCCTATTAATTATATGTGATGGGCAAGAAAGGGATGAGAGATCTTCATCCCTGTGGACCGACCCGTACAATCAAGACTACTTGCTCATTAGAGAATTTAAGAACAGATCTAACTATTTATCTAGGGCAAGGAATTAAAGATCTAACTAGGGCAAGGAATAGAAATTACCTAGGACAGATAAGAAATTTAACCTAGGGCAGAAAAATAAATTAAGAACTTACAAATTGATGCTCTCCAAAAGAATTCTGAATTTTATTAATGAAAGGAGGCATAACCTAATACAAGAGTTTGGGTATCTATTTATATGACATAGAAAACCCTAGGTTTACAATTGCCGCATGTCTGCATTTACCAAAATACCCCTAAGTTGACTAGTCAGCGCCGCTCTGCATTTAAGTAAAAAAAAATATTTATCTTTAGGCTCTAGATGGCCGCGGATCCACGGCCTCAGCATGGGTTGGGCCGCGGTTCCGCGCCCCAATGAAGAGATCATGTTCTGAAGTTTTGTGTGCTGCTTTTAGGCTTTCTGAGCTTTCTACTTCTTTGGTTCTTTACTGAATTTGGCTTCTCTGTTTCTTCCAGATCTCCCAGTGAACAATTGCAGTGGACTTTTAACCGTTCGCTATGTAATCTTGGACCTTGCGCTGCCTTTGTACTTTGTAAATTGATCTTTGTGTAGGCTTTATCAAGATCCTTCTGTTTGTTGGTTGTAATCTCACTTTTGCATCGTCTTTTATCTTTTTCACTGTTTTTTTAATCCAAGAACCTGTAACCTGTACTTATGTAGCAGACATGGGTCAAAAACACCTGTTTATTTGTAAAATGCATAAGAATGGGGAATATAATAATACAATATTATGATATGAACAAATCAATACAAGTCAATTTACATGAAAATACCATATACTATTCAATTTAGGTTTATATCCACTAGAATATTTCATCTTTTAAATTTACATCCATGAAAATCCTAAATACGATAATTAAATAGTTGAGGTGTATTTTGAAAATATATCAAAACTATTTTTCATAAAACCCTCTCAAGTTATATTAAATTAAAATAAGGACCCTAGTAAATATTGGTTTAAGCGCAACCAGTTCTCTTGAGCTTCAGGAAGCCGGAGAATTTGGGTGCTTGCCTAATTAAGATAAACAACTAAAACGGGGTTATCAATACGGTAATTGGCTTGGAAAAAGTCACAAATCCTGCCGTCCATGTGCAGCAGTTACCGATAATTCCAAAGCTAATTCAGGACTTCAATTCGTTTCAAAGTCTCTGAATCAGTCAGAGTCTCAGTCTAATCTGAAATCAATCCATTATTGAATACAATTCAGGTATAATTCCAATTCAATATGAATCCATTTATACCAGAATACAATCTATATCAACATGAATTGATTTGACCGAACCATGGATATACATTTGACATTGTTTACATGACTATCCGTTTATATCCTTTCCGTTTACATGAACTACTGATATCATGGTTTCGGCAAGTCTTACATCTATTAAACAAAACAATACACATCAATACAAAATACATTACGGGGTTTTAAAGGGGTATACTGGTACGAAATATGTTAAAAGTGGCACGAGACAGTCACTTTAATACACTTAACCTGAACATCCGTTGCCGTTGTCTCGTGGGTTTTGATGGGGCCTTGTGATCCGTATACCATAGTTCACTGGGTAAGCTGGACTCCTCTTGTATACACCGGCATATTCTGTACCAAGCTACAAACAACCGCGTTAACATAACTATCAACTTTATACCAGTTATAATCTCTAACCTATCTATTCTTATTCTACATTTTTTTGGGACTTACCGAGCTATTGTTCGCTGACGACATTTCTTTTCTCTTCTTTCTTTGGAATGTTTTCAGGGGGATCTGATTCTCTGGAGATCGAGCCCAGCACAGACGACTTGGAGCAGTTCTCAGAAGACCCAGAGCTCTAGTCACTTGTATATACTTTACTTTCAGTTCATGCCATTGTTTAGGCATTGCTTTCAGTCTTGTATTTACATTTCCAGTTGTATTGTAAATGATATTTAATAAATAAAAGTTGCTATTCATTTACATCTCATGTCTTACTTGTGTACTTTACTATATTGCTTATTTACGCTTAGCTTGTTTATTTTTGAGTAAATACGTCGCGTGACCCGTCACGTCTCCTTACCATACTTTGGGAAGCGGAGCGTGACAAAAATAGAATTCTATAGTTAAGAAAATATCTTCCTAAAAATATATTCATCTGATAGAATTAAATTCTATTTTATGAAAATATTTTTCTAATTTTATTAAAACAAACAAGAATTCTTTTCTGTTGATTAGAGAAGCTTTGGATTAAAAATCCAACGGTGAATAAAATTCACCGGTTGATCTTTCAGATTAATTTAATTGATTATGAAATCAATCATAATCTTTTAATGAGAGATTTTCTCAAAACAGATTGATCTTTTCTTTCTCCTATAAATAGGAGCAAAGAGATTAAATCTGAGAGAGAGTAGACCCCCATAAGTTTCTGTAAAAAAACACAGAAGGTTCTCTAAAATCTCCTACAAAACAACAGACAATTTAATTCTCAATAAAAAAGAATATCTTCCTCCTCTTAAATTCTAGGTAAAGAAAAAAGTAGATATCAAAACATCTTCTTTGCCTATCATATCATATCTAAGGGTTTAACCCTTTGAAAAGAACTTAGTTCTTTCTCTGGATCTGAGATCCACAAGTCAAGTCTTCCACAAGTTGAGAATTTAATTCTCATCGACAAGATCTTGTTCTTGAGAATCAAAAATTCAAGAGAGAACAATGGAAGTAAGGACATGAAGAAGATGGAGTTTATACTCCAGGAACTTGGTTCGCTCATAAAACAAGAACTTAGTTTCTAAAGAACCTGATCCCAGATCCTCAAAATAGTGATCTTGGCGATCGTTAATGATCAAAATACCATTAACAGATGAACAGAGATTAAATTTCTAAGGAAGAAGCGCCACACGTGATATCCACATGAGCACTAAGGGGAAAATCAAACAAAAACGCCTCATGTGAAAGGCACATGAGCACCCAAAACAGCAGCTCACGTGAAAAACATGTGAGAATTCAAAAGAAATCATGAAGAAAGCACATCACGTGAAAAGCATGTGAGCGCCCAAAGCCCAGCGCGGCAGCGCTTCACGTAATAGCACGTGAGCGCCAAAAAACAAAACAGATTAGTGTTTAGCACTAGTGTAGGCACGTGAGCACCAAGAAATATAGCGCCTCACGTGATATTCACGTGAGCACCCATAAGTAGGGACTCAACGCCTCACGTGCCATACACGTGAGCGCTTGAAAAACGCCAGAGACTCAGTGCCTAGCGCTACGTGACTGAGTGCTTAGCACTGCTGGGTGGTATAGAAACCTAATCTTAGCCCAAATTGGCTAAGTCTATGAAGCTTAAGCTTCTTCTTTGATTTTAAATCAACTGAGCCCAAATGCTCATGATGTTCAATTTGATCTTAGTCCCATATATGACTAATGATCTTTCATCGATGTTATTCAATCTGATCTTAGTCCCATATACGACTAATGATTTTTATCACATATCTTCTAAGTTGATCTTAGTCTCATATAAGACTAACGATTCTTAAATTCACCATGATCTTCTCCCTCAAATACGGGATTTGGTTCAAGAGTACATATACACGGCGTTGTAATTTCTCAACGTCTTCGAAGAGGTGGCGGGTCCCAACAACCAACAACTCCTCTTTTGTCGCCCCAAACACAACGATATTGGACCAAAATGTCCCTAAACTAATGATGGACCAAAATGTTCTTAAATTATCGCGTCGCCCCAAACATGATGATAATGCACCGAAATGTCCATAAACTAATATTCGTCCCAAATATGAGTATGATGGACTGAAATGTCCCTAAACTAATATGTTTTGCCCCGCGGACTCTCTCCATACTGACTACCGTATACTATCCATAGGCTATTCATATATGATCTAATTATCAGTTGAGCCCATATGCTCATTGTTCCTAAGTCGATCTTAGTCTCATATATGACTAACGATTCTTAGATCAAATCCAAGTTTCCTATGAACGGATGGACCTCACAAATGTGAGAAATGCTTCCTAAGTTCATTCTTGTTGGCAAACCAAGCTACCAACGTGGATCTTAGTCTCAAATAAGACTAATGACCCTTAGATAAAACCCAAGTTTCATATGAACTGATGGATATCACAAATGTGAGAAATGCGTCTTAAGTTCACTCCCGTTGGCAAACTAAGATACTAACGTGAACTCCGTCAAGCAAATGCTTGACCCAAACACGCGCGCGCGCCCATATATATATATGGATTTAGACTAATCCGCGCCCTACGGGCGATGACATAAACTAGTGTCTGTATACAATTCACGTGCAACCCAAAATAAATAAAATATAACACGGCACGAAGTAACCTTCTGAAACAGGATAAAGTTGTTATTGTAACGTGATAATGTAATTAACCGCAGAGACTTGCGCCTGCAAAGAAGAGCATCCCCACAATAAAAAAAACCCTCATAAATGAGGGGGAATCTAATAAAATTTGCTACATCGGTCGCATCTATCCAAACCTCCGATATACGGTGCCATAAACCAACTTGGTATTTTCAGAGAGATGGATGGATATGTCCAAATAGCATCTGCCCTTAAATTCAGGCTAGATGCCTTAACGTCTCAGTCCAGTTTTCGGCGGTAAACGCCCGGCTTATCCAAGTAATCGAAAATTCTACATGGAACGGATATCGATCATAAACCTATAGCTAACAACTGAAAAGACTTAGAGACAAAAGAGGACGCACACCTGAACTGGAACCAATTGAACTCTACGAAGAAAGCTTTCGGTCATATCTTCACTAAAATCATCTGCTTTTCCGCTAGCAGACATTCTCTCGAGCACCCGAGTGACGTCACCGACCCGATCGCAAATTGTTCCTGCACGTATCAAATTCCACCTCCAAATTACAAATTTTTACCACCACCATCGTTGACAAAATGCAAATTAAAGGGTTTTAAAGTAAAACCTTAGATCCAAATTTTCTTTAGAAGTTGACCCCCTTTCAAAACTCTTGCTTTCTCTATGCTCCTATCTTATAAAAGAGTGGGAATTTTTTTGAAATTTGCCAATGATTAAAGAAAATGATAGGTTTTCAACCAAATTTGAAGAGCAGACAAGTAAATTAACTTGCAAGCTTAGTGAGGAAATCATCAAATGGTTCTCCTTCACAGCACTTGGAATTTGACTACTTGAATTTGTTAGCTTGCTATAGGTTCAATAAACGGTTTTGTAGCAAACGAGAACGTGATTTTAAAATTTTCTAGTGAGCTAAACCATGCATACAAAGAATCAATCCAAAAGAACAAACATGCAAAAAGAAAAGTGTGCTAAATTAAGGGTTTTAGGCGGCTACAACCTTTGTAGTATGTACCCTCATCTTGGAAAATACCCAAGCTAGCTTTCACACCGTCCGAAACAAGTTTGATCAGTGATCTCCTTACCAAAGATGATCCACCATGAAACAACACAACACATGCTCTAGTTCATCACTATGAAACAACTCACTAATTAAACTTGCCATGAATAATTAGTGAGGATGTAAATTAGTGCTCACTCATTTTTCTTTCATGGTTTTCTCCACTTTTTCTCACTTGAACATTTCAAGAGAGAGAATGAAGTAGTGGGAATTATGCTAGCCATATTCAACAAACAAGGGAAAAAGAAAACAGGATAAGAATGGTTAAGAAGCAAAGTTAGACTTTTCTTTCCTGGTCATCAAGTCATGAAACCTCTCAAACTTTCTTTTTTCTTTTTCTTTTTCATAAATCTTTTTTTCATAAATAATGAATAATATAGCATAACATATCCACTTCATGTGTGTCTTGTACAAACAAGTCTCATGTATCATCACACATGACACTTTAATGTATCAAATACATCAAATAGTATTTGTATAAGATACAAACACAAGAACGAGAAAATAAATAGTGAGAATAATACTAGAATATATATATATATATATATATATATATATATATATATATATTAAATCAACACTTGATTTAATAATCCGGTTTCAACAAGAGTCGGCTAGTATTATTTAAACGTCCGATCGAACTACATGTATTAAATACACTCGTTTGACTGAACTCTTGTACGTATCACCATACGTGCTCTACATCGTTTTGTCTGGGCTGGGAAGCCTCAGCGTGGGACTCTAAAGACTCGACAATATGCTAGCAGTAGATTTAGGATCATATCCACAACTCATAAGCACGTCAGCGGTACCACCTGCACGTAACGGCTACCCAGGTATTGATCGTAAGAAGGTCAACGAGCAAGCTCATCCGAATACTGTAAAGTCTATCAGTGACAATCTCCGTACAGTCTGGTCTTTTCGTCTAAGAGTGTCGTATACCGAGTCTAGGAGGTTGTAACGCCTCTCACCCCAGTATAGATGGTAATGTCCGCTCTGGCCGAAACCGCACGGTTTTGTCCTTTAGAGCGAACCGGACCCGACCAGGGGCCACTTCCCAGAAGATCACCAATCCCAGAACTTCCCTGGCTCGAGCACGCTTAACTACAGAGTTCTTAAGCTCCTATAGTACCGGTTCAGTTAAAAGGTGTCTCTGTAATTGAGGATGGTATCATTACAATTATAATGCAGTTCGGTCCTCTTTCGGAATGTATTCCGAAAATTCACCATTATTCTACAGTGGGTCCCACGGACTCTAGAGGTGGCCCCCATGGATTCAAGAGGTGTCCCCCGCCCCTTATCATGACGATTGGCGTAGCACTTTGTTTCGTGTGGCACTTTGCTCCATGAGCAAGAACTAGGCCCCGACAGAGGTGGAATCCGTCAGACTCTAATAGCCCGATAAGTCGTGCTGATCATTAACTCATATCCACCCGATAAACTACTGATAACCCTTATCAGTAAATCTCAACTGTTTTGGCTAAGAACACATGGTTATAGTCAATATGAAACAGCACGACCTCGACTCCCTATACCGGGAGAGACGAAATCCCTTCGATCGCTCACTGTCTCCATATGCTTCAGTACTGTACCCAACTAAAATCTGTTTGCATGACTCAGTAAAGCCGTGGTAGGGTAGTAATCTAAATATAGTGGGAACACACACAAGACACTATGATGATCTCAGGTCTACAGAGTACAATTTACTCATGTCTCATGAGAATTGTTATCTGACAATAGATACAATACCACTCAGGTGTTCTCAGATAAGTCCGTCCAGTGTAACACATTCTCTAATGAGCACCTGTATACAGTTATCGATGTTAAACACCAATGGCTATGGGATCAGCCACTTCCCCGTACAGGGTCATGAAACGTATACACTGATCTAAACTGGAATACCAATGCTCAGTCTCGATACTCCTACGACTTGGGACTTTAAGGATGTGCTTATGGACTACCAAGCCCCACTAGTATGATCTCTATCATAGTCCTGATAATTAAGCAAAATCCTAAGGGTTTTATCTCATGTATTATCGATACGTGATAACACATACACATGACAGATAAAAAAAAACCCAGATGGCATACTATCACCTCGAGTAAGATTGTTCTCCGTATAGGTCCTCCTTCAATTACTTAATTGTCATCTTGCAATTACAATAACTGCATTGATGGCATTATATCTAACAGAATTTAAATCAAACCAAACTAACAATAGATCTACAAAAATATATAAGCGGAGAAAGCGAGAGAGAGATTACATACTGTTGTGGAGTTAAATTAGATATCGTGTGGCTTTGAGAGGCTTTCGATTTTTCTTAGATACACTTGAAACGATAAAACCCAACTCACGATCTGCTCCTTATTAATCTAAAAATCACAAGACAATTTCGACCATAATAAGATTAAGGTTTCGAGAGTGGCATTGTTTGCCCCTGCAAGCAAACAACAAAACAAAAACTTTTTTCACAAACAAATTGTAATTGAAACAAAAAACATTGAGAAAACCTTAAAAATCTCACATTTCCTTCGAATCAAAGCGCAAACTCAATCGGCCTCGAACCCGGTGTCACTGGCCTACGCCCGGCGCCACTGCCACCACCTACATCCCCCTACCACACCACAGGTACAAGATATTAACAACATCATATGCTGCAAAGCCTACCAAGTTGGAACATAGAAACAAAGTGGCAATAAATAGAGATTCAAGGAAGCCATAAGAGGTATGTCCTATATAGATTAAGGGCTCTACTGGCTAAACATTTGCCTCAAATTCTGTAATGGAAAATTCAGCTATTTGTATCATAACAGACTTATTAGGTTGCAATTCGAGATTATTTTTCGTATTGAATAAAACTCATTTCTAAAATTCAGTTAATTTGCAATCAAATCATAGTTGCTACACATAAATTTGTTTCAAGGTTTTCAAGCCTAAAACCCAAACGCCATACTTTAGGATTTATTGATTCTCAAATACGAACTATAATCCCATGTTCTGGGGGTTTTCATCCACAATAAAAAAAAGACCAGCCCAAAATTTAGAATTTTTCTATAACAAACACAAACCCCGATGTCAAAATTAGGATTTTTACAAATCTGCAGCATAATCACCAACAAAAAATTGAGAAAAAATGGTACCTTGGAGAAAAAAAATCATCATATGCTACAAAGACGACGGCAGTGCAGAGGTTTGGAAGCGGCGACGAGGTTTGGAAGCGGCGGCGATCGAGGTTTGGAGTCTTGGATGCGGTGGAGGGCGGCAGAGGCGGTGGAGGATGCTAGCGAGGTTGGCTTGTAGGCGGTGGAGGATACTTGGAAGGTTAGAGACGGTGACGGTTGGCTTCCAGGCGGTGGTGGATGCTGATTTGGAGTTTTGGAGGCGGCGGTGGAGGAGCGTGACGATCGATTGGGGGCGGTGGAGGAGGTTAGGGTTTAGCGAAGGGGGAATTTTTTTGGGAGGAAAGGTTGGGGACGTGGCGGGAAAAAGGAAAAGAAATGGGGGATAATTTTATATTTTATTTTTTTTAGAATACCCATATTTTGATCCTACGATTCCCACAATAGGGGTTTCTCTTACAGTCCCATGAAGGCAATTGCAGAAGTTATTTTTTTTTAATAATTTTTATGTGTAAATACCTCTGCGGTGAGAACCGTAGAGGCAAACTAAAATTGTCCCTATGGATTTTCCCACCTGCTCGGACAATTCATTTTTGTACTAGTAACCACTTTACATTATTAAAACTACTAATTAGTTTAGGGTATTTATTCGGAAATTGCTGAGAGTTTAATGTATTCTCAAAACTACTCATTAGTTTGGGTTATTGGTAAGCAACTACTTTAAATTATTAAAACTACCATAGATAACAATTGAGGATTAACGAGTAAACTCTGCATCTCAGATGACACTTTTGTCCCCCAATTGAATAAAACTTTCTTGATGGCCTCGGCGGCTAAATGGATTACGTCTGGAGATTAAAAAAAACTAGGATTTAAGATTGGAGGAGGAAGGAGGAGGTGAAGACGGACGGTCAAAGAAGAAGGTGGAGTTGGGTGGGAGGTGGAAGCGGCGACGCGACGGCGACACTGACGTGGCATCATTATCCACTTTATCCTAATTTAAAATCATTTAGCAGTTAGTTGCCGAACATGAAACACCAACACGAGGCAACACCATTTGCTAGTTTTTGGTAATTGATCTCATATCATAACCTAGGCTAAATTGTACAAATGTATCCATCCACTTTCATGT
Source organism: Agapanthus africanus (assembly GCA_030015575.1). Classification (NCBI taxonomy): domain Eukaryota; kingdom Viridiplantae; phylum Streptophyta; class Magnoliopsida; order Asparagales; family Amaryllidaceae; genus Agapanthus; species Agapanthus africanus. The sequence goes on along the minus strand of CM057348.1, from coordinate 102,531,086 downwards.
TTTCTTACGATTGATATTATGAACTAATTTAATTATAAACAATTACCATGAACTATCGTTCCCGATTGCAACTAAATACCATAAACTTTTCTTCCGTCTGCAAATTTATATTTAACCGCCATGTCATCAATATTAACTTGTTTTTTCCATGTTACCTTTATGTTCTCAGTCAACCGCTAAAATTTTGATGGATATAATGGTCTATTAAGACACAACGTTGAATGGTAGTTATGTCAAAAAAAAACAATTTATGGTACTTATATCTAATTATTAAAGATTATGGTAACAATGGCCAAAAAGGGTGAAAGGGCAATTTAGCCTTAAACTTATATTAAAGTTTTTGTTGGTGTATTTAGCCACAGTATTTCTATTCAAGCAGTATGACAGTATTTCTATTCCTAATTTTATTGGAGAGATCTTTTTTTAACATCCTTTTTCTGTCTGTACTTGATGATGCTTTATACTGGCGATCTCCCAGATCAGGACACGTGGCAGATGACGTGTCCTAGAACTCAGAAGAAAGGGCCCACAGGGGCCGACCGGGCCACCCCTGTACCCGACCTGCAAGCACAAGCTGGCTCACCTCAGAGCCCCCTGCAAATTGGCCTCCTCGGCCTCTCAGCTCGTCCCCGAGCTACCACAGGACCAAGATACCTCGGCCCTCCCGCTCGCTCCCGAGCTCTCCCGCCGAGGCCATCTTCTTCGGTCCCTCCGACCGACCAACTCCACCACTCACAAGCGTAACCGCCGCTCCGCAAATCTCGCCATGCGCGGATTCTCCGTCGGCAACATCCCACGTTTCACGCCATCACGATCCCCCTTAACGGGCGATCCGCTTATTACGCGGGCGTGACGTCGGGAGCGTAACTGCTGGCGAGATTCTCATGCCTGCTACTGCGTGCTGCCGCCACTATATAAACCCCCATCACATAGGGGTCAAGTAAGCTTTTTTCACCCCACTTAGCCGTTACTCTGCTCGGATCTTGTGCTAACTTGATCGTCGGAGGGTCCTCGGTGGTACCAAATCATCCCGGGAGTTCCTTGCAGGTACTCGGCGCAAACTCCTCAAAACCACCAATCTTCTCGAAACCCATTGAGACCCACACGCAACAGGAGATCACCTCCAAGATCCACTGGGAGATTGACGGAAGACAACATTTGACGGAGACCCGAAAAGGATCTTCATCAGTTGGCGCCGTTTGTGGAAAACGAAACTCCACAAAAAACAAAGTTGGCCTTCCGATCTCCATCCATATGGCAAGCGATCACCCTGAAGATCCAAGCACCCGCCGCCGCCTCCCCCTCAACGGAGGCGGGGGTGACTCCAGCAGTCGCAGGTCCCTCGATCCGTCCCTTTCAACCTCGACGTCCCACGTCGAAGAGCCTCGCCTCGAGCCTCGTCGCACCTCTATTCCTACCAAGGCGGTGGCAGTCAACTCGCTTTCTTCCAGGCATGACCGGCACCCCCTCCCTCGACGGGGTCACGCCCACGAGGCCCGCCAAGGCATATCGAAGACAGCCTCTCCACGGGGCCTAAGGGACCTCGCCGGAAGGAACCGAGGCCCATCAAGAACTATGGTCATGACGACAGGGGGTCAGTCGAGCACCAGCAAGACCCAGCACCCCACGCCGGCAACGGGGCCCAACGGCCGCCCGAGCAAAAAGGCCAGGGACCACGAGCCTATCACCTTTGGCGACGGGGATCTCCACGGCATATCCATGCCCCACAACGACCCTCTGGTGATCACAGCCCGAATCCACCGATACGAGGTCCAACGGATACTTGTCGACTCGGGAAGCTCGGCAGACATCCTCTTCCACGACTGCTTTCTGCGCATGGGGCTCACCCCAGCAGACTTGAAACCGACCTCCCACGTCCTTTCAGGGTTCACCAACCACTTCATCCCGGCGGAAGGGGTGGTCACCCTGCAGTTCAACGTCGGTGAGCCCGGCCGCACCCGTACGTTGTCTGTGGACTTCATCGTAGCAAAGGTCCCATCGGCCTACAACGTCCTCCTCGGCCGCCCGACGCTGAACTCCCTCCAGGCCCAGATATCGACCTACCATCTGGCGATGAAGTTCCCTCTCGATCAGGGCGAGATAGGTCAGGTCTACGGAGACCAGCGGGTCGCGAAGGTATGCCTTACCGAAACATCTTCGTCCGAGCAGCCGGCCGATGACGATGAGGTAAAAGACGGCATCAAGGGTTCTCTGGACACCCGAGACGAGCAGAAGGAGGTCCAGGGGACACCGGTCGAACCACTGACCGAGGTGCCCCGGACAGAGGGGGACGATGAAAAAACCGTCCAGGTCGGATCACTCCTGACAGAAACTCAGCGAGATGACCTGGTCGATTTCCTCAGAAATAACTATGACGTCTTTGCCTGGGCGCCTGATGACATGCTTGGGATCGACCCTAAAATCATTTCTCACAAGATCGGGGTTGATCCTACGGCCCGACCCGTCAGACAGAAAAAGTGAAGCTTCGCCCCGGTCAAACAGAAGGCTATCGAAGACAAGGTTGATCGACTTCTCACCGCCAACTTCATCCGGAATGTACCCTACTCAGAGTGGCTGGCGAACGTAATTCTGGTCAAGAAGTCAAGCGGGAAGTGGCGCATCTGCGTCGACTTCACCGACCTCAATAAGGCCTGCCCTAAGGACAACTATCCTCTCCCTCGGATAGATCAGCTTGTCGACAGCTCGGCCGGCCACGAGCTGTTAAGTTTCATGGATGCTTTCTCCGGCTACAATCAGATCCGTATGAATCCGGAAGATGAAGATCTCACCGCATTCACAACGGACCGGGGGGTATACTGCTACAAGGTGATGCCCTTCGGCCTCAAGAACGCCGGGCCCATGTACCAACGGTTGGTCAATCGCATGTTTAAGCCACAGATCGGCAGGAATATGGAGGTCTACGTTGACGATATGCTCGTCAAATCCGTCTCGTCAGCCGACCACGCCAAGGATCTGGGCAAGACCTTCGAAGTGCACCGTAAGTTCAAGATGAAGCTAAACTGTCACGCCCCGCTTCCCAGAGTACGCAAGATTTGGGCACGTGACATAGCCAACCATGCTACCTGTGGATAGGAAGTATCCATCCACAGTCACATTACGGTTGTAAAGATATCAAGAACAGTAAAAATAAACTAAACTAATACCTGTCCAAATCCATAATAACAAGAATCAATAAACAATAAGTGCGGAAGCTAATGATCCAATACAATGAATAATCAGTATGTCCCATAATGCGGGCTCACATCTGGAAATGAAATGACATAAATAAACTAAACTCTCAAGAACTCACAGTTCAGCCTGCTGGCTGAAGTACTCCTGCTCGGTCGACGTCAAGGGCACGGAATCTGGGCCATGCAAAACCCAGACGTCAGCGCGTCATGATATCAAGTAATGTAGCATAAACATGGTAATAAACAATGCAAGCATGAACATGAATAAAGCGGTAATAAGAAGTAATAAACAGGGTAATGTGCAGTAGTGACTAAGCTGTCCTATCAGGTTTTCTACTCTATAGTCTTTGAAACCAATTGATGAATCGTCGATGTAACTCAATAGTATCCCGTGCATGCCCGGGACCACGGTCATGATTCTCGGGGCTGAATCCGAGACGTGCCGCTAAGCAGTAAAAGGTAGTAGGATAGATGAGTGATGTCAGCATCAACACTCCGGAGCTGGCCAAGCCCGTAAGACTGATCAGAACAATGTATCGAACTGTTGAGTTACAAGTCGGTTTCACCTTTGATTTCCCCATACCCCCAAACTATGTATGTCAGTCAGGTATTCAGTAGTCAAGGTCTAATGCCAACACAAGTCAAGTAAAGGTAGGTCTGTCTGGATCGACAGCAGGAATGGTTAGGTCTGTCGGCATTAGGCACTAGATCAGGTAACGGGTCAGGTTACGTTCAACAGGTAGAGTCGATATGTACAGGGGTTGTGTCCGGTGTATCAGTACATGAGTCAGGTGTATCAAGATCGGTCAATACGTAATGCAATCAGGTATATGATGATAACAGGTATAGTAACAAGTAATGAACAGTAGCATGAAACAGTAAGTAGCAATTATTATTCTATGTGAACACAGTGATGTTTGTATTTTCATATTAATCCGGTTCACGCACCTTTGAGGTGCAAAAGCCACAAGACGAACAACATCGGTAATATACGTAGTGGAGTTACATGAATCTGAACTAAGCATAATAATTGTCTCATGAGTGATTTTAACGAATGAATTGGGGATGATCTACTTGGTTCGATTAGTTAAGCATGAATTAATAGCAGACCGGTTAATACGAGCAATGATTTCATTAATTTAAAGTTACGGATAATCGTGACTAGCAATTCTAAGTTATAAAAGGTATTGATGTTATAATAGTAGTGTGGTTATAATACGATGATTAAGTTGTAGCATGTTAAGCAAGTATTTGGATACTTGCCTCGGCGGTTCCGCAAACCGAAACACGGATGCGATGTCGGCAGAAACAGCGATATGGAAGCACGGGCCACGGATCGAGTCCCAACAGAGGTCAACGGAATCACACGGACCAGGGGCTTCGCTGGAGCGTCGGGTTCGGCAAACGGCACGGTCGGGTTCCGGCAACACCCAAATAGAAAAGTTAGCAACAAAGATACGATATACGCCAAAACTAACGACCAGCGGGGGTTGTACCAAAAGGAAGGAGAAGGAACTTACAGGGAGACACCAGGGGGTGACCACGGCGGGTTCGACGGCACCGGAACGCCGGCAAAACGACGGCGGCGGCTGCAGCAAGGGGAGAGGCCTCGGGTGTGCAGGGTAGTGTGCTGCGGCGAGTTGGAGAGGAGTGTGGTCGGCTAGGGTGGTCGAGGGGGAAAGGAGGTGGCGCGGGAGACGTCGACGAGGGTCGTCGGCGCGATTTCCGGCGACCTGGAGATGGTGCAGGTGTTGGGCTCGGGTCTGAAGGTGGTCCGGCGAGGAGAGGAGGGGGTGACGGCGAGGTCTCGACGAGGAGGGTGAAAGGGGGTCGTGGGAGGCTTCGACGGTCGGAGGCGACGTCGACGGCGAGGTCGCGAGGGATGGAGACGAGGCCGGGGTTGCGTGCAGGTGCGGGAGAGAGGAGGAAGGAGGGAGGAGGAAGGCGCGGTTGTCGCGGAGGCGTAGCAGGCGGCGACGGCGAGGTCGCGGTGGCGACGGTGGTGAGGTCGCGGTAGGCTAGGGTTAGGGTTTGAGGGGTTTCTCTCGTGGTCGCGTGGGTGAAGGCGGCGGTTGCATGGTGAAAAATATAGGGGAAGAGAGAGAGAGAGTTGTAGATTGAGTGAAGAGAGAGAGAGAGAGAGAGAGATTCGTGAGGATGAGAGAGAGAGACAGAGGGAAAGAGAGAGAGATTTGAGATAGATTGAGGGAGGAGAGAGAGAGAGATAGGGAATGGGATAGGTGGGGCCCACGCACAAATTCAGCCCTCGTGATTGGCTGATCACGAGGTGGGGAAAAATATTAGAATGAGGATTTTAGGAATTAACAGTTGGGAAAATATATTCGTAGGTATAATTTAGATATATATATAAATTGAAACGGGCCCTTTTTGGCGCGAAATGAAACATTTCCAAATCGCGCCCGGATTGCGCCCAAATGTTCCAAATTCAAATTATATGATTTTAAGCGGGTTCCAAATTTTGAAAAGAGGTGTTTAGTGATTAAAATGCATGCCCCCAAGTCGGACACTTGCACGCGCACGTAGTCGTCCGAACTTGCCCGTTTAGCCAAACGGAACGGAATCTCGACATGCGGACGCTACCACACGACTAGTGGCGACTAGTAGGCTAACATGGACATCTTAAATTTCATTTTAGGAGTTAAAATTTGTTATGTGCCGAAATGACTTAACCGGGTAAAATTTAGCAATAAACACCAGAAAATCAGGAAAATTGGAAAGAGCAATAAATAACCCTCAACTAGTAATATACATAGCATTATTGGGCTCGGGTGTTACATCATACCCAACTACAAAAGAATTTCGTCCTCGAAATTCCAAGGATACAAGATAACTAACTACTGGAAAAGGTGAGGGAATTTCTGCCGGATCTCGTCTTCTCGCTCCCAAGTAGATTCTCCATGCGATCGGTTACCCCAAGAAACTAGCACAAGAGGGATAACCTTGTTCTTAAGAACCTTTTCTCTTCGATCCTTGATCTCGACTGGTCGTTCCTCAAAAGTCAGGTCCTCTCGTACAGTCAACTCCGAATGATCTAAGACATGAGTCTCATCGCGAACATACCTCCGTAGTTGAGACACATGAAACACATCGTGAACTCCTGCTAATGACGGTGGTAACGCCAACCGGTACGATACCTCTCCAACACGCTCCAATATCTCGAAGGGTCCAACGAATCGGGGACTAAGCTTTCCCCGACTTCCAAAGCGAATCACCCCTCTAGTCGGTGATATCTTCAGGAATACCAAATCGCCCACGGCGAACTCTAGAGGTCTTCTTGACGTGTCGGCCCAACTCTTCTGTCTGTCTTGAGCTGCCTTCATGTGCTTTCTGATCGTATTCACCTTCTCGACTGTCTGCACCACCAAATCTGGTCCTAGTAACCTTCGTTCACCAACATCATCCCAACAAACCGGTGAACGACACTTACGACCATACAGCGCCTCAAACGGAGCCATCTGAATTGTCGCTTGGAAGCTATTGTTGTACGAAAACTCCACCAGGTGTAGATGATCCTCCCAAGAACCTTTGAAGTCTAACATGCAAGCCCTCAACATATCTTCAAGGGTCTGGATCGTTCTCTCTGATTGTCCATCAGTCTGGGGATGATAAGCTGTGCTGAACTTCAATCGAGTCCCCAAACTTTCTTGTAAACTCCTCCAAAAGTGTGACAGGAACCGAGTGTCCCGGTCGGACACGATGCTTACCGGTACTCCATGCAATCTGACAATTTCCTGTATGTACCGCTCTGCCAAAGTCTCTGTCGATTGACCAACCCGAAAAGGAATAAAGTGAGCTGCCTTGGTCAACCGATCGACAATCACCCATACTGCATTGTTGCCCTTTGGACTCCGCGGTAAAGCCGTCACGAAATCCATGGTTATATGTTCCCACTTCCATTGAGGAATCGGAAGTGGTTGCAACAAACCAGCAACCCTTTGGTGTTCAGCCTTGACTTGCTGACACACCAAGCACTTAGCCACGAAGCGAGCGATTTCCCGTTTCATACCTTCCCACCAGAAATGCTGTCGAATGTCTCGGTACATCTTTGTCCCTCCTGGATGTACAGAGTAAGCTGAACTGTGTGCCTCCTTCATAAGCTCCTCACGCACATCTCCTTTTGGCACACACACACGGCTACCATATCTCAACGAACCGTCTTCATGGATCAGTAAATCGGTTCGTAGTCCGGCTCCAACCTGCTCTCGAAACCTTTGCAGTCTAGGATCCTGCGATTGCGCCACTTTAATCTTCTCCACTAAGGACGATTGTACTTGCAACTGCATCAACTGTCCTGTAGCACGCGGTAGCACAACCTCCAAGTCAAATCTCCGAAACTCCTCAATGATCTCTCTCTGTGCAGTCAATAACTGAATTGCTGGTAACCGACTTAGCGCATCTGGCACGACGTTAACTCTCCCCGGATGATACTTAAGATCAAGGTCGTAGTCGGCCATCAGCTCCAACCATCTGCGTTGCCTCATGTTCAACTCCTTCTGAGTGAACACATATTTCAAACTCTTGTGATCAGTAAAGACTTCAACTCTCTCGCCCAGAAGGTAGTGTCTCCAAATCTTCAGGGCGAAGATCACGGCTGCAAGCTCCAAGTCGTGAGTCGGATAGTTCTGCTCATGAGTCTTCAGCTGCCTCGATGCGTAAGCGACGACTTTCCCATTCTGCATCAAAACACATCCCAATCCCTTTCCAGATGCGTCGCTGTGAATCACCAGTCCTCCTGAATCATCCGGTACGGTTAGGATAGGGGCGGTTATCAACTTCTGCTTCAACGTCTCGAAGGCCAATGCACATCCATCTGTCCAAACAAACGGTACCTCCTTACGCGTAAGCTTGGTTAACGGCTCAGCTACACGAGCGAAGTTCTCCACAAATCTTCTGTAGTAACCGGCGAGTCCAAGGAAACTTCTTATCTCTGCAACATTCTTTGGAACAGGCCAATCTCGAACTGCTGCAATCTTCTCGGGATCAACGGCGATTCCATCGCCCGACACGACATGCCCCAAAAACTTCACTTCTTCCAACCAGAATTCGCACTTACTCATCTTCGCAAATAATTTCTCCTGTCTCAGCGTTTGCAGTGCGATCCTTAAGTGTTCAGCATGCTCCTCCGGACTCTTCGAGTACACCAGAATATCATCAATGAATACCACAATAAACTGGTCCAAGAACGGTGAAAAGATCCTGTTCATCAAGTCCATAAATATTGCCGGCGCATTAGTCACTCCGAAGGGCATCACTAAATACTCGAAATGCCCATACCGAGTTCGAAACGCCGTCTTGCAAATGTCTTCTGCCTTCACTCGGACCTGATGATATCCTGATCGTAAGTCCAGTTTCGAGAATACCCTCGCGCCACTAAGCTGCTCAAAAAGTTCTCCAATGCGAGGGATCGGGTACTTGTTCTTAATAGTTACCCGGTTTAATTCTCGGTAATCGATGCACATCCTTCTCGTGCCATCCTTCTTCTTTACTAAAAGAACTGGAGCTCCCCAAGGTGAGTTGCTGCTTCGAATCCATCCCTTCTCGAGTAATTCACCCACCTGTTTCTTAACCTCTTCCAATTCCACCGGTGCCATTGGATAATAAGATTTTGATACTGGCGCTGCACCAGGAATGAGGTCAATCGCAAACTCCACATCTCGCTTCGGCGGTAGGCCTGAAATATCTTCAAACACATCCATAAAGTCGCGGACAACTGCCGGCTCTTCATTTCTATCCGCAACCATAGCCGCAAGAACATTGTTCGTCGGCCTAGCCCTAAACTCGACTGGCCCGACAGAACTGCTTCCTCCGATGAAAGTAAACTCAGGGTGTCCGGGAATCTGGAAAATTACTTTCCTTGCCCTACAATCAATGTGTGCGTGGAAAGTGCCAAGAAAATCCATTCCCAAGACTACTTCATAACTGCCTGTATCAATCACCAAGAAATCCGCAAAAAGCTCCCGTCCACAAACAACAACAGTACAATCTCTACATTCCTTACTAGCTATGATTTTCCCATTCCCAGTGTGTATGTCCCAAAAACTAGACAGGGTCGTGCAGGTGATCGAGTGTGTAGTTATAAACTTTGATGACATAAAACAGTGGGATGCTCCGGAATCAAATAATGCCAAAGCGGGAAAACCACGAACGAGTACAGTACCTGAAACCACTTCTCCTGATGCCTTGGCTTCCTCCGCTGTCAAAGTGAAAGCTCGACCCTGGTTGGGTCCTTGTGTCAGCTGCTTCTGCCCTTGGAACGGTCTCTGCGGAGGCTTCCGTATATCATCTCTCGTGCGAAGCTTCGACGGACAAGTACCAACTGCGTGATCGGCTGCCCCACAAACCAGACAAAGTCCCAGTCTCCTTCGACAATCCTTCTGCACGTGCCCAGGTAATCGGCAGTAATCACAAATCACGCTCTTCCTTCGATCAACGATCACAGGCTTCTTCATTGGCGCTACACCTCGACGGTCTACTGAAATACCTCTGCGCCCATGCTCTCGGTTAGGTACAAATGCAGGCTTCCTGGCCGCAACTGCTGTCTGGTGAAGGTTCCCTTTCGATCCTGATAGACTCTGTTGCTCTCTGGCTGCCGTAAGAACCTGCGAGAAAGTGGTCAAACCCAGGGAGACAATCCGCCTCTGGATGTCCACATCCAAACTGCGCAAGAACCTTCGCGCCCTGTCTGCCTCCTTGGCGACCAAGGGCCCAGCGAAACGGCTAAGTCTCGTCCACTCTGCTGCATGTACATCCACAGCTGCTCCATTTTGTTTCAGCCCAATAAATCTCTCCTCCATTTCCTCCCGTGCAGTCCGCGGGAAGAACTTTTCCAAGAAACTTTTGGAGAAATCCGCCCAACTGATTGGCTTGGACAGGCGGGTCTCCTCCACAAGCCACCACTCCCGGGCGTAATCCACCAGCTGAATGCGCACCACATCAACTCTCTTGTCTTCTGGGATCTGTGCCGCAATCAATAAATTCTCTGTGTCCACAAGCCACTGCTCGGCTGGCAGAGGCTCCTCCAAGCCAGTGAAAGTGGTAGGACCCAACCGTCTGAAATCTGCCACGGTCCCTACTCGGTCGACTGGCTTCGCTACAGCGGTGTTTACAGACTGCTGCATAGCCTGCAAACCCTCCTGAAACGAATCTGCTTGCTGCTGGATCAGCTCAGTTTGCCTCTTCTGATTTTCCAACATCCCGCGTATCACTCCCAACATGGCGGCTTCATCCACACGCCTCTGATATGTCTTGAAATTCTTATCTGCCATGGTCCTGAAATCAAAACAAACAACATTAGCATGATGATAGATTCAATATATATAAATCAAGGCTAGAACTCCAAGATACTTAAATAGAGTGCTGCATTGTAGCTATGCCGCGGTATCATAGCCGCAATTACTTAACTCCACCCAAGTCGCCTAAGTCCTAGAGATAACAAGAAGTTAGGTTTTCAAGTTTGACAATGCAAAGTAAGTTTGCATGCCGACATGATCCGGAAGAAGGATTCAAGGATAGTAAAATGGTCAAAGTGGCAGGACATGTTTCCTAATCACGGGTATTCTGATTCGTGTATTGGTTGCAATACCCAACTACAAGAATCAACCCAATTAACCTATGGCTCTGATACCATAAAACCATGTCACGCCCCGCTTCCCAGAGTACGCAAGATTTGGGCACGTGACATAGCCAACCATGCTACCTGTGGGTAGGAAGTATCCATCCACAGTCACATTACGGTTGTAAAGATATCAAGAACAGTAAAAATAAACTAAACTAATACCTGTCCAAATCCATAATAACAAGAATCAATAAACAATAAGTGCGGAAGCTAATGATCCAATACAATGAATAATCAGTATGTCCCATAATGCGGGCTCACATCTGGAAATGAAATGACATAAATAAACTAAACTCTCAAGAACTCACAGTTCAGCCTGCTGGCTGAAGTACTCCTGCTCGGTCGACGTCAAGGGCACGGAATCTGGGCCATGCAAAACCCAGACGTCAGCGCGTCATGATATCAAGTAATGTAGCATAAACATGGTAATAAACAATGCAAGCATGAACATGAATAAAGCGGTAATAAGAAGTAATAAACAGGGTAATGTGCAGTAGTGACTAAGCTGTCCTATCAGGTTTTCTACTCTATAGTCTTTGAAACCAATTGATGAATCGTCGATGTAACTCAATAGTATCCCGTGCATGCCCGGGACCACGGTCATGATTCTCGGGGCTGAATCCGAGACGTGCTGCTAAGCAGTAAAAGGTAGTAGGATAGATGAGTGATGTCAGCATCAACACTCCGGAGCTGGCCAAGCCCGTAAGACTGATCAGAACAATGTATCGAACTGTTGAGTTACAAGTCGGTTTCACCTTTGATTTCCCCATACCCCCAAACTATGTATGTCAGTCAGGTATTCAGTAGTCAAGGTCTAATGCCAACACAAGTCAAGTAAAGGTAGGTCTGTCTGGATCGACAGCAGGAATGGTTAGGTCTGTCGGCATTAGGCACTAGATCAGGTAACGGGTCAGGTTACGTTCAACAGGTAGAGTCGATATGTACAGGGGTTGTGTCCGGTGTATCAGTACATGAGTCAGGTGTATCAAGATCGGTCAATACGTAATGCAATCAGGTATATGATGATAACAGGTATAGTAACAAGTAATGAACAGTAGCATGAAACAGTAAGTAGCAATTATTATTCTATGTGAACACAGTGATATTTGTATTTTCATATTAATCCGGTTCACGCACCTTTGAGGTGCAAAAGCCACAAGACGAACAACATCGGTAATATACGTAGTGGAGTTACATGAATCTGAACTAAGCATAATAATTGTCTCATGAGTGATTTTAACGAATGAATTGGGGATGATCTACTTGGTTCGATTAGTTAAGCATGAATTAATAGCAGACCGGTTAATACGAGCAATGATTTCATTAATTTAAAGTTACGGATAATCGTGACTAGCAATTCTAAGTTATAAAAGGTATTGATGTTATAATAGTAGTGTGGTTATAATACGATGATTAAGTTGTAGCATGTTAAGCAAGTATTCGGATACTTGCCTCGGCGGTTCCGCAAACCGAAACACGGATGCGATGTCGGCAGAAACAGCGATATGGAAGCACGGGCCACGGATCGAGTCCCAACAGAGGTCAACGGAATCACACGGACCAGGGGCTTCGCTGGAGCGTCGGGTTCGGCAAACGGCACGGTCGGGTTCCGGCAACACCCAAATAGCAAAGTTAGCAACAAAGATACGATATACGCCAAAACTAACGACCAGCGGGGGTTGTACCAAAAGGAAGGAGAAGGAACTTACAGGGAGACACCAGGGGGTGACCACGGCGGGTTCGACGGCACCGGAACGCCGGCGAAACGACGGCGGCGGCTGCAGCAAGGGGAGAGGCCTCGGGTGTGCAGGGTAGTGTGCTGCGGCGAGTTGGAGAGGAGTGTGGTCGGCTAGGGTGGTCGAGGGGGAAGGAGGTGGCGCGGGAGACGTCGACGAGGGTCGTCGGCGCGATTTCCGGCGACCTGGAGATGGTGCAGGTGTTGGGCTCGGGTCTGAAGGTGGTCCGGCGAGGAGAGGAAAGGGTGACGGCGAGGTCTCGACGAGGAGGGTGAAAGGGGGTCGTGGGAGGCTTCGACGGTCGGAGGCGACGTCGACGGCGAGGTCGCGAGGGATGGAGACGAGGCCGGGGTTGCGTGCAGGTGCGGGAGAGAGGAGGAAGGAGGGAGGAGGAAGGCGCGGTTATCGAGGAGGCGTCGCAGGCGGCGACGGCGAGGTCGCGGTGGCGACGGTGGTGAGGTCGCGGTAGGCTAGGGTTAGGGTTTGAGGGGTTTCTCTCGTGGTCGCGTGGGTGAAGGCGGCGGTTGCATGGTGAAAAATATAGGGGAAGAGAGAGAGAGAGTTGTAGATTGAGTGAAGAGAGAGAGAGAGAGAGAGAGATTCGTGAGGATGAGAGAGAGAGAGACAGAGGGAAAGAGAGAGAGATTTGAGATAGATTGAGGGAGGAGAGAGAGAGAGATAGGGAATGGGATAGGTGGGGCCCACGCACAAATTCAGCCCTCGTGATTGGCTGATCACGAGGTGGGGAAAAATATTAGAATGAGGATTTTAGGAATTAACAGTTGGGAAAATATATTCGTAGGTATAATTTAGATATATATATAAATTGACACGGGCCCTTTTTGGCGCGAAATGAAACATTTCCAAATCGCGCCCGGATTGCGCCCAAATGTTCCAAATTCAAATTATATGATTTTAAGCGGGTTCCAAATTTTGAAAAGAGGTGTTTAGTGATTAAAATGCATGCCCCCAAGTCGGACACTTGCACGCGCACGTAGTCGTCCGAACTTGCCCGTTTAGCCAAACGGAACGGAATCTCGACATGCGGACGCTACCACACGACTAGTGGCGACTAGTAGGCTAACATGGACATCTTAAATTTCATTTTAGGAGTTAAAATTTGTTATGTGCCGAAATGACTTAACCGGGTAAAATTTAGCAATAAACACCAGAAAATCAGGAAAATTGGAAAGAGCAATAAATAACCCTCAACTAGTAATATACATAGCATTATTGGGCTCGGGTGTTACATAAACCCCGCCAAATGCGCATTCAGAGTCACCGGGGGAAAGTTCCTCGGTTTCATGGTCACTCACCGTTGAATCGAAGCCAACCCAGAGAAAATCGACGCTATCCTCAACATGGCCGCACCTAAGACCAACGTCGAGATCATGCGGCTCATGGGACGAGTCGCTGCTCTGAGCCGTTTCATGTCCAGGTCGGGGGAGAAATGCCTCCCGTTCTTCAATCTGAGGAAGATCCTGAGGTTCGAGTGGTCGGAGGAGTGACAGGCCGCCTTCGACCAATTGAAGAAGCACCTCGCGACGCCACCACTGCTCACCCGACCAGTTGAAGGAGTCGAGCTGTCGCTGTATCTGGCGGTATCCGACCAAGCAGCGGACTCGGTGCTCGTCCGAGAGTTCGGTGGAGTGCAGAAGCCGGTGTACTATGTGAGCCATGTATTTAAGGACGCAGAAACGAGATATCCAGCCATAGAGAAGATTGTCTTGGCCCTCGTGACGGTCTCAAGGAAGCTACGGCACTACTTCCAAGCACACACCATCCTCGACATCACTGAGCGCCCATTGGGGGTTATCCTTGCATCACCAGAATCCTCGGGCCGCTTAGAGAAGTGGAGGTGGGAACTATCTCAGTTTGACATAAAATATCGCCCGAGGAAGGCCATCAAAGCGCAGGCCCTGGCCGATTTCATCGTTGAATGCATCATCCCTAGCAAGGAACCGGAGTCCACGTTGACCCTCGCAACTCAGTGTCCCATCGCGGAAAGGCCTGGCTCGGTTCCTGAGTGGGTCATTTACGTCGACGGGTCTTTAACCGAGGAAGGCTGTGGTGCCGGCCTCATTATCCGGGGCCTGAACGAGGCAGAAATGGAGTACTCTCTGAAGCTCGGTTTCAAAGCCTCGAACAACGCGGCAGAGTACGAGGCCCTCCTGGATGGACTGCGCATGGCCGCCGGGCTGGGGCTGAAGACAATTCGAATCTGCAGCGACTCGGCTCTAGTCGTCGGCCAAGTGACCGGCCACTTTGAAGCTCGGGAGCCTCTGATGATGAAGTATCTGGACGAGGTAAGGAAACTCTGGAAGAACTTTGACGAAGTCTAAGTAGAACAAATACCAAGGCAGCTGAATGCCCAAGCCGACGCCTTGAGCAAGCTGGCTTCATCATACTCGGCCAACAATAAGCGGTCTATCCTCTTCGAAACCTTGCCTCAGCCCAGCATGGAAGACGGAGCGACAACACTCCACGTATATGCGGCACACGAAGGCGACCAAGATTGGAGGAAGCCCCTCGTGGAATTCCTGAAGGACGGTACGCTCCCAGAAGATCGGGGAGCCGCCCGCCGTCTCCGGGCCTAAGCACGTCACTTCATCTGGAGCAATGGGAACCTCTACAAGAAATCCTTCACTCGGCCCCTGCTCCGGTGCGTCGACCCCCACGAAGCCGACTACGTCCTCCGTGAAATCCATGAGGGGGTTAGCGGTGCGCACCAAGAGGCCCGAACCTTGATCCAAAAGGCGTTTCTCCAGGGGTACTACTGGCCCACTGTTCACGAGGACCCCAGAAGCTAGTCAGAAGATGCAAGAGTTGCCAACTCCATGGCAGCATCCTCCGCCTCGCCGCTACCGAGCTGACCGCCCTAACATCCTCATGGCCGTTCGCCTAGCGGGGATTGGACATGATCAGCCAGTTCCCTACCGAAACGGGCGGGCACAAATATGTCCTCGTCGCGGTAGACTACTTCACCAAGTGGATCGAGGCCGTCCCCATCAGGAAACCGGATGCCGCCACAACCATCAGGTTCCTGCAAAACAATCTGATACTCCGGTTCGGCATCCCGAGGTGTATCATCACCGACCACGGGACGGACTTCGAGAATGAGAAACTGAAGGACTTCTGCAAGGAATACCATATCCTCATGAAGTTCGCCGCGGTCACGCATCCCCAGTGCAACGGGTAGGTCGAAGTCGCTAACCGAGACGTCCTCCGAGGTTTCCGGACCCGCCTTGAAGGGCGACAAGGCAGTTGGGTCGAAGAGCTTCCCCGGGTCTTATGGGCCCTGCGCACGTCAAAGAAGATCCCCACCGGGGAAACCCCTTTCAGCCTCTGCTACGGGACCGAGGCAATGGTCCCAGCGGAGATCGGGCTACCCAGTCATCGGGTCGAGCACTTCGACGATGATGCGAACACCTCGGCGCTACGGACCAACCTGTACATCTTGCTAGAGAAGAGAGACCGGGCTCAGATCAGGGCTGCCGCTTATCAACAACAAACGGCCCGATACTACAACGCTCGGGTCAAGCGCCGCTCCTTCAAGACTGGAGATCTGGTCCTACGGCGGAACAAGTTCATCGATCAAGGCAGGCTACACAAGTTCTCCCCAAAGTGGGACTGTAATACCCAGTTCCTTTATACACCAATATCTGTATTTCTATAAAAAGGGTTACCTACAAATTTATTTATATCTATAAATTATTTTAAAAATTGTAAACTCCTAATCCATTTTATTTTCTCTCTCTCTTTTCACAAATCCTAGCCCTATTTCCATTTTTTGCTTTTCCTATTTTTTCCTTCAGAGCCCGGCCCACTACGTACTCTATCTCCCCTCCCCTTCTTCCCATTCATTTCCCTTCCCTAGTTAACCTGCCGGCCCAGCCCAACTCAGCCCCTTTTCATTTTCTCCCCATTTTATAAATCCCCTTCGGCCCAGCCCATTCCCCAAGCCCGCTCCCGCACCGAACCCGACCCGACCTGCTCCACATCACCTTCTTCTCCCCACGTAAAAACCTTTCCCTCCCACTTTTTCTTTCGCGAACCCATGTCCCTCGTCGCGAACCCACGTCCCCGAGCTCCCCGTGCTCGTCGCCCACGCCGCGCACCCCCTCGCGAGCCCCTCGACCTCAACCTCTCCCCCTCATTCTCCAACTCTCCCCTCTCTCTCTCGAAAACTCCCATAACCCACTGCCAGCTCCCTCAACCACCGACGCCGCCGATGACAACGACGACGAGGAAGACCTCGACTCTCCCCTTCTTTCCTTCCTCCTCCTCCATCAGCAGAGCCCCTTCACTACCCCACTCCCTCCACCCGCTGAGCACTCCCCTGCACGACCCTCGGCCACCACCTGCACCCCGACGCCGGCGAGCCCCCACTACCCTGAACCACCTCGTCGACACCCTACAACCTCAGCATCATCACCATCATTACTTTCCCGAGCCCCACTACCTCTCTCCCTTTCTCTCTAAACCCACATCCAAACACCCTCGCTGCAACCTCGAACCTTACTGTACACATCGCCGGAGCTACGCCGCCGACCATCGCCGACCCCAGTATGTCCCAGGAGATCCACAGAGCAACCCCTCCGCTTCC
Source organism: Agapanthus africanus (assembly GCA_030015575.1). NCBI lineage: Eukaryota > Viridiplantae > Streptophyta > Magnoliopsida > Asparagales > Amaryllidaceae > Agapanthus > Agapanthus africanus. The sequence goes on along the minus strand of CM057348.1, from coordinate 102,513,917 downwards.
AGCGAACATGAGCCATCTCCGGGCAACTCCGACGACGAAACCGAAACGCGAGCCGAGGCTGCGAATCCAAACCGTGCTGATTCGTCGCGCGTTCGTGCCGTTTCCTCTGCCGTGCATCGCCAAAGCGCCTCCAGGAAAGTACCCTACTTGCTACATTCTAGATTATTTCCGTTATAAATCAAACCGTATTATTTTCCCTATTTGCGATTTATGAAAACTTAAATAACATAAGTGTTTGATGCAAGATCCAAATGAAAACCTTCGTTTAATTTGACGGAACTTAATTGCATATTCTGGCCCGTGTGGCAATGAGCACTGTGTAGAAATTTCACTGAAAAATACATTTGTTAATGGCTTAAACGATCACCCCCATTTACACCCGTAAAAACTGGGAATTTCCCGTACCTGAGATTTGTTAAAATCACAATTATTTGTTTACATATTGAAATGAGGTGTTCGAGGGCTCAAATCAAAGCCGACTCGATGACATGTAACCCTATGCAAGTTCTTAATTGTTTCTGTACTGAAATTATGACGAGAATTGGTTCGGAGAGCGGTTCTGGACTGCAGTCCAGAGCAGCTCTGGCTGTTGGTGTCTATTTCATAATGTTTACTAGCTTGCTTCCTGAAACTTGTATGTTGCGGAACGCTACATTTTATTGAAGATCAATCTGTTAGCTAAATGACTCAAGTGATTTCACCCTGTTTTATCGTCGTTTACTATTTAAACTGCAATTTAAAGGAACGGGACGTATAGCAGTCCCAAACAGAACCAGAACTGATACCCTAGTGTTGAACAGTGCGTAACTTCTGACGTAGAGACGCGATTGAGAATCCGTCTGGTGAGTTAGAAACCTTTCTGAAAACCCTAAATTTCAATCAACTGCAGCGTCGCTAAATTCTGATCCCAACTAGGATTAAAATGCGTTACAAAACGGACTTCCGATTCTGAAACCGGATTTCCAGCAGTGAACGCTTAAAATGAACTGGCCATATCTAGTGATCCTGAAACCCGATTAGCGTGAAACCAATTCTGATGGTTAGATATTTAGACGTACTGCTTACACCCTTTTTATTTCTTCGCTAAATTTTGCATGTATGATTTATGATAAATTATGCAAGTGGTAGGATATCGATTGATGACATTTTAATCATGGCTTAAATACTGTTTTCTCATCACATTATATATATATCATTGCATTGGTAACTTAGCGATCATATGCATTACCCAGTGTTAGGTTTTAGTGCTTGATTGTGGCAAGTACGTTAGTGTTTAAGCATGAATGGATAAGTGAAAGTGACACGTACTTGTACACAATCAGTGGACCCTATTGATTTATTGTATTGTCGATGTCTGTGGGACGCGTATAAGTGTGACTATAATTGGTATGGGACACTTATGGAAGCACTTGTATGGGTGTCACAGGTAAGGCACAAAATACCGTCCATTTAACTTGGGTATCAGTCGAGACATGCTTGATGGAGACCCTGTCTTCAGTTCTCGTGTAGACTCGTCATGGACCGACTGGTGTTTGAGTTTATGGTTGGCGTTTGATGTAGACCACGGGGTGTGGGGTAGTTTGAGTGTGAGTTCAACAGATTCTCGGGAGTCTCATGCCGGCACTTATGGAGATATATGGAGATATACAGGGTTATCACTGATTATTACCGTGCATTTTTTTTGGGCCCGTGGTCCCTTGCTCTTGGGTCCTACCATTAGGTGGGGGATACTGGTTGACTCTCACACTTGGACCGACGATAGGCTTAGTGACATGTACAGTGAGACTTAGAGACTGATAGGGATGGTGACATTGACATGCATTGCTTACTGAATCGACACACCTGGCATATTATTTTACTGTTTTACTGTTCACCTGCTCTATTAGACACCCGTATTGGCTACTTCATGTTCACATCTTTACTATCTTGATTTACTGTTATATATTCATTATTACTGTACGAGTTACCACTTGCACCTATATATATATTGCTATCGCGTCGCTCTGACGACCTGAGTATGCATGCTCAGAGTGAGAAGTAGATCTAGCTTGGACCAGGACCAGACATACATCGCGGACATCTTGATCAGCTATTCAGAGCTATACTCTTTTGATCTCCATCAGGTTAGTTCCTTGTATCTATTTTGTTTCAGTTACTGCATTTCTCATTACCTGTGCGTTGTTTACTGATTACCACGTAAAGCTAGAAGCCGAAGTGTGACTACGGAGAGATATTACCTCGACCGCAGGAGCATGGCTGGCCTTTTCAACCCCTCGTATTCCGTATTTTGGGAAGCGGGGCGTGACAGGGACGGTCCTTTCCTCGTCTCTGAGGTACTCCCCGGTAGAGCCTATCGCCTACAAGACGCGAACGGACGCAAGTTCCCGCGGCCTTACAACGCCGAGAAGCTCAAGCTGTACCAATGAGGTCAAGGCCGACGAGTGTGTACCCCTCCTTTCGCGAAGACGATGTAAATGTTTTCTAAAAATCCTTTCCATTCAAATAAAGGGAACGTCAGAACATTGCAAATAGAGTTCTGTCTTTGTGATCTGAAGCCCTCACTAAGAGGTAACCATGCAGCTTCACTGCCCGGTTATCCTTAGCGGGCCTCCTACGGTCCCTCCAATGCTAAGGATCAAAGTCCTCCTTAGAAGCAGCCGAGCAGCTACCCTGCTCGGCTATCCCTGGCCGGTAGCTTCCCTACTCGTAACGCCACGGATCAAAGCCCTCGCCAAGGGACAACCGCGCAGCTTCACTGCCCGGTTATCCTCAGCAGGCCTCCTACGGCCCCTCCAACGCTAAGGATCAAAGTCCTCCTTAGAGGCAGCTCAGAAGCTACCCTGCTCAGCTATCCCTGGTCGGTAGCTTCCCTACTTGCAACGCCAGGGATCAAAAAGTCCTCCCAGAGGCAGTCGAGCCCGACCCTCGCTCGGCTATCCCTGGCTGGTAGCTTCCTACCACAACCGACAGGGATCAAAAAGTCCTTCCAGAGGCAGTCGAGTCCGACCTTCGCTCGGCTATCCTTCAGGACAAAAGCCCTCGCCAAGAGGCACCGGGCAGTAACCCTGCTCGGCCAAGGGTCCTTGGTAGGCTTCTTACACCCCCTCCCGCGCTAAGGACCAAATTCCTCCTTTGAGGCAGTCGAGCCCGACCCTTGCTCGGCTATCCCCGGCTGGTAGCTTCCTACCACAACCGACAGGGATCAAAGTCCTCGCCAAGAGGCACTGGGCAGTAACCCTGCTCGGTCCCCGTCCTGAAGGATCAAAGCCCTCGCAAGAGGCGACCGAGCGGCTACCCTGCTCGGTCATTTCCGGCTGGTAGCTCCCTACCTATGATGTCAGGGATCAAAGCCATCGCAAGAGGCATCTGAGAGGCTACCCCGATCGGTCATCCCAGACTGGTAGTTGCCTACCCACGACGCCAGAGATCAAAGCCCTCGCCAAGAGGCAACCACGCAGCTTCACTGCCCGGTTATCCTTAGTAGGCTTCTTACAGCCCCTCCTGCGCTAAGGATCGAAGCCCTCCTTAGAGGCAGCCGAGCAGCTACCCTCCTCGGTCATCTCCGGCTGGTAGCGCCCTACCCCTGATGCCAGGGATTAAAGCCCTCGCAAGAGGCATCTGGGCAGCTACCCCGCTCGGTCATCCCCGGCTGGTAGTTGTCTACCCGCGACGCCAGAGATCAAAGCCCTCGCCAAGAGGCAACCGAGTAGCTTCCCTGCTCGGTTATCCCCAGCGGGCATCTTCCTGCCCACCAGACGCGGCTGGTTTGAAGCCCTCATAACGAGGCCACCGAGCACCCTTCTGCTCGGCAAATCTATGGCGGGCAGTATGCTGCTCATCAACTGCCGCTGACCCGAAACCCCATTGAGAGACATCAGGCCTGTTCAAGTCTGAGCAATCCTCCCTCGACTCTGGGGCCATGGGGATACCTCCTTCTCAGCAGCACTCGGCACGCTTGACAAGTGATCGAAATCAACTCAACGTATGATTGCCTGACATGGAATCCCGACAGTGCAAGCAAGGATATTCTACGAGTACTCTTCACATCCAAAAGATAAAGTGCAAAGCAATGAAACAGCAAAAGTTTTGCTCGCACAAGCAAAATGTTTTTACAGGGGTATTGGGGGCTCCCCGGCCTTACAAAGTTCCGGACGCTTACAAAAGAAGGACGAGGAAATATCAAAAAGGCCTAAGTCATAAACCCCCTCCTGCACCTCGCTTCCCTCATCACTGTCATCGTAGTCTGCCGGAGGCTTCACCACCGGGGGCTTTGCCACCAGGGGTACGCCTCGCTTCCCTCATCGCTGTCTGCCGGAGGCTTTGCCACCGGGAGTGGGACTCGAGCACGGAGCTCTCCATCGGCGAACTCAGGAAGCTGCTCCTTCACGGCATCTAGAGCCTTATTCCACGCAACGGCGGAATGCTCGCCAAGCTCGGCGTGAAACTGCTTTGACGCCTTGTAGTCGGCCACAGCCTTCCTAGCCCGAATCTCGGCAATCCCGGCCGTCCGAAGCGCCGCCTCGGCATCCCCCCTGCTGGCGTTTTTCTCCTTCTCCATGGCCGTGAAACGATCGGCCAGATCCGCCAACTTCGCTTCAGTAACTCGGTGGGATGCACTCAGGCGACGATAGGCACCCTGGTTCGCTGAGATGGCGAGCTCCGCAGCCTCCGCTCGGGTAGCCAGGACATCGGCCCTCGCCCTCTCCAGACGCAGGTCACGTCGCAGGACCTTGACCTCTGAAGGAAACGCTTCCACCGGCCTCGGTGCGTGGAACGCCCCCTTGGCCTCCATACGAGTAACGAGGGCGCAGTATCGAAGGACCTGAGGGGAAACGGATAAGAAACTTGGAGACGCTCGAGCCAAAGAAAGGAAGGTCAAAAAACAACGCGTGGAGGAGTTCATACCTGGACTGCCCCTTGGGCTATGGCCTCTATCTGGACCCTCAGGGTGCCGTGAGGAAGCCTCCCCCCGGCTGACTCTTCCATCCCGGCGAGTAGGCCGACAACGACGGAAAGCCTAAATGGAGCCATGAAGACGGCATCCCCCTCCTGCACGGGAATCCCCTCACGGACCCTCGACGGCGGCTCACGAGAGATTGCCTTTTTCCTCTTAAGGGGGACCCCGTCCTCGTCCTCCCCTGCGCCCCTCGTCTAGGGCTCGGATGACCATGGACGTCTCTGGCCGCCACCAGAACAATCAACAGGAGCCATCAGCAAAGCGGACGGCCCTGCCGCCGGCGGAACATTCGGCGCAGGGCACGAGCCAGCCGGGGGCACGGCCGCACTGCTGGCCTCCCTCCGAAACGAGAAACCCAAAGAGTGGGAACGAACCTTGTATCCAACCCAAAAGAGGAAGGGCACCGAGCAGCCAAGACTTAGAAGGAAGAAAAATATGAAGAAATAGGGGCCCTGGAGTGGGCCCTACCCCTATTTATCACTGCAATCGCCCTCATCCAACGGCACCCTTCAGCTCCCACCAAAGCGCCTCCTCGCGTCCAACGGCTCCGATCGCTCCACTTGTTGTTTCCATACTGGGCCGCATCCTATCAGACGCCGCAGGTCTGCACACGTCGCGTCGGCCAACCGACGCTTGACACGCTGACCGTCGCTTCAGTGAGAGGATGCACGAACCGGCGCACCTTCCTTAAATGCAGAGATCTCGGCCAAATTCGCTGACAGAAAAGACAGCTGACAGCCCGGGGATGCATCCCGACGAAATCTTAGGAGGGAGCTCACCCCGGGCGGCCTGGCAGTCCACTCTTGACCCGACCCGCCAGTTGGTCGGGACAAGAGTGGGAGGCTAATGATGATGCTCTATATTGGCGATCTCCCAGATCAGGACACGTGACAGATGACGTGTCTCAGAACTCAGAAGAAAGGGCCCACAGGGGTCGACCGGGCAACCCCTGTACCCGACCTGCAAGTACAAGCTGGCTCACCTTAGAGCCCCCTGCAAATTGGCCTCATCGGCTTCTCAGCTCGACCCCGAGCTACCACAGGACCAAGATACCTCGGCCCTCCCGCTCGCTCCCGAGCTCTCCCGCCGAGGCCATCTTCCTCGGTCCCTCCAACCGACCAACTCCACCACTCACAGGCGTAACCGCCGCTCCGCAAATCTCGCCATGCGTAGATTCTCCGCCAGCAACATCTTACGTTCCACGCCATCACGATCCCCCTTAACAGGCGATCCGCTTATTACGCGGGCGTGACCTCGGGAGCGTAACTGCCGGCGAGATTCTCGCGCCTGCTACTGCGTGCTGCCGCCACTATATAAACCCCCATCACAGAGGGATCAAGTAAGCTTTTTTCACCCCACTTAGCTGTTACTCTGCTCGGATTTTGTGCTAACTTGATCGTCGGAGGGTCCTCGGTGGTACCAAACCACCCTGAGACTTCCTTCCAGGTACTCGGCGCAAACTCCTCAAAACCACCAATCTCCTCGAAACCCATTGAGACCCACACGCAACAGGAGATCACCTCCAAGATCTACCGGGAGATCGACGGAAGACAACATCTGACGGAGACCCGAAAAGGACCTCCATCGGTACTATTCCAATACATGTCAAATTACACATCCTGATTAAATTACTTTTTGACAAAAGCATTTAATTTTAGATAATTTTCATATAATTACCCTACCTTTATAGGCTAATTAAGGATAAACACTTCGTACTTAGTAAATTGCTAAAGATAAATACTCTAATACCTTTAATTTAACACCTTATATATGTCGCTTTTTACCAAATAACTAAGTGATTTATGAAGATGAAAAGGCTTTGATATTCATCCAGCTCTTTGGTTGAGCATATACCAGTTATTTTAGGTGATAGACTCATTGAAAATGCTACGTATTTAATTTTCAACATACAACATTTACTTATTCTGTTTTTCTTCATTTTCAACAAGAAAAGCATCATTTACTATGTGGGAATTGATCCATTGCAAATCAGTCCGTGTTTTTTAGAAACGGGAACTCTCGGTCTACGACATAGTTGAACGATCTGAACCGATCCATTCAAGTTGATCATCCTATCCTCAAATATACGTGTATGAAAAATCAAAGGATTTAAAGATCTTTATCATATGCATCGATGGACGCAAAAATGAACGTTTTTGGATAATGCAACATAAACTTCATTCGATGCATATGTTAGAGTTTTTAAATCGTTTGATTTTTCATACATGTATATTTGGATCACTCACCTTTAAGGATCTATCGTAGCGCAGCCAAACGAGACAGAAGAAACTATGTTTTTCATTGTTAGGAGGATCATGATTAAAGTTACAATCAACTTTTAAGGAATGTAAGGATAATACATGTTAAATTTATATATATTTACGACCGCAGAGAGCCGTTATATATTTTATTTATTTGAGTGTATACTGGTTTTGATATAAATTGGTGTCATCAATAAGACTCGGGTTTCATTCTGTGAACCGAAGACTCAACATTGCTGTCATAAGAATTGAAAGCTTGTAGAGATTTGGCTCATCTTATATTTTATATCCACAAGAATTGAAAACTTGTAGAGGTTTGGTCCATCTTATATTTTATATCCATGTATTTCTCATAGTTTTTCCAATTTAGGAAGTACGACCACACTCTTTGAGGCCAATCGGATCTCTCAAAGGCGCACGATATTACATGTAGAGCCTAATCGGTTTTCTCTACGGCGCAAACACACGTAAAGTCCAATCGCTTTCCTTTACAATGCAGTTAAGATATTCGGATCCACTTGTGACTATATTAAATTTAATTATACACGAAGGAGAGGAGCTATTATATATTTATATTTGTATGAGTGTACACGGGTTTTTAATATAGACGGGCTCCATCCAGTAAGACCCAGCCTTGTTGAGCTTTGACCCATCTTATCTTTTATACCAATGCACTTCTCATAGTTTTTTTTCAATATGGGGCTATATTATCCACATATTTTAATACTTCCCATCACATGTACAGCCACACTCTTTGATGCCAATCGGATCTCTCAAAGGTACACAGAAACATATGTAGATGCCAATCGGTTTTCTCCATGGAGTAATTAAAGTACTCAAATCCACTAATGACTAAAGCTAGCTCTGATGTCATATTAAATTTATATATATTCACGAACGAGAGTGCGATTATATATTTTATTTATATGAGTGTACATAGGTTTCGATATAAGTGGACTCCATCAATAATACTCAAGCCTTGTTGAAGTTTGGCTAATCTTATATTTTATACGCATACACTTCTTATAATTTTTTTCAATATGAGATTATGTTATCCACATATCTTAATAATACATATATAGATATAGATAGAGGTGTCAATAATAATCCTTTAACTATTTAACCTCGGGTCCATATGTAAAACCAAAGGTGAAAGTCAGGTTGAGTTTGATCCGAACCTAATCTGACCCAACCAGTTTTTTCCGGGTTTTTTACACATTCTATACCCGATCAAACCCGATCAGGAGGATTGAATATTAGATAAAAAAAAAATTGGTTGGATATTGTATAGTGTTAAACTTGCTCGTCTACCCGAACCTTAAACCCGGCGAGAGCCAAACCCACTTTTTATATCCAACATGACTCGATGCATTATATAGAAATTTAATTCTAAATATTATAAAATATCTATTGTGATTTATTATATGATATATAGTTAGTGCATTTATTAAGTGTATTTTATAAATATATCGTATATAAGTTTTAAGAAAACAGAATCTTAAATGGCACAGGAGAAAGTTTTCTCTTATGACGCTGAAAAAAGTCAACACTCCATAAATTTTTTTGAAGATCGAGATCCACCACCTTCATCTTGCACGATGTGGCTACACCAGATTTGATGATGATCCAACATATTTTCTTCATTGATGTACTGGGTGCAAAATTAACGGTTTTATGATAGCATTAACGGTTTTAGTATTTTTATATCATAAAATCAACGGTGAAAGGGTATTAGAGTCTTATCAAATTGGTGTATTCATATCTTGCACGATGAAAACGAAAGTGGTGGTTTCCGATCGTCGAAAAAATTGGTGGAGCGTTTACTTTTTTCCACGACGAGGAACAAGGTTAATAAATCCTTGATTTATTAAATTTTTATTGGTTGAGGCCGTTCATTTTGTTTAACATATTCTTGCACATCCACACACAAAAAAAAATGTAATTCCAATACTTCATGAGCTTAGATTAGAGGTTGCAAATTTAATGATTTAATAATAGTTGAACATTTCCCACAGCCTTTTCACTGATGAAACAGTATCTCAGTCATAAGTAAAGAGAGTGGACGGTGGTAGGATAAAAAATGATATTTAACTTTTGTCTTTTCCGGGAAAATATATAGGTAGGATATAAATATAAAATGCTTGACCCTCATCAGAACTCCGAAGTTTTAATGCCGTGAAAATGACATTTCACATGGTATCAGAACAGACTAGAGTCGATCTCCAACGTACGCGTATTAAATAAGGTATTATTAAAATTAAAAATATCGCTACATAAAAACCCATATTTCGGCCCAAAGGCCTTCAACCTGTGGGAACATGTTAGAATATAGATATAAAGCTTTCAACCCTCATAATAATTTCGGAGTTTTGATTCGGTGAAAAGATGATCCATAAAACTTTATAAAAAGTTGATGCACGACCATAAATCATTGATGCGTGCCTGACCATATTGAATGGGTATCAAGCAAGGCTCAAGCTCAGCTAGCTTTTCAATTTGATAACGAAATCTTAGTAAGCTTTTCAATTTGATTTGATAACGAAAGCTTAGCTAGCTTTTCAATTTGATTACGACCGCTTCCGGAATTATTAAAACTTTTAGATGTAACATCGACTTCTTCCTTTTGGTTTATGTAAGGAAATTGTCCGTTTCAGCACATGGAAGCACAAAATTAATCATCATAGATTCCTTGGTTAGAAAAAAACTTGTATTTGCCGAAGAGGAAACGGGTTTATCAGCTGGTAGCTGATATTAAACCGTCAGCTAGTGTCTAGAGGTGATCTAATTCAATCGTCAAATCGACGATCCGTTCCGGCCACCTTATTCTACTCGTAGAGTGATTTATGTATGTGAAATTTTAATCGACACGATATGCATTTCAAATGATGTATCAAGCATTTAAAAAACGAATGACCTGGCTGAAAAATTGGCGAACTTGTAGTGTATAATTAATCCCGGCTAGTCTTTCCTTTTAGGGTTTGAAAGAAGATTTGATAAAAATAGTGGAAGCCATCCTGATTAAATAAAATAATAACCAATCTGATATTGCAAGAGCATACGCTGAGTGTTTTCTTCTCTCTCTCTCCAGATAGCGACCATATCACGCCTTAATCAAGATAATAATACGGATGTATTGACCGAACCCGCTTGTTATACTGAGCCGGGGAACGTTGGTCCCGCTCCAACTTATAATTGTTATAAGACAGAGCAGAAAATTGGGGAATACCAGATTTCCCGTGCCGCCCAAACGAAGAAAGTGCATATGATGCATCATCTTCGGGTGTGTTCGTTACACAGAACTGTTTCTCAATATCCTCTGCGTCCTGGGTATCTGATACCGGATCAGGATCCATGATATGTAATCTGTTACATAAGACTACAGAAAGGCAGAGAACTGAGAACGGGTGATAAGTTTCATGAGACAGAAAACGGGGCAAGTATTGCAGCCAAGTCGGTTGGTCACTGTCACCCTGTATGACCAGTACATTGATTCTGAACGAATGTTATTAGATACCGAACCTGATATACAAAATCATATCAGTCTCTTTATTAGTAAAGAAATGATAAAATTATGTATTGTTGGATAATGTTTTGAACATTTCCTATATCAAGAGTTGATCGGTTCAGGCACGTTATCTAAAAGTATTGATGTTCTAAATCAAACTACAATTCTTAATATACAAAACACACACGAGAGGAAAATTTCAGAATTGAACGATTCCTTCTTGAGGTATTGTAGACTAGGTCAGATCAATGTGACCCGACTAGCTAAAGTTACATTTAGATGCATATTTAAATCAGTTTGAATTTACATCTTATGAAACTTGCCGGTCATGTCACAGAGATAAGATGACCGTGGCTCTGTTTATTGGAAGCAGAGAAAGTGTTAGTTGAACTCTTGGGATGATACATGTTGATGTATGAAGGTCGCCTGTCTACACATACCAAGACCGGTTCTTTTTACTTCATTACATTCTCTGATGATTTCTCAAGATTCAGACATATATTCCTGTTGAAACACAAGTCCGAACCTTTTGAGATATTCACAGAATATGATTTAGAAGTAGAGAACCAAAAATACGGGTATAAATATTATGTCATTTGATGAGATCAAGGAGGAGAATACTTGAGCACGAAAATCCTGGACCATTCTCAGCATTATTCCTCCGCATACACCACAGCACGTCGGTGTATCGGGACGGAGCAGATACACCCTATTTGATATGGTGTGCTCTATGATGAGTACTACTGAGTTACCTTTTTCCTTTCGGGGTTATGCACTTGAGAAGTTGCATACCTATTGAATAGGGTTCAAATCAAACAGTTGCCTACCACTTCATATATGATATGGAAAGGGAAGAGCCCATATCTTAAGTTTGTTGAGATATTGGGGTTGTCCGGCCTATGTCTAAAAGGCAAAATCCGGACAACCTCGAGGCAAAGCCTGTTATGTAAAACTGGAAATGTTCCAGCTATACAAACTGCAACTGATGACTTGGTAGAATCAAAGGATTCAATAGTAACCGACGAATCTCAGCCTCTCCGCCGATCTAGTAGTGTTCCTCACCCACCTGAGAGATACTTCGGTTTCTCTATGACGGTGGGAGTGAGGATTGCATCATGAGATGATGACCCAACTAGTTTCGAGCTGGCCATCAGGAGTGGGACTCTGTAAGAATGGCTGGATGCTTAGCGATCTGAGATGGAATCCTTATACACCAACAAAGTATGGACTTTGATTGCTTTATCTGAAGGGTTAAATCCCCATCAGGAGCAAGTATATCTTGAGAAGATTACTTGGTGTACATGGAAAAGTTGAGACTTTCAAAGCTAGACTTGTTAAAAGTTTGCATCATTGACCAGGTATGGATAATGATGAAACCTTTTCTAAGGAGCTATGCTTAAGTCCATCCAGATCCTGCTTGCCACGGCTACATACCATGACTACGATATATGGTGGTTGGGTGTCATGACTGCTTTTCTAAATGATGTTTTAGAAGAGAGCGTCTATAAGTACACAGTCAGAGGGCTTCGTAGACAGTGGGAGCAGCGGAAACGCGAGCAAGATGTTTTATATGATAAAGCAGGCATCGCGGAGTTGGAACGTCTGTTTGATGTGTTAGTCAAAAAGTTTGACATCATCAAAATGGTAGATGAGCCTTGTATAAACAAAAAGGTAGTAGGGAGTATGGTGGTGATCCTCGTAGAGTACGTGGATGACATACTCTTGACAGGGAAGGAGTTTCCTATGCTACGCTCGGTCAATCTCCGCTTATCACAAGGATTCTCCATAAAGGATCAAACTGATACCTCCTAAATCCTGAGTTTTCATCTATGAGATAGATGTAATTGGATGTTAGGATTCTCACTAGTAGTAGTGAGATGGTATCAATCGATCCTAGGGAGAATCACTGGAAAGGTTCCAGGATGATAAGGACGACTGAATGTCAGTCACAGGCATTGTCTTTACCCTCAGTGGAGGGACGGTATGTTGGAAGAGTTCCAAGCTAGATACCGTGGCAAACTAGATGATAAAGGCTGGTAACATCGCTATTAAAGATACTACCAAAGAGGCAGTTTGGATGTATATTGGTCCATGAGATGAACTAAGTTCCTACCATTGTGTGACAATGGAAGTGTGGATTTGGCCCAGGAACCCCAGTCCCATCAGTGACCCAGACGTATTCTGAGGCAGCATCACCTGATCATGGAGGTAGTTGATCTCCAGGGTGATCGAGGTTAGGAGAGAAGACTTAGAAGACAACACGGCAGATCCACTCAAAAAGGCCTTTTCCCAGAGAGAGACTTCTATGGGATGGTTGAGTATGAGATGCTGCAACCACTGCTACAGATGGCCTTAGTGCAAATGGGAGATTGTTAGTTATATGTATGCCCTAGAGGCCATTACTATACATAGGATGTATATTGTAGTGGATGCTTGGACATATATAGGGAGGACTTTCTTGCTCGACATGATAGTATGCTATCTGGTTGCTCTTTACCTCAACGTGTAAACTGATTGTCTCTCTGTTACATGTTGGTAAAGCCCTTAGGATGTGTACTTGACTACTTGGACTATGATGCAGATCATACTAGTAGGGACATGGTAGTCCATAAGTACATCCTTCAAGGTCCCTAGTCGTGGGGGTATCGAGACGGGGCATCGATATACCAGAGTAGACTAGCGTATACCTTCTCGACCCATACAGATGGGCGATGGATGATCCCATATCCATTGGTGTTTGACATCAGAGATGATATACGGGTGCTCAGTGGAGGCTGGGTACACTGGACGGACTCGCCGAGAACTCCCGGATGGTATTATACCTTACGTCAGATGGCAGTTCTCTGGTGACACTGGTACAGATTAGTCTGTAGACCCGAGATCGTCATAGAGTCTTGTGTGATTCCCACTGTGCTTTGATTTCCACCTTACCACGTCCAAGAGGGCGTGCAAAACGGTGGTTTTTGGGTACAGTCCCGAATCACATGGAGGCAATGAGTGATAGGAGGGGATTCGTCTCTCCCGGTATAGGGAATTGATGTTGCGCTGTGTTCAATTGGCTATAACCGGAAATCCCTGGCCAGGGTTGCTGAGATTTACTGGTAAGTGTTACCAGTAGTTTCTCGAACTGTTATAGATCTCATATCGACACGACTTATCGAGCTACTGGGGTCTGACGTTTACCACCCCTAGGCGAGATATGCGGCATATCAGACGATCAGACCGGACTGTACGGTAAGTGTTGCTGGTTGGATTCACAGGAGTGTGAGCGGGCTTGCTCGTTGATCTTCTGATCGCCCAATACCCGGATGGCCGTTATGTTTAGCAGACCGCTTGCGGCTTGTGGGTGTTTGATATGATCATCACCTACTCCCGGCGTATTGATGAGTCTTTAGAGTCCTACACAGAGGTTTCCTGGCTCAAGCGAAACGAAATAGGAGCGCATATGAGATATGTGCGGGACCGAGAATAATGCGTGTATGTGATACTGTATTCTATTCTCGCGATGAATGTATCGATTGGTTGTATGCGATATAACCTAGTTATCGAATCGAGGATTGATTCGATAAGTCGATACATCGGATATTAGCCGGTCATATGCGATATGACCGGATCGTTAAATCAAGTGTTGATTTAATGTATAATTATATATTTGATATATTACTTTCCATTAACTAGTATTTGTTCACTTAAGATGGATTTTCTCACTTGATGTGCACATTGTGTATATGATATAGTTTTGTGCACTAGTTTGTATCATGTTTGATGATACATGCAAACTTGGGCTTTAAACTATGATTAGGTTAATGGTTAGGGTTTGTTTTATTTATTTATTTATTCATTTTGGAAATGATAAAATGGTGGCTTTCTTTTCTTTCTTTGCTTGAAGCTTCTTGAAGCTTCAAAGCATCTTTGAAAGTCTACCATTTTGTCTTTATCTCTTAACCTAACCCTTCAACTAAACTATAGTTTATTCTCTACACTAAACCATGGTTGCTAAAATGATAAGAATCACTTTATTTTCTTTTTTCATAATTCTTATCATATTCTTTTTCTTCTTCTTCTTCTTTTTCAAGAAGAAGAAACCATTTTAGCTTCAATGGTGTCTTGAGAAAAAGGGCGAGAAATCCAATTCTAAAGTGAACCCATTTCCTATTTCTTCATCCTCTACCACTTGCCATGTAGTATAGGGTGTTTTCTTTATAAGTTTCATGACTTGGTGAAGTCGGAGCTTGATCTTGAGTTGCCTCGACGTAGATCATCTTCGGCATCGAAGTCGACGACCTAGCCCGATCATTTCTCCGACGAAACCATCGCCAGAGTCCGGGATCAGATGATCGCAGCGGAGGGACGTCATCACAGAGCTATGGAGGTGGAGGACCGGATCTACAAAGGTTGTAGTCTCTTTCACTTTGCAGTAAAGTTGTTTACTAGCTTGTAGTTTCGCCTTTTCTCTAGTTAACGATCTAGTTTAGGGTTTCTCGGCACCGGAAAATTTTGATTTTGGCATGGTTGATGCCTTGTGGAACCTCTTGGGAGTGCCTAGGAACCCTACAGTGGTATCAGAGCCTAGCTAGAGCCTTAGACGTTGAGTAGACGAAGTTAGAAACCCGATCGAACCCGAAACCCTAATTCTAAATCCTTCTCTATACAATTTTTAAAAACTGGGATTTTTGTTAATTAAAAATATGCAGAAAATTAAGCAGGGTTTTCTAAGAGTTATTGTGAAGCACGTGCGCATAAGTCGATTAAAGCGCGGCGGAACCGCGGCACGAGCATGGCTCATGCGGCGGTTCCGCGGCCACTTAGTCGCTTCAGTCAGTTCTGTTTGCACAGTAATGTTCTTCTGTCATTCCTGATTTTTCTGGATATTTTTAATTTATATTCCACTGTTGTGTTATCTGGGGTGTATTGGGGATTCGATGATTCGATCGGAAACTTTAACTGCGTCTATGTGTTTTTCCGGATAATTTAGAATATGTTAAAAAGTTCGACCGGATATAAATACCCAATTTTTCCCCTGCCGGGAAATTTCCAATTGTTGGATTTTTCTGTAGTTTAATAACGTTCTAAGTAGTGCAAGTAACGCGATGGACCCTCTATAAGACAACAAATCTTAACTCGATTATGTGACCGTCTTGAACTGCCCTTTGAACCTTCGGGTTTGGGGCAGTATGGCGTGCCACATGTGAGGCGTTGGCTTGACCCTTCTACGGCTGGACCGTTGGTACTGAGGTATGAACTGGATGTTTTTAAACTTATTTCATGTGTTGAGCTGTTTCGGGAAAACTTGGGTGTTTGAATGTTCGATCGGAAAGTTTAACATTTTCTATTTATCTGGATTGTGATACAATATTTGGAATCCACAAGAATTTATGAGATAACTAATACGAATGTTATAAACATAGCAGTTTAGTCTCACTTGATCAGTTGCCACGAAATTTTGATGTGATCAAAAGTCCGTCGCGATCACGTAGCGTACGCGGATACTCGCCGGGTAAACTTAATAGACAGCCTCACCCCATAGCCTCGACCAAGTGACTGCAGGAGAACCCCGTCGCCGAAAGCATCTGTTCGGGTGCTCGCGGCAGCGGTGTTCCGCCTTGGTGCACTTCGTCGACGGCGTCGGGGGTGCGGCCGCCTACTAAAGTTTGCGACGAGCATTCGATCAGGATGTCGGGAATCTTGTTGAATTGCCTGACTTGATATTGAAAAGTGTTTTCGATAATGAGACTAAAATGCGGGGTTTATAATTGTTAGGCATGTGATGTCTAAGGAATTCATTTGATTAGGCATGCGATGTCTAAAGAGGTTGCGAATTCCAACTGTTGTAGTTTTACACTTTCTTTTCTGCGACCGAAAGTGTAATATGTGATATCGCCGGTTTCGTTGCTATATGTCAACGACAATTGGGATGCACATATTTACTTACGTTGATGACATGTGATGTTATGTGTTGCTGGATATGTTATATTGGATCGTCGTGTTTGAATAGCCGGGTTTTTTTTTATGTGAGATGAGTGTTTTTCATTTTCATTCATGTAAAAACTTGTACGTAATATTCTTTTATTGGGGCACTTCCAGGTTGCGGAAGATGTCATCCTTTGTATATTATTTACTTTTCAGCACTAGGATAGACCCAAGGAGGAGGGCACAAGTAACCGGGTTCTGGAGTCCAGTGGGAGACCAACTCGAGGAGTCGAGTCCGGGTCTCCTAACTCTAGAATTGGTAGGGTTGCTTGCCGCTCTCGTAGGGGTCTAGGGGTGTGGGTTTGGCTATTCATCGCGACCGTGGAATCCGTGTTTTATACTGGCTCGTATTGAAAACACGGACGTCCTAGTATATCCAACGTTTCATATGTTTCTTCTGCTGCGATATCTGTGATGTGATCATTTGATATGTTCTGTGATAAATACTGTATTTAGTATATATGATATATTATATAGATGTTACTTATATTTTACACCCGCGCTAGCCCTGCCCCGCTCTGCCGTTAGTTACCTAACCTAACGGTGCACGAGGGGATATCGAGGCGAATGCGGATGGCATAAGTGTACGTCGTATTTATCTGTGATGTTTAGGTGACTTAAATGATGAGACTTCATTAATGTGATTAATGAAAAGAAAAGAAACCTAAAAGATGTTGTGGAATCGAATTTTCAAAAACCAGGTAGCTACCGTTCTTGCTTTGCATCGCGGTGTTCCTTGTAGAACATCCTGCACTTTATTCGATAAGGAAAGGACCGAGATCCCTTCACCGGGAGTGACTCCTTTAGCAATAACTGGCAGATGCTACAACTCTCGGTTTTTCTTTTGATTGCTTCTATAGTTTCTGCTTTGCACAGTGATATATATGATATATCCCGCATCTCATTCGACGAGGAAAGGGCCGACGATCCCTTCATCGGGAGTGGCCCCTTTAGCAAAACTAGAAAAGCCTCAAAAACACTCCATTTTAAAATCATTTGATTCTACAGCGATATCAAGTTCATTACGCAATAGGTTTTCGGAAAAACCTGTCGTAGCCCTCTGTCATTTCAGATAAGTACTATTTAGTATTCGTGCTGCGGTAGTTTGGCATGCGTCAAGGCGTAGTGTACGGTAGCTAACTAGTGCTTATCTGCCTGCATACGATGCGATTGGATTAGGGTATTCGCACGGCGTTGTTTGGCATGCATCAAGGGTCGTGCGGGTGGGTTTAATTCAATCAAGAAATGTACGGGTTGAACTTGACTAGCGGACTATGGGTTGTTTGGCATGCGTCAAGGTCATAGCACGCTAGGGGCAAAAGAATATCGGGAATTTCAAGTGTTGAAATTTGCAATGAGATTGCATACCTTCTATGAGATAGTTGGATCCCGATACCCACTGCGAGTAATTGTTACTCCTGGGAGAGTTTTACACATTACAATTAGCCGATCAAGTAGGTGTCTAGAAAGGTGTCAACGGGGTTACGCCTCTGGGAAAACGAGGTTTACTGTAATTAGGTCCGTGCGAAAGCACGGGGAACCTCCCTCAAAGTACCGACACTGGCCTGGCTGAAAGATTGGCGAACTTGTAGTGTGTAATTAATCCCGGCTAGTCTTTCCTTTTAGGGTTTGAAGGAAGATTTGATAAAAACAGTGGGAGCCATCCTGATTAGATAAAATAATAACCAATCTGATCTTGCAAGAGTATACGCTGAGTGTTTTCTTCTCTCTCTCTCCAGGTAGCGACCATGTCACGCCTTAATCAAGATAATAATACGATGTATTGACCGAACCCGCTTGTTATACTGAGCTGGGGAACGTTGGTCCCGCTCCAACTTATAATTGTTATAAGACAGAGCAGGAAATTGGGGAATACCAGATTTCCCGTGCCGCCCAAACGAAGAAAGTGCATATGATGCATCATCTTTGGGTGTGTTCGTTACACAGAATTGTTTCTCAATATCCTCTGCGTCCTGGGTATCTGATACCGGATCAGGATCCCTGATATGTAATCTGTTTCATAGGGCTACAGAAAGGCAGAGAACTGAGAACGGGTGATAAGTTTCATGAGACAGAAAACGGGGCAAGTGTTGCAGCCAAGTCTGTTGGTCACTGTCACCCTGTATGACCAGTACATTGATTCTGAACGAATGTTATTAGATACCGAACCTGATATACAAAATCATATCAGTCTCTTTATTAGTAAAGAAATGATAAAATTATGTATTGTTGGATAATGTTTTGAACATTTCCTATATCAAGAGTTGATCGGTTCAGGCACGTTATCTAAAAGCATTGATGTTCTAAATCAAACTACAGTTCTTAGTATACAAAACACACAGGAGAGGAAGAGTTCAGAATTGAACGATTCCTTCTTGAGGTATTGTAGACTAGGTCAGATCAATGTGACCCGACTAGCTAAAGTTACATTTAGATGCATATTTAAATCAGTTTGAATTTACATCTTCTGAAACTTGCTGGTCATGTCACAGAGATAAGATGACCATGGCTCTGTTTATTGGAAGCAGAGAAAGAGTTAGTTGAACTCTTGGGATGATACATGTTGATGTATGAAGGTCCCCTGTCTACACATACCAAGACCAGTTCTTTTTACTTCATTACATTCTCTGATGATCTCTCAAGATTCAGACATATATTCCTGTTGAAACACAAGTCCGAACCTTTTGAGATATTCACAGAATATGATTTAGAAATAGAGAACCAAAAATACGGGTATAAGTATTATGTCCTTTGATGAGATCAAGGAGGAGAATACTTGAGCACGAAAATCCTGGACCATTCTAAAGGAGAATGAGATTCTCTCTCAGCATTATTCCTCCGCATACACCACAGCACGTCGGTGTATCGGGGCGGAGCAGATACACCCTATTTGATATGGTGTGCTCTATGATGAGTACTACTGAGTTACCTTTTTCCTTTCGGGGGTTATGCACTTGAGAAGTTGCATACCTATTGAATAGGGTTCAAATCAAACAGTTGCCTACCACTTCATATATGATATGGAAAGGGAAGAGCCCATATCTTAAGTTTGTTGAGATATTGGGGTTGTCCGGCCTATGTCTAAAAGGCAAAATCCGGACAAGCTCGAGGCAAGGCCTGTTATGTAAAACTGGAAATGTTCCAGCTATACAAACTGCAACTGATGACTTGGTAGAACCAAAGGATTCAATAGTAACCGACGAATCTCAGCCTCTCCACCGATCTAGTAGGGTTCCTCACCCACCTGAGGAATACTTCGGTTTCTCTATGACAGTGGGAGTGAGGATTGCATCATGAGATGATGACCCAACTAGTTTCGAGCTGGCCATCAGGAGTAGGACTCTGTAAGAATGGCTAGATGCTTAGCGATCTGAGATGGAATCTTTATACACCAACAAAGTATGGACTTTGATTGATTTATCTGAAGGGTTAAATCCCCATCAGGAGCAAGTATATCTTGAGAAGATTACTTGGTGTACATGGAAAAGTTGAGACTTTCAAAGCTAGACTTGTTAAAAGTTTGCATCATTGACCAGGTATGGATAATGATGAAACCTTTTCTAAGGAGCTATGCTTAAGTCCATCCAGATCCTGCTTGCCATGGCTACATACCATGACTACGATATATGGTGGTTGGGTGTCATGACTGCTTTTCTAAATAATGTTTTAGAAGAGAGCGTCTATAAGTACACAGCCAGAGGGCTTCGTAGACAGTGGGAGCAGCGGAAACGCGAGCAAGATGTTTTATATGATAAAGCAGGCATCGCGGAGTTGGAACGTCTGTTTTGATGTGTTAGTCAAAAAGTTTGACATCATCAAAATGGTAGATGAACCTTTTATAAACAAAAAGGTAGTAGGGAGTATGGTGGTGATCCTCGTAGAGTATGTGGATGACATACTCTTGACAGGGAAGGAGTTTCCTATGCTACGCTCGGTCAATCTCCGCTTATCATAAGGATTCTCCATAAAAGATCAAACTGATACCTCCTAAATCCTGAGTTTTCATCTATGAGATAGATGTAATTGGATGCTAGGATTCTCATTAGTAGTAGTGAGATGGTATCAATCGATCCTAGGGAGAATCACTGGAAAGGTTCCAGGGTGATAAGGACGACTGAATGTCAGTCACAGGTATTGTCTTTACCCTCAGTGGAGGGACGGTATGTTGGAAGAGTTCCAAGCTAGATACCGTGGCAAACTAGACGATAAAGGCTGGTAATATCGCTATTAAAGATACTACCAAAGAGACAGTTTGGGTGTATATTGGTCCATGAGATGAACTAGGTTCCTACCATTGTGTGACAATGGAAGTGTGGCTTTGGCCCAGGAACCCCAGTCCCATCAGTGACCCAGACGTATTCTGAGGCAGCATCACCTGATCATGGAGATAGTTGATGTAACACCCGAGCCCAATAATACTATTTCTATTACTGGTTGAGTGTTAGATATTGATCTTTTCAATTATCTTGTTTGTTTGGTGTTTATTGCTAAATTTTAACCGGTTAAGTCATTTTGGCACATAACAAATTTTAACACCGAAAATGAAATTTAAAATATCCATATTGGCCTACTCGTCGCCACTAGTCGCGTGGTAGCGTCCGCGTGTCGAGATTTCTTCCCGTTCGGTGAAACGGGCATGTTTGGACGACTACGCGCGCGTGCAAGTATCCGACTTGGGGGCATGCATTTTAATCATTAAACACCTCTTTTCAAAATTTGGAAACCGCTTAAAATCCTATAATTTGAATTTGGAGCATTTGGGCGCAACCCGGACGCGATTTGGAAATGTTTCATTTAGCGCCAAAAATGCCCATTTAATTAAATACT
Source organism: Agapanthus africanus (assembly GCA_030015575.1). Classification (NCBI taxonomy): domain Eukaryota; kingdom Viridiplantae; phylum Streptophyta; class Magnoliopsida; order Asparagales; family Amaryllidaceae; genus Agapanthus; species Agapanthus africanus. The sequence goes on along the minus strand of CM057348.1, from coordinate 102,492,397 downwards.
ATTTTAACTATATAAATATTTTCTGTTACCAATCTAAGTAAATCCTATATTTAATCTTTTCCTAAAATTCCTTCCTTTTGGGCAGCCAATCACGAGGGGGGTTTCACCCTCGTGGGCCCCGCATCCCATCTCTCTCTCTCTCAAATCTCCTTCTCTCTCTATCTCTACGATCTCTCTTCCTCTATCTCTCTCCAATCCTAACCTCTCTCTCTCTTCCTATATATAAAACCCCCCCATTGTTCCTTTTTCTTCCTCACGAGGAAAACTTTCGCGAGAACCCCGAACCCTAACCCTAGCCTCCTCGTGACCTCGCCGCCGGTCCCACCGCGACCTCGCCGTCGCCGTCAACACCTCCTCAGCCTAGCCGCACCCTCTTACCTCCTTCCTCCGTCTCTTCCCGAGCCTGCAACCCAACCCCAACGACATCACCCGGCCACAGATCTCGCCGTCGACGCCGCCTCCCGTCACCGACGACGCCTGCGACTCCCTCTCTTCCTCCTCGTCCCGACCTCGTCGTCGCCTTCCTCCTCCCCTCGCCGGACCACCACCAGACCCGAGCCCGACCCTAGCACCAATCCCCGGGTCGCCGGGAAACGCGCCGTCGATCATCGCCATCATTGCCAGAGCCACCGCCGACACCTCCTCTCTCTCCTGCCACCCAGACCAGACCACTACATCCCTCGTCGCGGCTGCAACAGAACCAGAAACCTCTGAGCCAAGGCTGCCGCCCTCGCCGCATCTCCTGTTCACCGCCGGCGCGCCCATCACCGTCGGGCCCGTCGTGGTTGCCCCTGGTTCTTCTCTGTAAGCATCACCTTACTTTCCTTTGGTGCAAAACCCCCTCGCTAGTCGTTTGCCCGCATGTATCGTATTTGCTAACTTTGTTGTTTTGACTGTTGCCGGATTCCGGCCGTGCCGTCGTTTGGACCCGACGCTCCAGCGAAATACCCTGGTCCGTGTGGTTCCGCTGTTCGCTGTTGGGACTCGATCCGAAGTCCGTGCACCCGTCTCGTGTTTTCTGCCGACTTTGCATCCGTGCTTTCCGGTTTGCGAAACCGTCGAGGCAAGATTTCTTGCTACATGCTACGTTAAACTAACTAAATGTTTGACTCACAAACTTGCTATATTAACTAGTATTGCTACTTATCTCATTGGATGAAATATGATGTATATTATAATACTGCCACCTAAATCGTATTTTGCCACCTAACCTTAATAACAACTACCTGCTAATCATTTACTATTTAGAGGATAATAGTCGCACACTTATATCTTTAGTGCCTGCTGTTATTAATATTGCGCTACACGGTGATTATTGCACCCCAAGGGTGCTTGAACCTGTTAATAAGAGAATACAAAGCATCACTGTGTTTACATGGTATAATATTGTTATTTGCTGTTCCTGCTGTTGTTCCTTATTCGTTACCATACCTGTTATCAGCATACATTTGATTGCATTACATATTGACCGATCTTGATACACCTGACCCATGTACTGATACACCGGACATGACACCCTGTACATATCGACTCAACCTGTTGAAACGTGACCTGACCTGTTACCTGATTTCATGCCTAATGCCGACAAACCTGGCCATTCCTGCTGTCTATCCAAACAGACCTACTTTTACCTGATTTTGTGTTGGCATTAGTCCTTGACTACTGAATACCTGACCTAACATACATAGCTTGGGGGTATGGGGAAATCAAAGGTGAAACCGACTTGTAACTCAACAGTTCGATACTTGTTCTGATCAGTCTTACGGGCTTGGCCAGCCCCGGAGTGGTGATGCTGACATCACTCGCCCATCTTGCTACCTTTTACTGCTTAGCGGCACGTCTCGGATTCAGCCCCGAGGACCTTGACCGTGGTCCCGGGCACGCACGGGATACTATTGAGTTACATCGACGATTCATCAATTGATTTCAAAGACTATAGAGTAGAAACCTGATAGGACAGTTTAGTTACCGCTGCGCACTACCCTGTACTGTTATTTCTTAGTACTGCTTTATTCATGTTCATACTTGCATTGCTTATTACCATGTTCATATTATATTACTTGATGACTTGACGCGCTGACGTCTGGGTTTTGCATGGCCCAGATCCTGTACCACTGTCGACGACCGAGCAGGAGCACTTCAGTCAGTAGGCTGATCTGTGAGTTCCTTAGTGATTAGTTTATTTCATTTCATTCCATTTCAGATGTGAGCCCGCATTATGGGACGTACTGTTTATTTATTGTATTGGATCATTTGCTTCCGCACTTATTGTTTATTGATTTTTGTTATTATGGATTTGGACATGGGTTAAATTAGTTCATTATCTTGTTCTTGATATCCTTACAACCGTAATGTGACTGTGGATGGATACTTCCTACCCACAGGTAGCATGGTTGGCTATGTCACGTGCCCAATCCTGCGTACTCTGGGAAGCGGGGCGTGACAGTTGATCTCCAGGGTGATCGAGGTTAGGAGAGAAGACTCAGAAGACAACACGGCGGATCCACTCACAAAGGCCTTTTCCCAGAGAGAGACTTCTATGGGATGGTTGAGTATGAGATACTGCAACCACTTCTACAGATGGCCTTAGTGCAAGTGGGAGATTGTTAGTTATATGTATGCCTTAGAGGCCATTACTATACATAGGATGTATATTGTAGTGGATGCTTGGACATATATAGGGAGGACTTTCTTGCTCGACATGATAGTATGCTATCTGGTTGCTCTTTACCTTAACGTGTACACTGATTGTCTCTCTGTTACATGTTGGTAAAGCCCTTAGGATGTGTACTTGACTACCTGGACTATGATGCGGATCATACTAGTAGGGACATGGTAGTCCATAAGTACATCCTTCAAGGTCCCTAGTCGTGGGTGTATCGAGACGGGGTATCGATATACCAGAGTAGACTAGCATATACCTTCTCGACCCATACAGATGGGCGATGGATGATCCCATATCCATTGGTGTTTGACATCAGAGATGATATACGGGTGCTCAGTGGAGACTGGGTACACTGGACGGACTCGCCAAGAACTCCCGGATGGTATTATACCTTACGTCAGATGGCAGTTCTCTGGTGACATTGGTACAGGTTAGTCTGTAGACCCGAGATCGTCATAGAGTCTTGTGTGATTCCCACTGTGCTTTGATTTCCACCTTACCACGTCCAAGAGGGCGTGCAAAACGGTGGTTTTTGGGTACAGTCCCGAATCACATGGAGGCAATGAGCGATAGGAGGGGATTCGTCTCTCCCGGTATAGTGAGTTGATGTTGCGCTGTGTTCAATTGGCTATAACCGGAAATCCCTGGCCAGGGTTGCTGAGATTTACTGATAAGTGTTACCAGTAGTTTCTCGAACTGTTATAGACCTCATATCGATACGACTTATCGAGCTACTGGGGTCTGACGTTTACCACCCCTAGGCGAGATATGCGACATATCAGACGATCAGACCGGACTTTACGGTAAGTGTTGCTGGTTGGATTCACAGGAGTATGAGCGGGCTTGCTCGTTGATCTTCTGATCGCTCAATACCCGGATGGCCGTTATGTTTAGCAGACCGCTTGCGGCTTGTGGGTGTTTGATATGATCATCACCTACTGCCGGCGTATTGACGAGTCTTTAGAGTCCTACACAGAGATTTCCTGGCTCAAGCGAAACAAAATAGGAGCGCATATGAGATATGTGCGGGACCGAGAATAATGCGTGTATGTGATACCGTATTCTATTCTCGCGATGAATGTATCGATTGGTTGTATGCGATATAACCTAGTTATCGAATCGAGGATTGATTCGATAAGTCGATACATCGGATATTAGCCGGTCATATGCGATATGACCGGATCGTTAAATCAAGTGTTGATTTAATGATTTAATATATAATTATATATTTGATATATTACTTTGCATTAACTAGTATTTGTTCACTTAAGATGGATTTTCTCACTTGATGTGCACATTGTGTATATGATATAGTTTTGTGCACTAGTTTGTATCATCTTACATGCAAACTTGGGCTTTAAACTATGATTAGGTTAATGTTTAGGATTTGTTTTATTTATTTATTTATTCATTTTGGAAAGGATAAAATGGTGGATTTCTTTTCTTTCTTTGCTTGAAGCTTCTTGAAGCTTCAAAACATCTTTGAAAGTCTACCATTTTGTCTTTATCTCTTAACCTAACCATTCAACTAAACTATAGTTTATTATCTACACTAAACCATGGTTGCTAAAATGATAAGAGTCACTTTATTTTCTTTTTTCATAATTCTTATCATATTCTTTTTCTTCTTCTTCTTCTTTTTCAAGAAGAAGAAACCATTCTAGCTTCAATGGTGCCTTGAGAAAAAGGGTGAGAAATCCAATTCTAAAGTGAACCCACTTCCTATTTCTTCATCCTCTACCACTTGCCATGTAGTATAGGGTGTTTTCTTCACAAGTTTCATGACTTGGTGAAGTCGGAGCTTGATCTTGAGTTGCCTCGACGTAGATCATTTTCGGCATCGAAGTCGACGACCTAGCTCGGTCATTTCTCCGACGAAACCATCGCCAGAGTCTGGGATCCGATGATCGCAGCGGAGGGACGTCATCACGGAGTTATGGAGGTGGATGACTGGATCTACAAAGGTTGTAGTCTCTTTCACTTTGCAGTAAAGTTGTTTACTAGCTTGTAGTTTCGCCTTTTCTCTAGTTAACGATCTAGTTTAGGGTTTCTCGGCACCGGAAAATTTTGATTTTGGCATGGCTGATGCCTTGTGTAACCTCTTGGGTGTGCCTAGGAACCCTACAGGCGGCCGGTCTCACAAGCCATTGGTGTTAGTTGGTTCACCTAAGATATATACAGGTGCTCATTAGGTTATGAGTACACCGGACGGACTCACCGGGAATATGCTAGTTGGTATTATACCTATTGTCAGATAGCAGTTTCCAGGTGACATATGTACAGATTGGTCTATCGACCTGAGATCGTCATTTGTCTCGTGTGAGTTCCCACTGTGCTTTGATTACTACCCTACCACGGCTCAAAGGAGTCGTACAAACAGGTTTTAGTTAGGTACAGTCCCGAGCCACATGGAGGCAGTGAGCGGATCATCGGGGGATTCGTCTCTCCCGGTATTGGGGGCTGATGTCGCGGTGTGCACGGGTGACCATCACCAGAAATTCTCGGCCGGGGTAGACGAGAATTACCGATCTAGGATCGGTAGTTTCTCAGTTGGTGATAGGTTTCATGCTGACACTAAATTTCAAGTTATTAGGGGTCTGATTTTATCCATCCCCTAGACTCGATATGCGATACTCATAGACAAATAGACCGGACTGTACAGATATTGTCACTGTCAGGCTCAGTATGGTTTCAGGATGAGTTTGCTCGTCGGCCTCCCTTTCGATTAATACATGGGTAGCCATTACGTACAGCTAGTGCCACTGACGTGCTTATAGTTAAACCCACTGCCAGCGTATTGACGAGTCTTTAGAGTCTCACACAGTGGGTTTTCCTGGTTCGGGCGAAACGTTGTAGAGGCCATATGGTTTTATGGCAGGGTTCGATCATATACGTGCACTTGTGCACGGATCATGATCGGACGGATAATACTTGTGGGATTTGGTTTAAGCCTGATTCTAGTATTATATTGTTGGATTATTTTCGTCTCGTTGTATTCGTATTCAGTCGGAATACGGATGCGGATATGTATATACGGATGAGGGGTATTCTTGTAATTCGTTACAAGTTCACTTTAGAAGTTGCCTTTTTCATTTTTGGCTTTAAACATTTAATTTACAGTTTATTGTGGAAAGTGTGAGTCATGGATTTTTTCTTTGCCTGGTGTTGCCTGGTGTTGTGAGTCACAGTGATGACTCATTGTTTCATTAATTCTTGGTGGATGTATTTCGTGACCCATGCTCTTGTGTCTTGGATGAGTGATGGTGACTCATGCAATGTTTTGTTTGTGTTGAGATATTTAGGTGTGGCAAAGGCAGATCTTTATTCAAGAGTTCCTTTTTTTTAATTGCTAACAACAATATCTTACAACACAACAAAATTAAAAAAGGCAGAGGACCACCCTCAGCCCATTTTACTTCGCTGCCAAAACTCTTTGCCTCAAACTTTCACTCTTGGCAACTTCTTTAATCTCCACCCAAATCCTTTTATGAGTTGAGAATTCTTGGATGTTTTGAGACAAAGTAATCACAAACACACTCTACTTCACCTTGGGTATTTAGGCTAGCGAACTGGATGTCCGAGTTGCTTCGGTTTTGAGGCGGGAGCCCGTATTACTAATCCTCGATGAGGGAGACCGGAGATCGAACTTGATCGAGAAAGCCCGAGGAGCTTGGGACAGAGGTTGAAGACCGAAGGACACGGATCGATCGGTATAATCTCTCCAAATCCTTTTAAGTTAACATGTTTAAGGCTTATGGTTCGATCTGGGTATCGGGTTCCGTTAGTGCCGGTTTTTTAAAAGTTTTTGTTTCGCATTTAGCCACGGTTTGATGGCCGATGCGCTGGCGTAACCCAACACTTTCTCTATTGGAGAGAGTACGGATTTTGAACCTCAAGAGGGGAAGTGGCCACAAATTAACTCTTGGGGGAAAATTCATGGGTCCTATGTGTGGTTATGTATGGTGTGCGTGGATATAGTGGGTGTGTTGTGTACATCGGTGGCAAAGAAAAAAAGGAAAAAAATTTGAATGGTAGCATAGAAAATTGTTACAGTTGCTTGAAATGAAACTCTTAAAATCACATAACAATAATAAATAATCCTTTAAAAATATTTTTGAAAATAGTATTTAGCCGTTAGCTTATGAACACTGATCTTGTCATAAAATATAATTATAAATTTCAAGGTCTCAAAACATAATTTTAGTTTTAATTAATATTTGAAATTATATCCAAAACTCTAAAACTATTTTGGTTCTCATCAGAAGAGAATGAAAGTGTTGGTTGGGTTCTTCAACCTCTTAACATATTAGTTCTTTTACATTTAAGTCCTACATAAAAATAAATATAAATACAAGAAAAATAAATAACCGAAAAACAAAAAACCTTATCTTGTTCTATTTGATATTCAGATTTTAACCTTTTAAAATCCCAACTTTTTTTCTCCAACCTTCAATAGATATGCTAATTTAGCTCGATGCCTCTGACCACTGTCATATGTTCCATGATTAATTAAACTTATAAAAAAAATTGGTTAGCATAAATATGGAACAATATGTATGGTAATCAAAACTGACTAGGGTGAAACCGACAAAACATAAATTAAATCTATATATAAAAAGAAATCCTAAGTTTGATTTATGCACATAATCAACTTAGACTGCAATTTCACTTGTTACTTTCAACGTACCCTTATTCTAGACCTTATTTTCTTCTATGACCATGTGCTCTATTATCCTCTGAAGAAAAAATTATTCATTGTGCCAACCGTATATATCCGGACAAAAGAGAAAAGAAATAGATGTGTGGGTCCCACACGCTGTCCAAGACTGTCCGAAATTCTATATATCACCTCCAAAACTTGCCTAATTCTAAATATCACTCCCAAAAGTTCATATTTCCATATATTTAACGATTTCCAAAAAAATACCCCTTTAACAATTTCAATGAGTTTTTTCTAAACTATACTTGGATAACTTGATTCTTTCTCTCCTCCTTCCCTTTTCTAAATTCATAAAGCTAACAAATACATCTCAACCTCATCCCAACTGAGCTGGTGATTAGTGCACTCACAGTGTGTTATGCCTTCATCTGTGTGAAATTCATTTTCACTACACCAAAACTCTGAAGTTGTGATGAGAGTTGAGCGAATATATTTTATATTCTAACAATTTGCTTTTGATAAGGACGGTGATAGATGCGCTACGGCTTTGACAATGCACAAATGTAGTTGATGGCAAAATGCAAAGTTCCTGCCATTGGAAGTGACTCAGAAGAAGAAGTCGTCTACCATCCCCTTTTCGCAAGCACCTCCTCGGAAAATGAAAAAGAGACGAAATCTTGTGACAATATCTAACTGCAAAATCGCACACTTCCCGAGAAAAATCTCGGGCCTACAAATAAAGCCTAAAAGAAACAGGATAAAGAAAAAGAGAAAGTGACCGAAGAGATCGAGGTGAACGAAGAAGTCGCTAAGGATCTCACTGCCAAGGACCTACCGAAGAAAATCAAGATGGACTATAACGTTCTTGCGCACCTAAAAATCTGCCATCGCACTTGAGCATATATGATACTCTACTCCTGTCAAAAAAACTGCGGGAGTCCCTTATCAAGACTTTAAGCGAGCCTGACCAGTTCCAAGCTTTCTTTGCAGAAGAAATTATGAAGGATGAGTTGGTGAAAGTCCACATTGCCGGCATAAACTTCAGCGAAGAAGATCTCCTTTTGTGAGAGTGTGTATGTGTATGTTTGTGTGTATGAGTATTTGTATGTGTGCGCGCATGAGTGTGTTTGTATCTGTATGTGTGTGTATTTGTGTGGTGAAAGTCCACACTGCCGGCATAACCTTTAGCGAAGAAGATCTCCTTTTTGAGAGTATGTATGTGTATGTTTGTGTGTATGTGTATTTGTATGCGCGCGCACATGAGTGTGTTTGTATCTGTATGTGTGTGTATTTGTGTGTGTGTGTATGAGTATGTGTATGTGTATCCGTATTTATGTGTGTGTGTGTGTGTGTATGTGTGTGTGTATTTGAGTGTGTGTGAGTGTGTTAGTTTATGTGTGTGTGCATGAGTGTGTTTGTATGTGTATTTTTGTGTGTGTGTGTGTGTGGTGAGTGTGCATGGGTATCTTACATGTCGCGCTGCCGCCTGTGACGAGGATTCGGTCCCATCCTCACGCATGTACATCATTGAGTGTATCTCTACCCGACCTGCACAATCCGCCGGTGTTAGCTGCTCCCGTCACGAGAACCCCCCCATTTTATATACAACCGCACTCGATAACTCTAAAGGCGCTTTATGGGGACCAGAGAATAAGCAGGGCAAAAAGAGAGCTCTATACTATTTAAGTCGAGTTTTGCTGGGGGTAGAGTGCAACTACTCACCCATTGAGAAACATTACCTGGCGCTAGTATTCGCAATCACGAAACTTAGGCATTACTCTTTAGTGCATGAACTTCATCTCATCTAAAAAACGGACCCTCTCAAGTACTTGATGACACGGACCATACTGATAAGAAGGCTCGCCAAATGGGCTCTTCTGTTAATGGAGTTCGTAATCACCTATCACCCTATCAAAGCGATAAAAGGACAAGCTATTGCCGACTTCCTTACCGAGCATCCTATCTTAGCCGACTCGCCGCTAAACTGCAAATTACCGGATGAACATACATTCAACGCAATCATCCTGGAGAATGAAGAGAAAAAGAAGTGTCAGTGGGAACGTTACTTCGATGGAGCATCGTCAATGAAAGCGCGAAGGGAGAACACCCCCATAATCAAAGCTGGGATAGGTTTTATCTTTGTTACCTTGCAAGGCGGAATAATACGTTTCGAGATCTCATTGACAGAACCTTGACCGAACAATGAGATGGAATATGAAGCTCTCATAACCGGTCATGAAATCACGATCAATATGGGCATCAAGGCTCTTCACATCTACAGGGATTCTCGGTTGATCGTCAGCCAAATCGATGGCGATTACAACACATACAAGCATAAGTTAATAAGGTATGGCGTAAAGGTGTTGTTTACTGCCGAAAACCGGCCAGACGGCTGCATGTTAAAACGTCTTGTTTGAATTTGGGGCCAGATGCATTGGTTTGATCATCCACCTCTCTGAAAACACTAAGCGTCATATATCAGAGGTTTGGATAGATGCACCAATGTAGTTGACTTCATATTCCCTCTCAGGGTGAGAGGTATTGATTGTGGGGATGAATTTTTCCTACAGGCGCAAGCCCCTGTAGTTAATTACGTTATCGTGTACGATAACAAATTTCTCCACTCCAGGTTTTTTCTTCATATGTCGTGTATTTTGGGTTATTTAGTTTGCCTTTGGATTGTATACGGAGACTAATTTCATCGTTGCCCGTAGGACGCGGGTTAGTCCAAATCCGTATATATATTTCATATTTTGGTTAAACGTTGCTTGACAGGGTTCACGTTGGTGTCTTAGTTTGCCAACGGGAGTGAACTTATGTTCATTCTCACATTTGTGAGGTCCATGGGTTCACATGAGAGCTTAAACTCTATCTAAGGACACGTTAGTTTCATTTGAGAACTAAGGTCGAGTCAGATGGTTTAGGGATATAAGCTTTGCCTAGGGATACGTAGTCCCGTTTGAGAACTAGATTGACATAGGTGTATATAGGCCTTGCCTAGGGATACGTAGTCTCATCTGAGAACTAGATCGACCTAGGTGTTTATAGGCCTTGCCTAGGGATACGTAGTCTCATTTGAGAACTAGATTGACCTAGGTGTATATAGCTTTGCCTAGGAATACGAAGTCTTATTTAAGAACTAGATCAACCTAGATGGATATAGGCTTGATCACATGTTGAGAACTTTGTTCTCTTTTATGGTTCAACACTTAGCCATTTTGCATAGTATGAGATCTGTTTGGTGCTCTTCTATGCTTGGCGCTGGCGCTGCTCTAGCACACCTGTATTTGTACGTGGCGCTGCCGCTGCACTTTTGATTTGCGCATAGCGCTTATTCAAATGAGTTGCATGTGGCGCAGTTGCATTGCACTGAGCTCAGTGGGATATGGCGTTTGCGCCCATGCATTTACGTGGCACACTTGGTGCTGTAGTTGGCGCTTGCGCATGTGCATTTAAACGTGGCGCACTTATTTGGCACTAGCGCACGTGTATTGCATATGGCGCAGCATAATATTTAGAGCTTAAGCTCTGGCATAACCTTGGTATAATAACATCGGCACTGGCGCAGCAGCATCAGCACTGGCTCGGCGCTAAGGTTTTTGGAGCTTAAGCTCTGTCTCTTCCTTCGATCAGAAAGGTTAACCTTTTAAAGTATCAAGACTTGGGTTTTCAAGACTCAATTTTTCTCTAAAATGATCTTCGATCATCAAAATTCATAAAGATAAGAATTTTCATGATCTTTAAAACTTGGGTTCTATTTTCTTGGTCGTGATCTAGACAATGGTGTATGTTCTTGATGAAGACTTGGGCTTCTGAAGTTAAAGCTTCAGCTTTTCTTTGAACTTGATGATCTTTCAACTCGTGGTGGAGGAATATCAAAGTTCATCCTCCGAGATCTTAGATCTTGAAATTAGATCTCTCATGAGAGCTTAAGCTCTCGGCATGAAAAAATTTAATGTCATGGATTCTTGATCCAAAGGAAGAACCTAGGGTTCTCGAGAATCTTAAGCTTCAATGACGGAGAAGGGAAGGTAAAGAAGATATTTTTCTTTTTCCCTAACCTAGGGTTTGAAGGAGATGAAGAATTTTCTTCAAGTAGAGGCTTTTTAACCTTATGGGAGGTCTGTGTATATGAAGATTAATCTTCTAGGCTCCTATTTATAGGAGAGGAGATGGTTAAGAAAGTTGAGAGAATCTCTCATTTGAGATATCATAATTGATCAAATGATCAACCAGTGATGCTTAAACACCGTTGGATCTTTGATCCAAGAGTTCTATATTTGAAAAGAAAATATCTTTCTGTTTTAGAAAGATATAGGTAAATATTTTCCTAAATAGAGCTTAAGCTTTAAGTAGAAGCATGCGCTTCAACGAACAGATGTGCCTGTGTCACGTGCATTGCATGTTTGGTGCTGGCACAAAGAATTGACACTTGCGCTATATGCATTGCATGTGGTGCACTTGCGCATGGGTCTGATGCTTGCGCTACGTGCTTTGCACACGGTGAGCTTGCGCAGCAAGGGTTTTCACTTTTGCCTTGATGGAGTTTAAGCTCCGAGCGCTAAATTTTAGAGGGAACAAATGCCCCGCACCACTGCACTCACGTGCGTTGCATATGGATGGACTGGTTTCAGCCATTGCACATCTCATTTTCCTTGTGCTATAATGACCTGCCTTAGTTTATTTACTCGTTTCGGAGCGTTCAGTTTATTCTCCTTTTATGTATCAATAAACTCATCCAGACGTTAAACATAGGCATCTGTCACGTTTGCGGTACTGGGTGTAGTCCGTCGCGCCATTGTGTTAGCTTGCTTCTTCTCGGTTCACGTTCCTCAGATCCTTGTTTGAGTAGCCACGGATTTGCTGTATCTCCAAACTCTGCTGAGGCAGGATACAACGTCTAAAAGAATCTTCCTAGATGTGTATATACATTGCCAACAAAGATTCAGTGTTAGACATCACCATGGCATTTTACCTTGAAGTTAGACTCTTTGAATCCCAGAGAAGTTATGTAACGATTCTAAATTTCATGTACTATATCTTTTTTTTAATTACTAAGATATTGTTTTCTGATCTTGAATCGAGTTATAAGTAATTCTTGTGAAATAAGCGCAAGAAACTCATTATAGCCCATTGGTTAAGACTCTCCACTGCTGTTCCTTAGCCTGCATGTTCGAATCCTTGCATCCCAAATTATTTTATTTAATTTCTTTTTGTCGTTTTTGAATCCTAAAACATTCACGAGCGATTCATGGAGTTACAAAACATTGCAGAAGAAAAGAAATATGAAATTAGACTAAACACATCAACACGAGTCCATGACCCAAACTTCGAATCCAATACCTGACCTGGAGCATCCCTTGACCAGGTTTGGTCGGCCTAACCATCCCCAAAAGGGCCCCGTCCATGCACGTGTGTCCTTTGAGCTCCCTTCAGCTTATTTCTCCAGTTCAAAACACCCCCACTCAACCAAAGAGCTGACAACCCTTCATCCACCCTATTAAATCTCTTTTAATCAATTTAATTTCTCTTTTTAATTCATCATATCTCCCTTCTTCATCTCCTATAAATTCATGGCTGCCTCAACACTCCCTCCCTTCTGAATTATAATAGAAATTCTCTCTAAAGTTACTCTCTCAAGTTCAAGTATCCTTAAGACGAAGTTCTAGAAGCCAAGCTCATCCAAGTTCTCTCCAAGCCCCTTCCTCTCGGTATGTTACTTTACGAGTCACCAAAAGGAAGCCAGAAGATCAAGCTCGCCTTCCTCATCGCTTTAACGGTCTCGACTCTTCAAACTGAGGCTACTTCTTCCTCTTTCCCTCGCATGTATTCGTACAAGCGGTAAATCCTAAGTCCCTTATCTTCCTTTCTATCTCTTTTCATTGACCTTGTAAATCCTACCATGAATCATTGCTCTCTTTAAAATTGTATGTCCCCCTCGACTTCTCTCTCTTTTGTTCTCTTCTCATCATCAGCACAAAACTGTTTTTAATAAGCTAATTTTAAATCGATAATATTCATTGCAAACTTGACATGTTCATGACAAGAAAATATAGATTACTATCCTAACATCCTTACATACCATGTCTTATCTAAATTTTATATGTATTTTAAAATAGAGTTGCCATGTTAAATAGTATTAGAACTCAACATAACGAATAAATGCCATGGTTAATTATTGTTGTTCAATACTTATTTTTGTGACATGTTAATGTAGAAAGCGCATGGGGTAATGACCTACCCCATGTACACACTTTTGAATTATAGCACAATCACATATTTATCTTGTTTTCTAAAAAAAATCTGTTTACACTAAAATACCCTCAAATTATAAAATTGAAATTAAAACTCTAATCCTTTTCCTTTACGAGTTTTTACCTTACAACCCTTTTAGGGGAACTCGTTGTGATGGTGCGGATTATGACACATCTTGGGTTTAGTGATTGAGATGCAGAGCTCTACACGGAGCACGGTCTTGAAAGGAAAATACGTTTTTTAAACAACACTAAAAATCATTTCAATGATACTTAAATAATTTAATATGTAACTTAAAAGAAAAAAATTTGAAAATTAGATCTTAAATAAAATACCTATAAATTGAAAATATTTAAGTTCTTTTAAAATACCTTAATTTTCCAAAAGATACATTTTTCACTAAAATACCATAAACTTCTAAAAGTTAGGTTTTGACATTAAAATACCACAAGAAAATCTAAAGTATATTTTTATTAAACACTCTCAATGTTTAATTAATATATTTTCACAAAACACTCTCGAGGTTTATTTTTAACATAAAGTATTTACATAAAAACCCCTCGAACTTTTAATGGACTATTTTACAAAAATATTTTAAATTACTAAATGAAATATTTTCATATAAATACCTAGATCTATAAAACTAATAACTAGCTAGTATATATGTAGCAGATGGGTTTAAATGGCCTATTCTCTCTTATGACTCGGAAAACCGGAGACAATTAGTGTTATTCATTTGCCTATCTCCCTATATATAATTCATATAATCATGAAAAAATCCAATTATATGAATATGAACATGAATATCAAATCAAACATAATCCAACACAAGATATTTGACATGAATATATGAACACTTGACATGACTTGTACTAAGCTTTCATGCTTGAACTATCTTGACTCGAATCATGAATACATCTGATATGAATACTTGCAATTGACATGACTACATGATTCTTGATGTAACGACTCTGAAATTTCTGTACAAATGTAACTTGTTCAAATGTATAGAAAGGGTATTTCAGCCTGAATAGAAGTTATAAGTTAATTTTGGTCAAAAATAGTAAGATACAACTTTAGCGCACACACCTACCAACTACTCGCAGCGGCCAGCTATCCAGGCTCCTGCAACTCGTCCTGCACTACCTGCTCCACCACCTGCACAGCCTACTCACCAATTCCAACAAGCAATGAGAGACATGCCTAGAGGGCAGAGAAACAGGCCCCAAAGGCAGAATGTGCCTCCAGCTAGAAAGAATGTACCACGGCGATAGACATTCACATTAGAAGTCGTAGAAGCCGAGACTGTAGGTCAAGGTAACACCGGTAAGCCTTTTTCACCCTTGTATCACTTTATTATTTTTATATACTATCTATACTCCAGTCATCAAACTTTTTTTGAAACTGTTACACTTTCCTTTTATAAATTTCGAGAACGAAATTTTTATAAGGAGGGTAGAATGTAACAACCCCAAATTTCCAATACAAGTTTTTACAAAAAAAATTCAAAAAAAATCCATAAAGGGTTATTTTAGCCTGAACACAAGTTATAAGTAATTATTTTGCTTTTTAATTACAAGTTAAAAGAATGTAACAACTCCATTTTTAGTGTACAAAAATTTGCTTTAAAATTAATGTATACTTGGGGTATTTACATTTACTGTTATTACTTTAAATAATTAATTAGCTCCATAATTACAAGAAGGAGCATGTAGCTCATTGGTAATACCTTGCACTACTGAACCAAGCCACCAGAGTTCAAATCCCATACCCCACATTATTTTTAATATTATTTTGTTTTAAAATTTCTGGAATACCAACAGTCAACACGTGTTTTCTCACAAAAACCCCACTACCCATGAAAAGTTAGAAGCACCGGTGGCTACCCCAGGCAACCCCCCACCTTCTGACCACCGGACTCGGCCGGGATCGGCCGAGTCGGTCGGCGCCGCCGGTTGGACTCGGCCGGACCGCCGAATCCCCAACAACATTTTTGTGCCCCTTGATCTTCTGTACACCCCTGCATACTTTAAATGGTTAGATCGTTTCCAGAAAGCACAATAAACACCAATTACTCCAATTTTTTTTAATGATTTTTACAATTATTTTTACAATTATTTTTACATTTTTAATTAAAAACCCTACACCTGCCCTAACCCTAGCCTAACCCTATAAATACAGCCCTGCCTCCTACCCTCTCATCCCAAAATTCTGAACCCACTCTCTCAAAATCTCAAGAAAACCTTGTGTACTTTGGAAACGAGCGAAAGGCGAAGCGTCGACGAAAACGACGGCGAACTTCCGGTGATCGCGCTAAGAACTCTCGGCGACGAATCGACGCACCGGCGAACCCTCTTCTTCCTTATCACTCTCTAGTGTTGTCCAAACCTGTAAGTCCCCATTCTATCTCTCTTTCTCATTCTCTAAAATACTAAATTACAAAACCCGACGGAATCGGAACAAATCCGATTTCCGATTCGGTTTTTTATAAAATTTCACTTCTCACCAATTCAATCATGCTTAAACATCTTATTGTTGACTATTAAACACTTAACAAATAATTTGAACAAGTTTCATCACATGAAATGATAGCCTTTCCAATTTATCGTATTTTTTCACTTAAATACCATAATGTTTCGATTTCACATTTAACCCCTTAACCTTGCTATACCTTTAAGTAGATCACGAGGTAATGACCTACCTCCACACACACGCAAATACAACCCTAAATGATATCATCAAAACTTAGAATACAATAAAACAATACTTTCGTTTAAATACCATATTCTTAATAAAACCATTTCTAAAAGTTTTAGCTTTGATACACTTTTAAATAAAGATCTCTTATTAGGAAAATACGATGAGTTGTGGACATCGGTCGTTTATCTAAATCTGACTTTGTGGTGTCTAGGCTAGGCAAGTGAGAAAGGTAATTTTAAAAGGCCCGTCTCACGATGATTTGTGAGCGGGTCCCTCATTTCTTCACTTGTACTTATCTGGCCACAATTGACGGTGAAGAGGCGATTTGAGGCATCTAACAACTTGTTGTTTAGACCATTTAGAAATAGTTTAGTTGAATTAGAAAACCCTAGAATCTAAAATACGGAAAATCAACTTTTTAAAAATTAATACCATTTACTTTATAAAACCGTTTTCTAAAGGATTAATATTTTACAATCTTTGCAAAGCACCGCTACAACACATTTTTGGGGAACCCGTCGGGATAGTACGATTTATCGTGCACCCTCAGGCTTAGTAGTGCGAGATTCAGACCTCCGCAAGGAGCATTCGGTCTCGAAAGGTTTAGAATACGACATCTTAAGAAAATGCGATTTTTGGAATATAAAATATTTATTAAAATTATTTTTGTATAAATATATGTATATTTATCATTTAAATATCTATTTTAATATAATATAAATATTCCACCTTTTTCTAAAAATCACAAGAATAAATTTTACACTAAAATACCATGAACTTCAAATAAATCAATATTACAGATAAATACCTTAATTATAAAACTAGGATATTTTCACTAAAAATATCACAATATAAAATCCACTCTCATTACAATTCTAAAGACGAATAATAAATACTTGGGGTGTATCTTGAAAACTATACAAAAGTATTTTTACATAAAACCCTCTCAAGTTTTATAAATTACCCTAAGGACTCTAGAAATTATAGAACTTCGATTTACATTTCTACTGTCCGACTCGGGTTTGAGTCTGATTAATCTGACTTGAATATAATTCAAGTCAATCTTTAAATCTATAATATTACAATTCAACATGAACACACGAATCCATGAATCCAGTTATCAATCTATTCAACTTGACTGAACCAAATCATGGATATACTTCCATGTACATGAATCCAGTTTACATCCTTCACATCCGTTACTGATATCATGGTTTCGGTCAGTCAACCAACTATATAACTTATACAATATAATATAACAATACAATCAAAACACTACGGGGTTTAAGGGGTAGATTGGTACGGAAGGTGTTAAAAGTGGCACGAGACAGTAAGATTAAGACACCTAATATGAATCCTGTTGCTGTTGTACCGTGGCATAACGGTTCCTTGTACTTTCAGTTTGCCCTGGTCTCTAGCATATAGAGACCCCTCTCGTATACACTGGCATCCTTCTGTACCAAGTTACAAACAACAGCGTTAACACAATATTCTATAATATTATACAACTTTAAAAGATACATTCTTATTCTGTCTTTTCTATTTCTTCCTTAACTTTGGGACTTACCGAGCGACCTGTTCGCTGACGACATTCTATTTCTTTCTTCTTTGAATGTCGTCGGGTGATCTGAACACAGTAGAGATCGAGCCCACCAGTGAAGACTTGGATCAGTTCCTCGAAGATCCCGAGCTCTAGACATTGTACATTTCCATTCAGTACCTTTAATTTCCTGTTATGCCATTGTTTAGGCATCGTTTTTACTTCAGTGGTATTTATTTTTCATGTATTGTACAAAAGAATGTTAATAAATAAAGTTGTTGTTATTTTTATATCTCTTGTCTCTTGTGATTACTTTTATATTGCTTAGATACGCTTAGCGTATGTACTTCTAAGTATATACGTAGAGGATCTCGTCGCGTCCCCTTCGCCGTACACTGGGAAGCGAGGCGTGACAGGTTTTGTTGGTGGCCCATGCAGGTCAGAGCTGTATGAAACTCTATCATGCAGTTCTGTTCTGCGTGAACAACCTAAGCAATATAACACAAGAACCAGCAACTAAAACATTCTTTACAATCATGTTCTTTGAATCCCATCATTTCTTATTCTTTGAATCATATACCTTGAATCTGTCAGGTTATGGATTCCCCAAACAACACCAGCACCAATGTCAACAACACACCTCCACCACTACCACTCACACCTGCCGTTCCTGCTCCACTCAACGAGCAAACAGTTCTGCTTGAGGCAATCCACAGCCTTCTTGAGAGACAACGACAACTCCTGAACCGTCCCGAGACTGACGCACCTGGGGTAAAGCAATTCAGGGCTTTACATCCCAAGCAGTTCTCCGGAAAGGGAAGCTCACTTGAAGCTGAGGAATGGGCACAAAGTATAGAGGATGATCTGGCGGCAGCACAAGTGCCAGACATAGCTTGGGTCCGTGTGGCGAAACTGCAGCTCACGGACAATGCTCGCAACTGATGGAAGGCGGAAGAAAGCCGTCTTGTACAGCCTGTTGAATGGAAGACTTTTCGCGAGAAGTTCGACGCGAAGTACTTCCCTGTGGCTGCCAGGTTTTCCATGGAGCAGCAGTTCATTCATCTACAACAAGGTTTGAGGTGGGACAAGTCAGTAGATGAGTACGACGCTGAATTCACCATGCTAAGACGGTAAGATATGTCACAATAGTTCAATTTTTAAATGTCACATACTATACAGCTAACACAATCCTTAAACAGATTTGCGGCACACTTGATACCGACGGACGAGATCAGAGCCCATCGCTTTCAACAAGGTTTGGACACGGAAATTCAGGCTACACTAGCCACAGGGAAATTTCTGACTCATGCGGATGCTTTGGAAGCTGCCCGCAGTTATGAGGCAGTAATAAAGGCGAGGGGCAGACCTCAATCTGCCGGTTTGAAACGCCCTGCCAATCAAATGGCAGGAGGAGCCCCTTCCAGGCCATCGTTTGAACCCAGGAGAACTGAAGAAATTTGCCACTACTGCCATAGAAAGGGACACTTGTGGAAGGGCTGTAGACGCGCAAAAAGCCTGTGTCTAATTTGTGGCGCATCCAATCACAGAATTGAGACCTGTCCATATAGATACAACTCAGCTCACACACCTACCAACTACTTGCAGCGGCCATCTATCCAGGCTCCTGCAACTCTTCCTGCACTACCTGCTCCACCACCTGCACAGCCTACTCGCCAATTCCAACAAGAAATGAGGGACATGCCTAGAGGGCAGAGAAACAGGCCCCAAAGGCAGAATGTGCCTCTAGCTAGAAGGAATGTACCACAGCGACAGACATTCACATTAGAAGCCGAGACTGTAGGTCAAGGTAACACCGGTAAGCCTTTTTCACCCTTATATCACTTTGTTATTTTTATATACTATCTATACTCCAGTCACCAGACTTTCCTTGAAACTGTTACACTTTCCTTTTACAAATTTCGAGAACGAAATTTTTATAAGGAGGGTAGAATGTAACAACCCCAAATTTCCAATACAAGTATTTACAAAAAATTTTCAAAAGAATCCATAAAGGGGTATTTTAGCCTGAGCACAAGTTATAAGTAATTATTTTGCTTTTTAATTACAAGTTAAAAGAATGTAACAACTCCATTTTTAGTGTACAAAAATTTGCTTTAAAATTAATGTATACTTGGGGTATTTACATTTACTGTTATTACTTTAAATAATTAATTAGCTCCATAATTACAAGAAGGAGCGTGTAGCACATTGGTAATACCTTGCACTGCTGAACCAAGCCACCAGAGTTCAAATCCCATACCCCACATTATTTTTAATATTGTTTTGTTTTAAAATTTCTGGAATACCAACAGTCAACACGTGTTTTCTCACAAAAACCCCACTACCTATGAAAAGTTAGAAGCATCAGTGGCTACCCCCGGCAACCCCCCACCTCCCGACCACCGGACTCGGCCGGACTGCCGAGTCCCCAACAGTATTTTTGTGCCCCTTGGTCTTCTGTACACCCCTGCATACTTTAAATGGTTAGATCGTTTCCAGAAAGCACAATAAACACCAATTACTCCATTTTTTTTTTAATGATTTTTACAATTATTTTTACATTTTTAATTAAAAACCCTACACCCGCCCTAACCCTAGCCTAACCCTATAAATACACCCCTGCCTCCTACCCTCTCATCCCAAAATTCTGAGCCCACTCTCTCAAAATCTCAAGAAAACCTTGTGTACTTTGGAAACGAGCGAAAGGCGAAGCGCCGACGAAAACGACGGCGAACTTCTGGTGATCGTGCTAGGAACTCTCGGCGACGAATCGACGCACCGGCGAACTCTCTTCTTCCTTATCACTCTCTAGTGTTGTCCAAACTCATAAGTCCCCATTCTATCCCTCTTTCTTATTCTCTAAAATACTAAATTACAAAACCCGACAGAATCTGAACAAATCCGATTTCCGATTCGGTTTTCTATAAAATTTCACCTCTGACCAATTCAATCATGCTTAAACATCTTATTGTTGACTATTAAACACTTAACAAATAATTTGAACAAGTTTCATCACATGAAATGATAGCCTTTCCAATTTATCGTATTTTTTCACTTAAATACCATAATGTTTCGATTTCACATTTAACCCCTTAACCTTGCTATACCTTTAAGTAGATCACGAGGTAATGACCTACCTCCACACACACACAAAAACAACCCTAAATGATATCATCAAAACTTAGAATACAATAAAATAATACTTTCATTTAAATACCATATTCTTAATAAAACCATTTCAAAAAGTTTTAGCTTTGATACACTTTTAAATAAAGATCTCTTATTAGGAAAATACGATGAGTTGTGGACATCGGTCGTTTATCTAAATCTGACTTTGTGGTGTCTAGGCTAGGCAAGTGAGAAAGGTAATTTTAAAAGGCCTGTCTCACGATGATTCGTGAGCGGATCCCTCATTTCTTCACATGTACTTACCTGGCCACAATTGGCGGTGAAGAGGCGATTTGAGACATCTAACAACTTGTTGTTTAGACCATTTAGAAATAGTCTAGTTGAATTAGAAAACCCTAGAACCTAAAATACGGAAAATCGACTTTTTACAAATTAATACCATTTACTTTATAAAACCGTTTTCTAAAGGATTAGTATTTTACAATCTTTGCAAAGCGCCGCTACAACCCATTTTTGGGGAACCCGTCGGGATAGTACGATTTATCGTGCACCCCCGGGCTTAGTAGTGCGAGATTCAGACCTCCGCAAGGAGCATTCGGTCTCGAAAGGTTTAGAATACGACATCTTAAGAAAATATGATTTTTGGAATATAAAATATTTATTAAAATTATTTTTGTATAAATATATGTATATTTATCATTTAAATATCTATTTTAATATAATATAAATATTCCACCTTTTTCTAACACAAGAATAAATTTTACACTAAAATACCATGAACTTCAAATAAATCAATATTACAGATAAATACCTTAATTATAAAACTTGGATATTTTCACTAAAAATATTACAATATAAAATCCACTCTCATTACAACTCTAAAGACGAATAATAAATACTTCGGGTGTATCTTGAAAACTATACAAAAGTATTTTTACATAAAACCCCTTCAAGTTTTATAAATTACCCTAAGGACCTTAGTAATTATAGAACTTCGATTTACATTTTTACTGTCCGACTCGGGTTTGAGTCTGATTAATCTGACTTGAATATGATTCAAGTCAATCTCTAAATCTATAATATTACAATTCAACATGAACACACGAATCCATGAATCCAGTTATCAATCTATTCAACTTGACTGAACCAAATCATGGATATACTTCCATGTACATGAATCCAGTTTACATCCTTCACATCCGTTACTGATATCATGGTTTCGGTCAGTCAACCAACTATACAACTTATACAATACAATATAACAATACAATCAAAATACTACGAGGTTTAAGGGGTAGATTAGTACGGAAGGTGTTAAAAGTGGCACGAGACAGTAAGATTAAGACACCTAACATGAATCTTGTTGCTGTTGTACCGTGGCATAACGGTTCCTTGTACTTTCAGTTTGCCCTGGTCTCTAGCATATAGAGACCCCTCTCGTATACACTGGCATCCTTCTGTACCAAGCTACAAACAACAGTGTTAACACAATATTCTACAATATTATACAACTTTAAAAGATACATTCTTATTCTGTCTTTTCTATTTCTCCCTTAACTTTGGGACTTACCGAACGGCCTGTTCGCTGACGACATTCTATTTCTTTTTTCTTTGAATGTTGTCAGGTGATCTGAATACAGCAGAGATCGAGCCCACCAGTGAAGACTTGGATCAGTTCCTCGAAGACCCCGAGCTCTAGACATTGTACATTTCCATTCAGTACCTTTAATTTCCTGTTATGCCATTGTTTAGGCATCGTTTTTACTTCAGTTGTATTTCCTTTTCATGTATTGTACAAAAGAATGTTAATAAATAAAGTTGCTGTTATTTTTATATCTCTTGTCTCTTGTGATTACTTTTATATTGCTTAGATACGCTTAGCGTATGTACTTCTGAGTATATACGTAGCGGACCTCATCGCGTCTCCTTCGCCGTACACTGGGAAGCGGGGCGTGACACTCATTCTACTGGAACTAACTTGAGTCGACCAAGAATTGCAATTGACATGACTCGCATTCTATTTGACTTACTCAACTACATTATTCAGTTAGCAATCTATGATTCGATCAAGACATATTATAATCAACCAAGTAAATCATCTAAGGATATTTAACAGTTATAATATATATTACTCGGGGTGCATAGAATGGTTTCAGGTGTAAATCTAACGGAACTTCAGGAGTCCTGTATTAACCTACTCGAATTTTATTTACTCGAATCTCAGTCGGGTCGACTCCTCCACAGCTTCGAGTTCAGATACCAACACATGAAATGGGCCCGTGTTTTCTTGCTCCTGAGGCCCTACTCTTGAACTCGTGAATAGTTCTATGGTTGCGTTGACATTCACACTTGAAACTTAACATTAACATAGTGACCATATAGAGACTATAGTACATACACCCATGTGCATTTACATATTGTCACGTCTCGTTTCCCAAAATACATAAATATTGTACGTGACAAAACCAACCATGCTATCTATGGATAGGAAAGACCCCCCCATAGTCATATTATGGCTGTCAGTCGGATATCAAGAATAGTAAATAAAATCTAACTAACACATGTCCATCTGCCGCAATAGATAAAAGTCAAGAAATGTATATAGCGGAAACGAATAAAGATCCAATAACGAAATAATATCCTAATCACATCCCTTATGGGATCACATCGATAAATTTAAACTACAGAAATAAAATAACTAAGCATCTCTAAACCTAATCATCAAGCTCCTCACTGCTCAGCTTGATTGTTAAAATACTCTTGATCTTCCTGCGACAAGGTCAAAGGAACTGGGTCATGCAAAACCCAGACGTCAGTGCGTTATAAATATCAATAACGAT
This sequence comes from Agapanthus africanus, assembly GCA_030015575.1. NCBI lineage: Eukaryota > Viridiplantae > Streptophyta > Magnoliopsida > Asparagales > Amaryllidaceae > Agapanthus > Agapanthus africanus. The sequence goes on along the minus strand of CM057348.1, from coordinate 102,468,608 downwards.
AATAATAACCAGAATAGAAAGTTATGATGAAACATGAGTATAAATAATTACCGCAGGTGTAAAAAATAGTGAGTTATAGGTATGTCACGTATATCCTACAGTCTGTGCTTATAGATTATCTATTCTACAAGTCTTTGAAATTAATTAATACAACTCTCATCGTAACTCAACAGTATATATCCCGTTCATACCACCATGGGACCATGGCACAATATATCTCGTTCATACCCCCACGGGACCACGGTACAGTAAACAATGGTTATTCCGTTCACGCCCGGAATCACGGCAAATAATAATAATATTCTCTTGAGTTACGTTTCGGTTACATTATTGATTTTCCCTTTTCTCCAGGTTTTGTGTTCAAATCAGGTATTAATAGAATGTCTACCTAATGCTAACACAGGAAAAATCGTGTATTGGTCTTGTCTAGCAAGACAACAAATCGGTTCAATCTGGATAATAAGTCAAGATTGTTGGCATCGGTAAGTATTACAGGTAACGAGTATTAATATGATAAAAAAATAGTACAGTCTGACAGGTTACAAACATGTCAAGGATAACATTATCATATCATGTACAAGACCAAGATAATAGCATTAACAGGGATACCATATTCAATCTGATTAATAACTATAAAAGTGGCATTGATTAACCATGCACAAGAAAGTTCCGTTCAGAAATTCAGCGTCACCCTGATTTGTAAAATAGTTTTAAAATAGTAAACGTCCTCCAAAAGGGACGTGTCATATACCAAATTAAATCTAATTCAATAAGATTTTTATTTTTATAAGTTAAAATATCTTAGGTTGTTCCTACAAAAAGTTATGAACATTCGAAATTGAAAATTTGCTGCTAGAATTTTTCTGGACAGCAGTTCAGAGATACTTTCGTTTACAGTTTAAATTATTTAAACAATTTATTTTGCAAGTCAATATTTGACAGGATTATAGTATTCTGAGTTAGCTTCATAAAGAATTAAAGAACACATGCTAATGATTTTTTTATGATTTATAATAAATTTTATAAGATAAGGTGTACAATAAATTTCAGATTTGTCGTATCCACTTGGCGACGACGTTTCATGTGTAAACTATAATATTTTCAAATTATATTTTTCATAACGTTATAAAATGCAGATTATAAACTAATTAATGATATACAGATTATATAGATATAAACAGTATAATGATAATAATAAGAAATATTACGCCGATATATATATATATATATATATATATATTTATAGATATAATTATAGTAAGTCGCAAGTTGTAAACTTGCATACACTGTATATTATAAAACTGATTAACGTTAAATAATTACGGTGTATAAATTATATAGATATAGTTGTATTATAATAATAATAATAATAATAGTACGATAACATATAAGTAAATTACGTAAAGTATAACATGTAGCAAGTTGTAAACTTGCCTCGAAACAAACTCGATAAACGGAAGCAATACGACGCTATACAAATCAACACCAAGTTTTGATGGCTCGGTTAAGATTTTAGAATCTGGCTGAAGTTGCATCGGCGAGAATGGGTGTGGACTTGAAGAACGAAAAAGGAGAATATATAAATTGATGAGGGAGAGATTTAGTTAGAGGAGAGAGATATGTTATGTGGAGAGAGAGACAGACAGAGAAAGAGAGGTTTTATTTTTAATATAAAAATATATAGTATAGTTTAAATTAGATTATAAATATATATTGGTTTTAATGTATATAGATAATATCAAACTGCAACCAATCTCCACCAAAATCTCATCAAAAAATATATTTTGGAAAATAATTCACATACGTAAACTTCTCAATCATAATGCAAGAATATATTTTAAATAACTCATATCCCTAATTTAAGATTTAAAAGAATTCTAAAAATATATCTAGATTTATTAAATATTTGATATTCGATATCTTGAGATTTAAACGTAAAAGATAAAAGCAAAATAAGATATGGGATGACAACCATATGATGACAGTTAACAAAATATAACCTATCCTTAATTTGTTGCTACTAAAAAATATATGATATATATATATATATATATATATATATATATATATATATATATATATATAATACTAGATTTACATAGATTCAGTTTACTGATAAATATCATATATAATTTAGCACCATACTGGTTTCACACATGCGTGTCGGATCAAATAACTACTACTATTAATCGAATCACCCGCAACCCAAAAGAATAAAATATAAGAAATATAAAGCAACTGTTAAAATACCAATTAATATCGTATAACCATATTAGGGTGTTATATTATACCCAACTACAAAAGAATTTCTTCTTCGAAATTCACTAAACAGGAAAAGATAAGAAGATACGGATCTAAGGAAAAAGATGAGAAAATTTTTGTCGAATCTCGTCTTCACGTTCCCCAGTAGATTCTCCATGCGAATAATTTCCCTGCGAAACAAGTACTAGAGGGATTGCCCTATTCTTGAGAAGCTTTACTCGTCGATCCACAATCACTATCGGTTGTTTTTTATAATTCAAATCTTCTCTCACTGTTAATTCCGAGTGATCAAGGACATGTGTCTCATCTTGAACATACTTACGGAGTTAAGATACATGAAACACGTTATGAACACCTGCCAAGGATGGTGGTAGAGCAAATCGATAAGCTATCTCTCTGACACGCTCAATGATATCGAAAGGCCCTACGAATCGAGGACTAAGCTTGTCTTGACTACCAAATCGGATTACTCGCCTAGTCGGTGATGTCTTTAAGAACACAAGGTCACCAATAGCAAACTCCAAAGGTCTTTTTCTGTATCAGCCCCATTTTTTTGTCGATCCCGTGCCACCTTCATATGATCGCGGATCAAGCTAACTTTCTCTACAATTTGCACAATGAGATACAGTCCCAACAATTTTCTTTCTCCAACATTATCTTAACAGACAGGCGGGCGACACTTACGACCATACAATGCTTCAAATGGAGCTATCTGTATAGTCGCCTGAAAGTTGTTATTGTAAGAAAACTCTACTAAATGCAAATAATTCTCCCACAAGCTATTGAAATCTAACATGCACGCTCTCAACATATCTTCAAGAGTTTGGATCATCCTCTTGGACTGTCCGTCTGTCTGAGGATGATAAGCCATACTAAACTTCAAACGAGTTCCCAAACTCTCTTGTAAACTCCTCCAAAAGTATGATAGGAACCGAGTATCACGATCAGAAATGATATTAACTGGTACTCCATGCAATCTCACAATCTCCAGCATGTACCGCTCTGCCAACGCCTCCGTCGGCTGACCAACTCGGAATGGTATGAAATGAGCTGCCTTGGTCAATCGATCGACAATCACCTAAACTGCGTTATTACCATTTGGACTCCATGGTAAGGCTGTCACGAAATCCATAGTTATATATTCCCACTTCTATTGACGAATCGGGAGTGGTTGCAACAAACCAGCTACTCTTTGATGTTCAGCCTTGACTTGCTGACACACCAAGTACCTCTATACGTAGCGAGCAATCTCTCTATTCATGCCTTCCCACCAGAAATATTTTTGCAAGTCTCTATTATCTTCGTTCCCCCCAGATGTACTGAATATGAGGAACTATGAGCCTCCTTCATGACTTCTTCATGAACATCTCCTTTAGGTACACATAAACGACTTCCATATCTTAATGAGCCATCTTCATGAATCAACAAATTTGTTCTAAGTCTCGCTTCCACTTGTCCTCGAAACTTCTGCAATCTAGAGTCATGCGACTATGTAGCCTTAATGCTATCGATCAAGTATGACTGTACTTGCAACTGCATTAACTTTCCCGAAGAATCTGGTAGTACAATCTCTAACTCGAACTTCTGAAGATCAGCTATAATCTCCCTCTGTGCAGTCAACATCCGTATCGCTAGCAACCGGCTTAACGCGTCAGGTGTAAGTCGATGTCACGCACCCTACGAGTTCGCGGAGAGGCGGAATATGTGAAAAACGATCTTTCAAAGCTCGTAACACTGACTTGAACTCCAGGATCGTGTCTAAACCCTAACTAGCTTAACTAGGTATGAGGTTAACTACTATGATACGAAGTTATACCTCATGATTCAAGTCTTTCGGGTCTTCATCGCTGTACTCGGCTCGTCGTCGGCTCCAAGGATCGTAACGGATCGTAGCAATCTCGATGGCTTCCTCGAGTTAAAGACAATCCACCCGAGAGTCTATAGTCCGAGCTTCTACCTCAAATCCGAGGTAACTGCGGCTTCTAGTTTGCTAAACTAGAAGTTCTAGAGGGTATAGAGTGTGAAGATGGAGTGCTTTGTCTCTTGGAACCCTAGGTTTCTCAACTCATGAGAGTTCTAGGGTTATGAGGAAGAAGGCCACTTGAGGAAGAGAGTGTGTAAAAGCAACTAAAGAATGACGTAGCTCAAGAATAGAATCTTCAAGCATGCTAATTATTGATGAGATAAAAATATCTCACAAATTTCAAGAATGCTTGAAAATATCTAAATAGTGAGTCATGCTTGATCTTTTGTCAAGTTTACACCTCATTTCCTCCACCTCATTATTCTTTAATCCAAATGAAAAAAGAAACCCTAATGGGGTGTCTCTTCTAGAAGCTTTCTCGCAAATTACGAGAATGCCCCGCATTCGTATATACATACGCGCATCCGCATTCTGAAGAATACGAATACAAAGAGACGAAACAAATCCATCAATATAATACTATGATCCGGCTTAAACCAAAGCCCACTAGTATTATCCGCCCGATCATCATACGTGCACAAGTACACGTAAGTGATCGAAACCCTGCCGTAAAACCATACGGCCTCTACACCTTTGGCCTGGTGCAGGGAAACTATCTATGTGGGACTCTAAAGACTCAATACTACGCTGGTAGTGGGTTTAACCACAAGCTGCAAGCGGTACTAGCTGCACGTAACGGCTACCCAGGTATGTGTCGATAAGAAGGTCGATGAGCTAACTCATTTGAACTCCTGCTGAGCCTGTATGCGACAATCTCTGTACAGTCCTGTCTGTTCGTTTAAGAGTCGCATATCGGGTTTAGGGGCGGTAATCGTCAGACCCCTAATAGCGCAATAAGTCATGTCGGAGAGTAGCCCAAAACACCCTGAGAAACTACTGGAGTACCTACCAGTAAATCTCGCTTGCCTTGGCCAAGAACTTTGTGTAATGGCCTTCCGAACATAGCGCAATATCAACCCCCAATATCGGGAGAGACGAATCCTATCTAACCGCCACTGCCTCCAAGTGCTTCGGGACTGCACCCAACTACTACCTGTTTGCACGACTCCTTTGAGGCATGGTAGGGTAGTAATCAAAGTACAGTGGGAACACACTCGAGGCGAAGCAGCAGTGTCAAGTCGACGGACTAAGCTATACCCATGTCACCTGGGAACTACTACCCGACGATAGGTATACTACCCGCCAACAGTTTCCGACGAGTCCTGTCCAGTTTACTCATAACCTAATGAGCACATGCATACTATCTCCAGTACGACGTACTAATGGCTGTGGGACAGACCGTCTCCCCTGCTGGGATGAGAAGCGTATACATTAGTCTACTGTAGAGTATCGATGCTCGTCTCGATAATCCTATGACTAGGGACCTGTATAGGATGTGCTTATAGACTACCCATCCCCCACTAGTGTGACTGCCATCACAACGCTGGTAATCAAGAAAAGATCCTAAGGTCTCTACCAATATGTATAAGCGATATGCTAAAAGAAACACATGCACATATTGAGATAGAAACAAACCAAGTAGCATACTACCATTTCGAGCAAGACTGTTATTATATTCGTGTATATCCCAAGCTCCCATTAAGTAATATACAATCCAGTATGATACAATAATGGCCTCTAGGGCATATATCACTAACAATTTCCCACTTGCATTAAGGCCATATACTGGCATATCGCAGACCGAAGATCTTGAATAGCCTCTCGAACACTGTCGAAGGATGGCCTCTGTGAGTGAATCTGCAGTGTTGTTCTCCGTATCTACTCTCCTCACCTTGATCTCCTGGGGATCAATAATCTCCCTGATCAGGTGGTACCGCCTCAAGATATGTCTGAATTTCTGATGGGACATGGGTTCCTTCCCTAAAGCTATAGCGCCATATGTTGTCACAATACTAAAGTATTGGACCAACAAATGGAAGGAACCACCTGAAATTCAATTAAGAACTTCCTCATCCAGACTGCCTCTTTTGCAGCGTCTCATGCAGCGAACTACTCCGTTTCCATTGTCGAGTCTGCAATGGTGTCCTGCTTGGATCTCTTCCAACAGACCGCCCTTCCATTGAGGGTAAAGACATAACCCAACATGGAGTTGGAGTCATTCTTATCACTCTGGAAGCTGGAGTCAGCAAAGGCCTCAATCTGGAGGTCTTTTCCGCCATACACCAAGAACATCTCCTTAGTCCTTCTCAGGTACTTGAGAATGTTCTTTACTTCTATCTAGTGCTTCTCCCCTGGGTTTGACTGATACCGGCTTACCATGCCGAGTGTGTAAGAAACATCTGGTCTGGTACACAACATCACATACTTTATAGAGCCTATCGTAGAAGCGTAGGGTATAGAAGTGATGCGAGCCCTTTCCAAATCAGTCTTGGAAGACATCTCTTTGGAGAGGGTCATTCCATGACAAGTTGGTAGACTACCGGGCTTTGAATATTCCATACTAAATATTTTAGTATGGTGTTGATGTACCTTCACTTTAAAAGTCCCACCATCCTCTTTGATCTATCTCGATAGATCTGGATCCCCAGAATGTAGTTGGTATCACCCAGGTCTTTCATGGAGAACCTCTGTGATAAGAATCCTTTGACCGATTGTAGCATAGGAATGTCATTTTCTATCAAGAGAATGTCATCCACGTACTCAACGAGGAATTCTACAGTTCTTGCTACAATCTTACTATAAATGCATGATTCATCTGGATTTTTGATAAAGTCGAATTCTTTGACCGCCTAAAAAAACAGATGTTCCAACTCCGCGATGCCTGCTTTAGTCCATAAATGGACTTAAGCAATTTACACACTGTCCCACTGCTCCTACTCTGATTGAAACCCTCTGGCTGGTCCATATAGACGCACTATTCCGAATTTCCATTTAGAAAAGCGGTCTTTACATCTTTCTGCCGGATCTCAAAATTTTGAAAGGCAGCAATGGCAAGAAGGATCCGAATGGATTTGAGCATAGAAACTGTAGAAAAGGTTTCATCATGGTCCATACCAGGTCTTTGACGAAAAACTTTTCTAACAAGTCTAGACTTATAGGTTTCAACCTATCCATCGACACCAATCTTCTTTCTAAAGATCCATTTGCAGCCTACGGGTTTTACCTCTTCTCGAGCAATGTTCAAAGTGCATACTTTTGTTGGTGTACATGGACTCCATTTCGGTCCGCATTGCATCCCGCCATTTTACCGAGTCACCGCTCTAAATGGCTAACTGGAAGCTAGTTGGCTCATCATTGTCACTGATGCAATCCTCTCGATTCCCGTCTATGAGAAAACCCTAGTATCTATCCGGTGGATGAGACTGCCTAATAGTCCCGCGGATTGGCGCATGGATGTCCTGTTCTTTTGAAATCTCGGGTTCTACCATACATTCAGTAATAGTTTGTGGTTCTGGAATTTCTTCCAGTTCTATTGCGCTCTCACTATTTCCTTTTACAAAAAATTGATTTTCTAAAAAATGGGCATGACGAGGAACACAAACCTTTTGTTCCCCTGCATAATAGGAAAGATACCCCTTAGAGTTCTTTGGGTATCCCATAAATCTACACGGTACTGAGCGTGCCTCGATCTCGTCCGTATACTACTTTTTGACAAAATCTGGACATCCCTATATGTTTAGATATAATGAAGATAGAGTTTCTTCCCACCCCACGTCTGATATGGTGTGGTAGGCACAGTCTTGGTACGAACCTTATTTAAAAGATATGCAGCTGATTCTAGTGCATAATCTTAGAAGGATCGCGGCAACTCAGCGTTACTCAAGATGGAATGAACAATATCCAATAGGGTTCTGTTCCGCCTTTCCTATACACCGTTGTGTTATGGTGTGTATGGAGGAGTAAGCTGAGAGAGAATTCCATTCTCCTTTAGGTAATCCAGGAACTCGGCAATTAAGTATTCACCACATCGATCAGATCTCAGTGTCTTGATGCTTTTGCCTGTTTGTTTTTCCACTTCATTCTTATATTCCCAGACTTTCTCAAAGGGTTCGGATTTATGCTTCATCAAGAAGACATGTCCTTACCAGGAGAAATCATCCGTAAAAGTAATGAAATAGGAATAACCACTTCATGCATCTGTAGATATTGGACTACACACGTTGCTGTGTATGAGTCCCAAGAGCGAGCTCGCTCTTACTCCGTGTTCAGTGAACGGAGTCTTTATCATCTTTCCTATGAGACAAGATTGACAAGTTGCATAAGACTGATATTCGAACAGATCCAAATATCCCTCTCTATATAACTCTACAACCGTGTTTCATTGATGTGACCCTATCTACAATGCTGTCACGCCCCGCTTCCCGGTATACGGGCAGAGAACGCGACGAGGCCGCTACGTATTTACTATAAAGTAAATACGCTAAGCGTATCTAAGCAATATAAAAGTAAATGCATAAGAGACAGGATATAATCAAAACAGCAACTTTATTTATTCACATTCTTTCTGTACAATACATGGAAAGTAAATACAACTGATAAAAAGCAATGCCTAAACAAATGGCATGACAGGAATGAAAAGTACCGAATGGAAAGTGTACAATGAACTAGAGCTCGTGGTCTTCACTGAATTGGTCCAAGTCTTCAGCAGTGGACTCGATCTCTGACGTGTCCAGATCACCTGACGACATTCAAAGAAGAAAGAAAGAGAATGTCGTCAGCGAACAGATCGTTCGGTAAGTCCCAAACAGAGAGTAAGAGAGAAAGAGTAGCTTTCACAGATGTATTGTATTGTTATATTGTTGTATTTAGTATTAACGCTGTTATTTGTAGCTTGGTACAGAAGAATACCAGTGTATACGAGAGGAGTCTCTATATACCAGAAACTAGAGGCAAATGGAAGTATAAGGCTCCGTTATTCAACCCGGAACAACGGCAATTGGATTCAGGTTAGGTGTCTTAATCTTGCAGTCTCGTGCCAATTTTAACACCTTCCGTACCAATCTAAACCTTAAACCCCGAGATGTCTTGTTTGTATTGTATTGTAATGTAAATTGTATTGATTGTATAATTGGATGACTGACCAAAACCATGATATCAGTAAACAGATGTAACTGTATAATCATGTAAACGGATATAACTGGAGAATCACGTAAATGGAATGTATATCCATGGTTCGGTTTGGTCAAGTTGTATAGATTGATAATTGGGTTCATGGATTCATATTGAATTGTAATATTGAAGATTGTAGATTGTAGACTGTAGATTGTAGACTGTACTTGAATCATATTCAAGTCAGATTATAATGAGACTCAAACTGAGTTAGACAATTAGAAAAGTAAATTGAAGTCCTGATTGTTTTGATGTTATCGGTAACCGTTGCACATGGGCGACAGGATTTGTGTCTTTTTCAAAGACGATTACCGTATTGATAACACCGTTGTTAATTTGTCTACCTTAGTTAGGCAAGCACCCACTTCTCCGGCTCCCTGAGGCTTAAGAGACTGGTCCCGCTTAAACCTATGTTTACTAGGGTCCTTAGGGTAATTTATAGAACTTGAGGGAGTTTTATGTAAAAATACTTTGTATAGTTTTCAAATTACACCCCAAGTATTTATTAATCGTCTTTAGAGTTGTAATGAATGTAGATTTTATGTTGTGATATTTCTAGTGAAAATATGCTAATTTCATAATAAAGGGTATTTATTTGTAATATTGACTTGTATGGATTTCATGGTATTTTAGTGTAAAATGATTCTTGTAACATTTTTAGAAAAAAGTGGAATATTTATAATAAATCAAAATAGATATTTTTATTTACATATACATATATTTATATGAAAATAATTTTAGTATATATATAATATTCTAGAAATCTCGTTTTCTTAAGATGTCATATTTTAAATCTTTCGAGACTGAATGTTCCTTGCGGAGGTCTGCATCTCGCACTACTAAGCCTGAGTATGTGCGATAATCCGCACCATCCCGAACGGGTTCCCCAAATGGGTTATAGCGGCGTTTTGCAAAGATTTGTATAAATACTAATCATTAAGGAAAAGCGGTTTTATTAATTATGGTATTTATTTGTAAAGATGTCGATTTCCCGTATTCTATGTTCCCGAGGGTATTGTGCTATGTTGCATATGAGTGTGTGAGGAGGTAGGTCATTACCTCGTGATCTACTTAAAGGTATAGCAAGTTTTGTGATATTAAATGTAGAATTGAAATTATGTGGTATTTAAATGAAAAATACAGTAAAATGAAATATCAATTACTTTATGATATGAAACTTGATCAATATGGTTGATTAGTGATTAATAGTCAACATGAATTAGTTTAATCATGATTGTATTAAAGAAAAGTGATGTTTTATAAAGAAACCGAATCGAAAATCGGATTTGTTCCGATTCCGTCGGGTTTTGTAATTCCGTATTTTAGAATAAGAATAGCAAAGATAGAATTGAGACTTACGGGTTGCGAACTAGACAAGAGGGAGATGGAATGAACGTAGCTTCCGGTGCGTCGTTTCGTCGCCGGGAGCTCCTAGAGTCGTAGTCAGAATTTCGTTGGCGCTTCGCCTCTTGCTCAATTCGATTGCACACTAGTATTTTCTAGAGAATTCTTGAGAGTTGGCTCAGAGTTTTGAAATGAGGAGGTAGAGTGTAGGGGTGATATTTATAGGATTAGGCTAGGGTTAAGGTAGATGAAGGGTTTAAATTGAAAAAATGTAAAAAAATGTTAAAATTCATTAAAAATAGATTAAATGGGGGTATTAAGAGCACTCTGGAAACGATCTAATTAAATGTTGTGTGCAGGGGGGTTCAGAAGCCCAAGAGCCAGGATTTCTCAGCTGGGGACTCATCCGGCCGGCCGAGTCGGGCCGAGTCAGGGGGGCAGGGGGTGGCTGGTCTGTTGGTATGCTCACTGGTATATTTAACTTATGGGGTATAGTAGGGTTTTTGGAAGTTATCACGTGTTGACTCTTGAACTTCTAAAAATTTCAAAACAAAATAATATTAAAAATAATGTGGGGTATGGGATTTGAACTCTGGTGGCTTGGTTCAGCAGTGCAAGGTATTACCAATGAGCCACAAGCTCCTTCTTGTAATTAAATTGCTAATTAATTACTTATCTTGTGCTCAGATAATAAATACCCCTTTAAACAATTTTGAAAAAAAATCTGTAAAGGAAAATTAGGGTTGTTACATTCTACATTCCTTATAAAAATTTCGCCCTCGAAATTTGTAAAAGGAAAGTGTAACAAGTTTAAGGGAAAGTTTGGTGCTGGTGTTGTTTGGGGAATTCATAACCTTGAATGAAAAATTTAGGTTAGAACAGATTCAAAGTATATGATTCAAAGAATATGAAATGATAAGATTCAAGGAACATGATTGTAAAGAATGTTTTAGTTACTGGTTCTTGTGTTATATTTCTTAGGTTTGTGCACGCAGAACAGTACTGCATAGTATGGTTCCATACAGCTCTGACCTGCATGGGCCACCAACAAAACCTGTCACGCCCCGCTTCCCGGTATACCGGCAGAGAATACGACGAGACCACTACGTATTTACTGTGAAGTGAATACGCTAAGCGTATCTAAGCAATATAAAAGTAAATGCACAAGAGACAAGATATAATCAAAACAGCAACTTTATTTATTCACATTCTTTCTGTACAATACATGGAAAGTAAATACAATAAAATGCAATGCCTAAACAAATGGCATAACAGAAATGAAAAGTACTGAATGGAAAGTGTATAATGAACTAGAGCTTGGGGTCTTCACTGAATTGGTCCAAGTCTTCAGCAGTGGGCTCGATCTCTGACGTGTCCAGATCACCTGACGACATTCAAAGAAGAAAAAAAGAGAATTTCGTCAGTGAACAGATCGTTCCATAAGTCCCAAAGATAAGGAAGAAATAGAATAGACAAAGAGTAAGAGAGAGAGTAGCTTTCACAGATATATTATATTGTTATATTGTTGTATTTAGTGTTAACGATGTTGTTTGTAGGTTGGTACAGAAGAATGCCAGTGTATACGAGAGGAGTCTCTATATGATAGAGACTAGAGGCAAATGGAAGTACAGGGCTCCGTTATACAACCCAGAACAATGGCAATTGGATTCAGGTTAGGTGTCTTAATCTTGCAGTCTCGTGCCACTTTTAATACCTTCCGTACCAATCTACCCCTTAAACCCCGAGATGTCTTATTTGTATTGTATTGTATTGTAAATTGTATTGATTGTATAATTGGATGACTGACCGAAACCATGATATCAGTAAACAGATGTAACTGTATAATCATTTAAATGGATGTAACTGGAGAATCATGTAAATGGAATATATATCCATGGTTCGGTTCAGTCAAGTTGTATAGATTGATAATTGGGTTCATGGATTCATGTTGAGTTGTAATATTGAAGATTGTAGATTGTAGACTGTAGATTGTAGATTGTACTTAAATCATATTCAAGTCAGATTATAATGAGGCTCAAACTGAGTCAGACAATTAGAAAAGTAAATTGAAGTCCTGATTATTTTGATGTTATCGGTAACCGCTGCACATGGGCGGCAGGATTTGTGTCTTTTTCAAATACGATTACCGTATTGATAACACTGTTGTTAATTTGTCTATCTTAGATAGGCAAGCACCCACTTCTCCGGCTCTCTGAGGATCAAGAGATTGGTCCCGCTTAAACCAATGTTTATTAGGGTCCTTAGGGTAATTTATAGAACTTGAGAGGGTTTTATGTAAAAATACTTTGTATAGTTTTCAAAATACACCCCAAGTATTTATTAATCGTCTTTAGAGTTGTAATGAATATAGATTTTATGTTGTAATATTTCTAGTGAAAATATCCTAATTTCATAATAAAGGGTATTTATTTGTAATATTGACTTGTATGGATTTCATGGTATTTTAGTGTAAAATGATTCTTGTGAAATTTTTAGAAAAAGTGGAATATTTATAATAATTCAAAATAGATATTTTTATGTTACATATACATATATTTATAAGAAAATAATTTTAGTATATATATAATATTCTAGAAATCTCATTTTCTTAAAATGTCGTATTTTAAATCTTTCGAGACCAAATGCTCCTTGTGGAGGTCTGCATCTCGCACTACTAAGCCCGAGGATGTGCGATAATCCGCACCATCCCGAACGGGTTCCCCAAATGGGTTGTAGCGGCGCTTTGCAAAGATTTGTATAAATACTAATCATTAAGGAAAAACGGTTTTATTAATTATGGTATTTATTTGTAAAGATGTCGATTTCCCGTATTCTATGTTCCCGAGGGTATTGTGCTATGTTTCATACGAGTGTGTGAGGAGGTAGGTCATTACCTCATGATCTACTTAAAGGTATAGCAAGTTTTGTGATGTTAAATATAGAATTGAAACTATGTGGTATTTAAATGAAAAATACGGTAAAATGAAATACCAATTACTTTATGATATGAAACTTGATCAATATGGTTGATTAGTGATTAATAGTCAACATGAATTGGTTTAAGCATGATTGTATTAAAGAAAAGTGATGTTTTATAAAGAAACCGAATTGAAAATCGGATTTGTTCCGATTCCGTCGGGTTTTGTAATTCCGTATTTTAGAATAAGAATAGCGAAGATAGAATTAGGACTTACGAGTTGCGAACTAGACAAGAGGGAGATGGAATGAACGTAGCTTCCGGTGCGTCGTTTCGTCGCCGGGAGCTCCTAGAGTCGTAGTCGGAATTTCGTCGGCGCTTCGCCTCTTGCTCACTTCGATTGCACACTAGGGTTTTCTAGAGAATTCTTGAGAGTTGGCTCAGAGTTTTGAGGTGAGCGGGTAGAGTGTAGGGGTGGTATTTATAGGGTTAGGCTAGGGTTAAGGTAGATGAAGGGTTTAAATTGAAAAAATGTAAAAAAAACGTTAAAATTCATTAAAAATAGATTAAATGGGGTATTAAGAGCACTCTGGAAACGATCTAATTAAATGGAGTGTGCAGGGGGGTTGGTTCAGAAGCCCAAAAGCCAGGATTTCTCAGTTGGGGACTCGGCCGTTCGGCCGAGTCCAGCAGGCGGCGCCGGCCCGAGTCGGTCGGTCCGCCGGCCGACTCGGCCGAGTCGGGCCGAGTCAGGGGGCAGGGGTGGCTGGTCTGTTGGTATGCTCACTGGTATATTTAACTTATGGGTTGTAGTGGGGTTTTTGGAAGTTATCACGTGTTGACTCTTGAACTTCTAAACATTTCAAAACAAAATATTATTAAAAATAATGTGGGGTATGGGATTTGAACTCTGGTGGCTTGGTTCAGCAGTGCAAGGTATTACCAATGAGCCACAAGCTCTTTCTTATAATTAAATTGCTAATTAATTGCTTATCTTGTAGTCAGGCAATAAATACCCCTTTAAACAATTTTGAAAAAAAATTGTACAAAAATTTGTATTGGAAAATTAGGGTTGTTACAAATTCCATAAGAAAGTTTTATTTAATTTTAGAGACTTTCTTTTAAGTGTGTTCTGGACGTTGAAACCCGAGCTTGATTTAACACGTATGTACTGTCCTCTTGTGTACCTGACCCAATCAAACTTTGATTTAGGTGGATGCGGACTACATCACTTACAAACTAGACTAGGTACACACAAACAGTTATGTAGAATCAATATCTGTCCACTTGTCAATTCTAGGTGATATACCCTGCGGATACAGTGTCCACGCTCATTCCGACAGCAACCCTGAGAGTCATATCACCTGCCCTGATAACTCTACGGTTTCTCAAAACCTGTAATGAATTACAGATATGAGATGCTGATCCGGTATCTTGTACCCAGGAAGTAGAGTTAATTGATAAACTGTTTTCAATCACAAACATACCCGAAGTCGAAGCCACAGCGTGCTTCGGATCCTGGATTCTGGCTTTCCAAGCCATGCATCCCTTCTTCCAATGCCCTTTCCTGTAACAATAGGAACATCCCTCCTTCCCTACTGTTAACCACGAAACTTTTGCCCTTCCCTTTTCTTCTACCTTACCGACACCGCCTATCGGCTTTGTGGGGGTCTTCTTGTTCTCACCCTTGGCTTTTGCCTTGGATCCAGAGGAAGATTCCCCAATAAGCAGAGCGGGTGTCATCCTGATTTCCTTTAGGGTGCCCTCAACTGGAAGTATAACTTTCTTCATTTGGGCGTAAATAGGAGGTAGGGACTGTAGAATCATGTCAGTACATGACTCGTTCTCCAACGTGGTTTCCAGGTCCATGAGCTGTCTAAAACAGCTGATCATTGTAGGGATGTGGTCTCCTACAGATGACCCGACAGCCAACCTCGCTAGAAGCAATTCTTTCGAGGTCTCATATCTTGCGATACGAGATTGCTCTCCATATAAATCGTTGTTATGGAGGAAGATGAAAACTATGTCCATCTTCTCGTGCTGCCTCTGGTATTCACCATATACTGAGGCCAACACGAGGCACTTGGCATTCGCACAGTCTTTTTCCTTTTTCTTACGGATATCAACATCCGCGACGGTATAAACTGGACCTGGGACGGCGGGGGCTTTGAGTAGTAATGAGGTGGTCCAGCTTGTCATAGGTAATGGACATCAGGATAAACCTTTGCTAGTCACTATAGTATAACTCAGTCATTTTATTATCTATCTATAACCTAATGTGGTCACCTGGTTGCTGCAATTAGGAGAGAGAGAAGAAAACACTCAGTATGATGCTCTTGCAAATTTAGATTGGTTTTTAATTTATCTAGACAGGATGGCACCCACTGTTTCTTGAATCCTTCCTCAAATCATAAAAGAAGAATTAGTCAGGATTAATCTCACCGTACAATACTTGCTTAACCGTTCGGCCAGGCTAATGTCGGTACTTCGAGGGAGGTTTTACGACGCTTTCATGAAGTTCCTTAATTAAATAACCTCTTTTCCCTGGAGGCTTAGCCACTCTAACACTGTTCTAGACACCTACTTGGTTTATAGCATTGTTCGTTAAGTGAAAAATCTCCCGAGTAGTAGCGGATACTCACAGTAGGATCGGGATCCAAATATCATTGTGTGATAATCCTGAAGGAATCCTACCAACATTATCACACTCCAAATGGTATGCTGCACTAGCAAGTTTTAGTTTCCTTAGAAACTCCCGATGTGGATTTTTGCCCCATGCTCCTATGACCTTGACGAAGGCCAACATATCATAAATCACATGTCAAGTTCTACCCGTCATTGTCTAGGTTAATTTGAAACCACCCGTACATACCCTTGACGAAGGCCAAAATAGTAGTACGACTGTCCCAAACCAACGCATCTATCTATGCTACAGATGAATATCCAGCAGCTACCAAACACTATGCCTTGGTGACGGTCAAAATATATATCTTGAATACTACTAAATATTCAATTGAAATGATGGAGGGCTACGAATGGTTTTGAAGAAACTGTGAACGTAGTGAACTTGATATAATCGAAGGAACCTGATAGCTTTTAAAAGGAGTGGTTTAAGTTCTGCATTTAAAAGTCTCCTGTTTTAAAATAACCGAGTGGTTTTTAAAATTTGTTCCAATGATTTCAACTTTGGTTTGTTTGCTTTGTATTAATAATGCAGTCCCATCATTTACACATATCATCACAGAAAAAGACGAAAATACTACGTCCACTTATGCCATCCGCATTCGCCACTGGGCCCCGTCTAACAACGTTAGGTTACTTAACTAACGCCAGAGCGAGGGCTGGACTAGCGCGGGTGCAAAACATAAGCAACGTCTACTATATAGCATATATATAATAAACATTCGTCTGACGCAATAATAGGTATTCCAGATCACAGATGAACATATTGGATATACTAGGAATTCCGTGTTTCGTTTAAGCCTGTAACGAAAGACGGATTCTACGGTCATGATGAATAGCCAAACCCCACCCCAGACCCCTACGGGTGCGGCAAACCACCCGCCAAATTCTCGGAGTGAAGCAACCTCCCTCAACAAAATGAGTAGACCACTCGGCGCTTCAAAGAACCCGGTATTTTGTGCACCCCACCTTGGGTCTATCCTAGGAGCAAAAACAGTAAAAGAAATAATACAACGGTGGCTACAACCTCAACTCGGATGTGCCCCGCAAAATAATATTACATCACTTTACAAATTTTACATCGAATGGAAGAATGAAAACTCTCATCTCACATCCCCGGCTATTCATCCACGACGATCCAACAAGTTCATATACACAAACCAATAACACAGATCATAGATATGTGCAACCCCACTAATCGACGTATAGCGATTAGCAGACGTTCAACACATATAACAACACAGATAAAACCCGATTAGCAAATAACTTAGAATTTTGATCGAAAATTATTTTCTATGTCTACCCCAAATGCAAACCAGCACTCAAAATATCTTGGGTAGAAACCAAATATTCAAGAAGACAGAACACCCAAAATAAGACAAACTGTGGAAAAATGAGCCGACTCGGCGTTGACTCGGCCGCGGAACGGCGGCGAATCGCACCGATTCGCCGCAGTTCCACGGTTGTCTAGCCGAGTTATGGAATTATTTTTCTCCAGTGTTCTTAGAATTCCCTGCAGTGAATTTTCATGCCTCTGAAATAATTTTTTCAACAGTTTTAAAAATCGACAGAAACTTTAGGGATTTGGGGTTTTGTTTTCAAGTTTTCGGACGATCGAAGTTCTAATAAGTTGCTAACAAGCTAGTAAGGGTTTAGTAGGCTCTGATACCAATGTAAGTCGATGGCACGCACACCACGGGTTAGCAGGGAGGCGGAATATGTGAAAAATGATCTTTCAAAGCTCGTAACACCGACTTGAACTCCAGGATCATGTCTAAACCCTAACTAGCTTAACTAGGTATGATGTTAACTACTATGATACGAAGTTATACCTCACGATTCAAGTCCTTCGGGTCTTCATCGCTGTCCTCCGCTCGTCGTCGGCTCCAAGGATCGTAACGGATCGAAGCAACCTCGACGGCCTCCTCGAGTCAAAGACGATCCACCCGAGAGTCTATAGTCCGAGCTCCTACCTCAAATCCTAGGTAACTACGGCTTCTAGTTTGCTAAACTAGAAGTCCTAGAGGGTATAGAGTGTGAAGATGGAGTGCTTTGTCTCTTGGAACCCTAGGTTTCTCAACACATGAGAGTTTTAGGGTTATGAGGAAGAAGAAGGTCACTTGAGGAAGAGAGAGTATGAAAGCAACTAAAGAATGACTTAGCTCAAGAATAAAATCTTCAAGCATGCTAATTATTGATGAGATAAAAATATCTCACAAATATCAAGCATGCTTGAAAATATCTAAGTAGTGAGTCATGCTTGATCTTTTGTCAAGTTTACACCTCATTTCCTCCACCTCATTATTCTTTAATCCAAATGAAAAAAGAAACCCTAATTGGGTGTCTCTTCTAGAAGCTTTCCCGCAAATTACGAGAATGCCCCACATCCGTATATACATACGCGCATCCGCATTTCGAAGAATACGAATACAAATAGACGAAACAAATCCATCAATATAATACTTGGATCCGGCTTAAACCAAAGCCCACTAGTATTATCCGTCCGATCATTATACGTGCACAAGTACATGTAAGTGATCAAAGCCCTACCGTAAAATCATACGGCCTCTACACCTTTTGCCCGGTGCAGGGAAACTCTCTATGTGGTACTCTAAAGACTCGACACTACGCTGGCAATGGGTTTAACCACAAGCCGCAAGCGGTACTAGCTGCACGTAACGGCTACCCAGGTATGTGTCGATAAGAAAGACGATGAGCTAACTCATTCGAACTCCTACTGAGCATGTATGTGACAATCTCTGTACAGTCCGGTCTGTTCGTCTAAGAGTATCGCATATAGGGCCTAGGGGGCGGTAATCGCCATACCCCTAATAGCGCAATAAGTCGTGTCGGAGAGTAGCCCAAAACACCCTGAGAGACTACTGGAGTACCTACTAGTAAATCTCGCTTGCCTTGGCCAAGGACTTTGTGTAATGGCCTTCCGAACATAGCACGATATCAACCCCCAATACCGGGAGAGATGAATCCTATCTAACCGCCACTGCCTCCAAGTGCTTCGGGACTGCACCCAACTACTACCTGTTTGTACGACTCCTTTGGGCCATTGTAGGTAGTAATCAAAGTACACTGGGAATACACTCGAGGGGAAGCAACAGTGTCAAGTTGATGGACTAAGCTGTACTCATGTCACCTGGAAACTACTACCCGACGATAGGTATAATACCCACCAACAGTTCCCGATAAGTCCTGTCCAGTATACTCATAACCTAATGAGCACCTGCATACTATCTCCAGTACGACGTACTAATGGATGTGGGACAGACCATCCCCCCTGCTGGGATGAGAAGCGTATACACTAGTCTACTGTAGAGTATCGATGCCCCGTCTCGATAATCCTACGACTAGGGACCTGTATAGGATGTGCTTATAGACTACCCAGCCCTTACTAGTATGACTGCCATCACAATGTTGGTAATCAAGCAAAGATCCTAAGAGCTCTACCAATATGTATAAGCGATATGCTAAAAGAAACACATGCACATATTGAGGTAGAAACAAACCAGGTAGCATACTACCATTTCGAGCAAGACTATTACTATATCCGTGTATATCCTAAGCTCTCATTAAGTAATATACAATCCAGTATGATACAATAATGGCCTCTAGGGCATATATCACTAACATTAACTTTTTCCGGATGATACTTTAGGTCAAGATCATAATCAGCCATCAGCTCTAACCATCTACGCTGCCTCATGTTAAGCTCCTTCTGTGCGAACACATCGTTTAGGCTCCCGTGATCTGTAAACATTTCAACTCTTTCACCCAATAAGTAGTGTCTCCAAATCTTTAGCGCGAAGATCACTGCTGCTAGCTTTAAATCATGAGTTGGGTAGTTCTTCTTATAGGTCTTCAATTGCCTTGACTCATACACTATAACTTTCCCATGTTGCATCAGAACATATCCCAACCCTTTCCCAGATGTGTCGCTATGAATAACCAGTCCTCCGGAACCATCTGGTACTGTCAGAATAGGAGCGATTGTCAATCTTTGCTTTAGCATTTCAAAAGCTGACGCACACTTCTCAGTCCACACGAACGGTATCTTCTTACGTGTTGCTTGGTCAGTGGTTCTGCTATCCGGGTGAAGTTCTCCACAAACCTTCTATAATATCCAGCAAGCCCGAGGAAACTTCTAATCTCCCCCCACATTCTTTGGAATAGGCCAATCATGAATAGCTGCAATATTTTCAGGGTCGACTGCAATTTAATCTCCGGATACAACATTATCCAAAAACTTCACCTCTTCGAGCCAAAACTCGCACTTGCTCATCTTAGAATAAAGCTTTTCTTGTCTCAACGTTTGCAGTGTGATCCTCAAGTATTCTTCATGCTCTTCTTTGCTCCTCGAATAGAACAAAATATCGTCAATAAACACCACTATGAACTGATCCAGATATGTTGAAAAGATTCGGTTCATCAAGTCCATAAATATTGCTGGTGCGTTAGTAACTCCAAATGGCATCACTAAATACTTGTAATGCCCATATCAAGTTCGAAATGTCATATTGCAAATGTCTTTTGCTTTCACCCGAACTTGATGATACCCTGATCGTAAATCCAACTACAAGAATACCCTCGCGCCACTGAGTTGATCGAATAATTAGCCTATGCGAGATATTGGGTATTTGTTCGTAATAGTCACCTGATTTAACTCCCGATAGTCGATGCACATCCTTCGCGTGCCATCTTTCTTCTTGACTAGAAGAACTGGAGCTCTCCATGGTGAACCGCTGCTGCGAATCCAGCCCTTCTCTAATAATTCGGTAACTTGTCTCTTTACTTCTTCTAGTTCTACCGGTGCCATCGGATAATAAGCCTTTGAAAACGGCGCTGCTCCAGGAATAAGATCAATCGTGAACTCCACATCTCGTTTCGTCGGTAAACCCGACATGTCCTCGAACATATCCATAAAATCCTGAACCACTGCCGGTGCTTCTTCCTTGTTAACTTCCATCGATGAAAGAATGACACTCGTCGGCATAGCCCTAAATTTGACTGGCCTGACAGGTCTGCTACCTCCCAAGAATATGAACTTCGGATGTCCGAGAATCTGGAAAATCACTTTCTTTGCTCTGCAATCAATGTGAGCGTGGAAAATGCTGAGAAAATCCATTCCTAAGACTACATCATAGCTGCCCATATCAATCACCAAGAAATCAGCGAATAACTCCCGTCCGTAAATAACAATTGAGCAACCTTTGCACTCACTACTAGATATAATTTTTCCATTCCCAGTGTGTATGTCCCAAGAATTAAATAGAGCCGTGTGTGGGACAGAGTGTGCATTAATAAACTTGGACGACATAAAGCAATGGGATGCACCAGAATCGAACAATGCTAATGCGGGAAAATTAAAAACAAGTAGGATACCTGAGACAACATCGTTTGAAGGTTTGGCCTTCTCGGCCGTCAAGGTGAAGGCCATGTTCCCCTCCGAAAGACGCGCAAGACAGACGTCTTGCCTGAAATTCGGGGCAGATGCTAATTGGAGCTATCCGTCCACCTCTCCGAAGATGCCAAGTTGATTTATGGTACCATGTATCGAAGGTTTACACGGATGCGGCCGATGTAGAAGACTTCGTCAGATTCCCCCTCGTTTGAGGGGTTTTTGATTGTGGGGACCTCTTCCCTGCAGGCGCAAGCCCCTGCAGTTAATTATGCTGCCGCATCGCGGTAACAACTTTCTTCTTCTCCAGATGGTCACTTCGTGTCGTGGGTGTTTGTTTTGTGTTCGGTTGCCCGTGGATTGTATATGGAGACTAATTTGTGTTGTCGCCCGTAGGATGTGGATTAGTCCAAATCCGTATCTTTCTTAGATTTGGGTTTGGGGGTGTGTGTTCAAGGATACGTTAGCCTTGTTTGAGGCTAAGATCAACTTAAACGTTTGTTAAGGACACGTTAGTCTAATTTAAGACTAAGATCGACTTAACGAGATTGTTTAGATCAAAAAAGAGAGCATTTGGACTCTATTATTTAGTTTAGAGACATTGCGGTCGATTACCAGTTTAAGCACATGGTGATTTATCATAGTCCGTGGAATATATGGCTGTCGGGACCCATCACCTCTTTGAAGACGTTGAAGGATTATAACGACAAATATCAGAGGAGTTCAGAAATGTACCCTCGAACCATTATTGGTTGGGAGGTCTATAGTCCAATTTGGGACTAGAGTCTGTTTGAAGGTTTATGAGCATATGGGCTCAGTTGAACATTTTATTGTTCAGGCTATTGAGCCTTTATTTGGGCTCGGCCCTTTTAATAATGCATAGCATTTATCAGGAGCAAAATAGTGGTCTGATAGTGCGCCACGTGGCTTGTCAGGCGCTTTGTGCCAATTAAAGAGCGCAATGCGCTAGCGCATGCAAAGGTGACACGTGTCACGCTCTGCGCTAAGCGCAAGTTTGTTAGTGCACTGCGATTTCTGAGTGCGCTGTGCCAGTGAATGACACGTGGTGCGCTCTGGCGCAGTGCGCCAGTCCAAGAGCGCAATGCGCTATATTTAGAAGCGCAAAGCGCAAATTGTTCTGTGGTTGACACGTGGCGCGTTCTGGTGACGTGCGCCAGTCCAAGGAGCGCAAAGGCGCATTTCAAAAGTGCAAGGCACTGTCCAATAGCGCAGAGCGCATCTTGATCAAATTAAGATCAAAGAACAAGTTGTTTGTTCTCAACAAAAGGCTGTGCCTTTATAATCAAATGATCTGAGAATGAAGTAAATTACTTCTTTAAATTTTTATGATTGGATCTTTCTGATCTTTTTCTTTTTTTTATTGAAGATCTTGGTCTTGTTCTTAGATCTTTGATCTTTTTAGAAGAAAATTCTTCTTTTAGTGAGATGTTTTAATTTCCTGTTCTTCAAGAATTAAATTCTGTACCTATAAAGATGAAGAAGATGATCTTCTTTCTTCAAAGGCTTGCCTTTTCTTTCCCTTTGAGCTTTTTTTTTTAAAGTTTACAGAGGGTTCTCTCTCTTCTGTATCTCTATTTATAAGACTTAGAGTCTAGGGGCCTTTATATAGGTCCAATTGATTTGTTAAGTTAGTTACAGAGATCTTTCTCTGATTGATCTGGGAATATTTCCCCACCGTTGGATCTTTGATCCTAAGGCCTCTGTTTTACAGAAGATAATTTTCTTATTTTAATAAGATTGGAAAGATCTTTCTAGAATTTTAATTTTGATTGATTAATAATTTATTATTTAAAAACGCACCTGCGTTTGACACGTGGCGCGCAGCGCAGAGCGCAGCGCAACCGCGCTAGCGCGCCTGTGTTTGACACATGGCGCGCAGCGCAACCGCGCTAGCGTACCACTGTTTGACACGTGGCGCGCATCGCAGAGCGCAAGGAATCTGAAGCGTTGCTTCAGTTAAAATTTGAATTTTGAAACAGAGCCTTGCTCTGATTGGGGGTGCGCTGCCTTGGACGCAGCGCTCTTGGCGCTGGCGTCTTTGCTGTTGACACGTGGCGCTCTGCGCGCAGCGCAAGAAATCTGAAGCGTTGCTTCAATTTTTGAATTTTGAAATTCAAATAGAGCTTTACTCTGATTGGGGGAAACAAATGCCCCCCCCACCGTTGCGCTCACGTGGCGCACACGTGAGTGCAGCGGTGGCAACATCTGAGCCATTGGATCGACTCAAAAGTTGAGGAAGCGCTTCAGCGCCTATAAATAGGACCCTTGGTCCTCAGATATTTATTATCTTCCCAAGATTTTTATTTTCAGAGTTTTGCTCTCATTTTCAAGAACTTCAAGAGTTAAAACTCTAGAACATTTTAGGTAAAAATTAAATTAAATTGATTTTAATTAACAGAGCCTTGCTCTCATAGATCTTTTGATCTAAAGAAAACCCCTTTGGGGTTTCATAAACAGAGCTTTGCTCTCAAGAATCCATAGATCTAAAGAGATCTTGTTTCAGGGTTTCTTAACCCATGAACAGAGCTTTGCTCATTGGCAAAATATAGATCTTTTGATCTTTTGATGAAGAACTCTTAAGAGTTTTTTCATGGATTTTTAAGAACCCAGAACTTTAATTCTCAGGAATTAATTTTTCTTTGATGGGTTTTTCCATCATTATTACAGAGCTAGGCTCTTTAAGAAATTTTATTCCCTTATGACCAAAGTTTGACAAGTGTCACTCTGTGACAGAGCTTTGCTCTAAAAGGGAGATTTTCTCCTTGTCTCAAGGGATTTCTCATTTAATGAGAATATTCTTTGAGGATTTCCTCATTAATTGACAGTCTCATCCAATGATGAGGCTGTCTTATTAACTGATGCATTGTTATCTGGATTTTGTGGGCCCCCTTTTTGTCCCCCCTCCACTGCATTGCAGTGTGGTATAAATTTTAAAGTACCGAGCGTCGGGCTTTTAAAATTAAATTATGATACTGATAATTGAATTTCGCTTTTTCTTGCAGGCAACATGTCTGCTGATCTCTCGTTCCCGTTTTTCCGTTGGAGGGAGGATTTCGTGAGGCACCGGTAGACCAGAAGGTTCTTGCTCTTATTAAAGACTACGACCCAGAGTACAAGAACCTTCACCTGTGGGTAGGTGGTACAGCGAAATTATCAAAGGTCGCCGAAACTTCTCTTGCGCGACGCCGTCGGATCCAATCTCGTCAATCTCGTACACAGATATACCCCCGGTGAACTATGCCGTGGAGGTTGTAAATTAGAATTCGGAGGATCTTCTTCAACCTTCGATTGCTGCCATACCCGTGCAACCGCCGGCAGCCGTGGATATTCTGGGGCGGCGCATATGCCAAGGTGAGTCGCGCCCTTGGGGACAACCCTATAACATTAGATTGACCCCTCGTCATTCGGCCAGGTATTTGCAGTGGGCTAGGTACATTTTGTCAGCAAAGAAGGCGCATTTGCTGAAGATCGGTCTGTACCCCGCAGTTTACGCCTCGCTTTTCGAGTACCTTGGTCCTCCGACGTGGTGGGTTAAGGCATTCGTGGAACAATGGAACATCTCCACCCATACCTTTCTTCTGACGGACAGGGAAGTTTCCATCCCCCTAGAAGAATTTGCTGAGATTTCCGGTCTGCCGGTGAGCGGGGAGCACTGTGAGGAGATATTTCCTCCGGATGAATATGTCTTCGCCACCAAGCAGTTGGTAATGGACCTAACGCCGGAGAATGCTATTCAGCACCAGTTTTCGAGCCTGGTAAAGGTGCTGAATATGTATGAAAGTCTCTACTTAGAATCGGGAGGCCGGGGAGTTAGTTTCGTAGACTTCATCGCCCGCTTTCTTCGACCGGAGATTCTATCGCAGCGGGGCGAAAAATTTGCCAAGCTTGATGACCCTTTCGGCCTGGGCTTAGATCGTCGACCAGCACTGGAAGACGACCAAAAGGGTTTTTACTTCCCCGATGCTGCAATCATCCCCTTATCGGAAATCGCCGCTCCGGGCATCGACGAGGAGACTTTCTTTCTCGGGTTTCTAGGGCTATGGCTGTGCTGGTTCGCGCTCCCTATGTACCCGCGCTACATGAGACCGTCCGTCTTCTATCCAGCGTATCGGATGGTGGCTGGCATACAATTGTCCATTGGAATTGCCGGATTGGCCCACCTGTACCATGATCTTAGCGTGACGGCGGACGCAAATGAACCGGGAGTGCAACCCGCCAATTTCCCGATGCACTACTTTACTTCATGGATGGAAATGCATGTGCTCGGGGTATTTGGTATTCATAAGAGACCCTCGTTTTACGAGAAGTGCAGACTCTCGAGAGTTATACGGCTGACCGGCACTTCTATCATGAATCCGCCTCTGCGGGAGGCTAGGGGGTTGCTTCTTCGTCCGCGCACGGTCGGAGCAGGCATTTCTTTCATGCAAGGTCATGACTATCGGCCCGGAGACCACCAAATCGGTGTTGGCGTTGCGTGATAATTTCAAGGACGGGGCCTCCGTATTGAAAGTCCGGGAGATTCTGCATCTATACTCCATCCAGCCGGGCTTCCTCGTGTTCAGGCAGAACGATGCAGCGCTTTTTATGAGGTACAACCCCCATCGTTTCGCCCAACAATTAAGTTATAATCAGGGGGTCCCACTGGAGGTATTTTTGGAAGAGCCTGCGGCCATCAGAGAGGGGATACGGAATGCATTACATCACTTCATGCGGCTAAATACGGGCTCCCATTTCTTCATTAGTGAGCCGACTTGCATTCCAATGGCCCTTAACGTATACGGGGCCTGGTATCAGCACGCGATGGGCGCTGTTATCAGGGAAGAGAAATGGCTGCTGCTCGATCGCAAGGGTGCGCCCCCGGCCACCGATCGCAACATTCCCCTAAGGCGAAGGACCCCTGGCACTCCTCTACTAAGAGGAGATGCTATAGATGAGCCTCCACGTGTGCTAAGCCCCACGTGTGGATTGCCCCATGATCCTGTGGATGTGCCCTCAGTGCCCCGTGCTCCCGTGGAGACGGTGAACGTAGTTTCACCCGAATCTGGCGTGGTCTCAGATATCGGGACCCGCTGTCCCAAGGTGCCCATGAAGCGCAAGCTTATTTTGGGTGCGACCGGCGCTCGTGCGCAGAAGAGGAAGAAGAAGTCGATCCTCTCTGCTAATGTTGTATTTAGTCAGGAACCTCATGCTCCTTATAGCGAGGGCTTGAGTGAGTACGGGACCAACGAGGGCTTATTTATGCCGCCAGACGATACTGATCTGGCGGCCGCCATCGCAGCTTCTGAGCGATTGGCAAGGCGTGATGCGTGGTTGGCTAAACTTGCGCAATCAGGTAATCACTAGTTGTATTTTTCGTCATTGCATCGTACCTCTATCATTGTTTTTGACTAACGCTTTTCCTTCTTTAACAGGCATTTCTACCGAAGAACCCATCGCTGCTTCTCTCAAAACTTTCGAGGAGGAGGAACGACTCAGAGCATCCTTAGGCCTTGGTACATTTCAGTTTACTATGTCTCTCCTTCCATTTCTTATGAGTAATCTGACCCTCTTTTTGTCTTATCGCAGGGACCACGAGACCTATCCCACAAATCGATGCGGGAATTATCCCCGGGCCAGCTACCGAAGTCCCAGCTTCTTCGGGATTGCCGCAAGAGGCCCCGCTTAAAAAGCCGATGATGGAAGCCTTGACGGCTCTGGAGGCAACCGTGAACGCGGACGACGATACCTTGCTGAAGGAGGCTTCCAAAAGGTCTGTCGTGACGGCCCGGGAGGAAAGGAAGCGCCTGAGGCGCGCAGCGAGAGAGCGTAGCGCTGCTTTGGCTGTGGGAGCAGGTTCAAGCGTCGTTACTCCCACCGCTGCTCCTTCAAAGGAGCTCCCGGTCGCCTTGTCTACTGTTCATAGACGGGCGGCACGTGCAGCTCGGGAAGCCAACGGTGAATCCGCCTCAGGTAATGTGATTTTGAGGCTTTGTTGTCAAAGTTTTAAAACTATCTGTTCTTACATATCTTGTCCTGCAGGGCCGAGCCTTACTTAAGGAGTGGCGGCAACCTCCGAGCCTGAGGGGGTAGTGGAGGAGGTAGCGGCCGAACCCGAGGCGATGGCAGACGATGTAACCATAGCTGCCAGGCCCGAGATAGTGGTTGACGAGATAGTCACAACTGCTATGCCCGAGAAGGATGCCAATGCCGAGCCCGAGGGGGCGGCGGGTGAGACGGTTGCTACGGTCGAGCCTGAGGCAGCAGTGGATGAAATGGCTGCTACGGACGAGACGGCTGCGACCGCTGAGCCCGAAGTGGTTGCGGGTGAGACGGCTGCTATGGTCGCCGAGCAAGAGATGGCCGCTCTTTCTCAAGAGTCGGGCAACGCTCCGATCATCGCTCTTCCTGCTTACGGTTCCTTGTCATCTTCCGGCGTCGCGAGCGTGACGATGGCTCCTGTAGAGTCGGGCGATGAGGCAACGTGAGGTGAGGCCATCCCAATGGAGGAGGGACCGTTGCATCAAGTGACGCCCTCATTAGGGCTCCGGCAGGCAACTCTTCAGGTAAATTCTGGGTTACCGGCCTTCCCTTTTTTTTTATTCTGCAATCCTTCCTGACAGGATTATCTTGTTTCTAACGCAGGTGTGGCTAGTGCTGATGCCACGTTACTCGAGGGAGCACCGTCATTTACCGCTCTGACGGTGACCACTTCTTTTCCTTCTCTCGCACCGTCGCAAATGCTGGAAGGTATGGAATTGTGACCCACCAGTCTTATCTTGGCTGCATAATTTATGTACTGACGTTGTACTATTGCGTCTTTGCAGAAGTCCTTTTTGACCACCTGTACCAGGTGCTGCATCCCCACTTCTCCTTCCCGTCAGAGTTTGCTTCATCCAGTGGCGCTGGTGAATATAGCTTTCAATTAATGCTCTTTCCTTTACCGATAATGAAATTGTTTCTGATTCTTCTTTGCGCCGATTGCAGTGCTACAGATTGAAGGAGGAGATGTGAGCTCAGTTACGCCTCCGGTCCTCCCGGCGTTGCCGCCTGCTGCAGCTGGTATAGTAAATTCCATTGTTCATGAATCTCTTATATTTCTAGATCCGTCATCTGATTGTGATTTGTTTCGCAGCTGTCGCTTCGACTCCGGTCCCTTTTGAGTCTCGCATTATGATGCCGGCAGGCCTATTCTCCAGACGTCCATCCTCAAAGGGTGCTACGATGAGTCTGAGTATGCTGAGCGGATGCGTCGAGGAGCTTGACGCAGAAGCTCCTACATCTACTGCAGATTTCGCTGCCGAGGTCAATTCGATGCTGGCTACGCTTGCAAATTTCCATAGTGAAGGCGTTGTCGAGTCTTGGGTTAATCACCGCAGGGAGATCGAGGCCTATCTGCATCAGCTTGAATTTATGCGTCCTGCCCCCGAGACCAAGGCTTTGAACTCCCAGCGGGTCGCATGGGTTGAGCAAAGTGTTCCGTTCCTTCGCCATTTCGAACGAGAGGCAACCCTTAAGCGAAAGGAACGTGAGGCGACTGCTGCTGAATCTGCCCAACTGCGCGCCGAGGTTGCGGCTAATACTGCCCAGCTGAACACCATTTTTGAAAACCTTCAACGATGTATCTCAGACGGGTTGGTGTTGAGGAAGAAGCTTGATCTTAACGAGCAGGTCACGCAGAGTCAGGAGGCTGCCCAGCAGGAAGTTGATTAGAAACTCTCGTCCTGTTTGCAGCAACAGGCCCAAGTTGAAGCCGAGCTGGCTGTGGCGGCTGATCATGAGAAGGCATTGAAAAAAGTGCGAGAACAGCTCGCGAATTTGTTGAAAACGCTTCCTTCTCAATGAAAATTTTGTATCATTTGTAATTGTGAATAAAATGTATTTGTTTCTTTTATTCTTTAACACGGTGTATTTTGTGCTCAATTGAATTCATGAATAAAAGATACACGTTCTTCATAATGTCTTGTGTCATTTCTCTGCTTTCTTCTTTCTTGCTGTGTTGTTTATCATGTGATTTTAGCAAGTGCGGTCTGTAGATAGCGTATAGCTGTCAGTCTTAGGCTCTTTGTAGAGTAATGATGGCTTAGAAAACAGGGTTAGGATCTGTTACCTAAGACTTTTCCAACTTTATGAGCCGTGAGGGTCTCATAAAGGATTTTCTCCCTACGGGTTGAGAGGATCCTGTAGGTGTATTTTCTCCTTAGGAATCGTGAGGATTCCTAAGTGTGTTTTCCCTTATAAGTCGTAAGGATCTTACAAGAGAATTTACCCTCTTACGAGTCGAGAGGGCCCGTAAGCGGTTGTTTCACTCCTTGTCGAGATTCGACTTTGGAGAGTGTGACCCATGAATAGTATGCAAGAGCCTATTTCGGACCGACTTTCAGGGCCCCAGTGGTTAGGAAACAGTTTTTTTTAATCCCCGCTGCCTAAGGCTTTGCCTCACGAGTCAAGACAAATCGAGCATTTCTCGCAAGAATATCCTAACGTCACAGCTAACCTCTGCTCTTTACAACAGAGGTCCGTTAGAGTTTGTGGTACTAGGGTTTTGTCCATCATACAGTCGCGTCGGCTGATGTATTCCTCTATAGGCAACCTTGCTGTTCGAGTAGCCTTGCGACTATCTTGTCTCTGATCCCTTCAGGGGCTGGACAAGACGTCTTCAAGCAATCTTCTTAGGCAGTTTGACCGTCAGAAGAGCAAGCGTTAGGAATTTTGCCATGCCGCTTTCTACTTGAGGTTAGGCTCATTTTGGAGAGCCCCGATGAATCATAACCACTCCGCGCTGGTATGGGATGATCTCCGATGGTCTTTCAGGTTTTATATGAGTTACCGTCGAGACCGTGAAGCTAGGAATTTGGCCTTCGCTTCGTTTGATGACATTGCATCTGCTGTATCAAGACGAATGTCGCGGTTGTCTCTAGGTTGCTGGTGAACCGTCGAGGTTTGAAACTAGGGATTTTGCCGTGGCTCTGTTGTTTGATTTTCGCATTTGAACCCTGCTGGAAGAAGAATGCTGGGGTGACATCTCGTCTGCTGTATCGAGCCGAGCGTCGAAGTGGTGACCATTCCGCGCTGGTGTGGGATGATCTCCGATTGTCTTTCAGGTTTTATATAAGTTACCGTCGAGACCCTGAAGCTAGGAATTTGACCTTCTCTTCGTTTGCTGGCATTGCGTCTGCTGTATCGAGGTGAATGTCGCGGTGGTGAGGTGGAGCTGGGATTTTGCCATCGCTCCGCTTTGTTTCGACCATGGGGTCTTTCGTTGACGTTGTATCTGCATCCCGTTGGACTGCGAGGGAACGTCGTTGTTGACATTGCGTCTGCTGTAACGAGACGAATGCTGAGGTGGTCTCTAGGTCGTTTGTAAGCCGTCAAGACTTGGAACTAGGGACTTTGCCATGGCTCCGTTTAGTGATGTCGCTTCCATGCCTTGTTGGCATAAGAAGGAACACTGTTGTTGGTCTTCTGGGATGTAGATGTGACCGTTGAGACTTGGCTCTCTTTCTGATGGAGCCTGATGGGATGATATGATCCTCTATTTGTTAGCGCCCCTGGATTGTATATAGGGATCGATATGATTTTACCCGTAGGGCATAAATTTCACTTTTATTTTATCTTATTTCTTTCCGCGATACTCTATCATTTCAGCTTTTATATCACGAAGGTCGCGATTGCCCCATCATTTCGGCTATTTTTCGCGGTGCCCAATCATTTCGGCTATTTGTTTTATTAATTTTTTTACTCGCTGCTTTTTATTGCGAGTCGCCCTATCATTTCGGCTATTTGTTTTATTTTTACTCGTTGCTTTTTATTGCGAGTTGCCCAATCATTTCGGCTATTTCGCATGCATACATTTTTACTTGCTGATTTTGTTGCAAGTTGCCCGATCATTTCGGCTATTTTGCATGCATGTACGGCTTGCTGGTTTTCTGCCGCAAGTTTGGAATTAGACACCGATTTCGGCATCAGTATCGCTACAACTGGGATATGGCCAGGAGCGAATCATCATTTGCCTCTGTCGATGCCGAACAAAGGTGGATTAGTAAACAGGGTTAGGATTCTGTCAACTAAGGCTTTTGACTTCATGAGCCGTAAGGGTCTCACAAAGGTATTTCTCCCTACAAGTCGTGAGGATCTCGTAGGTGCATTTTTTCCTTAGGAATCGTGAGGATTCCTAAGTGCATATTCCCCTGTAAGTCATAAGGATCTTACAAAAAGGTTTTTCTCCTTATAAGTCGAGAGGACTTACAAGGGTTGTTCACCATATGGACATATCCCTAGTCACGGGTGGGACTTCGTTCGGGAAATGTTTATTCGCGCCCGTGGATTGTATACAAGGGTCAGCGTTAAGCCACTTGTAGGGCAGTATCGGAGGTTGTGGGGGTTGCTTAAGAACAGGTTCAGATCCCTGTAGCTTAAGAGTTTTAAATCTTATGAGCCGTAAGGGTCCCATAAGAGAGTTCCCCTTACGAGTCGTGAGGATCTCGCAAGTGTAATTTCTCCTTAGGAATCGTGGGGATCCCTAAGTGCGTTGTTCCCTTGTGAGTCATAAGGATCTCACGCGGGTGATTTCTCCTCATAAGGTCGAGAGGACCCTGCAAGTGTCTTTTGACGAGGTTGCGCCCTTTCGGGTTTTCACAAAACTCGCCGGTAGCCTAGCTGTTTTTACCCACGGAGCCCTTTCGGGTTTTCATCCGTGCCCATTTCGCTTATGGACATACCGTTTTTTTACGAGTCTGCGCCCTTTCGGGTTTTCACAAACATTGCCGGTAGTCCTGCTGTTTTTACTCACGGCGCCCTTTCGGGTTTTCATCCATGCCCATTTTGCTTATGGACGTACCGTTTTTTTTTGTTAGCCTGAAGATGCCGCGGGTTGGTAGTAGTTTAACGACGTTTCGGTCATCAGCCAGTTTTAGGACATAGTGGTCCATCGTTTGTTTAACAACGTTTCGGTCTTCAGCCAGTTTTAGGACATAGTGGTCCATCGTTAGTTTAACGACGTTTCGGTCTATCGTTGCCATATTTGAGGCGAGTTTATAGTTTACGGACTTTTTGGTCCATGGAGCTTTCTCTATGAAAGAGCACGATGCCCCTGGCATGTCCATCTTTTTCGGAGCATGTGGTTGTGGTGGGTTCACCTTCCATTTTTCGGACAGTGCGAACTTGCCCTGTTGGTACTGGTCTTCAACCCAGTTTTTGAAGATGTAGCAGTTATCGATCGGATAGCCCAATACTTGGTGGTAAGGGAAGTAATTAGAATTGTTGGCATCATTCAGTTGTAGCTGGTGTTTCGGCTCCGGTAGAGTGATAAGCCCGTCGTGCACTGCTAGTTCGAACAACGTCCTTGTTTCATCCCGGGGAAATGAGTAAAGACGTTTCAACTTTTCATGGAGGGGTTGCCACTTGTTGCTTTGGCGAACAACCGGCCTAGGGTCACTCGATTGTTGTTGAGCGTTGGCGACGAAGGCCGTTTTTTCCTTCCCTTTATCATTTTTGTTCGATCCCTTGTTTGCGGGTCCAGGATTCTTTCCAGGTAGCATGCGATTGCACGGCTGAATGTTCTCGCAACTTATCAATTCTTTCGTTTTAGACATGGATTCCTTGAAGAGAGTGTCGAGGGCTACTTTTTCGTCGGAGTCGCTCCCGAAGGTGAGAACTCGCGGTCCCTTGGGATCAACCCTATGACAATTGTCGACAATTTTTATACGCTCATCCGTCGCACTTTTCTGCTGTCTACGAGCTTCACGCTTTGTCCTGTTGAAGTGTTTCCTGTGTGCGACATACCTTTGCCACCAACACTTAAAGGAGTTGCAATCTTCAGTAGGATGTGTGATCTTCTGATGATATAAGCAGAAGTTAGGATGTACGTCCGCTCCATCAAGATGTATCCCACTAGGAGAATTTTCTCTGAAAGAGGGCAGCCTCATCCCCATCGATATGACTTTGGCGAATCGTTTCCTTGTCTTGATCCTGCTTTCATTTGCGGCGGATGTACTTTGATCTGGTGGGAGTGTTTCGACCCTTTTGTCCAGTCGCCGGCGTTTGGCTTTTTCAAATATGGTCATCTCACGCTCCCGATCAGCTTTACTTATCAGGAGAGCTTCGTTTAGGAATGCGTCGATCATTTTATCTGATGGCCCCAGAAGTTCCGATCCAGGCTCTGCCCCCAGTTTCTTTGTGCAAGGAGCCTCTTCATTGTCTAGCGATGAATGAGAGATCACATGGCAACTTGCTACGTAATCCTCAAATTCGTCCGACGATTCTTCTCCATCATCTCCATCCTCAAGAACGTGGCTGAGGAATTCTTGGAGCATGATTGGAGTCCGCGCCTTCTGGTTATACTCTTCCAGCGCGTCAATCTGCTTTTGTAGGTCCGTGCGCTTGTCGCCAGGCTTCACGGGCTTCTTGGATTTCTTTTTCTTTTTCGAAGATTTCGACGGCTGGGTGTGAATGCTTTGGCTATCACCACCAATATTTGGAGTTGGGCGCGGCTTCAGCATCCCCTTGATGATCTCAGGTTCCAACGGGTTCTTCTATCTGATCGCCGGGCATGTCTGAAGATCATTCAGCATCCTTTTGGTCTTGGCCGAAAGAGCCACCTCCCATGGAGCTTCCTCAACAAAAGAGCACGTTGCCCCCGGTGTGCTTGTCTTCTTAGGAGTGTGAGGCTGTGGCGGGTTCACTTTCCAGTTTTCGGATAACGCGAACTTACCTTGTTGGTACTGATCCTCGATCCATCCCTTAAAGACGAAGCAATCTTCGATTGGATGGCTTACCGCTTGGTGGTAAGGGCAGTAATTAGGATCATTGACATCGCCTGGCTGCAACAGACGTTTTGGATTCGGCAGATTGATGAGTCTGTTGCGCACTGCCAGCTCGAACAGTCTCCTCGTTTTATCCTGAGGAAACGAATAAGGACGTCCCAGTCTCTCCTCGAGGGTTGGGCGTGGACGCACGTTGTTTTGGCGAACAACCGGCTTTGAGTTGCTTGGCTGTTGTTGAGTATTAGCGACGAAAGTTTCTTTTCCTTTCCCTTTTTCATTTCGAGAGTCCGTCTTTGGAGGAGATGACTTATGTCCCATCTGGTCCATTTGGGCCAACTTGTCAATCAAGTCCTGGAAAGTAGTTGGCTTGAAGAACATCATGAACTGGGAGATGGCCGCTTGAGGGTCAAGAGTGCTCACGAACATGCCCACCACCGGCGCTTCTTCGATCCGTTGTTCGTATTTCGACCACAGATTCCGCCATCGGATAGCATATTGGACCCATGTCTCTCCTGCCTTCACCCTAGCATTGATCAATGCCGTTATCGGGGTGCGTTCACTAGCACTTACGAATCTTTGTGTAATCAGTAGCTCCATCTCCGCAAATGTTTTGACAGAGTCGTTAGGTAACTCCGAATACCATTCGAAGGCCGTTTCCGCTAAGCTGCCGAGGAATTGGCGAAGCAACAGTTTGTCGTCCCCTCCAGTGTTGCCGCATAAGGCCCTGAATTGAGCGACATGCTGATGTGGATTCTCTGTCCCTTTGTACACATGGAATTTAGGGATCGTATATCCCGGCGGGTAACTGATTTGGTCATACCAGCCCGGATAGGGTCGTCCGGTCTTGACAATTTGGCCAGCCGCTTCATTTATCTGGTGAGCTCATATTTGCTGAGCTATATAGTCATCTAATGCAGCTTTAGAAATGGTTTCCTCCTTGGCTGTTGAATGAGCCGGAGGAGGATTAGATGTCTCCCCTCTATCATCTTCAATAATGATCGGAGGGTCTTCAGCTGGAGGGCCCGGCTGTAACATCATTCCTACCATGTCTTGGAAGAGAAGCGCCATTTGTTTTATGTGGGCAGCTTGTTCTGCTGCTTCTCTGTCCTTCTTTTCGAGGATTCTCCGAAGAAACTCGGCATCCGTTTCTTGCTCACGACGCTACTCTGATGACGCCTCCGGGCTTTCTTTTGACCCGGTGAGTGTGGCCATTTGCGTCAGCATTTCTTGAAGCTTCTGCTGTTGCTCCTGGGCTTTTGTCACGGATCGGGTGAGCGATCGGTGACCCGTCGAAGCGCGGCTGTCCTCTTTCCCGGATGCCATATTGACAGTGTGGACTACCATGCCCCCAGACTTGGGGCGTTTAGATTCAATGTCTTTACGATTTGCCAAAGACACAGAGATCTTCTCCGACCTCCTTCTTTTGTGAGCGGTCGAAGTTGAGGGGGCCATTGTAGTGGGCACCCAAGTAGCTGTTGCTTTTTCTGGCTTGACAAAGTAATCCTTCTCCTGCTGAACCTTCATCTTTTTCTGTCGGCGGAGATAGTCTTGATCCATTACGGAGTCTTGGACTTGACGCCAGACCTTGTAAATTTTAGAGGACAGCCGTTGAGGGGGCTGCTCCAGCTTCACCTTTGGGGCATTATCCACAGGTGTAGGGGATCTTTTCAATACGGCAGTTGGCGAGTTTTTGCGCACCCTTCTTAGCGGTTCAAAGCTATTCCCGGTCGGAACAGCAGCATTGATTTTTACCATCGGAGCTGGCGGAGTTAGCCCAGAGGGGGAGTTGCCCCCAGCCTTCCTTACCCGGCGCCATTGATGACAGCGAGCATGTCGTGCGTTTGGAGTTGGTTTAGCCATAGGGGTGACCTCCTCATGCCCCCTGTATTGGTCAGAATTCGCGGGTATCAGCCTTTTAAAGACCGACGTCCGTTGAATGGGGACGACCAACCTATCAAAAGCGGACATCCGAGTAGGGGAAGCAACCTTGGTGATTTCGCCTGGAATGGGAGCAGAAATAGTTAGTCTTGTGAAGACCGGCCCTTTGACAGGAGGAACCGCCTTGACGATTTTGGGAGCAGGGATGGCTATCCACTTCGGGATAATGCCTTCTGGTATTGCAAGCTTCTTCATGGGCCCGTTGGAGCTCTGGCCTAGTCTGTTAAAAACCGAGGCAGTGGAGTTGGGCGACCCATTGAGAGAGGCCGCAGTAGTAGCAAGCCGATCGAATACCGACTTCTTGGGAGTTTCTTATGACGTTACAGGGGCGTTGAAGCTCATAGGTGGGAGTATGGTCCCGAAGAATATTCCAGTGGTGGCTTGAGTTACCTGCTCCACCGGCATAGCGAAGATGAAGGCCGCTTGGGGCCCGTAAGTCACTCCTCCGGACGGGACAAAGCGAGAGTTGCAGTTGCAGTTAGTGCAGTTTGAAGCTATTGATCTTCTGTTTTCTGCACGGAGCAAGGCACCAAATCTAAGTACCTCGAATCCACCGGCAACCATAGAAAACCGCGATTCTTTCGCAAACACGACACACGAAGTGTGGAGTGGAAAGAGGAAAAGATCCCACCGGGCGTGCCAGAATCTGTTCCCCTCCGAAAGACGCGCAAGACAGACGTCTTGCCTGAAATTCGGGGCAGATGCTAATTGGAGCTATACGTCCACCTCTCCGAAGATGCCAAGTTGATTTATGGCACCATGTGTCGAAGGTTTACACGGATGCGGCCGATGTAGCAGACTTCGTCAGATTCCCCCTCGTTTGATGGGTTTTTGATTGTGGGGACGCTCTTCCCTGCAGGCGCAAGCCCCTGCAGTTAATTACGCTTTCGTTTCGCGGTAACAACTTTCTTCTTCTCCAGATGGTCACTTCGTGTCGTGGGTGTTTGTTTTGTGTTCGGTTGCCCGTGGATTGTATACGGAGACTAATTTGTGTTGTCGCCCGTAGGACGTGGATTAGTCCAAATCCGTATCTTTCTTAGATTTGGGTTTGGGGGGTGCTCAAGGATACGTTATCCTTGTTTGAGGCTAAGATCAACTTAAACGTTTGTTAAGGACACGTTAGTCTAATTTAAGACTAAGATCGACTTAACGGGATCGTTTAGATCCAACAAGAGAGCATTTGGACTCTATTGTTTAGTTTAGAGACATTGCAGTCGATTACCAGTTTAAGAACATGGTGATTTATCATAGTCCGTGGAATATATGGCTGTCGGGACCTATCACCTCTCTGAAGACGTTGAAGGATTACAACGACAAATATCAGAGGAGTTCAGAGATTTACCTTCGAACCATTATTGGTTGGGAGGTCTATAGTCCAATTTGGGACTAGAGTCTGTTTGAAGGTTTATGAGCATATGGGCTCAGTTGAACATTTTATTGTTCTGACTATTGAGCCTTTATTTGGGCTCGGCCCTTTTAATAATGCATAGCATTTATCAGGATCAAAATAGTGGTCTGATAGTGCGCCACGTGGCTTGTCAGGCGCTTTGCGTCAGTTAAAGAGCGCAATGCGCTAGCGTATGCGAAGGTGACACGTGTCACGCTCTGTGCTAAGCGCAAGTCTGTTAGCGCACTACGCTTTCTAAGTGCGCTGCGCCAGTGAATGACACGTGGCGCGCTCTGGCACAGTGCGCCAGTCCAAGAGCGCAATGCGTTATATTTAGTAGCGCAAAGCGCAAATTGTTGTGTGGTTGACACGTGGCGCGTTCTGGTGACTGTCACGACCCGCAGGGTACGGATCATGACCGGCACTTAAGTTACGAAACGTCTCAAGACATCCGTAAAATAAGTAAGCCAAAGCCCAGAAAACAAAACCAATTAAGCAAAAGAGTGAAGAAAACCCAATCAATCGAAAGCGAGTTTATCAATAAGTCATGTAAAACCCTTTTTAAAAACAGTACCAATTTTTCCGAAAATTTCGGCAGAGTCTCCCTTGTAAATACTGGCCCCCAAAATGGGTACAACAAGAATAAATATGAATCCAACAAAATAGGGCATCCCCAAGCGGGAGCTAGCTCTTCGCCACAAGACGGTCACAAATCCCACGCAATATAAAACGACAGCATGCAAAATAATCATAAAGAAGCATAAGAAAACAGCATGTCGACTTAAGTGAGCTCGACCCCAAAATACAGCATAAAAGTCCACAAATCTCACAGTCTCATCTCTAGGTCAATATACAATAATACTGGTAGATACAGTAGATGGAGTACACTAGATACAAAGAATATACAAGGTGGTACAAAATAGTAATATAACCCACCTAAGAGCAAAACCTCGAGTCCAGGCAAAGGAGGCAAAAGAACGAGTGCGCCCGCCGCTACTGAACTGACGGAGCGGACCTGCAAGAGACTGTGGCACAACGGGGGTGAGTTGCCAACTCGTGAGTAATAAATAACACCTACAAAGGCTATCGTATGCATGCACACAAGCATCCTAGCATCTAAAATACAGGTATGACTGGATGCACTAGCAGGTGTGTATACAACATCAGTGTACTGATATGTATGCAACATGAATATCTGAGGTCTCAATAGGTATATATAAGAAACATTTTATCTCTTTTTGTTTTTGAAACTCTTTTAGAATGCTAGCATAATACTCAAAGAATCGACGAGAATCGGTGTCCAGCAACGACACCTGAAAGCTGTCTCAACTCTCATAAATCCATGTCATAGTGTCTCTGGCCTCAGCCATCCGGCTGACCCATCTCAATATCAATATCTCATCCTCTCGCGGCCCCGATCGGTATCCTCTGGATATCCGCCGTGCCCAATGAAGTCACCGGTAGGTAATCCGCCCCCTGCCAGGCTCATCGTCAGCACCACGAGCTTCTTGCCCCGGGGTACCCTACCGGGCCCACCATGTACCCGAGACGGTTCATCCAACTCCTCGAAACGGGTCTCAAAAACCACAGCAAACTCATGGTGGACGACACTTACATCACTAGAAAACCGCAATTTACATGTTTTAAAAATATAATAAGTTTAGAAATTTTGCGGCTTTCCCCCGAAATCCAGAAATATCATAAAATCTCAAGAAATCCTCATAAGTGCATATATTAATGATAATGAATGCATATGGTATCAATAATCAAGTTGCGATGTGTGATTAATAGATTAAGCATGAACAATTAATATGATGAAGTACATGCACATGAATAGCAATCCTACGGTTTCATTTTAAGGAATTAAAGGCAATAGCACAAGTTTAAGTATCAATTAGTAAAAGGTTTCAATTTAAAGGTTATCTAGTGTGGTGGCATGGCAATTACCAGGGTGTGTGTGTAAGCATGAATAGTGCTCGTGCTGCATAAAAAAAACCTGGCAATGGTGCAGGTGTCCTATAAAATGTTTTCGCATATGTATGTCAATATAATGCATGGATGCAGCAAATAATCATATAAGTATTTCACCCCTAATTACTAACATCACTAAGAATCTTGTAAGTTACTAAAACTATCGGGCGGCTTGCGCCATCCAACGATAGTCCCCCGTAGATGTTACATCTACTCACCGGAATCCCTGGCTAGCTGTGTCCAATCATCGCTTTCCCCTTTCGTGCCGCG
Organism: Agapanthus africanus; assembly: GCA_030015575.1. NCBI lineage: Eukaryota > Viridiplantae > Streptophyta > Magnoliopsida > Asparagales > Amaryllidaceae > Agapanthus > Agapanthus africanus. Next base: position 102,428,633 of record CM057348.1, on the reverse strand, counting down.
TCTGACGTCTCCGCGACCGAACCTGGAATTTACATCAATACCAAACATAAGGTTACATATCAAGAACGACGTAAAACCCAAACGAAACTACTAATGTTCACTAGCTAGGTACAACGTGCGCAGGGTGCGCGGAACATACGCGAAAATCGCAAAAACTGCCAAAAATCGCCGATTTGGTCGCCCGGCAAAACTAAAACCCGACTACCCAAAAAAATCCGCACTCACGCATCCTAAACGTCATAGGATAACTCAAAAATGTCATCAAGACATCGCAATTAAATCATCACAACACTTTAGTAAAAACTAGTAAGCTAGAATAGCAATTTGGTGCAAACATCGACAAAAGCGGCAAAGTTATCACGGTCCAACACAACAATCAATTCCACACAACTAGTTAGCCACCAAAAGCACAATTTTAACTTATGTACCATGCTACAAAACTCACAATCCATACACAACCCTCTTCTAGATTTTGGTAAATTAGCAAACTTAATGCAATTTCACACAAGTTCAACATATATTAGGTTAATATGAAGCCGCTTAAGCAAGGTAACCATATAGATTAGTTAAGTAACAACTAGATTAATTACAAAACAATTTAATTAACTAACATGGCTTCAAGAACCCTAGTTTAATTTTTCAACCATAACCTAAGAAAAAAACTAGATTAGAACTACACTAAATTAACACTACAACAATCTAACTTAAGAAACTTAATCAAAAGAATTTAATTAGCAAGAAATTTTACCTCAACTAGAGATCTAGCAAGAATAAATTTGCTTCAAATGATGGCCTCAAAGCATCAAGATCCAAGCTAGGGAGGTGAAGGAAAAGAAAGATGAAGGATGGGTTTAATTTGTAAGCTTTAATTTGCAATTTTTTTGAATTTAACTTGAAGAATTTTGAAGAAAATGAAAAGAAAAGAGATGAAGAGGAGGGGGAGAAGGTTTCGGCCAGAGAAGAGGGAAGGGGAGGGTGTGGGTGTGTGGGAAAAGTCATTAGTCAACTCCCCCAAAAGTCAAAGCACCATACTTCAACAAACTATTTTTAAAATAAATTCACAAACAACCAATTCAACACATGAAAGAAAAACAAGGTGAGGCCAGAAATTTCTGAACCTGATCAAGGTGGGGCTGTCCTAGGGCTGAGGGAAGAGAGAGAGGGGTTTTACAAAAGAAATTTTATGCAAAAAGACCCCCTACAAGTCAAAAATTGCAAGTTTTAGCTTAAAATTCAATAAATTCGTTTCCTATCATAAAAATTTGTTAAAAATCAAAGTAAAATACTAAAAATTTATGTTACAACTATATTTTAATTAACATAATTTTAAAGATTAAAATTAGCCCGGAAAAATTTGTATTTATCGCTAATTTAATGTATTTTCTTACCGGCTTAAAATAATATTAAAAAATTGAAAAATTAGGGAAAATTTTTAAACGACCAGAATTTCATAATTAACTCATTAGCTACTAAAAACAAGCAATTACCTATCCATTTTAGGTATAATTAGCCCTAAACTGCAAAATAACAAAAAAGACGGTTTTCGGAAAAATACCGAATTTTCACCGATTTTTTTCAGGAATACACCAAAACGACTTTTCAAGACGCTACAGTCTTCCCCCTTAAAGAAATTCGGTCCCCGAATTTAAAAATATAACTACGCGTACCTTCGAAGAGATGGGGATATTTCTTCCTCATCTCGCCCTCGGTCTCCCAGGTAACCTCCTCGCTGCTCGGGCTACGCCAAAGGACCTTGACGGTGGGTATAATCTTCGACCTCAACTTCTTCACCTGCCGATCCAAGATGGCCACCGGCTGCTCTGCAAAAGAAAGGTCGCGCTCTAGCTGGACTGTCGGGTGCTGAATCGCATGCGAAGGGTCGTGAAGGTACTTGCGGAGCATCGAAACATGGAAGACGGGGTGAACATCGGGAAAGCTGGGAGGAAGAGACAAACGATATGCAACTGCGCCGACACGCTCAAGGATCTCGAAGGGACCTACGAATCTAGGGCTAAGCTTCCCCTTTTGCCCAAAACGCATCACGCCCTTCATCGGAGAGACTTTCAGAAAAACATGGTCGCCAACTGCGAACTCTAATCTGTGACGGCGCCTGTCTGCATAGGATTTCTGTCTGCTCTGAGCTGCCCTCATCCGGTCTCGAATCAACTGTATCTTTGCTGTCGTCTCCTCAACAAGCTGCGGCTCCAAAATACTGCTATCGCTGAGCTCTGTCCAACAAACGGGCGATCTGCATCTCCTCCCATACAATGCCTCGAAAGGTGTCATCTGAATAGTATCCTGGAAGCTGTTGTTGTAGGAGAACTCCACTAGAGGTAAATGACGATCCCAGCTACCACCAAAGTCTAAAACGCACGCTCTGAGCATGTCCTCGAGAGTCTGAATGGTCCGCTCTGACTGTCCGTCTGTCTGCGGATGAAACGCTGTGCTGAAGCTCAAACGAGTGCCCAAAGCCTCCTGAAGTCTCTGCCAAAGTCGGCTGGTGAACTGAGTGCCTCGATCTGACACGATACAAGTCGGTACGCCATGTAGTCGCACGATCTCTTCAATGTAGAGCTGAGCATACTGAGCGAAGCTGAAAGTGGTCTTCACTGGTAGGAAGTGAGCCGCTTTCGTCAATCTATCCACGATCACCCAGATGGAGTCGTACCCTCGACTGGTCCTGGGTAGACCCACAACGAAATCCATTGAAATCTGCTCCCATTTCCACTCTGGAATGGGTAACGGTTGTAGCTCTCCTGCGGGCCTCTGGTGCTCGGCCTTGACTTGCTGACAAGTCAGGCATCTCGATACAAACTCCGCAATGCCCCTCTTCATCCCGTCCCATCAGTAGGTCTCTCTCATATCATGGTACATCTTGGTGGAACCGGGGTGGACACTATACACTGATCGGTGTGCCTCCTCAAGAATGTCGCGCCGCAATCCATCAGCATCTGGTACGCACAGTCTAGATCCATATCGTAAAATCCCCTGATCGTCAACCACGAACTCGGAAAATCTGCCCTGTCCCATCTGTGCCATGATCTCTGAGCAACGGTCGTCACTGCGCTGTGCTCATATATACGGTCAAGCAACTGTGGGCGTGCACGAACATGCGCGAGCTGTCCCCCTGTCTGAGTGAACTCGAACTTAACTCGGCTGTCGCATAACATCTACCAATCTGCTGACGACTGCCTATGCACTGCGCGCAAAAAGGATAGACTACCCCCGGGCCTCCTACTTAACGCATCTGCCACCACATTCGCCTTGCCTGGGTGATATAAGATCTCGCAGTCGTAGTCTTTCACCAACTCCATCCAACGACGCTGTCTGAGGTTCAGGTCTCGCTGCTGAAATATGTACTTTAAGCTCTTGTGATCGGTGAATATCTGACACGACTCGCCGTATAGGTAATGTCGCCAAATCTTCAGTGCAAAGACCACTGCAGCCATCTCCAAATCATGAGTGGGGTAGTTCTGTTCATGCTTCTTCAACTGCCGAGAAGCATAAGCGATCACCCGGCCATGCTGCATCAATACGCATCCTAATCCCACTCGCGAAGCATCACAGTAGACAACAAATCCGCCTGATCCCGAAGGCAAAGATAATACCGGCGCCGTAGTCAAACAAGTCCATAGCTGCTGAAAACTGCGCTCGCACTCCTCTGTCCAGACGAAAGGAACTCCCTTCCGGGTCAAACCGGTGAACGGTGCAGCTATACGGGAGAAGTCCTGAACAAAACGCCTGTAGTAGCCCGCCAGGCCTAGAAAACTACGGATCTCAGTAACCGATGTAGGTCGGGGCCACTGCTGAACAGCCTCAATCTTCTTCGGGTCCACACAAATGCCGTCTCTCGTAACCACGTGACCCAAGAATCCGATGCTGTCCAGCCAGAACGCACACTTGGAGAACTTTGCGAACAGCTGGTGCTCCCTCAGAGTCTGTAACGTAATCCGCAAGTGCTGCTCGTGCTCCTCTCTGCCCCGGGAGTACACCAAGATATCGTCGATAAACACGATGATGAACAAGTCAAGATACGGCCTGAATGTACGGTTCATCAAATCCATGAATGCTGCTGGGGCGTTGGTGAGTCCGAACGACATCACCAAAAACTCGTAGTGGCCGTAGCGCGTGCGGAAAGCTGTCCTCGGTATATCCTCCTGTCGAACTCGCAGCTGATGGTATCCTGATCGCAAGTCGATCCTCGAAAAATACCCCGCACCCTGAAGCTGGTCGAACAAATCATCAATGTGCGGCAACGGATACCTGTTCCGAACGGTAACTTTGTTCAGCTGGCGGTAGTCGATACATAAGCGCAAACTTCCATCCTTCTTCTTGACAAACAGGACCGGAGCACCCCACGGAGAAACACTCGGTCGAATAAGCCCCTTATCTAACAAATCCTGCAACTGATCCTTCAGCTCTCGAAGCTCTGTCGGGGCCATCCGATAAGGCGGTATAGAAATAGGCCCCGAGCCGGGAATCAAATCAATGCAGAACTCAACATCGCGCTCAGGCGGTAGCCCAGGTAGCTCATCAGGAAAAACATCAGGGAACTCACAAACTACCGGGACCCGGTCCAACGGAACCTCTGCAGCTCGAGTATCAAAAATATACGCTAAGAATTCCTGACATCCCTTCCGCAAGAGCTGACCAGCGCGAAGAGACGAAATCAAGCTGGGAAGGGTGACGCTGCGGTCTCCCAGAATAACAAGGACTGGCTCTCCCGGAAAGCTAAATCTGACTGCCTTCTCACGGCAGTCCACCGAAGCATAACAAGTGGCTAGCCAATCCATGCCCAGAAGCACATCAAAGTCCAACATATCGAGGAGTATCAAATCAACTGATGAATGCCTCTCCCCGATACGAACGGAACACAAACGAAATACAAAACGAGCGACAAACGACTCGCCTACCGGAGTAACAACAACAAGCGGATGATCTAACGACGACGACTCACGGCCCAACATCGGTGCAAAGTGTGTAGAGACGTACGAATGTGTGGAACCTGGGTCGAATAATACCCGTGCGTCGAAAGAACAAACTGGCAAGGTACCTGTCACAACGGCATTGGATGCCTGCGCATCCTGCGGTGTCAAAGCAAAAACTCGGGCCTGTCCTCCTCCGATAGTGGGCTGATCTCGACCTCGGCCTCTGCCTCCTCGTCCTCTCTGAACAGGACCGCCGCGTCCACGGCCTCTGGGTGCACCTAACTGGCGTGGAGCATCGCCGGTGGTAGGAAGTAGGGCTCTCTGAGGAGGGGGTGGTGATGGTGGTAGGGTCACATGCGGAACTGTCGCGGCTCCCTGTCGTCTCGCCGGACAGTCTCTGACAAGATGGTGCAAACTCCCGCACCTAAAACACCCTGGCGACGGCTGCTGCCCCTGGGGATAAGAACCATATAACTGTCCCCGTCCAAATCCTCTGCCAGGCCTATCTCTCGGAAAGAATCTGGCGCGCTGCCTCTGAGACGGTACATCGGTGCGAATCCTCTTCGGCCCAGAAACGGTCGAAGTCTGTGATATGCGTGCCTCCATCCGCAATGCCGTATCCATAGCAGCTGAATAAGTGTCGTAGTGCTGGGCGCCAATGGCAAGATATAGCTGGGCATCAAGTCCCTGTACGAACCTCTTCACCATCTTCTCTTCGGTATCCACCAAATACTGAGCATATCGGGATAACTGTGTAAACTGGATGTCATACTCAGACACCGTCATCCCAGGTGTCTTGACTAAGGCCTCGAAGCTACGAGCTCTGGCGTCATGAACGCTCTCTGGAAGGAAACGGGCTAGAAAGACCTCTGTAAACTCGACCCAAGTCATAGGCGACAGACCTGCAGCTCGACCTCTCAAGACTGACTCCCACCATGTCTGCGCGAGACCCTCTAGTCGGAAACTCGCAAGCTCTACCCATCGATCATCCGAACATCTCAGCGAACGGCAGATCCTGGCTAAACTGTCAAGGAACGTCTGTGGGTCCTCCGCTGCCTCGGTGCCGGTGAATACTGGAGGTCTCAGCCTCATGAAATCCTGTAGTGAAACCGGGATGGTCACGGTGGTAGTAGTAGGAGCAGGTATCATGGTCGTCTGTGATGTAGTAGGTACGTCATCCGGTCTCGGTGTACGACTGGCTGCAACTAGGGATCCTACCATCTGACGTAGCTCCTGCATGCCTCCCATCATCTGTCGCAACTCCTCCATACCAGTCTCGAGCCTATCCATACGGCCTGGGGAAGGTGGATCGGTCTGTCCCTGTGGCGTAGGCATACCACCATGCTCAGTCCTAGTCTCGGACGAGCCAGCTCGAATCTCGTCTCTGGCGGCAGCCCTCTGTGCCCTCGTAGCCTTCGGCGGCATAGTGGCTGTCACAGGAAAACGGATAGTAAGAACAGTGCAATAGAATCATAGGATACACGGAATTGAAGAAGGAATTTCAAGCAAGTATCCTAAAGTCACTTAGGCGGAGTACCGTATCGTAAGTATACCGCGGACATACGCACGCTGCGTTACCCTGCTTAAGTCACTTACTCCATCTACCAAGGGTCATCCTACACTCAAAAAGGTAAAACCTATCGCTCTGATACCAACTTTGTCACGACCCGCAGGGTACGGATCATGACCGGCACTTAAGTTACGAAACGTCTCAAGACATCCGTAAAATAAGTAAGCCAAAGCCCAGAAAACAAAACCAATTAAGCAAAAGAGTGAAGAAAACCCAATCAATCGAAAGCGAGTTTATCAATAAGTCATGTAAAACCCTTTTTAAAAACAGTACCAATTTTTCCGAAAATTTCGGCAGAGTCTCCCTTGTAAATACTGGCCCCCAAAATGGGTACAACAAGAATAAATATGAATCCAACAAAATAGGGCATCCCCAAGCGGGAGCTAGCTCTTCGCCACAAGGCGGTCATAAATCCCACGCAATATAAAACGACAGCATGCAAAATAATCATAAAGAAGCATAAGAAAACAGCATGTCGACTTAAGTGAGCTCGACCCCAAAATACAGCATAAAAGTCCACAAATCTCACAGTCTCATCTCTAGGTCAATATACAATAATACTGGTAGATACAGTAGATGGAGTACACTAGATACAAAGAATATACAAGGTGGTACAAAATAGTAATATAACCCACCTAAGAGCAAAACCTCGAGTCCAGGCAAAGAAGGCAAAAGAACGAGTGCGCCCGCCGCTACTGAACTGACGGAGCGGACCTGCAAGAGACTGTGGCACAACGGGGGTGAGTTGCCAACTCGTGAGTAATAAATAACACCTACAAAGGCTATCGTATGCATGCACACAAGCATCCTAGCATCTAAAATACAGGTATGACTGGATGCACTAGCAGGTGTGTATACAATATCAGTGTACTAATATGTATGCAACATGAATATCTGAGGTCTCAATAGGTATATATAAGAAACATTTTATCTCTTTTTGTTTTTGAAACTCTTTTAGAATGCCAGCATAATACTCAAAGAATCGACGAGAATCGGTGTCCAGCAACGACACCTAAAAGCTGTCTCAACTCTCATAAATCCATGTCATAGTGTCTCTGGCCTCAGCCATCCGGCTGACCCATCTCAATATCAATATCTCATCCTCTCGCGGCCCCGATCGGTATCCTCTGGATATCCGCCGTGCCCAATGAAGTCACCGGTAGGTAATCCGCCCCCTGCCAGGCTCATCGTCAGCACCACGAGCTTCTTGCCCCGGGGTACCCTACCGGGCCCACCATGTACCCGAGACGGTTCATCCAACTCCTCGAAACGGGTCTCAAAAACCACAGCAAACTCATGGTGGACGACACTTACATCACTAGAAAACCGCAATTTACATGTTTTAAAAATATAATAAGTTTAGAAATTTTGCGGCTTTCCCCCGAAATCCAGAAATATCATAAAATCTCAAGAAATCCTCATAAGTGCATATATCAATGATAATGAATGCATATGGTATCAATAATCAAGTTGCGATGTGTGATTAATAGATTAGGCATGAACAATTAATATGATGAAGTACATGCACATGAATAGCAATCCTACGGTTTCATTTTAAGGAATTAAAGGCAATAGCACAAATTTAAGTATCAATTAGTAAAAGGTTTCAATTTAAAGGTTATCTAGTGTGGTGGCATGGCAATTACCAGGGTGTGTGTGTAAGCATGAATAGTGCTCGTGCTGCATAAAAAAAACCTGGCAATGGTGCAGGTGTCCTATAAAATGGTTTCGCATATGTATGTCAATATAATGCATGGATGCAGCAAATAATCATATAAGTATTTCATCCCTAATTACTAACATCACTAAGAATCTTGTAAGTTACTAAAACTATCGGGCGGCTTGCGCCATCCAACGATAGTCCCCCGTAGATGTTACATCTACTCACCGGAATCCCTGGCTAGCTGTGTCCAATCACCGCTTTCCCCTTTCGTGCCGCGTCTGACGTCTCCGCGACCGAACCTGGAATTTACATCAATACCAAACATAAGGTTACATATCAAGAACGACGCAAAACCCAAACGAAACTACTAATGTTCACTAGCTAGGTACAACGTGCGCAGGGTGCGCGGAACATACGCGAAAATCGCAAAAACTGCCAAAAATCGCCGATTTGGTCGCCCGGCAAAACTAAAACCCGACTACCCAAAAAAATCCGCACTCACGCATCCTAAACGTCATAGGATAACTCAAAAATGTCATCAAGACATCGCAATTAAATCATCACAACACTTTAGTAAAAACTAGTAAGCTAGAATAGCAATTTGGTGCAAACATCGACAAAAGCGACAAAGTTATCACGGTCCAACACAACCATCAATTCCACACAACTAGTTAGCCACCAAAAACACAATTTTAACTTATGTACCATGCTACAAAACTCACAATCCATACACAACCCTCTTCTAGATTTTGGTAAATTAATAAACTTAATGCAATTTCACACAAGTTCAACATAGATTAGGTTAATATGAAGCCGCTTAAGCAAGGTAACCATATAGATTAGTTAAGTAACAACTAGATTAATTACAAAACAATTTAATTAACTAACATGGCTTAAAGAACCCTAGTTTAATTTTTCAACCATAACCTAAGAAAAAAACTAGATTAGAACTACACTAAATTAACACTACAACAATCTAACTTAAGAAACTTAATCAAAAGAATTTAATTAGCAAGAAATTTTACCTCAACTAGAGATCTAGCAACAATAAATTTGCTTCAAATGATGGCCTCAAAGCATCAAGATCCAAGCTAGGGAGGTGAAGGAAAAGAAAGATGAAGGATGGGTTTAATTTGTAAGCTTTAATTTGCAATTTTTTTGAATTTAACTTGAAGAATTTTGAAGAAAATGAAAAGAAAAGAGATGAAGAAGAGGGGGAGCAGGTTTCGGCCAGAGAAGAGGGAAGGGGAGGGTGTGGGTGTGTGGGAAAAGTCATTAGTCAACTCCCCCAAAAGTCAAAGCACCATACTTCAACAAACTATTTTTAAAATAAATTCACAAACAACCAATTCAACACATGAAAGAAAAACAAGGTGAGGCCAGAAATTTCTGGACCTGATCAAGGTGGGGCTGTCCTAGGGCTGAGGGAAGAGAGAGAGGGGTTTTACAAAAGAAATTTTATGCAAAAAGACCCCCTACAAGTCAAAAATTGCAAGTTTTAGCTTAAAATTCAATAAATTCGTTTCCTATCATAAAAATTTGTTAAAAATCAAAGTAAAATACTAAAAATTTATGTTACAACTAGATTTTAATTAACATAATTTTAAAGATTAAAATTAGCCCGGAAAAATTTGTATTTATCGCTAATTTAATGTATTTTCTTACCGGCTTAAAATAATATTAAAAAATTGAAAAATTAGGGAAAATTTTTAAACGACCAGAATTTCATAATTAACTCATTAGCTACTAAAAACAAGCAATTACCTATCCATTTTAGGTATAATTAGCCCTAAACTGCAAAATAACAAAAAAGACGGTTTTCGGAAAAATACCGAATTTTCACCGATTTTCAGGAAAACACCAAAACGACTTTTCAAGATGCTACAGTGATGTGCGCCAGTCCAAGGAGCACAAAGACGCATTTCAAAAGTGCAAGGCACTGTCCAATAGTGCAGAGCATATCTTGATCAAATTAAGTTCAAAGAACAAGTTGTTTGTTCTCAACAAAAGGCTGTGCCTTTATAGATCAAATGATCTGAGAATGAAGTAAATTACTTCTTTAAATTTTTATGATTGGATCTTTCTGATCTTTTTCTTTTTTTTATTGAAGACCTTGATCTTGTTCTTAGATCTTTGATCTTTTTAGAAGAAAATTCTTCTTTTAGTGAGATGTTTTCATCTCCTATTCTTCAAGAATTAAATTCTGTACCTTTAAAGATGAAGAAGATGATCTTCTTTCTTCAAAGGCTTGCTTTTTCTTTCCTTTTGAGTTTTTTTTAAAGTTTACAGAGGGTTCTCTCTCTTCTGTATCTCTATCTATGAGACTTGGAGTCTAGGGGCCTTTCTATAGGGCCAATTGATTTGTTAAGTTGGTTACATAGATCTTTCTCTGATTGATCTGGGGATTTTTCCCCACCGTTGGATCTTTGATCCTAAGGCCTCTGTTTTACAGAAAATAATCTTCTTATTTTAATAAGATTGGAAAGATCTTTCTAGAATTTTAATTATGATTGATTAATAATTTATTATTTAAAAGCGCACATGCGTTTGATATGTGGCGCGCAGCGCAACTGAGCTAGCGCGCCTGTGTTTGACACGTGGCGCGCAGCGCAACTGCGCTAGCGCGCCTTTGTTTGACACGTGGCGCGCAGCGCAGAGCGCAAGTAATCTGAAGCATTGCTTCAATTAAAATTTGAATTTTGAAACAGAGCTTTGCTCTGATTGGGGGTGCGCTGCCTTGGGCGCAGCGCTCTTGGCGCTGGCGTCTCTGCTGTTGACACGTGACGCTCTGCGCGCAGCGCAAGGAATCTGAAGCGTTGCTTCAATTTTTGAATTTTGAAATTCAAACTGAGTTTTGCTCTGAATGGGGGAAACATGCCCGTGCCTGATTAGGCCTCTGAGTAATCTGCTTCTGCTGCGCTCTCGGAGTATCACCTTTCAACTATGTTAGGAATATGTATGCCCTAGAGAACATTATTGTATGATATAGTGGATACTTGGAGATATATATAGAGGACTTTCTTGCTCGACATGATAGTATGCTATCTGGTTGCTCTTTATCTTAACATGTACACTTGTATTATTATACTTTCTCTTTGATACATATTGATAAAGCCCTTAAGATGTTCACTTGTCTACCAGGACTATGATGCAGATCATACTAGTGGGGCTTGGATAGTCCACAAGAACATCCTTTAATAGTTCCTAGTCGAGGGGATATCGAGACAGGGCATCAATATTCCAGAGTAGACTAATGTGTATGTTTCTTGACCCTGTATGGGGCGATGGTTGATCCCACAACTATTAGTGTTTGACATCAAAGATTGTATGCAGGTGCTCATTAGAGAATGGGTACACCGAACAGGACTCGCCGAGAACTCCTAGATGGTACCATACCTATAGTCAGATTACAGTTCTCTGGTAACATTGGTACAAGTTAGTCTGTAGACCCGAGATCGTCATAGTGTCTTGTGTGGTTCCTACTATGCTTTGATTTCCTCGCTACTACTGCTCAAAGGAGTCGTGCAAACAGGTGGATTTTGGGTACAGTCCCGAGTCACATAGAGGCAGTGAGAGATAGGAAGGGTTTCGTCTCTCCCGGTATAGGGAGTTGATGTTACGCTATGCTCGATTGGCTATAATAGCAAGTCCCTGGCCAGGGCTGATGAGATTTACTGGTAAGTGTTATCAGTAGTTTCTCGAACCGTTATGAGCCACACATCGGCATGACTTATCAAGTTACTAGGGTCTGACGATTCCACCCCTAAACTCGATATGCGACATATTAGACGAAGAGACCGGACTATACGATAAGTGTTACTTATAGGCTTCATGGGAGTTTGGACAAGCTTGCTTGTTGATCTTCTAATCGCTCAATACCTGGGTAGCCGTTACATCCAGCTAGTACCGCTGACGGCTTATAGGTAACTGATGTGATCATTACCTACTACTGGCGTACTGACGAGTCTTTAGAATCCCACACAGAGGTTTCATTGTTCAAGCGAAACGAAGTAGGGCACATATGCTGATATATGCGGGAGCCTGATTAAATACGAGTATGTGATACCATATTCTAATCTGGTGATATTTGATATCGGTTAGTTATATGTGATATAACTGGATTATTGAATCAAGTGTTGATTTGATGATGTGATATACAGATAAATGATATTAGTCGGTTATATATGATATAACGGGATTATTAAATCAAGTGTTGATTTAATAATTTGATATATATTTATATTTGATATATTTATATATTAACTAATATTATTGCTCACTAATTATTTTCTTATCTTTATATATATTAATATATATATGTATATGTATATGTATATGTATGTATATGTATATGTATGTATGAAGCATGGTTTTTTCTATTTTGAGAAAATAGAAAAATGAGATGGAAAATGGGGAGATATTTGTAGTATGGGTGAAGCATGGCTTTTACATTACTTTATTCATTTGCTTTAACTATAGAAGTATGGTTGCAATATATTATTTGATAATATTTGATGCTTCAATAAGTGAGAAGGAAAGAAGCCATTCTTTACTTGATTTTTCTTCACTTGGTTTTGAGAAAAACCCTAGCTCTCCCATTTTCATCTTCTTCCTCCTCCAAGCCCTAACCCTCACATGTGTTGTGAATCCTAGGGCTTAAGAGAGTTCTAAGTGAGCTAATACTCCTACTCCATCAACCTACACTCAATTTGCCATTAAGTATAGGTTGTTTCCTTCACTAATGATAGATTAGTGAAGATGTAGCTTGAACTAGAGAAGCTTCAAGGTGGATCATCTTCGGCCTCGAAGATCACGAAGCAAGCTCGAGCATTTTCAACTGGAGCCAAGAAGAATCGTAAGGACTACTACCCGGAGCTATAAAAGTGAAGGACTTGGTCTACAAAGATTGTAATCTCTTTCACTTAGTGTAGTTCTTGTTATATCATTGCTTAAACCCTAATAACCTAGTTAGATTCTAAGTTAGTGTAGCTTAGCACCCAAGTTTTTTTTAAAAATTACATGCTTGATGCCGGTAAAAACCTAGTGGTGGTGCTAAAACACACTTTGGAACTAAACTCTTGATGGACAAGTATTAATCTGATGATCAGCCGCCCCGCAAATCAGACACTGCCCAAGCTTTATCCGGTATTCCCTCCGGTAATGACCCGGTCATTGGCAGTAATCACAAATCACATACTTCTTCTGTGTTGAAATAAAGGTCCTCTTCATAGGTACCGCCCCCTGCTTGTTCACTGGAATGCCTCTACATACAGAAGCTCTAGTTAGTGTAAACGCATTCTTCCGCACTGGAACCTCTTGTTGTTGATTACCCTTTGTTTTTACCGATAAACTCTGCTGCTCTCTAACCGTCTTGAGAACTTGGGAGAAGATAGTCAATCCTAAATATATGATGTGTCTCTCAATCTCCACATCCAGACTACGCATAAACCGCCTTGCCATATCTGCCTCGTTGGAAACTAAGGGCCCCGCAAATCGACTGAGCCGGGTCCACTCCATCGCATGTGTATCAACAGATCCACCATTCTGCTTCAAGCTAATGAACTTCTCTTCCATTTCCTCTCGAGCAGATTGCGGAAAGAACTTCTCTAAGAAACTTCATGAAAAGGTTTCCCAGCTAACCGGCTTGGTCAAACGGGTCTCCTCAACAAGCCACCACTCGCGGGCGTAATCTACCAATTGGATGCGTACTACATCAACCCTTTTTTCGTCTGGAATCTGCGCGGCAACAAGAAGTTTCTTTGTATCTACTAATCACTGCTCCGCTGGTAATGGCTCTTCTAATCCTGTAAAGGTGTACGGACCGAGCTTCTTGAAGTCTGCCACGATGCCCTCATGCTGTGTTGGTCTGGAAGATGCTGCGCTATCAGCTGCTGTGACAACAGACTACTGGACAGTCCTCAAACCCTCTTGGAAAGCATCGGTCTGCCGCTGATTCATCTCAGTTTGACGCTTCTGGTTTTCCAGTATACCACATACCACTCCAAGTAATGCGGCATTATCTACACGCCTCTAGTATGACCGTAAATCCTTATCTGCTACGATTCTGAAGCCAAGAACACAGAAGGGGATTAGTAACGGTAAACATGATTCAATAAACAAGATAACGATAATTATAGATTCAAGACTGGTAAGATAGTAATGTGGTAGGATATGTTCCTAATTCCGGGTTTCCTGATTAGTGTATTGGGTCTAATACCCAACTACAAAAGAACCGAACCCGACTAATCCTAAACCCATGTCTCTAATACCAACAAAATCTTGTCACGCCCGTTTCTCAAAATACATTAATACGGTACGTGACAAAGCGGGGCGTGACAGGTTTTATTGGTGGCCCATGCAGGTCTGTTCTGCATGAAGTCTTAAATAAAATACCATAAGAATTAATGAATTCAACAAACATTTACATTCTTTGCATTTCAAATTTCTTGAATCTATCTGAATCTGTCTTTTATATCAAGGTGATGGACTCTCCGAACAATAACAGCACCAACGTCAACGACAACACTCCACCGCCTACACCACCACCACCACCTACCATTGCAGTGCCTATCAGTGAGCAAACGGTACTTCTTGAGGCTATCAAGAGCCTATTGGAGGAACAGAAGGAGCAGACAACTCTCATGCACTAAGGACTTTCTCGCCCTGAGGCGGAGGCACCCGGAGTTAAGCAGTTTCGGGCGCTGCACCTAAAGAACTTCTTGGATAAAGAGATCCCACTTGAAGCTGAAGAACAGGCTCATGCGATTGAGGATGATCTAGCAGCGGCTCAAGTGCCAGATATAGCTTGGGTAAAGGTTGCTAAGTTGCAACTGACGGATAATACCATGGTATGGTGGATGGCAGAGGAGAGCCGTCTCGAGCAACCAATAGAGTGAAAAATATTTCGAGACCTCTTCGATGCAAAGTACTTTCCGGAGACTGCCCGCTTTGACGTGGAGCATCAATTCATCCATCTACTCGATATGGGTCAAGTCTGTGGATGAATATGATACTGGTTTACCATGCTTGGCAAGTAAGCTATAGTCTCAAATTAAATTTTCCTATCTTACTTAAACACTACTAACACAAGGTCGTAAAAGTTTCGCTGCGCACCTCATTCCCACTACTGAGATCCAGGCATGACGATTCCAGCAACGGTTGAACACTGAAATCCAAGCTGCACTCGTTACAGGGGATTTCCCAACCCACAAGCAAGCTTTGAACGCTGCTTGACGCTATGAGGCAGTTGTGAAGAAAAAGGGCAGGACGCAGTCGACCGGTGTGAAACGCCATTTGCACCAGATCACAGGAGGGGACTCTTCCAAGACAGCTTTCAACGGACTATCTCGGAGGCCAGGAGGTTCATTCGCCAACAACAAGCCAGACTTTTGCAACTACTACAAAAGAACATGGCATCCGGTGAAGAACACTCGTAGGGCGAACAACTTATGCTTAATCTGTAGATCTTCTACTCACACTATCGGAACATACCCCCAGAATCGAAGGACTAATAACCCTCCTGCTACACCGACAATCTAAGCTCCTCCTACCCGGTTACTACCCGGTGATACGGGTGTACATATTGAGGGGCAACAGTTTCATCCCCATGGATAGGTCCCTAACAAATCTTTTCTCAGTTTTGCTCCTGATCTTATTCTTTACAGGCAAGCATTGGTTTGGTCGGAGAGCTTTATAACTCATCCTTGTTGCGTCTTTATTGTTTGAACGCTGCTGTTTGGCCTTTTCGTATATGGCCTTCTCACGTTCCCGACCGTCTTTACTCTTTTGAAAGGCTTCATTCAGCATCTTTTCAATTAGGTCTTTTTTTCAGTTTCAGGATTTTTAATACCGATTCTGCCCCCAGTTCTTCCATGTCGCTTTCCGACGCTGGAGGGGCTTCTTCATCATATAGGGATGAATGGGAGACCATAAGCAAGCTTGCTACACGTTCTTTCGTTTCCTCCTATGGGTTATTTTTCTCATCATCGTCACTGTCCCTGTCCTCAAGAATATGCTTGAGGAATTCTTTAAGCGTGACCGGTGTTCGCGTTTTCTGGTTGTATTTTTCTAGCGCGTCTATATACTTCTGGAGGTTTGTGCATCTTTCGACATTTCCAGCAGGCAACACATGATTCTTAGTCTTCTTCTTTTTCTTGGAAGATTTCGAAGGCTTGACTTAGGGGCTTTTCCCCTTGTCGACGGTTTTCGGTGCGGGACGCGGTTTCAACATCCCTGCTATAATCTCGGATTTAAGCGGGCTTTTCCACTTGATCACTGGGCATGTTTGTAGATCTTTCAGTATTCTTTTTGGTTTTTGCCAAAAGAAATACTTCCCATGGAGCTTCTTCCACGAGTGAACAGGATGCCCCCTGCGTATCCACTTTCTTGGGGCATGCTTTTGGGGCGGATCTAACCTCCAATTATCTAACAGTACGAATTTCCCCTGCTGATACTGGACCTTATCCCAGTTTTTAAAGACGTAGCAATATTCAATTGGATGGTGTTCCCCTCCGAAAGACGCGGCGGAGACGCGATAAACGTCTTGCCTGAGATTCGGGGCAGATGCTATTTGGTTTTATCCATCCACCTCTCCGAAGATGCCAAGTTGATTTATGGCACCGTATATCAGAGGTTTAGACGGATGCGGACGATGTAGCAGACTTCGTCAGATTCCCCCTCGCTTGAGGGGTTTTTGATTGTGGGGACGCTCTTCCCTGCAGGCGCAAGCCCCTGCAGTTAATTATGCTACCGCACCGCGGTAACAACTTTCTCCTTCTCCAGAATTTCACTTCGTGTCGTGTGTGTTTGTTTTGTTTGTGGTTGCCCATGGATTGTATACGGAGACTGAGTAATGCCGTCGTCCGTAAGACGTGGATTAGTCCAAATCCGTATTTACTTAGATTTGGGTTTGGTGTTTTTAGTTTAAGGATGAATTAGCCGCGTTGCGGCTAAGATCAACTTAAACGTTCGTTAAGGATGCGTTAGTCCTGTTTGAGACTAAGATCAACTTAACGTAGTGATCCGTTTATTATATGGCCGTCAAGACTCGTCACCTCTCTGACATCGTTGAAGGATTACAACGATAGGTGTCAGAGGAGTTCAGAGATGTACCTTCGAACCAGAGTTGATTTGGAATTTTATAGTCCATTTGAGTGTTTAAGGATACGTTAGCCGTGTTTGGGGCTAAGATCAACTTAAACGGGACCGTTTAGATCCGGCAAAAGAGCACTTGGAGGCTCTATTGTTCCAGTTTAGGGACGTAGTGGTCCATGTTCCAGTTTAAGGACGTGGCGGTCTATATTCCAGTTTAGGGACGTGGTGGTCCGTATTCCAGTTTAAAGACGTGGTGGTCCGTATTCCAGTTTAGGGACGTGGTGGTCCGTATTCCAGTTTAAGGACGTGGTGGTCCGACATTAGTTTAAAAACGTTTCGGTCCGATATTAGTTTAAGGACGTTTCGGTCCGATATTAGTTTAAGGACGTTTCGGTCCACGAGTTTAAGAACCCCGCAGTCCATATTGATGTGTGGTCGTCGGGACCCGTCACCTCTCCGACGTCGTTGAAGGATTACAACGATGAGTGTCAGAGGAGTTCGGAGATGTACCCTCGAACCGGTCGTGAATTGATTTAAAGAGCAGCCGTGCTCAGTCAACTTAAATTTGAGGACTTACGGCCAAAATTGGGCTAAGTCCAGTTGAAAATGTTCAACATTTTTATTTATTTTTGGTCTATTAAACCTGTGCTAGGGCTTTGCCTACATTTAGATAATGCATTGCATTACTTTCTATTTTTGTTTGGACCGGGCTCTGCCCTTTTATAAATGATGCAGAAGCATCAATTTTATTTGGGCTCTGCCCTTTATAAATGATGCAAAGCATCAATTTTATTTGGACTTTGCCCTTTTATTGCTTTGCAATTTATTTTGGCCTGCTAGGTCTTTTGATTTGGGCCTGGCCCTTTAAGAAATGCATTGCATTCGTCAGGAGCTTCGCGCCAATCAGGGAGCGCAAGCGCTTGTGGTGACGACACGTGTCATGCAAGCGTAGTGCGCTGCGCTAGGGCGCTGCGCTTGCGCTGCTGACATGTGGCGTACTTTTGTGGGTTGCGCCAATTACAGAGAGCAAAGCTCTATCTTAAAGCGCATAGCGCAAGTAGTTGACACGTGGCGCTTTCCAGTGGCTTGCGCCAACCCAAGAGCGCAACAGCGCAGTTTTGCAAGTGCAAAGCACTAAGAATCTTTTAGATTCAAGAACAGAAGTGCGAAGCACTATTTGATTTCTTGATTTAATTTAGATCAAAGAAAAATAAGTTTTTCTTCTTTTTCTTATCTCAGAGAACCAAAGGTTCATGAAAAGTGCAAAGCACTATTTAATTTTTTTGTTTTTATTAAAGATCATTGATCTTGTTTTTAGATCTATGATCTGTTCATAAGAGAACTTTCTCTTTTTCTAAAGGTTTTTACCTTTTTTGTTCTTGAGGAGTTCTTCAGAGTTCTTTTTTTTTCTCAGAAAATGTTGATGCCTTTGAATTGAGGTCTAAGGCCCTTTTTATAGTGCCCATAAATTAGTTAAATTTGTTAAAGAGATCTTTCCTTGAGTGATTTGGGGAATTTTCCCCACCGTTGGATCTTTGATCCAAGGGCTTCTGTTTTACAGAAGAAAATCTTCTTGTTTTAACAAGAACGGAAAGATTTCTTTAAAATCTTTATTCTGTTTGGCGCAAACGCCCCCAGCGCGTGACACGTGTCGCGCAGCGCAACTGCGCTAGCGCATCTGCGCTGACACGTGTCGCGCAGCGCAGTACTTGTGCAGCTGAAGCGTTGCTTCATTTAATTTTTCTTTAAATAGAGCTTTGCTCTGATTGGGTGCGCTGTTTTGGACGCTGCGCTGATGCATCTGCGCCAGACACGTGGCGCGTTGCGCACAGCGCAAAGAATCTGAAGCGTTGCTTCATTTATTAAAGTTTAAATTTTCAAAGCAAAGCCTTGCTCTGATTGGGGGAAGATGAAGCGTTGCTTCATCTCCCGCCTTGGAATTTGAACAGAGCATTGCTCTGATTGGGATAAACAAATACCCCCCACCGTTGCGCTTACGTGGCCTCCAAACGCAAGCGCAACGGTGGCAGAATTCCAACCGTCGCGGCAGCTTTTTGGAAGTTGAAAGGGCACTTGGTGCCTATAAATAGGACCTTTGGTCCTTCACAGATGATCATCATCTCCAAAAATTTTATTTTCAGAACCTCAGAGCCCTGCTCTTGTTTTTAAGAACTCTTAGATTTTCTTTAAAAGGAAATATTTAGGTAAGAATTAGTCTTGAATTAAATCAATTTTAATTAATAGAGCTTTGCTCTTATAAATTTTTGATCTAAAGAAACCCTTCTGGGGTTTTCACCAATAGAGCCCAGCTCTCAAGAATCTTTTTCAAGGTTTCTTGACCCATGAACAGAACCTTGCATCTTTGTCAAAACATAGATCTCTCTGATCTAAAAATGATGAACTTTTAAGAGTTTAAATATGAATAATGAAAATTAAAAATGGAGTTCTGTATTTTAATGGACTATATCATCTATTAATAATAGTGATCTCAGAATCTTGGGGGACTTCTTTAAATTTCCCTTATTAGGATTTTGATAGTCACTCCTGTTCGTAGAGCATTGCTCTCGAGGGGTTTAACTGTCTGTGCTCGTTTTTTTTAACAAGAATTCACTTAATCAGTCGGTCTTCTAATTCTGTTGATCTTCTTTCACAGGAACAATGGACGCCCATATGTATGCTCTTAACGAGATCATCTCTTACGGGGACATCCGCCGACTTGGCCGCTCTCAGAATCGAGAGTTCACAAACGCGGAGTGTGCTGAAATTATGAGCCGCTTCGACGCATACACTGGTCCACTGCTCCCCAGGCGTTCCTCCCTCCTTAAGCTTATCGTGGGAGCCATCTGGGAAGCGCTTCCCCTATTCTTTTCCGGCGTGCCGCTTAGGGCGTTGGATGCCGCTGAGGACAAGGTGCACTCGGTGTACCTATTGAAATTTATCTCGAAAAGACGGTGAGACAGTCTTATCGATCTCTTGCACGAGGTCTTTCAACAGTCCGCCATACTCGCTGCCTATCGGAGGGTGGAAGACATCAGGGGGGACCCTGACGCTTGTGCTCGCGAAAGAAAGCACACTAGGATGGTCCGCGAGGCCTGAAAAGTCATAGATAGAGTCGCTTTTGAATTCCTCAATCCATGCCCTGGATCTGAGGTTATTCCATTGTAACTTTCGTTTATTGCTTTTATGATTGTAAGAACTTCGGGCAATATTAATGAATTTTTTTGTTTTTCCTAGCCTGTATTATCTTTTGTTCTGAGTCTTTTTCCCATGCATGAATGAATGTGTTTTGAATGCTTGATCAATTATAAATCGGATGCTCTTTCTGTTGCTTTTCTTCTTTCTCAGCATGTCGACACAATTAGCATACACTAGAGTAGGCCTCTTGATTTCTTCACAGGATAGCGATGGCTTAGGTCGCAGGTTTAGATCGCCTCCTAAGACTTTTCAACTCTATGAGCCGTGAGGGTCTCATAGAGACTTTTCTCCCTACGGATCGAGAGGATCTCGTAGGTGGGTTTTTCTCCTTAGGAATCGTGAGGATTCCTAAGTGTGGTTTTCTCTTATAAGTCGTAAGGATCCTATAAGAGAATTTTTTCCTCTTATGAGTCGAGAGGACCCGTAAGCGGTTGTTTCCCTCCTTGTCGAATCTCGACTTTGGAGAGTGAGACCCGTGAATAGTATGCAAGAGACCGTTTTAGATCCACTTGCAGGGTCCCATTGTTCAGGAAGCAAGTTTTTTAGTCCCTGCTGCCTGAGGCTTCATCTTGCAAGTTGAGACGAATCGGGAATTTTTTCGCGGAGACACTTGTTTCTCTGCGAGCCGACGCGAATCAGGAGGCTCTCATCAAGGATTGTCTGTTTCCTTGAGTTGAGGTGTTTGCTAGGGATTATTTGTTTCCCTAGCGCCAAGGATTATTTGTTTCCTTGGGGTTTGAAACGCGTCGAGAATTTCCTACGGAGGCACCAGTGGCTCTGTGAGTCGACGCGGATCAGGAGGCTCTCGTCAAGGAGTGTTTGTATCCGTGAGTTGAGGAATGGGCAAAGGATTATTTATTTCCCTAGCGCCAAGGATTATTTGTATCCTTGGGGTTTGAAACGAGTCGAGGATTTCCCACGGAGGCACTGGTAGCTCTGCGAGTCGACGCGGATCAGGAGGCTCTCGTCAAGGAGTGTTTGTATCCGTGAGTCGAGGAATTTGCTAAGGATTATTTGTTTCCCTAGTGCCAAGGATTATTTGTTTCCTTGGGGTTTGAAACGAGTCGAGGATTTCCCACGGAGGCACCGGTGGCTCTGCGAGTCGACGCGTATCAGGAGGCTCTCGTCAAGGAGTGTTTGTATCCGTGAGTTGAGGAATTGGCTAAGGATTATTTGTTTCCCTAGCGCCAAGGATTATTTGTTTCCTTGGGGTTTGAAATGAGTCGAGGATTTCCCACGGAGGCACCGGTGGCTCTGCGAGTCGACGCGTATCAGGAGGCTCTCGTCAAGGAGTGTTTGTATCCGTGAGTTGAGGAATTTGCTAAGGATTATTTGTTTCCCTAGCGCCAAGAATTATTTGTTTCCTTGGGGTTTGAAACGAGTCGAGGATTTCCCACGGAGGCACTGGTGGCTCTGCGAGTCGACGCGGATCAGGAGGCTCTCGTCAAGGAGTGTTTGTATCCGTGAGTTGAGGAATTGGCTAAGGATTATTTGTTTCCCTAGCGCCAATGATTATTTGTTTCCTTGGGGTTTGAAACGAGTCGAGGATTTCCCACGGAGGCACTGGTGGCTCTGCGAGTCGACGCGGATCAGGAGGCTCTCGTCAAGGAGTGTTTGTATCCGTGAGTTGAGGAATTTGCTAAGGATTATTTGTTTCCCTAGCGCCAAGGATTATTTGTTTCCTTGGGGTTTGAAACGAGTCGAGGATTTCCCACGGAGGCACTGGTGGCTCTGCGAGTCGACGCGGATCAGGAGGCTCTCGTCAAGGAGTGTTTGTATCCGTGAGTCGAGGAATTTGCTAAGGATTATTTGTTTCCCTAGCGCCAAGGATTATTTGTTTCCTTGGGGTTTGAAACGAGTCGAGGATTTCCCACGGAGGCACCGGTGGCTCTGCGAGTCGACGCGGATCAGGAGGCTCTCGTCAAGGAGTGTTTGTATCCGTGAGTTGAGGAATTGGCTAAGGATTATTTGTTTCCCTAGCGCCAAGGATTATTTGTTTCCTTGGGGTTTGAAACGAGTCGAGAGTTTCCCATGGAGGCACTGGTTGCTCTGCGAGTCGACGCGGATCAGGAGGCTCTCGTCAAGGAGTGTTTGTATCCGTGAGTTGAGGAATTGGCTAAGGATTATTTGTTTCCCTAGCGCCAAGGATTATTTGTTTCCTTGGGGTTTGAAACGAGTCGAGAGTTTCCCATGGAGGCACTGGTTGCTCTGCGAGTCGACGCGGATCATGAGGCTCTCGTCAAGGAGTGTTTGTATCCGTGAGTCGAGGAATTTGCTGAAGACACTGGTTTCTTCGGAGTTGGACTGAACCGTCAAGATTTGGCTTCGTCTTCTGGCGGAGCCCGTTGGGAAAGTATAGTTCCCTCTTCGTTTACGCCCTTGGATTGTATACAGGGATCGATGTGATCTTAACTGTAGGGCCAAAGTTTTATCATCATTTTTCTTTGTTTTATCTCCGCGATGCTCTATCATTTCAGCTTTTATATCGCGAAGGTCGCGATTTCCCAATCATTTCGGCTATTTTCCGCGGTGCCCAATCATTTCGGCTGTTTACTTTATTTTTACTCGCTGCTTTTTATTACGAGTTGCCCAATCATTTCGGCTATTTTGCATGCATACATTTTACTTGCTGCTTTTTATTGCAAGTTTCCCCATCATTTCGGCTATTCGTATGCATGTGCGGCCTACTGGCTTTCCACCGTAAACCTGAAATTAGACACCGATTTTGGCATCAGCACCGCTACAACTGGGATATTGCCAGGAGCGAATCATCATCTGCCTCTGTCGATGTCAAACAAAGGTGGCTTAGCGATCAGGGTTAAAGTCCTGTCGACTAAGGCTTTCGACTTCATGAGCCGTAAGGGTTTCATAAAGGTATTTCTCCCTACAAGTCGTGAGGATCTTGTAGATGTATTTTCTCCTTAGGAATCGTGAGGATTCCTAAGTGTTTGTTTCTCTGTAAGTCGTAAGGATCTTACAGGAGGGTTTTCTCCTCATAAATCGAGAGGATTTACAAGGTTTGTTTAACATGCGAACATATCCCCAGTCACGGATGAGACTTGGTTAGGGAAATGTTTATTCGCGCCCGTGGATTGTATACAAGAGCCAGTATTGGACCACTTGTAGGGCAATATCGGAAGTTGTGGGGGTTGCTTAAGCACAGGTTTAGGTCTCTGTAACTTGAGACTTTCAACTCTTATGAGCTGTGAGGGTCCCATAAGAGAGTTCTCCTTACGAGTCGTGAGGATCTCGCAAGTGTATTTTCTCCTTAGGAATCGTAGGGATCCCTAAGTGCGTTGTTCCCTTGTGAGTCGTAAGGATCTCACGCGGGTGGTGTCTCCTTACAAGGTCGAGAGGATCTTGTAAGTGTTCTTTTAACGAGATTGCGCCCTTTCGGGTTTTCACAAACACTCGCCGGTAGTCCTGCTGTTTTTACTCACGGAGCCCTTTCGGGTTTTCATCCGTGCCCTTTTTGCTTGTGGACATACTGTTTTTTTTATTCTTTTTATTTCTATATACATTTTTCCACGAGGTCGCACCCTTTCGGGTTTTCACGAACACCCGCCGGTAGTCCTGCTGTTTTTACTCACGGAGCCCTCTCGGGTTTTCATCCGTGCCCTTTTTGCTTATGGACATACCGTTTTTATTTATTTTATTATATATTTTTTTATTTTCTTTTTCTCCTTTTTTTATTCATCTCGTCAGCCTAAGGATGCTGCGGTAGTAGTTTAAAGACATTTCGGTCTGCTATTAGTTTAAGGACATTTCGGTCCGACATTGAGAAGGCTGGCTACTGCTAATAGAGTTTGAGCTTAGGAAGATAGCGAGCGGACATAGTCGTCGTCATCTACCATTGACCTAGGCTATGGCTCATTAAGCATAGTATTTCTTTAGGAAGCGACCGTTTATTGGCCTGAAAGGCCTTTCACCGTGCATGTCCATGAGTAGATAGGCCCCACCCCGGTAGACCTTATCTATGATGTATGGGCCTTCATAGTTTGGCTCGAATTTTCCTCGCTTGGCGCGATTGAGGATCATAGGCCTTTTGACCACTAGCATAAGTTCGCCTTGGCGGAATGTCCTCGGTCTGGTCAATCTTTCATATGAGCGCGTCATCTTTGCTTTATAAGCTTCCAGATTTTTCTGTGCTATGAGCCGGGTTTCATCAAGGGCGTCAAGCTCCTCAGGCCGAAGGTGTGCATTTTCTTCGTCCGTTAGCTCGTAGTGGACTGCCACTGGTAGAGAGGGTAACTCTATCTCGAGGGGGAGTACTGCTTCTGTACCGAACACCAACGCATATGGCGTTGTGTTCGTGGCTGTCTTGAACGTAGTTCGATATGCCCAAAGAGCTTCTTGCAGTCTTTCGTGCCAGTCCTTCTTATTTCGGGACACCGTTTTCTTTATGATCTTTGTCAAGGTCTTGTTGAAGGCATCGGCTAGACCATTAGCTCGCGGATTATAAACCGAGGAATATCTCCAGTCTATATTGTGCTGTTGTGCAAAGCGACTGATCTTGTGACTTCTGTAAGCTGGCCCGTTATCGGAGATGATCCGTCGCGGAGTTCCAAACCGATATATGACATGTGTCTTGAAGAAATGGAGGATATTCTCCGTCTTAACTTCCCTCAGTGGTACCGCTTCTGCCCATTTGGAGAAGTAGTCAGTCGTCGCCAGGATGAAACGATGTCCTCTAGACGATGCTGGTTCGATGGGGCCGACTATGTCAGTCCCCCACATTTCGAATGGCCAGCTAGCCACCGTCGGATATAGTGGATTTGGATGCTGATGGATAAAGTCCCCATGAATTTGGCATGAGTGGCATTGCTTCGCATATTCGAGGCAGTCCTGAATCATCGTAGGCCAGTAGTAGCCCATCCGTTTTATCTTCAACTTCATCTTTGGGCCCGCTTGGTGAGAACCGCAGAGTCCGTCGTGAACTTCCTGAACGACTCTCTTCGCTTCGTCAGGTCCCAGGCATCTCAACCACAGAGAATCAAATGATCTCTTGTACAGAGTATCGTTGACGAAGGCAAAAGATAGAGCCCGCTTCATGAGCTGATGTCTTGTGGACGCTTCTTCAGGCATTCGGTGGGATTTAAAGTAGTCTATGAAGACTTCTCTCCAATCCCCAGTATTTTACCAACATTTTACTTGCAGGGTCGTCCGCTCGCTCGCTCCCTTTTCTTCGGATGATTCCGGAGATATTTCTGCTGGGGCAAGCACTCGACGGCTTTGTACCACGATTCTAACGTCATCGAGGTTCTCGTCACCCAGTTCTTTAGCAAGTTTGGCCAACGCGTCTGCTTTGCTGTTTTCCGCGCGCGGTATGTTCTCCAAAGTATAAGAGGGAATTTGGGTCAAAAATTGTTGCACCTTTTCTCCATACTTCACCAACTCCGGTTTGCACGTTTGGTAGTCGCCGTTTACTTAACTAACGACCAGCTGGGAGTCTCCGTATATGAGGAGGTTTTCAATCCCCATGTTGATGGCGATCTCGAGGCCTGCTATCAGAGCTTCGTATTCGGCTTCATTGTTTATCCTCGGCTCTATTAAGGAGAAAGCAAAGCGCATTATCCCTCTTTGTGGAGTCACGAAGATGAGGCATACCCCCGATTTGATTATAGGGGTACTTTGTTTGCGCTTTTTCACGAAAGATGCTCCGTCGAAATAAAGCTCCCATCGGGTATTATCACCGTCGATCGCATCAAACGCATGTTCGTCTGGAAGATCGCAGTTTAAAGGAAAGTCGGCCGGTATCGGATGCTCAGCGAGGAAGTCGGCGATGGCCTAGCCTTTCACTGCCTTGAGAGGTTGATATGCTATCGAGAACTCCATCAAGAGCAGGGCCCATTTAGCGAGTCGTCCCGTCAATATGGCCTTTGACATCAAGTATTTAAGGGGGTCCACCTTTGAAATGAGACGGACCTCATGCGCCAACGCATAGTGCCTGAGCTTTGTTATCGCAAAGATCAACGCCAGGCAGTGTTTTTCAATGGGGGAGTAGTTGCTTTCTGCCCCCAGTAGAACTCGACTTAAGTAGTAGAGTGCTCTTTCTTTCCCTTGGTCGTTCTCTTGTGCCCATAACGGGCCTAAAGAACCTTCGAGGGCGGTTGTGTAAAGAATGAGGTGCTTTCCCTTGACCGGAGCAGCCAACACCGGCGGGTTCTGCAGGTATTGCTTGATCTCGTCTAGTGCGCTTTGGTATTTTTGGTTCCAGACGAACGGGGTTCCCTTCTTCATCAGGTGGCTGTAAGGACGGCACTTTCCTGAAAGGTTGGCTATAAATCGCCGTATATACGCGAGCTTCCCTTGAAGAGACCGCAGCTATTTGAGAGTCCTTGGCGGAGGCATTTCCATGATCGCCTTGATCTTTGACGGACCTATCTCGATACCCCGGTGTCGGACAATGAATCCCAGGAATTTGCCTGAGGAAACTCCGAATGCACACTTGAGCGGGTTCATTTTCAAGTTGTATTGTCGAAGGCGTTGAAATACAGTCTTCAAATGCTCGAGATGTTCCTCGTATGATTTGCTTTTAACCATGAGGTCGTCGATATAACATTCAACGATTTCATGTATGAGGTCATCGAAGATCTTCGTCATGGCCCTCTGATAGGTGGCACCGGCGTTCTTTAGACCGAAAGGCATCACCTTGTAACAGAATATTCCCAAAGGAGTCCGGAAAGCGGTGTGCTTCTGGTCTTCGGGATCCATCTTTATCTGATTATACCCTGACGAGCCGTTCATAAAGGAGAAAACCTTATGAGTGGACGTAGTGTCTATCATTAGTTCGGTGACTGGCACTGGGAAATCGTCCTTCGGACAGGCTTTATTGAGATCCCGGAAGTCCACGCATATGCGCACTGTCCCATTTTTCTTCATCACCGGGATGATGTTGGCGATCCATTCAGGATATTGAACTTCCTGGATAAAGCCAGAATCGATCAGCTTCTTGACCTCGGCATTGATACTCATCTTAAGCTCGAGCCGCATTCTTCTCGGCGCCTGTTTGACTGGTTTGACGTCCGGAGATATCGCCAATCTATGCACAGCAATTTCTGGATCTAGTCCTGGCATTTCGGAATAGTTCCATGCAAAGCAATCTCTATGCTGTAGAAGCACGTCCTTTAACGCAGCCACCCTTTCTTCAGATAGCAGCTCGCTGATGAATGTCGGTCGCGGGTCATTTGCCGTTCCCAACTCAATTTTCTTAAGGTTATCTACAGTGGTATGAATTCCGTCTTCTAGCTATTTTGGCGCTGGTGGAAATTCTCAGATTACCTCGTCGTTGCTGTTTTCGAAGCACCAGGGAAGGTTATCCATGTTCTCGGGCTCTTCTTTTGACATCGTTATCACGTGACAAGTACGAATTCGCTTCCAATCCCAATGTGGGACTGGTTTTTCTTCCATGACCTTGGGTTCGTGCCTCTGTGGCGGCACTACCCTCCAGTTGTCGGACAGAGCGAACTTGCTAAGCTGTTACTGATCTTCGACCCAATTTTTGAAGATGAAGCAGTCCTCGAGAGGGTGCCCTATCACTCGGTGATAAGAGCAATAGTCTGGGTGAGAGACTTCGCCTGCTTGTTCGGGGTGTTTAGACTCTGGTAGTGCAAGCATCCGATGTTTTAAAGCGCGGTCAAGTATTTTCTTCGTCTTGTCCCGAGGAAAAGAGTATGCTCGACCCATTTTCTTCATAAGAGATAGATCAATAACGATCGACTCTCGTTTGCGTGGCTTTTTAGCCCTGCTTTGTTGCTGTTGAGCGCCTTTTTGGCCTTTCGACTTATTTTTGCTTTTGCGTCGAGCCTTCTTTGTAACAGGTTGACAAGGAGCGGCATTTTCATCTTTCATGGCCTGTTGAAGGAGGCGTTGCGTTTTGGCTTTCTCGTAGATGGCCATTTCGCGGTTATGGTTGTCTAGGACTTTTTGACCCGTTTCCTTTATAAGCTTGTCCATTTGTTCTTCGAACGACGGACTGGGCACTTTTGCATCTGGAATTTTTACTGTCTCAAGATTAGCGTCCTCCCATTGAGCATCCGCCTCTTCATCGAAGTCATACATGACATAGCAGCTGTTTAGTAGCTCTCGTTTCTTTGACCGGATGTATCCAAGTCCAATTGTTTCCATTCTCCCATTAGGCAGTTTGCGTTGAGTCCCGGGAACGTTCCAGATTTTGTCATAGAACTTGGCTTTTCGAACGTTCTGCTTGAAGGATATCCCCTGGCGTTTCAGCAGCTTTTTCAAACCTTCCATATAATATCTGGGAAGACGGATAGGCTGAAGCCTGTCGAGCGTAGGATCCGCGCCATGCCAGATTTCTTTTTCCACCTTGGTTTCTTCAGAGCGGTAGAAAAAAATTGCTTTCTCGCTCTCTCGCCTGGGAGGGATGTAGAATGTTTGTAGCTCTTCTACATTGTAAATATTAAGTGCATCCAGTTCTTTATGGTGTTTAAGCGGCACTATGGCAACTTGTAGACTTTGCTCTTCGTCAGCGGACGTTCGTATGGAAGGTCGAGCAGAGAATACAACACGGATCTCATCTTCCGAGTCGCTACCAAAGATCAACGTAGGAGTGGACGGTCTTGGCTTGTTGTGTTGGGGCAAACCCGAATACACTATCTCCTCTTCCTCCTCGGTATCACTGCCGAAGACAGGGATGGTGGTGTTAGCTTTGTTCTTCGGCTTGTGACACTTCTCCGTGTCTTCGAAATCCGGTAAGAAGTATTTGGCATCTTCATATTTGCGGACCTCGTTCACAGAGAACGGGTTCAGCTCTCCCGTCACGGTATACTCGAAACCATCCTTAAAATACTTCATACACTGATGTTGTGTAGAAGGGATGATGTTGTACTCGTGTAACCATGGTCGGCCGAGCAAAGCGTTGTAGCATGTCTTGGCGTCTATGACGTGGAACTTAACGTCCGTGACGAGTAGTCCGAAGCATAGCGTCAGTATCACAGACGCAAGAGTTCTTGATGACTGGGAGTCGAACCCGGAGATGGTGATCTTGTCACGAGCAAGGTGCTGGACGCTCATGCAGATTTCTTTTAACACCCGCACGTTTAGGAGATTAACGGAGGATCCATTGTCGATCAGGATTTTGCCTATCTTAATATCGTGGCAGTATCCTGAGACATACAGGGGGCGATTGTGTTCGCACGTCCCAAGGAGAAGGTCCTCGTCGCCGAAAGTGACATCGGCCGTGTGCACTTCCTCCAATTCATCCTTCATCTTTTTCTCGGCCAGGCAAGCTTGGAATTGTTCCGGATCTTGTAGTGCCTTGATTAACGAATCTCTTGCCTCCTTTGATAGCAAAAGGGCGTCGAGAATGCTGAGCTGTGAGGGTAGTTTCCTCAGGTGCGCTAGGACGTTGTAATCCACCTTATTCTTCTTCAGCGGGTTGTTGGCGCTTAGCTCCTCCAGAACTTGGTCATCTAAGACGATATCTTCAGAGACCTTTTCTTTCCCTTTATCTTTTCTGTTTGAGGGTCCGAGGTTCTTTTCAGGCAGCGTCCGATTCCGCAGCCGGATATTTTCGCAGACCTTCGGCTCTTCTTCTTTTCCCGAAGTGGATTCTTTAAAGAGAGGGGCAAGTTCCAGCTCTTCATCAGAATCGATCCTGAATGTAGGCACTTGTGACCCGCCAGTGTTAACCATGCGACAATTGCCGGTAGTTCTTTTAATCCCTTTGGTCGTATTTCTTTGCTCTCGACGGGTTTTACGCTTTTCCCGCTTAAAGCGTTGTCGATGAGCAACGTATCCTTGCCACCATCTATCGAAGGCTTTGCACTTTTGAGTGGGGTACGAAACCTTCTGATGATATAAGCAATAGGAGGGGTGCATTTCCAATTCACCGGTGATGTTTCCTTCAGAGGATGGTAGCTTCATGCCCATTGATATGGCCTTAGCAAACCTTTTCTTTATCTTGAATTGGCTTTTGTCAACGGTGGAGGCATTTTGCTCCAGCGAGATCGTCTCAGCTCTTTCATCAAGTCGCTGACGCTTGGCCCTTTCAAATATAGCCGTCTCGCATTCTCGATCAGCTTTACTTTTCAATCAAGCTTCGTTAAGGAACGCGTCAATCATTTCATCAGATAGCTCCGGAAACTTTGGTTCAAGATCTGCCCCCAGTGCTTCGGTACAAGGAGTTTCCTCATCGTCCATGAACGAATGGGAAATTACATGACAGCTTGCCACGCATTCTTCAGATTCATCAGATGAACTTTCTCCCTCATCTTCCTTTTGAAAGACGTGATTGAGGAACTCTTGGAATGTAATGGGAGTCCGTGCCTTCTGGTTGTATTCCTCCAACGCGTCGATTTGTTTTTGCAAGTCCGTGCGCTTTTCACCAGGCCTCACGGGCTTCTTAGATTTCTTCTTCTTCTTTTTCGAAGATTTTGACGGCTGGTTGCGAGTGCTCGGGCCACCACCATCGGTCTTTGGAGTTGTACGTGGCTTCAGCATCCCTTCAATGACCTGCGGTTCCAACGGGTTCTTCCACTTGATCGCTGGACATGTCTGAAGATCGTTTAGCATCCTCTTTGTCTTGGCTGATAATACAACCTCCCAAGGAGCTTCTTCAATGACGGAGCATGTTGCCCCCGGCGCATTCGTCCCCTTAGAGGTGTGGGGCTGCGGGGGATTCACCTTCCATTTGTCAGATAACGCGAACTTGCCCTGTCGGTATTGGTTTTCAAGCCAATTTTTGAAAACGTAGCAATCTTCGATCGGATGGCCTAGTACTCGATGATAAGGACAGTAGTTGGGCTCGTTGACGTCACTTGGTTGCAACGGACGTTTTGGATCCGGCAGATTTATGAGTCTGTTGCGCAATGCCAGCTCGAATAACCTTCTCGTTTTATCGCGGGGAAACGAGTAAGGACGCCCTAGTCTCTCCTCGAGGTCTACATACGGGCGCATATTATTTTGACGCACAACCGGCTTCGAGTTGCTCGGTTGTTGTTGAGCATTAGCGACGACGATCGCTTTTCCCTTCCCTTTGTCATTTCGGGAGTCCGGCTTTGGAAGAGGAGGTTTATGGCCCATCTGATCCATCTGTGCTAGTTTGTCAATCAAGGCCTGGAAGGTAGTCGGCTTGAAGAACATCATAAACTGCGAGATGGTTGCTTGTGGATCGAGGGTTCCCACAAACATACCCACTGCGGGAGCTTCTTCAATGCGCTGCTCGTACTTCGACCATAAATTCCGCTACCGTATAGCATACTGAACCCACGTCTCGCCTGGCTTTACCCTGGCGTTATTCAGTGTCGTCATCGGGGTGCGTTCACTGGCGCTTGCAAAACGCTGAGTAAACAGCAGCTCCATCTCCGCGAAGGTCTTGATAGAGTCATTCGGGAGCTCAGAGTACCACTTGAACGCCGTATCTGATAAGCTTCCAACAAACTGGCGAAGCAACAGCTAGTCTTCACCGCCGGTGTTGCCGCAAAGTGCCCTGAACTGGGCAACATGCTGATGAGGATTGCCCGTCCCCTTGTAGACATGGAACTTGGGAATTGTATAACCTGGCGGGTACTTAATTTGATCATACCAACTTGGATATGGCCGCCCCGTTTTTACGACCTGGTCGGCTGCTTCGGTTGCATGATGAACCCGTATTTGTTGGGCGATGTACTCATCCAAATCAGCTTTAGAGATTGTATCCTCTTTAGCCGTCGACAGAGCTGGTAGAGGATTTGATGTCTCTCCCCTATCGTCTCCAAGGACGATCGGGGGCTCCTCGGCTGGAGGATCTTGTTGTATCATCATCCCTATCATGTCTTGGAAGAGGAGGCCCATACGTTGTATGTTGGCTGCTTGTTCAGCAGCCTCTTTGTCCTTCTTCTCCAATATCCGACGAAGGAATTCGGCGTCGGTTTCTTCTTCTTGACGTTCGTCCGAGGACGTTTCAGGGTTTTCTTTTGGCCTTGTAAGTGCGGCCATAGCGTTCATCATTTCTTGGAGCTTTTGCTATTGCTCCTGCGCCTTGGTCACTGATCGGGTAAGCGGTCGATGACCCGTAGATATGCGGCTATCTTCTTTACCAGATGCCACGTAGACGGTATGAACTATAATGCCCCCCGACTTAGGGCGTTTGGGTCTACCACCTTGGATATTTATCGCCGGCGTGGGGGTTTTCTCTGGCCTTCTTCTTTTGTGGGCCGTTGAAGTTGAAGGGGCCGTTATAGTGGGTACCCTAGCGATCGTTGTCCCTTGCTGTTCAATAGGACGGTCTTTTCCTTTTTGCACCTTCGTCTTCTTTCATTGACGGGAGTGATCCGGGTCGATCACGGAGTTTTGAACCTTCCTCCAAACTTTATAAATTCTTGAGGACAGCCGTTGAGGAGGCTGTTCTTGTTTTGTTTCCGGAACTCTCTCCGCAGGCGGAGGAGATCTTTTCAGTGTAGCGTTTGGAGAGTTCTTACGTACCCTCCTCAGCAGTTCAAAGCTGTTCCCAGTTGGAACAGCAGCGTTGACTTCCACCTCTGGAGCCGGTGGAGTTAGCCCTGAGGGGGTGTTGCCCCCTGCCTTTCTCACTCGTCGCCAATGGCGACGTCGAGCACGACGAGCCGTTGGGACTAGCTCAGAGATAGAGATAGCTTCTTTTTGCCCCCTGTCTGAATGAGGCGCCGCTGGTGTTAACCTCTTAAAGATTGAGGTTGTCTTTTGAGGGGTGATATTCAACCTGTCGAAGACGGATCCTCGAGCAGGGGCAGGAGCATGAGTCGCCAGTCTTGAAAAGACTGACTCTCTGACAGGGGAAGCTGCCTTGACGACTTCTGGAGCAGCAATTATTGCCTTCCTTGGGACAACTAATTTAGAGCTCTGATCCAGCCTGGCGAAAACAGAGGCTGTTGGTTTGGCATTGGGCGACCCGTTGACAGGGGTCGTCGTAGCAGTGAGCCGGTCGAAGACCGACTTTTTGTTCACTTCCGGTGCAGGTATTGGCGTAGAGAAGCTTGTAGGCGGGATCATGGTCCCGAAAAATAGGTCGGTGGTGGCCTGGGTCACCTGGTCTACCGGCAGAGCGAGGAAGGAGGCCGCTTGGGGCTATATGCTACACCTCCGGGGGAGGTGGAGCGTCCGTTGCAGTGGCATTTCGAGCAGTTGGTGCAGTTAAAGGCCACTGAATCTTGAGTTCTGCGCCAGGCAAAAGACCAAATCTTAGTAACTTGAAATCCGAGGGCAACCATTTAACAAACCGCGATTGGTACGTGAGGACGACAAACGAAGTGTGGAGTGGAAAGAGAAAAACGTCCCACCGGGCGTGCCAGAATTTGTTCCCCTCCGAAAGACGCGGCGGAGACGCGATAAACGTCTTGCCTGAGATTCGGGGCAGATGCTATTTGGTTTTATCCGTCCACCTCTCCGAAGATGCCAAGTTGATTTATGGCACCGTATATCGTAGGTTTAGACGGATGTGGCCGATGTAGCAGACTTCGTCAGATTCCCCCTCGCTTGAGGGGTTTTTGATTGTGGGGACGCTCTTCCCTGCAAGCGCAAGCCCCTGCAGTTAATTACGCTACCGCACCGCGGTAACAACTTTCTCCTTCTCTAGAATTTCACTTCGTATCGTGTGTGTTTGTTTTGTTTGTGGTTGCCAGTGGATTGTATACGGAGACTGAGTAATGCCGTCGCCCGTAGGACGTGGATTAGTCCAAATCCGTATTTACTTAGATTTGGGTTTGGTGTTTTTAGTTTAAGAATGCATTAGCCGCGTTGCGGCTAAGATCAACTTAAACGTTCGTTAAGGATACGTTAGTCCTGTTTGAGACTAAGATCAACTTAACGTGGTGATCCATTTATTATATGGCCGTCAAGACTCGTCATCTCTCTGACATCGTTGTAGGATTACAACGATAGGTGTCAGAGGAGTTCAGAGATGTACCTTCGAACCAGAGTTGATTTGGAATTTTATAGTCCATTTGAGTGTTTAAGGATACGTTAGCCGTGTTTGGGGCTAAGATCAACTTAAACGGGACCGTTTAGATCCGGCAAAAGAGCACTTGGAGGCTCTATTGTTCCAGTTTAGGGACTTAGTGGTCCATGTTCCAGTTTAAGGACGTGGCGGTCTATATTCCAGTTTAGGGACGTGGTGGTCCGTATTCCAGTTTAGGGTCGTGGTGGTCCGTATTCCAGTTTAGGGACGTGGTGGTCCGACATTAGTTTAAGGACGTTTCGGTCCGATATTAGTTTAAGAACATTTCGGTCCGATATTAGTTTAAGGACGTTTCGGTCCGATATTAGTTTAAGGACGTTTCGGTCCACGAGTTTAAGGACCCCGCAGTCCATATTGATGTGTGGTCGTCGGGACCCGTCACCTCTCCGACGTCGTTGAAGGATTACAACGATGAGTGTCAGAGGAGTTCGGAGATGTACCCTCGAACCGGTCGTGAATTGATTTAAAGAGCAGCCGTACTCAGTCAACTTAAATTTGAGGACTTACGGCCAAAATTGGGCTAAGTCCAGTTGAAAATGTTCAACATTTTTATTTATTTTTGGTCTATTAAACATGTGCTAGGGCTTTGCCCACATTTAGATAATGCATTGCATTACTTTCTATTTTTGTTTGGACTGGGCTCTGCCCTTTTATAAATGATGCAGAAGCATCAATTTTATTTGGGCTCTGCCCTTTATAAATGATGCAGAGCATCAATTTTATTTGGACTTTGCCCTTTTATTGCTTTGCAATTTATTTTGGCATGCTAGGTCTTTTGATTTGGGCCTGGCCCTTTAAGAAATGCATTGCATTCGTCAGGCGCTTCGCGCCAATCAGGGAGCGCAAACTCTTGTGGTGACGACACGTGTCATGCAAGCGTAGTGCGCTGCGCTAGTGCGCTGCGCTTGCGCTGCTGACACGTGGCGTACTTTGGTGGGTTGCGCCAATTACAGAGAGCAAAGCTCTATCTTAAAGCGCATAGCGCAAGTAGTTGATACGTGGCGTTTTCTGGTGGCTTGCGCCAACCCAAGAGCCCAACAGCGCAGTTTTGCAAGTGCAAAGCACTAAGAATCTTTTAGATTCAAGAACAGAAGTGCGAAGCACTATTTGATTTCTTAATCTAATTTAGATCAAAGAAAAATAAGTTTTTCTTGTTTTTCTTATCTCGGAGAACCAAAGGTTCATGAAAAGTGCAAAGCACTATTTAATTTTTTTGTTTTTATTAAAGATCATTGATCTTGTTTTTAGATCTATGATTTGTTCATAAGAGAACTTTCTCTTTTTCTAAAGGTTTTTATCTTTTTTGTTCTTGAGGAGTTCTTCAGAGTTCTTTTTTTTTCTCAGAAAATGTTGATACTTTTGAATTGAGGTCTAAGGCCCTTTTTATAGTGCCCATAAATTAGTTAAATTTGTTAAAGAGATCTTTCCCTGAGTGATTTGGGAAATTTTCCCCACCGTTGGATCTTTGATCCAAGGGCTTCTGTTTTACAGAAGAAAATCTTCTTGTTTTAACAAGAACAGAAAGATTTCGAAGGAGCGGGAGAAGAAAAGTCGATCGACCTTTTCCTTATTCTGTTTGGCGCAGACGCCCCCAGCGCGTGACACGTGTCAAGTAGCGCACAGCGCAGCGCAACTGCGCTAGCGCATCTGCGCTGACACGTGTCGTGCAGCGCAACGCAACTGCGCTAGCGCATGTGCGCTGACACGTGTCGCACAGCGCAGCGTAACTGTGCTAGCGCATCTGCGCTGACACGTGTCGCGCAGCGCAGTGCTTGCGCAGCTGAAGCGTTGCTTCATTTAATTTTTCTTTAAATAGATCTTTGCTCTAATTGGGTGCGCTGTTTTGGACGCTGCGCTGATGCATCTGCGCCAGACACGTGGCGTGTTGCGCACAGCGCAAAGAATCTGAAGCGTTGCTTCATTTATTAAAATTTAAATTTTCAAAGCAAAACTTTGCTCTGATTGGGGGAAGATGAAGCGTTGCTTCATCTCCCGCCTTGGAATTTGAACAGAGCTTTGCTCTGATTAGGGTAAACAGATGGCTTACTACCCGGTGATAGGGGCAGTAGCTAAGGTTGTTAACATCACCAACTTGTGCAGTTCGCCGCGGTTCGGGCAATATTATCTTATTGTTCCGCATAGAAAGCTCGAACAATCTCCTCGTCTTGTCGCAATGGAATGAATATACGCGTCCCATCTTTTCTTCTAAGTTCGGACGTGTACGGCTGTTGTTTTGGCGGGAGGCTACTTTCAGACCGCTCGGCTGTTGCTGTGTATTGACAATAAAGGCTTTTATTCCCTTACCCTTATTATTTCGGGGATCATTGCCTGAGGAGGAAGGACTATGGCCCATCTGGGCCAGCTTATCGATCAACGCCTGAAATATGGTGGGCTTGAAGAAGGTCATAAATTGGGACACGGTTGATTGAGGATCGATAGTCCTAATGAACATTCTTACGGCCGGGGATTCCTCAA
Organism: Agapanthus africanus; assembly: GCA_030015575.1. Lineage (NCBI taxonomy): Eukaryota > Viridiplantae > Streptophyta > Magnoliopsida > Asparagales > Amaryllidaceae > Agapanthus > Agapanthus africanus. Next base: position 102,391,773 of record CM057348.1, on the reverse strand, counting down.
TGCGTTGTTCGCATTTAGACCACAAATTTTGCCTCGGATCACGTATTAGACCCATGTTTTCCCTGGCTTGACCCTAGAATTGATCAGCGTCGTGATTGGTATGCGCTCACTCGCGCTGACAAACCTTTGAGTGAATAGAAACTCCATCTTAGATAAGGCCTTTACGAAATCATTTGGGAGCTCCGAGTACCATTCGAAAGCTGTCTGTGATAGGCTTTCGATGAGTTGGCGAAGCAGCAATTTATCATCTCCTTCGGTATTGCCACACAGAGCTTTGAACCGCACGACATGTTGATGGTGGTTACCCGTTCCTTTGTATATATGGAACATCAGGATCGTATATCCCGGTAGGTATTTCATCTGGTCGTACCATGCCGGATATGGTAGACCAGTTTTGACAAGCTGATTTGCAATTTCATTGGCTTGATAAGTCTTGATTTATTGGGCGATATAGTCATCCAATGCTGCCTTCGGGATTGTTTCTTCCTTGGCCGTTGATAGGGCCTGAGGAGGATTTGATGTTTTCCCTTTGTCATCTTCGATAACCACTGGTGGTTCTGATTGGATCATCATTCCAACCATCTTGAAACAGAAAAGCCATCTGCTTTATATTAGTAGCCTGCTCTGCCACTTCCCTGTCCTTCTTTTCAACACTTGTCTCAAGAACTCGGTATCGGTTTCCTGTTCTTGGCGCTCTTCCATTTATTTATTCGAACATTCTTTAAGTCCAGTAAGCACTGCCATCTTGGCAAGCATGTCTTGGAGCTTCTCTTGTTGCTCCTGAGCTTTCGTCAGTGACCGATTTTGCGGTCTATGACTGATGAAATCATGGCTCTCCTCCTTACTATCAGTCATATAGACTGTGTGTATGGTTATACCCCCAGACTTGGGGTGTTTGGAGCTCTCGCCTTTGGATTTTGCCTCTGGCGCTAGAACTTTCTCCGGCCTTGGTCTTTTATGAGAGGTCGTAGTAGGAGGAACCGTTGTGATAAGCACCTCCTTTCAAGAAGTCCCCCGCTGTATGGCAGAGGAATGATCGTTCCCCTGTCGAACCTTGGACTTCTTAGGTCAAAGAGAATAATTTTTGTCAAGAACGGAGTCCTAAACTTTTCTCCAAACTTTGTGAATCTGTGAAGAAAGCCGTTGGTAAGAACACTCCGGTTTTGGCTGCATTAAAGCTTCTATAGGAGGCAGTGTTTTCTTCAACACCGTGGTAGGCGCATTTTTGTGAACCCTTCTTAGTGGTTCGAAACTATTCCCGGTTGGAACAACAGCATTAACAACCACCACAGGAGCTGGTAGTGTCAGCCCAGAAGGGGAATTGCCCCCAGTTTTTCTTAGTCAGCGCCAATGACGACGTCGAGCGTGTCTTGCAGCGGGGGCCTCCTTAGCATTAGAAACTTTCTCGACATGCCCCTTGCGTTGTCTGGGGGCTTCGTCTAGTGTCATCTTGTGAAAGACTGACATCCTCGGTTGAGCTGGAGCAAGATTGCTCTGTCTGTTGAAGACCGACTGCCTTGGTGGTGAAGCACACTTGTTTGCTTCACGCGGAGCAAGAGCGGGGATAGCCAGCTGTTTAAGGGCGGCCCCCTCAGGAATCTTGGGCTTCTTCATGGGTCCCATCAAGCTTTTCTTCAGCCTGTCGAAGACTGAAGCCTTAACACTGGTAGGCTTGTTAGCGAGGCCATCGCAGTGTTCTGTCAATTGAAGACCGACTTCTGTAGAATTTCTTCTTAGGGCGTTGAGGCGCCGAAGTTGGTGGATGGGATTATGGTCCCAAAAATAGCCTAGTGGTCGCTTGGGCGACCTGCTCTACCAGCAAGGAGAATATTGAGACTGCATTTGGCCTGTAGACCACTCCTCCAGATGGGGCGGAGTTAGCCTGCGAGTTGTTGCTATTGCAGGTGGTGCAGTTGGAAGCCATTGAATCTGCACGGTGGTGAAATACCAGATTTTAGTATCCCAAACTTCAGGAGCAACCATACCGAACCACGATTTTGTTCACGGAACACGACACAAGAAGTATGGAGTGGAAAGTGGAAGATCTCCCACCGGGCGTACCAGAATCTGTTTACCGCCGGAGATGGGTCCGAGACGCAGAAACGTCTAGCCTGAATCTGGGGCCAGATGCTATTTGGAACAGATCCATCCACCTCTCCAAAAATACCAAGTTGATTTATGACACCGTATATCGGAGATTTGGATGGATGCAACCGATATAGCGTGGTTTCATCAAATTCCCCTTCTTTGAGGTTTTTTTAATTGTGTGATGCTCTTCTCTTCAGGCGTAAGCCCCTACAATTAATTACACTATTATGTTGCAATAACAACTTTCACCTGTTGCAGGTAGATCACTTCGTGTCGTGTTATATTATTTATTTTGGGGTTGCCCGTGGATTGCATACAGTGACTAGTTTATGTCGTCGCCTGTAAGGCGCGGATTAGTCTAAATCCGTATATATATTATAAATTTGGGGTCAAATATAGAACACGGATCTCGTGTAAACGAGGTCTATTAATTCGAAATATGTCATCTGAGGATCACTAGTCGTTTTTAAGACTAAGATCAACTCAGGAATATGGTTAAGGCTCGTTAATTCTGTTTTGAATTAAGATCAACTTAACAAGTATGGATTAAGGACTTTTAGTCATTTTTGAGACTAAGATCACTTAGGTTTATTGATATTTTGATCAATATATTGCATATGAGATACCAAAAGCTTCATCACTTAATTCGATTTTGATTAAGTGATCAAATAATGATTTATTATACAAGTGTGCAAGTATATGTGATGCACATGCCCGTTTATTTCAGTTGGAAAGGTTGCGTACGTGCTTTGCATGTGGTTACACACTGCTTTATTTCAAAAATATTGCGCATGTGTATATCACGTGACGCATCTGTTATGGGTTCGAAATTATGTATGTGCGCATTTATGTATGTTCGTATGTATTTAACAAGTCAACGTGCATTGCACATGACGCTCACACATCCATGGGCCATTTTCAACAAGTGCGCGCACGTGCCAATCACGTGACGCTCATATCTTTATGGGGCAACATCTAATAAGTGTGCACGTGTGGGTAGCACATGATGCGCACATCTCCTGGAGATTATTTTTCCGTGGGCAGCAATTTTTGAACTAAATGCGTACATTTTGGATGCGCACTTATTTCGATGAGAAAGCAAAAACTTTCACAGAGAAGCAATGGCTTCTGTTTCTTTTATTCAATGTTCTCTTCCTTCTCCTTTTATTTTCAAAGAAGGAAAAACTGGGATTTTTATCTTTTCCAAATCATATATATGCGTTTTATGGTGCACATCTTATTTTCTTGGATCTTAAGATCAATCTCTCGCAAAAATATATTCTTTATGAACGAGGGATGAATCGTAAGATCATTTGATCTTTTATGGTGAATCAATGGATTTAAAAAGAAGTAAAGGTTTCTGTATAAAAGAAAAATCTTTTTTAATGATGGAACAGAGAAGTTTTTTCTCTTTATTTCTATCTTACACACTTGTTCGCGGAGGAAGAAGACTTGGAATTTTTCTCAAGCTTATAGGGTTTTTTTTTATTTCTTCATATGGGGCTCCTATTTATAGGAGGGCAAAAACTAGGATTTGTTCTTAAGAAATTAGGCTACTTTTGATTTTATTTCGATTTAATTTAATTTGTTTTGAATTAAATTGACTTAGATCAATTATGGGGCAAGTGCTCACCGTTGGATCTCATGATCTCATATCAATTTGTTTTGATTTGTTTCAAAGAAGATTCTATTTCTTCATTTGAACAGTTGCGCACTTCAAGGAGGTGCGCATATGCATTGCACGTATCGCTCTATCTCGTATTGATATGCGTACCTTTGATCTCAAATTTATTGGATTTATTATAAATAGGACGAGCTATGATCAAGTGCGCACATGCGTTGCACGTGCCGCATGTCTCGATGATATGACTATGCCCCATATGCGCACCTATTGATTTATTAATAGGTACGCACTTATGCCTTCGCATATTTTCAAGGCGGCGACCAAGTATCAAGTTGCAATCCATTGGATCTGTCTCGAGATGTGTAGGAGTGCGAACCATCTTTTAGACCCTACAAATAGGTGTCATTTCCTTTAGAGTTGTACTCTTTTTGAAGCCTTTACTTTCTGTTAGAAGCTATTTCTTCTTTGTTAATTTGGTAAGTGCGCATGCGCACCTTTGCCTTTACGCACTTGATTGTGCTTGCGCACTCTTTGGGTTATGCACTCTTTGGGTTACGCACTTGACTTAACATTAGCTTGTGCACCCTTTGAATTGCGCATTTGATTTAACTTAAGATAACTTTTAAAAAAATTCTTTAACTTTAAGCATGTCACTTAATTTTGGCTTAATCAATCAATTTTATTCTTTAGTTTTGAAGCTGGATATTCTTATTCCACCCTTTTAGCGGACCGGCGCCTTTTCAGTTTTCTTTTCTTTCAGGTATCATGGCTGCCATCTGTATTCGATCAGGGAGATTGTTTTTCATGTTGACATCCGCTTTTATGAACCGGCTTTTTCTGATGCTCAATGTGAAAACGTGCTTTGTCATTATGAGGCTCATGGTGGGTGAAAACTTCATCAATGCTCCACTCTACTCCAACTGATATTTCAAGCCATTTATAATGTCATTCCTGGGGTTATGGATATAATGCCTCTCCCTGCTCTTGACCAAGCCACGAATAAGGTGCATTCAGTTTTCCTGATAGGGTTTATCTCTAGAGGGTTGAGAGGCCGTATAACCACCCTTCTGCATATAATCTTCTGACAGTGAGCAATCTTGTACGCATATGATAGAGGCGAATAGACGCACACAGCAATGGAAGATAAGGCCTTTGAGTCTTTTTCGGAGTCCGTTTATGACTTCACTCATCCTTATAATTTGGTCAATCTATTATCGCTCTAAAGTTTCGGGCGATATAACAACCTTCGCTTTTATTTGTCTTTTACTTTTCGGTATTAGTCTGTAATCAATCTTTTTGACGTATCAATGAAAAGCCACTCTTCTTTTACATTCGCATTTCTTTTTCATTTTGTGATGGAATGACTTAACTTAGTTTATTTACTTGTTTCGGAAATTTTAGTTTATCATGTGCACATCTTAAAAATTTAATATGTGTGAACACGTTTTGCACATGCGCATGGCGCTTAGTGATTTTTGCCAAGTGCGCATGGAAACGATGCATACACGTGCCGCGCACATGTCGCTGCCTATGTCATTCATTAGCCTTAATATGCGCACGTGTACAAGTGCGCATGGAATCATATCATTTTCCAACAAGTGCGTACTTGACATTTGATGCGCACTTAAATAGGTGCAAACATCGGTATTCCAGACTAGACTAGTGTATACGTTTCTTGATCCCGACGAGGGGCGATGTCCAGTCTCACAGCCATTGGTGTTAGTTAGTCACCAAAAATTGTATACATGTACTCATTGGGTTATGAGTTACACTGGACAGACTCGCCGGAAGCATGCTAGATGTTATTATACCAATTGTCATGTAGCAGTTCTCTGGTGACATAAGTACAGCTTAGTCTGTCGACCTAAGATCGTGATTTGTCTCGGGTGAGTTCCTACCGTGCTTTGATTACTACCCTACCACGGCTCTACTGAATCGTGCAAATATATTTTAGTTGGGTACAGTCTCAAGCCACATGGAGGAAGTGAGGGATTCGTCTCTCCCGGTATTGGGGGTAGATGCCGTGTAGTGCACGGGTGGTCATCACCAGAAATCATTGGCTTGGATGGACAAGATTTACTGATTTGGATCAGTAGTTTCTCTGTAGATGATGGGCTTCACATCGACATGACTTATCGAGTTATTATGGGTCTCACTTTATCCACCCCTAGATGTGATATGCGATACTCTTAGACGAACAAACCGGATTGTATAGAGATTGTCACTTTCAGGCTCAGTAGGGATACATACGAGTTTTCTTGTCGACCTTCCTTTCGTTTAATACCAGGGTAGCCATTACGTACAGCTAGTGCTGCTGATGTGCTTGTGGTTAAACCTACTGCCAACGCATTGTCGAGTCTTTAGAGTCCCACATAGAGGGTTCCCAGCTCAGGTGAAACGATGTAGTGTTCGTATTTTGATATGTACTTAGTTTCTAACTAATACGTTTTTTTGTACACGTACTTTTAATTGGACATTTTGTTAATACTGCCCGGTTTAAAAGATAACCAGATTATCACATTTGAATAAAATGTGAGCTAGTGTTATATATATATATATATATATATATATATATATATATATATATATATATATCTTGGTATTTGTATTTTAACATGAATACGGAATTTATATGAATACGGGTATTTGTATAAATACGGGTATTTGTATAAATACGGGTATTTGTATCTTAATAAAAATACGTGTATTCATATTTTATATGAATACGGGTGTATGTATTTTGATACAAATACGGGTGTATGTATTTGTAGTATAAACTTGTATTAGTCTGTGTGTGTGTGTGTGTGTGTGTGTGTTAGTCTGTATATATACATACATACATGCATGGATATGTATATGTGTGCACATGAGATTGCTTCTTATCTTTTCTTATCTTTTCATGTTCTTTAAAGAATTGTAACAACTCCAATTTTAGTATACAAAAAATTGTTTAAAAATAAATGTATACTTGGAGTAATTGCAATTCTTTGAGCACCATAAATATTTGTTTTGCTAATTAATTACAAGAAGGAGCTTGTAGCTCATTGGTAAGACCTTGCATTGCTGAACCAAGCCACTAGAGTTCAAATCTCATACCCCACATTATTTTTCATATTGTTTTATTTTGAATTTTTGGAATACCAACAGTTTACACGTGCATATCTCACAAAAACCCCACTACACCTTGAAAAGTAACCATGCCAGGGGGATCACCAACCGACGGGACGGATTCCGGCCGCCTGACTCGGCCGGAATCGGCCAACTTGGCAGGCGGACCGGTCGACTCGGGCCGCTGCCGCCGGCCGGAGTTGCCGATTCCGCCGAGTCCCCAACATATAAAATGTGCCTCTTGGAATCCCCTGTACACCTGTATGGTTTAAATACCTAGACCAGTAACAGAGCCCCTTTAAAATCACATTAAACCCAATTTTTATTACATTTATCTCATTTTTTCAATTAAACCTTTCATCTACCCTAACTCTAGCCTAACCCCATAAATACAACCCCTACATACTACCCCCTCACTCCAAAATTCTGAGCAAACTCTCAAGAAATTTCCTAGAACCCTAGTGTGCTTTGAAGTGAGCAAAGAGGTGAAGCTCCGGTAGATCTTTCGACGACAACCCTAGGAGATCCCGGCGATGAAACAACGCACCGGCGAAGTCTACCGTTCCCTCTCCCTCTCCTCTTCAAGCTAAACCCGTAAGTCCCACCTCCCTCTCTCCTTTGCTACTCTAAAAATATCTTTTAATAAAACCCGACGGAATCGGAGTCAAACCGATTTCCGATTCGGTTTCTTTCTAAAAATCCCACTTTTCTTAAACACAGCCCTATTAAACCATTACATGTTGACTATTAATCATTAACAAATATGGTGAACAAGTTTCATGACAATCTATATCATTTTGTAACTTTTATCGCTCTTTTTCAGTAAAATACCATATAGTTTCATTTTTACATTAAATCATCATAATCTTGCTATACCTTTAAGTTAGATCACGAGGTAATGGCCTAATTTCTCACAACACTCATATGAAACATAACACAATACTTTTTGGGAACATAGAATACGGGAAACGAACCTTTACATATAAATACCCTTTACTAATAAAACCATTTTTACAAGATTTAGTATTTTAAACAAATCTTTGCAAAGCGCCGCTACAACCCATTTTGGGGAACCCGACTGGGATGGTGTGGATTATCGCACGTCCCTGGGCTTAGTAGTGCGAGATGCAGACCTCCACAAGGAGCATTTGGTCTCGAAAGATTTAAAATACGAAAATCTTAAGAAAATGAGATTTATAGAATTATAATATATATTAAAATTTATTTTTATAGAAATATATATATATATGTAATATCAAAAAAATACATATTTTTGTTATAATATAAATACTTCAATTTTTCCAAATCAAAGAATCACTTTACATTAAAATACCATGAATTCCATACAGATGCAATATTACTATTTAATACCATATATTATGAAAATTAGGTTATTCTCACTAGGAATGACACAAATATAAAATCTACAATTATTACAACTCTAAAGACGATAATTAAACACTTGGGATGTATTTTGAAAATTATATAAAAGTATTTTTACATAAAACCCTCTCAAGTTCTATAAATTACCCTAAGGACCCTAGTAAACATGGTTTAAGCGGGACTAATCTCTTGAGCCTCAGGGAGCCGGAGAAATGGGTGTTTGCCTATTTACGGTAGACAACTTAACAACGGTGTTATCAACACGGTAATCGTTTTTGAAAAAAACACAAATCCTGCCGTCCATGTGCAGCGGTTACCGATAATATCAAAACAATCAGGACTTCAATTTACTTTTCTAATTGTCTGACTCAGACTGAGTCTTCTCATTAATAATCTGACTTGAATATGATTCAAGTACAATCTACAATCTACAATTCAACATGAATCCATGAATACATATATTCAATCTATATTGACAGAACCGAACCATGGATATACTTCCATTTACATGATTCTCCAGTTACATCCATGATTCTACAGTTAAATCCATTTACTGATATTATGGTTTCGGCAAGTCATCCAATTATACAAACTATATTACAATTCATAATACAAGTTAATACAATCAATACTTCGCGGGGTTTAAGGGGTAGATTGATACGGAAGGTGTTAGAAATGGCACGAGACAGTAAGATTTAATACACCTAACCTGAATCCAGTTGCTGTTGTACCATGGCATAAACGGTTCCTTGTACTACACTTGCCTCTAGTCTCTGGCATATAGAGACTCCTCTCGTATACACTGGCATCCTTCTGTACCAAGCTACAAACAACAGCGTTAACACTAAAACAATATAATAGAACTTTAAAAGCTACTTTCTCCCTCTATCTATTCTATTTCTCCCTTATCTTTGAGACTTACCGAGCGATTTGTTCGCTGACGACATTCTCTTTCTTTCTTCTTTGAATGTCGTCAGGTGATTCGAATCTTCCAGAGATCAAGCCTACCAGCGAAGACTTGGACCAGCTTGCTTACGATCCAGAGCTCTAGCTACATTGTACACTTTCATTTCAGTATTTTCCATTTTCTGTTATGCCATTGTTTAGGCATTGCTTTTATTCAGATGTATTTACTTTTCCATGTATTGTACAAAAAGAATGTTAGTAAATAAAGCTGTTGTTTTATTATATCTTGTCTCTTGTGCATTTGTTCTTATATTGCTTAGATACGCTTAGCGTATTTACTTCAGAGTAAATACGTAGCGGCCTAGTCGCGTCCCCTTCGCCGTACACCGGGAAGCGGGGCATGACAGGTTTTGTTGGTGGCCCATGCAGGTCAGAGCTATATGAAACTCTATTATGCAGTTCTGTTCTGCGTGAAAAACCTAAGCAATATAACATAAGAACCAGCAACTAAAACATTCTTTATAATTCATATTCCTTGAATCTTATCATTTCATATACTTGAATCTGTCCTAACCCAAAGTTTTTCATTCAAGATTATGGATTCCCCAAACAACACAAGCACCAACTTCAACAACACTCCACCTCCATTACCAATCACACCTGCCGTTCCTGCTCCACCCAACGAGCAAACGGTTCTTCTTAAGGCAATCCATAGCCTCCTAGAGGGACAGCAGCAGCTCTTGAACCGTCCCGAAGCTGATGCATCTGGGGTAAAGCAATTCAGAGTTTTACATCCCAAACAGTTCTCAGGAAAGGGAAGCCCACTGGAAGCTAAAGAATGGGCACAAAGTATAGAGGATGATCTGGCAGCAGCACAAGTGCTAGATATAGCTTGGGTCCGTGTTGCGAAACTGCAGCTCATGGACAATGCACGGAACTGGTGGAAGGCGGAAGAAAGCCGTCTTGATCAGTCCATTGAATGGAAGACTTTCCGCGATATGTTCGACGCGAATTACTTCCCTGAGACTGCCAGGTTCGACAACAAGGTTCGATGTGGACCAAGTCGGTAGATGAGTATGACGCTGAGTTCACCATGCTCAGTCAGTAAGATATGTCTCAATAATTGAATTTTTAAATATCACATATTACAAAGCTAACAAAATCTTTTAACAGATTTGCGGCACACTTGATACCGACGGAAGATATCAGAGCCCGTCAAGTTCAACAGGGTTTGGATTCGGAGATACAAGTCGCACTAGACACAGGAGATTTTCCGACACATGAATCGGCTCTGAAAGCTGCCTGCCGTTATGAGGCAGTGGTAAAGGCGAGGGGCAGACCTCAGTCTGCAGGAGTTAAACGCCATGTCAACCAGATGACAGGAGGAGCCTCGTCGAGGCCACCTTTTGTGCCAAGGAGACCAGGAGTACCAAACAACAGGCCCAGCCCAGCCTTTTGTAACTACTGCAAGAGAAATGGGCATCTGGTGAAAGATTGCCGGCGTGCGAAAAACCTTTTCTTAATCTGCGGCACAGCTGCTCATCATATTGGGTCTTGTCCTTATAGAAAAAATCCAATTGTTGCACCCAGGCCAGCAAACACTTACCCACAGCGCCCAACTGTAATATCCGGTCTTCATCTACGCCAATACCAGTGTTCAAATAAAATATTTTATCCATTTACACTTTATATAAATTTCTAATTATATTTTTGCCTTCCTATGAACCCAACCCTAAGCCCAAGTCCATATCTAAATACCACATTTTTCCTTTTAAATTTTATTGAGCCTAAGCCCAACAACCGAAATCTTTATTTCAAAAAAATAACACTTATATTCAAATTATCTACTCTTTCCTCCCTTTTCAAAATTCAAATTTTATACCCTCAATTAAACCAAAATCTTACCCAATTAAATTTCATTAATCCTCTCACATTAAAAACCATTTTCCCGTTCCTCTCTCGTTTAATTTTCTTTAATTAATAATAATTCCCACGATTTAATCTCTCTCCCCCTTAAATCTCTCTTCCTTATTACTCACGTTCTCTCCCCCTGTATTCTCACTCCCTCTTTTCCCCCACCATCTCCTTCGTTCTCCTTCCTCCTCCTCTTCCCGCTCCCTCTCTCGACCCACACCCACGCCCATGCCACACCGACGGCGCGCTCGCCCCGCCACCATCACCGGCATCACCCTCGCCCCTCTCTCCTCTCTCCAAAACCCCGAGCCCTACTTCACCTCTCCGATCCCCACCTCGACTGCACACCCGACCCAACCTCTCTCTCGTCACCCTTGTTCCAACCACCGCCGAGCTCCCCTCCACCTCGCCTGCCTCCACCGACCACCGTGCGACCTCCCCGACGCACCCACCACCATCGACGACCCACTCCTTCCTCCTTTCACAGCCACGACACACCAAGCACAGCCGAGCTCCCTGCAACTCCGGTGACCACCGCTTGCAAGCTCCGGCCATCTACCATCGCAACCACCATCGTCAAGCTTCTCTTGCAACCTCCGTCAACCTTACCGCACCTCGCCAACACAGACCCGAGCACCTCGAACCTTCACCCATCTCCACTGCCCACCGAGCTCGTCGCGCCGCTGCCGTACCGCCGTCGAACCATCGCCAGGCAAGTGAACTTATCACTTGCTACATTCTATTACATATTAATTCTAAGGTTTAATTAAACTATTAACATATATCTATATAGGTATGCAATTGTAGTGAATTATTGTTCGAGCTACACCGATACTTTTGTTGTTTGAACCTGATGCGAATTGTTCGGCACTAATTTAGAACCCTATGATAATGATATAGGGTAATGCTTATAGAAATCGTCTTAAATACGGGTACATAATATAGGACCACAACATGTTGAGTTAACTACTTGGTGCAAAACCCAGAACTAAAACCTACTTTATGACGGAACTAGTGATCATTAAACCCTTTTACAGTTCATAGAGGTACCACAGAAATTTGATTGAAAATCATTATTGTTTCACCCATAAAATGTTACCCCGATAACCATTGCGGAATCAGAATTTTTCTGAACACACTAGACCGTTAAATTTACGATAAATCTTTTACAAACCGGATTGGAGCGTTCCATGGCTCGTACTGAAGATAACAAATTAACCTACAGTACACTATAATTTATTTCAAAATTTGAACTAGTTATGATAGAGAAAACTGGGGAGAATTACGACCCTGGACTGCAGTCCAGAGCAGTAATCCCAGTTCACCCTTGTTTTGAAATCACCGTATAACATTTCTCAAATGCGAAAATGTAAGGAACCCTATATCGTTACGTAGAAAACTTAGTTATCTTTCTTAACCCACTAGTTTCACTGGATTCCTTAACTGTATGATATTTTTAACATACTTTATAACGACGAGGTGTTCTGCTGAATTCTGCAGTGGCATATTTTACACATTGAACTTAACCTGACCATAACTCCCTGTTAAAATAGGATATTACTGATCAGCTAATTGCCTTGGAAATATAACTGATAACCCTAAAAATTGTTCAACTATAGTGCCACCTAATTTTGATCCCAACAGGGTGAAAACTGCGTTGCGAAATGGACTTTCAGTTCAGGAACTGAATTTTCAGTAGCGAACACTTAAAATGAAACGAATGTAATTTGCGAACCCGAAACCCGATCGACTTGGAATAAATTTCGTTGAACTGCCGACTGAGTTTACTTGTTACCTCTTTTGTATCATTTTATTTAATTTTGAACGTATGATTTAATGTGATTTTTATCAGTTCATAAGATGCATAATAACTTTCATTGCACATGAATGTTTAGTGGCATAAATGCACATATTATACCCGACCGTAATACCTTTAGTGATAGTGCGCTTCATTATTAAGTTTCAGTGTACCATGCATTGTCGAGCGTGAATGGTATCGGTCTAGGTGTGTCAGGTACGCCAGTGAAAAGTGAATGGTTCATGATAGTGACAATACAGTGAACAGTGAATAAAACCGCGTTATTGGTGCGTACTTGTACACGACTAGCCTATACCCATAAATAGTGAAACCTGGGTAAAAGGGGGAAATCGCAGTGGAAAGGAAATTGTATTTAGCGAGGTCAGTGTTTTAGAGGATGATCATTCGAACAGTGACTCATATATATTAGGTTGGACCTAGCGGTCCGGCTGACAGGGTTATGTCCCGGGCATCGTGGGCCGTAGTCTCGGGTATGTACGAGACCCTCGTTAAACATGATCACTCCTTTCCACATTTCGATTTCAAAATGACTTAGAGACAGATAGGGACACAGATCATACCATACATCAGTTCACGACATATTGATTGTCTGCATTTATTACCTCCACCGTTATTGCTTTATTTTCTTGTCTTTCATGATTATTATAATATTGCTATTGCGTCGTCCTGACGACCTGAGTATGCATGCTTAGTGATTGCAGAGGACCGGATTCAAGAGTCAGACCTACCCTTCGAGCTCGCAGAGATCTAGACGGTCGTGCCCTCAGTATTTTTACTGTTTTCCATAAATCAACCTTGTATTCGCACTTGGTTAGTAGTTTCTTTCATTTCATCCTATTGTAAACTGTGAACAATGAAAGTTGGTGTAATAAACTAGTATTGTTTTCCTTTATTTCTGTGTTGTATTTACTGATTACCATATAATGCTAGAAGCCGATATGTGACTACGACAGGATTCTTCCTTGATCGTAGGAGCATGGCTGGCCTTTTTACCCTTGTATTCCGTATTTTGGGAAGCGGGGCGTGACATGGTTTAGATGGTATCAGAGCCAGGCTTAATATTAAAGGATAACATTAACTACGCTTTATTATATGTTCACTTCACTACTTCTCACTTTCATCCTCGAATCTAATCATATCCGTTCATCTTTTTTTCAGCGACATGACTTCACCGAACGATCTCTCCTCGGACTCTAGTTCTCAGGATCGCACAGAAAGGATCCTGAATGCACTAACGACTCTTGCGGAAGCCCAAGAGAGAAAGACGGACCTGCTTACCGAAGGACTCAGGGCGATTACTACATTAAGGGGATCCACCGCCCTCATTACCACTCCCGAGGGCACCGCTACGCCACCCATGTCGGCCAGGACTGGCACGGTGTCGGATTTTCGGAGATTACACCCAGCTGTGTTTACGGGACTAGCCGAACCACTCGAGGCCGAACAATGGCTGATCAATGTGGAGAACCTACTTACAGCCGCACGGGTACCTGATGAAGAGAAGGTGAATGTAATAAAAATTCAACTAGAGGGCGAAACCCGTACTTGGTGGTCCTTCGAAAAGAGCAGACTCGATGGGCCGATCGAGTGGAGCAAGTTCATGGAGTGCTTCTTAGACCACTACTTTCCCCCCACCGCCAAGGCAGAGATGGAAGAGAAATTTATCTTACTGAAGCAGAACGGCCGTCCTGTTGACGTGTATGCAGCAGAATTCAACCGGCTAAGCCGATTTGCTTCATATATGGTAGCTTCAGAGGCCACCAGGGCCAGGCGTTTCTTACAGGGACTTGACTTTGAGCTGCAACAGTTAATTGCGTCACTCGAGTAACAGACATTCGCACAGGTGCTCAACGCTGCATGAATTCAGGAGAAGCTAATCAGTAAATTCAGGGGGCCCAGCCCTAGTGATAGGAGGCACCCAGTTGTTCCGGCACGGACTCACCACCGTCTCGAAGGGTTATACCAGTTCACAGGCCAGGAACGACACAGATGAAGCGTCCCTTCGTACCCCAGTATCGTCCACAGAGTAATGCCTTAGTCTGCGGCTACTGCCATAGGGATGGACATACCCAGAAAGACTGTCGCCGTGCCAAAGGACAGTGTTTAATTTGCGGATCCAATCAGCACCGAGTGAGTGGGTGTCCTCGGCGCGCAGAGCTACAGGGAGGGCCTGGACCGCAACAGCAGAGGTCACTAGAGCAGAGGCAAACCAACACAGGCCGTGGTCAAGGGAGGGCTTTCACCCTAACCGCTGAGCAGGCAGAGGCCTCAGGAGAAGTGGTTACAGGTATTCTACTCGTACATTCTATGCCAGCTAGAGTACTATTTGATTCTGGAGTATCACACTGTTTCATATCTACACATTTTGTCGATACGCACTCCATACCACACGAGCCATTAACCAAGGGATGGGAAATACATACGGGTAATGGTATTATAGTATCCAGTCGAGAATGTAGATCTTGTCCAGTAGTAGTTTGCGGCAGGGAATTCTACGCGAATTTCCTTTTAATCGGAACGGGCAGCTATGACGCAATTCTTGGGATGGATTGGATGAGTACATTCCACGCGATTATTGATTGCCGGGCCACGAATGTGACTTTCCGCATTCCCAATCACCCAGAATTTGTCTTTGAAGGAGGAAGCGAGTCTTTGGAGCCAGCCAAGTATAAAGCCAAACCGAAAGTATTGACGGCTATGGAGGTTGATGAAGACCCCGCACCAGAAATCGTTCGGGATTTCCTTGGCGTGTTTCCTGAAGATTTACCAGGCTTACCACCTCCACGCGTTTTGGGATTCTCGATAGATTTGATTCCAGGTACATCTCCAGTTTCCAAGGCACCGTACAGAATGGGACCAGTGGAGTTAGCTGAATTGAAGAAACAAATTGAAGAACTCATGGAGAAAGGATTTATTCGCCCAAGCGCTTCGCTGTGGGGTGCACCAGTCTTGTTGGTGAAGAAAAAAGATGGGTCACTACGAATGTGCATAGACTATCGGGAGCTGAACAGAGTAACGATAAAGAATAAATACCCCATTCCACGCATCAACGATTTATTTGATCAGTTGGGTGGTGCCAATGTATTTTCGAAGCTGGACCTTCGTTCGGGTTATCACCAGATCAGAGTAACGGCCGAAGATATATGCAAGACGGCTTTCAGGACCCTATACGGACACTATGAGTTTCTAGTGATTCCGTTCGGCGTCACCAATGCCCCAGCTATATTTATGGATTTGATGAATAGAGTGTTTGCAAAATATTTGGACACTTTTGTCATGGTATTCATCGACGACATACTAGTCTACTCTAAGACTCGAGAGGAACACGTCGAACACTTGCGAACGGTACTACAAATTCTTCGGGAAGAGAAGCTATACACGAAATTGAGCAAGTGTGAGTTCTGGCTTGACAAAGTGCAATTTTTGGGACACGTTGTTTCGGGCGAAGGTATCTCAGTGAACCTAGCAAAGATAGAATCCGTTAGAGATTGGCCGACACCGAAGTCAGTGGCCGAGATCAGAAGCTTCCTCGGTTTGGCGGGATATTATCGGCGGTTCGTTCAGGATTTTGCACGAGTCGCCGCATCTCTGAAAAAACTTACGCGAAAGGAAGTACCGTACGTATGGATGGAAGAATGTACTCGGGCATTTGAAGTACTGAAGCTGAAGTTGACCACGGCACCTATTCTTACCGTGCCAGACAATTCGGGTGGTTTGGTGATACACAACGATGCTTCAGGAAAAGGCTTAGGCTACGTTCTGATGCAGCACGGTCGGGTAATTGCTTATGCCTCAAGACAGCTAAAGAATTACGAGAAGAACTACCCAACACACGACTTGGAGTTAGCCGCAGTAGTTTTCGCATTGATGATTTGGAGACATTACCTACTGGGAGAAAAGGTGGAGGTGCACACAGATCACAAGAGTCTGAAATACGTGTTCACTCAAAGAGAACTGAATATGAGACAACGACGATGGCTAAAACTAATGGCGGACTACGACTTGGACTTACAGTATCATCCGGGAAGGATAAATGTCGTACCCGACACCCTCAGTCGCAAACCAGCGGTCATGATGTTGACCAGGCAGAGGAGAATCATTGAGGATTTTCAGAAGCTTGAACTAGAAATTGTTACACCGAGTGCAATTAAACAGTTTTGGCAGTTACAGGTGCAGTCTTCCCTTGTAGATCGTATTAAGGCTGCGCAAGCTGACGATCCTCGACTGCAGAAGTTCAGAGAGCAGGTGGAAGCTGGGCTGAGGACAGACTTACTTATACATCGAGACGGTTCTTTGAGATTCGGTAACAGACTCTGTGTTCCCAAGGGAGATATTAGAGAAGAAGTGCTAGCTGAGGCTCACAGCTCAGCTTATTCTGTACATCCGGGAGGTACGAAGATGTATCGAGATCTGAGGCAGCATTATTGGTGGAACGGGATGAAGCGAGAGATTGCACGGTTTGTATCCAAGTGCTTAGTGTGTCAGCAAGTAAAGGCTGAACATCAGAGAATGGCTGGACTACTGCAACCACTCCCAATACCGGAATGGAAATAGGAGCACATCACTATGGATTTTGTGACCGCTTTACCGCGGAGTCCATGAGGCAACAACGCCGTTTGGGTTATTGTAGACCGACTTACAAAAGAAGCACACTTTATACCCTTCCGGGTGGGGCAATCGACAGAGTCGCTTGCGGAGAAATACATGCAAGAGGTAGTGCGACTACACGGGGTTCCGGTAAGTATAGTATCAGATCGGGACACCAGATTCATTTCGCACTTTTGGAAGAGCTTACAGGAGAGTCTTGGTACACGTCTCAAGTTCAGCACGGCTTACCATCCACAGACGGACGGACAGTCCGAGCGTACTATTCAGACACTCGAGGATATGTTAAGGGCGTGCATGCTTGACTTTCAAGGTTCTTGGGAGGATCACCTCCATCTAGTGGAGTTTTCTTATAACAACAGTTTCCAAGCGAGCATCCAAATGGCCCCATTCGAAGCACTGTACGGACGGAAATGTCGGTCTCCTGTTTGTTAGGATGACATGGGTGAGCGAAGACTATTGGGTCCCGAACTTATTATTCAGACGGTAGATAAGGTTCAGATGATCAGACGGTGCATTAAGACGGCTCAGGACCGACAGAAGAGTTGGGCGGATGCTAGCAGAAGAGCACTAGAATTCGAGGTCGGAGATCATGTGTTTCTGAAGATTTCTCCTACCCGTGGTGTTATCAGGTTTGGAAGTCGCGGGAAACTCAGTCCCCGATTCATCGGACCATTCGAAGTTTTGGAATGGGTCGGAGAAGTGGCTTACAGACTTGCCTTACCCCCTTCGTTAGCGGGCATACACAACACATTTCATGTGTCACAGTTGCGGCGCTACGTCCGAGACGATGGTCATGTTCTCGATCATTCTGAATTGACCTTGGGTGCCGATTTGACTTATGTGGAGCAGCCAACTACTATACTCGACCGTAAAGAGAAGGTACTGAAGAATAAAGTCATTCCGTTAGTCCGAGTGTCTTGGGGTGGCCGTTCACCGGAGGAATCTACCTGGGAACGTGAGGACGATATCCGTTCACGATTCCCACATCTTTTCGAGTGACCGTTTTGTATCGTCGTTTTCTATTTCATTCCTTTAATTTTGAGGACGAAATTTTTGTAAGGGTGGTATGATGTAATATCCGGTCTTCATCTACGCCACTACCCGTGTTCAAATAAAATATTTTATCCATTTACACTTTATATAAATTTCTAATTATATTTTTGCCTTCCTATGAACCCAACCCTAAGCCCAAGTCCATATCTAAATCCCACATTTTTCCTTTTAAATTTTATTGTGCCCAAGCCCAACAATCTAAATCTTTATTTCAAAAAAATAGCACTTATATTCAAATTATCTACTCTTTCCTCCCTTTTCAAAATTCAAATTTTATACCCTCAATTAAACCAAAATCTTACCCAATTAAATTTCATTAATCCTCACACATTAAAAACCATTTTCCCGTTCATCTCTCGTTTAATTTTCTTTAATTAATAATAATTCCCACGATTTAATCTCTCTATCTCTCCCTTAAATCTCTCTTCCTTATTACTCACATTCTCTCTCCCTCAATTCTCACCCCCTCTTTTCCCCACCATCTCCCTCATTCTCCTTCCTCCTCCTCTCTTCCCGCTCCCTCTCTCGACCCACACCCACGCCCACACCACACCGACGCCACGCTCGCCCTGCCACCATCGCCGGCATCACCCTCGCCCCTCTCTCCTCTTTCCAAAACCCTGAGCCCAACTTCACCTCTCCGATCCCCACCTCGACTGCACACTCGACCCAACCTCTCTCTCCCCACCCTTGTTCCAACCACCGCCGAGTTCCCCTCCACCTTGCCTTCCACCACCGACCACCGTGCGACCTCCCTGACGCACCCACCACCATCGACGACCCACTACTTCCTCCTTTCACAGCCGCGACACACCAAGCACAGCCGAGCTCCCTGCAACTCCGGTGACCACCGCCTGCAAGCTCCGGCCATCTACCATCGCAACCACCATTGTCAAGCTTCTCCTGCAACCTCCGTAAACCTTACCGCACCTCGCCAACACAGACCCAAGCACCTCGAACCTTCACCCACCTCGACTGCCCACCGAGCTCGTCGCGCCGCTGCCGTACCGCCGTCGAACCATCGCCTGGCAAGTGAACTTATCACTTGCTACATGCTATTACATATTAATTCTAAGGTTTAATTAAATTATTAACATATATCTATATAGGTATGCAATTGTAGTGAATTATTGTTCGAGCTACACC
Organism: Agapanthus africanus; assembly: GCA_030015575.1. Classification (NCBI taxonomy): domain Eukaryota; kingdom Viridiplantae; phylum Streptophyta; class Magnoliopsida; order Asparagales; family Amaryllidaceae; genus Agapanthus; species Agapanthus africanus. Next base: position 102,372,124 of record CM057348.1, on the reverse strand, counting down.
GATACTTTCGTTGTTTGAACCTGATGCGAATTGTTCGGAACTAATTTAGAACCCTATAATAATGATATAAGGTAATGCTTATAGAAATCGTCTTAAATACGGATACATAAGATAGGACCACAACACGTTGAGTTAACTACTTGCTGCAAAACCCAGAACTAAAACCTACTTTATGACGGAACTAGTGATCGTTAAACCCTTTTACAGTTCATAGAGGTACCACAGAAATTTGATTGAAAATCATTATTGTTTCACCCATAAAATGTTACCCCGATAACCATTGCGGAATCAGAATTTTTCTGAACACACTAGACCGTTAAATTCACGATAAATCTTTTACAAACCGGATTGGAGCGTTCCATGGCTCGTACTGAAGATAACAAATTAAACTACAGTACTCTATAATTTATTTCAAAATTTGAACTAGTTATGATAGAGAAAACTGGGGAGAATTACGACCCTAGACTGCAGTCCAGAGCAGTAATCCCAGTTCACCCTTGTTTTGAAATCACCGTATAACATTGATCAAATGCGAAAATGTGAGGAACCCTATATCTTTACGTAGAAAACTCAGTTAGATTTCTTACTCCACTAGTTTCACTGGATTCCTTAACTGTATGATATTTTTAACATATTTTATAACGACGAGGTGTTCTGCTGAATTCTGCAGTGGCATATTTTACACATTGAACTTAACCTGACCATAACTCCCTGTTAAAATAGGATATTACTGATCCTCCAATTGCCTTGGAAACATAACTGATAACCCTAAAAATTGTTCAACTATAGTGCCACCTAATTTTGATCCCAACAGGGTGAAAACTGTGTTGCGAAATGGACTTTCAGTTCAGGAACTGAATTTTCAGTAGCGAACACTTAAAATGAAACGAATGTAATTTGCGAACCTGAAACCCGATCGACTTGGAATAAATTTCATTGAACTTCCGACTGAGTTTACTTGTTACCACTTTTGTATCATTTTATTTAATTTTGAACGTATGATTTAATGTGATTTTTATGAGTTCATAAGATGCATAATAACTTTCATTGCACATGAATGTTTAGTGGCATAAATGCACATATTATACCCGACCGTAATACCTTTAGTGATAGTGTCTTTCATTATTAAGTTTCAGTGTACCATGCAATATCGAGCGTGAATGGTATCGGTCTAGGTGTGTCAGGTACGCCAGTGAAAAGTGAATGGTTCATGATAGTGACAATACAGTGAACAGTGAATAAAACCGCGTTATTGGTACGTACTTGTACACGACTAGCTTATACCCATAAATAGTGAAACCTGGGGAAAAAGGGGGAAATCGCAGTGGAAAGGAAATTGTATTTAGCGAGGTCAGTGTTTTAGAGGATGATCATTCGAACAGCGACTCATATATATTAGGTTGGACCTAGCGGTCCGGCTGACAGGGTTATATCCCGGGCATCGTGGGCCGTAGTCTCGGGTATGTACGAGACCCTCGTTAAACATGATCACTCCTTTTCACATTTCGATTTCAAAATGACTTAGAGACAGAGAGGGACACAGAGCATACCATACATCAGTTCACGACATATTGATTGTCTGCATTTATAACCTCCACCGTTATTGCTTTATTTTCTTGTCTTTCATGATTATTATAATATTGCTATTGTGTCGGCCTGACGACCTGAGTATGCATACTCAGAGATTGCAGAGGACCGGATTCAAGAGTCAAACCTACCCTTCGAGCTCGCAGAGATCTAGACGGTCGTGCCCTCAGTATTTTTACTGTTTTTCATAAATCAACTTTGTATTCGCACTTGGTTAGTAGTTTCTTTCATTTCATCCTATTGTAAACTGTGAATAATGAAAGTTGGTGTAATAAACTAGTATTGTTTTCCTTTATTTCTGTGATGTATTTACTGATTACCATATAATGCTAGAAGTCGATATGTGACTACGACAGGATTCTTCCTTGATCGTAGGAGCATGACTGGCCTTGTTACCCTTGTATTCCGTATTTTGGGAAGCAGGACGTGACACCAACCATCCAAGCACCTGCTCTAAGACTTACACTACCTGCTCCACCACCTAGAGGACCACAAGCTGCACCACTTCCTCATCAGTTCCATCAAGCTCAAAGGAACATTCCGAGGAATGCTTCTCAGGCCAGGAGGAATGTACCAAGGCGCCAGACTTTCACGATGACCGTGGAAGAAGCTGAGGCCACTGGCCAAGTTATCACTGGTAACCTTTCTTTCTCAATTTTTCTTTCAGTCTTACTGCCTATCTACATACCTTTACCTATACCTAAAACATATCCTACATACCTTAGGTACAATCTTAGTAGCCTTACTACCAGCACTAGGACTGTTCGATACTGTAGCGTCTCACTGCTTTATGTCGCAACGGTTCGTCCGAACCCATACGATTCCAGTCACACCGCTTGTATCCAGCTGGAATGTCAGTTTAGGAAATGGCGTTCTAAAGGCAACAATAGGATACAACTTGTGTCCAGTAGTCGTATGTCGCAGAGAATTCTACACTGACTTCAAAGTGCTGGACATACCGAACTTCGATGTCTTCTAGGTATGGATTGGCTTGGAACTTTTTATGCTACCATCGATTGTCGTCAAAGGTGGGTAGTATTCGAGATTCCAGACCATCCGATCTTCAATTTCAAAAGTGGAGACCGTACACTGGAGCCAAGTACATACAAGGTGAAGCCAAGGAAGGCAGTGATTGCAGCAACTCAAGCGGAGGAAAGATCAAGGCCAGAAGTGGTTCGAGAGTTCGACGATGTGTTTCCTGATGATATATCAGGTTTGCCTCCCGATCGAGCTCTTGAATTCGGCATTGATTTAGTACCAGCAGCACAACCGGTGATCAAAGCACCTTATCGTTTAAGTCCGGGAGGTTTGAAGGAAGTACGAACACAGTTGGACGAATTATTGGCGAAAGGATGGATTCGTCCCAGCACTTCAAGTTGGAGATCACCTGTACTACTTGTAAAGAAGAAGGAAGGTTCATACAGAACGTGCATTGATTATAGAGCCTTGAACGAAGTAACGATAAAGAACAAGTATCCACTCCCGCGCATCGACGATTTATTCGATCAGCTAAGCGGATCTTGTGTTTTCTCTAAATTAGAACTTCGTTCAGGTTATCATCAGGTGAAGGTCAAGGAAGCTGATATTCATAAAACGGCTTTCAGAACTCGCTATGGACATTACGAATTCCTAGTGATGCCATTTGGAGTGACCAATGCACCAGCAATATTCATGAACCTAATGAATCAAGTTTTCCGGGAGTATTTAGATAGGTTCGTTTTCATCTTCATCGACGACATCCTGGTGAATTCTAAGAGTCGGAAAGAGCATGCCGAGCACCTACGAATTGTCCTGAAAACTCTACGACAACATCAATTATATGCCAAGTACATCAAATGTGAGTTTTGGCTAAATTAAGTTGGTTTTCTTGGACATATCGTATTAGGCGAAGGAATTTCTGTGGATCCAGCGAAAGTTTCAGCAGTAAGCGAATGCCAACACCAAAGTCAGTGAAGAACATTCGAAGTTTTTTGGGTTTAGCTGGATATTACAGAAGGTTCATTGAAGGCTTTTCAAAGATAGCAACACCTCTGACCAAGCTCATACGTAAAGATGAAGAATTTGTGTGGTCAGAAGCATGCGAACAAGCTTTCGTAGAACTCAAGTCAAGGTTGACATCAGCACCTATTCTCGTCATACCGGATCAGTCTGGAGGTTTCGAAGTGCATTGCGATGCATCCGGTAAGGGATTAGGATGTGTTCTATATCAGCACGGTAAGGTTGTGGCTTATGCTTCAAGACAGCTGAAGACTCATGAGTGCAATTATCCGACGCATGATTTGGAATTGGCAGCCATCATCTTTGCTCTCAAGATTTGGCGCCACTATTTACTTGGTGAGCGAGTGAACATATACACAGATCATAAGAGCCTGAAATATGTGTTTACTCAGAAGGAGTTGAATATGCGGCAGAGACGATAGTTAGAACTCATGGCGGACTTTGACATCAACCTACAATATCACCCAGGGAAGGTGAATGTGGTACCTGATGCACTTAGTCGCCAACCATTAGCAATGCATCTCATCGCTCAGTAGAAGCTTCGACAGGGCTTGCATCATATGGAGATTGAAGTAGTCATGTCAGGTAACCCTTCAAGTTTGATGAATTTACAAGTTCAATCAACAATTGTCAATCAGATCAAAGCAGCTCAAGCAAGTGATGCTAAGTTACAAAATATCCGAGAACAAGTGGAGAATGGACTCAGAACAGACTTCATCATTCATGAAGACGGATCTTTGAGATACGGCAGCAGATTATGTGTACCAAAAGGTCCTGTTCGGGAAGAGTTAATGAAAGAAGCTCACAGCTCTCCCTACTCAGTACACCCTGGAGGTACAGAGATGTACAAAGATCTACTTCAGAATTATTGGTGGCATGGAATGAAGCGTGAAGTAGCCAGAAGTATCGCTAAATGCTTGGTGTGTCAGCAAGTAAAGGCTGAACATCACAGGACTGCTGGATTACTTCAACCGTTACCAATCATAGAATGGAAGTGGCAACACACCACGATGGATTTTGTGACTGCTCTTCCTCGCAGCACAAAGGGTAACGATGCGGTATGGGTCATTGTGGATCGACTCACAAAGTCGGCTCACTTCATCCCATTTCGAGTTGGCCAATCAACTGAGACATTAGTAAAGAAGTACATGGACGAAATTGTGAGACTTCATGAAGTACCGGTATGCATTGTCTCCGATCGTGATACCAGGTTCAGATCGCAATTTTGGCAGAGTCTGCAAGCAAGCTTGGGAACAAGTCTGAACTTCAGCACGGCTTATCATCCACAAACAGATGGTCAGTCTGAGCGAACTATTCAGATCTTGGAGGATATGCACAAAGCATGTATGTTAGACTTTAAAGGATCAAGGGAAGATCACCTACATCTTGTGGAGTTTTCGTACAACAACAGCTACCAATCAAGTATAGGAATGGCACCTTTTGCAGTATTATATGGAAGGAAGTGTCGATCGCCATTAAGTTGGGACGACGTCGGAGATAGGGAACTTCTTGGACCTGAGATGATAGTAGCGTCTGTTGATGTGGTTCGTACTATCAGATAAAAGATGCGCATAGCCCAAAATCGACAGAAGCATTAGGCTGATGCATAGAGACGTCACTTGGAGTTCCAGCCAGGAGATCACGTATTTTTAAAGATATCTCCGAACCACGGCGTGATCCAATTTGGAAGACGGGGTAAGCTAAGTCCAAGATACATTGGACCGTTCGACATACTCGAACGAGTCGGTGAAGTGGCATACCGCTTAGCGCTTCCACCTTCATTAGAAGGAGTGCATAATGTGTTCCACATATCCCAACTCAGAAGGTATGTGAATGACCCCAGCCATGTACTTGATCATTCCGAGCTCACTTTACTGCCTGACTTATCCTGTGAGCAACAATCTGTGGAGATCCTGAATAGGAAAGTGAAGTCACTTCGTAACAAGGAAGTCAACTTGGTCCGAGTGATGTGGAGAAAAGACACTCCAGGAGAGTTCGCTTGGGAAAAGGAAGATGAAATACGTGCAAGATATCCTCATATCTTTGTAAACTAGTTCTCAAATAAAAGTTGTAAATTTCGCGGACAAAATTTTTATAAGGAGGGCAGACTGTAACAACTCCAATTTTAGTTTACAAAAAATTGTTTAAAAATAAATGTATACTTGGAGTAATTGCAATTCTCTGAGCACCATAAATATATGTTTTGCTAATTAATTATAAGAAGTAGTTTGTAGCTCATTGGTAAGACCTTGCACTGCTGAACCAAGCCACCAGAGTTCAAATCCCACACCCCACATTATTTTTAATATTGTTTTATTTTGAATTTTTAGAATATCAACAGTTTACACGTGCATATCTCACAAAAACCCCACTACACCATGAAAAGTAACCATGCCATGGGGATCACTAACCGACGGGATGGATTCCGGCCGCCTGACTCGGCCGGAATCGGCCAACTCGGCTGGCGGATCGGCCGACTCGGGCCGCCGCCGCCGGCCGGAGTTGCCCATTCCACCGAGTCCCCAACATATAAAATGTGCCTCTTGGACTCCCCTACACACCTGTATGGTTTAAATACCTAGACCAGTAACAGAGCCCCTTTAAAATCACATTAAACCCAACTTTTATTACATTTTATCACATTTATCACATTTTTTCAATTAAACCTTTCATCTACCCTAACCCTATAAATACAACCCCTACACACTACCCCCTCACTCCAAAATTCTGAGCAAACTCTCAAGAAATTTCCTAGAACCCTAGTGTGCTTTAAAGTGAGCAAAGAGGCGAAGCTCCGGCGAATCTTCCGACGACAACCCTAGGAGATCCCGGCGACGAAACAACGTACCGGCGAAGTCTACCGTTCCCTCTCCCTCTCCTCTTTAAGCTAAACCCGTAAGTCCCACCTCTATCTCTCCTTTGCTACTCCAAAAACATCTTTTAATAAAACCCGACGGAAACGGAGTCAAACCGATTTCCGATTCGGTTTCTTTCTAAAAATCCCACTTTTCTTAAACACAACCCAATTAAACCATTACATGTTGACTATTTATCATTAAAAAATATGGTGAACAAGTTTCATGACAATCTATGTCATTTTGTAACTTTTATCGCTCTTTTCAGTAAAATACCATATAGTTTCATTTTTACATTAAATCATCATAATCTTGCTATACCTTTAAGTTAGATCACGAGGTAATGACCTACCTCCTCACAACACTCATATGAAATATAGCACAATCATTTTTGGGAACATAGAATACGGAAAACGAACCTTTACATATAAATACCCTTTACTAATAAAACCATATTTACAAGATTTAGTATTTTAAACAAATCTTTGCAAAGTGCCGCTACAACCCATTTTGGGAAACCCGACTGGGATGGTGCGGATTATCGCACGTCCCTGGGCTTAGTAGTGCGAGATGCAGACCTCTGTAAGGAGCATTCGGTCTCGAAAGATTTAAAATACGAAAATCTTAAGAAAATGAGATTTATAGAATTATAATATATATTAAAATTTATTTTTATAGAAATATATATATATATGTAATATCAAAAAAATACCTATTTTTGTTATAATATAAATACTTCAACTTTTCTAAATCAAAGACTCACTTTACATTAAAATACCATGAATTCCATACAAATCGATATTACAATTTAATACCATGTATTATGAAAATTAGGTTATTTTCACTAGGAATGTCACAAATATAAAATCTACAATTATTACAACTTTAAAGACGATAATTAAACACTTGGGGTGTATTTTGAAAATTATATAAAAGTATTTTTACATAAAACCCCCTCAAGTTCTATAAATTACCCTAAGGACCCTAGTAAACATAGGTTTAAGCGGGACCAATCTCTTGAGCCTCAGGGAGCCGGAGAAGTGGGTGCTTGCCTATTTACGGTAGACAACTTAACAACGGTGTTATCAACACGGTAATTGTCTTTGAAAAAGACACAAATCCTGCCGCTCATGTGCAGCGGTTACCGATAACATCAAAACAATCAGGACTTCAATTTACTTTTCTAATTCACTACTATAATAGGGGTTGCCCCTACGGATAATGAAATCCGTAGGGGAAGATTTATTTTGGCCCTACGGACTAATCAGTAGGGCCGACGGTTGCCCCTACGGTTCAAGACGTTTTAATTTAGAAATATTAAATCATAATTTGTTGTTTGTCCCTACAGAGCCGTAAACCAATGACCTACGGACTAATCCGTAGGGGCATATAAATGGGAATTTAATTAAAAAGGCACAGAAATGCCCTACGCTGATCATCTCTCTCGCGCGCGCGTTAACTCCTAAAATCCCCATTCTCGTCGTCGCCACCGCCCTCCGTTTTGTCATCGCCACCGCCCTCGTTCTTCCTCGTCGCCGATTGCGCGCGTTGTCGACCACCGATCGAGCGTCTCCGTCGTCTCCTCCACTGCCTACAGGTTAGTAAATCTTCAATTAAACAATTTTTTGATGATTTTAGGGCTAGGGTTCAGGGTTTGGGTACCGATGAGGGTTAGGGTTAGGCATCGGTTGGGGTTAGCGTTAGGGTTAGGGTTGGGGTTGCGGTTGGGGATAGGGCTTGGGTTGCGATTGGGGTTGGGGTTCGGCTGGGGTTGGGGTTGGGGTTAGGGTTGGGGTTCGGCTGGGGCTGGGGCTGGGGTTAGGGTTAGGGTTAAGGTTGGGGTTGGAGTTCGACTGGGGTTAGGGTTGGGTTGTGATTTTTAGGAAAATTTAACTCGATAAAGCCAAAAATTACCATTTTTGGTATCAGATACGGAACGGAATAGGTGTTATCATTTTCGTATACGGATATGGATGGTCGTCAAACATGAAAATCACTATTTGTATATGATGCAAATCAAATACGGATACGGAGTTAGCTCGAATTATCCGTATTCATATACATTCTAACAGCTAAGTATGGTGAAGTCAGATTAGACTCAACCCTAACCCGTCCAATAAATTAGGGGTGTTTTCGTCTGTATAAACCTGCCTGATCTTGTTTGGGTAGGTTTAGGTTTCATAAAAGGAAAAAAAATTGTGTTGGAGGGTCCTTGAAAAAATATTGGGTTGGCCTCTCACATAAGCCTGTGGGGTCCAGGAGTCTAAATATGAGGATATATTCCACCAATCGATTTCAAATGAGATAAATACTGTTAGTTTAGTGACTTGCATATTAATCTAGAGTACTGTCATGATCCATGCCCATTACTGCTACCCGTTTATGTTATTTTATACATTCATTTTAGTGCTTTATACCCGTTGTTTCATGCTCCACTATTTACCGTCGTCGGTTTAGAAATATACGAAGGTTGTTAAATATCGGACGGTATAGCTCGATACTAACAATCATCGTATAATCTATGTGACGAGAAGATTCAATCTTATGGGGCAAGCGAATGGGTGTTCGCTCTATACATTCTTAATGGGATAGAAACCTTACCCCCGACAGCCGAAACACACACATACAACAAGAATACACAACAAACGCATCATTAGAGAGTGATTCAAGATGTTCAAGTTAAAACCAATATATGATATTCGATGATAATATGAAACTTTCATATTCTCATCGATACTCATATATGAAACTCAAAGCGCCACTTAGTCCCCGTCTATCGGTTAACATACGTTCGATATTCGTCGTGACATAGAACTATACGAAGGTTGTTAAATATCGGACGGTATAGCTCGATACTAACAACCGTCGTATAGTCTATGTGACGAGAAGATTCAATCGTATGATAACCGATAGATTTGTCCCATGTGGACAAGTTAGGAATGTATAAAGCAAACACCTTCATTCACTTTTGTTTTCATCCGTTTTGAGATATTTCGTCGGTACCTTTCCGCTGGTTCTCCATGTACAAAGATAGATTAGATGTTCATTTCAACATTGTTTCACAGCTTTGAAATGATTATCTTTTCTATTACAGTGTACTCGGAGAACAGCGGGGAGTTGCTGCCGAAATTTACTCGAAACGGTTGAAAGTACAAGCGAATGGGTGTTTGCTCTATACATTCTTAATGGGATAGAAGCCTTACCCCTGACAGCCAAAACACACACATACAACAAGAATACACAACAAATGCATCATTAGAGAGTGATTCAAGATGTTCAAATTAAAACCAATATATGATATTCGATGATAATATGAAACTTTCGTATTCTCATCGATACTCATATATGAAACTCAAAGCGCCACTTAGTCCCCGTCTATCGGTTAACATACGTTCGATATTCGTCGTGATATAGAACTATACGAAAGTTGTTAAATATCGGACGGTATAGCTCGATACTAACAACCGTCGTATAGTCTATGTGACGAGAAGATTCAATCGTATGATAACCGATAGATTTGTCCCGTGTGGATAAGTTAGGAATGTATAAAGCAAACACTTTCATTCACTTGTGTTTTCATCCGTTTAGAGATATTTCGTCGGTACCTTTCCGCTGGTTCTCCGTGTACAAAGATAGATTAGATGTTCATTTCAACGTTGTTTCACAGCTTTGAAATGATTATCTATTCTATTACAGTGTACTCGGAGAACAGCGGGGAGGTGCTGCCGAAATTTACTCGAAACGGTTGAAAGCACAAGCGAATGGGTGTTCGCTCTATACATTCTTAATGGGATAGAAGCCTTACCCCCGATAGCCGAAACACGCACATACAATAAGAATACACAACAAACGCATCATTAGAGAGTGATTCAAGATGTTCAAGTTAAAACCAATATATGATACTCGATGATAATATGAAACTTTCATATTCCCATCGATACTCATATATGAAACTCAAAGCGCTACTTAGTCCCCGTCTATAGGTTAACATACGTTCGATGTTCGTTGTGACATAGAACTATACGAAGGTTGTTAAATATCGGACGGTATAGCTCGATACTAACAACCGCCGAGACGACATTTGGGAGTTGGACTCTAGTTCCCGATATTGAACCCATCCTTTCACTTATGCATAAACTAACTGCCCTGTCGGACTCTACCTGTCTGACCTCTATTCACCTCCTCTCGCTGATAGGAAAGGAGAGAAAAACAAAGCAATGCTAAGAGCGTAGTCTGTGATACATGAGTATCCTCAAATCTAACTATGATTATCGATAATTTATTCTTTTCAACGACAAACGCACACACAAAGCATATATATGGATTTTCTCTTTTGTCAGTAACCATCCCGTTCTTAGATTTCTCAATATAGTCATCATAACCTACAATTTATATGTTATACAGTCTAACATGGCCCATGAGTACGTCAGAGTTAAGGACTGGATGTATGTGGATTGGCAACAACGTATGCAACCTAAGTTTGTCACAGGAGTTGCTGCTTTTATTGAATTTGCACGCGCACATAATAAGATCGTGATAGAGAAGATTCTCTGCCCGTGCAATAGATGTGGGAACAAGTACTTGCAGAAGGTAGAATTGGCAGAGCTTCATATCGTAAAATATGGTTTTACTAGACTTTATATAACTTGGAAATATCACGGGGAAGGAGAAGAACGCAGTAATTCGGTAGAAGAAGAAGGAGAACACGATATTGCGGCCGAGAAGAAGGAGAAGACGGTAATGCGGCAGAAGAAGAAGAAGACGGTAATTTCTTTCCATCAGAAGAAATAGAGGATATGGTAGAGGCTGCCCTAGGTGAATCTATTCGTACCGAAGATGACATTCCTTCCGGTCAAGGACCGCGTGCGGATAAATATGAAAATTTCATGAATGATGCTAGAAAACCAATTTATGAGAATGCAAAGTATTCCACCCTCTCATGGTTCGTCCAACTTTTCCAGATTAAGTGCCTAAATGTATGGAGCAACAAGTCATTCACAATACTTCTTTCATTCTTGAAAGATTCTATGCCCTCGGAAAATAACGTGCCCGACAGCTGGTACGGAGCCTAGAAGATGATGTCTGATTTGGATCTGAAGTGTGAGAAGATTCAAGCATGTCCTAAAAATTGCGTGTTGTACCAGAAAGAGAATTCAGATTTGAAAGAGTGTCCAACATGCGGAGAGGCCAGGTATAAGCCAAAAGATTCTGATAAGAAGCCTGATACACCTGTCAAGATAGCACAATACTTTCCCATAACACAGAGGCTGCAGAGGCTATTCAGGTGCAAGAAAACAGCCGAGGCAATGATTTGGCATCACCGTGCTCCTCCAAGTGAAGATGGAAAAATGAGCCATCCAAGAGATTCACCGGCATTGAAGGATTTCGATAGGAGGCATGCAATATTCAGTAGCGATCCTCGCAATGTCAGGCTCGGACTGGCTAGTGATGGCTTCTGCACATTCAACTATATGGCTGGAAGTCACAGCACATGGCCCGTTGTAATGATAATTTATAATATGTCGCCTTGGTTGGTTATGGACCAATCATACTTTATGATGCCTCTTCTTATCGACGGACCAAACTCACCGGAAAACAATATCGACGTCTATCTCCGACCTCTGATCGAGTAGTTAAAATCTTTGTTCATTGATGGTGTAGAGACTTACGATGCAAACACAAATACAACCTTCATACTGTGTGCGGCTTTAATATGGACAATTAATGACTTTCCTGTGTATGGAATGCTATCAGGTTGGTCCGTACATGGTCACAAAGCATGTCCTCATTACCATCAATACACAACATCGAAATTCTTGAATTTTAGCAGGAAGGTTTGTTATTGCGGCCATCGATATTTCCTGCCTCTAGACCACCCCTACAGGTTAGACGCCGTTCACTTTGATGGTCATCAGGAGCTTCTTGGACCTCCATCCCCATTGTCCGGAGAGGACGTGACTGTTCAGTGGGATGGTTACAATAATGTGACCTTCGAGATGGATCCGACAAAACAGATCAAACCACCATTTTGGAACAAGTTAAGCATTTTCTTTGAGTTTCCTTACTGGTCAATAAATTTAGTGCGTCATTGTCTGAACGTCATGCATATAGAGAAGGGAGTATCAGAGCACATACTCAACTTACTTCTTTGTAAAGACGGGAAATCGAAAGACAACCTGAATGCTCGGATGGATCTACAGGAGTGGGAAATAAGAAGTGAATTGCACCCTAGACCGGTAGCGGGTAAACCAGGTAAGTTTATACTTCCCAATGCCACTTATTATATGTCACAACCGGAGAAGAAAGATTCCTGCAGGTGTTGCATGATTTGAAAGTTCCCACATGTTTCTCAGGATCATTCAGCAAGAAGATAAAAATTATGAAAGGCAAGATCGATGGGCTGAAAAGTCATGATCACCATGTTATTGTGGAATACCTTCTTCCATTAGCCCTCATGACTTCTCTCCCCGAATCGGTTGGTCTAGTAATCAACGACCTATGTTGTTTTTTCAGAGAGTTGTGTGCTAAAACACTGGATGTTGTGACGCTGGATAAACTAGAAAATTCTATTGCGTTGATACTTTGCAAGTTTGAGCGTATTTTCCCACCGTCATTCTTCGATATCATAATACACCCGACGGTTCATTTTACCACTGAGGATAAGTTAGCCGGACCGGTACAATATCGATGGATGTATCCCGTCGAGAGGTACGCGGAATTTTTTGTTTCGCACAATTTTTAAAATTATTGTTGTCCTGTATGCCCGTATTTATTTATTCAACATATTTTCTTTAGATACCTCTACACTCTTAAAAAATATATACGCAATAGAAATCGACCAGAGGGTTCTATCATGCAAGGTTATCTTCTTGATGAAGCAACCACATTTTGTTCCCGCTATCTGGACGAGAACATTGAGATGAGACTTAACCGGTCTCGAAGAATTCAAGACGGGCCATATGGTAAAGCCGATTATAAGAGGGTAGGCACTATGTTTATCAACAAGATATACCGGTTTATCTTGCTTAATTGCGCATGTCTTGAAAAAATTAGAGAGTAAGTTTTTTTGGATTAATTGTTATATTTGTGTTTGTGTGTGTATGAAATGATATAATATTAATGTCATAATTTATTGTCGAAAACAGAATTCATTTTAACGAGGTGTAACAACTCCAATTTTGTATACCAAAAATTTGCTTTATATATAGTGTACACTTGGAGTATTGATGTTGCTGGAAACAATTTAAGTATCTAATTCCTTACAATAATTACAAGAAGGAGCTTGTAGCTCATTGGTAATACCTTGCACTGCTGAAACAAGCCACCAGAGTTCGAATCCCATGCCCTACATAATTTTTATATCTTTTTGTCTTAAATTTTTTTTAGAAGTCAAACGGTCAAACAGCCATAACTCACAATTTATTGCGATTTAAGAAAATTAAAGTATGCTAAAACCTCCCCCAGACCGAGCCCGTCCCAACGACACCCGACTCGGCCGAATCGGCCGGCGCCGCCGGCCGGACTCGGCCGGTCGGCCGAGTCGTCAACACGAAAAATATTCGTGTTGACTGGGTCTATTCAACTGCATACTCTAATTTTTTTGTACGGTTACCAATTTTCCAATAAATCTCTTTTAAGACAAAATTTAATGAATTTTTAATGTTTTTTAATATTTTTTTAACCCTAACCCTAACCCTAGCCTAGCCCTATATAAAGACCCCTATACTCTACCTTTTCCCTTCACAACTCTAAGTCCACTCTCCCAAATTCTCGAGAATTCGGTACGAAGAGCGAGAAGCGAAGCGCTGCCGAAATCGACGACGGATTCCGGCGACCGGATCAGGACCTTCGCGACGTTTTCAACAAATCGACAACCATCACGACCTCTAGCTTCCTTAGCTTGTCCAAATCGTAAGTCCCACCTTCTTCTATCTCTCTTTTCTTTAAAATAAAAATACGACTTTTTGGAACCCGACAGAAATCGGACAAACCGATTTCCAATTCGGTTTTTCGCTAAATTTCCACTTGTCACCTAATACATATTATCTACCCATATGCCTGTTGACTATTAATCACCCATAAACCGATTTAATCAAACTTTTTCACATAAAATGATAACTTCTTTGCAAAACCGTATTCTTTTCATAAAAATACCATGAAGTTCATTTTTCTTAGTTTAATTAATTCCCTCACTCCTAAATAGGTTTATCTTGATCACTAAACTTGTAGAATCCAATTTGAATGAAATTTCACACATAAAATGATAACGTTTCTAAACACCGTATTCTTGCACTTTAATACCTTCAACTTTAACTAATCATATTTTACCTTTAAATTTCACCAAAACTTAAAATAAATCACGGGGTAATGACCTACCCCTACACACACTCAATATAACCCTAATTGATAGATATCAAAACACAAAATACGAAATTACAGGACTTTTCACTAAAATACCCTAATCTTTATTTAAACCTTTAAGTTGTAAACTTTTCTAGATAAAATCTTTTAATAAAATGAAAACACGATTGGTCATGGACATCGATCGCTTATCTAAACTATCTTGTGGTGCCTAAGCAAGTGTGTCTAAGGCTAGTGGTTTTTAATTAGGCCCACGACTGTGGTTCCTTCCCACTTACCTGGCACTTACCTGGCCGCAATTGACGGTGAAGAGGCGATTTGAGGCTTCTAATGACTCATCGTTTAGACCTTATAAATAGGCTAGTTGGTTTAGGAAACCCTAATAAGTAAAATACGGAAAACTGTACTCTTTTACAAATAAATACCCCAATGTTTATAAAACCGTTTTCCCAAATGAAAAGTATTTATAAACCTAAGCAAAGCGCCGCTACAACCCACTTTTGGGAAACCTGTTAGGGATAGTACGGTTCATCGTGCACCCGCAGGCTAGTAGTGCGAGATTCAGACCTCCGCAAGGAGCATTCAGTCTCGAAGGGTTAAAATACGACATTTAAGGAAAATGAGATTTTTGAAAATAAAATATTTATTTAAAATTATTCATGTGTTAATATATATATAATTATCATTTAAAACCCTATTTTATCATAATATAAAGTTTCCACATTTTCCTAAAAATTACAAGATTAAAAGTTACACTAAAATACCATGAATTTCAGATAAAACAATTAATACTTTATTAGGATATATACACTAGAATAACACAAATAAAATTCACATTCATTATAAAATTAAAGACGAATATTAAATACTTGAGGTGTATTTTGAAAACTATACAAAAGTACTTTTTACATAAAACCCCTCAAGTTTTACAAATTACAATAAGGCCCCTAGCTAATATTGAACTTCAAATTATCTTTCTTTTAGTCTAACTCGGGTTAGAGTCTGACTATTTCTGACTTGAATATGATTCAAGTCAATCTATATTCTTTAATATTCCAATACAATTTTGAATACATGAATCCATGAATCCAGTTAACAATATATTCATTTTGACTGAATCAAACCATGGATATTCATCCATTATCCTGATATTCCATTTACCTGATTATACAGTTACAACATGTTTACCGATATCATGGTTTTGGTCAGTCATCCAACTTACATATTCCAATACCACATTACTGTTAAAACACTACGGGGTTTAAGAGGTAGATTGGTACGGAAGATGTTAAAGGTGGCACGAGGTGGTCAGATTAAGACACCTAACCTGAATCCTATTGCTGTTGTACCGTAGCATAACGGTTCCTTGTACTTTCCTTTTGCCCTGATCTCTAGCATATAGAGATCCCCCTCGTATACACTGGTATTCTTCTGTACCAAGCTACAAACCACAACGTTACACAATGTTCCATAAGATTCCATAATATAATACTTTAGAAAATACTGTTACTCTATCATTCTCATTCTTCGTATTCTTTTGAGACTTACCGAGCGACCTGTTCGCTGACGACATTCTATCTCTTTCTTCTTTGAATGTCGTCAGGTGCGTTGGACCAAGTTGAGATCGAGCCCACCAGTGAAGATTTGGAGCAGTTCCAGGCAGACCTAGAGCTCTAGATAATTGTACCTTGTTCTTTCCGGTTTATTTCATTTCCTGTTATGCCACTGTTTAGGCATTGCTTTTTCATTCCAGTTGTATTTTCTTTTCCTGTATTGTAAAAAGAATGTTATTAATAAAAGTTACTGTTATTTCCATATTATTCGTCTCTTGTGATTTACTTTATATTGCTTAGTTACGCTTAGCGTATATACTTCTGAGTATATACGTAGCGGGCCTCGTCACGTCCACTTCGCCGTACACTGGGAAGCGGGGCGTGACACGAGGTACGTGAGGGGCATCCTGATTGGAACGATGAACGATTGGAAAAATATCATCAGGATAATTTTTGCGATTGGGTTGCAGATCATGTAAGTTATTCGAATAACATGTTATTGCTATCAGTTTTAATCTAAACTTATATCGTTATGTATTTGTCGTAAAATTTGTTTTGTTAGATCCACGATCCGAACTTGTTTGCATCATTTGAGAGTGATTCAAGATGTTTAGCTCAATTTCCTAGTATGGAGGTTGCATATTATAAAGGATTCGGTGTCCTTGGATACAAATTCAGAGTTAAGGACATAGAAACATCTAGAACCACTCAGAATAGTGGGATTGTGACGGTAGGATCGGACGGTGTGATTTATTATGGATACTTAAATTGTATACTCGGCATCCACTATCCCGGACGATCAGAACCCTTTTATATATTCCAGTGTACTTGGTACGATACGCGAACCGATACGGATAAGTGGAGAAGCAATCTTGGGACTTAGAAAGATGAATATGGATTGCCCAGTGTGAACACGCTTCGATTTTACGGTCAGGAAGATCCGTTTATCTTTCCGAACCAAGCGTTCCAAGTATACTACTCACAGTGTTTGAAGCATCCGGTATGGAGTGTCGTATGCCGTTGGAAACCCATGGATGTCTACGATGTCCCAGAATTCGAGGACAGCGGTGAGGATGAAGAAGAGAGAAGACTTAGAGTGCTCCGACCGTCTGTTTCGAAAGACGGGTTGTCTTCGGCTGATCATGAAGTTACGTGGGTTAGAAATGATATCAATGATGAAATCCAAGTAGATATGTCTAATGCGCCCACGAAACGAAAAAGGTTATCAGTAATGTTATATTATCACTTCACATTTTACGCTCTATACATATATAGTCAATACTTGTAATGATTGTCTAATGCGTACACGAACCGTTTATCTAGATTTGATGACTATGATGGGAGCAGCGAGGGGCGGCAAGAGCTTCAGCCGCGGCACCGGCAGAGGCAGAGGCAGAGCGGTTCTGCCACCCGGAGAGCTGCGTAGGGAGCTTCAGAGGGCCGGCCTTGCACCCCGATCGGAGACCCCTTCGGATGCCTCCTTCCGTGTAGACTTTGCCACACCTCCAGGTATATTGCACGCATATTCATTTTGAATGTAATATTATAGATATACATGCATGTTCATGTCAAAATTATTTATATTGTCAATATTTGATTGTCTAGCTGTTGGTGATGCGTCCACATCAGGGACATAGGCCACTCCCGCACCTCCAGGTATGTTTATATATCATATAGTGCATGTATATTGATTTAGAATGCTATATCATAAATATACATACATTATTTTTGCTCTTACGTACTTACATCAGGGACAGAGGCCACTCCCGCACCTCCAGGTATGTTTATATATCATATACCTGCGGGTATGTTTATATATCCTATAGTGTATACATGTTGATTTAGAATGTTATATTATTGATATACGCATTCTTTTTGCAATTACTTATATAGCTGATACTTGATTGTCTAATTATAGGTGGTGCGTCCTCGTCTGATGCAGAGGCCACTCCCGTCACTTCCATTCCCTCCGCTCAGTCTGCAGGTTTGTATGAATAAATATAAAATATTTATTCATTTTACATATCTTTTAAGAATAAACATGAACTCCATGTAATTTTATCGATGTTTATTTTCTAGTTGGAGATGCATCCACGTCCGGGTCACCGGTTGTTCCTCACCGGAGGAACTATCGTCCCGCTCGTGCTGCTGCCCGAGCCCAGGCTCGTGCTTTAGTCACCGGAGGTATATATCACACTTCAATTTTCGTTAAACCTTGATATCTTAATACAACTTTGTCTTAATATTGATTGTCTTGATATTTCTTGCAGACGCATGGCCTCCACATCCCGAGAGGGGGACTCGAGGCCCGAATCAGTCCCACAGGCTGAGGGCCGACAGAGCTAGGGGGAGGCAGCATTCCCCCTCTTTTTTACCCCTGATTATCGCTATACCGGTGATCATGCCAAGAGGTTCGGCCGGTTTATGGGGGATGAGAGCCGGCTCGTGAAGAACTATCCACTTCACGTTGAGTGAGGCGACCAACACCGGCGCTCATTCACCCTCTTTTGGGATCAGGCTCGGGTATTAATATATATTTTTATTTGATTTATCCAATATATTTATTATTAACACTTGCAATCTAATAACAATTTTTTTTTGTATTTTCTGTTGGATTACGATTTTCAGCCTGTACCCGACCCTGATCACCCTGGGAAGGTGCTCGATCTTCACGCTCTGTACAATTGCCTGATGAAGAACATGCAGACGAAGGTCCGATACAACAGGAATGAGCAGAAGACCGACAGCTATTCCCTGTGGATGGCGACCCCCGAGGCAGAGAGAGCGGCCCTCCTATATACTCCGGTCTTTGTGAGAGTCGACGTAGATACATGGCCTCTATTGTGCGAATATTTTGACTCTCATCGCAAACAGGTATGTATTTTAAATGTAATTCATTGTTTAGTATATAATTTATTTTTTTGTGTGGCTTAATTAGAAAACTAAATGTGAATGTGTTGTACAGAAATAGGACGATCAAAATAAAGAGAATAGGAAGTCGGCGAAGAGGGGTCGCCCCACTTATACAGGTGGATCGAGGAATATTACTCGTGCCATGGAGTTATCGGTAAATTACAATAGACCGGCCTTTGTGATATAATGTAATATTAAGAGTTATTTTCTAATATATCTAATATTAAGAGTTATTTTCTAATATTGCAGAGAGTTCAGACCCTGGCGTAGGGTGGTACACCGAGCGTGCTGTCCGCATATCTTACCGTCCACGGCACCTCGACAGATCCCGCCACGGGCGAACTTCGATACCCCGACGCCGCTACCCAGGAGTATTGCGTAAGTGTTAATATTTATTCAACCCCTATTTGAAATTTTAGTTTTGAAAGGTTCAAATTTAAATGATATACTTATATTTTACTGGTTAATGTGGGTGTAGAAGCGGGTGGTTGAGTAGGCCGAGGGGTCGGGGATCGATTTTACTGGACAGAACGATCTGATGCTGATGACCCCAGTCCTGGACGCCGTACACGGAGGGCACCACAGAGGTTGGGAGAGAGGCCGGGGACTGGGCCCTAACAGGGCCCATATGAGGTTGGACTCCACTCCGGCGGTTACTTCTTCCGTCTCCGGTGAGCGACGTTTCCAGCAAAAACTGGAGAGCTTGAAGGCCACCGTTCAGGAGTTGAAGGAGATGTTGGTATGTATACTACTTAATAGTAAAATATTATGTCATATTATAGATAGCAACATATCCAATATTAGTACGTAGTATGAGCTTATTTGGTTGTAGACTTAGCTTTGATTAATCATACATACATATCTAATTAAAATAAACTACGGTTTTCCAAACTAGATATCCAAACGAGGCCTAAGTCCCTAAGTATACATAGATTGGGGTTTCGAAATAACTTGATAATGATACGAATTCGACTAATACACAGTTCTTACTCATTTATTACACACGTATGTCCAGACGCGACAGGGTACATCGGCCGAGCCTCCACATGCATCTCCTTCGGCTGCGGCTCCGCAAGCCACTACATCAGCTGCGGTTCCCCAGACAGCTCCTATAGCTCCACTGCTCGCTCAGACTCCCGCAGCTGCGGCTCCGCAAGCCACTACCTCGGCGGCGGTTGTGCAGACCACTCCTACAGCTCCACAGCCCGCTCAGACTCCCGCACACTCCGCATTGCATGATTTATTGACTCATGGTATATCCGAGGAGCAGGCGCGCCAGATTATGGCGTTTATCAGAGGTGGAGCTGGACCGAGCTAGGGTAGCTTTTTGATTCTTATATTTTAAACATGTATTTATTTATATGATACATATTGTACTATATTTTGGACGATATTGATATTGGTGGTGTTTGCATGTTTATATTAATATTATATTCTGCTTGTTGATTTCTTTTGTATATTATGCGTGAGATGTGATTATGAATACTGTGATATATATTCTGCGTGTTGATTAATTTTATATATGATGTATATATTATTATGCATAGAGAGAGAGAAAAATAGGCAGCCTTTTTTTTTAAAAAAAACATGATAATATGTACCTACGGATTAATCCGTAGGGCCCAACATTATCCCTATGGATTAATCCGTAAGGACCTTCTTTGCCCCTACAGATTTATCCGTAGGGGCAAAATATCAGGATACATGATATTTTGCCCTTATGATCGCAGTAATAGGGGTTATACTTGTCCCTACGGATATATCCGTAGGGGCAAACAAATTCCCCTACACAGATATCCATAGGGACAAAATATCAGAATACCTGATATTTTGTCCCTACACATCCGGACCTACGCACTTATCCGTAGGGGCAACTATTTGGCCTTACGGATAAGTCCGTAGGGATACCTAATTTATTTTATAAACCGATAAATTAAATAAATTTCTTGTCCCTACCTACAGCCTAATCCGTAGGGATAACTGGACCTACACATTACTCCGTAGGGGCAAGTTTTTGACCGTAGGGGCATGTTCAAGGCTAAGACTTACAGTTACGGCGTTTGCACCTACAGGGTAATTTATTGCCCCTACGGATATATTCGTAGGGGCAGTGGTTTGCTCCTACGGATAAATCCGTAGGGGCAACCCCTATTTGTAGTAGTGATTGTCTGACTCTGACCGAGTCTTCTCATTAATAATCTGATTTGAATATGATTCAAGTACAATCTGCAATGTACAATTCAACATGAATCCATGAATACATATATTCAATCTATATTGACTGAACCGAACTATGGATATATTTCCATTTACATGATTCTCCAGTTATATCCATGATTCTCCAGTTACATCCATTTACTGATATCATGGTTTCGGCAAGTCATCCAATTATACAAACTATATTACAATTCACAATACAAACAATACAATCAATACTTCACGGAGTTTAAGGGGTAGATTGGTACGGAAGGTGTTAGAAATGGAATGAGACAGTAAGATTTAATACACCTAATCTGAATCCAGTTGCTGTTGTACCGTGGCATAAACGGTTCCTTATACTACACTTGCCTCTAGTCTCTGGCATATAGAGACTCCTCTCGTATACACTGGTATCCTTCTGTATCAAGCTACAAACAACAGCGTTAACACTAAAACAATATAATAGAATTTTAAAAGCTACTTTCTCCCTATGTCTATTCTATTTCTTCCTTATCTTTGGGACTTACCGAGCGATTTGTTCGCTGACGACATTCTCTTTCTTTCTTCTTTGAATGTCGTCAGCTTATTCGGATCTTCCAGAGATCGAGCCTACCAGCGAAGACTTGGACCAGCCTGCTTACGATCCAGAGCTCTAGCTACATTGTACACTTTCATTTCAGTATTTTTAATTTTCTGTTATGCCATTGTTTAAGCATTGCTTTCATTCAGATGTATTTATTTTTCCATGCATTGTACAAAAAGAATGTTAATAAATAAAGTTGCTGTTTTATTATATCTTGTCTCTTGTGCATTTATTCTTATATTGCTTAGATACACTTAGCGTATTTACTTCAGAGTAAATATGTAGCGGCCTAGTCGCGTCCCCTTCGCCGTACACCGGGAAGCGGGACGTGACAAGAATGGTGGGACTTGTGACTTACCATTGTGAGTCACAATTCCATCCACACCATTCATAAAAGATATAAAAAGAAAAATGAAAGAAGAAGAATAGTTTTTGAGGGCCATACTTAATTTTCTTCATACTCACCCTTTGCTGCTTCTTCCTCCTTTCCTGGATTTTTGAAACTTGAGAAAGGAGAAAGAAAAGAGAGAAAACATAGAGATTAACCGGTACTATATCCTAGTGATAAATTCTTAGCAAGTTTTGTTCACTGATTGCTTCACTTAGTTTTTAGTGTGAAGCTAGAGCCTAGGTTAGAGTTCCTTCGGGTGGATCATCTTCGACGAAAAAGACCGACTTCCAAGCTCGTTCCCGACGACTTAGGAGCGTAAGAAGTAGATATGAAGACGAAGGACATGAGTACAAAGGTTGTAATTATTAACCGAGTAGCTAAACCCCTTCTTAGTTTACTAATTTAGTGTTTGGAATCGATTTTAGGCCGTAATAATTCGTGCTCTTGTTTTTAAAAAATTTGTTTTGTATTCTGCCTTAGCTGCAAGTTAGTAGCACGAGCACGAACGTTTACTAACAGTTACAAATACAATATATATTTGTTATGAATGAGAAAACAAAAATATAAAGGAAATATCCTTGGTGATTGATTAACCTTACAATATACAATACTGGCAATATTTATTATGTTAGGGTTAGAGTTTCACCCTTAAGGTGTGAACAGAATACATTGATGGCCCAAAGGACACCACAACTCAACAGTTCGTTTGGTCATTTGCATCTATACACACATGTCCACTAGTACTTGCATTCCCGTCCTGTGTCAATTTTTAATCAAAACTTGATTGGGCCATGTCTTATCGCACTAAGAATGTTAGGGCTCAAAATGCAATTTTTTCTGATCGCATAGTTCCTCATTATGACAATAGAGAAATTCCTTATGACTTTATTTTCATTATGATTATCCTGATGCTCATGTTAGTTGGAACAACTATGATAGAAGGAGATATAGTCATAGAGTTGAACTTGTTCAACCCTTTGATTTTTACGGTAGAGATGATTCTCAAAATATAATGGATTAGTTATTCGGAATGGATGCATATTTTGATCATTATATTTTTTTTTCTAACTATCATAAAATTGATTTTGCTGAATGTAAATTAGAAGGGGAAGCAATGATTTATTGGAGAAAATTAGAATGCAAAATTAAAGTGTTTGATCTTGAACGTATTGAATGGGTTAATAATAAATTATTTGCTATACTCAAACAAGTCTAAGTTTGTTCCATATAAATCTAGAATCACAAGTTCACAGCTCGTGTTCCCTGTTGGAGTGTCCCTGGTTATGACAATAATATTTACGATTATCGTAATTTTAATTTTAAGTCTTACGAGTGTTTTGATGATCACGAATGTTGTGTGTTAATGCCATTAAAGAAACCAATTGTTTCGACGCATTTTTCACCACCTAAGACGATGCCTTTATGTAAGCCAGTAGAGCAAGTTTTAGAGAGTATTGAAGAGTCTACAGATCATGTTACAGAGGTTGATAGTGTTTCGATCGAATCTAACAACATAGAGTTTGTTAACACTTCACACATTTCTTTAAGCGGCTAGCTTCCTATAGAGACTCCAAAGCTTACTTTTAAGGATAGCCATTTAAGCTTAGAATTTTTTGTGGCACCATGTGTTGGGTCACTCGACGAAGTGCCGTGGCTTGCCGATAATCCATCTGAAAAAAGTATTGCAATTGATTCATTCTTAATCATCACTTCTTACTTTCAAGTGAATCCAATTGAATATGGTCAACAGATCAATACAGTAGGGCAGAGGGATTTAAGTAAAGAAAATCTAATGTTTTTAGTTGTTACGCTATGCTTTTCATTACTTCTAGACATTACACTTTCACTAATATTTTGACCGAATCTAGAGTGTTTGCTGACTTTATTTTACATCATGTGTCTTCGCGTTCATGTGTGCATAACAATTGAAGCATCTATTACATACCATTCGAGTCTTATACTTCGCGTTCTTGTGTGGTTGCATTTTGAGATCCGACGGTAAATAGTTGTAATAAATAAATTTTATAAAACTGCAGTTAATATTTTCAGGCGAACTAAAGATTTAAACTAGGAGATCCTGTGTTGATAAAGATACATTTAGAGAGTTAATTAAACTAACACCTGCTTATAGATCAATATTATGTATAACAAAAATTGGGTTAATTTTTCAGTTCAGCCTGCATGTCCCTTGAGAGTCTATACTGGAGCTTCAGTGGATACCGTTTTCCCATCGAGCGGATTGCAGATTTGACCCTTATGTACGCCGGCATAGCGTCATCAATTTTATGATTCACTGGATGGTGAAATTTTCAAAGCCGGATAGATTGATGAGAGATTATATTTGCAGATTAGATTTAAGAATCTATTAGATATTTTTTTGTTATTTGTTATTTTTTCAGATATTCTTCGATCATTTTAGATTTTAGCAGATATATTGTTTAGGAAAATGAAGGTTGCTGAAATTTTAGTTATTTGAATATATGTTTTAGAGATATTTGATTTATTCTCAAAAGATTGTAATCATCTTATTGGCATATCTATATAAGGAGGTCGGCGTAATGCATTTTGGAGAGATGATGAATGATTAAATAAGAAAATATTTTCTCTGAGATTGAGATTTTGTGTGTACTCTTCGGTTGCCGCTGACTCTTGTTGTTTAGCCGCGGTCGAAGTTTTTATTTTATTTCCAACTACCTTGCCTCCAATAGCCATCACCTCGGATCCAGTTAGCTTTATCCCTTTCTAAACCACCACGAGATCCCTGCCAGCTAGAGATTGCTGCCATCAATCAAAGACCTGAATCTGGGAGATCCTTAAAAGAAGCAAACATGAGGCTAAAGTTGTTGCGGATGTGGCACTATATTCCCACATTGCGGAGTAATTGTATCCGTTTGGTTGAGATATTGTGGTGTTATCTAGAGGTTGAAGTCCTTGTTAGTGGAGTTTGTCCACGTTGCACGTGAGGGAGAGTGTTAAGAATATGGGAATATCGTCCCATATCGAAAAAATTGTGGGATGCATAGGATATAAAATATAAAATGAGACATTCCACTATAAGATTTGGATTTTTTGGATGAAGTCTCATTATATTGGGTCTAAACTGAGTTTTTTCAGAAGTCAACAGCATTAACACTCACATTTGAGAAGAAAGCGGAAAGCATCGGTAAATGTGTGACATTAATTTCTCTAGATTCTTTTAGCTCCGCTTGGATTTATGGTTTAATATTGATGCCTCTGATAATATTTGGATCTAGAATTATCTGATTTCAAGTTCTGAAATATAATATTCGTGATCTCAGCGTTACCGTTATGTTGATTTACGCTCCTGAATGGCAGAAATCAAATATTTAAAATTGATAGTTCAATTGCAAAAATAATTGACAGGTCACTTTTATTTAATTTATCAATCATAATTACCGTCGGATCTCTTTATATGCATGCTTATATTGATAGTTTGCATGAGATTTATTCTTAGCCCTTTTGCATTTCCGTCGTGCGTTACATGTCCGCACAAAAACTTATGTGATTTCAATACTTCATTCACGTGCACACTAGAGGTTGTAAATTTGATGGTTTAAGGGTAATTGAATATTTTCCACAAGCGTTTCAAGGATCAAATAGTATCAAAAACTCATGGAAATTGGTGTAACCTTTGCCTGATCTAGATAGTTCCTAATTCTATTTTATTTGTTTGTATTTTTTCTTTTTTCTTTTACATCCATATGTTGCATATTAGTCCCACTTTGAAATTCTAATGGCAACTACCTAAGAATTGTAGTTATAATAGTAAAGATATATGGATATGAAATCTTACCTGCAACTACCCTAAGAATTGCAGAATTGTAGTTATAATTATAGAGATGATAAAGTATTTTTAAAAACATACAAATGATAAATGGAAGATCTCATGCTTGTTTTCTTCTCCTTCACAATTTCTTCCAATCATGAAAGGATATCTTCTCTTTGAGCTTCAATAGGAAAAATTAAATGTGGATTAAGGTTTGTTTCCTAAATCTAATCTCCATTCTCAAATAGAATTTCTCCATAGTAACCCTAATCTCAACATTGGCTTTCATAGTTGGAATTCGAGGCTATTAAACTCAATCGCTTCGGAATAATAACATAGATATGAAGTACTAATATGTTTTGATAAGTTAAAAGGACTTCTTTTATCTTGAAAATCCAAAATATGACACTTGAGATTTTTTTCTTTGAGGATTGATTAAGAAGATGGGTGAGAAAAGATATTAGGGCTAGCAAAACGGAGGAAATAAGAAGGCGTCTGAAATAATCTTGTGAAATTTTCATGTATCGAATCGATCTCACGTTCTAATATTTATTTAGAATCTTAAGACGGTATTATTGATAATGTATACGTAAATATGTATGCAAATCAAAATACATAGCATTTTAATAACATATTTTGGGTTTTTTGATAATTTTGGAACTTTCTGGGTATAAACATAAATCCCTTCTCCAAATTGGGCCCAAAAATAATTTTCCCTCGTATAAAATTGATTGAAGATAACGTCTCAGAACCATGATTCTAGTTTCTGATGTGATGTAGTGTTACTTTGCTTTACTGTACTATAAAGAATGGTTTTTGGAAGAATATTCCACCAAAATGGAATATTCTCCCAAAACAGTATTTTTCTAAATCTCCAAAATACCCTTTCTCCCAAAACACTATCTATCTGTTACTTCTCCCAAAACACTATATTTTTTAAATTCCCAAAATACTATCTCTCCCAGAACTCTATCTATTTAAATTCCCAAAATACCCTTTCTCCCAAAACAATATTTTTTCTAAATTCCCAAAATACCCTTACGTTTGAATTTGATCATTCATTTTAACTTTTAATTTTATGTTGAGTAAAGATTATTTTGGTAGTTATATCGAATTCTAACAGCAAAATAGAAATATATTGGTAATGTTGTATGTGATCCAATTCTTCTATTTTCATTTAACTATCTTGAAGAAATTAAATTGCTTCCGAGCACAATAAAGATTCATATGCCTTTTCAGTTTCCAAAATTATTTAAAGAATTTTTTCTGGCCCACTTCTTTAATCTAGGTAAGATGTTCAAATTTTTTGATTAAAAAAATAAAATTATTGATGATTAATTTTATAAGCAAATTTAATTTAATTTTTTTTTCACAATTTGATATATAGCATGTTATAATCAACGATACCTGAAGTCCTTTCTGCTAAAGATGTAGTAAAAACAACTGTCTTTAGCATTCATTAAAATAAAGTATCTAAAGTAGATTTTAACTAAATATATTTTAAATAAATAATTCACATAAATTTGCAGTATCAAACCTTACATTGAGTCACAACATCGATACATAACTCGGATCAATCATTTTTTCATTCAGTGTCGAAGTTTAAAATATGGGTACTCGGATATTAATATGGAATCGAATTTGGTCATTTTTTTATAAGGACAAAGAAAAATCTTAAGCTATGGCTACTTGTATATGATATTACATACTAAATGGGAAATTAATTTTTAGGCACATTTTTGAGTTTGTACTAACTATCAGAATATAAATATAAAAGGACCCGATATACATATTACAATCATTCAAAGTCAAATGTGAATTTGTTTTTGTTTTTTTTTTAAAATTTTACCAGCAACGGTTAATAATAATGTGCCATTCATACCAAATTTTTAGATAACATAGAAATAAGAATCTAGAATAGTAGTGTAAGTAAAATAATAGTTAAAAATCGTATTATTTGAGTTATTTTTATAATTTTCAGCATTTTGTTTTTCAATTTTTATTTTCTTTTTGGAAGATTTTCGATCCCACGTGTAAAGCGTGGGGTACATTATAGTATAATATAATGGAGTAGTGCCTGATGGCAGCCATGATATATATAGGGTCACAGGAGGTTGAGCAGAGAGAAATAAACAAAGCTGACACTTCACTTTCATTTGATATTTTTGAATACAAATCATACTGCCTTAACCAAGATAATATGATAATATGATGGCCTTTCGCTTTGACACAGAAGTTAAAGTGCAATTTCTCAAAATTGTTCATACTCGTTATATTCGGCGCAAGTTGATTTGTTTCCATATCTTCTAAATACCAAACTTTGACCCCAAACGTAACGCATGAGATAAAAAATGATCGAATATTTATAGATATAAATATTATTATTTATAGTCAAAGTCCGGTATTAATGTCAAAGCATAATGTTATGCTCAAGCTTGGGTAGTTAAGGGATCAATTACATAATGAACCAAGCTCATAAATAAACAAAGAAGCCTCCATATAGAGTTTTTGTAAGTTCGGTTTGAATATAGGTCATTTACCAATATTTCCAAAACATCATCAAGATAAAAATAAAGAAGATCCAGTGCATTTTGGTATGATTTCACTAAAGGTATGACTTCTTGGATTGATATTTATGTATTGGATATTGACTGTTATCCAAAGTATATAAAAAAATATAATGTTATATAAACGGACCGAACTTGAGCTATAAATGAACGAGCTAGGGCCAGCTCGAGTTCTGCCCGTTAACTTAAAGAGCCTAATTTTTAGCTCAAGTTTGGCTTATTTATTAATGAACAGAACTCGAATGAGCTCTTCCTAACCCGAGCTGGTCGGTTCAATTAGCACCCCTAATCTTGAGTCTCTGCCCAGATAAAGTTAGTCGCAATCTAAGCAATTATGAAATCCACCCTTTCATCATACATGAACATCACCTACCTATCGCTGGATAAAGTACCCATCCTTCTCTCCACTCCAAATTAAGTCAAAATGGTGTATTATTTGAATAGAGAGTTCTAGATTAAACTAATATGTAAAGTTCAGACTTGATATCTTTTGTTATTAGTTTTTTATTTGAATTATATATTTTAATATTTCTTGTTGTATTGTAAAAGGCGGGTGTTTTTGCGGAATATCAAGGTCTATTTTCTTCTATTCTGTTTTTTTTTTTTTTGAATCATTAGAAATTAAAATAAAAGCACTGAATATGTTGTTTGTATGTTGATTGTTTCTAAAAAAAATTTGAGCGCACACAAAAAAAAAGCTATTGTTAGAAAACAGCAAAAAATATACCTAGAATTCGGAGTTTGGGTCACTACTTCTTTCTTGAGCCCAAGCCTTGCCATTTTAGTAATGGGCTTTGATTATGTGCAGATGATGATTTCAATTCAATCATATTAAGTTAGGGTAAATTGTCAAAAAGACCCCGTCCCACTCAGGAGTTGTCAAAAAAACCCTGGTATTTTCAAAATGGTGGGGAGGCGCCTACTGTTCATAAATATTTGCGATAAAACCCCTGGGTTATATTTGAAACGGGCCTGATATTCTTAATTAGATGAAGTTACCAAATTAACCTGCTTCTCAATCAATTAACTTCTCGACCTTTCTCGTTCTTGCTCTTGCAAGCTCTTTCACCTCCTCTGTAGCCGCCATCGTTGTCGACAACTCCCACCACCACAACCCCACTGACTTTTCCTTCGATCTCATGCTCTGCACCGGCCAAGTAGCTAAGACCATGGTGCCGCCTTCCTCCTCCACAACCCCACTGACTTGTCCTTCTTTGATGGCGTCCCCGTCACCTTCTCCTATTTCTGCCGGCCACAAGTTCGAGCAGATGGAGCCGCTGTCGCCGCATGTGCAGCTTGGCGAGGTGTAACAACCTAGTTCATTTATACCATTTCCAGTTCCCGTATTTACTTATCTGTGGTATTTTCTTGATTTATCGTGTTTTGGATGCGATTGGTATTTTACATTTTACATTGCATTTGAACCGACCCGCTTGCTTGAACCTGTTTGATTTATATTTATGAATTAACCTGACTTGTTACGTAGACTGTGCATTCTCATGTTAGAGCATACTGGCATTTCATCGAGCATCGCATATTTAACCATATAGCATTTGAAATCACAGAAAAAAATTTAAAATTAAATTTCATAGCCTGCATGATACCCTTAACCCCGTGGTAGTATCCGCGCATCTTGTTCTCGTCCCGTTCAGTGAAACGGACGTGTTTGAATGGTTACGCACACGTACGTGCATTCGTTCTTAGGGGTATGCATTTTCGTTACCTAAGTATTCATTTTAAATTTTGAAAGTTGCATATATTTTTCATATTTTAAATCTGAAATTTTAGACCCGATCCGGACGTATTTTGGAATATTTTTGTATACCGCCAAAATTCAAATTAATTAATTAAATATCCTTATATTTTTTTATCCAGCTTTTAAATTTCGATAACAAACTACAAATCTTTTTTTTAAATTTTAAAATCTTAAAATCCTAACTCCTAACAAACACACACAGCTCACCCTCCAGCTCTCTCTCTCTCTCGCTGTCAGTGGCCCTCACTCCCTCTCTTTCTTTCTTTCTCTCTTTCTCTCTCTCTATCTCACCCGCAGATCTCATTCTCTCTCTCCCCCTCATAATCTTTCTCTCTCTTTCTTTCCTCTTTCTTTATCTCTCTCTCTCCCTATATATATTATTTAAATCCTTCTTCCTGTCTCTCATTCTTTTCAACTACGAACCCTGGCTCGCCTACCTCGCCTCGTCGTCGACCTCAACACCCTCGCCTCTCCTCTGCTCATCTCCCCGATTACCTCCTTACCTCACCTTCCCTCTCTCGCCACTCCTCTTCTCCCTCTTCCCTTCTCCGAACCCAGAACCGAGCCCCTCGGCCATCCCTGCACGCCCGCTACACCGCCGGCGAAGATCACCGGAGTTGATCTCGTCATCGCCCCCTCGTTCCCTGACTCCAGTACAATCCAGTGAGCCTTCTTGTTCCCCTTTTCCTTCTTCCTTTCTTCCCTTTCCTTTCTTTCTTTCTTCTGTTCTTTCTTTTCCTTAAAATTGTTCTCTATTTTTTGTAGTTCGCCGGAGCCGGACGTGACGTCGACGATCCCGACGATCTAGACGTCGTACCTGACTTGTGTGATCACCTTTGTGCATTGTTTGGAACCGTTCCGTGTACCGTGCGCGCGTCGCGACATTTCTTCGACGTGAGACGTTCCGTACACATCCGCTTCTTGATCCGTCTAGGCAAGTTAATCTTGCTACATGCTATATAACTCATTATATATTTATTTAATTAAATATTATACATGTAGTTAAATCTAGTACCCCATGTTTAGTTTTATAACATGTCGATGTTCCGTTTGCATCCGTTTATATCATTTTAAATTTAGATTATGAAAACTTATCTTGTTACATACTAGATTACATTATACTGCATCCATATCAATATTTATATCACATATTGCTTAATTGTACACCCCGCATTACCATTTTATAGTTTTATAACTTTTCGAATACCCGTTTGCATCCATCTCATTTAGAATATATATAACTGCATCCATAGATCATATTAGTACATAACACTGTGATATTAACACCCCATGTTTAATAAAGTGCATCCTAATTAATATTGGAACTGTAATTGTAACCCTAATCGATAACTGTGCATCCATATATTTGAATCTATACCTATTTGCATACCACATCACATTATTTCATTTTATTGTTATATTGGTACCCCATACTTGTTTTTGTGTACCCATGCTTATTACAGTTTGATTATGAGCACCCACTCGACACTTGTGCACTACCTGACATGACCTGATACACTACTACTTGACATGACTTGATACCTGTGCACTACTTGACATGACTTGATACCTGTGCACTACCTGACATGACCTGATGTACCATAACTTGACACATTACCTGACCTTCTTACTAATGCCGACAATCTTGACCTGTTGTCCCTACGGACATATCCTGTTGTCTATACAGACAAACCTGTACCTGCTTGATCCTGTGTTGGCATTAGCTCCAGATTTATTAATACCTGACTTGAACACATAACCTGGGGTATGGGGAAATCAATGATGAAACCTGACTTGTAACTCGACAGTTCGATGCCTTTACTGATCAGTTTTACGGGCTAGGCCAGCCCCGGAATGATGATACTGACATCATTCATCTTTACATACTACCTTTTACTGCCT
This sequence comes from Agapanthus africanus, assembly GCA_030015575.1. Lineage (NCBI taxonomy): Eukaryota > Viridiplantae > Streptophyta > Magnoliopsida > Asparagales > Amaryllidaceae > Agapanthus > Agapanthus africanus. Next base: position 102,339,672 of record CM057348.1, on the reverse strand, counting down.
AGCGGCATGTCTCGGATTCAGCCCGAGAATCTTGACCGTGGTCCCGGGCATGCACGGGATACTATTGAGTTACATCGATGATTCATCAAATTGATTTCAAGACTTGAGAGTAGTTAACCCAGTAGACCAGTCTAGATTACTCACTGCACATCATCTATGCCTTACCCTTCACTGTCCTTATTTATGTTACTGTTATACATGTTTTACCGTTCATACTCATACATGCATGTCTTGCTACCCCTGTTTATATTATTGCTTGATATTATGACGCACTGACGTCTGGGTTTTGCATGGCCCAGATTCTTTACCTTTGCTGCAGGTCGAGCAGAAGTATTTCAGTCAGCAGGCCGAGCAGTGAGGACCTGTTAGTATTTTGGTTTTATTTATGCATTTTCATTCCTGATGTGAGCCCGCATTATGGGACGTACATTCCAGTTTATTCTTGTATTGGATCTTTTTGCTTCCGCATTATTTTATTCTTGACTCGTTATTCTGGCTCATGGACATGTATTAGATAGTTATTATTATTGTTCTTGATATCTGTACAGCCGTAATGTGACTGTGGAGGGATTTTTCCTATCCACAGGTAGCATGGTTGGCTCTGTCACGTGCCTATCTTAGCGTACTCTGGGAAGCGGGGCGTGACAGGGTTTGTTTGGTATCAGATCCATAGGATCTAGGTTAAACGGGTTTGATTCTTTTGTAGTTGGGTATTGGACCTAATACACGAATCAGAATACTCATGATTAGGAACATGTCCTGCCGCCTTACCATCTTACCATTTTTGAATCCTAACTTCCTCCTGATTCCACCTTGACGATATGCAAATCTCTTTGCATCTCGACTTGAAACTTGGTTTCCTATTGTTTATCTCTAGAACTTAGGCGACTTGGGTGGAGCTATGTGATTGTAGCTATGTACCGCGGCATGGTTACAATGCGGTACTCTATTTAAGTAACTTGGAGTTCTAGTCTTGATTCATATCCTTGATCTATATTTTGAATCGGTTATCATACTAATCCTTTCGGTGTTTTGATTTCAGGAACATGGCAGACAAGAATCTGAAAACGTACCAGAGGCGTGTTGACGAAGCCGCTTTGCTTGGAGTAATCTGTGGGATGCTGGAGAACCAGAAGCGGCAGACCGAGCTGAACCAGCAGCAAGCTGAAGCTTTTCAGGAAGGCTTGCGGACCGTCCAGCAGTCCGTAAACAATGTTATGGCCAGACCAGTTGATCGTGTTGGTACCGTGCCGGATTTCAGGAGACTTGGTCCGTCCATCTTTACTGGCCTGGAAGAGCCGTTGCCAGCGGAGCAGTGGCTGGTTGATACAGAGAATTTGCTCGTTGCGGCACAGATTCTAGAAGATAAGAAAGTGGGTGTAGTACGCATCCAGTTGGTGGACTATACCCGTGAATGGTGGCTTGTAGAAGAGACCCGTTTGCCCAAACCGATCAGTTGAGCAGATTTTTCGAAGAGTTTCTTGGCGAAGTTCTTCCTGCAGACTGCACGGGAGGAAATGGAAGAAAAGTTTATCAGTTTGAAGCAGAACGGCGCACCTGTAGATGTACATGCAGCTGAGTGGATGCGGCTCAGTAGATTCGCTGGACCTTTGGTTGCCAATGATGCTGATAGGGAAAGGAGGTTCATGCGCAGTTTGGATGTGGACATCCAGAGGAAAATTATATCCCTGGGTTTGACCACTTTCTCACAAGTATTTACAGCGGCCCGAGAGCAGCAGAGCCTACCTATGAAGACTGGGAGTACGCAGCAGCAAGCAGTTACAGTGCGGAAGCCGGCATTTGCACCGAACTGAGCGCATGTACGCAGAGGTATTCCGGTGAACCGACGTGGCGTAACACCTATGAAGAAGCCTGTTGTCGTTGATCAAAGAAGGAGCGTGATTTGTGACTTTTACCATTTACCCGGACATGTGCAAAGAGATTGTCGAAGGATGCGGGGACTCTGTTTGGTTTGTGGATTGGCGGATCATACTATCAACTCTTGTCCGTCAAAGCTTCGCACGAAAGATGATGTTCAGAGACCACCGCAGAAACTGTTTCAGGGACAAAAGCAGTTGACTCAGGGACCCAATCAAGCTCGAGCATTTACCCTGACGGCTGAGGAAGCTAAGGCTTCAGGAGAAGTTGTTTCAGGTATCCTACTTGTTCATGGTTTTCCCGCATTAGCGTTATTCGATTCTGATACATCCCATTGTTTTATGTCGTCCAAGTTTATTGCTACACACTCGATTGCTTGCACGACCCTGTCTAGTTGTTGGGACATACACACTAGAAATGGGAAGATCATATCTAGTAGAGAATGTAAGGATTGTTCAGTTGTTGTTTGCGGACGGGAGTTATTTGCAGATTTCTTAGTGATTGATACAGGAAGCTATGAAGTCGTCTTGGGAATGGATTTTCTCGACACTTTCCACACTCACATTGATTGTAGGGCAAAGAAAGTAATTTTCTAGATTCCCGGACATCCGGAGTTTATCTTTATTGGAGAAAGAAGTTCTGTCGAGCCAGTGGAGTTTAGGGCTAGGCCGACAAATAATGTTCTTTCGTCGATGGAAGTCACTAAGGAAGAAGCGCCAGCTATAGTTCGAGATTTCATGAATGTGTTCGAGGACATATCAGGTTTACCGTCGAAACGAGATATAGAGTTCGCGATTGATCTTGTTCCTGGTGCATCACCAGTCTCAAAGGCGTACTATCCAATGGCGCCAGTGGAATTGGAAGAAGTCAAGAAGCAGGTTGCTGAGTTACTTGAGAAGGGTTGGATTCGCAGCAGTAATTCACCTTGGGGAGCTCCAGTTCTTCTAGTCAAGAAGAAAGATGGCACAAGGAGGATGTGCATCGATTATCGAGAATTAAACCGGGTGACTATTAAGAACAAGTACCTGATCCCTCGCATTGGCGAATTATTCGAGCAGCTTAATGGCGCGAGGGTATTCTCGAAGCTGGATTTGCGATCCGGATATCATCAGGTCCGAGTTAAATCAGAAGATATTTGCAAGGCTGCATTCCGAACTCGGTATGGACATTACGAGTATTTAGTGATGCCCTTCGGAGTAACGAATGCGCCGGCGATATTTATAGACTTGATGAATCGAATCTTTTCACCATTCTTGGACCAGTTTATAGTGGTGTTCATTGATGATATTCTGGTTTACTCGAGGAGCATTGAAGAGCATGCAGAACACTTGAAGATCGCGCTGCAGACATTGAGACAAGAAAGATTGTATGCAAAGATGACCAAGCGCGAGTTTTGGCTTGATGAAGTGAAGTTTTTGGGGCATGTCATCCGGAGATGGAATCGCCGTTGATCCCGAAAATATTACAGTAGTTCGAGATTGGCCGATTCCGAAGAACGTTGTTGAGATCAGAAGCTTTCTTGGACTTGCCGGGTATTACAGAAGGTTCGTGGAGAATTTTGCTCGTTTGGCTGAGCCTTTGACCAATCTTACGCGCAAGGAAGTACCATTTGTGTGGACGGATAAGTGTGCGTCAGCTTTTGAGGCGTTGAAGCAGAGATTGATAACCACTCCTATTTTGACCGTATCAGACTGTTCCGGAGGATTAGTGATTCACAGCGACGCATCTGAGAAAGGATTGGGATGTGTTTTGATGCAGCATGGGAAGGTTATAGCTTACGCATCAAGACAGTTGAAGACCCATGAGAAGAATTACCCAACTCATGATTTGGAGCTAGCAGCTGTGATTTTCGCTTTGAAGATTTGGAGACACTACTTATTAGGCAAAAGGGTCGAAGTATTCACTGATCACAAAAGCCTGAAGTATGTGTTCACACAGAAAGAGTTTAATATGAGGCAGCGTAGATGGTTGGAGCTGATGGCTGATTACGATCTTGATCTTAAATACCATCCGGGGAAGGTTAATGTTGTGCCGGATGCGCTTAGTCGGTTGCCAGCAATTCAGATGTTGACTGCACAGAAGGAACTTATTGAAGACTTTCGAAGATTTGATTTGGAGATCGTGCTACCGCATTCTTCGGGACAGTTGATGCAGCTGCAAGTACAGTCATTGTTGATCGAAAATATTAAAGCAGCGCAGTTACAGGACCCTAGATTGCAAAAGTTTCGAGAACGGGTTGAAGCTGGACTTCGAACGGGCTTGTTGATTCATGAAGATGGTTCGTTGCATTATGGTAGTCGTTTGTGTGTGCCAAAAGGAGATATTCACGAAGAAATTATGAAGGAAGCGCACAGTTCTGCATATTCCGTACATCCAGGAGGCACGAAGATGTACCGTGATCTACGACAGCATTTCTGGTGGGAAGGCATGAAACGGGAGATTGCCCGCTTTGTAGAGAAGTGCTTGGTGTGTCAGCAAGTTAAGGCCGAACATCAAAGGGTTGCTGGTTTATTGCAACCACTTCCGATTCCTCAATGGAAGTGGGAACATATAACCATGGATTTCATGACGGCTTTACCGCGGAGTCCAAAGGGCAACAATGCAGTTTGGGTGATTGTTGATCGATTGACCAAGGTAGCTCACTTCATACCATTTCGAGTTGGTCAATCAACGGAAGCGTTGGCAGAACGGTACATGCAGGAGATTGTGAGATTGCATAGAGTACCTGTGAGCATCGTGTCCGACCGTGACACCCGTTTCTTATCACACTTCTGGAGGAGCTTACAGGAAAGTTTGGGGACTCGATTGAAGTTTAGCACAGCTTATCATCCTCAGACAGATGGCCAGTCGGAGAGAACGATCCAAACTCTTGAAGACATGTTGAGAGCTTGCATGTTAGACTTCAAGGGTTCATGGGAGGATCATTTACACTTGGTGGAGTTTTCGTACAACAACAGTTTTCAGACGACTATTCAGATGGCTCCATTCGAAACATTATATGGTTGCAAGTGTCGTTCACCTGTTTGTTGGGACGATATTGGAGAACGAAGATTGTTGGAACCGGATTTGATCGTGCAAACAGTGGAGAAAGTTAATACTATCTGGAATTATATGATGGCAGCACAAGACCGACAGAAGAGTTGGGCAGATACATCGAGAAGACCTCTAGAGTTCGCGTTTGGTGATTTGGTGTTCTTGAAGATATCACCGACTAGAGAAATTATTCGTTTTGGGAGTCGAGGCAAGCTTAGTCCTCGATTCGTCGGGCCTTTCGAGATTTTGGAGCGTGTGGAGAAGTGGCGTATCAATTGGCTTTACCGCAATCTTTGGCGAATGTTCATGGCGTGTTTCATGTATCTTAACTCCGTAAATATGTTCGAGATGAAACACATGTGCTGGATCATTCGGAGCTGACTGTACGTGAAGATTTAACCTTTGAGGAACGACCGATGTCGATTGTGGATCGAAGGGAAAAGGTTCTTAAGAACAAGGTTATCCCTCTTGTACTTGTTTCTTGGGGTAATCGCTCACATGGAGAATCAACTTGGGAACGATAAGATGAAATCCGACAGAAGTTTCCACATCTATTCTTGTAGTTTCTTGATTGTTTATCCTTTCTTGTTCTTGGAATTTCGAGGACGAAATTTTTTTTGTAGTTGGGTATAATGTAACAACCTAGTTCATTTATACCATTTCCAGTTCCCGTATTTACTTATCTGTGGTATTTTCTTGATTTATCGTGTTTTGGGTGCGATTGGTATTTTACATTTTACATTGCATTCGAACCGACCCGCTTGCTTGAACCTGTTTGATTTATATTTATGAATTACCCTGACTTGTTACGTAGACTGTGCATTCTCATGTTAGTGCATACTGGCATTTCATCTAGCATCGCATATTTTACCATATAACATTTAAAGTCACAGAAAATAATTTAAAATTACATTTCATAGCCTGCATGATACCCCTAACCCCGTAGTAGCATCCGCGCATCTTGTTCTCGTCCCGTTCAGTGAAACGGATGTGTTTGGATGGCTACGCGCACGTACGTGCATCCGTTCTTAGGGGTATGCATTTTCGTTACCTAAGCATTCATTTTGAATTTTGAAAAGTTGTATATATTTTTCATATTTTAAATCTGAAATTTTAGACCTGACCCGGGCGTGTTTTGGAATATTTTTGTATCCCGCCAAAATTCAAATAAATTAATTAAATATCTTTATATTTTTTATCCAGCTTTTAAATTTCGATAACAAACTACAAATCTTTTTTTTAAATTTTAAAATCTTAAAATCCTAACTCCTAACACACACACACACACAGCTCACCTTCCAGCTCTCTCTCTCGCTGTCAGTGGCCCCCACTCCCTCTCTCTCTCTTTCTTTCTCTCTCTCTATCTCACCCGCAGATCGCATTCTCTCTCTCCCCCTCATAATCTTTCTCTCTCTTTTCTCTCTCTCTTCTCTCTTTCTTTCTCTTTATCTCTCTCCTCTATTTCTTTATCTCTCTCTCTCTCTCTCCCTATATATATTATTTAAATCCTTCTTCCTCTCTCTCATTCTTTTCAACTGCGAACCCTAGCCCGCCTGCCTCGCCTTGTCGTCGACCTTAACACCCTCGCCTCTCCTCTGCGCATCTCCCTGATCACCTCCTTACCTCACCTTCCCTCTCTCGCCACTCCTCTTCTCCCTCTTCACTTCTCCGAACCCAAAACCGAGCCCCTCGGCCATCCTTGCACACTCGCTACACGCTGGAGAAGATCACCGGAGTTGATCTCGCCATCGCTCCCTCGTTCCCTGACTCCAGTACAATCCAGTGAGCCTTCTTCTTCCCCTTTTCCTTCTTCCTTTCTTCCCTTTCCTTTCTTTCTTCTGTTCTTTCTTTTCCTTAAAATTTTTCTCTGTCTTTTGTAGTTCGCCGGAGCCGGACGTGACGTCGACGATCCCGACGATCCAGACGTCGTACCTGACTTGTGTGATCACCTTTGTGCGTTGTTTGGAACCGTTCCGTATATCGTGCGCGCGTTGCGACATTTCTTCGACGTGAGACGTTCCGTACACATCCGTTTCTTGATTCGTCTAGGCAAGTTAATCTTGCTACATGCTATATAACTCATTATATATTTAATTAAATATTATACCTGTAGTTAAATCTAGTATCCCATGTTTAGTTTTATAACATGTCGATGTTCCGTTTGCATCCATTTATATCATTTTAAATCTAGATCATGAAAACTTATCTTGTTACATACTAGATTACATTATACTGCATCCATATCAATATTTATATCACATATTGCTTAATTGTACACCCCGCATTACCATTTTATAGTTTTATAACTTTTCGAATACCCGTTTGCATCCATCTCATTTAGAATATATATAACTGCATCCATAGATCATATTAGTACATAACACCGTGATATTAACACCCCATGTTTAATAAAGTGCATCCTAATTAATATTGGAACTGTAATTGTAACCCTAATCGATAACTGTGCATCCATATGTTTGAATCTATACCTATTTGCATACCACATCACATTATTCCATTTTATTGTTATATTGGTACCCCATACTTGTTTTTGTATACCCATGCTTATTACAGTTTGATTATGAGCACCCACTCGACACTTGTGCACTACCTGACATGACCTGATACACTACTACTTGACATGACTTGATACCTGTGCACTACTTGACATGACTTGATACCTATGCACTACCTGACATGACCTGATATACCACAACTTGACGCATTACCTGACCTTGTTACTAATGCCGACAATCTTGACATGTTGTCCCTACGTACATATCATGTTGTCTATACAGACAAACTTGTACCTGCTTGATCCTGTGTTGGCATTAGCTCCAGATTTATCAATACCTAACTTGAACACATAACTTGGGGTATGGGGAAATCAATGATGAAACCTGACTTGTAACTCGACAGTTCGATGCCTTTACTGATCAGTCTTACGGGTTAGGCCAGCCCCGGAATGATGCTGCTGACATCATTCATCTTTACATACTACCTTTTACTGCCTAGCGGCACGTCTCGGATTCAGCCCGAGAATCTTGACCGTGGTCCCGGGCATGCACGGGATACTATTGAGTTACATCGATGATTCATCAAATTGATTTCAAGACTTGAGAGTAGTTAACCCAGTAGATCAGTCTAGATTACTCACTGCACATCACTTATGCCTTACCCTTCACTGTCCTTATTTATGTTACTGTTATACATATTTTACCGTTCATACTCATACCTGCATGTCTTGCTACCCCTGTTTATATTATTGCTTGATATTATGACGCACTGACGTCTGGGTTTTGCATGGCCCAGATTCTTTACCTTTGCTGCAGGCCGAGTAGGAGTATTTCAGTCAGCAGGCCGAGCAGTGAGGACCTGTTAGTATTTTGGTTTTATTTATGCATTTTCATTCCTGATGTGAGCCCGCATTATGGGACGTACATTCCAGTTTATTCTTGTATTGGATCTTTTTGCTTCCGCATTATTTTATTCTTGACTCGTTATTCTGGCTCATGGACATGTATTAGATAGTTATTATTATTGTTCTTGATATATGTACAGCCGTAATGTGACTGTGGAGGGATTTTTCCTATCCACAGGTAGCATGGTTGGCTCTGTCATGTGTCTATCTTAGCGTACTCTGGGAAGCGGGGCGTGACACGAGATCACTGATTGATCGTTCGAATTGTGTTTTTGGAAAGTAATCACAATCAAAGAATTTATAAACTGCAATCAATTAACGGTGTCGATTGTAGTTTCGTTAGCGAGAGCGGATCGTCCACTGAGATGTGTGTACTTGTTCGAATTTGTTTTAATTGAGTCGAAAAGAAAATATAAATGAAGATGATTCAAGATTTGTGAGATTTAGTTTCAAGAAACATAAAGAAAATAGATCTAGAATCAAGAATCAAGAAGTTATCCCCAATCAATTTGATTATCAAGATTATGAAGAATAGCTTGTAGGATTCGATTGAGTTAATAGCTAATGATGAATCTAATAATTCCTAATCTTATCTATTGATAATTTGTAGCTAGATGGATGATGATGAATGAAGATTAGGGATCAATTGAAGAAACTAGGGTTTCTTCTTTACTATCCCTTTTTCTTTTCAATCACAATCATTCGGATCTAGCCTCTAGCAAAGAGAATCATCAATTATTTAATCCCTAATTTGCAACGAAATAATCAAGAAGTGATCTCGCTCCAAATTAGGTTATCAACGATTCTTTTTGCTAAGGTTCACAAATCTCATAAGACTTAAGATTAGTATTACGATTTGATCATCATTAGATCTATCAATTCTCTCGAATACTCCACAAGCGGAGATTACTCACACATTATGATGAAACAATCAAGAACGAAGAATTTCATAATGCAAGAATGTATAGAAAGCAAGAATTACAATTATCACTTTTATTAAATCTCTTTCAAATTACACATCTCAATTGAGTTTACAAGACTAGCTCTCGAATCGCTCCTTGAAAGGGAATTTGTCGTCGATCTTTGCGTAGCTCGATTGCCTTGAGTCGTGGATCGGATGCGGATCTCTTGCTCTTGATGACGACCGGCGTTGCGATAAAAGATCGTTGATTGCTTGCTTGATTTGTTCTCGATGAATTTTGATTTGGCTTTGGATTTGGATTTGGGTAAGGGTTTTGGATCACAAGTTGTGTCACTCAACTTGTGTAGTCAATTGGTTCAATGTTCAACAACCACTTGAATGAAGCCCTAGGTATCCTTTTATAGTTTTTCCTCTATCTTCCCCTAGAAGCTAGGTTGCTATGAAGCTTGCATAGGAAGCTAGGTAGGTACCAAGCTTACACAAGAAGCTTGCCTGTTGTAGAGAAACTTCTGGAGAAATCTAGGGTTTTTTGAAACGTCTTGAGGAAACTTGGCAGTTGAAAGGAGGCCTCTGCAAAAAGTTCCAACCGCTGACGAGTCAGATCGGCCGCGGATCCGCGGCGGATCGTCCTGACTCAGCCGCGGATCCGCGGCCGTTTGATGAACTCATTGTATCAATTTCTCTGTGTTGTTTGGTGTCGATCTTTAGGGCTTTTTTTTTATGTCTGGAATCTCATTATGCTTTCTTGGTTGCTGCTAGATTTCAAGTTTTTGACTTGATGCGCTTCATCGGCAAATTGGCGATTCCAGTTTTTTGATCTGAAGAATTTTCTGCACACAATCTCGATAAAATGTGTTGAGGTATACAATATCATGTGTGTAGTAATAAACACACAATTTTCCTTATAATGCCGGTTATAATGTATAACACATGTTAATTGATATTTTGCAGACGAATTGCTAATATGTGCTATATTTATACCAAACACTTTTATATGATTAGAAAGAGTAGGAAAATTGATGTGTTAAGAATGCAATATTTTCGACTGATCGGTCACCGAGGAGGAGCTTAGGATTTACGATTGGTCCGATTCCAAGAAGCCGATCCCAGGGCCATAATGGGCCAAATTTATGATGTCACTCGGAGCAGGTTAATGTCTTTTGATTTCTTTCTTTGGATTTTGTTGTTTGGGATCTTTGGGTTAGGGCTGTGAATTGATTCTAGATTTAAAATTTGGATTTTGATGTGGTGATGATCCGATTGCGTGAAATTTAGGGCTTTTGATGTTGCATAACTTTAGTCAAATAATTGGTTATAAATTTGTTTTAAGAAGCAGCTAATACAATAGGCCTTTTTCTGTTTTTGTTTGGCTTGATTGAACTTTCAATGAAGTTTAATTGATGATTTTATGTAATTTTTGAATCATTTTATCATAGATTATTTGTGAACCCTCCTCTCTCTCACCTCCTCCTCGCCGCCGCCTTCGCCGTGACGATCCTGGCCGCCGTTCCATCGTCGATCCTTGCTGCCTCCACCGTCGAGGATCCTCCACCGCCGACGATCCTCGCCACCTCTCTCTCTCTCACCTCGTCGCTGATCCATTGAGTCGCCCCATAATTGCACCATCCCGAGCACCAAATTTTCCCCTTCTCCGCGTCCCGCCTCCGCCAGCATCCCTGTCATGTCGAACTCACCGACCCCTTTGTCTCCGCCAGCATCCTTGTGCCCACAAATTATAAAAGGCCCATCCATTTGCATTGCCTCAATTCAAACCCATTCCTCAGAAAAATCAAACACAAAGAAAAGTGATAGAATTAAAGAAATGGCTCATCTCATTGTAGAGGATGTGAGAAACTCATCAGGGCATTTTCAGGCATAAAAATAAAAATTTCCTCTTTTATTAATGAACATCAAAATGTGATCATGTGCATTATCAAAATTGATTCTTTAAGCTTATTTTGTGATGATTCGAACAAATGGGGATTTGGGTCCTGAAGGAATGGGAGGATTGGGTGTTCAGGAGAAGACATTAGTGCAATTGAGCATTGGAAGCAGGAGTGTTTCTCTCTTCAAGAGTGATGGTGGGAATTTTGACAGCTGGGATGATGATGATCATGTCAAGAACTTGAATACTGAATTCACAAGGTTTAAGGTATGTTGTAAAACAAAATTGCGCCTTTTTAAGACTCGTGTTGATTTGTAACGCATTTGTTATAATTCCATTTGGAGTATAAGTTAATGGGTATTTGATTAGTATTGGTGTTATAGATAATCGACTTTTATATAGAGTCTTAATAGAAATTTGAAGTTGCAGGGTTATCGAATTTGAGGAATTCTCTTTCAAGATCCAAACATAAAAGAGTATCCTTTTTCACTTTGGGTTTTAATTTGTGATGCATTTGCTTTAATTCCCTTTATGATGAATATAGCAATTGGAATTTGTAGTATAAATTAATTGGTTTTATTTTATTTCTTGATTTATGAAATTACAGTTTGTGGATTGTGAAGTGTTCGTGTACACATGCATGAAGGCCTTGATTGGGGAAAAGCTTCGTTGCACCGGTGGCTGATAAAAGCTACGCAAATTCTACTGCCGCCGCCGAAGGAACAACAAGATTCTTGATATTTGTTGATTCGATTTTAAACATTTTGTAAGTTTATTCATACATGTATTGATCCGTTTTTATTTCGCCGATATTGACCAATACTGTGAATTGTCTTATGTATGACCAAAAATTGTTTGAATGTTTAAATTTGTTTTGCCGATATTGGCCTATATTATGGAATGTGTTATGAATGACAAAAAAATGTTGATGTATTTAGTTTTATTTTGCCGATATTGACCGATATTATGGATTGTGTAGTGAATGACAAAAAAAATTTGTTGACGTATTTAGTTTTATTTCATCGGTGTTGGCCGATACTGTGGGTTGTGTTATGTGAATATTTTTGTTGATGTTTGAATGTAAATAGTTTTATTATATTGGCCGATACTGTGGGTTGTGTTATGCATTACCTTGTTGATTGGATACGCACATGCAGCTGTTTAGATGTTATATGCAGCTGTTTAGATGTTATATGCAACTGTTTAGCAAGACTTAACTACAAAATTGCAACTGTTTAGATATTACAAGCAATTGCTTAGAAGTTACGGGCAAATTCTTAATGTTAAAAACAAGTGTTTGTATATTACAGATAACTGCTTATAAGTTATCGGTGAGTTGTTAGATATTACAAGCAACTGTTTAGGCCCTGTTTGGGAATGGAGTTGAGTTTTCCTGTAGTTTCATAAAGTTAGCAAGACTTAACTACAAAATTCCTTACTTTGCCTTGTAAGCTAATTTTGAAGTTGAGATAACTACAATTATCTCATCTTTAAAAGTGAGAAAGCTGTAGTTCCTTAAACTTCAATCTGGTTGAAGTTTTCTGAACTCCATTTTTACAGTTTGAGGCTTGCGAACCACAGTTTGCATCTGCCATCTCCGCTTTAAAATAAACTATAATCATCCTAACCCATACCCAAACAGGGCCTTAGAAGTTACAGGCAATCGGGATATTGCTACTCATTATTTGATCATCTTACGTCACAGGTGCTAAGCTTGACTCTAAGTACTCAGTCATACGAAATTACTAGAGCGGAAGACGATGATGCGTGTTAACTGTTACATAAAAAGCTATTATGTAACATATTATTAATTACATCTATGTAGATATTACATGCAACTTATTAGATACTATAAGCAACTCTTCTTATATAATAGGACATGCAATTTCTTAGATGTTACATGCAACTTTTTAGATATTATAGACACCTATCTAGAAGTTACAAGCAACTTTATTAGAGCTTATATGCAACTGCTTAGATATTACAGGTAAGTGGTTAGATATTGCAGGCAACTATCTTGGATATTTTTTTAATAAAAAAACAAGACTATTAAAGATCAAATCTGCTTATAATGTCTTGAGTATCAACAGCCTTGCATATGGATGACCATCATGTTCATTTCTTGATAGATATAGACCATATTTATTGTAACGACCGTGTTTTCAAATACCCAATAAAAGGTCTTTTAATTAGTACCAAGTATTTATTTGCGTATTTACTTGATGTAAAAATATTTTATCTTAATGATTTTATTTTTAAAAGTGAGGTGAGTAATATTTTTAAACATTGAAAAATAATTAAAGCAATTTTCTAAAATCTATTTATATTTTTCTGGGCTTAAAATGTTCTAATAAAATTTTATAATATCTTAAAATAAATTTCGTATTTTTATAAGCAATTAAAATATTTTCAAGGATAAAATAGATTTTTAAATAATTATAATGACTAACAAATATCATATATACGGAAATATTATTTAGTTTTAGCCAAAATCATTTTTATACTGAAGATAACAATAAAATATATTTTTCTGAAATTTTTCCGTATTTTAAACTATTTTTAACAAATTTTTGAAAACAAATTCGGTTTTATAAAATAAACAGTTTAGATTTAATATATATATATATATATATATATATATATATATATATATATATATATATATATAAAAACATCCTTTAACCTGGACCGTTGGATCTCGAATCCAACGGTCTAGGATCGCACTCGGCTGCCCACGAGGGTGGGGACCGTTGGATCTAAATCCACCAGGATTGCGCGTGAGCCCAATCCTTGTGGCCACATAGCCAAAGGCAGCAGCTCGTGAGCCGTTGGATTTAGATCCAACGGCCACGATTAGAGTCGGCGGCGGCTAATTATCAGGTGAAGATTGGAAATCATTTGGGGGGGGGTATTTTAGGGGATTTGACCGGATTTTTTGGATTTTATTGTTGGGAGAAAGACCCTATAAATAGATACCTTCAAACTCCATTTTCTCACACCACAGAACTCCGAAAATTCTGGAAAAAAATACCCAGACCTTCGTATCGACGATGCCGACGCCGTGGTTCCACCCAATCATCGAGGAAAAATCTGAGCGCGGAGTTATTAAGGTTGTAGTACAAAGCTACGCTTTCGATCTATCGATCAGCATCTCAAAACAAAGGTAGGATCCGCTTCTCACCACTTGATCTATCACCTTCTTCAATTGGAATTTCTTAGACATGATAATAATCTTGCAACCCATTTTAATACGTTGTTAAACCCTTCATGCATATTATGTTACGGTATTATTTTAATGAAAGAATCTAGACTAAATGTTGACCTCACGGGATAACGACCTATCCCTCATGCTCACACACATACCTACAATAAAAAATTTATGATGTCATTTATCAGTTAAGTTGGCACATCACATATACATTCTAATACCATATTGGTTATTTTTTATAACATATCGCACATACTGTACGATCTCAAAATGGGTTACTTCCATAAAAATACCCTCCTTTTATTAATATGTTATATTTAAATTAAAGTACCCATATGATATAGGGCTTTGTGAATCAAATACCTTGGACACATTAAAATGATATTTTATTTTTACCCTTATCCATTAATTATTTAGTTTCATTAAAATCCTTTTACTTTTTGAACGGAGTAATATTAATTATATTACAGTTTCTAACTAAACCCTCTTTCATTTAGAAAGAATATTTTTATATTAATTTTTCTTAGCCTATTAACTAAGATTTAATAAGATACCCTAATAGGGTAATATTTTACATGAAACACCTCAAGGTTACTAGACAATCGTCTATGAAAATGACACAAATTCTGCCATCCATGTGCAGCGGTTGTCAACGCGGAGTTGTTCTTGTAAAATATTACTTTTAATAAAATATCCTAATTTAAATAGGATAACGTTTTACGTAAATACCCCGTGGTTGATAGACAATCGTCCCTGAAAATGACACAAATTCTGTCGCTCATGTGCAGTGGTTGCCAACACGGACGTATTTCTAAAATGTTACCTCCAAATAAAAACCACAAACTTTATAAAATTATTATTTACCATAAAATTCTTTAATCCATCCTAAAAAGATATAATTTCATTTAAATACTTTGATCTTTACTAAAAGGCTATTTTCGGCAAAAACTATAACTTTTATAAATGATATTTTCCAAAGAGAATACCTAAAACTTTATTAAAAGATAATTTCAAATAAATACCATCATCCTTCATTAAAAAGATATTTTCATTAAAATACCATGGGTTTTCCCAAAATTATAATTACTCTAAAATATCATGATTTCTTATAAACAAAGACTACCATTAAATGCCATGATCTTTATTAACTAAGCGTGTTATAAAACATTATGATACACCTTACAGATTTTAAAAGATGACAAGATAAAATGGGTGGTTGTGGAAGACCATATTAAATGAGATCAATTATTTAAATACAAGTTACAATATACATGACACATGATACGGTTAGGGTTAGAATGCACGAACCTAGGTATGAAATACTTATAAATGAAGATCCCTGCAGGCAGGGTGAACAGTCCAATATGTGGACGACTAGTAACCCGGTCTTCGGGCGAATACTAACCCGGTCTTCGGGAGAATACTAACCCATTCTCCGGGTGAATACTAACCCGATATTTGGGCGAATACTAACCCTGCTTTGAGGGCGAATAATCCAATATGTGGATGACATACAATGTGGAAATTCCATGCCTAGATGATATACGCACCAACTCTAATTCGTCAAAACCTTTACACTGAATAACGGGGATGGGTAGGTTGATTAGGCAAGAAGATGCGGAACTCGGATTCCTCTACTACTCAATCATTATCCCGGGAGGTGAAACTGTACATTTCACTTCCCCAGTTGTTGTTCCGTGGCCATAACGGAATAATCGCGAGTATCCGGACCCTTATTTAACAAACTAATGTGAACTTTTGCCTAACATATACCTCATACAACATACTCTTATTCACATATATCTCATACAACATACTCTTATTCACATATACCTCATACCTCATACTCTTTATTTCCGTACACCTCATATCCTCATACCTATATACATTTGCTTGTTTTTGTACCTTTACTTCCTTATGAGGCAATCCTACTCGAGTGTAACTCGCGGAAGGACTTTCCTTTTCTCTATCTCTGAAATGCTCGTTAGATAAGAATGAGTATTATGACGAGGATCAAGGTGTGGAGCCAACTAATGAAGATTATGCAGACTTAACAATGGAAGCTTAGCTAGTTTTATTTTTGTTTGTTGCCCACATGTTTAAGGCTGTTGCTTCTTCTTCGATGTAATTAAACCGTTTAGTTTATTTTACTCTTTCCTTTGGGATGTAATAAAGTTTGGTTAATAGAAATAAATTCCTTTCGCTTTTATTATTTGGTTTTGGTACATATCCTGCATTTATAGATATTCATATGGTTAACGTAACTATATTGAATAGACCACCTTCAATACAGTTAGGTTGCGGACCATGCCACGTCACCCTTCACCTTCTTTTGGGAAGCGGGACGTGACAGGTTTTAGTGGTGGCGCATGCATGTCCTCAATATACTAAAATGAAACCGTTAACTAACTTATTATATTTGTGAATCTCATCCATTTATATCGATTTCATAATTTTTCTATGTTCCTTGTCCTTTCCTTGACATTCTGTATCCTGACCATGGCCTTTCTTTTCAGGTCATGGCAAATCTTTTGGATGAGGACAACATGCCAGACATCACTTTTGAAGTTACATTTGGGTATTCAGACGACGAAGTCATAGACTCTCAGGCGGTTATTTCCGACAGCGACTCGGAAGATGAAGAAGTCGATGCTGCAACTCCGGAGCCTATGATGGCCAATAACTCTGAAGATGAAGAAGAAGATCCTATGAAAGAGGAGCATATAGAGGAGGGGCCAGAAAAAAGGCTCCTGCGGCGGAAGAGAATCCTATGGAATATGATCCTGATGGGGAGGCTCCTGCAGAAGAAGAAGAACCTATAGAGGGGGAATCCGAAACGAGGCTCCTGCCGAGGATGAGTCGAAGGACGAAACTTCGAGCGAGGAGGAACTCGAGGCCGAAAAAACTCAAGCAGTTGTCCCCACAAGACACTGTGGGAATAGTCGTCCCTCTCTCAGTGCGAGAGCCTATTGCAACATGTTGAACTCCTATAATCGAGATTAATAAGACTTATTTTTTGTTGGATATGTATGCCTTAGAGGCCAGTATTGTATATGTATACATATGGATGTTGGGGATATGTATGTACATGACATTCTTACTCAGTATATAGTTGATTGATGTGAGATTTTGCATGTGCGTTTAAAAATTTAAGAGAATATCGTAATCAAGACGGTGTCGCTTGGTAGCTAGCTGGTTGAGTACGAGTCGATCCACAAGGAAATGGTGTTCCTTTCTTTAAGTTCTAATGAGTTAAGTCCTATTTTTGGTAGGTTTTGTTTTAAGATCTAAGAATGATATTAAATTGATTTAAAGGCTTGCTAGGGTTAGGATTATGTTAGTTCGAAATAAGGATTCTTCTCACTTCTATCAATGCCCTAGTTAAGAATATATGTGTTAGGGTAATAGTCAACAACGGGGATTAGCACGACTAGGAAGAAACTTAGTTTCTTCCTTTTGGTCCTTGTCCGTCCGTTCTTAACTCTTAGCCCTAACCTCCAGTTAATTCAACCACAACCGGTCTAACTAAGGAATCACCGCTATCATTTAGGATAGGGTGCCGTAGTGAGCGGTGTGTAGTTGAATTAAATAGAGTCCGTATTTTAAAATTATATAGGCAAAGAAAGGAGTGAGAGAGATTTCCTTCCCTCAAACCTTCCCTATCCTAACCCTAACAAGTGAGGAATTACTCACTCATTAGGAAAGTGACGATAAAATTCATTTTTATATTTTTGTTTAATGACCTAAATTGCAGATAATAAAAGAACAAAATAAAAATAGCAGATAATAAATTGCAGATAAAAAATGCAAGATGAATAAAAAGGCTTACTTTTATTGATGACCTCTCAACGATTCATTACAAAATGAGAATTAAAATTTAAATCTAAGAATTAAAAAGAGGCATGTTTTCATTTGGCATTCAACTTTCCTATTTATAGATAGAAAAAAAAACCCTAGGTTACATTCTGATCCACACTTGAATTTACAAGACTACCCTAAGAAATCCTGGTCAAAGCACCGACACAAGCACCGACACGTGCACCATACGGCTACGGTTCCGCGGCAGAAAGGCATGTTTGGCCGCGGTTCCGCGGCCGTATTGTGGGATCTTGATCTCCATCTTTCAGGGTTGCTTCATGTTGCTTTTATCTTCTGTTTTCTTCACTTGGTTCCTTAAAATCTCTTTTATTTTCTTCCAGATTTCCAACAGTGCAGTGTTCCCCTCCGAAGGACGACGCACAAGACTGCGATGTCCTGACGCTGAGATTCGGGGCAGATGCTATATGGTTTTATCCGTCCACCTCTCCGAAGATGCCAAGTTGATTTATGGCACCGTGTATCGGAGGTTTAGACGGATGCGGCCGATATAGCAGACTTCGTCAGATTCCCCCTCGCTTGAGGGGTTTTTGATTGTGGGGACACTCTTCCCTGCAGGCGCAAGCCCCTGCAGTTAATTACGCTACCGCATCGCGGTAACAACTTTCTCCTTCTCCAGAATTTCACTTCGTGTCGTGTGTGTTTGTTTTGTTTGTGGTTGCCCGTGGATTGTATACGGAGACTGAGTAATGTCGTCGCCCGTAGGACGTGGATTAGTCCAAATCCGTATTTACTTAGATTTGGGTTTGGTGTTTTTAGTTTAAGGATGCATTAGTCGCGTTGCGGCTAAGATCAACTTAAAAATTTGTTAAGGATACGTTAGTCCTGTTTTAGACTAAGATCAACTTAACGTAGTGATCCATTTAATATACGGCCGTTGGGACTCGTCGCCTCTCTGACATCGTTGAAGGATTACAACGATAGGTGTCAGAGGAGTTCGGAGATGTACCCTCGAACCGAAGTTGATTTAGGGTTTTATAGTCCATTTGAATGTTTAAGGATACGTTAGCCGTGTTTGGGGCTAAGATCAACTTAAACGGGACAGTTTAGATCTGACAAAAGAGCATTTGGAGGCTCTATTGTTCTAGTTTAGGGACGTAGTGGTCCATATTCCAGTTTAGGGACGTGGGGGTCCATGATTAGTTTAAGGACGTTTCGGTCCGATATTAGTTTAAGGACGTTTCGGTCCGATATTAGTTTAAGGACGTTTCGGTCCACAGGTTTAAGGACGCCGCAGTCCAATATTGAAGGGTGTGGTCGTCGGGACCCGTCACCTCTCTGACGACGTTGAATGATTACAACGACGTGTGCCAGAGGAGTTCGGAGATGTACCCTCGAACCGGATATAAATTGATTTAAGAGAGAGCTATGCTCATTCAATTTAATTTGAGGACTTACGGCCAAAATTGGGCTAAGTCCAGTTGAAAATGTTCAACACTTTTATTAAATAATGCATTGCATTTATTCCATTTTTTTTGTTTAGGCTTTGCCCATAAAGATGCAGAGCATTCTATTCTGGCCTGCTAGGCTTTTGATTTGGGCTCTGTCCCTTTATTTATGATGCAGAGCATCTATTTTAGTTTGGGCTCTGCCTCTTTTTAAAATAATGCATTGCATTTTATTAGACCTGTTAGGCCTTCTTTAATTGGGCTTGGCCCCTTTTGTAAGCAATGCAGTGCATTTGTCTGGCGCTTTGCGCCGAGTAATGAGCGCAAGCTCATATGGTGATGACACGTGTCATGCTCTGGTGAGCGCAAGCGCAACAGCGCAGTACGCTGCGCTAGTGCGCTGCGCTGTTGCGCTGCTGACACGTGGCGCGCTCTGGTGAGTTGCGCCAATTCCAGAGAGCAAAGCTCTATTTCAAGAGCGCGTAGCGCAAGTGGTTCTGTAGCTGACACGTGGCGCTCTCTTAAGAGCGCAACGGCGCAGTTTGGAAGTGCAGAGCACTAAGAATCTTTTAGATTCAAAAACAGAAGTGCAAAGCACTATTTGATTTCTTGATCTAAATTAGATCAAAGAAAAATAAATTTTTCTTTTTTGTTTCAAGAACCAAAGGTTCATAAAAGTGTAAAGCACTATTTTTTTTTGTTTTCTTGTTTTTTAAAGAACCAGGGGTTCATGAGAAGTGCAAAGCACTATTTATTATGTGAAGAACATTGATTTGGTTTTTAGATCAATGATTTATTAAAAGAGATTTCTTTTTCTCTCGTGAAGGTTTTTACCTTTCTTTTCTTTGAGCTTTTCTCAGAATTCTCTCTCTGTTTGAAGCTCTTGGCTTTTTTCCACAAAAAAAATATTCCTCCTTTGAATTGAGGCCTAGGGTCCTTTTTATAGTGCCCATAAATTAGTTAAATTTGTTAAAGAGATCTTTCTCCGAGTGATTTGGGGGATTTTCTCCACCGTTGGATCTTTGATCCAAGGGCTTCTGCTTTGCAGAAGAAAATCATCTTGTTTTAATAAGAACAGAAAAGATTTCTTAGAAATTTAATTCTGTTTGGCGCAGATGCCCCAGCGCGTGACACGTGTCGCGCAACGCACAGCGCAGCGCAACTGCGCTGACACGTGTCGCGCAGCGCAACTGCGCTGACACGCGTCGCACAGCGCACAGCGCAACTGCGCTGACACGCGTCGCGCAGCGCAGTGCATGCGCAACTGAAGCGTTGCTTCCTTTAAATAGAGTTTTGCTCTGATTGGGCGCGCCTTCTTGGGCGCTGCGCTGACGTATTAGCGCCTGACATGTGGCGCGTTGTGCCCGAGATTTGAAGCGTTGCTTCAAAATTTTGAATTTTGAATTTCAACAGAGCTTTGCTCTGATTGGGCGAAACAAATGCCCCCCCACCGTTGCGCTCACGTGGCGCACACGTGAGTGCAGCGGTGGCAAACTCCTGATCGTTGGATCAAGGGGTGAGCTCAAGGGGCGCAAGCGCCTTATAAATAGGACCTCTGGCCCTTAGAAAAATCTTACCGTTTTAAGATTTTTGATTTCAACAGAGTTTTGCTCTTGCTTAAGAACTTCAGAGCTTTGCTCCTTCCCAAAGTTAGAAACTTTAGGTAAAAATTAACTTAAATCAAATTAATTTAAATTAATCTTAACCAAAGAGCTTTGCTCTCACAGATCTTTTGATCTAAAGAAATCCCCATTGGGGTTTCATAAACAGAGCTCTGCTCTCAAAATTTATAGATCTACAGGGATCTTTGTTCATGGGTTTTAACCCATGAACAAAGCTTTGTTCATAGATCTAAAAACAGCTCTTTTAGATTTGAAAAATGAAAAGTCTTTTTTATAAATTTTTCATGAATCTTCCAAAAATTTTCTGATGGACCTTTTCCATCATTATCACAGAGCCATGCTCTTTTAAGGAATCTTATTTCCCTGAGACCAGAGTTTGACAAGTGTCACTCTGTGACAGAGCTTTGCTCTGAAAGAGGAGATTTTCTCCTTATCTCTAGGGGTTCTTCCCCCCCTTTTTTATAAGTGGGAATGTTTTCCTGGGGACCAACTGACAATCTCATCCAATGATGAGGTTGTCTTATTAACTGACGTACTGTCATTCAGATTTTGTGGGTCCATCTTTGGTCTCCTACTCACTGCACTGCTGTGTGGTGTAATTAGTTAATTTTAATTTAATTTAATTAATGCATTTTCTTTTTTATACGCCAAACGTTGGAATTACAACACTAACGGCTAAATTGTTCTTTTACAGCGATCATGTCTCTAGACACTTCATTCTCGTTCGTCCGCTCGGAGGAGGGATTTCCCGAGGCGCCCTTGGACCGTGAAGTCCTGGCCATGATTAAGGAGTACGACCCGGAATACAAGAGTCTCCATCTTTGGGGGTTGTGGTACAATCAGATCATCATGGGCCGACGGAGCTTCACATGCGCGGTGCCGTCAGAACCCATAACGGCGATTCATTACGCCAGCCCACCCCCGGTGCAGTACGCCGTGGAGATGGTTGATTGGACATCAAAGGGCTTTCTACATCCCGCCATAGATGCGATTCCGGTTCAGCGTCCCATGGTTTTGGATATCCTGGGGCGCCGCATCTGTCAAGGCGAGGCGCGACCTTGGGGGCAATCATATAATATCGGTTTGATCCCCCGCCACCCAATCGGCTATCTGCCGTGGGCCCGGTATATCCTGTCGACGAAAAGTCACAGTTGATACGATTAGGATTGTATACCGCAGTCTATGTCTCCCTCTTCCAGTATCCTACGCTTTCCACCTGGTGGTTCAAGGCCTTCCTGGAGCAGTGGAACATTCCTACCCACACTTTCCTTGCCATGGATCGGGAAGTGTCAATCTCTTTGGAAGAGTTTACGGAGGTATCCGGTCTACCGGTCATGGGGGAACATTATGAAGAGTTGCTCCCGCCGGATGAGTACGTCTTTGGTGCCAAGCCGGTGATAAGGGGGCTCACGCCGGAGAACGCTGTTCAACATCAATTCCCAAGTCTGATCAAGGTGTTGAACATCTACGAGGCCCTTTTCATTCAGCGTGGGAGCCGCGGAGTTAATTTTGAGGATTTCATTGCTCGGTTCCTTCATCCGAACGTCCTCTCGGCGGAAGCTGCCAAGTTTGCCAACCTTGAGGACCCTTTTGGTTTAGGTTTGGATAACCTGCCAGCGAAAGACATAGACCAAAAGAACTTTTTTCTTCCTAACTCCCCAACTATGTCTTTTGCAGAAGTCGCAGCCCCCGAGATGGACGAGGAGGCCTTCTTTTTAGGATTTCTTGGGCTTTGGCTGAGTTGGTTTGCGCTCCCAACGCACTCTCACCACATGCGGCCCTCTGTTTTTTACCCGGCCCACCGAATGACTATCGGGGTAAAGGTGGTCGTTGGGATCGCCGGCTTGGCGCACTTATATCATGGCCTCAGTCGAGCAGCAGATGATAATGAGCCTGGGGTGTTGCACGTGGTCTTCCCGATGCACTATTTTATGTCGTGGCTCGAGCTACATACAGCGGGTGTCTTCGGCATGCATAAAAGGCCCTCGTTCTACGAAAGGTGCAGTTTTCCTCGCATTCTACAGTTGATCGGCGCATCAATTGTAAATCCATCGCCACGAGATGCCAGGGGTTTACTCCTTCGCTCCCACACCGTTGGAGCCGGTGTGTCTTTCATTGACAAGGTGTTGACTATTGGAAAAACGTCCACCACTGCAGTGCGGCCATTGCAAGACACTTTCAAGGATGGAGCTTCAGTTTTAACGGCCCGGGAGACCCTTCACCTATATTCCATCAGACCGGGCTTCTTGGTGTTTAGGCAGGACGGGGCAGCGATCTTCATGAGATATAACCCGCATCGTTTCGCCCAACAGCTGAGCTATAATCAAGGGGTACCGCTGGAGGCTTTTTTATCGGAACCTGCCGCGACTGAAGAAGGGATGGAGAGAGCGCTGCATCACTTCATGCGTCTAAACACGGGCTCTCACTTCTTTATCAGTGAGCCGGCTTGCGCCCCCTGACTTCTTAGGGTATACACAGAATGGTATAGTCATTCGACGGGAGCGGTCATAAAGGAGGAAAGACGGTTGCTGATCGACCGTAAGGGTGCACCTCCAGGTAGCGATCGCAACGCTCCTCTGGTGCCAAGGACCCCGGTAATCCCCCTTTAAAAGATGCCAAAGCCGGACCCTCGCGTGCACAAAGTCCTCCACGTGAGTTGCCGCTCCCCGATATCACAGATGCACCTCCCGCACCCTATGCTCCAGTGGAGACAGTGGTTGTACCCTCGCCGGAGTCTGGCGTGGGTGCGGACATCGGGACCCGTCGTCCCAAAGTGGCTGCTAAACGGAAGTCGATCCCCCGTGAGCCTAGGGTCGGAGGGCAAAAGAAAAAGAAGTCGCTCTTCGCTGCGGACGTCGTGTTCGGTCAGGAACCCCATGCTCCCTATGCCGAGGGCCTGCTCGAATACGGGACTAACGAAGGATTAGTGATGCCGCCGCCGGACGATACAGACTTGGAGGCTGCTCTCAAAGCTTCAGCATGGTTGGCGAGGCGTGACGCGTGGTTAGCTAAGCTTGCGCAATCAGGTAACTACTAGTCGCCTTTCTTTATTGCAACATATCCTCTTCATTGCCTTTGACTAACGCTTTTCTTTCCTTTCTTTCAACAGGCATCACTGATGAAGAAGCCATTGCTGCTTCTCTGAAGACTTTCCAGGAGGAGGAACGTCTTAGAGCATCTATGGGTCTTAGTAAGTTTCGACTCATCAAGTTTTCATTTTCCTTGTGTTATGGTCGATCTAACCTTTCCCTTTTAATCACAGGAACCTCAATGCCGTTCCCTCCAAGTGACGCAGATGTTCTACCAGCTGCCAATGTTCCTGCTTCCTCTGGGCCACCGCAGGAGGTTCGTCTTGAAGAGCCGATGAGAGATGCCTTAAAGGCTCTGGAGGCATCCCTGAATGAGGATGACGACGCCTTGAAGGAGGCGTCGCAAAGGTCCATTGCGACAGCCCGGGAGGAAAGGAAGCGGCTGAGGCGTGAGGCGAAGGCACGCAGGGCTGCCTTGGCTATGGGAGCGAGTCCCAGCACTGCCCCTCGTGCTGATACTCCATCTGAAGAGGCCCCTGTCGCCCTATCCACTGCCCGCAGAGAGGTGGCGCGCACAGTTCGGAGCGCAAACGGTAAATCCGCTTCAGGTAATATTTCTCTCAGAGTTTTTGTTATAAGGATTTTAATGTCATTAGTCCTTATATCTCTTATCTTGCAGGGCCAAGTCCGATCGAGGGGGAGGCGGAAACCGTTGATCCCAAAGAAACAGAGGAGGCGGTACCTGCCGAACTCGAGCCGACGGTAGGCAACGTCGTTGTGGCTTTGGAGCCTGAGGTGGAGGTCGAGGGGCCTACCGCCGAGAAGGTCATTGATGCCGAACCTGAAGTGGTGGCAGATGATATGATCATTATAACTGAGTCCAGGGTGATGGCGGATGAGGCGCTCGAGGCCGGCGATCTCCTGGTGATGGTGGACGATACAACCGCGACTACTGAACCTGAGAGAGTAGTGGGTGAGGTGGCCATGATTCCCGAGGACGAGCCAACCGCTCCTTCTCTGGAGTCTGGCAATACTCCAGTCATAGCCCTCCCCGTCTATGGTCCTCCGCCGTCTCCAGGTCTCGCGAGCACCACAACGGTTCCCATTGAGTTGGGTGATGAGGCCACGGGCAGTGGTCTCATGTCAATAGAGGAGGGAATCGCCTCCGTTTCAGCCGGCAGCTCATCAGGTAAATCCCAAGTTGCTATCTTTTTTATCTTACAATCTTTTCTGACAAATTCGCATTTGTTGTAACGCAGGTGCAGCCAGTGCTGATGCTCCACTGCTTGAGGGAGCGCCTTCAACAACTGCTTTGGCGGTAGTCACCTCTCAACCCTCTCTCATACTATCTAAGATGTTGGAAGGTATGGGTTTGCAATTTATTAATCCTATACTTCAGACATATAATTCGTGTACTAAAGTCATATTGTCGTGTTTCTTCAGGAGTGCTTTTTGATCATGTATATCAGATGTTGCTCCCACACTTCTCTTTCCCATCCGAACTTGTTTCTTCCTCTGGTGGCGTTGGTGAGTATGATTTCTATTGACATCTTCTTTTTTTTTTATTGATGGAATTACCTCTAATCCTCTTTTTCTCATCTCAACTGCAGTGCTACAGATTGAAGGAGGGGATAAAAGATCAGCTGCGCCACCGACCCTTCCGACCTTGCCATCTGTCTCAACTGGTACAGCGACCATCACATTGGTAACTTCCCTCTCCTTATTTTCTATACTGTTATCTGATCGCATCCTGTTTCTTTTCAGCTGTCGTTCCGGTCTCGGTGCCCTTCGAGCCTCGTATCAGAATGCCGGCGGGTCCTTATCTGAGGAGTCTGTCTTCAAAAGGCGCCGCGAATAGTCTGCGCATGTTGAGTGACTACGTCGAGGAACTCGACGTTGAAACTCCTACATCTGCCGCAGACTTCGCTATGGTGGTTAACCCGATGCTAGCAATACTCGTGAACTTTCATGATGAGGGCATCATCGCATCCCGGGTTAACCATTGTAGGGAGATCGAGGGTCGCCTATATCAGTTGGAGTCGCTGCGTCCCGCTCCCGAGACCTTGGCTGCCAGTAATCAAAGAACAGCGTGGATTGAGCAGAGCGCTCCTTACTTCCGCCATCTCGAACAAGAAGTCATTTCAAGGCGTAAGGAGCGTGGTGAGACTTCGAGCAAGTCTGCCCAACTGCATGCTCGGGTGGAGGCCAACGCCGCACGGCTGAAGGTTGTCTTTGAGGGCCTTCTGCAATGTCTTTCCGAAGGGTTATCGTTGAGGCAACAACTTGACGTTGTCGAGCGAGATGCACCCAGCCAGGAAGCAGCCCAGAAGGCGGCGGAGGAGCGACTTTCATCCTTATTGCAGCAGCGGGCCCAGGTGGAGGCGGAGGTGGCTGCGGCTGTCACTCAGGAGGAAGCGCTGAAGGAAGTGCGAGAGCAGCTTGTGAATTTACTAAAGACACTTCCTCCTCAGTAGCTATCCATCTTTGTATCGTTTGTACTCGTAGATAAGAGAATGTATATATATGTATATTTTTTTTATTCTTTGACATAATGTATCCTGTATCCAATCAAGTTTATGAATAAAAGATACACCTTTTTTGTAATGTGTCATTTTCTCCGTCCTTTCTTTCTTTTATTATCAGCATATCACCTTAGCAAACATAGTTAACGAAAGATTAGAACGAGTATCCCGACTTTCTTAAGAAATAGCGATGGCTTAGACCGCAGGTTCGGATCTGCTGCCTAAGACTTTTCAACTCTATAAGCCGTGAGGGTCTCATAGAGACTTTTTTCCCTACGGATCGAGAGGATCTCGTAGGTGGGTTTTCTCCTTAGGAATCGTGAGGATTCCTAAGTGTGGTTTTCTCTTATAAGTCGTAAGGATCCTATAAGAGAATTTTCCCTCTTACGAGTCGAGAGGACTCATAAGCGGTTGTTTCCCTCATCGTCAAAATTCGACTTTGGAGAGTGAGACCCGTGAATAGTATGCAAGAGACCATTTTGGATTGACTTGCAGGGTCCCATTGTTCAGGAAGCAAGTTTTTTAGTCCCTGCTACCTGAGGCTTCATTTGCATGTTGAGACGAATCGGGAATTTCCCGCGGAAATACTAGTTTCTCTGCGAGCCGACGCGAATCAGGAGGCTCTCGTCAAGGAGTGTTTGTATCCGTGAGTCGAGGAGTTTACTAGGGATTATTTGTTTCCCAAGCGCCAAGGATTATTTGTTTCCTTGGGGTTTGAAACGAGTCGAGGATTTCCCACGGAGGCACTGGTGGCTCTGCGAGTCGACGCGGATCAGGAAGCTCTCGTCAAGGAGTGTTTGTATCCGTGAGTCGAGGAGTTTGCTAGGGATTATTTGTTTCTCGAGCGCCAAGGATTATTTGTTTCCTTGGGGTTTGAAACGAGTCGAGGATTTCCCACGGAGACGCTGGTGGCTCTGCGAGTCGACGCGGATCAGGAAGCTCTCGTTAAGGAGTGTTTGTATCCGTGAGTCGAGGAGTTTTCTAGGGATTATTTGTTTCCCAAGCGCCAAGGATTATTTGTTTCCTTGGGATTTGAAACGAGTCGAGAATTTCCCACGGAGGCACTGGTGGCTCTGTGAGTCGACGCGGATCAGGAGGCTCTCGTCAAGGAGTGTTTGTATCCGTGAGTCGAGGAGTTTGCTAGGGATTATTTGTTTCCCAAGCGCCAAGGATTATTTGTTTCCTTGGGGTTTGAAACGAGTCGAGGATTTCCCAAGGAGACGCTGGTGCTCTGCGAGTCGACGCGGATCAGGAAGCTCTCGTCAAGGAGTGTTTGTATCCGTGAGTCGAGGAGTTTGCTAGGGATTATTTATTTCCCAAGCGCCAAGGATTATTTGTTTCCTTGGGGTTTGAAACGAGTCGAGAATTTCCCACGGAGGCACTGGTGGCTCTGTGAGTCGACGCGGATCAGGAGGCTCTCGTCAAGGAGTGTTTGTATCCGTGAGTCGAGGAGTTTGCTAGGGATTATTTGTTTCCCAAGCGCCAAGGATTATTTGTTTCCTTGGGGTTTGAAACGAGTCGAGGATTTCCCACGGAGACGCTGGTGGCTCTGCGAGTCGACGCGGATCAGGAAGCTCTCGTCAAGGAGTGTTTGTATCCGTGAGTCGAGGAGTTTGCTAGGGATTATTTGTTTCCCAAGCGCCAAGGATTATTTGTTTCCTTAGGGTTTGAAACGAGTCGAGGATTTCCTTCGGAGGCACCGGTGGCTCTGCGAGTCGACGCGAATCAGGAGTCTCTCGTCAAGGAGTGTTTGTATCCGTGAGTCGAGGTATTTGCTGAAGACACTGGTTTCTTCTGAGTTGGACTGAACCGTCGAGATTTGGCTTCGTCTTCTGGCGGAGCCTGTTGGGAAAGTATGGTTCCCTCTTTGTTTACGCCCTTGGATTGCATACAGGGATCGATGTGATCTTAACTGTAGGGCCAAAGTTTTATCATCATTTTTTTGTTTTATCTCCGCGATGCTCTATCATTTCAGCTTTTATATCGCGAAGGTCGCGATTGCCCAATCATTTCGGCTATTTTTCGCGGTGCCCAATCATTTCGGCTATTTATTTTATTTTTACTCGCTGCTTTTTATTGCGAGTTGCCCAATCATTTCGGCTTTTTTATTTTTTTTTTATTTTTACTCGCTGCTTTTTATTGCGAGCCGCCCAATCATTTCGGCTATTTTGCATGTATACATTTTTACTTGCTGCTTTTTATTGCAAGTTGCCCCATCATTTCGGCTATTTCGTATGCATGTGCGGTCTACTGGCTTTTCGCCGTAAGCTGATTTCGGCATCAGCACCGCTACAACTGGGATATTACCAGAAGCGAATCATCATCTGCTTCCGTTGATGTCGAACAAAGGTGGCTTAGCGAACAGGGTTAGGGTCCTGTCGACTAAGGCTTTGACTTCATGAGCCGTAAGGGTCTCACAAAGTTATTTCTCCCTACAAGTCGTGAGGATCTTATAGGTGTATTTTCTCCTTAAAAATCGTGAGGATTCCTAAGTGTATGTTCCTCTATAAGTCGTAAGGATACTACAGTAGGATTTTCTCCTTGTAAGTCGAGAGGACTTATAAGGGTCATGCGAACATATCCCCAGTCACGGATGGGACATGGTTAGGGAAATGTTTATTCGCGCCCGTGGATTGTATACAAGGGTCAGTATTGAGCCACTTGTAGGGCAATATCGGAAGTTGTGGGGATTGCATAAGCACAGGTTTAGGTTTCTGTAACTTAAGACTTTCAACTCTTATGAGCCGTGAGGGTCCCATAAAAGAGTTCTCCTTGCGAGTCGTAAGGATCTCGCAAGTGTATTTTCTCCTTAGGAATCGTGGGGATCCCTAAGTGTGTTGCTCCCTTGTGAGTCGTAAGGATCTCACGCGGGTGATTTCTCCTTACAAGGTCGAGAGGATCTTGTAAGTGTCCTTTATCGAGGTTGCGCCCTTTCGGGTTTTCACAAACACTTGCCGGTAGTCCTGCTGTTTTTACTCACGGAGCCCTTTCGGGTTTTCATCCTTGCCCATTTTGCTTATGGACATACCGTTTTTTTTATTCTTTTTATTTTTATATATTTTTTTTACGAGGTCGTGCCCTTTCGGGTTTTCACGAACACTCGCCGGTAGCCCTGCTGTTTTTACTCACGGAGCCCTTTCGGGTTTTCATCCATGCCCTTTTTGCTTATGGACGTACCGTTTTTTTTTATTCTTTTTATTTCTATATATTTTTTTTATATCTTGTCAGCCTAAAGATGCTGCGGTAGTAGTTTAAAGACGTTTCGGTCTGCTATTAGTTTAAGAACATTTCGGTCCGTCGTTTGAGAAGGCTGGCTACTGCTGATGGAGTTTGAGCTTAGGAAGATAGTGAGCAGACATAGTCGTCGTCATCTACCATTGACCTAGGCTGCGGCTCATTAAGCATAGTATTTCTTTAGGAAGCGACCGTTTATCGGCCTTAAGGGCCTTTCACCGTGTATGTCCATGAGTAGATAGGCCCCACCTTGGTAGACCTTATCTATGATATACGGGCCTTCATAGTTTGGCTCGAATTTTCCTCGCTTGGTGCGATTGGGGATCATAGGCCTTTTGACCACTAACACGAGTTCGCCTTGGCGGAATGTCCTCGGTCGGGTCAATCTTTCATATGAGCGCGTCATCTTTGCTTTATAAACTTCCAGATTTTGTTGTGCTATGAGTCGGGTTTCATCAAGGGCGTCAAGCTCCTCAAGCCGAAGGTGGGCATTTTCTTCGTCCGTTAGCTCGTAGTGGACTGCCACTCATAGAGAGGGTAGCTCTATCTCGAGGGGGAGTACTGCTTCCGTCCCAAATACCAACGCGTACGGCGTTGTGTTTGTGGCCGTCTTGAACGTAGTTCATATGCCCAGAGAGCTTCTTGCAGCCTCTCGTGCCAGTCTCTCTTATTTCGGGACACCGTCTTTTTCATGATTTTCGTCAGGGTCTTGTTGAAGGCTTCAGCTAGACCATTAGCTCGCGGATTATAAACCGAGGAATATCTCCAGTCTATATTATGCTGTTGCGCAAAGCGACTGATCTTGTGGCTTCTGTAAGCTGGCCCGTTATCGGAGATGATCCGTCGCGGAGTTCCAAAACGATATATGACGTGCGTCTTGAAGAAGTGGAGGATATTTTCCGTCTTCACTTCTCTTAACGGTACCGCTTCTGCCCATTTAGAGAAGTAGTCAGTCGTTGCTAGGATGAAACGATGTCCTCTAGACGATGCTGGTTCGATGGGGCCGACTATATCAGTCCCCCACATTTCGAATGGCCAGCTAGCCACCGTTGGATGTAGTGGATTTGGATACTGGTGGATGAAGTCCCCATGAATTTGGCATGAGTGGAATTGCTTCGCATATTCGAGGCAGTCTTGAATCATCGTGGGCCAGTAGTAGCCCATCCGTTTTATCTTCAACTTCATCTTTGGGCCTGCTTGGTGAGAACCGCAGAGTCCGTCGTGAACTTCCTGGACGACCCTTTTCGCTTCGTCGGGTCCTAAGCATCTCAGCCACAGAGAATCAAATGACCTCTTGTACAGAGTATCATTGACGAAGACGAAAGACAGAGCTCGTTTCATGAGCTGATGTCTTGCGGACGCTTCTTCAGGCATTCGGTGGGATTTAAAGTAATCTATGAAGACTTCCCTCCAGTCCTCGGTATTTTCCCAATCTTTTACTTGCAGGGTTGTCTGCTCGTTCGCTCCTTTTTCTTCGGACAATTCCGGAGATATTTCTGCTGGGGCAAGCACTCGACGGCTTTGTACCACGATTCTAACGTCGTCGAGGTTCTTGTCAGCCAGTTCTTTAGCAAGTTTGGTCAACGCATCTGCTTTGCTGTTTTCCGCACGCGGTATGTTCTTTAAAGTATAAGAGGGAATTTGGGTCAACAGTTGTTGCACCTTTACACCGTATTTCACCAATTCTGGCTTGCACGTTTGGTAGTCGCCATTTACTTGACTAACGACAAGTTGAGAATCCCCATATATGAGGAGGCTTTCAATTCCCATGTCAATGGCGATCTCAAGGCCTGCTATCAGAACTTCATATTCGGCTTCGTTATTTGTCCTTGACTCTGTTAGGGAGAACGCGTAGTGCATTATCCCTCCTTGTGAAGTTATAAAGATGAGTCCTACCCCCGATTTGATTATAGGGGTATTTTGTTTGCGCTTTTTCATGGAAGATGCTCCGTCGAAATAAAGTTCCCATCGGCTATTATCACTGTCGATCGCATCGAACACATGTTCGTCTGGAAGATCGCAATTGAGAGGAGAATCGGCGGGTATCGGATGCTCAGCGAGGAAATCGGCGATGGCCTGGCCTTTCACTGCCTTGAGAGGTTGATACGTTATCGAGAATTCCATCAAGAGCAGGGCCCATTTAGCGAGTCGTCCCGTCAATATAGCCTTTGACATCAAGTATTTAAGGGGGTCCACCTTTGAAATGAAACGGACTTCATGCGCCAAAGCATAGTGCCTGAGCTTTGTTATCGCAAAGATCAACGCCAGGCAGTGTTTTTCAATGGGGGAGTAGTTGCTTTCTGCCCCCAGCAGAACTCGACTTAAGTAGTAGAGCGCTCTTTCTTTCCCTTGATCGTTCTCTTGTGCCCATAATGCGCCTAAAGAACCTTCGAGGGCGGTTGTATAAAGAATGAGAGGCTTTTCCTTAACCGGAGCAGCCAACACCGGCGGGTTCTGCAGGTATTGCTTGATCTCGTCTAGCGCGCTTTGGTATTTTTGATCCCAGACGAATGGGGTTCCCTTCTTCATCAGGTGACTGTAAGGACGGCACTTTCCTGAAAGGTTGGCTATAAATCGCCGTATGTATGCGAGCTTCCCTTGGAGAGACCGCAGCTGTTTAAGAGTTCTCGGCGGAGGCATTTCCATGATCGCTTTAATCTTTGACGGATCTATTTCAATACCTCGGTGTCGAACAATGAACCCCAGGAATTTGCCTGAGGAAACTCCAAATGCACACTTGAGCGGGTTCATTTTCAAGTTGTATTGTCGAAGGCGTTGAAATACGGTCTTCAGATGTTCGAGATGTTCCTCATATGATTTGCTTTTGACCACGAGATCGTCGATATAGCATTCGACGATTTCGTGTATAAGGTCATCGAAGATCTTTGTCATGGCCCTTTGATAGGTGGCACCGGCGTTCTTTAAACCGAAGGGCATCGCTTTATAACAGAATATACCTAGAGGGGTCCTGAAGGCTGTGTGCTTCTGGTCTTCGGGATGCATCTTTATCTGGTTATACCCCGATGAGCCGTCCATGAAGGAGAAAACCTCATGAGTGGATGTATTGTCTATCATCAGTTCGGTGACTGGCACTGGGAAATCATCCTTCGGGCAAGCTTTATTAAGATCCCGGAAGTCTACGCATATACGCACTGTCCCATTTTTCTTCATCACCGGGATGATATTGGCGATCCATTCAGGGTATTGAACTTCCTGGATGAAGCCAGAGTCGATCAGCTTCTTGACCTCGGCATTGATACTCATCTTAAGCTCGAGCCGCATTCTTCTCGGCGCCTGTTTGACTGGTTTGACGTCCGGGGATATTGCCAATTTGTGCACAGCAATTTCTGTATCTAGTCCCGGCATTTCGGAATAGTTCCATGCGAAGCAATCTCTATGCTGCAGAAGTACATCCTTTAACGCAGCTACCCTTTCTTCAGATAGTAACTCGCTGATGAATGTCGGTCGTAGATCGTTTGCCGTCCCCAGCTCAATCTTCTTGAGGTTATCCGCAGTGGTATGGATTCCATCTTCCAGCTCTTTTGGCGCTGGTGGGAATTCTGAGATTATCTCGTCGCTGCTGTTTTCGAAGCACCAAAGGAGTTCATCTATGTCCTCGGGCTCTTCTTTTAATATTGTAATCATGTGACAGGTGCGAATTCGCTTCCAATCCCAATGTGGAACTGGTTCTTCTTCCATGGCCTTGGGCTCGTGCTTCTGTGGCGGCGCTACCCTCCAGTTGTCGGACAGAGCGAACTTGCCAAGCTGATACTGATCTTCGACCCAATTCTTGAAGGTGAAGCAGTCCTCGAGAGGGTGCCCTATTACTCGATGGTAAGAGCAATAGTTTGGGTCAGAGACTTCGTCTGCTTGTTCGGGGTGCTTAGACTCCGGCAGTGTAAGCATCTGATGTTTTAGAGCGAGGTCAAGTATCTTCTTCGTCTTGTCGTGAGGAAACGAATATGCTCGACCCATTTTCTTCATAAGGGATAGATCAATAACGCTCGACTCCCGTTTGCGTGGCTTGTTAGCCCTGCTTTGTTGTTGTTGAGCGCCTTTTCGTCCTTTCGACTTATTTCTGCTTTTGCGCCGAGCCTTCTTTATAACAGGTTGACAAAGAGCGGCATTTTCATCCTCCACGGCCTGTTGGAGAAGGCGTTGCGTCTTGGCTTTCTCGTAGATGACCATTTCGCGGTTATGATCGTCCCGGACTTTTTGACCCGCTTCCCTTATAAGCTTGTCCATTTGTTCTTCGAACGACGGACTGGGCACTTTCGCATCTGGAACTTTCACGGGCTCAGGATTAGTGTCCTCCCATTGAGTATCTGCTTCTTCATCGAAGTCATACATGACGTAACAGCTGTTTAGTAGCTCCCGTTTCTTTGCCCGGATGTATCCGAGTCCTTTCGTCTCTATTCTCCCGTTAGGCAGTTTGCGTTGAGTCCCGGGAACGTTCCAGACTTTATCATAGAACTTAGCTTTTCGAACGGTCTGCTTGAAGGATATCCCCTGGCGTTTCAGCAGCTTTTTCAAACCCTCTGTATAATATCTGGGAAGACGGATAGGCTGAAGCCTGTCGAGCGTAGGATCTGCGCCATGCCAGAATTCTTTTTCCACCTTGGTTTCTTCAGAGCGGTAGAACAAAATTGCTTTCTCGCTTTCTCGCCCGGGAGGGATATAGAATGTCCGCAACTCTTCTACACTGTAGATATTAAGTGCATCCAGTTCTTTATGGTGTTTAAGCGGCACTATGGCGACTTGTAGACTTTGCTCTTCATCAGCGGACGTTTGTATTGAAGGTCGAGCAGAGAATACAGCATGGGCTTCATCTTCCGAGTCGCTGCCAAAGATCAATGTAGGAGCCGATGGTCCCGGCTTATTGTGTTGGGGCGGACCCGAATAAACTATCTGCTCTTCCTCCTCAGTATCACTGCCGAAGACAGGGATGGTAGCGTTAGTTTTATTCTCCGGCTTGTGACACTTCTCCGTGTCTTCGAAATCCGGTAAGAAGTATTTGGCGTCTTCATATTTACGGACCTCGTTCACAGAGAACGGGTTCAGTTCTCCCGTCACGGTATACTCGAAACCATCCTTAAAATACTTCATACACTGATATTGTGTAGAAGGGATGATGTTGTACTCGTGTAACCATGGTCGGCCGAGCAAAGCATTGTAGCATGTCTTGGCGTCTATGACGTGGAAATTAATGTCCGTGACGAGTAGCCCGAAGCGTAGCGTCAGTATCACAGATCCAAGAGTCTTTGACGATTGGGAGTCGAACCCGGAGATGATGATCTTGTCCCGAGCAAGGTGCTGGACGCTCATGCAAATTTCCTTCAACACCCGCACGTTGAGTAGGTTAACAGACGACCCGTTATCGATCAAGATTTTGCCTATCTTTATATCATGGCAGTATCCCGAGACATAGAGAGGGCGATTGTGTTCGCACGTCCCAAGTAGAAGGTCTTCATCGCCAAAAGTAACATCGGCTGTGTGAACTTCTTCCAACTCATCCTTCATCTTTTCCTCGGCCAGGAAGGCTTGGAATTGTTCCGGATCTTGGAGCGCCTTAATCAACGAATCTCTCGCCTCTTTTGATAGCAAAAGAGCGTCAAGAATGCTGAGCTGTGAGGGCAGCTTTCTCAGATGTGCTAAGACGTTGTAATCCACTTTATTCTTCTTCGGCGGGTTGTTGGCGCTTAGCTCTTCCACCACTTGGTCATCTAAGACGATATCTTCAGAGACCTTTTCTTTCCCTTTATCTTTTCTGCTCAAGGGTCCGAGGTTCTTTTCGGGCAGCGTCCGATTCCGCAGTCGAATATTTTCGCAGACCTTCGGTTCTTCTTCTTTTCTCGAAGCGGACTCCTTAAAGAGAGGGGCAAGTTCTAGCTCTTCATCAGAATCACTCCCGAATGTAGGCATTTGTGGCCCGCCAGTGTTAACCATACGACAATTGCCGGTAGTTCTTTTAATCCCTTCGGTCGTATTTCTTTGCTCTCGACGAGTTTTACGCTTTTCCCACTTAAAGCGTTGTCGATGAGCAACGTATCCTTGCCACCATTTATCGAAAGCTTTGCACTCTTCAGTGGGGTGCGAAATCTTCCGATGATATAAGCAATAAGAGGGATGCATTTCCGCTTCACTAGTAATTTTTCCTTCGGAGGATGGTAGCTTCATGCCCATTGATATGGCCTTAGCAAACTTTTTCCTCATCTTGAATTAGCTTTTGTCAGCGGTGGAGGCATTTTGCTCCAGCGGGATCATCTCAGCTCTTTCATCAAGTCGCTGGCGCTTGGCCCTTTCAAATATAGCCGTCTCGCGTTCTCGATCAGCTTTACTTTTCAATCGAGCTTCGTTAAGGAACGCGTCAATCATTTCAACCGATAGCTCTGGAATTTTTGATTCGGTATCTGCCCCTAGCGTTTTAGTGCCAGGAGTCTCCTCATCATTCGTGATCGAATGGGAAATCATATGACAGCTCGCCACATATTCCTCGGATTCATTCGATGAACTTTCTCCCTCATCTTCTTCTTAAAAGACGTGATTGAGGAACTCTTGGAGCATAATGGGAGTCCGTGCCTTTTGGTTGTATTCATCCAGCGCGTCAATTTGCTTTTCTAAGTCCGTGCGCTTGTCGCCAGGCTTCATGGGCTTCTTAGATTTCTTCTTCTTCTTTTTCGAAGATTTTGACGGCTGGCTGCAAGTGCTTGAACCACCATCATCGGTCTTTGGAGTTGGACGTGGCTTCAACATCCCCTCAATGACCTGCGGTTCCAACGGGTTCTTCCACTTGATTGCTGGATATGTCTGAAGATCGTTTAGCATCCTCTTTGTCTTGGCTGATAATACAACCTCCCAAGGAGCTTCTTCAATGACGGAGCATGTTGCCCCCGGCGTATTCGTCCCTTTAGAGGTGTGGGGCTGCGGGGGATTCACCTTCCATTTATCAGATAACGCGAACTTGCCCTGTCGGTACTGGTTTTCAAGCCAATTTTTGAAAACGTAGCAATCTTCGATCGGATGGCCTAGTACTCGATGATAAGGACAGTAGTTGGGCTCGTTGACGTCACTTGGTTGCAACGGACGTTTTGGATCCGGCAGATTTATGAGTCTGTTGCGCAACGCCAGCTCGAATAACCTCCTCGTTTTATCGCGGGGGAAGGAATAAGGACGTCCCATCCTATCTTCAAGGGGTACGTACGGGCGCATATTATTTTGATGAGCAACTGGCTTCGAGTCGCTCGGTTGTTGTTGAGCATTAGCGACGACGATCGCTTTTCCCTTCCCTTTGTTATTTCGGGAATCCGGCCTTGGAAGAGGGGGTTTATGGCCTATTTGATCCATTTGCGCTAGTTTGTCAATCAAGGCCTGGAAGGTAGTTGGCTTGAAAACATCATAAATTGTGAAATGGTCGCTTGCGGATCAAGGGTCCCCACAAACATACCCACCGCGGGAGCTTCTTCAATGCGCTGCTCGCACTTCGACCACAAGTTCCGCCACCGTATAGCATACTGAACCCACGTCTCGCCTGGCTTTACCCTGGAGTTAATCAGTGCCGTCATCGGGGTACGCTCACTGGCACTTGCAAAACGCTGAGTAAACAGTAGCTCCATCTCCGCGAAGGTTTTGATAGACTCGTTCGGGAGTTCAGAGTACCATTCAAACGCCGTATCCGATAAACTTCCAACAAACTGGCGCAGTAAAAGCTTGTCATCACCGCCGGTATTGCCGCAGAGTGCCCTGAACTGGGCAACATGCTGGTGTGGATTGCCCGTCCCCTTGTAGACATGGAACTTAGGAATCGTATAACCGGGTGGGTACTTAATTTGATCGTACCAACTTGGATATGGCCGCCCCGTTTTTACGACCTGACCGGCCGCTTCGGTCGCATGATGAACCCGTATTTGCTGGGCAATGTATTCATCCAAATCAGCTTTTGAGATGGTATCCTCTTTAGCTGTAGATAGAGCCGGTGGAGGATTCGACGTCTCTCCCCTATCGTCTTCAAGAATGATCGGGAGATCTTCAGCAGGTGGATCTTGTTGAATCATCATACCCACCATATCCTGGAACAGGAGGGCCATTTTCTTTATGTTGGCTGCCTGCTCCGCAGCTTCTTTATCTTTCTTCTCTAGTACGCGACGAAGGAATTCGGTGTCCGTTTCTTGTTCTTGACGCTCGTCCGAGGATGTTTCCGGGGTTTCTTTTGGCCCTGTAAGTGCGGCCATAGCGTTCATCATTTCTTGGAGCTTCTGCTGCTGCTCCTGAGCCTTGGTCACTGACCTCGTGTGCGGTCTATGACCTGTTGATATGCGGCTATCTTCTTTTCCCGATACCATGTAAACCGTATGAACTGTTATGCCCCCTGACTTGGGGCGTTTAGGTTCACCATTTTTAACTTTTGCCGCTGACACGGGAGTTTTCTCTGGCCTCCTTCTTTTGTGGGCCATTGAGGTTAAAGGAACCGTTGAAGGGGGAGCTGCTGTCCCCTGCTGTTTAATGGGACAGTCCTTGTCTTTTTCCACTTTCGTCTTTTTCTGGTGACGAGAGTGACCTGGGTCTATCACAGAGTCTTGAACCCTCCGCCAAACTTTATAAATTTTTGAAGACAACCTTTGAGGGGGCTGTTCTCGTTTCGTTTCTGGAACTCTCTCCGCAGGTGGAGGAGATCTCTTCAGTGTAGCGGTCGGAGAGTTCTTCCGTACCCTCCTCAGCAGTTCAAAGCTGTTCCCAATTGGAACAGCAGTGTTGATTTCCACCACTGGAGCCGGTGGAGTTATCCCTGAGGGGGAGTTGCCCCCTGCCTTCCTCATTCGTTGCCAATGGCGACGTCGAGCATGACGAGCCGTTGGGACCGGCTCGGAGACTGAGACATCTTCTTTTTGCCCCCTGTCTGAATGAGGCGCCGCCGGTGTTAATCTCTTAAAGACTGAGGTTGTCTTTTGAGGGGTGATATTCAACCT
This sequence comes from Agapanthus africanus, assembly GCA_030015575.1. Classification (NCBI taxonomy): domain Eukaryota; kingdom Viridiplantae; phylum Streptophyta; class Magnoliopsida; order Asparagales; family Amaryllidaceae; genus Agapanthus; species Agapanthus africanus. The sequence goes on along the minus strand of CM057348.1, from coordinate 102,300,691 downwards.
GTCGAAGACGGATCCTTGAGCAGGGGCAGGAGCAGGAATCGTCAGTCTTGAAAAGACTGACTCTTTGAAAAGGAAGCCGCCTTAACGACTTCTGGAGCAGCGGCTATTGCCTTCCTTGGGACAACCAATTTAGAGTTCTGATTTAGCTTGGTGAAAACAGAGGCTGTCGGTTTGGTAGTGGGCGACCCGTTGACAGGGGTCGTCGTAGCAGTGAGCCGGTCGAAGACCGACTTCTTGTTCATTTCCGGCGCAGGTATTGGCGCAGAGAAGCTTGTAGGTGGGATCATGGTCCCGAAAAACAGGCCGGTGGTGGCCTGGGTCACCTGTTCTACCGGCAGAGCGAGGAAGGAAGCTGCTTGGGGTCCATATGCCACACCTCCGGGGGAGGTGGAGCGTCCGTTGCAGTAGCATTTCGAGCAGTTGGTGCAGTTGAAGGCCATTGAATCTTGAGTTCTGCGCCAGGCAAAAGACCAAATCTTAGTAACTTGAAATCTAAAGGCAACCATTTAACAAACCGCGATTGGTTCGCCAAGACGACACACGAAGTGTGGAGTGGAAAGAGGAAAAGGTCCCACCGGGCGTGCCAGAATCTGTTCCCCTCCGAAGGACGGCGCACAAGACTGCGATGTCCTGACGCTGAGATTCGGGGCAGATGCTATATGGTTTTATCCTTCCACCTCTCCGAAGATGCCAAGTTGATTTATGGCGCCGTGTATCGGAGGTTTAGACGGATGCGGCCGATATAGCAGACTTCGTCAGATATCCCCTCGCTTGAGGGGTTTTTGATTGTGGGGACACTCTTCCCTGCAGGCGCAAGCCCCTGCAGTTAATTACGCTACCGCATCGCGGTAACAACTTTCTCCTTCTCTAGAATTTCACTTCGTGTCGTGTGTGTTTGTTTTGATTGTGGTTTCCCGTGGATTGTATACGGAGACTGAGTAATGCCGTCGCCCGTAGGATGTGGATTAGTTCAAATCCGTATTTACTTAGATTTGGGTTTGGTGTTTTTAGTTTAAGGATGCATTAGTCGCGTTGCGGCTAAGATCAACTTAAATATTCGTTAAGGATACGTTAGTCCTGTTTTAGACTAAGATCAACTTAACATAGTGATCCATTTAATATACGGCCGTTGGGACTCGTCGCCTCTCTGACATCGTTGAAGGATTACAACGATAGGTGTCAGAGGAGTTCGGCGATGTACCCTCGAACCGAAGTTGATTTAGGGTTTTATAGTCCATTTGAATGTTTAAGGATACGTTAGCCGTGTATGGGGCTAAGATCAACTTAAACGGGACCGTTTAGATCGGACAAAAGAACATTTGGAGGCTCTATTGTTCTAGTTTAGAGACGTAGTGGTCCATTTTCCAGTTTAGGGACGTGGTGATCCATCGCCAGTTTAGGGACGTGGTGGTCCATATTCCAGTTTAGGGACGTGGGGGTCCATGATTAGTTTAGGGACGTTTCGGTCCAACATTAGTTTAGGGACGTTTCGGTCCGATATTAGTTTAAGGACGTTTCGGTCCACGGGTTTAAGGACGCCGCAGTCCAATATTGAAGGGTGTGGTCGTCGGGACCCGTCACCTCTCTGACGACGTTGAATGATTACAACGACGTGTGCCAGAAGAGTTCGGAGATGTACCCTCGAACCGGATATAAATTGATTTAAGAGAGAGCTATGCTCAGTCAATTTAATTTGAGGACTTACGGCCAAAATTGGGCTAAGTCCAGTTGAAAATGTTCAACACTTTTATTAAATAATGCATTGCATTTCTTCCATTTTTTTTTGTTTGGGCTTTGCCCATAAAGATGCAGAGCATTCTATTCTGGCCTGCTAGGCTTTTGATTTGGGCTCTGTCCCTTTATTTATGATGCAGAGCATCTATTTTAGTTTGGGCTCTGCCCCTTTTTAAAATAATGCATTGCATTTTATTAGACCTGTTAAGCTTTCTTTAATTGGGCTTGGCCCCTTTTGTAAGCAATGCAGTGCATTTGTCTGGCGCTTTGCGCCGAGTAATGAGCGTAAGCTCATATGGTGATGACACGTGTCATGCTCTGGTGAGCGCAAGCGCAACAGCGCAGTGCGCTGCACTAGTGCGCTGCGCTGTTGCGCTGCTGACACGTGGCGCGCTCTGGTGAGTTGCGCCGCTGACACGTGGCGCGCTCTGGTGAGTTGCGCCAATTCCAGAGAGCAAAGCTCTATTTCAAAAGCGCGTAGCGCAAGTGGTTTTGTAGCTGACACGTAGCGCCCTCTTAAGAGCGCAACAGCGCAGTTTGGAAGTGCAGAGCACTAAGAATCTTTTAGATTCAAGAACAGAAGTGCAAAGCACTATTTGATTTCTTGATCTAAATTAGATCAAAGAAAAATAAATTTTTCTTTTTTGTTTCAAGAACCAAAGGTTCATAAAAGTGCAAAGCACTATTTTTTTTTGTTTTTTTGTTTTCTTGTTTTTTAAAGAACCAGGGGTTCATGAGAAGTGCAAAGCACTATTTATTATGTGAAGAACATTGATCTGGTTTTTAGATCAATGATTTATTAAAAGATATTTCTTTTTCTCTCGTGAAGGTTTTTACCTTTCTTTTCTTTGAGCTTTTCTCAAAATTCTCTCTCTGTTTGAAGCTCTTGGCTTTTTTCCAAAAAAAAAATATTCCTCCTTTGAATTGAGGCCTAGGGTCATTTTTATAGTGCCCATAAATTAGTTAAATTTGTTAAAGAGATCTTTCTCCGAGTGATTTGGGGGATTTTCCCCACCGTTGGATCTTTGATCCAAGGGCTTCTGCCTTGCAGAAGAAAATCTTCTTATTTTAACAAGAACAGAAAAGATTTCTTAGAAATTTAATTCTGTTTGGCGCAGATGCCCCAGCGCGTGACACGTGTCGCGCAGCGCACAGCGCAGCGCAACTGCGCTGACACGTGTCGCGCAGCGCAAAGCGCAGCGCAACTGCGCTGACACGCGTCGCGCAGCGCACAGCGCAGCGCATCTGCGCTGACACGTGTCGCGCAGCACAGTGCATGCGCAACTGAAGCGTTGCTTCATTTAAATAGAGCTTTGCTCTGATTGGGCGCGCCTTCTTGGACGCTGCGCTGACGTATTAGCGCCTGACATGTGGCGCGTTGCGCCCGAGATTTGATGCGTTGCTTCAAAATTTTGAATTTTGAATTTCAACAGAGCTTTGCTCTGATTGGGCGAAACATGCAGGATGATGTGGACTTTTGCCGTGAGCTTCGTGTTGAAGTCTTGAATCTTGTGCTGCCCTTGTGCTTTGTGCATTGAACTGTCTACTGATTTTCATTTGTTCCTTGAACTGATAGGCGGCATCATACGAATTCATCTATTGTTGGTCGTAGTCTCACATTTGTATCGAATTTTCATGAATTTCACTGTAACGATCTGAGAACCTGTAACCTGCAACTATTTAGCAGACATGGATCAAAAGCACCTATTTATATGTAATGTGATTAAGAATGGGCGATATAATAATGCAAAATTCTGATATGAACAAATACCCCCAAACTTATCTTTTGCTCGTCCCGAGCAAAACCAATTTTATTCTCAAAAGTTCCTAACCTCACTTTCGCAGGGAACGCGATTGCACTGAGCTCGTGCAACAAGCCGTTAAACCTCTAGGTGTCCCTAGTAGGAGGAGTGTTGTCTCCTGAGGGTTTTCAGCGGATACTTCCCACAAAATCCGATCAATTTGGCATGTTGACTCTCATTCTTCAATTCAATATTCTAGCAAGAAATTATATTATCTTCAACTTAGAAATCATCAACCCGTATTTTTCACACTCACTTTTCATTTAACTTGGATAGTCATGGTGGATAGCTTATGGTTCAATGTTAGTGGTACAGTTAAAGATTCATTTATATATTCATTTTGCGGGGCGAGCGTCCGACATATGGACTGCTGTCTTTGCCGGGTTGCATATTATTTGTTTGGGGTATGACCAGGTTGAGGTCAGTGTCACCATTGTACATATTATTTTCATTTTCTGTACTAGCATTACCCCACGGAGGAGTGCACGAATAGCCGGGTTGTAGAAAGCAACAAGCCCGCATCTCATAGCGCTGAGACGGAGGGGGCTTCGTTCTAGAATCGGTGGGCTATTCGTCGCACTCGTAGGGGGTATAGGATGACCCACGGAGGGGCGCTCAAGTTACCGGATCCCGTGGAGTGCTGGATGGCCCATTCACTTTGTTGATTGGGGTTGCCTCACTTCTGGGATTGGCGGGTAACTTTCCGCGCTCGTAGGGGTCCAGGTTTTCATTGCACAGGCTATCCACACGACCGGGAACGTCGGGTTTTATTTGCGGCTCAAATGAAACCCGTGGCTTCAAGATTATCCGCCATTCTGTATTGTTGGCTGAGATTCTGTGATGTTGCTTATTATCATGCTTGGGACGAATGTTATATATACTTATTTATATACTAGTAGATGTTGTATATGTTTTGCACCCGCGTTAGTCCAGCCCCCACTCTGTCATTAGTTAAGTAACCTAACAGGTGATGACGGGGCCCAGTGGCGAATGCGGATGGTATATACGTACATCATATTTTCGTTCTTTTCTGGTGTGATAGGTTAAATGATGGGACCGCATTAATTTTGATTAATGCAAGAAAAGAAACCTAAAAGGATGTTGTTGGAACAAATTTCGAAAAACTACAGTTATATTCTTTCGCTTTGCATAGTGGTATTCGGTTGTGAATATCCTGCATCTCATTCTACGAGGCAAGAGCCGAGATCCCTTCGCGTGGAGTGACCACTTGAGCAAAAGTCTATACTGTAGATTACTCGGTTTTTTCAAAACTAAAAGTTTTTCAAAAGCGGAGCTTAAACCACTCCTTTTCAAAACTGCTCAGGTTCCTTCAACGATATCAAGTTTATTACGTTAACGGGTTTCTTCGCCAAAAACCCAGCCGTAGCCCTCCGTCATTTCGGATAAGTAGTACCTAATATTCGTGCTGCGTTTGTTGGCCTTTGTCAAGACGTAGTGTATGGTAGCTAGATATTGCTTGTCTGTTGTATAGATAGATGCGATTATCTAGGACAGTCGTATAGCCTTGTTGGCCTTTGTCAATGGTTTGTACGGGTGGGTCTAGATTAATCCAGGATAATGACGGATTGAACACGCAAAAAGTTTTTTTTAGCGGCATTGTTTGCAAAGAATCCTGCAGGTAAAAAAGTTTATTGGAGCTTCAGAGGAAAGAGAAAGAAAAGGAAATTATACCAGAAAGATTTGGGGCTTAACTCCCCAAGATGGCCGTGGTTCGACCTCTAAATGCTTTATTGGGCCGCGGTTCCACCGCCGTTTGGTGCAATCTGCTCTCCAAAATTTGGCACCGAGCTCCAATGCTCCTCTGCTCCTACTTGAAAGTCTCTGAATCTTTGTTGGTTCTTTCCAAGTACTTCAGATTTCTCGCAAAACTCACACAAAAATCGTTAAAAATACCAAATGCGATTTTTTATTTCTATTTTTATTTTTTTTTGTTTTTTTAGAAATCAACCCGAATAACAAGAAAAATAATACTACTGTTTCCTCGGCAACGGTGCCATTTGATTGGTTCGAAAAAGTGAGTCTTTATGTGTTCTAATTACCGCAATCAATAACGGTGTCATAATAGCTAGCTGATAGTGAGTACGGGTCGTCCACAGGGAAATGATGAACTATCTTTCTTATTTTAGACGAGTTAACAAAGAAAAGTGGGATTTTTATCTTTTTATACTAGGAAGATTTGAAAATTTTATAAGAGAATGGCTTGTAGGGTTTATAGGATTTAGTAGTTAAATGATGAAGTTTTAAAAATAATTCTTTTTATCTTTTAATTATTTAATACTGGAGAAATAACGATGAATGTGGATTAGGGTTCTTGGAGGAATTAGGGTTTCCCTCTACTGACTCTTGTCATTCCATTGATCCATATTTATCTTAAGCCCTCAACAAAATAAGTATAACGAATCTCAAATCGTGGTCGTGACTATCATGAATTGATAGCACGCCCGATAAGAGGGTTAAGACTTATTTTGCTAAAGTTTATAAAAATTAAAACTTAAAAAGAAGTTAATGATTTTGTTCATCCATTATACTACCTTATCTTACAAACCCTAACAAACGAGAATTTACTCTCTTATTGGGATAAACGAAGTAAAAGAAAGGTGGAAGAATATGGAACCCATAAGTTAAACAAAAAATTAAAATTACGGAAAGTAAATGCAGAAATTAAAATGTGTAAAGTAATGAGCTAAGATAAAAAAATATCTATTTTTTATTGAATAAACTATTGCATTACAGAAATTGCTCACTGAAAAACTAACTTACAAACCCTAATTTTCTCGAGATATCTAGATTGCTCGATCGGTAGATGATCGGTGGATAGATTGATTCTAATTGCTCTCGGTACTTTTTATACGCTGTGGAACTTGAAACCCTAGACATCATATTGAAATGTGTGCAAAGACGATCAAGCCCCTGAATTATCATATCCAAAGGCCACCAATGAACCGCGCTTCCGCCGCCCCTTGCCCTTAACGGTCGCGGTTCCGCCACCTTCTGATGGGGTTGTGTCTCCGGATTTCTCGTGCCTTCCTCTCTCGATATTTGGAGATCTTTGTGATAAAAATATTCTGAAAATATCTCTTTTTCTCTACTGTTGCGAGATTCTTCAATTTGCTCCTAACATTTGGCAGATTTGGTATGGTAAATTGATTTGATGTGGATCTCCTATTTATATTTCAGACCTGAACTGATTTATTATAATACCTGCATAATATCTCAAATCAAATTGTTAGTAGTATCTGTTTTATTTGAGATAATATTCCAACCAATTAAATGATATGATATCTTAATAATATTAGTTAAGAATATTTGATATGATATAATATGCATATTTTACTAATTAATAATCTCATGGATATTTTATTTAAATATGATATGCATATATTCCCCTATTTATATTAATTATAAATTAAGAAATATATGACAATAATCTTTTTAAAAATAAACCCATATATGTTCTTAAATTACAAATAACACCTTTTAGTAATTAATAATCATTGGGAAAATGACCATTAAAAAGTGCAACAAATATGACTGATCAGACGTCTATAGAGCATCCGTTCTGCTTTAACGTAATGAACTTCTCCTCCATTTCCCCTTTTGTTGTAGCCATAAAGTAATGGTCCAGGAAGCACTTTCTGAACTTGCTCCGCCTGATAGGTTGGTCGAGTTTACTTTTTTCGACTGACCACTATGTACGGGCCTCGTCTTCCAACTGGATCTTGATCACATTCACTCTGTCTTTGTTAAGGACTCGGGCGGCCATCAAAAGATTCTCCACGTTAATTAGCCATTGCTCGGCCTCAAGTGGATCTGTTATGCTGGTGAATACAGCTAGGCGCAACCTCCTAAAATATGAAACAGTACCGGCCCTAGCATGAGTAGCAGATACAAGTGTGCCTTTAGGGTAGGTAGGGACAATAGTAGATCTACCTAAAGTAGTAATTGCGGATTCTTGCACCGCTTTTTATCCCTTAGCGAGGAGACCGGTCTTCTTCTTTTGTGACTCAACGATGGTCGTTAGCACACTAAGGATCTTATCGGTGCGATCATGGGAACTGGTATTCGATGAGTGGTTGTCTGAGGAGGCCATATAGCTGAAAGATAAGCGGAGAAAGGAATCATATAACAAAATGAAATAAGCAAGGATCATATGATATCGAACGATAAGACAACAAGGATTATATAAAAGTGAAGGTCAATATAATAGGATATGAACCAAGGGATCCCTAAACTGAATTGTAATCTCATTCTAAACCTGGTGCTCTGATACCAACAAAACCATGTTACATCCCGCTTCCCAAAATACGGAATACAAGGGTGACTAGGCCAGCCATGCTCCTACGGTCAAGGAAAAATCCTGCCGTAATCATACTTTGGCTTCTAGTATTACACGGTAATCGGTAAAACACAGCACAGATAAAGAGAAATACAGTCACTAGAACTATCAGATATAAAGAAAACTAAACGCAACGGATACAAACAAAAGGGAAAACTAACCAGTGATATCAGAGAAATGATACAGCCGGTTCACTAGTCTGGATCTCCACGATCTTCTCGAAATAAGTCAGGTCTACTTTTTCCTCTGAGCATGCATACTCTTGTCGTCAGAGCGGCATAATATTATAATATAATAATATTAAACATATGACAGTAAATAGTGAAGCATAAAACAGCGGTATAAAGCACTAAAATGAATGTATAAAATAACATAAACAGATAGCAGTAGTGGGCATGGATCATGGTAGTAATCTGGGTTAATATGTCGGTCGCTAAATTAACAGTTTTTATGTCATTTGAAATCGATCGGTAGAATGTATTCTCATGTTTAGTAAGGGTCTCGTGCATGCACGAGACAACGATCAAAAATATGCCTGGGACATAATCCTGGTGGCCATGCCGCTATGCACAAATACCTACATGTATCACTGTCACTAATATCGATTGATCATTCTCTAAAATATTAAATACCTCGCTAAATATAAGTTCCATTCTACTTAGATTTTTCCCTTTTCCCCAGGTTTTAATAATTATATGTATGGGGATAGCTGTGCACAAGTACGCATCAATAATACTGTTTTATTCACTTTTCACTGCACTGTTCACTTTCACGAATCATTCACTTTTCACTGGCGTACTTAACACAACTAATCTGATATACTTACGTTCGAAAATGCAATATTCGTTAAGAACCAATAAGAGTGTTCGCTATCACTGAAGGTGTCACGGTCGGATAAATATGTGAATTATGCAACTAATCAAGTCATGTGCAATATGAATCACTATGCGCCTTATGAGTTCAGAAAATCATATTAAATCGTACAATCGTAATTAAGCAAAATGATACAATAGGGGTAGAAAGTAAACTTAAACAGCAATCCAACAAAATTAGTTTCAAATCAGTCGGGTTTCAGGTTTGCGAGTTACGGTAATTCTATTTTAAGTGTTTACAGCTGGATATCCAGTTCCTGAACTAAAAGTCTGTTTCGTAACACGTTTTACTCTTTGTTGAGATCACAATTAAGTGATGCTTATTGGGGTCAAAATTTGCACCCCAGTTGACCAAGTCAAAGTCAAGGTCAACCCCAAGTAAGTGGGCCTAAGCCCAAGCAAGTGAGCCCATGCCCAAGTCGAGCCCCGCGGCCGGCCTCCCCCATGCCGAAATAAAAAATCATGTAATAAATAATTTTGATGTAATTTTTTATGCATGAATGTAAGCAAAATGGGCATAAAGCCAAATTTTTGTAAAACCCATGGCTTATGTGCAAAAGAAATGAGCACATGAGGCATGTGATGGACAAAATGCCATTTTGTAAAGCTCAAGGGGCTATATGTAAATGTGTAAGCTTATATAAGGCAACATGATAATGAATAAAGCATACACTTTTCATTCTCTCAAACTCTAGGGTTTTTATGCCTCCTTCTCCTTCCTCAAGATTCTAAAACCTTCTTCGCCTTTTGAATTAAATCAAGAGTTTTACTCTTCTTCTTCCAAAAATAAATAGTTTTTCACCACAAAACCCACAAAGGGGAGTTCAGATCTTCCATTAGATCTCAAAAAGGGGAGATTTTTAAATCTCATCCCCTTTTCTCCAAGATTCGGTCAACATAAGGGAGGAAGAAGGAGACCTATCTCCAAAGATCCCATTTTGGGAAAGATCCAAGGCTCAAGGGAGAAGAAAGGGGTCCCCTTGAGCATTTACAAAGATTTCTTAGTGTTTAACTCCACAAAACAAAGCTTCTAGGAGTTTAACTCAACAAAACAAAGCTTCTAAGAGTTTAACTCCATATAAAAAAAAGAGAGTCTTTCTTTCTAGGAGTTCAACTCTATAAGTCAAATTGGGAGCACAGATCCCAGTGCAGGGACCAAGTCCCTTTTCCTGTCGACGCCCAGCGTCCGCGTGCCAAGCATGTAGGGCGCCACCGCCTAGCACCCAGCGCGCTCGAGCCCACACGCCGAGCACGTGGGGCGCCAGCACGCTCGCGCCCACGCGCCGAGCACGTGGGGCGCCAGCGCCCAGCGCGCTCGCGCCCACGCGCCGAGCACGTGGGGCGCCAGCGCCCAGCGCGCTCGCGCCCACGCGCCGAGCACGTGGGGCGCCAGCGCCCAGCGCGCTCGCGCCCACGGGCCGAGCACGTAGGGCGTCAGCGCCCAGCGCGTTTGCGCCTATGTGCCGAGCACGTGGGGCGTCAGCGCCTAGCACCCACGTGTCGAGCACGTGGGGTGCCAGCACGCTAGCGCCCAACGCCTGCGTGCCACGCACGCGAGGTGCTGGCCCCCACGCGTCCTTTGGACGCTTTTTCTCCTTCTTATATACATGTGTATATATATATATATATACACACACACACACTCCACGATACTGTCCCTATTAGAAAAAAATTTCTAACGGGGCGCTGCCCCGCACCCCGCAAGGGGCTGCTAGCCCCCTTGACCCCCAGCCCCCTATCCGGGTAGCGGGACCTCCGTAAAAACTCTGCGGGGCCCCCGATATATCCAAAACCCCCTTTAAAATGTACACTGTACACTGAGTTCGCATGACATGTTTGACTCGTCAATCGGAGGTTCTCTCGCTCCAAAGACGAGGGATAATTAACGGCAGCTTAGTATGCGGCTGCCGGAGATTCGGATCCTCACAATCAATAAATCCTAGCCTGCCCTAGGCAGGGGGAATCTGTAATACGCCTGACAAGCGCGTGCGTATTCCCATCTCAATGGGGTGACGAAAAACACCCTACAGATTCTGGCACGCCCGGTGGGACCCAATTTCTCCTCCCATATTTCAGTTTAAACATTCATGTGAACTCAATCAACATACATATCGACATTTATACTAAAATAATGCTCTTTCATGCAGGCTTTCAAGAAAATAATTTTCAACGATGTCTCCAAAGATGAACTCAGCTCTCAGCACGGCTCCCATCTCCTACACGATGAAGATGGACGCCAGGACGGTCCTTCCGGCCAGTCTCGGGCGACAGTGGGAGGAGCCACCGCTACCATTTGGCTCTATTCTGTTCGTGCCGGCTAACGTCGTCCCTGCTCTTCAAGATCCGGTAACCGACAAACCGGCCTCGAAAGTCAAGAGGCCAAATGTGGTGATCTCGAGGGCACCCCAACCTAAACGCGAGTCGGTGTTCAAACGGCTCTCCATGGCCCCGGCTGAGGGCAAAGCTGTCAGAACAAAAGAAGTTGCCAGACGTCGCGGGCAAGCCCAGGCGATACCTTCGATGGACACGCGGGCGGATGTCTTCTCAAGCCTCCCCATCACTCAGCCTATGGCGGCTTCCCGAAGAGCAGAAGCCTGCCAAGCGCTCAAGGCAGAGAAGCTGAGGCAGAAGCGGCTCAGATACAGAGCCAACAAAAGGGCTAGGGCTAGGGCTAGGGCCATGTTAAAATTTATGAAATTCCAAAGCCCGGACCACTCCGCGAAACCAGCTGCCAGTGATGAAAGGATGGCTGAATGTGTTATCCACACCGTCTACATGGTGGGCACGCGTCCCAGTGATAACCTTCGCAGCAAAAGCAAGGATGGAGCCACCGCATCTCAAATCCAATCTGGTGTGAATATGGCTGCCACATTTCCAGACCAGCCTCCTCTGGAAGGTAATGAAGACCCTTCCAGTGAGGCTGATAAGAAGAGAGAGCCCTTAGTTCATGAGGAATCGGGTTCGGGAAGCGAAGATGAGCCAACTTTCTATCCTAAGACCGCAGAGCAGCAACTTCTCCAAGAGCTCCGAAAACAGCTCAGAAGTAAATATAAGGAGATGGCCAAACTTTACTCCAAAATTGACGACTTGACGAATGTCGTCTTGCAGCTCACGGCCCGACTTGTCTCTCAGCCGCCCAATCAAGCACAGGGCTCTGCTCATGAACCGGGAAACGGTGTCCCAAGGCAGCCGACGCCTATTCCCTCAAATCCAAAGGTGGGCAGACCGCATGAAAGTCGGTCGCATCCTATCTCGGGAAATGTCTTGGCTACCGATGACAGTAGCCCGCTAACTCAAGATCAAATCATGGATTTGGTTGCCAACAAAGTCAAAACATAGGTAGCCGAAGCTGAAGCGCAAAAAGAAGTTAGCAGTAGCGAGAGACCATATCCTTCTCAGTATGATCTGGTAGAATTTCCTAGCGGCTATGTCATCCCTAAATTCGGAAGATTTGATGGGACGGGAAATGCGAATCAGCACATCGCCCACTTTAAAGCCTCATGCAGGAATACTGGGGGCAATGATGCACTTCTTTTCCGCCAGTTCGTTAATAGCTTGACCGATGTTGCTTTCGACTGGTACGCGAGCATACCGGATAGCTCCGTCACAACTTTCGTCCAAATGGAGTCTCTATTTCGGCAGAGGTTCATGAGCGTCAGCGATAAGATCACCATTGCCGATCTCGTAAGGACCAAGCCAAAGAACAACGAAAGCAGCACGGATTTTATAACCCGATGGCGCAATCTCTCCGTCAAATGTGAACCACCGATAGAGCAGGACCAATCTGTCAGTCTCCTCGTTGGAAATCTCAACAATTGGATGGCCCCGTTTCTATGCACCGCGGGTCTCAAAACATTCCAAGAGCTGATCAGGAAAGTTCAAATGTTGGAACACTCAAAGCAGGAGTCCTCCTCTGACTCCCAAAATAACAATAGGTCCTGGAGAAACCGAAAGGACGAAAATCGTAAAGGCGGAAATTCCGACGATACTAAATCTTTCAACACTTTGGCTAACCGAAATAAGCGAGGGATGAGCGGACCTAATGCCAACCAGTCTCGGAAGCCAGTGTTTGGAGAAGGAGGAGAATCTCTACTGAAAGAGAAACGGGATAAGGTCTATTCCTTCAAAAGGAACAAAGTCCACAAGATATTCAAGGACGCCCTAAGAAACGGTCTACAACTGCCAGAATCAAAAAGACCGCAAGAAGCGAACATGACCGACGACCCCAAATATTGCCCCTATCACAGAGTAATAGGTCATGCCATTGAGGACTGCTTCGTCTTCAAAGATTGGGTCGAAAGGCAATACAAGGCAGGAGAGATAGATTGTCTAAAGGCGTGTTGGCAAGCAGTCAAGCTGCGACCACCAACTTCATACAAAACAGCTGACCACCATGTCATTAAACTGGGAATAAACGATCCCTAAGTCGTTAAACTGGGAATGTAAAAAAAATGTGTAAATAAAACAAAAAAATATAAAAAGCCAAAATGATAGGGTAACTCGCAATACAAATCAGCGAGTAAAATAAAAATGAAAATAAATAGCCGAAATGATGGGGAAACCGCGGATAAATAGCCGAAATTATAGGGCAATCACGACCTTCGCGATAAAAAAAGTTGAAATGATAGAGCAATCGCGGTAAAAAAAAAAATCCAACGGCGAATGATGAGTCGCTCCTGGTACCATATTCCAGTGCAGCGAAGCAGGCGCCGACAATTTCCCAAAATTCTTCCAGCCCTACGGTTAGTCCCCAAATTGACTACCGTATACAATCCATGGGCTCAAATAATTCTCATCATACCCATACCCCACCGCAATCACCAGTCCAGCGGCCGGTCTCCGCCCTTGGAATTATGCTCTATCTGGAAAGACCCACTCTTGTGTCCTCACGATACATGAGGAGAACAAACTTACGAGATGCTCTCGACTGATAAGAAAACACCTTCGTGGGATCCTTACGACTCACAATGGAAAAACACACTTGGGAGTCCCCACGACTCCTAAGGAGAATACACCTACGGGATCCTTACGACACTTAAGGAGAAAATGCTTTTATGGGATCCTTACGGCTCATAAAATTGAAAAGCCTTAGGTGATAGGGACCTAAACCTGTCTCCTATGCCATCGCTCCCCAACAGGAAAAGGCAAATGATGAATTGCTCTTGGCACATGTGCTTCAGTGTTAGCAACGCTGATGCTGGCCCCTACCTTGAAATTCCAAATCGATCCAATAGACCCCTAAGTCTTTAAACTGGGAATAGATGAACGCTAAGTTGTTAAACTGGGAACATATGACCGCTAAGTCGTTAAACTAGGCACAATAGACCCCTAAGTCTTTAAACTGGGAATAGATGACCTCTAAGTCATTAAACCGGAAACAGATGACCCCTAAGTCATTAAACTGGGAACGAGGGAAATCCACTCATGTGTCCTCACGATGCATGGGGAGAATAAAACTTGCGAGATCCTTACGACTCATAAGAAAACGCCTTCGTGGGATCCTTATGACTCATAAAGGAAAAACACACTTAGGGTTCCTCACGACTCCTAAGGAGAAAATGCACCTACGGGATCCTTACAACTCATAGGGAGAAAATGCTTTTATGGGACCCTTACGACCTATAAAATTGAAAAGCCTTAGGTGATAGGGATCTAAACCTGTCCCCTAAGCCATCACTTCCCAATAAGCAAAGGCAAATGATGATTCGCTCCTGGTGCCATATTCCAGTGTAGGGGTGCTGATACCGACCCAAAAACCAATTCCCAAATCCTCCCAGGGCAAATGATGAGTTGCTCCTGGCATTATTCTAGTGCAGCAATGCAGATGCCGACCAAAACCAAAATCCCCAAATCCTCTCATGGCAAATGATGATTCGCTCCTGGTACCATATTTCAGTATAGCGATGCTAATGTCAACCCAAATCAAATCAAACCAACAACCTCTGCAGCGGAATCATGCTTCGTCTCAGAGTGTACCCCGTGTCGAAATCATGCTTCGCCTCGGAGTATCCACCTTCCTTGTCGGAATTATGCTTCGCCTGGGAATCATCCTCTACGTCAAAACCAGTGACACTCCGTGCCGGGGAAACGTCGACCACAGACACTCCGTGCCGGGGAAACGTCGACCAGCGACCTCCTCGTCGGAATTATGCCCCGCCCTGGAATCAAGTCAACAAGCGACCTCCTCGTCGGAATTATGCCCCGCCCTGGAATTAAGTCAACAAGCGACCTCCTCGTCGGAAATATGCTCCGTCCTGGAATCAAGTCAACCAACGACTTCCCTGTCGGAATTATGTTTCGACTCGGAATCAAGTCAACCAATGACTTCCCCATCGGAATTAATCTCCGCCTCGGAATCAAGTCGACTAACAAGCTCTGCGTCGAAATCATGCTTTGTCTCAGAATGTACCCCGTGTCGAAATCATGCTTCGCCTCGGAGTATCTGCTTTCTCTGTCGGAATTATTCTTCGCCTGGGAATCAACCTCTGCATCGAAATTATGCTTCGGTCATAATGTCTGCCGCTCTTCGGAATTATGCTTCAACCCCCTTGGAATCATGCTCCACTCTTCGGAATTATGCTCCGATCCCTGAAATCATGCTCCGCTCTTCGGAATCATGCTCTGATCCTCGGAATCATGCTCTGATCCCTAGAATCAGGCTCCGCTCTTCAGGAATGATGCTCCAATCCTCGGAATTATGCTCCGATCCCCGGAATTATGCTCCCGGGATGATGCTCCGCCCCTGGAATGGTGTTCCACCTCGAAGTCCAACTTCAAGATCCATCAATTTCATGCACACAACTCATATACGTGGTGTGCATTCATTGATGGGGGACACTTTGTTGGGGTCAAAATTTGCATCCCAGTTGACCAAGTCAAAGTCAAGGTCAACCCTAAGTAAGCGGGCCCAAGCCCAAGCAAGTGGGCCCATGCCCAAGTCGAGCCCCGCGGCCGGCCTCCCCCATGCCGAAATAAAAAATCATGTAATAAATAATTTTGATGTAATTTTTTATGCATGAATATAAGCAAAATGGGCATAAAGCCAAATTTTTGTAAAGCCCATGGCTTATGTGCAAAAGAAATGAGCACATGAGGCATGGGATGTGCAAAATGCCATTTTGTAAAGCCCAAGGGGCTATATGTAAATGTGTAAGCTTATATAAGGCAATATGATGATGAATAAAGCATACACTTTTCATTCTCTCAAACTCTAGGGTTTTTGTGCCTCCTTCTCCTTTCTCAAGGTTCTAAAACCTTCTTCCCCTTTTGAATTAAATCAAGAGTTTTACTCTTCTTCTTCCAAAAAGAAATAGTTTTTCACCACAAAATCCACAAAGGGGAGCTCAAATCTTCTATTAGATCTCAAAAAGGGGAGATTTTTAAATCTCATCCCCTTTTCTCTAAGATTCGGTCAACATAGGGGAGGAAGAAGGAGACCCATCTCCAAAGACCCCATTTTGGGAAAGATCCAAGGTTTAGGGGAGAAGAAAGGGGTCCCCTTGAGCATTTACAAAGATTTCTTAGAGTTTTAACTCCACAAATCAAAACTTCTAGGAGTTTAACTCCATATAAAAAAAAGAGTCTTTCTTTCTAGGAGTTCAACTCCATAAGTCAAATCGGGAGCACGGCTCCAGTGCAGGGACCAAGTACCTTTTCCTGCTGGCGCACAGCGCCCGCGTGCCAAGCACGTGGGGCGCCAGCGCCCAGTGCCTAGCGCCCACGTGCCGAGCACGTGGGGCGCTAGCGCCCAGCGTGCTGGCGCCCACGTGCCAAGCACATGGGGTGCCAGCGAGCTGGCGCCTAGCGCCCGTGTGCCACGCACATGAGGCGTTGGCCCCCACGCGTCCTTTGGACGCTTTTTCTCCTTCTTATATATATGTATATATATATAGATACACACACACTCCACGACACTGTCCCTGTTAGAAAAAAATTTCTAACGGGGCGCCGCCCCGCACCCTGCAAGAGGCTGCTAGCCCCCTTGACCCCTAGCCCGCTATCCGGGTAGCGGGACCTCCGTAAAAACTCTACGAGGCCCCCGATATATCTAAAACCATCTTTAAAACGCACACTGCACACTGAGTTCGCATGACCTGTTTGACCCGTCAATCGGAGGTTCTCTCGCTCCAAAGGCGAGGGGTAATTAACGGCAGCTTAGTCCGCGACTGCCGGAGATTCGGATCCCCACAATCAATAAACCTTAGTATATTCTAGGCAGGGAGAATCTGCAATGCGCCTGACAAGCGCGCGCGTATTCCCATCTCAATGGGGTGACGAAAAACACCCTACAATGCTACAGTTCAACTATTTGTAGGGCTATAAGTTAACTTTACAGCGCAGAATACGGATCAACAATAATCGTCTTAGTTTAGGAGTTATGATCGGTTTACTGATGAAGGTTGCAAACTGAAATTGCATAAATCTGCCATATATGTCATCAGTTTAAAATATATTTAAAATACCAAATGATATTGTAATTCAGTGAAACTAGTACTATTGGAAATATAAAATAATTGTTTACGCAGCGGTAAATGGGTTCGCACAGTATCTGTAATACCCAGCCCCTGTTATACCAATAATTGTACTTCTTTATACCTATAAAATTTATTTATAATTATTTATTTATTTTCAAAATCCCATTAAACCCAGACCTTACCTTTCATTTCCTCCGGCCCAGCTGTTGCCTCTTCCCATTCTATGTTAAGATTATTTGAACCCAAACCCTAGTTCGAATTATTTATCCTAAACCATAAACCCAAGTCCATGCTTAATCACATTTTTCTTTAATCTAAAATCCCCCAGCCCATTTCCCGGTTCCAGATTCATTTCCTCAGCTTAAATTCCTCAGCCCACATTCTTTCCCTCAGCCCACGAAAAGTTAAATGGGATTTAAATTCAAAACCCAGCCCAACTCCCATATTTTCTTTCTCAGAAATCAAATCCAAACTTTTCCTCAGCCCAAAATCTTTCCCGAGCCCATGTACAAATGAATGGAAATCCATTTTCTCCCTGGCCCAACATCCAAGCCCTCACCCACAGCAAATTACATCGGCCCATTCCCTCTTTTCTCCTCAAAATTTCCTTCATTTTCTCCTCGGCCCAATCCCTGGCCCGGCCCACTCTCCTCATCCCCTCACCCTACGCCTGCTTCAACTCGAACCCGACCCGCCTCCTACAGTGCCATCTCCCCCAACGGCTCTCTCCTTCTTCCCCGCTCGCGCGATCCACCCTTCTCGCCAACGCTCACGCACACTTCGCCGCACCTCGCGCCGACGCCCGCGCTCGAGCGCAATTACTCCCACAACGCGCACTCTTCATTCTCTCTCACACCCTCGAGCTCACCATCTCCCTCCCTTGTTCTCCATTTCTCCTCATCTTCCCATGCCCTCTCCCGACCACCTTTGCACCCATCGCCGTCGTCACCCTCGTCCCCGACAACCCACAACCCCGAGCGCCTCTCCTAAACCCTCGCCGGAGCTCCGACCTCCATCATCTCTCCTCCCTACACCGAGCACCTCCACCGAACCCAACCCCAGCAGTGCGCTTCCACCGTCGCCTTCTCCTTCGTCACCGCCTCGATCCCTCACATCGCCTCCATCTCTTCGACACCACCACCATCACCCTCGTCCGCAACCAAGCCCCACCGATCCGCCAGCACCATCCCCTCTCCCTTCCTCTGTTCTCTACCTCTCTCTGACTCTCTCTCTTCCTCACCCTCTCTCTATGTTCTCCCCGTCTCTCTCTATATCTCAACTCTCTCTCTCTAATTCTCTCTCCCTCTCCCTCTGTCCTCAGTTCTCTCTCTTCCTTTCTTTTGCAGCTCTCTCTCTCTTTCTCAGTTCTCTCTCTCTCTCTCTCTCTAACACTCTCTCTCTCCCTCTCTAAACCCCGCCCGTCTTTCCCTTTTCTATCAACCTCCACCACCATACGACATCGCCTGAGCTCGCAACAGCCCATCCCCAAGCTCGAGCCAAGCCCAAGCCTAGCCGAGACTCGTCGCGTGCTTGCTACTCCGTGCCCGGGACGTGTCACTACTACCTTCGCTGCCGCGCCATCAGTTCATCATCTCCAGGCAAGTTTTATACTTGCTACATGCTAATTTTTATTAGTTACGAACTATAATTTTTATAAATTCCATACTAAATATCCTCGATAAATTATACGATGCAACTGTTTGATGCATGACCTCAATGAGAATACTTATCTAAATTGACAGAACTGGATTGTTTATTTTGGCCCTTGTAGTGATGAATACCTTGTACAAATTTCACTGGAAAATACGACTATTAACGACTAAAACGACTACCCCCAAGTTTACTCGTAAAACTGGAAATTTCTTGTATCTGAAAACCGTTAAAATCACCATAAATTATATACATATTGGAATGATGCGTTCGAGGGCTAAAATCGAAGCCGACTTGACGAGCTTTAACCCTATGCAAGTTTCTATTAGTTCTGTACTTAAACTGTGACAATATTTGGATCGGAGTGCGACTCTGGACTGCAGTCCATAGCGACTCTGTTTAATGTGTTCTGTCCCGTAATGGGCACCACCTTGTTTCCTTAACTCGTAGGTTGCGGAACTCCACTGTTTATTAAAGGTGAATCTGTTAGCTAGACAACAAAAGTGGTTTCATTTAGTTTCGTTATCGTTTGTTATTTAATCTGTAATTTAAAAGATGGGGACGTATAACAGTCCCAACAGAATCAGAATTGACATATTAGTGTTAAACAGTGTATATCTCCTGACGTACAGACGTGATTAAGAATCCGTCTGTTGCATTGAAAACCTTATTGGAAAACCTAGATTTCATTCAACTTTAGAGTCGCTAAATTCTGATCCCAACTGGGATTAAAATGCGTTGCGAAACGGACTTCCGATTCTGAAACCGGATTTCCATCTGTGAACGCTTAAAATGAAATGGCCATAATTAGTGATCCTGGAACCCGATCGGCGTGAAACAAAATTCGCTGGATAGATAACTGAACATACTATTTATTCCCCATTTATTGTTTCGCTAAACTGTACACGTTTGATTTATGATAAATATTGCAAGTGGTAGATTACTAATTCATGACACCCTAATCATGCTTTACATACTGTTTACGCATCATATCGTACACATGTCACTGCATTGATAACCTAGTGATAACGTGCATTACCCAGTGTTAGGTATTAGTGATGATTGTGGCAAGTACGTTAGTGTTCGTGTATCAGTGAATAAGTGAAAGTGACGCGTACTTGTACACAATCAGTGAACCTTATTATTCTATTGCATTGTCGACGTCTGTGGGACGCATGTACGTGTGACTATAAGTGGTATGGGACACTTATGGAAGCTCTTGCATGGATGTCACAGATAAGACACCAGACACTGCCATTTATCTTAGGTATTAGTCGGGACGTGCTTGATGGAGGTCCTGCCTCCAATTCTCGCGCAGACTTGTCACAGACCGATTGGTATTTGAGGTTATGGTTAGCGTTTGATGTAGACCACGGGGTGTGGGGTAGTTTGAGTGTGAGTTCAACAGAATCTCAGGAGTCCCTTGCCGGCTTATATATATATGGAGATTTACAGGGTACATGATTATTACCGTGAGTTACATGTTGGGCCCGTGGTCCCTTGCCCTTGGGTTCTACCCTTGGGTGGAGGACACTCGCGAGTGGTTGACTCTCACACTTGGACTGACGATAGGTTTAGTGACCTGTACAGTGAGACTTAGAGACTGATAGGGATGATAGCATCGATATACATACTTACTGTGTTGACATACGTGGCATATCATTCTAATGCTTTTACTGTTCCACTGCATTGATTACTGCATGTTCATACCTATACTGTCTTTGATTTACTGTTAGATATATTTATTATCACTGTTAGAATTGTCACATGAATTTATATATTATATTGCTATTGTGTCGCTCTGACGACCTAAGTATGCATGCTCAGTGTGAGAAGAAGATTTAGCCTGGAATAGGACTAGACGTACATCACGGACATCTTGATTAGCTATCCAGGGTTATACTTTTTGTTTCTCATCAGGTCAGTTCTTTATATTGTTTCGTTTCAGTTACTGCATTTCTCATTGCCTGAGCATTATTTACTGATTACCATGTAAAGCTATAAGCCGAAGTGTGACTACGGCAGGATGTATCCTTGACCGTAGGAGCATGGCTGGCCTTGTCAACCCCTCGTATTCCGTATTTTGGAAAGCGGGGCGTGACAGTATCACAATTAAACAGTAAGGTTTCAGGTGTAGAAAAGCATGTCAAGGGGTGAATTTCTGCTCTGGACTGCAGTCCAAAGTCAGATAAGTTATCTGTTTTCGATGTTCAAATGTTATTTTTAGCAATAAAATTATATGTTATGTTAAATATCAAGCACGCTGTGATTGGATTTTTATGGAATTAATTATAAATTTAATGGTGTCAAATGTTCGGTAAACGCGAGTTTCGGTATAGACGTTAGGGCGTCACTTTATGCGTGAAATCACGTCGTTTTGTTAAGAAACTATTACATATCATTATTTATCACTAAACAAACACAAGTATCGGTGGTACCGCCATTAAAGGCGTAAAGACGGTGATTGGCCTGAAGAGAGCTGTTTTAATCTGTTTCGATACCCGACTTGGGAGCATCAAACTGTGGTCAAATATTATTCGACTGATACCAATTTTCAATATGTTGTTCTTTATCATGTATAAAGTTTATTGGTTACGTGTTCCGCAACATTAATGGTTGATTTACATTAGGTTTTTTTTTTCGGTTTAGTTAATATTAAAAATGTTATTTTTATACACTATAGCATGAAAACAAGTGAATGGGTTCACTTGCCTGGCGACGATCGTGACGAAGATGACGATATCGACGGTGATGACGGCAATAACGACGAGCGCGGCACGGGCACGATCACAGCACGAACAGGGCATGGCGACACAAGTTTGGGCTCGGCAGCTTGCTAGATGAGGATCGAGAGAGAAAGAGAGAGAGAGATACTGGCGTAGGAATAGTATGCTGGCAAGATGGCGGTGGTCGCCGGTGGGGTTGCGGATCGACAACAGTGATGCTTGTGGTCTCGATAGCGGCTAGTTACAGGCGACGATGGCAGCGGTG
Organism: Agapanthus africanus; assembly: GCA_030015575.1. Taxonomy (NCBI): domain Eukaryota; kingdom Viridiplantae; phylum Streptophyta; class Magnoliopsida; order Asparagales; family Amaryllidaceae; genus Agapanthus; species Agapanthus africanus. The sequence goes on along the minus strand of CM057348.1, from coordinate 102,278,811 downwards.
GTCGTGGAGGAGCTGGGGATTGGTAGCAGAGGAGTTGTGGGTTCGTTGGTGGAGATGAAGGTTTGAGGTGGAAGATTACGACGAAGTGGCTCCGATGATCTTGGGTCTCGTCGGCGAAGCTTAAAGTGGAGGCGAGGAAGTTGGGTTTGAGAGAGAAGTGGAGCGGGAGATGGAGTGGCGTGGAGACATTGATGCTAAGGTGATGGAGGTGGTGATAGGGAGCTTGTCGACGGTGCTCAGACGGAGGTGAGGTCGCCGGTCAAAGGAGGAGTCGGGTTGGGAGTGTGGGTTCTTTCTTTTCTTTTCTTTTCTTTTTGAAGAAAAAGTAGAAGGTGGGATGGATATAAAAGGAGATAGGAATTTTTGAGGGTTTGGAGGAGGTAGGCGCAAGAACGAGGGGGAACGTTGGGGTGAAGTAACGTCGTGGAGGAAACGAGTCATGCGGGTAGTTGTAAGGGAGGAGGAGCGACGAGGGCGGGAGCTCGGGAGGAAGACGAAGAAAAGAAGAAAGGATAATGTGCCGGGTTGGGGGTTTGGACATGGGCCGGGACTTGGGTGTGGGTTAGGGTTTACAATTAAGGTTTAATTTAGGGTTTAGAAATTAGGGTTTAATTAATTAGGAAAAAATTAGAAATTATTTATTAAAATTTACGAAAATTTTTACAAAGAACTGGGGATTTACAAGTACCATATATTTCACCATAAAAATCCATGCATACCTTAAACACCTCAAAGACACCCAACAAAGAGGAGAAAAACTCCAAGAAAGAATAGTCTAAGGTTAGGTTAGGTTAGGTCGAAGCCGTGAAGAGTTCGCGCATCATGTTAGATGAGAGAGAGAGAGGAGATCCTCATGGAATCAGTCTAGATGGGAAACCCAAGACGAAGATAGTTGCCGCTGCTTCTTCTACATTATTTTTTTTAAGCGTGATCGTGTAATGCGGGCCCCAACCGCAGTTATGGGGTGGGGTGGACCCGGCCCCATTTATCTCAACAAAAAATATGGTAATTAAATAGAAACTAGGAATTTGAATTAGCAAGGCCCTGTTCGGGAATGGAGTTAAAATTTTCTAAACTATAGTTTCATAAAGTTAGAAAACCTAAACTCCATAATCCTAACTTTGGTTTGTTTGAATACCATTTTGAAGTTGAGATAAATATAGTTATCTCAGCCCAAATGTTGAGATAACTGCAGTTATCTCAACTCCAATCTGATTAAAGTTTTGTAAACTCCAATTTTGGAGTTTGAGGCTTGCAAACCATAGTTTGCATCCCCCTATCTCCACTTAAAAATAAACTACAATTATCTCAACTCCATATCCAAACCGGACCTAAATGTTTTATTTACCTAGCTTCATATTGAATTGAATTGTGTCTATAATTAAAGAGTAATAATTTGATTTGGGTCCATTGATCTTTTTTTAGAAGTCCACATCCGGATAGATATTAGATCTAAATCCATCTATCTATAAATATGAAACTAGTTATAAACCATGAGTATATCTATACTCGATTTGAGATTAGTTGTAACCGGTATTATTACTTTTTGTTTCTTGAGAAACGAAGGGACAGTGATGATGCTCAATAATGGTAATTCTTTATATCATGACACGTGGTGGATGACGTGTCATATAAGTAAGCTAGTTAGGCCCCTGAGGGCCACGGAGGGAGAACCGGTGTGCTACAGTGGGGCTTCCCTCAAACCCAGTCTCCGAGGTTGCACCCCACTCCTTGCCCCCGAGCACTTCAGCAGCCAAGCCAACTGTCCCTTTGCTCTGCTCCGAGCTATCACAGGCCCGAGCTTCCTCGGCCATCCGGCTCGCCTCCGAGCCTTCCTTCACAAGCGGCCTCCTGTTCACATCATAATATTGCATTTTGTATTCCCCATTCTTATGCATTTCACAATGAAAACAGGTGCTTTTGACGCATGTCTGCTACATATTACAGGTTACAGGTTCTTGGACAGAAAACAGTGAAAACGATGAAAAGACGATGCAAAAGTGGACTTTGACCAATAAACAGAAGACTCTTGATCAAGCCGACATCAAAGATAAAATTTATAAAGTACAAGGCAATGCAAGGTCCAAGATTACAAAGCGAACGGTTAAAAGTCCACCGCAATTATTCACTGGAGATCTGGAAGAAATATAGAAGCTATTTTAATAAAGAACCAAATAATAAGGAAGCCTAAAGATCCAAGGCCCAATACTTTCTTTTAAAGAGACAGAGACATAAAATTTTACCAAAGCTTGAAGTCTACTTTGACTAGGTCTTCCTAAGGATATTTTGGTAAATGTAGACATGCAAATCAATTGTAACCTAGGGTTTCCTATTCTCTATAAATAGGAACTCTACAGATTGTAATTCTTTATGCCTCCCTTTAATGAATAAAATTTAGAAATCTTTTGGAGAGCATCGGTGTTTCTTCTTCATTCAGAAATTCAGATCTGACAACCCTGCATGGATGATTGGAGGGATGCATCTGTAAGTAATTTAATTTCTTGCTTTAGTGTAGATTTAAATTCCTCGCCCTAGGTAGATTTAATTTCATGCCCTAGGAACTTGTTTAGAGTTAGCTTTGGGGAAGGATTTTGAGAGATGAGATCTCTCATCCCTTTCTTACCCACCAAATATTTATAATAGGACTCCATGCATACATGCACATACCGCTCCCTACGGCACTCTATCCCTCGAGGTAGCGGTGATACCGTAGTATAAAGGCCCGGGTGTGATGTTTTCCATGGAGGTTAGGGTAAGGATCTCTAAAGGAAGGACAAGAACCTAGAGGAAGGATCACCTTCCCGAACGGATCTAATCTACTTTATTGATAATTACCATAACTCCTCACAGATCTTCATTCGGGTATAGAAAGCGTTGAGATTTAATTACATTTCCAAACCATCCCTAAACCTAGCCCTAGCAAGAGTAGATCTAGATAATTGCCTTAGGTTAATTAGATTTTTAGATTTAATAATCAACCGAACACCCTTCGGAATTAACTCGTAAGCGCGAATTGGAAATTCACAACATCCCTGTGGACCGACCCGTACTCACCGGCTAGCTTCATGCGACGCCGTTCTTGATTGCGGTTACAAATATTTTTGATCTATCTTTTAGAAAGCGCAAGCACGCTAAATCACTCCAATCAAATGGCGCCGTTGCCGGGGATGGCGTAGAATTTTCTAAATGTGTCTTAACGAGTTGATTCTAAATGATGTTTTGGTTGGTTTCTAAAATCTAGATCTATTATTGAATTAAATTAATCTAATTTAAAGTCTCGCTAGGGTTAGGTTTAGGGGAAGTTTGGAGATTTAAGGTTTCCTCACCGCTTTCAATGCCTTATTATAGATCTATTAGATGTTACAGTAATTATCCATAAAGTGGATAAGAATCTTTTGGGAAGATGGTTCTTCCTCTAGATTCGTATCCTTCCTTTATCGATAATTACCCTAGACCCCATGGAAAACACGCGCAACCGGCCCTTTATACTACGGTTCATCGTTATCTCGAAGGGTAGGATGCCGTAGGGAGCGGTTGTGCGTGCATGCATGGAGTTCTAACTCTTAGGTGTGGATAGCATGAAAGGGATGAGAGATCTTATCTCTCAAACCTTTCCCTAAGGCTAACCCTAACGAGCGAGGAGACTACTCGCTCATTAGGGGGTGATAAGACATACTAATTAAAAGAATTAAAACAAAGAATTAAAATTAACTTACTAGTTCGATGGATCCCTCCAAACAATATAGAACAGATCTGAATAAAACTCCCAGCAATTCTAAATTTTATTGATTGAAAAGAGGCATAGGGTTTTACAATTTTTTATTACAATTTATAAGCAAATAAGGAAACTAGGGTTACAGATTCTCGCACACGTGATTTTACAGATATGCCCACGGAAAATCTAAACCTCCGCTCCGACGCAACGACTCTAGAATTCTGCACCGACACGGGCTTGAACAGGCCGTGGAACCGCGGCAATTGGGCGCTTGGGCCGCGGTTCCGCGGCCCTTTGGTGGCCTTGGCTCACCAAACTTCTGTGACTCCTTCTTATATTCTTGGGCTTCCTATTTCCATATGTATTTTCTTTGTTGGGCTTCTGGGTCTTCTCCAGATCTTCAGTGAAAACTTGTTCGTATCTTTTGACCGTTCACTTGACATTTTGGACCTTGTACTGTTCTTCGACTAGGCTTGACTAGGATCCGTCTACTTGTTGGTCAAAAGTCCGTTTTCTGTATCAACTTTCGTCTTTTTCACTGTATTTGTTTCAAGAGCCTGTATCCTGTAACATGCAACAAATGTGCGTCAAGAGTACCTGTTTACTTATAAAACGGATAAGAATAGAGGGATGAAAAATGCAATATTATGGTCTGAACAAATACCCCCAAACTTACCTTTTGCTCGTCCTCGAGCAAACTTATTATTTATTCACTAAAATCCTAACCACACTTTCGCAGGGAAACGCGATTGCACTGAGCACGTGCAACAAGCCGTTAAACCTCTAGGTGTCCCTAGTAGGAGGAGTGTTGTCTCCTGAGGGTTTTCAGCGGATACTACCCACAAAATCCTATCAACTTGGCCCATTTACTTTTGTTCTCCAATTAGGTTTTCTAACAAGGAATTCTATTATCTTATACTTGTAAATTATCCACCCACATTCTTCACACTTCCTCATCATTTAACTTAAGATTATATATATCCTATAGACTTACTTAGCTTTCGGCATCTCCTAAGTTTTCCTTCTAGGGTTACATCTCTACTCAGGAATTTTTATCAACTCTATTAAAGATACAAGTTCTATTCTTCATTCCTTTTTCTTATCTAAACTCCAATCACATACCCCTACGTGTGTGTATAAGTCACCCCTACACTTGGAAATTCAAATCAAGCAATCAACCCCTTGTCCGTTGTCCAAAGTACTAATTAGTTGGTGAATGAAATTTGCTTACACATCCTTCATGCGACCGTTAATACTTCTTGAGGTACCAACGACCGATTACAAAATGCGTTTGCACTTTAAAGCGTACTTCCTAGTCTTTGCAATACCCACGGCTTTAGCAGTGACTCCCAAACCAGTTGGTCTAAGGCACTAGGTGATGAAGCACCCTCGCTAAATATTTCTCTATTTTTGCAGCCTTAAGTAATCACAAAAACCAGTGTTCATTTTTTTTTTATTCTTCATTCACACATTTTTTTATTTATTTTTTATTTTCACTGTACTAAGGACTTTAGACAAGAGCAATTCAAGGTCTCCTCTACTATTCCAAGTTTCAAGGTGCGTGATTGTGCAATTTGTAGGGTATACGTTTTCAGAATCTAGACTTAAGTTAGGAACTATTTTTCAAACTTATACTTTAATAAGAACATCAATACTCTTCCCTTGTTTCGACTTAGCCTAAGAAGTGAACCCAAAATTTGCCTATTTCTAAATAAACTACAAGGCATATACTTTCTACCGTTAAATTTTAAGGAATGTTATTTTTAGGGTTTTTAATTCACTAAGTCTAAGATCTAGTTGTTCCTAGCCAGTTAACTTATTTGTCAAACTCAAGTCAATTAGCCAAAATTGAATACATTAATTTTTATAATTTTGAAATTTTTCAATTTTTTATGGGTTTTCAAATAAGTATGCAAATGCAAAAATATGTACAAATGAAATGAATGCGAAGGAAGAAGACGTACCGAGCATACCCCCAAACTTGAACTTGACAGTGTCCTCACTGTCATGCTAAACCAAGAGGGTCAAAATGCCGATACTCCCCTGTTTATTTATTTATAATTTTTTTATTGTTAAGAAAAACAAAAATATATACAAAAAGACCCTCCTCCAAACTTCATTTAAACTATGTTAGACATTACTGCCAAACTTTGCATAGACCAAACGTCAACACCAACCAGTTGAAAAATTTATCAGTAAAGAGTATGAGTTGGTGGAAGAATAAGTTGTAGCAATTCACAAAGAATTGGGGAAGATAGAAGTGGTGGTATGGAGGGTGTGGAGGTGAATATACAGGAGGTGGTGATGCATCTAAACGAGAATGCGAATGATCAGCAATCAGTGGAATGTTGGCATTCTCGTAGCTTCTCAAAAGAAATGGGGGTGGTTCAACTTCTAAAGGAAGAGGTTGACTATAATATCCCCAAGATGTTCCTGTGGGTCCTCTATTGACTTGGCATCATCCATCAATTGCATATGATATTCAATTATAAGGGAACTGATTTCCTCGATGTCCGCCATAGTCCAACTGAAAACTTGCCGCCTATCTTGTAAGACTTTTAAAATAGCGTTCTCTTGCTCGAAGGCTAGAGAGGCTGATATTATAATGGGAAAAGTCTCATTCTCACCTATATAAGCATATTTAAGGTGAGGCGGTAAGGACATGAGTTCGAGTTTCGGAGGCGAAAGAATCATTGCGGAATCTACCTCGAACTTAAAGGACTCCAACACAGGTTCGAAATCACTGCAAACAACCGATTCGGATGGTTCGACTAACTCATCCAAAAATTCAAAAGACTCATATTCGGGCTGTGAGTCGTCGTCATCCGAAAAAGTGAAACATTCATAATCAATTTCGGTTGTGTCAACGGTGGTAGGCTCAAGGAGGGACGCACTAGTGGCGTCAAAACTGTTTTCATCAAATAGAAATCTTTCAAGCTCGCAGTCCTCCTGCGTGATTTCGTGAATAGAGCAAACTTCTCGTGTACTAGTTTTAGGCACGGGGGGCAGACTTCCCATCTTATAAATATTGAACTCACTAGACATCTTATTAAAGGATAGAGTCATGGAGCCATTGCGACAGTTTATTACAGCATTGGAAGTGGCCAAAAATGGTCGACCGAGGATCACCGGAATTTGGTTTCTTGGGTTAGCAACCGGTTGTGTATCCATAACGATAAAATCAACGGGGAATATGAACTCCCCAACTTTAATCAACACATCCTCTGGCTGACCCCTTGGATGGGTGATTGATCGATCAGCCATTTGGAGAGTACAACGAGTGGGTTTCAACTCTCCAACCCCTAATTGTTCGTACACGGAGTAGGGGATCAGGTTAACACTAGACCCAAGATCTAAAAGTGCTCGATTAATTTTCTTATCCCCAATCGTGATTGAAATCGTAGGACAGCCGGGGTCCTTTCGTTTTTGGGGTAAGGTTTGATGGTGGTTAATAGCATTGCTCACTGCACTAGCCACTAGCACTTTCTTGGGTACTTGAGATGCTTTTCTCTTCGAGGTGCATAAGCCCTTTAAGATTTTCGCGTATGAAGGGACTTGTTAGATTGCATCCAAGAGAGGTATATTTATGCTAACCTGCTTAAATATCTCCACAATCTTCTCCACTTGTGCATTTGGTTTATTAGGACTCAACCTATTCGGGAACGGAGCATTTTGAAAATTCGTTGAGTCAAATGTCTGTGGAGTAGAATGTGGAGTAGGAACGGATCCCGGTGTAGATGTGTTCATGTTGTGAGACTTGGGTCCGTTCGAGCTAGAAGAAGTAGAGCCGTGTGAAGGGTGGAGAATAGGCTCTAAAGAAAGAGGTGAAGAAGAAAGTGATGAAAATGAAGAAAGGGAAGATGGCAATGGAGAAGAAGAAGAAGAAGAAGAACCACCGGCGGGGATGTCATCACTAGTTCCCACATTATTTTGCAACACTCTTCCGGATCTCAACGTGGTCACCGCATTTACATTGTGATTGGGATATGCGTTTTGTGTGTGACCGGGATTGGGCAATGGTTGAGATGGAAGCTTTCCCTTTTCTCTCTCGCTCAACGCAGCAGTTAATTGTGCAATTTGTGCCTCAATAGATTCGATACTTTGATCGTGTGAAGCATTGTTAGTCATCAAAGATTGAACATAATTTTCAAATCTTGCTGCGGATTCTGTAGATTGCTTGAGAAATGCATCTAAACTTTTTTCGAGCGAGATAACCTTATCATCATTTGGTTGAACCAAATTGTTCGTTTGATTTGTATAAGGTTGTTGTTGGAAAGGTTGCTGGTTTTGAGTTTGTGAAGGTGCTTGTTGTTGTTGTGGAGGAGGTCTTTGAAAATTGTTATTTCCTTGGACTTGTTGATTTTGGTTCCAAGCGAAATTTGGGTGACTCCTCCACCCCGAATTGTATGTCGAAGAGTACGGATCGTTTCTTTATCGTTGCTGAAATGCAGCATTGACTTGATCCTGTCCTTGAGTAGATGCATTATAAGGACACTCTTCGGTTAAATGCGATGGATTCGAACAACAAGCACAAACAGTTCGCGTGGGTAAAGCAGGGGCAGGAGAAGACGATGAGATTTTGGTCTCAATGGCTTCTAGCTTTTTCATAAGTGAGGTCATCTCGGCCTTCATAGCAATCGACATATCTACTTGATGTATGCCTGCCCTAGATTGACCAATAGAAGAAGATGATGTGGTCTTGGTACTCTCCCACTGAATTGTTTGTTCACTAAGATCCTCAAGAAATTGCCACGCTTCGTCGCTAGACTTGGAGAGAAAATGACCTTGAGATATGGTTTCTAGCAACTGCTTCGTTGCCGAGTTCAATCCCTCGTATAATATTTGGCAAAGTTGCCAACTTTCGATCCCATGATGAGGGCATTGAACAAGTAGGTCTTTAAATCTCTCGAAGCACTTCCAAAATGGTTCGGAAGGAAGCTGTGAAAATTGTATAATCTCGTTTCGGATTCTAGCAGTTTTGTGATGAGGATAGAACTTTTTCAGAAAAGCTCTCACAAACTCGTCCCAATTTCTAATGGAATGTGATGCGGTGCTGTATAACCACTTCTCGGCTAGGTCACATAAGGTAAAAGGAATGACCCTTAGCCTTATAGCGTCATCACTTAATTGGGTCGTTTTCATCACGGCGCACACATTTTGGAATTTATTAATAAAAATATACGCGTCTTCAGATTCCAAACCATGAAATTTTGGCAGCATATTGATGAAATGTGGTTTTATTTCAAAGTTGTCCCCATTTGCCGGTGGGGGTGAAAGACATGTAGGTAAAGAAGTGCGGACGGGGTAGAAGAGATCCTGGAGCACAACTCGTGCGGGCGCTACAACAGGCGGAAGATTCGGGTTATTCGCACCTGGCGGAGGTGGAATCATTCCCGTCGGTAAGGTATCGTTGGGGTTGAATCCCGACATACCTTCGAAAGAAGAATTTGAAGATGGAGGTAAGGAAATGGAGGGAATTTCGACTTCGGTGTCGAAGGGTTCGTCGGTCGGTACCAACGAAACACGGACTAATCGGGCGTTAGTATCCCTAGTCCAAAGTGACATACACTAGAGGGGTAGTGTAGTCAGAAAAATAGAAAAACAGAATGTGGGGGTAAGATAACGTCAATGAAGGGAAGTGAGTGGAAGTGAGTTGCAAGTTTTCTTAGCGGCAAGTTGCAAGTTTTTGAAAAGATTTTTCTTTTCTTTTTTTATTTTATTTATGTGAGAGTTTTGCAAAGAAGTTTTGAAAAGAGACTCGTGACACAAATGTATCAACCACACATGCACAATCAGGCCTAGATCTAGGGTCGCCTAGGTCTGCTAGACAGCTCCTAACTAGGGCTAGAAATAGAACCTCAAACCGCCTCTTCACGGACAAGTACGGCCAGGTAAGTGAGAAGGAACCACAAAAGTGGGCCTAATTAATAACCACTAGCCTAGACACCGCAATGTCGGTTAGGATAAACGGTCGATGCCTATACTAGTCCTTTTCCTATTGAGCTCGATGTCCTTAGGTCTGAGTCTAGTCTTTTTTAATTAATTGTGGTCAATGCACATGCTTTAGGTGTTTTCTGGGGTCCTGCGAAGGGTGATGAAATCCCCACCCAATCTGAGTTTGGTCAATTAGCCCCTTAAAGTCCAATTAAAATATGCAAAACATAAAATTCACTTGCAATCAAAAATTTTAGCGCGGCGCAAAGAAACCTGCAGAAAATCTGTTATTTAGAAGGGGAGAGAAGATTCAAACCAAATGGCGCCGTTGCCGGGGATGGCGTAGAATTTTCTTTTCGTAATTTCGGGTTAATCATAAAATTTAAAAAAATCATAAAAATCTAAAAAATCCAAAAAATATAAAAATATATCAATTGTTATTTTTGGAAAGGGTACTGTGTTGTTTGAATCTTGCAGGATCTACACAAAGACGGATCTGGAAATTTCCAGAAGGCAAATCAGAAAAGGGTATATCAGAACAGAGGGAGAGTACCGCCAGAGAGCCGTACAATTTTTTTCAGGACCCGATCCCGCAGAACAACCGCGGAACCGCGGCCTTGATGCGCCATAAACCGCGGAACCGCGGCTGTTTGGACTATTCATCGCACAATTTTTGCACGGTTTGATTTCTAATTCTTCCCTCTGCAAATCCCCATATATCTTTTCTGGAAATTCCTGCAAGATTCCGTGCGTTTTAAAAATATATTCCTCTCCAAAATAACAATCTTGTGCAGGATTTTTGGGCCTCGCTTGAACTAAATTGATTGCAAGAAATATTTTGTTGTTGCATATCTTTTTTCGAATATCTTTTTGCAACATTTTTTTCCAAATAAAGATTCTTGTGATATGCTTCATATAATAACCAATTGCAAGTAATATTTTGCTGTTGCATATCTTTTCTATAAAATATTTTGCTGTTGCATATCTTTTCTCTAAAATCTTTTTGCAACAAAATTTTTCCAAATAAAGAGAAAGAAAAAAATCAATGAAAAATGAAAATAAAAAGGACAAATATTTTATAGAGCTTGCAAAAAAAAAAATTTTTAGCCCGAAATAAATCCTTGCACCACCCAACCTTCCTTCTTGTCACCTTTCTTCTTCTAACATGGGTACCCCACACAATAAATCATTAGCCGAACTTTGGTATCCCGAACCTAATTTTGCGTCATATGTCAATTTGTTCGGTCAATTTAAAAACGATCCCTCCATGCCTAAAAAATCTTTGAAAGATCACATAGAGGAGTCTAGGAGAAACAGTTTGACTTTTCAACCCACTTTGTGTCAACCTAGTCAACCTTTACCACCTACATATGTTGACACCACTTTTCCAAGTCCTGCTGTAACTCCTAGGCCGATGTCCATTGCTGAGCATATTGCTCAATCTCGCAGTCGATCTTTCACCCCTTTCCACTCATCCAGTTCTAGGGATCAACACGACTATTCACCTTTTTATCCATATGTTGACCCTTCCCTTGCCCAACCACCCACTTCCTACCAGTCATACCCAACCTTCCCACCTTCACTAGACACTGTTTCGACACAGCCATTAGGGAGTTTCACATATCCAACCAATTTTGAATCTTTTACTGAAACCCCCTCACCACCTAAGTCTAGTTTGGAAGAGTCGTTGGAGGCATATATTGCCGCAACAAATAAAATGATGAGGAATGTGGAAGCGTCCATGGCCGCCCTTATGCAACCTAGCGAACCGGTAGCTAGTGTCCCGCTAGCTCAAAATTTTTCAATGTATGAGGCGGCAGTTGGACAGAGTGAGAATGAGAGAGGATTTACAAATCAAACCTGCCCTTACCCAATTGAAGCCTACAACTCCGGTTTTCCATCGATTGTTCCAAATGATTCACCAGTTGAAAATAAAAACAAGTTGTGTGATTTTGTAGTGCTTGATTTGCCAAATTGTGAGGAACCCCTTTCGAGTGAAACCGCACCTAATTCTTTCGATCTTTACACCTCCACTCTAGAACCTAAATCGATACATATCCATGCTGATGAGGTGTCTAAAGAAATTGATTTTCACTTGATTGAGGATATAGACGCCGGGAATATTTCGGATGATGAACCTGTCGATTTGCTTGAAATTTTAGGTTCAAATCATCATCCTGAGTTATTAAATGTTTCTCCCGAATCTCATATGCGTCTAGATTTTGATGATAACGGCATTGATGAGTTAAATATTGAGGATAGTATTGAGGAAAGTCTTGAGGATAATATTGAGGTTGAATCATTTTTGTTTGATGTGTCTGATTTTCCAATTCATCCTCCTGGACCTTTGACTGTTATATCACCCTCCCTCCTTCCCATCGTTCCGACCCCGCTTGAAGACTGTGAACTTGAAAGATTTTCCTTTGAATCAGATACTATTCTCACAGACAATAACACTTACGAGTGTTTCACTTTTTCGGACGATGTTGATGACTCACCGCCCGAGTTTGAGTCCTTTACATTTTCAGATGAGCCATCAGACTCGGTTGATTATAGTAGTTTCGAACCATTAATGGAATCTTTCATGTTCGAAACAGTTTACTACGGTGAGAAAGATACTATCCCTAATTCACTCCCTTTCGTCTCTCCTATTGTTCCGACCGAACAAATGACCGTTACGCTTTCATCTCCTATACCAAGTTCGGCGTACCCATATTTTCTTGCAAATCTTGAGGGATTTGACCCCATTTCCCGACGGGTTGATAGGTTAGCGCAATCGCTTTTAACACATCGGTCATCACAAATTGCGCTAATTTATTCACTCAATTTACACCCTCAAGATCGTACTCCACTTCCTTCTTCTTTTCGCCATTCTTCTCCCCCACCGAGACCATATTCTACCATTCTTCTTTCCACACGGTCTCGCGTGTTTCTCATTTTCTTGCACCAACTATACCATTTCCACGATAAGATTTTTGAATGGTTGGTGCTAACTTTTGGCTTGTGCAAGGCCAAGCTTAAGTTTGGGGGAATCTTTGTATATATGTATATATTTTTTGTTTTCTTTTCTATAAAAAAATAAAAAAAAATTCAAAACATTAAAAATATAAAAAAAAATTTATAAATAAATAAACAGGGGGGTACCGGTATTTTGACCCTCTTGGTTTAGCATGACAGTGAGGACACTGTCAAGTTCAAGTTTGGGGGCATGCTCGGTACGTCTTCTTCCTTCGCATTCATTTGTACATATTTTTGCATTTGCATATTTATTTGAAAGCCCATAAAAAATAAAAAAATTCAAAAATTATAAAAATCATTGTATTCAATTTTGGCTAATTGACTTGAGTTTGACAAATAGGTTAACTGGCTAGGAACAACTAGATCTTAGACTTAGTAAAATAAAAACCCTAAAAATAACATTCCTTAAAGTTTAACGGTAGAAAGTATATGCCTTGTAGTTTATTTAGAAATAGGAAAATTTTGGGTTCACTTCTTGGGCTAAGTCGAAACAAGGGAAGAGTATTGATGTTCTTATTAGAGTATAAGTTTGAAAAATAGTTCCTAACTTAAGTCTAAATTCTGAAAATGTATACCCTACAATTTGCACAATCACGCACCTTGAAACTTGGAATAGTAGAAGAGACCTTGAAATGCTCTTGTCTAAAAGTCCTTAGTACAATGAAAATAAAGAAAAAAAAGTGAATAAAGGAAAAAATGGACACTGGTTTTTGTGATTACTTAAGGCTGTAAAAATAGAAAAATCTTTAGCGAGGGTGCTTCATCACCTAATGCCTTAGACCAACTGGTTTGGGAGTCACTGCTAAAAGCCTTGGGTATTGCAAAACTAGGAAGTACGCTTTAAAGTGCTAACGCATCTTGTAATCGGTTGTTGGTACCTCAAGAAGTATTAACAGTCGCATGAAGGATGTGTAAGCGAAATTCAAAATTCAAGAATTAATAAGTGCTTTGGACAACGGACGAGAGTATGATTGCTTGATTTGAATTTCCAAGTGTAGGGGTGATCTATACACACACGTAGGGATATGTGATTGGAGTTTAGATGAGAGAAAGGAATGAAGAATAGAACTTGTATCTTTAGTAAGGTTGATAGAAATTCCTAAGAGGAGATGGAACCCTAGAAGGAAAACTTAAGAAATGCCGAAAGCTAAGTAAGTCTACAGGATATATATAATCTTAAGTTAAATGATGAGAAAGCGTGAAGAATATGGGTGGATAATTTGCGGGTCAACGATAATAGAATTTCTTAGTTAGAAAACCTAATTGGAGAACAAAAGTCAAAAAGCCAAATTGATAGGATTTTGTGGGTAGTATCCGCTGAAAACCCTCAGGAGACAACACTCCTCCTACTAGGGACACCTAGAGGTTTAACGGCTTGTTGCACGAGCTCAGTGCAATCGCGTTTCCCTGCGAAAGTGCGGCTAGGTTAGATTTTTATCGAGAATAAAAAATAAGTTTGCTCGAGGACGAGCAACAGATAAGTTTGGGGGTATTTGTTCACACCATAATATTGCATTTTGTATTCCCCATTCTTATGCATTTCACAATGAAAACAGGTGCTTTTGACGCATGTCTGCTACATATTACAGGTTACAGGTTCTCGGACAGAAAACAGTGAAAACGATGAAAAGACGATGCAAAAGTGGACTTTGACCAACAAACAGAAGACTCTTGATCAAGCCGACATCAAAGATAAAATTTACAAAGTACAAGGCAATGCAAGGTCCAAGATTACAAAGCGAACGGTTAAAAGTCCACCGCAATTATTCACTGGAGATCTGGAAGAAACATAGAAGCTATTTTAATAAAGAACCAAATAATAAGGAAGCCCAAAGATCCAATGCCCAATACTTTCTTTTAAAGAGACAGAGACATAAAATTTTACCAAAGCTTGAAGTCTACTTTGACTAGGTCTTCCTAAGGATATTTTGGTAAATGTAGACATGCAAGTCAATTGTAACCTAGGGTTTCCTATTCTCTATAAATAGGAACTCTACAGATTGTAATTCTTTATGCCTCCCTTTAATGAATAAAATTTAGAAATCTTTTGGAGAGCATCGGTGTTTCTTCTCCATTCAGAAATTCAGATCTGACAACCCTGCATGGATGATTGGAGGGATGCATCTGTAAGTAATTTAATTTCTTGCTTTAGTGTAGATTTAAATTCCTCTCCCTAGATAGATTTAATTTCATGCCCTAGGAACTTGTTTAAAGTTAGCTTTGGGGAAGGATTTTGAGAGATGAGATCTCTCATCCCTTTCTTACCCACCAAATATTTATAATAGGACTCTATGCATACATGCACATACCGCTCCCTACGGCACTCTATCCCTCGAGGTAGCGGTGATACCGTAGTATAAAGGCCCGGGTGTGATGTTTTCCATGGAGGTTAGGGTAAGGATCTCTAAAGGAAGGACAAGAACCTAGAGGAAGGATCACCTTCCCGAACGGATCTAATCCACTTTATTGATAATTACCATAACTCCTCACAGATCTTCATTCGAGTATAGAAAGCGTTGAGATTTAATTACATTTCCAAACCATCTCTAAACCTAGCCCTAGCAAGAGTAGATCTAGATAATTGCCCTAGGTTAATTAGATTTTTAGATTTAATAATCAACCGAACACCGTTCGGAATTAACTCGTAAGCGCGAATCGGAAATTCACAACATCCCTGTGGACCGACCCGTACTCACCGGCTAGCTTCATGCGACGCCGTTCTTGATTGCGGTTACAAATATTTTTGATCTATCTTTTAGAAAGCGCAAGCACGCTAAATCACTCCAATCACCTCCTCGGCTCTATCAGCTCGTCTTCAGGCTACCACAGAACCAAGATACCCCGGTCTCCCGCTCGTCCCCGAGCCTCTCGCCGAGCTCACCTTCCTCGGTCTCATCGACCGACCAACGACACCTATCGCAGGCGCGACCGCCTCACCTCCGCAAATCTCGCCATGCGCGAGATATCCGCATTCCACGCCCCGCATTCCGCGCCATCACGATTCCCTATTAACGAGCTTGTCTCGTCATTAATGGGAGATCCCGCCCATCACGTGGGCGTGACACTGGGACCGTAAGGGCCGGCGTGATTCTCGCGCCTGCCTGCCTGTTGCCACCGCTATATAAACCCCTCTTTCAGACGACTCAAGTAAGCAATTCTTTCTTCACTAAGCCGCTACTCTGCTCGACTTGCATCACTAACTTGATCGTCGGAGGGTCCTCGGTGGTACAACCACCCCGGGACTTCCTTGCAGGTAGCTCGGCTCAACCTCAAAACCACAGTCCATTGAGATCCACACGCTTCAGGAGGCTACTCTCCTACTCAATCCCAGCCGTCCATCATCGACAACAGCAGATCTACGGAAGGTAACATCTTGACGTGA
Source organism: Agapanthus africanus (assembly GCA_030015575.1). Lineage (NCBI taxonomy): Eukaryota > Viridiplantae > Streptophyta > Magnoliopsida > Asparagales > Amaryllidaceae > Agapanthus > Agapanthus africanus. The sequence continues at coordinate 102,262,762 of CM057348.1, read as the reverse complement.
TCCGACACACGTCAGCTGGCGCCATCTGTGGGAACTCTTGATTCCACTAAAACAAAATTTCATCTTCCGATCTCAACCCAATGGCGAGCGACCATAACGACGATCCAAGCACTAGCCGCCGCCCCCACAACAGAGGCGCGGACGAATCCCCTCCCCGAACTCCATCCACGCCCTAGCCGCCCAGATAGATCGACTCGCATCCATCGTGGATGCGCTCATCCGTGTCCAAACGGCAGGGCAAGCTCCCCAGGTCGCCGCTTCCCCACCTCGGGACCGGGACCCCTACAGAGGGAGAGAAGACTCTGCTCGCATCGATACTGCCGACCACCGCCTCGCTACATCCCACGGACGCAGATCTCCCGGGCCAATATATTCTATGACCCGGTGGGCGCCCCACAGTCCAACAGTTACTCGTCTCACCCACAACTATACCGCCATGTGGCAGACATCGAGCCTTTCTCGGCGAAATCGAAAGGACGCGGCTCCGGCGCTTCGCCTCCCCCACGCGTTCATGACACGTGTCGCCCGTGACTGTCCCTCTTCCCGATACTCACACCAGGAAGGTCGGACAGAACCTCATGAGTCGACCGGGCAGCAACCCTATTCGGTCCATCCTTAGCAGGCCTCTTGCGGCCCTCCCGCGCTAAGGATCGAAGCTCTCACCAAGAGGCAACCGGGCTCGCCCTTTCTCGGTTATCCCTAGCTGGTAGTTCCCTACCCGACAACACCAGGGATTGAAGCCCTCACCAAGAGGCAACCGGGCTCGCCCTTGCTCGGTTATCCCTGGCTGGTAGTTCCCTACCCCACAACGCCAAGGATCGAAGCCCTCACTAAGAGGCAGCTAAGCGGCTACCCTGCTCGCCTATCCCTGGCTGGTAGTTCTCTACCCCACGACGCCAGGGATCGAAGCCCTCACCAAGAGGAAGCTGAGCGGCTACCCTGCTCGGCTATCCCTGGCCGGTAGTTCACTACCCCACGACGCCAGGGATCGAAGCCCTCACCAAGAGGAAGCTGAGCGGCTACCCTGCTCGGCTATCCCTGGCCGGTAGTTCACTACCCCACGACGCCAGGGATCGAAGCTCTCACCAAGAGGCAGCTGAGCGGCTACCCTGCTCGGCTATCCCTGGCCGGTAGTTCACTACCCCACGACGCCAGGGATCGAAGCCCTTACCAAGAGGCAGCTGAGCGGCTACCCTGCTCGCCTATCCCTGGCCGGTAGTTCACTACTCCACAACGCCAGGGATCGAAGCCCTCACCAAGAGGCAGCTGAGCGGCTGCCCTACTCGGCTATCCCTGGCCGGTAGTTCACTACCCCACGACGCCAGGGATCGAAGCCCTCACCAAGAGACAGCTGAGCGGCTACCCTGCTCGGTTATCCCTGGCTGGTAGTTCACTACCCCACGATGCCAGGGATCGAAGCCCTCATCAAGAGGCAGCTGAGCGGCCACCCTGCTCGGCCCGTCCTTAAGGATCCAAGACCTCGCCAAGAGGCACCGGGCAACAACCATGTTCGGCCCGTCCTTAGCAGGCCTCTTACGGCCCCTCCCGCGCTAAGGATCAAAGCCCTCGCCAAGAGGCACCGGGAAGCAACTCTGCTCGGCCCGTCCTTAAGGATCTAAGCCCTTGCCAAGAGGCAACCGGGCTCGCCCTTACTCGGTTATCCCTAGCTAGTAGTTCCCTACCCCACAACGCCAGGGATCAAAGCCCTCGCCAAGAGGCACCAGGCAGCAACCCTGCTCGGCCCGTCCTTTAGGATCAAAGCCCTCGCTAAGAGGCACCGGGCAGTAACCCTGCTCGGCCCGTCCTTAGTAGGCCCCTTATGGCCCATCCCGCGCTAAGGATTAAAGCCCTCACCAAGAGACAACCGGGCCCGCCCTTGCTCGGTTATCCCTGGCTGGTAGTTCTCTACCCCACAGTGCCAGGGATCAAACCCCTCTCCAAGAGACATCGGGCAGCAACCCTGCTCGGTCCGTCCTTAGTAGGCCCCTCACGGCCCCTCCCGCGCTAAGGATCTAAGCCCTCACTATGAGGCAGCCCAGCGGCTACCCTGCTCGGCTATCCCCGGCTGGTAATTCCCTACCTCGCAACGCCAAGGATCTAAGCCCTCACTAAGAGGCAGCCCAGCGGCTACCCTGCTCGGCTATCCTCAGCTAGTAATTCACTACCCCACGACGCCAGGGATCAAAGACCTCGCCAAGAGGCACAGGGCAGCAGCCCTGCTCGGCCCATCCTTAGCAGGCCTCTTACGACCCCTCCCGTGCTAAGGATCAAAGCCCTCGCCAAGAGGCGACCGAGCAGCTACCCTTCTCGGTCATCCATGGCTGGTAGTTCACTACCCATCGACGCCAAGGATCAAAGCCCTCGCCAAGAGGCCACCGAGCAGCTATCCTGCTCGGCTAATCCTTAGCGGGTAACTTCTTACCCACCGACGCTGAGGATCTGAAGCCCTCATCGCGAGGCCGCCGAGTTTCTTCCTGCTCGGCGCATCCCTAGCGGGCAGTCTCCTGCCCATCAGACGCTGAGGATCTGAAGCCCTTCTCGCGAGGCCGCCTAGTTTCTTCCTGCTCGGTGCATCCCCAGCGGGCATCCTCCTGCCCATCAGACGCTGAGGATCTGAAGCCCTCCTCGCGAGGCCGCCGAGTTTTTTCCTGCTTGACGCATCCCCAGCGGGTATCCTCCTGTCCATCAGACGCTGAGGATCTGAAGCCCTTCTCGCAAGGCTGCCGAGTTTCTTCCTGCTCGGCGCATCCCCAGCAGGCATCCTCCCGCACATCAACACGGTGGGTCCAGAGCCCTCCTCGCGATGCCGCTGAGTAGCTTCCTGCTTGGCGCATCCGCAACGGGTAGCTTCCTACCCTATAAAGACACGGATCCAAGACCCACCGAATAAACTCATACTCAACGCGCGATCAGCGCCTCAATTCCGGCAAAGGGAGGATACCGACCTTCCCACACTCGTCCTTCGTTCGACTCATACTCGATGCGCGACAACAAGAACGCCGTGTCGTCCTCGAACAATCCACCACGAGAAATTACCAGCGCCAAGCCGCACAGAAAGAACCAAGCAGTCCACTCTCGACCCGACCCACAAATAGATCGGAATGAGGGTGGGGGGCTAATGATAATGTTCAATAACGGTAATTCCTTATATCATGACACACGGCGGATGATGTGTCACATGCGTAAGCCAGTTAGGCCCCTGAGGACCACGGAGAGGGAACCAGTGTGCTACAGTGGGGGCTTCCCTCAAACCCAGTGTCCGAGGTTGCACCCCACTCCTTGCCCCCGAGCACTTCAGCAGCCAAGACAACTGTCCCTTTGCTCTGCTCCGAGCTATCACAGGCCTGAGCTTCCTCGACCATCCGGCTCGCCTCCGAGCCTTCCTTCACAAGCGGCCTCTTCGGTCCTATTAGCTCGTCTCCGGACTACCACAGAACCAAGATACCTCAGCCTCCCGCTCGTCCCCGAGCCTCTCGCCGAGCTCACCTTCCTCGGTCTCATCGACCGACCAACGACACCTATCGCAGGCGCGACCGCCTTACCTCCGCGAATCTCACCATGCGCGAGATATCCGCCGGCCACGTCCCGCATTCCACGCCATCACGATTCCCCATTAACGAGCATGTCTCGTCATTAATGGGAGATCCCGCCCATCACACGGGCGTGACGCCGGGACCGTAACGGCCGGCGTGATTCTCGCGTCTGCCTGCCTGTTGCCACTGCTATATAAACCCCTCTTTCAGACGACTCAAGTAAGCAGTTCTTTCTTCACTAAGCCGCTACTCTGCTCGACTTGCACCACTAACTTGATCGTCGGAGGGTCCTCGGTGGTACAACCACCCCGGGACTTCTTTGCAGGTAGCTCGGCTCAACCTCAAAACCACAGCCCATTGAGATCCACACGCTTCAGGAGGCTACTCTCCTACTCAATCCCAGCCGTCCATTATCGCCAACAGCAGATCTACGGAAGGTAACAACTTGACGTGATCCGACACACGTCAAACAGACTTTGAGAAGAAATAATTAGAGGAAGGGGAAATTCCCATCACTTATTAGTAGTGACATATTCAAGAAAGTATATAAATATACTAGAGAATCCTAAGATAAAAAGTTTAGTTGTTGTCATTTTCCTAAAGCATGCAATGCATGAAAATATATGATTAACACTATACATACAAAGATATAATGACACGAGGATAGCATTTATAGAAAGTGTCTGGACACTGTCGTAGAATTATTAGTCTATTAATAAATTGCAAGACAGCTCAATTTTGCTCTATTCCTATGGTACATTTAAAACAGCAAAGCTTATGGTTTTGGTTTTATACATGCACAAAGTTGAGAAAGCAGAGATCTCTATGGAAATTTCTTGTGTCATTGATTGAGGGCAGCGGAGCTATAATGACATGAATGAATCCAATGCAGGGCCATAGAAGTTGCACTAAGATTTCTGAGACTTCTCCTCCGGGTGAGTGCAGAATTCAAATCCCAAAAAAAGAAATAGCCACAGATAAACGTTTTTGGGGCAGATTTGTCGGTCTCCTTGGTGCGTGTGTGATGTAAGCTTGTGTATGCTGTGTGCGTGAGTAGGACGTATACTTACGGACCAATTCCGAAATAAATTAATGCAAAGTTACCAATCACCCCCTCCTAGTCTCTACTATCCTTTTGTTATCTTGTAATCCTTGAATCAGTACTTTATTTGCATATTATTTTGTTTGTTTACCTCTTTTTCAATTTAATTGTGGGTAAAAATTTAAAAATGTAGTCATTTTATTCTATCTTTATCAAATTAGGGCGTTCAATCTCAATGCAATTGTACTAAAACGAATAAAAATATAACTAATGATCATAGTATTTTATATGGTGAAGTCAATATACTAAAGTCATGGTTGGTATAAATGTAGCTAAAACTAAGGCTTTTCAGAATGGGTAATTCTTTGGTGCTTCCCAATTCTCTCTCTCACACTCTCTCTCTCCTCTCTCTCTCTCACACACAAACACTCTCTCTCTCCTTCTTTTGGAAGCACCAAAGAATTTTCCTTGGAGAATTAACTAAAGCTCGAATGAAAGGACAGATCATGAAGGTGAAGAATAAAATGAAAATAAAATATTAGAGGGATTGTTTTAAGGAAAGCGAAAATTGAAGTATGGAGACTTATCATGAGTTTGTAAAAATAAATCAAATATATATTCAGCTTAAAATTTTAGGACATGGAGTCCTTGCTATTTTTGGATAATGTCAGTGGTGCTATTGTCTACACCGGCTTGTGTAAAACATGATGGTCCTATGTTTTGAAAGATTTTGAAAGAGTCCTCAATGGTTTGGATCTGTGCAGCAGGGAAAGCAATTGCAGCTGCTCCCGTGCCAAACCTTTAGAGATGGGTTTCTAAGCTAAATATCTCAATCCCACAAAAAATTATTCCATGTGTCGGCCGTATACACTTGGACAAAAAGAGAGAAGAAATAAAAGTGTGGACCCCACATGCTGTCTAAGTCTACCCAAAATTCTCTTCTCTCTCTCTCTCACTCGCCCTCGGCCTGGATTTATTACAACCGGACACTCCAAATAATTTCTGCAATCCCACGTGTCCTCTGTTTTTGCCGTGCGGTCACCCGATCGACATAATAATTATGGCATACTAATAATTCAAAACTTTAGTTATCTATGTGCACGAACACCATAAGTATTTTCACGTGTGTTTTTGTCCATCAAATCTCAACCATTCCATCAAATTTTCTCCTTATCATCTTTAGGATCCCCACTCAAAGTTCCACATGGCGAATTAAAAGGAGCCCTTGGCTCAAATTCACATTATCTCCCTCTCCCTCCCTCCATCACTCTCTCTCTCTCTCTCTCCTCTTTATTTCTCAACTTCCCTTTCTAACTCCAAAACCGTAACCCTTAACTTTCTCCATTCTTGATTCTCAAAGAAGAGAGAGAGAGAGAGAGAGAGAGAGAGAGAGAGAGATGGAGAAGGCAAATGAGGAGAATTCGAACCCAGCCTCAAGCCCAGAGCAAGCCCCTGCTCCCAAAAGGAGGAGAAGGTGCAGCATCTGCAAGCTTGTCACTGCTTCCATCCTCATTGTAGTCGTTGTGTACGTCGTCTTTGGAGCCGACCCCGATTATGGTATCCACAAATTTTCAATCTTTAGTTCATTAATTTGAAATTTGGGGATTTTTTTTGGTAATATCTTAAATGTGCAAGCTTATGCTCCACTTTTCCTTTTCTTTAGCCAAAATAAGACATGAGTCTTGTCTAAAATTCGATTATAATTAATGGGTATTCTAATTTTTTGGGAAAAAAGTTAATTTCGATGGCGGTTTTTACTTGAAACCTAGCTTCTAAATTAGGATATGGCTTCAAAGAAGGACCTTTGTGCATACATTTGGGGTTCTCGAAAAATCATAATTGTGACACTGTATTAGTGTTGGAGTTTTTTGGGGGGAAAAGTTTAGGAGTTCCATACAGCAATTTAGAGAATAGATAGAAATAATGGGGGCGCAACTCGTAATGATTCGCCCTTTTGACCTCGATAAATTTTGGGTGTTTATATGGGGAAGGTCACAATTATTTTTGGGTATTTATAGGAAACATGTCCTTTTTAAGCATCAGGTTGGGATTAAGCAACACTATTCTCAAGTGTTTCTTGAGCGGAAGCGATGTGATTCTAAGAAACTCATTGAACTTATAATCACAGTTGAACTTCAAGAGATCTTGTTTTCAAAAAATAGCCCTATTTATTTTCTTTCATCGTATTAGAGCTTCCGTGCGCCTTTAGTTTTTTGGTTAGCGCTTCTATTCAAATTTATACCTGTGAATCATAAAAAAAATGGAATATGACATGATGCAGATGTCTATTCACGCTCTGCCAATCAAATAAGGGATCATATTTAGAGTGAAATAATATCTTAGCATGAAAGTCTCTATCATTACAATTTCACATATTCTAGCTGTTCTGCGCTAATCCTTTTCCTTTTGCAACCGTCGGTGCTTAACCTTGATTTAATATATAGTTTGTTTGATATATTGTGTGTTCCTTAGAGGTGCACATTCTGGTTTTGCAATGTTCTGAAGTTAATTAGGTACCTAAGAGGATGAAACTCGTAGGTCCTAGGACAAGAGGCATGAGCATTGCATATGTATAAAAATAAATGAAAAATATACATAATATCAAAAACAAAGGAAGAGTGCAAAATGAATGCACATATAAACATGCAAGCTCATGCAAATATGTACACGCCGACGTTTGATAATATAACTGCGCTGAATGTTTACATATATGCTAACAAGTAACCTGTTATAAATTTTCACACATCTTTATGCTTTAATGCATCTCGCTTCCTATACTGATAAATTGCCCAATTTTGTACTTTTTATATTTGTCTTGCTTACCGTCCTTCTCTACCAAATATAGTCTTTATATATACATGAATATGGATACATATGAAAGCTTACAATGAGCACGCAAAAAGTTTTTGAAAAGTGTGTAAAATGTAACCTAGGAACGGAAATGTTCAAAAAGTGTGAAGTTCCTAATATATTAATAATTTGAAGACATGCTTGAGAATTGTAAATTTATATATTGAAGAACTGTATGGCATATAACGCAGGGCAATATAAACTTTTGCATGGAAAGTGGGTTCCAGACCCTTCAGGTCCATTATACAATGATACGACCTGCAATTTCATCGATGTAGCTGACAACTGTATCAACAACGGACGGCCTGACTTAAATTACCTTTACTGGAGATGGCAACCATACCATTCTGATTTGCCTCCGTTTGATCCTGTGGTGTTCATGAAAGCCATGAGGAATAAAACTTGGGCTTTGATAGGTGACTCAATTCTTCGCAATCAGATGCAATCACTCGTTTGCCTTGTCTCTAAGGTACTTTTGATATAATTTGTTTCTGCTTTGCAACTTTATGCATAATCTTCTCTAATCGTGATCCTGCTTGATTTACTATGGAAAATTAATGATAATTTGCCAAAGGACTCAATGAAAGTATATTGTTCGATAGAAGTGAGTGGAGACAGAGGATTCATGTGTTGGACCCGGCGTGATTCTCATGTTGGTTCATGTAGCCTACCCCTTATGCTTGGGATAAAAGGCTCAGTTGTTGTTGATTGCGCTTTTTTATGAAAAATTTTTGAGTTGAAAAATGTAGTAGTATGCTTGCACTTTTTGGGGGAAGAATCCTTCTAGCTCTAAGTAGTTCAGGATTCTTTTGACATTTTTGTGATCTGATACTATATCCATCACCACTTCTATATTTTCATTACCCACATCTTAAATCTCTACTGGCCTTCAAATGGTTTCCCCCCATCTGACTAGCTGAATATTTAGTTCACAATTATTGTGAAACAATATACTTAACATCCATTACTTTCTTACCAAGTTGGGTATATATTTTGAACTCAGATAGAAGAACCTATTGAGATTTATCACGACAAAGCATATAAATCCCGGACAGTTCACTTCCCCAACCACAACTTCACAATCGCAACAGTATGGGCCCCTTTCCTCGTCAAATATGAGATCTTCGAAAACAACACCGGCCAAGATAACAAGGGCATACACCTTCATATCGACACCCTAGCTGACATTTGGACAAGCGATTATCACAAATATGACTACATCATAATAAGCGGTGGCCAATGGTTTCTGAAAACTCTCACTATATGGGACAATGGCAAGGTCATCGGTTGTCACGATTGCACAAAAGAGAGAAATTTGAATGAGCTTGGTGTAGAATTCCCTTATCGGAAAGTCCTTCAACGGGTTTTCAAATTTATCGCTTCATCTGATCACAAGCCACTTGTATTTTTCCGTACATGGACTCCCGACCATTTTGAGCACGGTGAATGGTATAGTGGTGGGGTTTGTAACCGGACTGAACCATATAAAGAGGGTCAATTTAATGGTAGAGCAGTTGATCATTCGTTGCTAAAAGTTGAGTTAGAAGAGTATAAAAAGGCAAGGGACGCTGCGGCTAAAAAGGGGGTTAAAATTGAGCTTCTTGATATTTATCAGCTTTCGCTGCTGCGTCCAGACGGGCATCCGGGTCCTTATAGGAAACCGCACCCGTTTGATAAGGGTCCGAGAGTACAGAATGATTGCCTGCATTGGTGTTTGCCTGGGCCTGTTGATACTTGGAATGAGTTGATGATGAAGACAATGTTGAATATTGGAGCTCTGAATTCGTCTATTCTATATGATAGGGCTATCGAAGGGGTCGAACTCGTATCGTCCCTCTGATTCCATGTGTATCTACTATGCTCGTGCAGATACGTGTGTTATATGGATTGTAATTCTGTTTTGAGCTTAGCATTGTGTAATATTTGAATGGATGAGATGTAGTATGCAACCTTCAATTGAAAAGATTACATGTTATGATAATGGAAAATATCTTGGATTGCCAATCATATCGTGCATGATTAATGTTGCTCATACATCTTTCATGCTTCCATTGTTGTGCAGCACAATACACATACATCATTCATTGCTACTACATTATCAGAGTAATGCTTCCATTGTAATGCAGGGCTCTTCAATTTCTTATGGTTTTGGGGAGAGAGGCTAGGGCTTTTGGTCTTTTCATGTTGTCAAATAAGCAGTTGAAAATAAATGGTGAATTTCGAATTGACTAGGTGGTGTAAGATTTCTCAGCTGCATAAATCACTATACTTTCACTGGACACCTATTGTAATGGTAAATGGCTCTTCCGATCATGACATTTTCTTGGATTCTCTGTACTTATATCACTTTATTTGCGCAGTGGCCGACAAGCCTTCGCAATCTCGGCTGTGCATCTCGGCTGTGCTACGGGAGGCTCCAGGGAAGTCTGGAATAGGTGAGCACTCATCTTGGGAGGGTATACTATCTAAATCACATCTTGAATTTTGGAAGTAACTCTAAGAATGTGATTGATATATAATGGCTCATGTGACAATTCAATTCAATACATTCCAACTCAACAAACAGCAACTATTCAGAGAGATGGTAAAATCCATGGGGCTGTCAATGAATGGAGAGGAGGTGCACAGCATAACAGAGATGAAGACTGAGACAAAATTCCACAGCTAAGCTAAGGGAAACATAGATAGAGACCATCTCTGTCTTTCTCTTGCTTGATGTTATGCTAGCTTACAGAACATCACAATCACAATCATTGAGACTTTTTTTATTTTATGAAACTGTGTTGGAATCTAATGGGTACAGTGACCATAGAACTAAAAAATGGTGATGGATGGAGTTAATTTATGTTAAGTGTATGGAAATACATTAATGTTATTGTATTAGATATTATAGTTATAAATATATGTAGTTCTGGAGGTTAGATTAACTGTTGGGGATTGCTTGTTGGCCTTAGTTGGAATAAGAGTTGGAAGAATTGAAATGATTGCTCTCATAATTTAAATGTTTGAGTTCATATGTTTTCTGTTCATAATATATACATTTCTTAGCTTCTTTGGCTCTTTTCTTTTGCCATTGACAAACTTAAAAACTGTGCACAATATGCATTATGGATATTCAACTAAAAGTGAAACAAACTGTAAATCCCCAGTTCCATGCATATATTTTCCTGTATTTCCCCCCGATTTTTGTCTATTATTTTATATATTTTAATAAAAATTTTCCATTTTTTATTAGTTATTTTATTTATTATGTTTTTTCCTAAACTAAACTCCAAACCTAATCCATAACCCGATCCCTAACCCAACCCAAACCCGACCCGTTACACCCCCCTTCTTCTTCTTCTTCTCTCCTTTTCCCGCCATTTCCAACACTCCCCTCCCCTCCGGCGCTCGCCTCCGCATGACCCGTTCCCCACGATGAAGCCCCACACCAACAAACCCCCATGAATCTCCTCAACCGTCTCCCCTCCTCTCTTATTCCTCTTTCTTGTACCCCCCAAGCTCCCCTGCGTCGCTCCTTCTCTTTCGCCAACCGCCCGCGTGACCCGCTCCTCTCGACTTCGTCTTCGCACAACGTTCTCTCGCAATCTCCGCGGCTACCACCTCCATCCCCTCTCTCTTCTTCTCTCTCTCTCTCGCTCTCGCTCTCCCTATCTTTATCTCTCTCATCTCTTTCAATCTCCTTCCCTCCTCTCCTCCCAACTCGAGAATCCACTGAGCCTCACTGCATTCTTCGCCGCCGGCACCCCAGCACCACCGTCGACTCTCCTCCATCAACCACGGCCCCCACAACCTCACCGTACACCACCAGTCACCAAGTCGAGCTTCCCTCACTTCCTCCTCCCAAGAACCCATCGCACAGCCGAGCTCATCGCCGGCGACCTCTTCCCATCACCGAGCATCCTCCTTGTCTCCTCTCCTGAGCCTACCACACCATCTCCTTCGTCTTTTCACAAACCCAACTCCAAGATCCAACACCCATCGCCGAGGCCACTGCAACCACCACTACCAACCGCCGGCTTCCCCTTTGCAACCATCACCGTGACCCCACGCCGCAGCCGAGCCCCTGCACGTCACTCGAGTTCTCACGACCCACTCTCGAGCCCTACTGCAACTTTGCTGACCTCACCCTTCACCGCCGGCAATCGCCATCGACAACCCAGGGCCACGCCAGCCTCTGTGTCACGCCGTGCCAGCCTCCGTGCCACCCGTGCCCCTATCCAGTGCATGCACCCTGCCCACTCCCACACCAGCGTCGCGTCCCGTGCCGTGTCGCGTCCGCACCACGCACCGAGCTAAGACCGTGTCCAGTATCGGGTCATCGCGCATGCGCCATGCACCGTGTCCAGCATCGCACCGTCTCGTATGTCGAGACGGATCCCGCACGTAGTGCCGTTTCTATATCAACGGCCGAATGCAAGTGAAAAGCTTCACTTGTTTTTCATGCTATTATAAACATTAGCCAAAGATATTTACAATAACTAGATATATATAAATATAATTAGATCGTAAATTATTATTGAATTTGTGTAGCAAACCATAATGACATCTTATGGAATGGAGTCCGACTAGGGCTTATTAATGTGTTGGTATCACGTAGATGTTATATGGTTAATATTTAAATTCGTTTGGCTAAAGTAAACATGTGTTTCGATCGATGACCGAATGTTTATCCAAGATGTTCGATAAGAACCTTAAGCCAGAATCTAATTAAAATTGGTGGAACTTGTTTTTGTTGAACCCGTTTACTGTTCGCAGATATACTGCAGAAATTTGGTTGCAAATTAGTATCGTTTTCCCCATAATATGTTGCCTCTGATAACTATTGCAAAATCAGAATTTTTCCGAACATGCTAGACCGTTTAATTCATAATAAATCGTAAAAAAATTGGATGATAGCGTTCTTAGGCTCTCTGCGAAGAGGACTGTATAAACTAAAAATTTACGGTGACTCTTACTGAATATCGTGTCTTTTAGATAGCGGAAACTGAAAGGATTTGTGGCTTTCGACTGCACTCCTGAACCGAAATCCCTACGAATACCTGAACTTAAGCGCCTGTATATCCCTACATAAAATTGAAAATGCGCGGAGTACTATATATTCGCGTAGATAATTTAGTTAGGTAACATATGGATCTGGTCTCGTTCAGTTACACTGTTGTTTCGTATTTTGTTTATATTTTAGATTGTCGACGTGTTCTGCAGTTTCTGCAGTGACATTTTCTTTCACCTTCACACTAAACAGGACATATCTCCTAGTACAGAAAGGCTATCATGGATCCGCCTGATGCGTCAGAAACCTAACGGATAGAACTAGGTTTTATTCATTTGGGGAAACACCTGAATCTAAATAAAATCCCTAGTAAAACGCGCGCGAAGTTGGACTTCTAGTTCTGAAACTGGAATTCCAGCAATTGATCGCTGATTTAAAACGATGATAAATCGTTAACCTGAATTTCTATTGACATGAAACTAATTTTACCGCTTATAAAATCATGTATACTTCGTACGCCTTTTATATTGTTTTGGTCGATTCTATACGTGTGATTTATGGTGAATTTTGCAAGTCATATGGCGTTGGCTGTCATGATTTAGTGAGCATTTGTTTAATGCATTTCTACCTTATTCTGTGTTGATTTATACCCAGTACGAAGTGATCGTTGCATTGAGACCTAGCGACTGACTTGCATTGTCTAACGTGAATGGTATTGGATTAGTAGTATCAAGCACGCCAGTGATAAGCGATTGATTAGTGAAAGTGAACAATGCAGTGAAATTGAGTAAGACCATGATTTGGCACGTGCTAGTATACAATTAATCCAATACTTATAGTTAGTGAGACCTGAGGAATGGGAAAATCAAGGTGGAATTGAACTCATATTTAGCGAGGTACAGTGGCTTAGAGGATGATAATTCGATATTAGTGAGACACACACACACACACATTAGGTCGTGGGCCTAGCAGCACGGCTGCAGGGTTATGTCCCGGGCAACAGTGGACCGTAGTCTCGGACATGCACGAGACCCTTGTTAAACACGAGCATCCTTTCCACCAATTGATTTCATTGACTTAGTGACTGATAAGTAGTGACACCCGCATTGCCTGGTTTACTGACGTGATACATATATCGCGTTGTTCATATTCAAATGATATTCATTATTCTCATATTTCTGTATTCTGTTGCACCTTTCATATTTAATAATACTGTACACACATTATATATTTATTGCTTTATGTGTCGCCCTGACGACCTGAGTGTTCATGCTTAGAGGACGAAGTAGACCCAGCATAGGAGCAGGACTTGCCATTCGAGATCGCGATGGTTTAGACCGTGACATTAGCGCCATCCCTTTCTTACTATAAGAATATTATTATTTCGTTGGTTAGTTATTTCTTCCATGTAAATAAATGTATCTTGAACTCTTTTATTTTGATGTAATAAAGTTGTGAGCTGTGATTTTTTTTACTCTAGTACGGTTTACTGACTACCATGTAATGCTAGAAGCCGAAGTGTGACTACGGCGGGATTATTCCCTAACCGTAGGAGCATGGCTGGCCTAGTCACCCCCCGCATTCCGTATTTTGGGAAGCGGGGCGTGACATGGTTTTGTTGGTATCAGAACCAGATTTGGATGAAATTACAGTTCAGTCGAGAGATCCCTAGATTGAGTTACCTTCTTGATTTAAGCCTTATTGCATTTCATGATCACTTTTCTAATCCTCGTTTGAATCTGATTTCTTTTCTTTATCATCTTTCAGAGATATGGACTCCTCGGGCAACTCCTCAAATGCCGGTTTCCACGATCGTACCGAGAAAATCCTCAGCACACTAACGACCCTAGCCCAGGCTCAGGAGAGGAAGACCGATCTCTTGGCTGAGGGATTGAAGGCGGTACAGGAGACCGCAATTACCACTCTGGAGAGATCTATGGCTGTTCCCGCCGCCCCCGAGGGCGCCCTCATACCGGCTATACAGGCTAGGGATGGTACCGTTTCGGACTTTAGGAGGCTTCATCAAGCGGTTTTCACGGGATTAGCAAATCCACTCGAGGCCGAGCAATGGCTCATCAACATGGAGAACCTTTTGACGGCCGCTCGGGTCCCTAACGATGACAGAGTGAGCGTAGTGAAGATTCAGCTGGAGGACGAGGCTCACACGTGGTGGTCTGTAGAAAAAAGCCGGCTAGAGAAACCTATCGGATGGGACACGTTCTCGGTGTGCTTTCTAGATCACTATTTCCCGGCCACTACCAAGGCCGAAATGGAGGAGAAATTCTTCGTATTGAAGCAAAATGGACGCTCGGTGGATGTCTACGCTGCAGAGTTTAACCGGCTGAGTCGCTTCGTACCGTACTTGGTAGCCACCGAAGCCGCCACGACCAAACGGTTTCAGCAGGGGATCGATATTGAACTGCAGCAGCTTATCGCGTCTCTCGATCTGCAGAACTTTGCTCAGGTTTTGAATGTGAAAGTGTTTGTTAGCACCACTACTGGGTTTTACTAGCATCAATCATGCCATTTTAAAAAATTTCGGGATGCTAATCAATACTAACCAAGATCTTAAACTAGATGATTAGGGTTTAACTATGATATCAAGAAAACTATCTAAGAGAAGAATGCTACAACCTTTGTAGTCTGTGTCCTTCTCTTCTAAAGCTTTGGGTTGTAGTCCACGCGACTCCACTAGGCTCCACTTGAAGGTTGAACGAACTTGCTTCAATGACCTTCGTGCCGAAGATGATCCACCAGAAGTCCGCTAATCTAAGCTACCTCTTCACTAAACTCTTTAGTGAAGTAAACACACTACACCAAAATGCTAATCTAGTGTAAGATTGTGAAGTAGGGGTGTTGTTTGCTCACTAGGGTTCTCACAAGCTCAAAGTTTCACAACACATGTGAGGGATTGAGCTTAGAGAAGGTGAGGAAGAAGATGGAGAAAGCTAGAGAGCAAGAGCTCATTCTATGAGCTCAAGAAAAAACTCAAGTGAGGAAAATAACTCAAGTGAAGAATGACGTGTAGAATGGCTCTTCAAAACTCACACATTATTAAAGCATACAATTTTCAACAATTAAAAATTGTAGTCATACATCAATAGTGCAAGCAAATGAATATAAAAAAGAATAAGCCATGTTTTGCTCCATACCACAAATATCTCCCCATTTTTCCACTTCAATTTCTTTTTTCCCAAAATAGAAAATTCATGCCATGCTTCATATATATATATATATATATTATGAAGAATAATCAGTTAGCTAATAATATTAGTTAATATATAATTATATTAAATATAAATATATATATCATAGTATTAAATCAACACTTGATTTAATAATCCGGTTATATCACATATAACCGACTAATATCATTTATCTGTATATCACATTATCAAATCAACACCTAATTCAATAATCCGGTTATATCACATATAACCTAACTGATATCAAATAACCGCCAGATTAGAATACGGTATCACATACTCGTATTTAATCAGGCCGCGCACATATCAGCATATGTGCCCCACTTTGTTTCTCTTGAACCAGGAAACTTCTTGTTTCCCCCAATCAGAGCAAGGCTCTACTTAAATTTTGAAAATTCAAAATTCGAAGCAACGCTTCGGTTCCCGTGCGCAGCGCGCAATTTGCCACATGGCGGAAGTTGATTCGGCAGCGTAACGCCCAAGACAATGCGTCCAATCAGAGCAAGGCTCTTCAGAAAACATAATTAAGACTTAACTGCGCAAACGCACGGATGCGCGACACGTGTCTGCGCAGTTGCGCAATCGCAACTGCGCAAGCGCACGGCTGCGCGACACGTGTCTGCGCAGTTGCGCAATCGCAACTGCGCAAGCGCATGGATGCGCGACACGTGTCACGCGCTGGTGAGTTGCGCAGCAACAGAATGAAAATTTGATGAAATCTTTTCTGAAACAGAAGACTTTCTTCTGCCTTTGGATCAAAGATCCAATGGTGGGAAAATTCCCAAAATTATTCAGGAAAGATTTTGTTAACAAATCCAACAAATTTGTGAGCACTATAAATAAGACCTCAGGCCTCATTTAAATGATGAGGAATCATCAAGAGAAGAATTAACTTCTGGCAAAAAAAAGAGAAGAGAAAGAACTCTTGAAGATTATTCAAGCACAAAAAAAAAGAGGTAAAAACTTCTTTTAGAACAAGAGAAAAATCTCTGAAGAACAGAAGATAAAAAGAATTGAATAATAAATAGTGCCTTGCACTTGATATGAACCCTTGGTTCTGTAAAATCAGAGAATAATAAATAGTGCCTTGCACTTGATATGAACCCTTGGTTCTGTAAAATCAGAGAATAATAAATAGTGCCTTGCACTTGATATGAACCCTTGGTTCTGTAAAATCAGGGAAAACAAGAAGAACCTGTTTTCCTTTGATCCAAATTTAGATCAAAAGTGCTATGCACTTTTGTTCTCAAATCAAGAACATTCTTGAGTTTCTGCACAAGTGCAACTCATTATTTAAAAGGGCCTGGCCAAAATCAAGAAAATTATTGAGTTTCTGCACAAGTGCAACTCATAAGAAAATTATTGAGTTTCTGCACAAGTGCAACTCATTATTTAAAAGGGCCTGGCCCAAATAAAAAATAAATAATAAAAGGGCAGAGCCCTATTTGGAAAATTCTTAAGGGCCTGGCCCAAGTCAAACTGCAAAATAATAAAGGGGCAGAGCCCTGTTTGGACTGATCCTTTCAGTCAGGCAGAGCCTAAAATAAAAAAATTTTGGACTTAACCCAATCCTGGCAGTAAATCCTTAAATTAAATTGATTGAGCAAAATGGCTCTCCTAAACCAATTCGCGACCGGTTTGAGGGTACATCTCCGAACTCCTTTGACATCCGTCGTTGTAATCCCTCAACGACGTCAAAGAGGTGACGGGTCCCAACGACCACTTATCTAATCGGACCGAAACGTCCCTAAACTAATATCGGACCGAAACGTCCCTAAACTAATATCGGACCGAAACGTCCCTAAACTAATGATGGACCACTACGTCCCTAAACTGGCGATGGACCACTACGTCCTTAAACTGGCGATGGACCACCACGTCCTTAAACTGGCGCAATAGAGCCCGAACGCTCTTTTGCCGGATCTAAACGGTCCCGTCTAAGTTGATCTTAGCCCCAAATACGGTTGATGTGTCCTTAGATCTTTAAATAAACAATAAAACTCCAAATCAACTTTGGTTCAAGGGTACATCTCTGAACTCCTCTGACGCCTGTCGTTGTAATCCCTCAACGACGTCAGAGAGGTGACGAGTCCCGACGGCCAGATAATTAAATCAATCACTACGTTAAGTTGATCTTAGTCTAAAACAGGACTAATGTATCCTTAACGAACGTTTAAGTTGATCTTAGCCGCAATGCGACTAATGTATCCTTAAACGAAAACACCAAACCCAAATCTAAGTAAATACGGATTTGGACTAATCCACGTCCTACGGGCGACGACATTACTCAGTCTCCGTATACAATCCACGGGCAACCACAAACAAAACAAACACACACGACACGAAGTGAAATTCTGGAGAAGGAGAAAGCTGTTACCGCGATGCGGTAGCGTAATTAACTGCAGGGGCTTGCGCCTGCAGGGAAGAGCGTCCCCACAATCAAAAAACCCCTCACCCTGAGGGGGAATCTGACGAAGTCTGCTACATCGGCCGCATCCGTCTAAACCTCCGATCCGCGGTGCCATAAATCAACTTGGCATCTTCGGAGAGGTGGACGGATAAAACCAAATAGCATCTGCCCCGAACCTCAGGCAACGGACGCGAAGTCCGGGCCGCCGTTCGGAGGGGAACAGATTCTGGCACGCCCGGTGGGACCTCTTCCTCTTTCCACTCCACACTTCGTGTGTCGTCTTCGCGAACCAGTCGCGGTTTGTTAAATGATTGCCTTCGGATTTCAAGTCGCTAAGATTTGGTCTTTTGTTTGGTACAGAACTCAAGCATTCAATGGCCACCAACTGCACCAACTGCTCGAAATGCCACTGCAACGGACGTTCCACCTCACCGAGAGGTGTAGCATATGGGCCTCAGGCGGCTTCCTTCCTGACTCTGCCGGTAGGCCAGGTGACTCAGGCCACCACCGGCTTGTTCTTCGGGACCATGGTCCCACCTACAAGCTTCTCTGCGCCGATATCCGCACCAGAAGCGAACAAGAAGTCGGTATTCGACCGGCTCACTGCTACCACGACCCCTGTCAACGGGTCACCCGCTACTAAGCTGACGGCCTCTGTTTTCACCAGGCTGGGTCAGAACTATAAAGTGGCTGTCCCAAAGAGGGCAACGGCCGCTGCTTTGGAAGTCGTTAAAGCGGCTTCCCCTATCAGAGAGTCGGTCTTCACAAGATTGACGGTTCCTACTCCTCCCCCAGCTGGTCAAAAAGCATCAATCTTCGATAGGCTGACGTCGGCAGTTACCCCACACCCAAACAGGGGGCAACAAGAAAATATCTCGATTTCCGAGCCAGTCCCAACGGCTCGTCGTGCGCGACGTCGCCATTGGCAGCGAGTAAGGAAAGCAGGGGGCAACTCCCCCTCAGGGCTAACCCCACCTGCTCCAGTGGTGGAGGTCAATGCTGCTGTTCCAACTGGGAACAGCTTTGAATTGCTGAGGAAGGTGAGAAAGAACTCCCCGGTTGCTACGTTGAAAAGGTCTCCTCCACCCATGGAAAAAGCTCCGGAGACGAAACAGGAACAGCCCCCTCAACGGCTGTCGTCAAAAATTTATAAAGTTTGGCGGAGGGTTCAAGACTCCGTGATTGACTCAGACCACTTCCGTCGCCAGAAAAGGGCAAAGGTGGAAAAAGACAAGAACCGCCCCATTAAACAGCAGGGGGCAACAAATGCTAGAATGCCCGCTTCAACGGCTCCTTCAACCTCAAAGGTCCATAAAAGGAGGAGGCCAGAAAAAGCTCCCGTAACACTGACAAAGCTTAAAAGCGGTGAACCTAAACGCCCCAAGTCAGGGGGCATAACAGTTCATACGGTCTATATGGCTTCGGGGAAGGAAGAAAGTCGTGCTTCTACAGGACACCGACCGCTTACTCGGTCAGTGACCAAGTCTCAGGAGCAGCAACAAAAGCTCCAGGAGATGATGACTACAATGGCTGCACTCACGGGGCCAAAAGAGAATCCTGAGACGTCCTTAGATGAGCGCCAAGAGGAAGAGACCGACGCCGAGTTCCTCCGCCGAGTACTGGAAAAGAGAGACAAAGAGGCTGCTGAACAAGCAGCCAATATACAGCGTATGGGCCTCCTCTTCCAGGACATGATAGGGATGATGATACAACCAGAGCCCCCGACTGAAGAACCCCCGATCGTCCTTGGGGATGATAGGGGAGAAACATCAAACCCTCAGCCCGTTCTATCGACGGCTAAAGAAGACACAATCTCTAAAACTGATCTGGACGAATATATAGCCCAGCAAATAAAGGCTCATCACGCGGCCGAAGCAGCCGGCCACGTCGTAAAAACGGGGCGACCGTATCCGGGCTGGTATGACCAAATCAGGTATCCGCCAGGTTACACAATTCCCAAGTTTCACGTCTACAAAGGGACCGGCAATCCCCATCAACATGTTGCCCAATTCAGGGCGCTTTGCGGTAACACCGGCGGCGACGACAAGCTTCTGCTTCGCCAGTTCGTTGGAAGCCTATCAGATACGGCGTTCGAATGGTATTCCGAGCTCCCCAACGACTCTATTAAAACCTTTGCAGAGATGGAGCTGCTCTTCACCCAACGCTTTGCAAGTGCCAGTGAGCGTACTCCGATGACGGCGCTGATTAACGCCAGGGTAAAGCCCGGCGAGACGTGGGTCCAGTACGCTATACGGTGGCGTAATCTATGGTCTAAGTGTGAACAGCGCATAGAAGAAGCCCCTGCGGTGGGAATGTTTGTTGGAACCCTTGATCCACAAGCAACTATTTTACAGTTTATGATGTTCTTCAAGCCGACTTCCTTTCAGGCTTTGATCGACAAATTGGCGCAGATGGACCAGATGGGCCATAAACCCCCTCTCCCGAAGCCGGACTCCCGAAACGATAAAGGAAAGGGAAAAGCGATCATCGTCGCTAATGCCCAACAACAACCAAACGACTCGAAGCCGGTTGCTCATCCAAACAATACGCGCCCATACGTACCCCTTGAGGACAGGATGGGACGTGCTTACTCCTTCCCCCGTGATAAAACAAGGAGGCTATTCGAGCTGGCATTGCGCAACAGGCTCATAAATCTGCCAGATCCAAAACGTCCGTCGCAACCAAGTGACGTCAACGATCCTAATTAGTGCCCTTATCATAGAGTGCTAGGACATCCAATCGAAGACTGTTACGTTTTCAAAAATTGGCTTGAAAACCAGTACCGCCAGGGCAAATTCGCGCTATCCGATAAATGGAAGGTAAATCCCCCGCAGCCCCACACCTCTAAGGGGACAAATACGCCGGGGGCAACATGCTCCGTCGTTGAAGAAACTCCCTGGGAAGTCGTATTATCGGCCAAAACGAGGAGAATGCTAAATGATCTTCAGACCTGTCCAGCGGTCAAGTGGAAGAACCCCTTGGAGCCGCAGGTTATAGAGGGGATGTTGAAACCACGCCCGACTCCGAAGACCGATGGTGGTAGTTCAAGCGTTCATAACCAGCCGTCAAAATCTTCGAAAAAGAAGAAGAAGAAATCTAAGAAGCCCGTGAAGCCCGGCGACAAGCGCACCGACTTACAAAAGCAAATCGACGCGCTGGATGAATATAACCAGAAGGCGCGGACTCCCGTTACGCTCCAAGATTTCCTTGATCACGTCTTTCAAAAAGAAGATGAGGAGGAAAGTTCATCAGATGAATCCAAGGAATACGTGGCGAGCTGTCATATGATCTCTCACTCGACCTCGAACGATGAAGGGACTTCTGGCACCAAAACGCCGGGGGCAAATACTGAGTCAAGGGTTCCGGAATTATCAATAGGAATGATTGACGCGTTTCTTAGTGAAGCTCGATTGAAAAATAAAGCTGATCAAGAACGCGAGACGGCTATATTCGAAACGGCCAAGCGTCAGCGACTTGAGGGAGGAGCTGAGATGATCCCACTGGAGCAAAATGCCTCCACCGCT
Source organism: Agapanthus africanus (assembly GCA_030015575.1). Classification (NCBI taxonomy): domain Eukaryota; kingdom Viridiplantae; phylum Streptophyta; class Magnoliopsida; order Asparagales; family Amaryllidaceae; genus Agapanthus; species Agapanthus africanus. The sequence continues at coordinate 102,241,204 of CM057348.1, read as the reverse complement.
GACAAAAGCCAATTCAAGATAAAAAAGAAGTTCGCTAAGGCCATATCGGTGGGCATGAAGCTACCACCCTCAGAAGAAAAAGTTACTAGTATGGTAGAAATGCACCCCTCTTATTGCTTATATCATCAGAAGGTCTCACATTCTACCCAAGAGTGCAAAGCGTTCGATAGATGGTGGCAAGGATACGTCGCTAATCAACAACGCTTTAAACGGGAAAAGCGTAAGATTCGTCGGGAGCAAAGAAACACGACCAAAGTACTTGAAAGAACTGCCGGCAACTGTCACATGGTTAACACTACCAGGTCACAAGTGCCTACATTTGGAAGCGACTCTGATGAGGAGCTAGAGCTTGCCCCTCTCTTTAAAGAGTCAACTTCGGGAAAAGAAGAGGAGCCAGTGGTTTGCGAAAATATCCGGCTGCGGAATCGGACACTGCCTGAAAAGAACCTCGGACCCTCGAATAGAAAAGATAAAGGGAAAGAAAAGGTCTCTGAAGACATCGTTTTAGATGACCAAGTTCTGGAAGAGCTAAACGCCAAGAACCCGCCGAAGAGAAGTAAGGTGGATTACAACGTTCTGGCACATCTGAGAAAACTGCCCTCTCAGCTCAGTATCCTTGATGCCTTGTTACTATCAAAGGAAGCCAGAGACTCTTTGATTAAGGCGCTACAAGATCCGGACCAGTTTCAAGCCTTCTTAGCCGAAGAAAAGATGAAAGACGAATTGGAAGAAGTGCACACAGCCGACGTTGCTTTTGGTGATGAAGACCTTCTCCTCGGGACGTGTGAACATAATCGCCCCCTTTATGTCTCAGGATATTGCCATGACATAAAGATAGGTAAAATCTTGGTCGATAACGGATCGTCCGTCAATTTACTCAATGTACGGGTGTTAAAAGAAATTTGCATGAGCATACAACACCTCGCCCGAGACAAGATCACTATCTCCGGTTTCGACTCTCAATCCTCAAAGACTCTTGGATCTGTGATATTGACGCTACGCTTCGGGTTGCTCGTCACAGACATCAAATTCCATGTTATAGACGCCAAGACGTGCTACAATACTCTGCTCGGACCGACCATGGCTACACGAGTACAATATCATCCCTTCTACGCAGCATCAGTGCATGAAGTATTCCAAGGATGGCCTCGAGTACACTGTGGCCGGAGAGTTGAATCCGTTTTCCGTGAACGAAGTTCGCAAGTATGAAGATGCTAAATACTTCTTGCCGAGCTTCGAAGACACGGAAAGGTGTCACAAACCGGAAAACAAAACTAATGCCACCATCCCTGTCTTCGGCAGTGACACCGAAGAGGAGGATATAATTTATTCAGGTCCATCCCAATCTACCAGGCCAGGACCATCCGTTCCTTCGTTGATCTTCGGTAGTGATTCAGAGGATGAAGTTCATGCTATATTCCCTGCTCGGCCTTCGATACGGATCTCCGCTGATGAAGAGCGAAGTCTGCAGATAACCATGGAGCCACTTGAACATTACAAAGAACTGGATGCACTCGACACCAACAGCGTAGAAGAATTGCAGACATTCTATATCCCTCCCGGACGAAAAGGCGAGAAGGCAATCCTATTCTACCGTTCTGAAGAAAACAAAGTAGAAAAAGAAACTTGGCATGGCGCGGATCCCACGCTCGACAGGCTCCAGCCTATCCGTCTTCCCCGATATTATACCGAAGGTTTGAAAAAACTGCTGAAACGCCAGGGGATGTCCTTCACATAGACCGTTAGAAAAGCCAAATTCTATGACAAGGTCTGGAACATTCCCGGGACCCAATGCAAACTGCCTAACGGGAGAGTAGAAACCAAAGGGCTTGGGTACATCAGGCCAAAGAAGCGGGAGCTAGTAAACAGCTGTTATGCCATGTATGACTTCGATGAAGAGGCGGACGCTCAATGGGAGGATGCTAATCCTGAACCAGCAAAAGTTCCTGATACAAAACCGCCCAGTCCATCGTCCGAAGACCAGATGAGCAAACTTATAAGGGATGCGAGTCAAAAAGCCCGAGATGATCACGATCGTGAAATGGCAATCTATGAGAAAGCTAAGACACAGCGTCTCCTTCAACAGGCAGTAAAGAACGAAGATGCCGCTCCTTGTCAACCCGCTACAAAAAAGGTTCGACGCGAAAACAAAAACAAGTCGAAAGGCAAGAGAGGCGCTCGACAACCACAAAGCAGAGCTAAGAAGCCACGCATCCGAGAATCGAGCGTTATTGACTTAGCCCTCAGGAAGAAAATGGGTCGAGCATACTCATTTCCTCGGAACAAAACAAGGAAAATATTCGATCTCGCTCTAAAACATCAAATGCTTACGTTGCCAGAGTCTAAACACCCTGAACAAGCAGGCGAAGTCTCCAACCCAAAGTGTTGCTTTTACCATCGAGTAGTAGGGCATCCGCTTGAAGATTGCTTCACCTTTAAGAATTGGGTTGAGGACCAATACCAGCTCGGCAAATTCGCGTTGTCTGACGGTTGGAGGGTAGCGCCGCCGCGAGAGCACGAACCCGAAAACACGAGAATAAAACCAACTCCGCATTGGGATTGGCAGAAAATTCGCACCTGCCATGTGATAACAATATTAAAAGAAGGGTCCGAGGACATAAACAACCTCCCTTGGTGCTTTGAAAGCGGCAGCGATGAGGTAATCTCAGAATTTCCCCCAGCTCCGAAAGAACTGGAAGATGGAATCCATACCACTGCAGATAATCTCAAGAAAATTGAGTTGGGGACGGAAAATGACCCGCGACCGACATTCATCAGCGAGCTGCTATCTGAAGAAAGGGTGGCTGCGTTAAAGGATGTGCTTCTACAGCACAAAGATTGCTTCGCGTGGAACTATTCCGAAATGCCGGGACTAGATCCAGAAATTGCTGTACACAAGTTGGCGATATCCCCGGACATCAAGCCAGTCAAACAAGCGCCGAGAAGAATGCGACTCGAGCTTGAGATGAGCATCAACGCCGAAGTCAAAAAGCTGATAGACTCTGGCTTCATCCAGGAAGTTCAATACCCTGAATGGATCGCCAACATCGTCCTAGTGATGAAGAAAAATGGGACAGTGCGCATATGCGTAGACTTCCGGGATCTTAATAAAGCTTGCCCGAAGGATGATTTCCCAGTGCCAGTCACTGAACTGATGATAGACAATACATCCACTCATGAGATTTTTTCCTTCATGGACGGCTCGTCAGGGTATAATCAAATAAAAATGCATCCAGAAGACCAGAAGCATACAGCCTTCAGGACTCCTCTTGGTATATTTTGTTATAAAGTGATGCCCTTCGGTTTGAAGAACGCCGGTGCCACCTATCAAAGGGCCATGACAAAGATCTTCGACGACCTTATACACGAAATCGTTGAATGCTATATCGACGATCTCGTGGTTAAAAGCAAATCATACGAGGAACATCTCGAGCATCTGAAGACTGTATTTCAACGCCTTCGGCAATACAATTTGAAGATGAATCCTCTTAAATGTGCGTTCGGGGTTTCCTCGGGCAAATTCCTGGGATTCGTTGTTCGACACCGAGGTATTGAAATAGATCCGTCAAAGATTAAAGCGATCATGGAAATGCCTCCGCCGAGGACTCTCAAACAGCTTCGGTCTCTCCAAGGGAAACTCGCATACATACGGCGATTTATAGCCAACCTTTCAGGAAAGTGTCGTCCTTATAGCCACCTGATGAAGAAGGGAACCCCATTCGTTTGGGATCAAAAATGCCAAGGCGCACTGGATGAGATCAAGCAATACCTGCAGAACCCGCCAGTGTTGGCTGCTCCGGTTAAGGGGAAGCCTCTTATTCTTTATACAACCGCCCTCGAAGGTTCCTTAGGCGCATTATGGGTATAAGAGAATGATCAAGGGAAAGAAAGAGCACTCTACTACTTAAGTCGAGTCCTGCTGGGGGCAGAAAGCAAATACTCTCCCATTGAAAAACACTGCCTGGCGTTGATCTTTGCAATAACAAAGCTTAGGCACTATGCGTTGGCGCACGAGGTCCGTCTGATTTCAAAAGTGGACCCTCTTAAATATCTAATGTCAAAAGCCATATTGACAGGACGACTCGCTAAATGGGCCCTGCTCTTGATGGAATTCTCGATAACGTATCGACCTCTCAAGGCAGTAAAAGGCCAGGCCATCGCCGACTTCCTTGCTGAGCATCCCATACCTGCCGACTCTCCTTTAAATTGCGATTTGCCGAACAGACATGCATTTGACGCAATCGACAGTGGTGATACCCGTTGGGAGCTTTACTTCGATGGGGCGTCTTCTATGAAAAAGTACAAACAAAGTACGCCAATGATCAAATCAGGGGTGGGACTTATCTTTGTGACTCCACAAGGAGGGATAATGCGCTTCGCCTTCTCCTTAACTGAGCCGAGGACGAATAATGAAGCTGAATATGAAGCTTTAATAGCAGGCCTCGAGATCGCCATTGATATGGGAATTGAAAACCTCCTCATATATGGGGACTCCCAACTGGTCGTTAGTCAAGTGAACGACGATTACCAAACATGCAAACCGGAATTGGTAAAATACGGTGAAAAAGTGCAACAACTGCTAACCCAAATTCCCTCTTATACTTTGGAGAGCATACCGCGCGCGGAAAACAGCAAAGCGGACGCACTGGCCAAACTTGCTAAAGAATTGGCTGACGAGAACCTCGATGACGTTAGAATCGTGATACAAAGCCGTCGAGTGCTCGCCCCAACAGAAATATCTCCGAAAACGTCTGAAGAAAAAGGAGCGAAAGAGGAGACAACCCTGCAAATAAAAGACAGGGAAAATACCGGGGACTGGAGAGAAGTCTTCATAGATTACTTCAAGTTCCACCGAATACCTGAAGAGGCGTCCACAAGACATCAGCTCATGAAACGAGCTCTGTCGTTCGCCTTCGTCAACGACGCTCTATACAAGAGGTCATTCGATTCTCTGTGGCTGAGATGCTTAGGACCTGACGAAGCGAGAAGGGTCGTCCAAGAAGTTCACGACGGACTCTGCGGTTCCCACCAAGCAGGCCCTAAGATGAAGTTAAAGATAAAGCGGATGGGCTACTACTGGCCCACGATGATGCAGGATTGCCTGGAATACGCGAGGCAATGTCATTCATGCCAAATTCATGGGGACTTCATCCATCAGCATCCCAATCCACTGCATCCAACAGTGGCTAGTTGGCCATTCGAAATGTGGGGAACTGACATAGTCGGTCCCATCGAACCAGCATCGTCAAAGGGACATCGTTTCATCTTGGCGACGACTGATTACTTCTCCAAATGGGCAGAGGCGGGTACCATTGAGGGAAGTGAAGACGGAGAACATCCTTCATTTCTTCAAAACGCATGTCATATACCGGTTTGGAACTCCGCGACGGATCATCTCTGATAATGGGCCAGCCTACCGAAGTCATAAAATTAGCCGTTTCGCACAGCAGCACAATATAGACTGGAGATATTCCTCAGTTTATAACCCGCGAGCTAACGGTCTAGCTGAGGCCTTCAACAAGACCTTGACGAAGATCATGAAGAAAACAGTGTCACGAAATAAGAGAGATTGGCACGAAAGATTGCAAGAGGCTCTTTGGGCGTATTGAACTACATTTAAAACGGCCACAAACACAACGCCATACGCGTTGGTATTTGGGACGGAAGCAGTACTCCCTCTCGAGATAGAATTACCCTCTCTACGAGTGGCAGTCCACTATGAGCTGACGGACGAAGAAAATGCTCACCTTCGGTTTGAAGAGCTTGACGCCCTTGATGAAATCCGGCTTCTAGCACAACAAAATCTGGAAGCCTATAAAGCAAAGATGACGCGCTCATATGAGAGATTGAGCCGCCCGAGGACATTCCACCAAGGCGAACTCGTGCTAGTGGTCAAAAGGCCCATGATCCCCAATCGCGCCAAGCGGGGAAAGTTCGAGCCAAATTATGAAGGACCGTACATCGTTGATAAGGTCTACCAAGGTGGGGCCTATCTACTCATGGACATGCACGGTGAAAGGCCTTTTAGGCCAATAAACGGTCGCTTCCTAAAGAAATACTACGCTTAATGAGCCACAGCCTAGGTCAATGGTAGATGACGACGACTATGTCCGCTCGCTATCTTCCTAAGCTCAAGCTTTATAAGTAGTAGCCAACCCTCTCAACGGCGGACCGAAATGTCCTTAAACTAATAGCAGACCGAAACGTCTTGAAACTAATACCGCAGCATCCTTAGGCTGACGAGATAAAAAAAAAAAAGAAAAAAAAAAGAAAGAAAAACGGTAAGTCCATAAGCAAAATGGGCGCGGATGAAAACCCGAAAGGGCTCCGTGAGTAAAAACAGCAGGATTACCGGCGAGTGTTTGTGAAAACCTGAAAGGGCGCAACCTCGTTAAGAACACTTATAGGGTCCTCTCGACCTTATAAGGAGAAACCACCTGCGTGAGATCCTTACGACTCACAAAGGAGCAACACACTTAGGGATCCCCACGATTCCTAAGGAGAAAATACACTTGCGAGATCCTCACGACTCGTAAGGAGAACTCTCTTATGGGACCCTCACGGCTCATAGGATTTGAAAGTCTTAAGTCACAGAGACCTAAACCTGTGCTTAAGCAAACCCCCACAAACTTCCAATATTGCCCTACAAGTGGTTCAATATTGACCCTTGTATACAATCCACGGGCGCGAATAAACATTTCCCTAACTAAGTCCCATCTGAAGCTAGGGATATGTGTGCATGGTAAACGGCCCTTGTAAATCCTCTCGACTTACAAGGAGAAAGCCCTCCTGTAGGATCCTTACGACTTACAAAGAAACAAACACTTAGGGATCCTTACGACTCCTAAGGAGAAAATGCACCTACAAGATCCCCACGACTTGTAGGGAGAAATACCTTCACGAGACCCTTACGGCTCATGAAGTCAAAAGCCTTAGCCGACAGGATCCTAACCCTGGTCGCTAAGCCTCCTTTGTTCGACAACGACAGAGGCAAATGATGATTCGCTCCTGGTAGTATCCCAGTTGCAGCGGTGCTGATGCCGAAATCGGTGTCCAATTTCAGGTTTACGGCGAAAGCCAGTAGGCCGTTCATGCATACGAAATAGCCGAAATGATAGGGCAACTTGCAATAAAAAGCAGCAAGTAAAATGTATGCATGCAAAATAGCCGAAATGATTAGGCAACTCGTAATAAAAAGCAATGAGTAAAAAAAAATAAAAAAATATAGCCGAAATGATTGGGCACCGCGAAAAATAGCCGAAAAGATTGGGCAATCGCGATTTTCGCGATATAAAAGCTGAAATGATAGAGCATCGCGGAAATAAAATAAGATAAAAAGAAGAAGTGATAAAACCTCGGCCCTACAGTTAAGATCACATCGATCCCTGTATACAATCCAAGGGCGTAAACAAATAAACAAGCCATACTTCCCCAGCGGGTTCCGTCAAATGATGAAGCCAAACCTCACTGGTTCATTTCAACCGAAGAAGCCAGTGACTTCAGCAAACTTCTCAACTCACGGATACAAACACTCCTTGACGAGAGCCTTCTAATCCGCGTCGACTCGCAGAGCCACCAGCGCCTCCGTGGGAACCCTCGACTCGTTTCAAACCCCAAGGACACAAATAATCCTTGGCGCTTGGGAAACAAATAATCCCTCGCAAAACTTCTCAACTCACGGATACAAACACTCCTTGACGAGAGCCTTCTGATCCGCGTCGACTCGCAGAGCCACCAGCGCCTCCGTGGGAACCATCGACTCGTTTCAAACCCCAAGGACACAAATAATCCTTGGCGCTTGGGAAACAAATAATCCCTCGCAAAACTTCTCAACTCACGGATACAAACACTCCTTGACGAGAGCCTTCTGATCCGCGTCGACTCGCAGAGCCACCAGCGCCTCCGTGGGAACCATCGACTCGTTTCAAACCCCAAGGACACAAATAATCCTTGGCGCTTGGGAAACAAATAATCCCTCGCAAAACTTCTCAACTCACGGATACAAACACTCCTTGACGAGAACCTTCTGATCCGCGTCGACCCGCAGAGCCACCAGTGCCTCCGTAGGAACCCTCGACTCGTTTCAAACCCCAAGGACACAAATAATCCTTAACGCTTGGGAAACAAATAATCCCAGCAAAATCCTCGACTCACGGATACAAACACTCCTTGACGAGAGCCTTCTGATCCGCGTCGACTCGCAGAGCCACCAGCGCCTCCGTGGGAACCATCGACTCGTTTCAAACCCCAAGGACACAAATAATCCTTGGCGCTTGGGAAACAAATAATCCCTCACAAAACTTCTCAACTCACGGATACAAACACTCCGTGATGAGAGCTTCTTTGACTCACATCTCGGGCAGTAAGGATTCAAAAACTTGCTTCCTGAACAATGGGACCCTGCAAGTCAATCCTAAATGGTCTCTTGCATACGATTCACGGGTCTCACTCTCTGAAGTCGTTTCTCGACAAAGAGGGAAACAACCGCTTACGAGCCCTCTCGACTCGTAGGAGGGAGAAATTCTCTCATAGGATCCTTTCGACTTATGAGAGAAAACCCCACTTGGGAATCCTCACGATTCCTAAGGAGAAAATCCACCTACGAGATCCTCTCGATCCGTAGGGAGAAAAGTCTCTATGAGACCCTCACGGCTCATAGAGTTGAAAAGTCTTAGGCAACAGATCCGAACCTGCGGCCTAAGCCATCGCTATCTCTTGAAGAAACCAAGATGCTTACTCTATTGCCTGTCAATCATGTTTATAGAGACAGCATACTGATAATAAGAGAAGGGAGAAAAGCAAAGAAATGATACGAGACATTAAAAAAAATGTATATCTTTATTTATTAATTCAATCAAGTACATGGTGAATCATACAAAAGAATAAAGAATGTATACATCTTATCCAAAAAAAAAAAGAAAATTACAAGTGTATTGATACAAGGGCAGCTATTGGGAAGGGAGCGTCTTGCACAGATGTACCAATCGCTCGCATATGTCCTTCCACACCTTCTCTTGCTCGGCTACCACCGTCAACTCTGCCTCCACTTGGGTTCGTTGCCGCAAGACCGATGCAAGTTGCTCCCTCACGGCTTGATAAGCAGCCTCCCGACTTGGGATATTGCGCTCAGCCACGTCAAGCTTCCGCTTTAAGTTCAGCCCATGAGAGATGCGCTCCAAGAGACCCTCAAAGATAGTCTTCACTTGGGCAGCATTTGCCTCAACCTCAGCGCGCAGATGGGCCGTTTCGTTCGAGGTCTTTTGGCATTCCCTTAGTCTTTGAGCTGCTTCTTGCTCCAAGTGGCGGGAGTGCGAAGTGCTTTGCTCGAGCCAAGTTGTGCGTTGGGTGCTCAGAGCTAAAACTTCGGGAGAAGGGCGCGTCAACTCCAGCCGGTATAGACAGGCCTCGATCTCCCTGCAGTGATTAACCCAAGATTCAACGACGCCTTCGTTGTGAAAAGTTACGAGCGCCTCTAACATTGGGTTAACATCCACAGCGAAATCTACAGCAGAAGGGAGAGCATCCATGCTGAGCTCTTCGATATACCCGCTCAGCATGTCTAGACTCATCACAGCACCCTTTGAAGACGGGCGCCTCAAGAAAGGGCCTGCCGGTATAAGGACGCGCGACTCAAAGGGGACCGGAGCCGGAACAATAGCTGCAAAACAAGACATAATTAAACGGTGGTTCAAGAGATATTTAAGGATTACAAAAAAGGAGAGGTGTTTGCTATACCGGCAGCAACGGACGGCAGAGCCGGGAGGGCCGGTAGCGCGGCAGGTCTGGCATCCCCTCCTTCGATTTGTGACACTGCAATAAAGAAAGGGAAAGGTCAAGAATCATTCAATTACTAGAAAAAGGGGATGAACGAAGATACTATATTGAACGTACACTCACCAACGCCACTAGAGGGAGAAGTAAGCTCGGAGGGGAAGGAGAAGTGTGGGAGCAACACCTGATATAGATGATCAAAGAGCCCTCCTGAAAAGACACGATGGTATGGCATTAGTCCATGAACTATACGTTTAAGAGATTAACTTGTGAGTCACAAGTCCATACCTTCCAACATCCGCGACGGCACGAAGGAAAACGGGGAAGTGACCACCGCCAAAGCAGTAGTTGACGGTGCTCCCTCAAGCAATGGAGCGTCGGCACTAGCCGCACCTGCAAAGACAAGCTTGTTAGAGGAGATTACAAGATATATATAAAAAAAGGGGGGGAAACAATAGTAACCCGAAACTTACCCGATGAACTGCCAGCCGAGACGGAGGCAATTCCTTCCTCTACTGACATCAGGCCACCACCCGTAGCCTCATCACTTGACTCGATGGAAGCCGTTGTTGTGCTCGCAAGCCCGGGAGAGGCAAGGAACCATACGCAGGGAGGGCTATGATTGGGGTATTGCCAGATTCCAGAGAAGGAGCGGCTGGCTCCTCCTCAGGAATCGTGGCCACCTCACCCACTACTCCTTCGGGTCCTACGGCCACAGTTGCTTCATCCATCGGTACCACGACATCTCCAGCCTCAAGCGCCTCGATTTCCACTGCCTCCGGCCCGACAATCGTCTCACCTGCCGCCATTTCAGATGCGGCATCGGTGACCTTCTCGGCAGCGAATTCTTCAACTTTTGTTTCGGGCGCCGTGGCCCCGATGACGTTGCTCACTGTCAGCTCAGGCTCGGCAGGCGCCGCTTCCTCCGCTCCCCGGGGTTCGACGGTCTCTGCCTCCCCCTCAGTCGGACTTGGCCCTGCAAATAGGAATGCGTATGAGTCAATGATTTGATAATTCTTACAACAAAGTTCTGAAAGAAAGGTTACCTGAAGAGGATTTATCGTTTGCATCCCGGACCGTGCGCGCCGCCTGCCTATGAGCAGTAGATAGGGCGGCAGGGGCCTCTTCAGAAGAAGTGTCGGCATGAGGAATAGTGCTAGGGCCTGCTCCTGCGGCCAAAGCAGCTCTGCGCGCCTTAGCTTCACGTCTTGACCGCTTCCGCTCCTCTCGAGCCGATGAGACAGATGCCACCAGAGCCTCCTTAAGGGAGGCTTCTTCGCCCGTATACAGGGATGCCTCTAGATTCTTCAAGGCGTCCCTCGTCGCTCTATCAAGCTGAGGCTCTTGTGGCAACTGCAGCGAAGCCGGGACTTCGATGACGGGCTTGGAAGGATCCTCGCGTCGATTAATACAACCCCTGCAAAGAAACAAAAGAAGGTCAGGTTGACTATCATAAAAAGACAACAAACTTTCCTTATAAAAGAGAAAGGGGTAAAACATACCGACGCTTGCTAGGGTACGCTTCTTCTCCTCCTCTTGGAAGGTTTTCAGGGAGGCAGCGATAGCCTCTTCAGTAGAAGCGCCTGTTAAAAATGGAGCAAATGTTAGTTAAATACAATGATACAAAATGCAATGAAATAATAAATAACGCGTCTGATGATTACCGGACTCAGCGAGTTTGCTCAACATCGCTTCAAGCCTCGCCGATCGCTCCGAAGCTGCAATGGCGGCAGCTAGATTGGTGTCCTCAGGGTCCACCACGAAACCCTCATTGCTGCCGTACTCGCATATGGCCCCGGCAGGATTAACCGCGGGCTCTAAGTTAAGGATCGCGTCGAGGGATAAGGTGGACTTCTTCTTCTTCTGTCCTCCAGCCTTGGATCCACTCGGAGCAGCTCTGCGCTTGCCAGTTTTGGCAGTCACTTTCGGGCGGCGAGTCCCGATGTCCGCTCCTGCACCCGACTCCGGCGATGCCGCTTTAACCGTCTTTGTCGGAGCACGGGGCGCCGTTGGTTCATCCACCGTAGTAGACAGTGGCAATCCACGCGGAGGGGCCAACACGCGTGGTCGATCAGCTCCGGCATCTTTCGTCGGAGGAATAACCTGAACCCTGGGCTGCAAGGGAGCCTTGCGATCGCCGCCGGGAGGCGCAGCCCAACGATCGACCAGTAGGCGTTTCTCCATCAAGATGATTGGGCCCATCGCGTGCGCGTACCAGGCCACATACGAGTTGAGTATCTTAGGGGTACAGCTGGGCTCACTAATAAAAAAGTAGGAGCCTGTATTGAGCCGGATGAAGTGATGCATCGCATTCCGTACCCCCTCTGGGCCGACTGCAGGTGTTCCCAAGAAGGCTTCCAATGGGACCCCTTGGTTGTAACTCGATTGCCGGGCAAATCGATGCGGGTTATACCTCATGAAGAGGGCCGTTTCATTTTGCCTAAATACCAAGTAGCCCGGCCGAATGGAGTAAAGGTGGAGGATTTCCCGAGCCTTCAACACAGAAACACCGCCCTTAAAGTCATCACGCAGCGACACCACCGACTTAGTGGTCTCAGAACCCATGGTGATGACCTTATCCACAAAAGAGGTCTTCGCCCCGACTAGATGCGAACGCAGAAGCAATCCCCTAGACTCCCGCGGAGGTGCAAACACAATGGAAGCCCCGACCAATCGCATGATTCTTGGAAGTTTGAATCTCTCAAAGAATGGAGGAGTTTTATGGGCACCAAACACTCCTCGAACATGCAGCTCCATCCAAGAAGTGAAGTAGTGCATCGGAAAGTTAGCAGGCTGTACCCCAGGCTCATTAGCGTCCGCCGCTACGCTAAGTCCATTGTAGAGGTAAGCCAACCCGGCGATCCCCACTGATAACTGCAGACCGGCCACCATTCGATGCGCCGGGTAAAAGACAGAAGACCGCATAAGGCGTGGGTGCATGGAAGCGCGAAGCTGCACAGCCACAGACCTAAGAACCCTATGAAGAAGGTCTCCTCATCCATGCCAGGAACGGCGATCTCTGAGAAAGGAACGCTAGCAGTGCCGGGAAGGTAAAAATTTCGCTGATCAATTTCCGATGAAGGTCGGCGGTCCAGGACGAAACCAAAAGGGTCAGTAAGTTGGGCGAACTTCTCACCCTGCTCTGATAAAAATTCCGGGCGAATAAAACGAGCAATGAAGTCCGCGAAACTAACGCCTCGGTCGCCCAATTCCAAATGAAGCTCCTCGTAAATCTCCAATACCTTCACCAGGCCCGGATGCTGATGTTGAATGGCATTTTCCGGAGTTAAGTCAAATACCACCTGCTTGGTGGCAAAGACGTACTCGTCAGGAGGGAGCAACTCTTCGTAGTGCTCCCCCCTCGCCGGTAAACCTGAAAGCTCAACGAATTCCTCTAGAGAAATGGAAACTTCCCTATCCGCTGTCAGGAAAGTATGTGTGGGGATGTTCCATTGTTCAATGAAGGCCTTTGTCCACCACGTTGGAGGAGTAGGATACTCGAAAAGCGAGACGTAGACGGCGGAGTATAAACCAATCTTCGTCAGGTGAGCTCTTTTCGCCGCTAAAATGTACCGGGCCCATGGCAAGTATCCAGCAAGCGGTCGCGGATTCAATCCAATGTTGTAAGCCTGTCCCCAAGGGCGTGCTTCACCCTGACAGATTCGCCTTCCCAAGATATCTATGGCCGGCGGCGGCTGCACCGGAATAGCGCCGATTGCAGGCTGGAGGAGGTCGTCTGAATTCCAAGTTTTAACCTCCACGGCATACTCCACCGGGGGTTTGTCCGCATAGGGGATCGTAACTATAGGTTCGGAAGGCGAGGCGGAACTAAAACTGCGACGGCCTTGGATAATCTGGCTGTACCACCTTCCCCATAGGTGAAGTCTCTTACACTCAGGATCGTGATCTTTAATCAAGGTGAACACTACCCGGTCCACTGGTGCATGTGGGAACCCTCCTTCTGAGCGAACGAAGGGAAAAGACAAGTCGTCAGACATCCTTTCTGCATAAAATATATATATATTATTAGTGGCCTGACGCTTAACATTTAAAAAAATAATATATATAATAAAAAAAATAATAATAAATAAAAATCTTGCTCCACACTGTGATGCAGTGGGTAGGGGACCAAAGGGGGACCCACAAAGTCAAGATGACGGCGCATCATTTGATGAGACAATCCCACCATTGGATGAGACTATCAGTCAATAAAAAAGACCCCCAAGAGAATATCCTCATTGGGGGGATCCCTAGAGACAAGGAGAAAATCTCCTCTTTTCAGAGCAAAGCTCTGCCACAGAGTGACATTTGTCAAACTCCTGTTTCAAAGGAATAAAACTTCTTTAAAAAGAGCCTAGCTCTGTAGTAGTAATAAAAATTTATAAATCCTAAGAATTAAAATTTTGGGATCTTAAAGATCCATGGAAACTTTTAAAAGGTTTTCTAGTTGATCTGTGAGCAGGGCTCTGTTCATGGGTTAAAACCCAGGAACAGAGTCTCTGTAAATTTTGAGAGCAAGGCTCTGTTGAAGAAACCCCAAAGGGGTTTCCTTTAGATCAAAGATCTATAAGAGCAAGGCTCTGTTAATTAAATTTAACTTAAATTAAATTAATTTAATTTTACCTAGAATGGTTCTAAGGTTAGAACTTGGAAGTTCTTAAGGAAATCACAAGAGCAAGGCTCTAGAAGTTCTCAAGTAAGAGCAAGGCTCTGAAATTCAATTTCTTGAGAATGGTAAAGAATTACCAAGGACCAAGGGTCCTATTTATAGGCGCCTGCGCCTGTTCACTTGACCCTTCGATCCGACGGTCAGGATCTTGCCACCGCTGCACTCACGCGCGCGCCACGTGAGCGCAACGGTGGGGGGGCATCTGTTTCCCCCAATCAGAGCAAGGCTCTACTTAAATTTTGAAAATTCAAAATTCGAAGCAACGCTTCGGTTCCCGTGCGCAGCGCGCAATTTGCCACATGGCGGAAGTTGATTCGGCAGCGTAACGCCCAAGACAATGCATCCAATCAGAGCAAGGCTCTTCAGAAAACATAATTAAGACTTAACTGCGCAAACACATGGCAGCGCGACACGTGTCTGCGCAGTTGCGCAATCGCAACTGCGCAAGCGCACGGATGCGCGACACGTGTCTGCGCAGTTGCGCAATCGCAACTGCGCAAGCGCACGACAGCGCGACACGTGTCTGCGCAGTTGCGCAATCGCAACTGCGCAAGTGCACGACAGCGCGACACGTGTCACGCGCTGGTGAGTTGCGCAGCAACAAAATGAAAATTTGATGAAATCTTTTCTGAAACAGAAGACTTTCTTTTGCCTTTGGATCAAAGATCCAATGGTGGGAAAATTCCCAAAATTATTCAGGAAAGATTTTGTTAACAAATCCAACAAATTTGTGAGCACTATAAATAAGACCTCAGGCCTCATTTAAATGATGAGGAATCATCAAGAGAAGAATTAACTTCTGGCAAAAAAAAGAGAAGAGAAAGAACTCTTGAAGATTATTCAAGCACAAAAAAAAGAGGTAAAAACTTCTTTTAGAACAAGAGAAAAATCTCTGAAGAACAGAAGATAAAAAGAATTGAATAATAAATAGTGCCTTGCACTTGATATGAATCCTTGGTTCTGTAAAATCAGAGAATAATAAATAGTGCCTTGCACTTGATATGAACCCTTGGTTCTGTAAAATCAGAGAATAATAAATAGTGCCTTGCACTTGATATGAACCCTTGGTTCTGTAAAATCAGGGAAAACAAGAAGAACCTGTTTTCCTTTGATCCAAATTTAGATCAAAAGTGCTATGCACTTTTGTTCTCAAATCAAGAACATTCTTGAGTTTCTGCACAAGTGCAACTCATTATTTAAAAGGGCCTGGCCCAAATCAAGAAAATTATTGAGTTTCTGCACAAGTGCAACTCATTATTTCAAAGGGCCTGACCCAAATTAAGAAAATTATTGAGTTTCTGCACAAGTGCAACTCATTATTTAAAAGGGCCTGGCCCAAATAAAAATAATAATAAAAGGGCAGAGCCCTGTTTGGAAAATTCTTAAGGGGCCCAAGTCAAACTGCAAAATAATAAAGGGGCAGAGCCCTGTTTGGACTGATCCTTTCAGTCAGGCAGAGCCTAAAATAAAAAAATTTTGGACTTAACCCAATCCTGGCTGTAAGTCCTTAAATTAAATTGATTGAGCAAAATGGCTCTCCTAAACCAATTCGCGACCGGTTTGAGGGTACATCTCCGAACTCCTTTGACATCCGTCGTTGTAATCCCTCAACGACGTCAAAGAGGTGACGGGTCCCAACGACCACTTATCTAATCGGACCGAAACGTCCCTAAACTAATATCGGACCGAAACGTCCCTAAACTAATGATGGACCACTACGTCCCTAAACTAGCGATGGACCACTACGTCCTTAAACTGGCGATGGACCCCCACGTCCTTAAACTGGCGCAATAGAGCCCGAACGCTCTTTTGCCGGATCTAAACGGTCCCGTCTAAGTTGATCTTAGCCCCAAATACGGTTGATGTGTCCTTAGATCTTTAAATAAACAATAAAACTCCAAATCAACTTTGGTTCAAGGGTACATCTCTGAACTCCTCTGACGCCTGTCGTTGTAATCCCTCAACGACGTCAGAGAGGTGACGAGTCCCGACGGCCAGATAATTAAATCAATCACTACGTTAAGTTGATCTTAGTCTAAAACAGGACTAATGTATCCTTAACGAACGTTTAAGTTGATCTTAGCCGCAATGCGACTAATGTATCCTTAAACGAAAACACCAAACCCAAATCTAAGTAAATACGGATTTGGACTAATCCACGTCCTACGGGCGACGACATTACTCAGTCTCCGTATACAATCCACGGGCAACCACAAACAAAACAAACACACACGACACGAAGTGAAATTCTGGAGAAGGAGAAAGCTGTTACCGCGATGCGGTAGCGTAATTAACTGCAGGGGCTTGCGCCTGCAGGGAAGAGCGTCCCCACAATCAAAAAACCCCTCACCCTGAGGGGGAATCTGACGAAGTCTGCTACATCGGCCGCATCCGTCTAAACCTCCGATCCGCGGTGCCATAAATCAACTTGGCATCTTCGGAGAGGTGGACGGATAAAACCAAATAGCATCTGCCCCGAACCTCAGGCAACGGACGCGAAGTCCGGGCCGCCGTTCGGAGGGGAACACTTCTATGTGGGACTCTAAAGACTCATCAATACGCCAGCAGTATGTGATGATCACATCAGTCACCCACAAGTCGTCAGCGGTACTAGCTGGACATAACGGCTATTCAGGTATTGAACGATTAGAAGATCAACAAGCAAGCTTTTCCGAACTCCCATGAAGCCTATAGGTAACACTTTCCGTACAGTCCGGTCTCTTCTTCTGATATGTCTCATATAAAGTCTGGGGGTGGAATCGTCAGACCCCAATAACTTGATAAGTCATGTCGATGTAAGGCCTATAACGGTACAAGAAACTACTGATAACACTTACCAGTAAATATCATCAACAGCCCTCGCCAGGGACTTTCTGTTATAACCAATCGAGCATAGCACAACATCAACTCTCTATACCGGGAGAGATGAAACCCTTCATATCGCTCATTGTCTCCATGTGACTCGGGACTGTACCTAAAATCCACCTATTTGCACGACTCCTTTGAGCCGTGGTAGCGAGGAAATCAAAGCACAGTGGGAACCACACAAGACTCTATGACGATCTCAGGTCTACAGACTAATCTGTACCAGTGTCACCAGAGAACTTCTATCTGACAATAGGTATAGTACCATTTAGGAGTTCTCCGCGAGTCCTGTTCGGTGTACCCATTCTCTAATGAGCACATGTGTACAATCTTTGATGTCAAACACCAATGGATATAGGATCAACCATCGCCCCCATACAGGGTCAAGAAGCGTACACACTAGTCTACTCTGGAATATCGATGCCATGCCTCGATATACCCTCGACTAGGAACAATTAAAGGATGTGCTTGCAGACTACCCAGGTCATAGTAGTATGATCCACTTCATAGTCCTGGTAGTCAAGCCAATATCCTAAGGGTTTTATCAACATGTATATGAGAGACAGTATAATAATACCAGTGAACATGTTAAGATAAAGGCAACCAGATAGCATACTATCATATCGAGTAAGAAAGTCCTCTATATATATGTCACGCCCCGCTTCCCGGTGTACGGCGAAGGGGACGCGACGAGACCCGCTGCGTATTTACTCAGAAGCAAATACGCTAAGCGTAACTAAGCAATATAAAAGAAATTGTACACAAGAGATAAGGTATAATAAAAACAGCAACTTTTATTTATTAACATTCTTTTGTACAGTGCATGAAAAGGAAATACAACTGAAATAAAAGCGATGCCTAACAATGGCATAACAGGAAATGAAAAGTACTGAATGGAAAATGTACAATGTCTAGAGCTCATGGTCTTTGCTGTACCGATCCAAGTCTTCTGCAGTTGGCTCGATCTCTGACGGGTCCAAATCACCTGACGACATTCAAAGAAGAAAGAAATAGAATGTCGTTAGCGAACAGGTCGCTCGGCAAAGATAAGAGGAAAGTAGAAAAGACAGAATAAGAAGGTATCTTTTAAAGTTGTATTATCTTGTTGTAATATTGTATTAACGCTGTTGTTTGTAGCTTGATACAGAAGAATGCCAGTGTATACGAGAGGAGTCTCTGTATGCCAGAGTCTAGAGGCACGTATAGTACAAGGAACCGTTTATGCCACGGTACAACAGCAACTGGATTCATGTTAGGTGTATTAAGTCTTACAGTCTCGTGCCACTTTTAACACCTTCCGTACCAATCTACCTCTTAAATCCCGTAGCGTTTTGATTGTATTGTTTATCTTGTAAATTGTATTGAGTGTATAACTGATTGACTGACCGAAACCATGATATCAGTAAACGGATGTAACCGTAGAATCATGTAAATGGAGTAAATGGAGAACCATGTAAATGGAATATATATCCATGGTTCGGTTCAGTCAAGTGGTATAAATTGATAATTGGATTCATGGATTCATGTTGAATTGTAATATTGAAGATTGTAGATTGTAGATTGTACTTGAATTATATTCAAGTCAGATTATACAGAGATCAAACTGAGTCAGACAATTAGCAAAATAAATTGAAGTCCTGATTGTTTTTATTAATTTGTTTATCTTAGATAGGCAAGCACCCAATTCTCCGGCTCCCTGGGGCTCAAGAGATTGGTTCTGCTTAAACCTATGTTTACTAGGGTCCTTAGGATAATTTATGGAACTTGAGAGGGTTTTATGTAAAAATGCTTTTATATACTTTTTCAAAATACACCTCAAGTATTTATTATTCGTCTTTAGAATTGTAATGAATGTGGATTTTGTATTGTGATATTCTAGTGAAAATATCCTAATTTCATAAATAAGGTATTTATTTGAAATATTGATTTGTTTGGAATTCATGGTATTTTAGTGTAAAATTTATTCTTGTGATTTTTTTAGAAAAATGTGGAATATTTATATCATAACAAAATAGGTATTTTAATGATAAATATACATATATTTATACAAAAATAATTTTAATATATATTTTATATTCTAAAATTCTCATTTTCTTAAGATATCGTATTTTAAATCTTTCGAGACCGAATGCTCCTTGTGGAGGTCTGAATCTCGCACTACTAAGCCCGAGGATGTGCGATAATCCGCACCATCCCGAACGGGTTCCCCAAAATGGGTTGTAGCGGTGCTTTACAAAGATTGTAAAATACTAAACTCTTTAGAAAACAGTTTTATGAAGTAAATGGTATTTATTTGTAAAGATGTAAATTTTCCCGTATTCTATGTTCTATGGTCTCCTAAGTCAACTAGACTGTTCCTAAATGGTCCAAAACGACAAGTTGTGAGATACCTCAAATCGCCTCTTCACCGCCAATAATGGCCAGGTAAGTACAAGTGAAGAAAGGAGGGATCCGCTCACGAATCACAGTGAGACGGGCCTTTTAAAGTTACCTTTCTCACTTGCCTAGCCTAGACACCACAAAGTCAGGTTTAGATAAATGACTGATGTCCACAACTTATCCTATTTTCATAATAAGTGGTATTTATTTAAAACCTAAATCTTTTAGAAATGGTTTTATTAAGTAAAGGGTATTTAAATGAAAATGTTGTTTTCTAGTATTCTAAGTTTTCGATGGTATCGTGTTAGATTGTATATGAGTGTGTGAGGAGGTAGGTCGTTACCTCGTGCTCTACTTTAAAGGTATAGCAAGTTTAATAGAGCTACATGTAAAGTTGAAACAATGTGGTATTTAAGTGAAAAATACGATAACTTGAAATAACCATCATTTTATGTAATGAAACTTGATCAATTTGGTTGATTAGTGTTTAATAGTTAACATGAGGAAGTTTAAGTATGATTGTATTAGTGAGAAGTGGAATTTTATAAGAAACCGAATCGGAAATCGGATTTGTTCCGATTCCGTCGGGTTTTGTAAAACCGTATTTTTAGATAGAAGAGATAGGTAGAAATTGGGACTTACGGGTTTTAGATCACACAAGAGAGTGAGAGGGAAGTAGAGGAATCGCCGATGTGTTGCGTCGTCGCCGGTAGTTCCTAAAACGATCGCAGGAAGTTCCGCCGGAAATTCGTCGGAGCTTCGCTTCGAGCTCTTTTTCAAAGTGCACAAGATTCTTGGAAATTTGAGAGAGTGGTGTTTCGCCCAATCAGAGCAAAGCTCTGTTTGAATTCAAAATTCAAATTTTGAAGCAAAGCTTCAAGTCCCGCGCCCAGCGCCCAAGAAAGCGCACCCAATCAGAGCAAAGCTCTGATTGAAGGAAGCAACGCTTCAACTGCACTGCACGCTGCGCTGCGCGACACGCGTCAGCGCAGATGCGCTAGCGCAGTTGCGCTGCGCTCTGCGCTGCGCGACACGCGTCAGCGCAGATGCGCTAGCGCACTTGCGCTGCGCTCTGCGCTGCGCGACACGTGTCATGCGCTGGGGCATCTGCGCCAAACTGAATTAAGATTTTTATGAAATCTTTTCTGTTCTTTTCAGAACTAGAAGATTTTCTTCGGCCTTCGGATCAAAGATCCAGCGGTGGGAAAATTCCCAAAATTACTCAGGAAATATCCTGTTAACAAATTCAACAGATTTGTGGTCACTATAAATAGGACCCTAAGCCTCAATTCAAAGAGATCAAGAATTTTTCTCGAAAAATCAAGAACTCTAAGTAGAGAAAACTCTGAGAAGATCTCAAGAAAAAGGTAAAGAACCTTCATGAAGTAGAAGAAAAGCCTTCTAATAGATCATTGTTCTAAAAATAAAATGAATGATCTTTATATAAAAAAAAACAGTGCTTTGCACTTCTTGTAAACCTTCGGTTCTTTAAAAACAAAATAATAAAAAAAAGAATAAAAAAAACAGTGCTTTGCACTTTTAAGAACCTCCGGTTCTTCGAATAAAGAAAAATTTATTTTTCTTTGATCTAATTTAGACTAAGAAATTAAACAGTGCTTCGCACTTCCCTTCTTGAATCTAAAAGATTCTTAGTGCTTTGCACTTCCAAGTTGCGCCGTTGCGCTCGTAAGAGAGCGCCACGTGTCGGCTATAAAACCACTTGCGCTAAGCGCCCTTAAGATAGAGCTTTGCTCTCTGGAATTGGCGCAACTCGCTGAGAGCGCGCCACGTGTCAGCAGCGCAATAGCGCAGCGCAACAGCGCAGCGCACTGCGCTGGTACGCTTGCGCTCATCAGGGCACGACACGTGTCATCACCATATGAACTTGCGCTCATTACTTGGCGCAAAGCGCAGATGCATTAAAAAGGGCCAGGCCCAATTAAGAGAAGGCCTAACAAGCTTAATGAAGCGCAAATACATTATTTTAAAGGGCAGAGCCCAAACCAGAACAGATGCTCTGCATCATTTATAAATGGGCAGAGCCCAAACAAAATATTCAGAATGCTCTGCATTTTAAAAGGGGCAAAGCCCAAAACAAAGTAGATGCTTTGCAAATAGGCAGAGCCCAAAATAAACTGATACTCTATATCTTTTGTAGAGCCTAAATAAGAAAAATGCAATGCGAATAAAATGTTGAACTGGACTTAGCCCAATCGTGGCCATAAGTCCTTAAATTAAATTGACTGAGCAAAATGGCTCTCCTAAATCAATTTACGTCCGGTTCGAGGGTACATCTCCGAACTCCTTTGACATCCATCGTTGTAATTCCTCAACGACGTCAAAGAGGTGACGGGTCCCAACGACCACACATCCATATGGACTGCGGGGTCTTTAAACTCGTGGACCGAAACATCCTTAAACTAATATTTACCCCAAAATGGGAATATCGGACCGAAACGTCCCTAAACTAATAATGGACCACTACGTCCCTAAACTAATATCGGACCGAAACGTCCCTAAACTAATATCGGACCGAAACGTCCCTAAACTAATAGAATATGGACCACTACGTCCTTAAACTGGCGACGGACCGAAACGTCCCTAAACTAATAATGGACCACTACGTCCCTAAACTGGCATCGGACCGAAACGTCCCTAAACTAATATCGGACCGAAACGTCCCTAAACTAATAATGGACCACTACGTCCTTAAACTGGCGACGGACCGAAATGTACCTAAACTAATATCAGACCACCACGTCCCTAAACTGGAATATGGACCACTACGTCCTTAAACTGGCGACGGACCGAAACGTCCCTAAACTAATAATGGACCACTACGTCCCTAAACTGGCATCGGACCGAAACGTCCCTAAACTAATATCGGACCGAAACGTCCCTAAACTAATAATGGACCACCACGTCCCTAAAACTGGCGACGGACCGCCATGTCCCTAAACTGGCACAATAGGGCCCAAACGCTCTTTTGTTGGATCTAAACGGTCCCGTCTAAGTTGATCTTAACCCCAAATACGGTTAACGTGTCCTTAGACATTTAAATAAAAGATAAAACTCCAAATCAATTTTGGTTCAAGGGTACATCTCTGAACTCCTCAGACGCCTGTCGTTGTAATCCCTCAACGACGTCAGAGAGGTGACGAGTCCCGACGGCCGGATAATTAAATCAATCATGATGTTAAGTTGATCTTAGTCTAAAACAAGACTAACGTATCCTTAACGAACGTTTAAGTCGATCTTAGTCGCAACGCGACTAATGTATCCTTAAACTAAAAACACCAAACCCAAATCTAAGTAAATACGGATTTGGACTAATCCACGTCCTACGGGCGACGGCATTACTCAGTCTCCGTGTACAATCCACGGGCAATCACGAACAAAACAAACACACACGACACGAAGTGAAATTCTGGAGAAGGAGAAAGTTGTTACCGCAACGCGGTAGCGTAATTAACTGCAGGGGCTTGCGCCTGCAGGGAAGAGCGTCCCCACAATCAAAAACCCCTCACCCTGAGGGGGAATCTGACGAAATCTGCTACATCGGCCGCATCCGTCTAAACCTCCGATACAAGGTGCCATAAATCAACTTGGCATCTCCGGAGAGGTGGACGGATCAAACCAAATAGCATCTGCCCCGAACCTCAGGCAACGGACGCGAAGTCCGGGCCGCCGTTCGGAGGGGAACAGATTCTGGCACGCCCGGTGGGACCTCTTCCTCTTTCCACTCCACACTTCATGTGTCGTTTTCGCGAACCAATCGCGGTTTGTTAAATGATTGCCTTCGGATTTCAAGTTGCTAAGATTTGGTCTTTTGTTTGGTACAGAACTCAAGCATTCAATGGCCACCAACTGCACCAACTGCTCGAAATGCCATTGCAACGGACGTTCCACCTCACCGAGAGGTGTAGCATATGGGCCCCAGGCGGCTTCCTTCCTGACTCTGCCGGTAGGCCAGGTGACTCAGGCTACCACCGGCTTGTTCTTCGGGACCATGGTCCCACCTACAAACTTCTCTGCGCCGATATCTGCACCAGAAGCGAACAAGAAGTCGGTATTCGACCGGCTCACTGCTACCACGACCCCTGTCAACGGGTCGCCTGCTACTGAACCAACAGCCTCCATTTTCACCAGGCCGGGTCAGAACTATAAGGTGGCTGTCCCAAAGAGGGCAACGGCCGCTGCTTCGGAAGTCGTTAAAACGGCTTCTCCCATCAGAGAGTCGGTCTTCACAAGATTGACGGTTCCTACTCCTCCTCCAGCTGGTCAGAAGGCATCAGTCTTCGATAGGCTGACATCAGCAGTTACCCCACGCTCAAACAGGGGGCCGCAAGAAACCATCTCGATTTCCGAGCCAGTCCCAACGGCTCGTCGTGCGCGACGTCGCCATTGGCAGCGAATAAGGAAAGCAGGGGGCAACTCCCCCTCAGGGCTAACCCCACCTGCTCCAATTGTGGAGGTCAATGCTGCTGTTCCAATTGGGAACAGCTTTGAATTGCTGAGGAAGGTGAGAAAGAACTCCCCGGTTGCTACGTTGAAAAGGTCTCCTCCACCCATGGAAAAAGCTCCGGAGACGAAACAGGAACAGCCCCTTCAACGGCTGTCGTCAAAAATTTATAAAGTTTGGCGGAGGGTTCAAGACTCCGTGATTGACTCAGACCACTTCCGTCGCCAGAAAAGGGCAAAGGTGGAAAAAGACAAGAACCGCCCCATTAAACGGCAGGGGGCAACAAATGCTAGGATGCCCACTTCAACGGCTCCTTCAACCTCAAAGGTCCATAAAAGAAAGAGGCCAGAAAAAGCTCCCGTGACGCTGACAAAGTTTAAAAGCGGTGAACCTAAACGCCCCAAGTCAGGGGGCATGGCAGTTCATACGGTCTACATGGCTTCGGGGAAGGAAGAAAGTCGTACTTCTACGGGTCACCGACCGCTTACTCGGTCAGTGACCAAGTCTCAGGAGCAGCAACAAAAGCTCCAGGAGATGATGACTACAATGGCTACACTCACGGGGCCAAAAGAGAATCCTGAGACGTCTTTAGATGAACGCCAAGAAGAAGAGACCGACGCTAAGTTCCTCCGTCGAGTACTGGAAAAGAGGGACAAAGAGGCTGCTGAACAAGCAGCCAATATACAACGTATGGGCCTTCTCTTCCAGGACATGATAGGGATGATGATACAACCAGAGCCCCCGACTGAAGAACCCCCGGCCGTCCTTGGGGATGATAGGGGAGAAACATCAAGCCCTCAGCCCGTTCTATCAACAGCTAAAGAGGATACAATCTCTAAAACTGATCTGGACGAATATATAGCCCAGCAGATAAAGGTCCATCACGCGGCTGAAGCAGCCGGCCACGTTGTAAAAACGGGGCGGCCATATCCGGGCTGGTATGACCAAATCAAGTATCCGCCAGGTTATACAATTCCCAAATTTCATGTCTACAAAGGGACCGGCAATCCCCATCAACATGTCGCCCAATTCAGGGCGCTTTGCGGTAACACCGGCGGCGACGACAAGCTTCTGCTTCGCCAGTTCGTTGGAAGCCTATCAGATACGGCGTTCGAGTGGTACTCCGAGCTCCCCAATGACTCTATTAAAACCTTTGCAGAGATGGAGCTGCTCTTCACCCAACGCTTTGCAAGTGCCAGTGAGCGTACTCCGATGACGGCGCTGATTAACGCCAGGGTAAAGCCCGGCGAGACGTGGGTCCAGTACGCTATACGGTGGCGTAATCTATGGTCTAAGTGTGAACAGCGCATAGAAGAAGCCCCTGCGGTAGGAATGTTTGTTGGAACCCTTGATCCACAAGCAACCATTTCGCAGTTTATGATGTTCTTCAAGCCGACTTCTTTCCAGGCTTTGATCGACAAATTGGCGCAGATAGACCAGATGGGCCATAAACCCCCTCTCCCGAAGCCGGATTCTCGAAACGATAAAGGAAAGGTAAAAGCGATTATCGTCGCTAATGCCCAACAACAACCGAACGACTCGAAGCCGGTTGCTCGTCCAAACAATACGCGCCCATACGTACCCCTTGAGGACAGGATGGGACGTGCTTACTCCTTTCCCCGTGATAAAACGAGGAGATTATTTGAGCTAGCATTGCGCAACAGGCTCATAAATCTGCCAGACCTAAAACGTCCGTCGCAACCGAGTGACGTCAACGAGCCTAATTACTGCCCTTATCATCGAGTGCTGGGACATCCGATCGAAGACTGTTACGTTTTCAAAAATTGGCTTGAAAACCAGTATCGCCAGGGCAAATTTGCGCTATCCGACAAATGGAAGGTAAATCCCCCGCAACCCCACACCTCTAAGGGGATGAATACACCGGGGGCAACATGCTCCGTCATTGAAGAAACTCCCTGGGAAGTCGTATTATCGGCCAAAACGAGGAGAATGCTAAATGATCTTCAGACCTGTCCAGCGGTCAAGTGGAAGAACCCCTTGGAGCCGCAGGTTATTGAGGGGATGTTGAAGCCGCGTCCGACTCCGAAGGCCGATGGTGATAGTTCAAGCGTTCATGACCAGCCGTCAAAGTCTTCGAAAAAGAAGAAGAAGAAATCTAAGAAGCCCGTGAAGCCTGGCGACAAGCGCACGGACTTACAAAAGCAAATCGACGCGCTGGATGAATACAACCAAAAGGCGCGGACTCCCATTACGCTCCAAGATTTCCTTGATCACGTCTTTCAAAAAGAAGATGAGGAGGAAAGTTCATCAGATGAATCCAAGGAATACGTGGCGAGCTGTCATATGATCTCTCACTCGACCTCAAATGATGAAGGGACTTCTGGCACCAAAACGCCGGGGGCAAATACTGAGTCAAGGGTTCCGGAATTATCAATAGAAATGATTGACGCGTTTCTTAGTGAAGCTCGATTGAAAAGTAAAGCTGATCAAGAACGCGAGACGGCGATATTCGAGACGGCCAAGCGCCAGCGACTTGAGGGAAGAGCTGAGATGATCCCACTGGAGCAAAGTGCCTCCACCGCTGACAAAAGCCAATTGAAGATAAAAAAGAAGTTCGCTAAGGCCATATCGATGGGCATGAAGCTACCGCCCTCAGAAGAAAAAGTTACTAGCGTGGTAGAAATGCACCCCTCTTATTGCTTATATCATCAGAAGGTCTCACATTCTACCCAAGAGTGCAAAGCGTTCGATAGATGGTGGCAAGGATACGTCGCTAATCAACAACGCTTTAAACGGGAAAAGCGTAAGATTCGTCGGGAGCAAAGAAACACGACCAAAGAGCTTGAAAGAACTGCCGGCAATTGTCACATGGTTAACACTACCGGGTCACAAGTGCCTACATTTGGGAGCGACTCTGATGAGGAGCTAGAACTTGCCCCTCTCTTTAAAGAGTCAACTTCGGGAAAAGAAGAAGAACCGAAGTCTTGCGAAAATATACAGCTGCGGAATCGGACACTGCCTGAAAAGAACCTCGGACCCTCGAATAGAAAAGATAAAGGGAAAGAGAAGGTCTCTGAAGACATCGCTTTGGATGACCAAGTCGCGGAAGAGTTAACCGCCAAAAATCCGCCAAAGAGGAGTAAGGTGGATTACAATGTCTTAGCGCATCTGAGGAAGCTACCCTCACAACTCAGCATTCTCGATGCCTTGTTACTATCAAAGAAGGCGAGAGACTCTTTGATTAAGGCGCTACAAGATCCGGACCAGTTCCAAGCCTTCTTGGCCGAAGAAAAGATGAAAGACGAATTAGAAGAAGTGCACACAGCCGACGTTGCTTTTGGTGATCAGGACCTTCTTCTCGGGACGTGTGAACACAATCGCCCTCTTTATGTCTCAGGATACTGCCATGACATAAAGATAGGTAAAATCTTGGTCGATAACGGATCGTCCGTCAATTTACTCAATGTACGGGTGTTAAAAGAAATTTCCATGAGCATACAACACCTCGCCCGAGACAAGATCACTATCTCCGGTTTCGACTCTCAATCCTCAAAGACTCTTGGATCTGTGATATTGACGCTACGCTTCGGGTTGCTCGTCACAGACATCAAATTCCATGTTATAGATGCCAAGACGTGCTACAATGCTCTGCTCGGCCGACCATGGCTACACGAGTGCAATATCATCCCTTCTACACAGCATCAGTGCATGAAGTATTCCAGGGATGGCTTTGAGTACACTGTGGCCGGAGAGTTGAATCCGTTTTCCGTGAACGAAGTTCGCAAGTATGAAGATGCTAAATACTTCTTGCCGAGCTTCGAAGACACGGAAAGGTGTCACAAACCGGAGAACAAAACTAATGCCACCATCCCTGTCTTCGGCAGTGACACCGAGGAGGAGGATATAATTTATTCAGGTCCGTCCCAATCTACCAGGCCAGGACCATCCGTTCCTTCGTTGATCTTCGGTAGTGATTCAGAGGATGAAGTTCATGCTATATTCCCTGCTCGGCCTTCGATACGGATTTCCGCTGATGAAGAGCGAAGTCTACAGATAACCATGGTGCCACTTGAGCATTACAAAGAACTGGATGCACTCGACACCAACAGCGTAGAAGAGTTGCAGACATTCTATATCCCTCCCGGACGAAAAGGCGAGAAGGCAATCCTATTCTACCGTTCTGAAGAAAACAAAATAGAAAAAGAAATTTGGCATGGCGCGGATCCCACGCTCGACAGGCTTCAGCCTATCCGTCTTCCCCGATATTATACCGAAGGTTTGAAGAAACTGCTGAAACGCCAGGGGATGTCCTTCACACAGACCGTTAGAAAAGCCAAATTCTATGACAAGGTCTGGAACATTCCCGGGACCCAATGCAAACTACCTAACGGGAGAGTAGAAACCAAAGGGCTTGGGTACATCCGGCCAAAGAAGCGGGAGCTAGTAAACAGCTGTTATGCCATGTATGACTTCGATGAAGAGGCGGACACTCAATGGGAGGATGCTAATCCTGAACCAGCAAAAGTTCCTGATACAAGACCGCCCAGTCCATCGTCCGATGACCAGATGAGCAAACTTATAAGGGATGCGAGTCAAAAAGCCCGAGATGATCACGATCGTGAAATGGCAATCTATGAGAAAGCTAAGACACAGCGCCTCCTCCAACAGGCAGTAAAGAACGAAGATGCCGCTCCTTGTCAACCTGCTACAAAAAAGGTTCGACGCGAGAACAAAAACAAGTCGAAAGGCAAGAGAGGCGCTCGACAACCACAAAGCAGAGCTAAGAAGCCACGCATCCGAGAGTCGAGCGTTATTGACTTAGCCCTCAGAAAGAAAATGGGTCGAGCATACTCATTTCCTCGGAACAAAACAAGGAAGATATTCGATCTCGCTCTAAAACATCAAATGCTTACGTTGCCGAAGTCCAAGCATCCCGAGTACGCAGGCGAGGTGTTCAACTCAAATTATTGCTTTTACCATCGAGCAATGGGACACCCTCTGGAAGATTGCTTCACCTTCAAGAATTGGGTTGAAGATCAATATCAGCTTGGCAAATTCGCGTTGTCTGATAACTGGAGGGTAGCGCCACCACAGAAGCACGAGCCCGAAGCCGCGAAAGAAAAACCAGTTCCACATTGGGGTTGGCAGAAAATTCACACCTGTCGTATGATAACGACATTGAGAGAAGAGTCCGAGAACCTGGACAGCCTCCCTTGGTGCCTCGAAAACAGTAGTGATGAGGTAATCTCAGAATTTCCCCCAGCGCCGAAAGAGCTGGAAGATGGAATACATACCACTGCAGATAATCTCAAGAAAATTGAGTTGGGGACGGAAAATGACCCGCGACCGACATTTATCAGCGAGCTGCTATCTGAAGAAAGGGTGGCTGCGTTAAAGGATGTGCTTCTACAACACAAAGATTGCTTCGCGTGGAACTATTCCGAAATGCCGGGACTAGATCCAGAAATTGCTGTACACAAGTTGGCGATATCCCCGGACATCAAGCCAGTCAAACAAGCGCCGAGGAGAATGCGGCTCGAGCTTGAGATGAGCATCAACGCCGAAGTCAAAAAGCTGATAGACTCTGGCTTCATCCAGGAAGTCCAATACCCTGAATGGATCGCCAACATCGTCCCGGTGATGAAGAAAAATGGGACAGTGCGCATATGCGTAGACTTTCGGGATCTTAATAAAGCCTGCCCAAAAGATGATTTCCCAGTGCCAGTCACCGAACTGATGATAGACAACACATCCACTCATGAGGTTTTCTCCTTCATGGACGGCTCATCAGGGTATAATCAAATAAAAATGCATCCAGAAGACCAGAAGCATACAGCCTTCAGGACTCCTCTTGGTATATTTTGTTATAAAGTGATGCCCTTCGGTTTGAAGAACGCCGGTGCTACTTATCAGAGGGCCATGACGAAGATCTTCGACGACCTTATACACGAAATCGTTGAATGCTATATCGACGATCTCGTGGTTAAAAGCAAATCATACGAGGAACATCTCGAACATCTGAAGACTGTATTTCAACGCCTTCGGCAATACAATTTGAAGATGAACCCTCTTAAGTGTGCGTTCGGGGTTTCCTCGGGCAAATTCCTGGGATTCGTTGTTCGACACCGAGGTATTGAAATAGATCCGTCAAAGATTAAAGCGATCATGGAAATGCCTCCGCCGAGGACTCTCAAACAGCTGCGATCTCTCCAAGGGAAACTCGCATACATACGGCGATTTATAGCCAACCTTTCAGGAAAGTGCCGTCCTTATAGTCACCTGATGAAGAAGGGAACCCCATTCGTTTGGGATCAAAAATGCCAAGACGCACTGGACGAGATCAAGCAATACCTGCAGAACCCACCGGTGTTGGCTGCTCCGGTCAAGGGGAAGCCTCTCATTCTTTATACAACCGCCCTCGAAGGTTCTTTAGGCGCATTATGGGCACAAGAGAACGATCAAGGGAAAGAAAGAGCACTCTACTACTTAAGTCGAGTTCTGCTGGGGGCAGAAAGCAACTACTCTCCCATTGAAAAACATTGCCTGGCGTTGATCTTCGTAATAACAAAGCTTAGGCACTATGCGTTGGCGCACGAGGTTCGTCTTATTTCAAAAGTGGACCCTCTCAAATATTTAATGTCAAAAGCCATATTGACAGGGCGACTCGCTAAATGGGCCCTGCTCTTGATGGAATTTTCGATAACATATCAACCTCTCAAGGCAGTAAAAGGCCAGGCCATCGCCGACTTCCTTGCTGAGCATCCCATACCTGCCGATTCTCCTTTAAATTGCGATTTGCCAGACAGACATGCGTTTGACGCAATCGACAGTAGTGACACCCGTTGGGAGCTTTATTTCGATGGAGCATCTTCCAAGAAAAAGCACAAACAAAGTACGCCAATGATCAAATCGGGGGTAGGACTCATTTTTGTGACTCCACAAGGAGGAATAATGCGCTTCGCTTTCTCCTTAATAGAGCCGAGAACGAATAATGAAGCTGAATATGAAGCTCTGATAGCAGGCCTCGAGATCGCCATCGATATGGGAATTGAGAGCCTCCTCATATACGGTGACTCCCAACTGGTCGTCAGTCAAGTGAACGGCGACTACCAAACATGCAAACCAGAATTAGTAAAATACGGTGAAAAAGTGCAGCAACTGCTAACCCAAATTCCCTCCTACACGTTGGAAAGCATACCGCGTGCGGAAAACAGCAAAGCGGACGCACTAGCCAAACTTGCTAAGGAACTGGCGGACGAGAACCTCGACGACGTTAGAATCGTGGTACAAAGCCGTCGAGTGCTCGCCCCAACAGAAATATCTCCGGAATCGTCTGAAGAAAAAGGAGCGAAAGAGGAGACAACCCTGCAAATAAAAGACTGGGAAAATACCGAGGACTGGAGAGAAGTCTTCATAGACTACTTCAAGTTCCACCGAATACCTGAAGAAGCGTCCACAAGACATCAGCTCATGAAACGAGCTCTGTCTTTCGCCTTCGTCAATGATACTCTGTACAAGAGGTCATTCGATTCTCTGTGGTTGAGATGCTTAGGACCTGACGAAGCGAGAAGGGTCGTCCAAGAAGTTCACGACGGACTCTGCGGGTCCCACCAAGCAGGCCCTAAGATGAAGTTGAAAATAAAACGGATGGGCTACTACTGGCCCACGATGATGCAGGATTGCCTGGAATACGCGAGGCAGTGTCATTCATGCCAAATTCATGGGGACTTTATCCATCAGCATCCCAATCCACTGCATCCAACAGTGGCTAGTTGGCCATTCGAAATGTGGGGAACTGATATAGTCGGCCCCATCGAACCAGTATCGTCAAAGGGACATCGTTTCATCTTGGCGGCGACTGATTACTTCTCCAAATGGGCAGAGGCGGTACCGTTGAGGGAAGTGAAAACGGAGAACATCCTCCATTTCTTCAGAACGCACGTCATATACCGGTTTGGAACCCCGAGAAGAATCATCTCTGATAATGGGCCAGCCTACCGAAGTCATAAAATTAGCCGCTTCGCACAGCAGCACAATATAGACTGGAGATATTCCTCAGTGTATAACCCGCGAGCTAATGGTCTAGCTGAGGCCTTCAACAAGACCTTGACGAAGATCATGAAGAAAACAGTGTCACGAAATAAGAGAGATTGGCACGAAAGATTGCAAGAGGCTCTTTGGGCGTATCGAACTACATTTAAAACGGCCACAAACACAACGCCATACGCGTTGGTATTTGGGACGGAAGCAGTACTCCCTCTCGAGATAGAATTACCCTCTCTACGAGTGGTAGTCCACTACGAGCTGACGGACGAAGAAAATGCTCACCTTCGGTTTGAAGAGCTTGACGCCCTTGATGAAATCCGGCTTCTAGCACAACAAAATCTGGAAGCCTATAAAGCAAAGATGACGCGCTCATATGAGAGATTGAGCCGCCCGAGGACATTCCACCAAGGCGAACTCGTGCTAGTGGTCAAAAGGCCCATGATCCCCAATCGCGCCAAGCGGGGAAAGTTCGAGCCAAATTATGAAGGACCGTACATCGTTGATAAGGTCTACCAAGGTGAGGCCTATCTACTCATGGATATGCACGGTGAAAGGCCTTTCAGGCCGATAAACGGTCGCTTCCTAAAGAAATACTACGCTTAATGAGCCACAGCCTAGGTCAATGGTAGATGACGACGACTATGTCCGCTCGCTATCTTCCTAAGCTCAAGCTTTATAAGCAGTAGCCAGCCCTCTCAATGCTGGACCGAAATGTCCTTAAACTAATAACAGAACGAAACGTCTTTAAACTAATACCGCAGCATCCTTAGGCTGACGAGATGAGTAAAAATAAAAAATATATATATAAAAAAAAATATTAAAAAAAAAACGGTAAGTCCATAAGCAAAATGGGCACGGATGAAAACCCGAAAGGGCTCCGTGAGTAAAAACGGCAGGGCTACCGGCGAGTGTTTGTGAAAACCTGAAAGGGCGCAACCTCGTTAAGAAACACTTATAGGGTCCTCTCGACCCTGTAAGGAGAAACCACCTGCGTGAGATCCTTACGACTCACAAAGGAGCAACACACTCAGGGATCCCCACGATTTCTAAGGAGAAAATACACTTGCGAGATCCTCACGACTCGTAAGGAGAACTCTCTTATGGGACCCTTACGGCTCATAAGAGTTGAAAGTCTTAAGTTACAGAGACCTAAACCTGTACTTAAGCAACCCCCACAACTTCCAATATTGCCCTACAAGTGGTTCAATATCGACCCTTGTATACAATCCACGGGCGCGAATAAACATTTCCCTAACTAAGTCCCATCTGAAACTAGGGATATGTTTGCATGGTAAACGGCCCTTGTAAATCCTCTCGACTTACAAGGAGAAAGCCCTCCTGTAGGATCCTTACGACTTACAAAGAAACAAACACTTAGGGATCCTTACGACTCCTAAGGAGAAAATGCACCTACAAGATCCCCACGACTTGTAGGGAGAAATACCTTCACGAGACCCTTACGGCTCATGAAGTCAAAAGCCTTAGGCGACAGGACCCTAACCCTGATCGCTAAGCCTCCTTTGTTCGACAATGACAGAGGCAAATGATGATTCGCTCCTGGTAATATCCCAGTTGCAGCGGTGCTGATGCCGAAATCGGTGTCCAATTTCAGGTTGACGGCGAAAGCCAGTAGACCGCTCATGCATACGAAATAGCCGAAATGATAGGGCAACTTGCAATAAAAAGCAGCAAGTAAAATGTATGCATGCAAAATAGCCGAAATGATCGGGCAACTCGTAATAAAGAGCAACGAGTAAAAAAAAAATAAAATAATAAGAAAAAAGCCGAAATGATTGGCACCGCGAAAAATAGCCGAAATGTTTGGGCAATCGCGACCTTCGCGATATAAAAGCTGAAATGATAGAGCATCGCGGAAATAAAACAAAAAATAAGAAATGATAAAACTTCGGCCCTACAGTTAAGATCACATCGATCCCTGTATACAATCCAAGGGCGTAAACAAAGAAGGAACCATGCCTCCCCAGCGGATTCCGTCAAACGACGAAACCAAGCCTCAACGGTTCATTTCAACCGAAGAAGCCAGTGACTCCAACGAAAATTCCTCGACTCACGGATACAAACACTCCTTGACGAGAGCTTCCTGATCCGCGTCGACCCGCAGAG
This sequence comes from Agapanthus africanus, assembly GCA_030015575.1. Taxonomy (NCBI): domain Eukaryota; kingdom Viridiplantae; phylum Streptophyta; class Magnoliopsida; order Asparagales; family Amaryllidaceae; genus Agapanthus; species Agapanthus africanus. The sequence goes on along the minus strand of CM057348.1, from coordinate 102,206,927 downwards.
CCACCAGTGCCTCCGTAGGAACCCCCGACTCGTTTCAAACCCCAAGGACACAAATAATCCTTGGCGCTCGGGAAACAAATAATCCCTCGCAAAACTTCTCAACTCACGGATACAAACACTCCTTGACGAGAGCCTTCTGATCCGCGTCGACCCGCAGAGCCACCAGTGCCTCCGTAGGAACCCTCGACTCGTTTCAAACCCCAAGGACACAAATAATCCTTGGCGCTTGGGAAACAAATAATCCCTCGCAAAACTTCTCAACTCACGGATACAAACACTCCTTGACGAGAGCCTCCTGATCCGCGTCGACCCGCAGAGCCACCAGTGCCTCCGTAGGAACCCTCGACTCGTTTCAAACCCCAAGGACACAAATAATCCTTGGCGCTTGGGAAACAAATAATCCTAGCAAAATCCTCGACTCACGGATACAAACATTCCTTGACGAGAGCCTCCTGATCCGCGTCGACCCGCAGAGCCACCAGTGCCTCCGTAGGAACCCTCGACTCGTTTCACACCCCAAGGACACAAATAATCCTTGGCGCTTGGGAAACAAATAATCCCTCTCAAAACTTCTCAACTCACGGATACAAACACTCCTTGACGAGAGCTTCCTGATCCGCGTCGACCCGCAGAGCCACCAGTGCCTCCGTAGGAACCCCCGACTCGTTTCAAACCCCAAGGACACAAATAATCCTTGGCGCTTGGGAAACAAATAATCCCTCGCAAAACTTCTCAACTCACGGATACAAACACTCCTTGACGAGAGCCTTCTGATCCGCGTCGACTCGCAGAGCCACCAGCGCCTCCGTGGGAACCATCGACTCATTTCAAACCCCAAGGACACAAATAATCCTTGGCGCTTGGGAAACAAATAATCCCTCGCAAAACTTCTCAACTCACGGATACAAACACTCCGTGACGAGAGCTTCTTTGACTCACATCTCGGGCAGTAAGGATTCAAAAACTTGCTTCCTGAACAATGGGACCCTGCAAGTCAATCATAAATGGTCTCTTGCATACTATCCACGGGTCTCACTCTCTGAAGTCGATTCTCGACAAAGAGGGAAACAACCGCTTACGAGCCTTCTCGACTCGTAAGAGGGCAATGGGACCCTGCAAGTCAATCCTAAATGGTCTCTTGCATACTATTCACGGGTCTCACTCTCTGAAATCGATTCTCGACAAAGAGGGAAACAACCACTTACGAATCCTCTCGGCTCGTAAGAGGGAAAATTCTCTTATAGGATCCTTACGACTTAGAAGAGAAAAATACACTTAGGAATCCTCACGATTCTTAAGGAGAAAATCCACCTGCGAGATCCTCTCGATCCGTAGGGAGAAAAGCCTCTATGAGACCCTCACGACCCATGGAGTTGAAAAGTCCTAGGCGGCAGATCTGAACCCGCAGTCTAGGCCATCGTTATTTCTGGGAGAAATGAATTTACTCGAAAAGGCGAAGAAGTGACACCAGACATTACAAAAAGGTGTATCTTTTATTCATAAACTTGATCAAATACAGGATACATTATGTCAAAAGATAAAAAAAAATATATACATATACATTCTTTTATCTATAAGTACGAACGACACAAAAATGGATAGCTACTGAGGAGGAAGTGTCTTTAGTAAGTTCACAAGCTGCTCTCGCACTTCCTTCAGCACTTCCTCTCGAGTGACAGCCGCGGCCACCTCCGCCTCCACCTGAGCCCGCTGCTGCAAGAAGGATGAAAGTTGCTCCTCTGCCGCCTTCTGGGCTGCTTCCTGGCTGGCTGCAGCTCGCTCGACAACGTCAAGTTCATGCCTCAATGATAATCCTTCGGAGAGGCATTGCAGGAGGCCCTCAAAGATAACCTTCAGCCGTGCAGCATTGGCCTCCACCCGAGCATGCAGTCGAGCGGACCTGCTCGAAGCATCATCACGCTCCTCGCGCCTTGAAATAACTTCTTGTTCGAGATGGCGGAAGTAAGAAGCGCTCTGCTCAATCCACGCAGTCCTCTGATTATTGGCATCCATGATCTCGGGAGTAGGACGCAACGACTCCAATTGAAATAGGCAACCCTCAATCTCCTTACAATGGTTAACCCAGGATGCAATGATGCTCTCATTATGAAAGTTCATGAGTATCGCTAACATCGGGTTAACCACCATAGCGAAGTCTGCGGCAGAGGTAGGAGTTTCAACATCGAGTTCCTCGACATAGTCACTCAACATGCGCAGACTATTCGCGACGCCTTTTAAAGACAGACTCCTCAGATAAGGACCCGCTGGCATCGTGACGCGAGGTTCGAAGGACGCCGAAGCCAGAACGACAGCTGAAAGAGACAGGATGTGATCAGATAATAGTACAGAAAATAGAGGGAGGAAAGCTACCAATATGACGGTCATTATACCAGTTGAGACAGGTGGCAAGGTCGGAAGGGCTGGTGGCACAGCTGATCCGTCATCCCCTCCTTCAATCTGTAGCACTGCAGTTGAGATAAAAAAAAAAGAGTCTAGAGACAATTCCGTCAATAAGAAATAAGAAAGGAAGGATGTCAACGGAAATCATACTCACCAACGCCACTAGGGGAAGAAGCAAGCTTAGATGGGAAGGAGAAGTACGGGAGCAACATCTGATGTACATGATCAAAAAGCGCTCCTGAGAACACGACAGTGTGACTTTAATACGCGAATTAGATATCTGGAAAACAAGATTAATAAATCGCAAACATATACCTTCCAACACCTTCGAGGGTATTAGGGAAAGTTGAGAGGTGACCACCGCCAAAGCGGTCATCGAAGGCGCTCCCTCGAGCGGTGGAGCATCGGCATTAGCTGCACCTGCATTACGAAAAGGTGGACTTGTCAGAAATGGTGGTAAAGTAAAGAAAAGCAGCCACTTAGGGTTTACCTGGGGAGCTCCCGGCTGAAACGGAGGCGACTCCCTCCTCTAGTGACATAAGATCGCCGCCTGTAGCCTCATCGCCCGACTCGATGGGGACCGTTGTCGTGCTCACGAGATCTGGGGACGGCGGAGGACCATAGATGGGGAGGGCGATGGCTGGAGTATTGCCAGATTCCAGAGAAGGCGCGGTTGGTTCGTCTCCGGGAATCGTGGCCACCTCACCCATTACTCCCTCAGGTTCAGTAGTGGCGGTCGTATCGTCCACCATCGCCAGGGGATCGCCGGCCTCGAGCGCTTCATTCGCCACCACCCTGGACTCATCTATAATGATCATATCATCTGCCACCGCTTCCGGTCCGGCATCAATGACCTTCTCGGCGGCAGGCCCCTCGGACTCCACTTCAAGCTCCATGGCCTCAACGATACTGCCCACTGTCGGCTCAAGTTCGGCAGGCACCGCCTCCCCCGCTCCCCCAAGATCGACGGCCCTCGCCTCTCCATCGATCGGACTTGGCCCTGCAAAGAGAAGAGATATAAGGACCAGCGATATTAAAATCCTTATAACAAAAAAGAAACCCTGAGAGAAATATTACCTGAAGCGGATCTACCATTTGCGCTCCGAACTGCTCGAGCCACTTCCCTGCGGGCAGTGGATAGGGCGACAGGGGCCTCTTCTGAAGGAGTACCAGCTCGAGGGGCGGTGCTAGGTCCCGCTCCCATGGCCAAGGCAGCCCTGCGCGCCTTCGCCTCACGCCTCAACCGCTTCCTCTCCTCCCGAGCGGTTATGAGGGACCTCTGTGACGCCTCCTTCAAGGCGTCATCATCTTCATTCAGGGATGCCTCCAGAGCCTTTAAGGCATCTCTCATCGGCTCTTCAAGACGAACCTCCTGTAGTGGCCCAAACGAAGCGGGAACATCGGCAGCTGGTGGGACGTCTGCGTCACTAGGAGGAAGCGGCATTGAGGTCCCTGCAATTAAAAGGGAAAGGTTAGGTCGACCATAACACAGGGAAAACAAAAAAAACTTGATGAGTCGAAACTTACTAAGGCCCACAGATGCCCTGGCGCGTTCCTCTTCCTGAAAGGTCTTCAGAGAAGAGGCAATGGCTTCTTCATCGGTGATGCCTGTTGAAAGAAAAGAAAGAAGAGCGTTAGTCAAAAATAATGAAATAAGAAAGAAAATACGTTACAGTAAAGAAAAAGTGACTAGTAGTTACCTGATTGCGCAAGCTTAGCCAGCCACGCATCACGCTTCACCAGCCATGCTGAAGCTCTGAGAGCAGCTTCCAAGTCTGTATCGTCCGGCGGCGGCATCACTAATCCCGCGTTAGTCCCATATTCAAGCAGACCCTCGGAATAAGGAGCGTGGGGTTCCCGGCCAAAAGCAACGTCAGCGGCGAAGAGCGACTTCTTTTTCTTTTGCCCTCCAACCCTAGGCTCACGGGAAGCGACTTACGCTTGGCAGCCGCTTTGGGACGACGGGTCCCGATGTCCGCACCCACGCCAGACTCCGGCGAGGATACAATCACTGTTTCCGCCCGAGCGCGGGGTGCAGGAGGTGCATCCGCAATATCGGGGAGCGGCAATTCGCACGGAGGACTTTGCACACGAGATGGTCTGCTCCCAGCATCTTTTAAGGGAGCGACTATTGGAGTCCTTGGCACCAGAGGAGCGTTGCGATCGCTACCTGGAGGTGCACCCTTACGGTCGATCAGCAACCGCCTTTCCTCCTTTATGACCGCTCCCGTCGAATGACTATACCATTCTGTGTATACCCTAAGAAGTCGGGGGGCGCAAGCCGGCTCACTGATAAAAAATGAGAGCCCGTGTTTAGACGCATGAAATGATGCAGCGCTCTCTCCGTCCCTTCTTCGGTCGCGGCGGGTTCCGATAAAAAGGCCTCCAACGGTACCCCTTGGTTATAGCTCAGCTGTCGGGCGAAACGATGCGGGTTATATCTCATGAAGATCGCTCCCCCGTCCTGCCTAAACACCAAAAAGCCCGGTCTGATAGAATATAAGTGAAGGATCTCCCGAGCCGTTAAAATCGAAGCGCCATCCTTAAAAGTGTCTTGCAATGGCCGCACTGCAGTGGTGGACGTTTTTCCAATGGTCAACACCTTATCAATAAAAGACACACCGGTTCCAACGGTGTGGGAACGAAGGAGTAAACTCCTGGCATCTCGCGGCGACGGATTTACAATCGATGCGCCGATCAACTGTAGAAGGCGAGGAAAAATGCACCTTTCGTAGAATGAGGGCCTTTTATGCATGCCGAAAACACCCGCTGTACGTAGTTCGAGCCACGACATGAAGTAGTGCATTGGGAAAACCACGTGCAACGCCCCAGGTTCATTAGCATATGCCGCTCGGCTAAGGCCGTGATATAAATGTGCCAAGCCGGCGATCCCAACGGCCACCTTTACCCCGATAGTCATTCGATGGGCCGGATAAAAAACAGAGGGCCGCATGCGGTGAGAGTGCATTGGAAGTGCAAACCAACTCAGCCAAAGCCCAAGAAATCCCAAAAAGAAGGCCTCCTCGTCCATCTCGGGGGTTGCGACTTCCGCAAAAGACATGGTTGAGGAGTTAGGAAGAAAAAAGTTCTTTTGATCTATGTCTTTCGTTGGCAGGTTATCCAAACCTAAGCCGAAAGGATCCTCAAGGCTGGCAAACTTGGCAGTCTTCGCCGAGAGGATGTTTGGATGAAGGAACCGAGCAATAAAATCCTCAAAATTAACTCCACGGCTCCCATGCTCAACGAAAAGGGCCTCATAGATGTTCAACACCTTGATCAGACTTGGGAACTGATGTTGAACAGCGTTCTCCGGCGTGAGCTCCCTTATCATCAGCTTGGCACCAAAGATGTACTCATCCGGCGGGAGCAACTCCTCATAATGCTCCCCCATAGCCGGTAGGCCAGACACCTCCGTAAACTCTTCCAACGAGATAGACACCTCCCGATCCATGGCAAGGAAAGTATGAGTAGGTATGTTCCACTGCTCCAGGAAGGCCTTGAACCACCAAGTAGGAAGCGTAGGATACTGGAAGAGAGAGACGTAGACTGCGGTGTACAGTCCTAGTCTTATCAACTGCGACTTCCTCGTCGACAGGATATACCGGGCCCACGGCAGATAGCCAACCGGGTGGCGGGGGATCAGACCAATGTTATATGATTGCCCCCAAGGTCTCGCTTCGCCCTGACAGATACGGCGTCCTAGGATATCTAAAACCATAGGACGCTGGACCGGGATGGCATCTATGGCCGGATGAAGAAAACCCTTCGATGTCCAATCCGTCATCTCCGCGGCATACTGCACCGGGGGTGGGCTAGCGTAATGAATCGCCGTTATGGGCTCCGACGGCACCGCACATGTGAAGCTGCGTCGACCCATAATAATCTGATTGTACCACGACCCCCAAAGGTGGAGGCTCTTATACTCCGGGTCGTATGCCTTGATCATGGCCAGGACCTCGCGATCCAAAGGCGCCTCTGGAAATCCCTCCTCTGAGCGGACAAACGGAAATGAAGTGTCTTCAGACATAATCGCTGCAAAAAGAGCAATGTAGCTGTCAGTGTTGTAATCCTAACGCTTGACATTGGAAAAAGAAAATGCATTAATTAAATTAAAATCAAAATTAATTAATTACACCGCACCACAGTGCAGTGAATAGGAGACCAAAGAGGGACCCATGAAATCTAAATGACAATACGTCAGTTAAGGGGACAAACTCATCATTGGATGAGATTGTCAGTTGGTCCCTAGGGGGAACATTCCCATAATAAAAAAGGGGGGAAAGAATCCCTAGAGACAAGGAAGAAATCTCCTCTTTCAGAGCAAAGCCCTGTCACAGAATGACACTTGTCAAATTCTGGTCTCAAAAGAGTAAAATTCTTTAAAAAAGGAGCTTAGCTCTGTAACATTCCAAAAAAATGTGTATTGAAAATAATTTTAAAATTGAAATTTCTAGAATCTTGAAAGATCCATGAAAACTTACGAAAAAGTTCTTTGCCTTTCAGATCTAAAAGATCTACATTTGATCCAAGAGCAAAGCTCTGTTCATGGGTTAGAACCCATGAAAGATCTCTGTGGATCTGTAAGTTCTTTTAGAGCAAAGCTCTGTTTATGAAACCCCAAGGGGGACCTCTTTAGATCGAAGGATCTGTAAAAGCCAAGCTCTATTAATTAATTAAAATATTTAATCTGAGATTAAGTTTACCTAAAATTTTCTAACTTAGAAAATGAGAGCAAAGCTCTAAAGTTCTGGAAACGAGAGCAAAGCTCTGAAGTCTTAAGCAAGAGCAAAGCTCTGGAAAATCAAAACCTAATGGTGAGATTTTCTAAGGGTCAAACGCCCTATTTATAAGGCGCTTGCGCCTCTTGAGATTCCCCCTTGATCCAACGGTCAGGAGGGTTGCCACCGTTGCACTCACGTGTGCGCCACGTGAGCGCAACGATGGGGGGCATTTGTTTCGCCCAATCAGAGCAAAGCTCTGTTTGAATTCAAAATTCAAATTTTGAAGCAAAGCTTCAAGTCCCGCGCGCAGCGCCCAAGAAAGCGCACCCAATCAGAGCAAAGCTCTGATTGAAGGAAGCAACGCTTCAACTGCACTGCACGCTGCGCTGCGCGACACGCGTCAGCGCAGATGCGCTAGCGCAGATGCGCTGCGCTCTGCGCTGCGCGACACGTGTCAGCGCAGATGCGCTAGCGCACTTGCGCTGCGCGACACGTGTCATGCGCTGGGTCATCTGCGCCAAACTGAATTAAGATTTTTATGAAATCTTTTCTGTTCTTTCCAGAACTAGAAGATTTTCTTTGGCCTTCGGATCAAAGATCCAGCGGTGGGAAAATTCCCAAAATCACTCAGGAAAGATCCTGTTAACAAATTCAACAGATTATTGGTCACTATAAATAGGACCCTAAGCCTCAATTCAAAGAGATCAAGAATTTTTCTCGAAAAATCAAGAACTCTAAGCAGAGAAAACTCTGAGAAGATCTCAAGAAAAAGGTAAAGAACCTTCATGAAGTAGAAGAAAAGCCTTCTAATAGATCATTGATCTAAAAATAAAATGAATGATCTTTATATAAAAAAAAACAGTGCTTTGCACTTCTTGTGAACCTTCGGTTCTTTAAAAACAAAATAATAAAAAAAAGAATAAAAAAAACAGTGCTTTGCACTTTTAAGAACCTCTGGTTCTTCGAATAAAGAAAAATTTATTTTTCTTTGATCTAATTTAGACTAAGAAATTAAACAGTGCTTCGCACTTCCCTTCTTGAATCTAAAAGATTCTTAGTGCTTTGCACTTCCAAGTTGCGCCGTTGCGCTCGTAAGAGAGCGCCACGTGTCGGCTATAAAACCACTTGCGCTAAGCGCCCTTAAGATAGAGCTTTGCTCTCTGGAATTGGCGCAACTCGCTGAGAGCGCGCCACGTGTCAGCAGCGCAATAGCGCAGCGCAACAGCGCAGCGCACTGCGCTGGTGCGCTTGCGCTCATCAGGGCACGACACGTGTCATCACCATATGAACTTGCGCTCATTACTTGGCGCAAAGCGCAGATGCATTAAAAAGGGCCAGGCCCAATTAAGAGAAGGCCTAACAAGCTTAATGAAGCGCAAATGCATTATTTTAAAGGGCAGAGCCCAAACCAGAACAGATGCTCTGCATCATTTATAAATGGGCAGAGCCCAAACAAAATATTCAGAATGCTCTGCATTTTAAAAGGGGCAAAGCCCAAAACAAAGTAGATGCTTTGCAAATAGGCAGAGCCCAAAATAAACTGATACTCTATATCTTTTGTAGAGCCTAAATAAGAAAAATGCAATGCGAATAAAATGTTGAACTGGACTTAGCCCAATCGTGGCCATAAGTCCTTAAATTAAATTGACTGAGCAAAATGGCTCTCCTAAATCAATTTACGTCCGGTTCGAGGGTACATCTCCGAACTCCTTTGACATCCATCGTTGTAATTCCTCAACGACGTCAAAGAGGTGACGGGTCCCAACGACCACACATCCATATGGACTGCGGGGTCTTTAAACTCGTGGACCGAAACGTCCTTAAACTAATATTTACCCCAAAATGGGAATATCGGACCGAAACGTCCCTAAACTAATAATGGACCACTACGTCCCTAAACTGGCATCGGACCGAAACGTCCCTAAACTAATATCGGACCGAAACGTCCCTAAACTAATAGAATATGGACCACTACGTCCTTAAACTGGCGACGGACCGAAACGTCCCTAAACTAATAATGGACCACTACGTCCCTAAACTGGCATCGGACCGAAACGTCCCTAAACTAATATCGGACCGAAACGTCCCTAAACTAATAATGGACCACTACGTCCTTAAACTGGCGACGGACCGAAATGTCCCTAAACTAATATCAGACCACCGCGTCCCTAAACTGGAATATGGACCACTACGTCCTTAAACTGGCGACGGACCGAAACGTCCCTAAACTAATAATGGACCACTACGTCCCTAAACTAATATCGGACCGAAACGTCCCTAAACTAATATCGGACCGAAACGTCCCTAAACTAATAATGGACCACCACGTCCCTAAAACTGGCGACGGACCGCCATGTCCCTAAACTGGCACAATAGGGCCCAAACGCTCTTTTGTTGGATCTAAACGGTCCCGTCTAAGTTGATCTTAACCCCAAATACGGTTAACGTGTCCTTAGACATTTAAATAAAAGATAAAACTCCAAATCAATTTTGGTTCAAGGGTACATCTCTGAACTCCTCAGACGCCTGTCGTTGTAATCCCTCAACGACGTCAGAGAGGTGACGAGTCCCGACGGCCGGATAATTAAATCAATCATGATGTTAAGTTGATCTTAGTCTAAAACAAGACTAACGTATCCTTAACGAACGTTTAAGTCGATCTTAGTCGCAACGCGACTAATGTATCCTTAAACTAAAAACACCAAACCCAAATCTAAGTAAATACGGATTTGGACTAATCCACGTCCTACGGGCGACGGCATTACTCAGTCTCCGTATACAATCCACGGGCAATCACGAACAAAACAAACACACACGACACGAAGTGAAATTCTGGAGAAGGAGAAAGTTGTTACCGCAACGCGGTAGCGTAATTAACTGCAGGGGCTTGCGCCTGCAGGGAAGAGCGTCCCCACAATCAAAAACCCCTCACCCTGAGGGGGAATCTGACGAAATCTGCTACATCGGCCGTATCCGTCTAAACCTCCGATACAAGGTGCCATAAATCAACTTGGCATCTCCGGAGAGGTGGACGGATCAAACCAAATAGCATCTGCCCCGAACCTCAGGCAACGGACGCGAAGTCCGGGCCGCCGTTCGGAGGGGAACAAGTGGGCTCAGAATTTTGAGGTGAGATGGTAGGGGGTAGGGGTGTATTTATAGGGTTAGGCTAGGGTTAGGGTAGATGAAGGGTTTTTAAATAAAAAAAATGTAAAAATGTATAAAAATCATTAAAAATTGGAGTAAATAGGGTATAATTAGCTCTCTGGAACCGATCCATTTAATTGGAGTGTGCAGGGGAGTTTAGAAGGTGAAAAGACAGAATTTTGCAGTTGACGACTCGGTCGTCCGGCCGAGTCCGGCCGGCGGCGCCGGCCCGAGCCGGCCGACTCGGCCGAGTCGGGGGTCGGGTAGGTGGGGAGTCGCCGGGGGTAGGCAATAGTATATTTAGTTTTTCAGGTTCAGTTCAAGATTTGGGAGTTATTGTGTGTGGACTGTTTGGCTTCCAAAGAATTTAAAGCAAAATAATATTAAAAAAAATATGGGGCAGGGGATTTGAACTCTAGTGGCTTGGTTCAGCAGTGCAAGGTATTACCAATGAGCTACAAGCTCCTTCTTGTAATTATTGTGTGAAATAAATGCTTAAAGTGGTAACAGCAACATTAAATACCCTCAGTATACTTTAAATTTAATTCAAATTTATGTATACTAAAAAATGGAGTTGTTACAGTCTACCCTCCTTACAAAAATTTCGTCCTCGAAATTTACAACTTTTATTTGAGGACTAGTTTACAAAGAGGTGTGGATATTTTGCACGCATTTCATCTTCCCTTTCCCAAGTGGACTCTCCTGGAGTGTCTTTCCTTCACATCACTCGGACCAAATTAACTTTCTTGTTCCGAAGCATCTTTACTTTCCTGTCCAGGATCTCCACAAGCTGTTGCTCACAAGACAAGTCGGGCTGTATAGTGAGCTCGGAATGATCAAGAACATGGCTGGGGTCACTCACATACCTTCTGAGTTGGGATATGTGGAACACATTATGCATTCCTTCCAATGAGGGTGGAAGCGCTAAGCGGTATGCCACTTCACCGACTCGTTCGGGTATGTCGAACGGTCCAATGTATCTCGGACTTAATTTACCCCGTCTTCCAAATCGGATCACTCCGCGGTTCGGAGATATCTTCAAGAATACGTGATCTCCTGGCTAGAACTCCAAGTGTCGTCTCTTTGCATCAGCCCAGTGCTTCTGTCGATCTTGGGCTATGCGCATCCTTTCCCTGATAGTACGAACCACATCAACAGTCGCTACTATCATCTCTGGTCCAAGAAGTTCCCTATCTCCGATGTTGTCCCAACTTAATGGTGATCGACACTTCCTTCCATACAATGCTGCAAAAGGTGTCATTCCTATGCTTGCTTGGTAGCTGTTATTGTACACGAACTCCACAAGATGCAGGTGATCTTCCCATGATCCTTTGAAGTCTAACATACATGCTCTGAGCATATCCTCCAAGATCTGAATAGTTCGCTCAGACTGACCATCTGTTTGTGGATGATAAGCCGTGCTGAAGTTCAGACTTGTTCCCAAGCTTGCTTGCAGACTCTGCCAAAATTGCGATCGGAACCTGGTGTCACGATCGGAGACAATACAGACCGGTACTCCATAAAGTCTCACAATTTCCTCCATGTGCTTCTTTGCTAGTGCCTCAGTTGATTGGCCAACTCGAAATGGGATGAAGTGGGCCGACTTTGTGAGTCGATCTACAAAGTCTGCAAAATCCATCGTGATGTGTTGCCACTTCCATTCTGGGATTGGTAATGGTTAAAGTAGTCCAGCTGTCCTGTGATGTTCAGCCTTTACTTGCTGACACACCACGCATTTTGCGACGCTTCTGGCTACTTCACGCTTCATTCCATGCCACCAATAATTCTGACGTAGATCTTTGTACATTTTGGTACCTCCAGGATGTACTGAGTAGGGAGAGCTGTGAGCTTCTTTCATTAACTCTTCCCGTACAGGACCTTTTGGTACACACAATCTGCTGCCGTATCTTAAAGATCCGTCTTCATGGATGATGAAGTCTGTTCTGAGTCGATTCTCCACTTGCTCTCTGATCTTTTGCAACTTAGCATCACTTGCTTGAGCTGCTTTGATCTGATTGACAATGGTTGATTGAACTTGTAAATTCATCAAACTTGAAGTATTACCTGGCATGGCTACCTCAATCTCCATCTGATGCAAGTCTTGTTGAAACTTCCACTGAGCGGTGAGATTCATTGTTAATGGTTGGCGACTAAGAGCATCAGGTACTACATTCACCTTCCCTGGGCGATATTGCAAGTTGATGTCAAAGTCTGCCATGAGTTCTAACCATCTTCTCTGCCGCATATTCAACTCCTTCTGAGTAAACATGTACTTCAGACTTTTATGATCTGTGTAGATGTTCACTCGCTCACCAAGTAGATAATGGCGCCAAATCTTGAGAGCAAAGATGACGGCTGCCAACTCCAGATCATGCGTCGGATAATTGCGCTCATGAATCTTCAGTTGTCTTGAAGCATAAGCCACAACTTTACCGTGCTGATGTAGAACACATCCTAATCCCTTACCGGATGCATCACAATGCCCTTCGAATCCTCTAGATTGATCCGGTATTACAAGAATAGGTGTTGATGTCAACCTTGACTTGAGTTCTACGAAAGTTTGTTCGCATGCTTCTGACCACACAAATTCCTCATCTTTACGTGTGAGCTTGGTCAGGGGTGTTGCTATCTTCGAAAATCCTTCAACGAATCTTCTATAATATCCAGCTAAACCCAAGAAACCCCGAATGTCCTTCATTGACTTTGGTGTAGGCCATTCGCTGACTGCTGAAACCTTTGCTGGATCCACAGAGATTCCTTCTCCTGATACGATATGTCCAAGAAAACCAACTTGCTTTAGCCAAAACTCACACTTGCTGTACTTGGCATAGAGCTGGTGTTGTCGAAGAGTTTTCAGGACAATTCGTAGATGCTCTGCATTCTCTTTCCGACTCTTAGAATACACCAGGATGTCGTCGATGAAGATGACAACAAACCTGTCTAAGTACTCCCGGAAAACTTGATTCATTAGGTTCATGAATGTTGCTGGTGCATTGGTCACTCCAAATGGCATCACTAGAAATTCGTAATGTCCATAGCGAGTTCTGAAAGCTATTTTGTGAATATCAGCTTCCTTGACCTTCACTTGATGATAACCTGAACGAAGATCCAATTTAGAGAACACACAAGATCCACTTAGCTGATCGAATAAATCGTCGATGCGCGGGAGTGGATACTTGTTCTTTATCGTGACTTCGTTCAAGGCTCTATAATCGATGCACATTCTGTATGAACTTTCCTTCTTCTTCATAAGTAGTACAGGTGCTCCCCAACTTGAAGTGCTGGGACGAATCCATCCTTTCGCCAATAATTCGTCCAACTGTGTTTGGACTTCCTTCAAACCTTCCGGACTTAATCTATAAGGGGCTTTGATCACCGGTTGGGCTCCTGGTACTAATTCAATACTGAATTCAAGAGCTCGATCGGGAGGCAAACCTGATATATCGTCAGGAAATACATCGTCGAACTCTCGAACCACATTTGGTCTTGATTCTTCCTCCGCTTGAGCTGCTGCAACTACTACTTCTCTTGGCTTCGCTTTGTAGGTACTTGGCTCCAAGGTACGGTCTCCGCTTTTGAAATAGAAGACCGGGTGGTCTGGAATCTCGAATACTAATCTCCTTTGACGACAGTCGATGGTAGCATAAAAAGTTCCATGCCAATCCATACCTAGAACCACATCAAAGTTCGGTACGTCCGGTACTTTGAAGTCAGCATAAAACTCTTTGCTGCAGACGACGACTGGACATAAGCTGTATCCCATGGTTGCCTTTAGAACGCCATTTCCTGAACTGACATTCCAGCTGGATACAAGCGGTGAGACTGGAATTGCATGGGTTCGGACGAACCGTTGCGACATAAAGCAGTGAGATGCTCCAGTATCAAACAGTGCTAGTGCAGGTAGTGAGGCTACTAAGATTGTACCTAAGGTATGTGGGATATGTTTTAGGTATAGGGAAAAGTGTGTAGATAAACAAGACTGAAAGAAAAGTTTGAGAAGAAAAGTTTACCAGTGATAACTTGGCCAGTGGCCTCAGCTTCTTCCACTGACATAGTGAAAGCCTGGCGCCTTGGTACATTCCTCCTGGCCTGAGGAGCATTCCTCGGAACGTTCCTTTGAGCTTGATGGAACTGACGAGAAGGTGGTGCAGTTTGTGGTCCTCTGGATGGTGCAAGTAGTGCAAGTCTTGGAGCAGGGGCTTGGATGGCTGGGCGCTGTGGGTAATTGTTTGCTGGCCTGGGTGCAACAATTGGATTTTGTTTATGAGGAAAAGACCTAATACCATGAGCAGCTGAGCCGCAGATCAAGCAAAGGTTGTTCGCACGCCGACAATCTCTCGCCAGATGCCCATTTCTCTTGCAATAGTTACAAAAGGCTGGGCTGGGACGATGGTTCGGTACTCCGGGTCGCCTTGGCACAAAAGGTGGCCTGGACGACGCTCCTCCTGCCATCTGGTTGGCAGGGCGCTTAACTCCTGCAGACTGAGGTATGCCCCTTGCTTTTATCACTGCCTCATAACTGCGGGCAGCTTCTAGAGCTTCCTCATGAGTTGGAAATTTCCCTGTGGCTAGAGCAACCTGAATTTCCGTGTCCAAACCTTGTTGAAAGCGACGGGCTCTGATATCATCCGTCGGTATCAAGTGTGCCGCGAATCTGTTTAAGGATTGTGTTAGCTGTGTAGTATGTGATATTTAAAATTGAACTATTGTGACATATCTTACCGACTTAGCATGGTGAATTCAGCGTTATACTCATCTACCGACTTGTCCCACATCGAACCTTGTTGTAGATGAATGAACTTCTGTTCCATGGCAAACCTGGCAGTCACAGGGAAGTACTTCGCGTCGAACTTCTCGCGAAAAGTCTTCCATTCAATAGGCTATACAAGACGGCTTTCTTCTGCCTTCCACCAGTTGCGAGCATTTTCCGTGAACTGCAGTTTCGCCACACGGACCCAAGCTATGTCTGACACTTGTGCTGCCGCCAGATCATCCTCTATGCTTTATGCCCATTCCTCAGCTTCAAGTGGGCTTCCCTTTCCGGAGAACTGCTTAGGGTGTAAAGCCCTAAATTGCTATAACCCAGGTGCGTCAGTCTCGGGACGGTTCAGGAGTTATTGCTGTCCCTCAAGAAGGCTGCGGATCGCCTCAAGTAGCACCGTTTGCTCGGTGGGTAGCGCAGGAACAACAGGTGTGAGAGGTAGTGGTGGAGGTGTGTTGTTGACATTGGTGCTGGTGTTGTTCGGAGAATCCATAACCTTGAAGAAAAATTTAGGTTAGGATAGATTCAAGTACATGAAATGATAAGATTCAAGGAATATGAAATTGTAAGACTCAAGAAGCATAAATTGTAAAGAATGTTTTAGTTGCTGGTTCTTGTGTTATATTTCTTAGGTTGTTCACGCAGAACAGAACTGCATAGTAGGATTTTATACAGCTCTGACCTGCATGGGCCACCAACAAAACCTGTCACGCCCCGCTTTCCGGTGTACGGCGAAGGGGACGCGATGAGGCCCGCTACGTATTTACTCAGAAGCAAATACGCTAAGCGTAACTAAGCAATATAAAAGAAATTGTACACAAGAGACAAGATATAATAAAAACAACAACTTTTATTTATTAACATTCTTTTGTACAATGCATGAAAAGGAAATACAACAGAAATAAAAGTGATGCCTAACAATGGCATAACAAGAAATGAAAAATACTGAATGGAAAATGTACAATGTCTAGAGCTCAGGGTCTTTGCTGTACTGATCCAAGTCTTCCGCAGTTGGCTCGATCTCTGACGGGTCCAAATCACCTGACGACATTCAAAGAAGAAAGAAATAGAATGTCATCAGCGAACAGGTCGCTCGGTAAGTCCCAAAGATAAGAGGAAAGTAGAATAGACAGAATAAGAAGGTATCTTTTAAAATTGTATTATCTTGTTGTAATGTTGTATTAACGCTGTTGTTTGTAGCTTGGTACAGAAGAATGCCAGTGTATAGGAGAGGAGTCTCTATATGCCAGAGACTAGAGGAACGTATAGTACAAGGAAACATTTGTGCCACGGTACAACAGCAACTGGATTCATGTTAGGTGTATTAAGTCTTACAGTCTCGTGCCACTTTTAACACCTTCCGTACCAATTTACCCCTTAAACCCCGTAGTGTTTTGATTGTATTGTTTGTCTTGTAAATTGTATTGAGTGTATAACTGATTGACTGACCGAAACCATGATATCAGTAAACGGATGTAACCGTAGAATCATGTAAATGGAATAAATGGAGAACCATGTAAATGGAATATATATCCATGATTCGGTTCAGTCCAGTTGTATATATTGATAATTGGATTCATGGATTCATGTTGAATTGTAATATTGAAGATTGTAGATTGTAGATTGTACTTGAATCATATTCAAGTCAGATTATACAGAGACTCAAACTGAGTCAGACAATTAGCAAAGTAAATTGAAGTCCCGATTGTTTTTATTAATTTGTCTACCTTAGATAGGCAAGCACCCAATTCTCCGGCTCCGTGGGGCTCAAGAGATTGGTTCTGCTTAAACCTATGTTTACTAGGGTCCTTAGGATAATTTATAGAACTTGAGGGAGTTTTATGTAAAAATACTTTTATATACTTTTTCAAAATACACCTCAAGTATTTATTATTCATCTTTAGTGTTGTAATGAATGTGGATTTTGTATTGTGATATTCTAGTGAAAATATACTAATTTCATAAATAAGGTATTTATTTGAAATATTGATTTGTTTGGAATTCATTGTATTTTAGTGTAAAATTTATTCTTGTGATTTTTTTAGAAAAAGATGGAATATTTATATCATAACAAAATAGGTATTTTAATGATAAATATACATATATTTATACAAAAATAATTCTAATATATATTTTATATTCTAAAATTCTCATTTTCTTAAGATGTCGTATTTTAAATCTTTCGAGACCGAATACTTCTTTCGGAGGTCTGAATCTCGCACTACTAAGCCCGAGGATGTGCGATAATCCGCACCATCCCGAACGGATTTCCCAGAATGGGTTGTAGCGGCGCTTTGTAAAGATTGTAAAATACTAAACCCTTTAGAAAACGATTTTATGAAGTAAATGGTATTTATTTATAAAGATGTAAATTTTCCCGTATTCTATATTCTATGGTCTCCTAAGTCAACTAGACTGTTCCTAAATGGTTCAAAACGACAAGTTGTGAGATGTCTCAAATCGCCTCTTCACCGCCAATTGTGGCCATGTAAATATAAGTGAAGAAAGGAGGGATCCGCTCACGAATCACCGTGAGACGGGCCTTTTAAAGTTACCTTTCTCACTTGCCTAGCCTAGACACCACAAAATCAGGTTTAGATAAACGATTGATGTCTACAACTTATCCTATTTTCATAATAAGTGGTATTTATTTTAAAACTAAATCTTTTAGAAATGGTTTTATTAAGTAAAGGGTATTTAAATGAAAATATTGTTTTCTCGTATTCTAAGTTTTCGATGGTATCGTGTTAGGTTGTATATGAGTGTGTAAGGAGGTAGGTCATTACCTCGTGCTCTACTTTAAAAGTATAGCAATTTTAATGGAGCTAAATGTAAAGTTGAAACAATATGGTATTTAAGTGAAAAATACGATAACTTGAAATAACCATCATTTTATGTAATGAAACTTGATCAATTTGGTTGATTAGTGTTTAATAGTCAACATGAGAAAGTTTAAGTATGATTGTATTAGTCAGAAGTGGAATTTTATAAGAAACCGAATCGGAAATCGGATTTGTTCCGATTCCGTCGGGTTTTGTAAAACCGTATTTTTAGATAGAAGAGATAGGTAAAAAATGGGACTTACGGGTTTTAGATCACACAAGAGAGTGAGAGGGAAGTAGAGGAATCGCCGATGTGTTGCGTCGTCGCCGGTAGTTCCTAAAACGATCGCCGGAAGTTCCGCCGGAAATTCGTCGGAGCTTCTCCTCGAGCTCTTTTTCAAAGCGCACAAGATTCTTGGAAATTTGAGAGAGTGAGCTCAGAATTTTGGGTTGAGATGGTAGGGGGTAGGGGTGTATTTATAGGGTTAGGCTAGGGTTAGGGTAGATGAAGGGTTTTTAAATAAAAAATGTAAAAATGTATAAAAATCATTAAAAATTGGAGTAAATGGGGTATAATTAGCTCTCTGGAACCGATCCATTTAATTGGAGTGTGCAGGGGAGTTTAGAAGGTGAAAAGATATAATTTTGCAGTTGACGACTTGGCTGTCCGGCTGAGTCCGGCCGGCGGCGCCGGCTGACTCTGGCGAGTCGGGGATCGGGTAGGTGGGGAGTCGCCGGGGGTAGGCACTGGTATATTTAGTTTTTCAGGTTCAGTTCAAAGTTTGGGAGTTATTGTGTGTGGACTGTTGGGCTTCCAAAGAATTTAAAGCAAAATAATATTTAAAAAAATGTGGGACAGGGAATTTGAACTCTGGTGGCTTGGTTCAGCAGTGCAAGGTATTACCAATAAGCTACAAGACCCTTCTTGTAATTATTGTGTGAAATAAATACTTAAAGTGGTAACAGCAACATTAAATACCCCAAGTATACTTTTAATTTAATTCAAATTTATGTATACTAAAAAATGGAGTTTTTACAATATATGTCCAAGCATCCACTATATCATACAATAATGGCATCTAGGGTATACATATTCATAACAATTTCCCACTTACACTATGGCCAATTGTTATAGTATCTCATACCCAACATCCCAAAAAGTCTCTCGATTAGCATCTAGGGGAGGGCCTTGGTGAGTGGATCCATTGTGTTATCCTTCGTGTCAACTCTCCTGATCTCGATCTCTCGGCGATCTACTATCACCCTGATCAGGTGATACCGTCTAAGAATATGTTTGGATCACTGATGGGACCGGTGTTCCTTAGACAAAGCCACAGCTCCATTGTTATCACAATACACATGTATAGGATTCTCAATGGATGGAACCACGCCAAGTTCATCTTATGAACTTCTTCATCCATACAGCCTTTTTGGCAGCATCGTTGATAGCTATGTATTCAGCTTCCATCGTTGAGTCTGCTACGGTATCTTGCTTGGAACTCTTCCAACATACCACCCCTCCATTGAAGGTGAAGACAAAACCCGAGACCGACTTACTGTCATCCTTATCACTCTGGAAGCTCGAATCAGTAAAGGACTCCATCTGGAGTTCACTGTTACCATGCACCAAGAACATTTCTTTAGTCCTTCTCAAGTACTTAAGAATGTTCTTCACAGCTTTCCATTGTTTCTCCCCTGAATCTGATTGATACCTACTCACTACACCTAGTGAGTAAGCTACATCTGGTTTGGTACATAACATCGCATACATGATAGACCTGACTGCCGAAGCATTTTTAACGACTGCTCCGATCAGAATGCTGTCGGTGTCAGCCTGTCGATGACTGACGTCCACTGAGAGGGAACGGTCAATCTGTCGAAGGCAGACTTTCTGGCAAGGGAAGCATTTTTAACGACCTCGCCTGCAGTAGGAGTTGGAACGGCCAGTCTTGCGAAGACCGGTCCTTTAGCGGGAGAAGCCCCCTTGACGACTTCGTCTGTCGGAACTGGAATGGCTATCCGCTTCGGGATAACCCCTTCAACTATTGCGAGCTTCTTTGCGGGCCCAATGGAGCTGTGGCTCATCCTGTTAAAGACTAAGATGTTGGAATTGGACGACCCGTTGAGGGGGGCCGTGGTAGTTGCAAGCCGATCGAAGACCGACTTCTTTGGAGCCTCTTGTGATGGCATTGAAGCATTGAAGCTCATTGGCGGGAGCATGGTCCCGCAGAACAATCCAGTGGTGGCCTGAGTCACCTGCTCCACTGGTATTGCAAAGATGGAGGCCGCTTGGGGCCCGTACGTCACTCCTCCAGCGGGGACGGAGTGGGAGTTGCTGTTGCAAGTACACTTGGAAGCCATTGATTCTTCTTTTCTCTGCATTGAAGCAAGACACCAAATCTTAGTACCTCGATTTGTTCGCGATTTAGGGGCAACCATAGTAAACCACGATTTGTTCGCGAACACGACATATGAAGTGTGGAGTGGAAAGATGAAAAGGTCCCACCGGACGAGCCAGAATCTGTTTACCGCCGAAAACCGGGAAGTCAAACGGCTTGCCTGAATTTGGGGACAGATGATATTTGGATTTATCCATCCATATCTCCGAAGATGCCAAGTTGATTTACGGCACCATGTATCGGAGGTTTGGACGGATGCGGCCGTTGTAGCAGACTTCGTCAGATTCCCCCTCATTATAAGGGGTTTTTGATTGTGGGGACGCTCTTCCCTGTAGGCGCAAGCCCCTGCAGTTAATTACGTTAACGCGTAGCGATAACCACTTTCTCCTGTTCCAGATGTTCACTTCGTGTCGTGTGCGTTTGTTTTATTTTTGGTTGCCCGTGGATTGTATACGGAGACTAATTTATGTTGTCGCCCGTAGGGCGTGGATTAGTCCAAATCCATATATCTTTAGATTTGGGTTTGGGTTAATTTAAGGATCGTTAATCTTGTTTGAGATTAAGATCAACTTAAATGTTTTGTTAAGGCTACGTTAGTCCGATCTTGGACTAAGATCTACTTAACGGGGGTTTAGGATCATTCTTGATCCAACAAAAGAGCATTTGGGCTCTATCGTTTTAGTTTAAGGATGTTACGGTCTGTAGATCACCATTTTTTTGGGATGATTGTTTAGTTTAAGGACGTTACGATCCACAGCTAGTTTAAGGACATTGCGGTCTATAGCTAGTTTAAAGACGTTGCAGTCCATTAGGATGTGCCCGTCAATTTAGGAGTGCACCAAAGAGTTATTGGTTATCGGGACCCACCACCTTTCTGAAGACGCTGAAGAATTACAACGACATTTATCAGAGGTGTGAGAAGATGTAACCTTGAACCAATGTCCGTTGGAAGATCGGTAGTCGTATTTGGGACTAAGACCAATTTGGAAAATGGTGAGCACATGGGCTCGGTTGATCCGAATTAGGGACTTTTGGTCAACTTGGGCTCAGCCCACTCAGTCTTTGAATAAAGTGTTAAACACTTATTTGGGCTCAGTCTCTTTTATGTGCAAGCAGTGCTGGGCATTGATATGGGTTCTAACCCTCACCCTTTACTTTACCCTCTCATTTTTTATGGAGTGTTAAACACTCTTTATGGCGCCCACGTGCGGAGCACGTGAGGCCCTTGGCGCTGAGCGCCAACCACTGAGTGCTGGACACTCCTTATTGAGCAGCGCCCACGTGAGGGACACGTGAGGCGCTTGGCGCTGAGCGCCAACCATTGAGTGCTAAGCACCCTTTATCGAGCAGCGCCCACGTGAGGGGCACGTGAGGCGCTTGGCGCTGAGTGCCAACCATTGAGTGCTAAGCACTCTTTATTGAGCAGCGCCCACGTGAGGGACACGTGAGGTGCTTTGCCCTAGGTTTTCTTTGTATGTTCTGTTCTGAAGAGTTCAATTCTGTGTTCTTTTCTGGATCTTTGATCCCCAAGAACAAATTCATCCTTATGAGAGTTAAATTCTCATTTTGTGGGAGACTTGTCTCTTGGATCTCAGATCCAGGGAAAGAACTATGTTCTTTTATGAGGGTTAAACCCTTGGATATGCGGATGAGATGGTCTGATCTCTATTTTTTTATTTACCTCGAAGAGAGGTGTTCTTCTTTCTCCCTTTTTTGAAGCTTTCTGCTTTGTTTTTCTCGAAGCTTATGGGGGGTTTCCCTCTGTAAGACTTGAAGTCTTGGGTCCTTTATATAATAGAGGCAAGTCTGTTGATTTAGTTAAAGAAATCTCTCATTGAAAGCTCCTTAATTGATTTGTGGATTTTATCCACCGTTGGATCTTTGATCCAAGGACTTCTGTTTTACAGAAGATGTTTTTCTTGTTTTTAATAAGATTGGGGAAATATTTTCCCATACAGAGCTTATTCTGTGGCTTGGTGATTTTTTAATCACCATTGGATTTTTAATCCAACGGTACTCTGTTTTACAGAGAATAATCTTTCTCGTTTAGAAAGATTTGAGGAATATTTCCTCAACAGAATTTAATTCTATATTTTGATAATTTGTCATCCCCGTTGGATCTTTGATCCAATGGCAGAGAACTTTTAGTTCTGGCGCCGGCGCCCTCGTGCGGGGCACGTGAGGCGCTGCCTCAGAGTTTTTTAACTCTTGGCGCTGGCGCCCTTGTGCAAGACACGTGAGGCGGTGCCTCAGAGTTTATAACTTTTGGCGCTGCCTTTCAAATTTCAAACAGAGCTTTGCTCTTTTGTTGGGGAAACAAGGCTTTGTTTTAGCCTATCTGTAGTTTAATTGCAACGCCTATATGCTTTGCATATAGGCGCTCACGCGTTTAACACGTGAGGCTTTGTTTAGCCTATCTGTAGTTTAATTGCAGCGCCAATATGCTTTGCATATAGGCGCTCACGTGTTTAACACGTGGGGTTTTGTTTAGCCTATATGTAGTTTAATTGCAGCACCTATATGCTTTGCATATAGGCGCTCACGTGTTTAACACGCGGGGCTTGTTTAGTGAGAAGTTTCCCCCTTTCTTTCTCTCATCTTCTTTCTTCTTCTTTTTTCTTTTCTTTTTATAAGGAAACGGTCTCTAGGTCAAATTGAAATTGAATTGTGGAAAAGAGTGATCATGGTTAACGAGGGTCTCGCGCATACCCAAGACTACGGCCCGCTGTTGTTCGGAACATAACCCTGTCAGCCGAACCACTAAGTCCATAACCTAAAATATATATAAGAGTCGTTCGAATGATCATCCTATAAATCGCTAACCTCGCTAAATACAAGTTTCATTCCATTTTTATTTCCCATTTTCCCCCAGGTTTCAATAACTATATATATGGGGCTAGTTGTGTACAAATACGCACCTGTAACACGGTTTTATTCACTTTTCACTACATTGTTCAATTTCATGAATCATTCACTTATCACTGGCGTACTTGACACAGCTAATCTAATATCGCTCACGTTCGACAATGCTATAATCTTTAAGACTTAATAAGAGCGTTCTCTATCACTAAAGGTATCACAGTCGAGTAAATATGAGATGTTCCCCTCCGAAAGGCGCGGCAGAGACGCGGTGAACGTCTGGGCCTGAGATTCGGGGCAGATGCTATATGGTTTTATCCGTCCACCTCTCCGAAGATGCCAAGTTGATTTATGGCACCATGTATCGGAGATTTAGATGGATGCGGCCGATGTAGCAGACTTCGTCAGATTCCCCCTCGTTTGAGGGGTTTTTGATTGTGGGGACGCTCTTCCCTGCAGGCGCAAGCCCCTGCAGTTAATTACGCTACCGCATCGCGATAGCCACTTTCTCCTTCTCCAGAATTTCACTTCATGTCGTGTGTGTTTGTTTTGTTTGTGGATGCCCATGGATTGTATACGGAGACTAAGTGATGCCATCGCCCGTAGAACGTGGATTAGTCCAAATCCGTATTTACTTAGATTTGGGTTTGGTGTTTTAATTAAGGATACGTTAGCCATATTGAGGCTAAGATTAACTTAAACGTTCGTTAAGGATACATTAGTCTAATTTGAGACTAAGATCAACTTAACGCGATCGTTTAGATCCGACAAAAGAGCATTTGGGGGCTCTATTGTTCCAGTTTAGGGACATAGTGGTCCATAGGTAGTTTAGGGACATTGCGGTCCAGTGCCAGTTTAGGGACGTGGTGGTCCATATTCCAGTTTAGGGACATAGGGGTCCATGTTCCAGTTTAGGGACATAGGGGTCCATTGCCTGTATGGCCGTCGGGACCCATCACCTCTCTGACGACGTTGAAGGATTACAACGATAGATGTCAGAGGAGTTCTGAGATGTACCCTTGAATCAGAGTTGATTGGGGGATCTATAGTCCAATTTGGGACTAAAGTCCGTTTAAAGGTTTAAGGATACGTTAGCCATATTTGAGGCTAAGATCAACTTAAACGGGATCGTTTAGATCCGACAAAAGAGCATTTGGTGGCTCTATTGTTCCAGTTTAGGGACATAGTAGTCCATTGCCAGTTTAGAGACATGGTGGTCCATCGCCAGTTTAGGGACGTGGTGGTCCGATGCCAGTTTAGGGACGTGGTGGTCCATGTTCCAGTTTAGGGACATGGGGGTCCATTTAATATATAGCCATCGGGACCCGTCACCTCTCTGACGACGTTGAAAGATTACAATGACAGGTGTCAGAGGAGTTCAGAGATGTACCCTTGAACCGGATGTAAATTGATTTAGGAGAGCAGCCGTGCTCAGTCAACTTAATTTGAGGACTTACGACCATGATTGGGCTAAGTCCAGTTGAAAAATGTTCAACACTTTTATTTATCTTTGGCCTATTAGGCCTGTGCTAGGGCTTTGCCCCTTTTTAATAATGCACTGCATTTTTGTTTTGCTTGGGCTCTGCCCTTTTATAAATGATGCAGAGCATCTATTTTGTTTGGGCTCTTCCTTTTCAATGCATTGCATTTTTATTTTGTTTGGGCTCTGCCCTTTTATAAATGATGCAGAGCATCTATATTGTTTGGGCTCTGCCCTTTTAATGCATTGCATTTTATCTTGGCCTGCTAGGCCTTTTTGATTTGGGCCTGACCCTTCAGTAAAAAATGCAGTGCATTTGTCAGGCGCTTTGCGCCAATCATCGAGCGCAAGCGCTTGTGGTGGTGACATGTGTCACACAAGCGCAGTGCGCTGCGCCAGTGCGCTGCGCTGTTGCGCTGCTGACATGTGGCGCGCTCTGGTGAGTTGCGCCAATTTCAGAGAGCAATGCTCTATCTTAAAAGCGCATGGCGCAAGTGGTTCTAGTGCTGACACGTGGCGCTCTCTGGTGGCTTGCGCCAACCCAAGAGCGCAACAGTGCAGTTTTGCAAGTGCAAGACACTATTTCAAAGTCTTGATCCGATTTTGGATTCAAAAAAAGAATCTTTAAGATTCCAGAACCAATGGTTCATAAAAAAGTGCAAGGCACTATTATTATTATTTTTTTTATTGAAGATCATTGATCTTGTTCTTAGATCAATGATCTATTCAGAAGAAATTCTTCTATTTTAAAGGTTTTTACCTTTTTCTTGAATCACTTTTCAAGTTTCTTCAGAGTTGAAGTTCTTGATGTTGATGTTGATGATTTTTTGAATTGGGGTCTAGGGGTCTTTATATAGTGCCCATAGATTTGTTAAGCTTGTTAAAGAGATCATTCTCTGAGTGATTTGGGGAATTTTCCCCACCGTCGGATCTTTGATCCAAGGGCCTCTGTTTTACAGAAGACAATCTTCTTGTTTTAACAAGAACAGAAGGATCTTACTAGAATTTTAATTCTGTTTGGCGCAAACGCCACAGCGCGTGACACGTGTCGCGCAGCGCAACTGCGTTTGCGCTGACACGTGTCGCGCTTGTGCAACTGCGCTGACACGTGTCGCGCAGCGCAGTGCTTGCGCAACTGAAGCGTTGCTTCCTTTAATTTTTGTTTTGAATAGAGCCTTGCTTTGATTGGGCGAGCTGCCTTGGGCGCTGCGCTTGACGTATCAACTTCTGACACGTGGCGCGTTGCGCGCAGCGCACGGAATTTGAAGCGTTGCTTTAAAATTTGAATTTTTGAAATTCAAACAGAGCCTTGCTCTGATTGGGGGAAACATGAGAATTATGCTATTAATCAAGTCATGTACGATATGAATCACGACATGCATTATGAGTTCAGAAAATCATAATAAATCGTATGATCGTAATTGGGCAAAATGATACAAAAGGGGTCGAAATTAAACTTAAACAAAAATCCAAAAAAATTGGTTTCAGGTTAATCGGGTTTCGGGTTTGCGAGTTACGGTCATTCCATTTTAAGTGTTCACAGCTGGGAATCCAGTTCCTGAACTGAAAGTCAGTTTCGTAACACATTTTACACCCTGTTAGGATCATAATTAGGCAACGCTACAGTTAGATAATATTTAGATTTATCTGTTATATTTCCAAGCACCATACGGATCGATAATATCCCTAGTATGCAGGGAGATATGCACTGCTTAAGGTTAAGGTATACAGTCTGTCTCTGCAGAAAACTGCAGTACATACCGACGGTTTAAAATACATTTATAATAGTCACAGTAATCAAATTGAACGAAACCACCTCCTATAGTTAGCTAACAGGTTTATCTTCGCAACAGTACTGGATTTCGCATATTTTCGTTTCCTTACAGAGGTATACAGACAATTGAATTCAGGTGTTAATATGAAATACTTCTCTGGACTGCAGTCCAGAGCCGTATTTCCATTTAGTTTGTGTCATTGTGTTATAGCAATATTGAAATATAAAACACATAAGGTTATAGATTATCGGGCCAGCTTCGATACGAACCCTAAAACACAACATTCCGGTATATATCTAATTTACTATGATTTTTATAAGCTACATGTGTGAGGAATTTCAGTTTTGACGAAACTAAATAGGGGTATCATTTCATGGTGATAAAGTCCGTATTTTTAACCCAACTTATTACGTGTTATTCATTATCACTAAAGGAATCTATTAGTCATAAATTCCACCATTTTAAAAGGGTTTTCATTCGAGTAACACATCAAGCACTTAGATTATGTTTATGTATACTAAACGTCGTTAACTCGAACGAGTTAATTTAAAACAACAACCAATTCGTGTAAATGTCTAATTGGTTTCAATATAGTTTAATGCATTCAATTGTACTTAAACCAATATCATTATAGCCTATGGTTATAGATAAAGTTAGGGTGTTTTAGTAATAAGATCTTGTACACATACACTTAATTAAAAGTTATTTAATCTAATTAGAATACATATATTTAGTATGATTTAGGAAGAGAAGAGGGTTCCACTTGCCTTAGACGATAGATGGCAATATGGTAGCGAACAACAACGGATGGCACATGCTCGACGCACGCACGGCTAGGCACGACACGACAACGGTAACAGCTTGGGCTCGGCTAGACAACGGCAACAGCTTAGGCTCGGCTAGGCTCAACAGTGGCTCGGGCTCTTTAGAAGCAGAGTGGGGGCTGCTGACAAGGCGATGGTGGTGATGGTTGCGGTGGAGCTAATGGGTTGCCGGCAGTGATGGGTGCAGTGGCGGTGAGGTCACAGTGAGGAGTTAGGTGCAAGGGAGAAGTGGGGCTCGTTGTTGCAGTGGTGTGGTGTTGGGGGGAGAGGAGGCTCGGTGGAGGTGACGAGGAAGTGTTGCTGGTGGTCATTGGGGATGAGGGTGGCTAGTGGAGAATGGAGGTCAGCAGTGGCAACAGGTGGCGGTGAGGTGACGAAGTGGGCGATGATGGGTCGTTTAGAGGAAGAGGAAAAGGGAAAATGAGGTGCTTGGTGTAGGAAGCTCGTCGGCGGTGAGGAGCGTGGCCGAGGAAGAAGGTGTAGCCACTGGGTTTCCAAAAGTGGGGAAAAAGAAGAAAGAAAGAAAGAGAGGGAGACAGAAAGGAGGAGAGAGGGGAAGGGCTCGGGTTAGGGAGTGGGTTTGGATTATTGAGAGGAGTGAGCTCATGTGCTTTGGGCTGGGGCTGGGTTAGGGATTTATATTTAGTTAAAGATAAGGTTTTAAATTAGAAATGATTTTAAATTAATTAGGAAATTTATTAGGAAAATAGAACACTTAATTAGAATTTAAATGGGAAAAAATATTTATACAAAATTTACGAAAAAATGTTACAAAGATCTAGAGATTTACATCAAATTTTACGAAAAAATGTTACAAAGATCTGGGGATTTACATCGAGCTTCTCCCAACATCTCACTTGAGGACCTTTGCAGTATAGCAATCTATTGCTGCTCATTCTCCACCAGGTCTTGCATCAGTTAGAAAAGCACAGCCTGATCAGCTGTCTCGTTGCCGTTGATATTGTCGTCACCGTTCCTTGCCATTGATCTTGAAGAGAAAACACGGAAAAGTCAAATTGGATTCACCGAAAGATTTTAAGAAGATTAAGCAGGTAAGTTGAATAAAGATTTGCAAAAAGAACTAGGGAAGAGATGCAAGTAAAATTTTAGTTGACTGGAATTTTTAAAGAGACGGTGGTGAGTTCGTATTGCATCGAGACTTGATCTTCAGAAGGAAAAAGGGGTTCAATATGGATTTCAAGAAATGAGATTCAAAGGGGTTTTGGATTCAAGAGGTTTTAACAAAGGTTGGTTAATATCTTGCCTCGGTATACTGGATTACTCCGGATCTACATAGGCCGCCACCAAAACCTGTCACACCCCGCTTCACAAGATACTGGAGAGGAGAGGAGATGAGACCCGCGATGTAGCTATAACGAGAGAGAAACTTAACTCGATACAGTTACGCTAAGCATATAGTATGCAGGAAAAATATACAAAAGCAAGATAAATAAAAACGAAACTTTATTCATTAACCAGAACTTTATTACAAGTGAGATTAACAAGATTTATTACCTCATTAAAACAAGGAAAATAAAAGCAAATCCTAAAAAGGTGGATGTATAGATAAACAGTAAGACCTAAGCCTAAATGTGGTCACGAAGTGAGCATTTCCTTGTTTCCCAGCTTCATCCTCCACCACGTCATCCCTATTCTTTTCTTCTAACCCTAACGGATATTTCGGGAGAAGGAAAGGAAAAAGAGAGAAATGTTCATCAGCGAGATATACTCGAGCAGGATTTCTCAAGATAGAATGAGTGGAATAAAACAAATCAAAAGTATGGTGACGGTCGCATATGTAAATGTGAGCATGGGTAAACAAGTATTTCATGTAGGTTAAGCAAGAAAATGTAACTAAAGTATACAATATAAATAATGTCATATGTGTGTGCAATATAATGATGTCATATGTGTGTAGTGGTAAGATTATCGGGTATTAACTAAGCGTGTGCATGTACTAGTTTGGTTAGGAAGGGTAACGGGTTCTCGAGATTATCCGTTGGTCCACGGACAATAGCATATTGAAGATATATATGTATGTGTGTATGTTTGTCTATATGTGTGTGTGTGTGTGTGAGAGAGAGAATAATGGAGGAAAGATGCCATATGAGGGAATTTCCTTCTATGGCGTCAAAAAAATACGTCCTCCATCGTATTTTCCGGCGATCAGAATCCATCATCTTCATCGTTATCATCTAAGATGTGGGTACGCCAAATTTCATGTGATTATACAACGTTTTCACCATTGAATTAGTAGGTTCAAAATTAACGGTTTACCGACAATAGAACATTTTACATTGCTAAATCAACGGTGAAAAAGTTGTAGGATCACATGAAATTTGGCGTACCCACATCTTAGATGATAACGACGAAAATTATGGATTCCGATCGTCGGAAAATACGATGGAGGGCGTATTTTTTCGATGCCATAGGAGGAAATTCCCTCATATGGCCTATTTTCTCCATTACTCTCTCTCTCTCTCTCTCTCTCTTTCTCTCTCTCTCTCTCTCTCTCTCTCTCTCTATATATATATATATATATATATATATATATATATATATATATATATATCTTCCCATTCACCCCATCGTGAAATCTAGAAGGGGAATCTGAGATCCTTAATACAACCTTACTTAAGCCAAACTATCCCACCCTGATCTTGTTCAGTGTTATAGGATTACGGATTACTGTTAGCGCGTAGTTCATCTAGGCATGAAATTTCAACAGTTATATGGTCATCCATATATCGGGATCTTCAATAGATACGGGTCACCCGTAATATCTGGATCTTCATAAAAACTGGTCATCCGTAATATCGGGATCTTCATAAAAATTGGTCACCCGTAATATCGGGATCTTCAAAGTATTCCATACCTAGATTTGCGTGTCTAATCCTAACCGTACAAGATGTCATGTAGGATATCAAGGTTATGTATATGTCGAAACTCATGCAAATTTGGTTTCCATGAAAATTCATGGTATTTTGGTGAAAATATAATTTACGGAAGTTCATGTTATTTTTGTTAGTCATGTATATGCCGTAGAGACCATTATTGTACATATGATGTATATTATGATGGATGCTTGGATATATACAGAGAGGACTTTCTTGCTCGTCATGATAGTATGCTATTTGGTTTCACTTTATCTTAACATGTTGACCTGTATTGGTTTACTGTCTTTCTCTCACATGTTGATAAAGCCCTTAGGATCTGTACTCAACTACTGGGATTATGATGAGATCATACTAGTGGGGCCACGGTAGTCGATGAGTACATCCTATAAATGTTCCTAGTCGAGGGTATATCGAGACGGGGCATCGATACACCAGAGTAGACTAGCGTATACGCATCTTGACCCATATGATGGGCGATGGATGATCCCATATCCATCGGTGTTTGACATCAAGGATGGTGTACGGGTGCTCAGTGGAGACTGGGTACACTGGACGGACTCACCGAGAACTCCCAGATGGTAATATACCACATGTCAGATGGCAGTTCTCCGGTGACACTGGTACAGGGTAGTCTGTAGACCCGAGATCGTCATAGAGTCTTGTGTGATTCCCACCGTGCCTTGATTTCCACCTTACCACGTCCAAGAGGGCGTGCAAAACGGTGGCTTTTGGGTACAGTCCCGAATCACATGGAGGCAATGAGCGATAGAAAGGGATTCGTCTCTTCCGGTATAGGGAGTTGATGTTGTGCTGTGTTCGGTTGGCTATAACTGGAAGTCCCTGGCCAGGGCTGATATAGAGATATACTGGTAAGTGTTACCAGTAGTTTCTCGACCTGTTATGAGCCTCACATCGACACGACTTATCGGTTACTGGGGTCTGACGTATACCACCCCTATACTTGATATGCGACATATCAGACGAACATACCGGACTGTACGGGAGTGTTACTGATTGGATTCACAGGAGAACGGACATGCTAGCTTGTTGATCTTCTGATCGCTCAATACCTGGGTGGCTGTTACGTTTAGCTGACCGCTTGCAGCTTGTGGGTGTTTGATATGATCATCACCTGCTACCGGCGTATTGACGATTCTTTAGAGTCCTACACAGAGGTTTCTTGGCTCAGGCAAAACGGAGTAGAGGCACATATGTGATATGTGCAGGACCGAGGATAATGCGATATGAGATACCGTATTATATTCTCGTGATATTTAGATATGAACCGGGACATCGGATCAAGTGTTGATTCGATGAATCGGTACATGATATATTAGTCAGTTATATTCGATATAGCCGGATCGTTGGATCAAGTGTTGATTCGATAATTTAATGTATAATGATATATATGATATATTATATTACATTATCTAATATTGGCTCGCTTTATTATTTCATTTTCTCACCGGATTAATACATTGATATATATGCGATATATGTTAATTGTATTATTTTCTTTTGTTGCAAATATATAATATATATGTGATATATATTATTGTGACATGATATGATTTATTATGAAACATGATTAGGGATGATAAAAAGAGATTAGGGTTTGATTAGGGTTAGCTTCTTCTTGATTATTCTAGAAGGATTTCTTTTTGTCTTGGTTAAGATATTATGGTTGATACTTTTCCTTGACTCATCCTTGACCTAACCAAACCATAACTCTAGTTTATTCTCTACAAAGGTTAAGCCTCTCATCCTTGACCATGGTTTGATAATCAATCATATATTCTTGACTATTATTCATCACAAAAGGATTATCTTTTTCTTTCATCGTCTTCTTCTCTCTTTGCTTTTGAAAAAGCTTTACTAGAAATTCCTTTTGTGATGATTTCTTGTGAGAAATTGATATAAAAAGATAGCACAAATACTACTCCATCATCCTCATCTAATCTAGCCCATTAGATTAGGGTGTTCACCTCATTAGAGTGAGAGAGCTTGGGTTATAGCAACTTCGACGTAGATCATCGGAGAAGCGGAACACTACAAGCTAGCATGGATCGTTCGAGTCGTGGAGCCTCTCTTGAGTCCGGGAGATCGTGGATCGCGGCGAAGGGACTTCTACTCGGAGCTTGTGAAGCGAAGGAGCGGACTACAAAGGTTGTAATCTCTCACACTTAGGTTTAAAGATGTTATCTTGCATGTTAAACCCTAATAATCTAGCAAAGATCCCATCTTTGGGTTGTTCGGCACATCTAGAATTTTTATTCGGGCATGTTTGATGCTTTATGAACCTTCGAAAAAGTGCCTAGGAACCCTACAGTGGTATCAGAGCCTAGTAGAGTATTAGGCGACGTGTTTACGAAGTTAAAACTCCGATCGAACCCGAACCGACAAAACAAAACCCCTCTCTGGATATTTTTCAAAAATGCGATTTTTTCTGAATTAAAAATACCTGAAAAATTCAGCAGAGAAAAATAAGAATAACTGTGAAATTCGATGATGTGATCCGTACAGAGAGCCGCGGAATCGCGGCCGTACCATGCTTGGGCCGCGGTTCCGCGGCAGTAATACTTGATATGACTGTTATTTTTTCACAGTAATTCTTTTTAAATGCTTAAATAGTTTCTGGTATTTTTATTTTGACTCAAAGGTTGAGTGTTCTGGGGTTTATTTTGTAATCGTAGATTCAATCGGAAAATTTAAATTCGTTATTATTTCCGGATATTTAGAATCTGTTAAAATATTCGAACGAATATCATTAACTCAATTTTTCCTGGTACGGAAAACTTTCAAGTGTTGAATTTTTATCGGGTTTAAATCTTTTGGAGATGCATGCAAGTTCTGCGGTGGACCTTCTAGAAGACAACAAACCTTAACTCGATTATATGACCGTCTTGAACTGCCTTTGAACCTTTGGGTTTGGGGCAGTACGGCGTGCCACATGTGAGGCGTTGGCTTGACCCTTCTACGGCTGGACCGCTACTACTGTGACATATTCCGGATTATTTGAACTCCGCTCAAGTGTTGAGCAATTTGGGAAATTTTGGGTATTTGATCATTTGATCGGAAAGTTTAATACTGTCTATTTATCTGGAATGTGATACAATATGTGGAATTCATAGAGTTAGGCATGAAATGCGAAGCATGTGATATTTCGGATTTACGATATCTAAAGTGATTGTAGATTCCAAATATTGTAGTTTTACAATTTCTTTATTGTAACCGTAAGTGTAGTATGTAGTTGTATTGCCGGTTTTCGTTGCTATACGACAACGACGATCGGTGTATGCATACTTACTTACGTTGATGATATGTGATATTATGTGTTGCTGTGATATGTTATATTGGATCGTCGTGTTCTGAATAGCCGGGGTTTTTATATGAGATGAGGGTTTTTATTTTCATTCATGTAAAATTCATTTGTATGTAATATTCTTTTATTGGGGCACTTCCGGGATGAGGTTGATGTCACCATTGTATATTATTTACTTTTCCGCATTAGGTAGACCTAAGGAGGGGAGCACAAGTAACCGGGTTCTAGGGTCCAGTGGGAGGCCATCTCGAGGAGTCGAGACCGGGTCTCCTAACCCTAGAATTGGCAATGTTACTTTCCACTCTCGTACGGATCTTGGGATGTGGGTTTGGCTATTCATCGCGACCGTGGAATCCGTGTTTTATACAGGCTCGTATTGAAAACACGGATGTCCTAGTATATCCAATATTTCATATATGTTCTTCTGCTGCAATGTTCTGTGATGAGATCATATTACTGCCTGAGACGAATGCTTATATATATATATGCTGATATATAAATATTACTGCTTTCGTTTCTTCTGTGATGCTTAGGAAGCATAAGCTGATGGGATTTTTATTAATGAGATTAATAAAAGGAAAAAAAAACCTAAAAGATGTTGTAGAATCAAAACTTTATAAAAGGGGTAGCTACAGTTTTGCTTTGCATAGCGGTATATATGATATACCCTGCACCTTATTCGATGAGGAAAGAGCCGAGATCCCTTCACCGGGAGTGACCTCTTTAGCGAAACTGGCAGATGCTACAAAACTCGGTTTGTCTTTTGATTGCTTTTAGAGTTTTACTTTGCACAGTGATATATATGATATGTCCTGCACCTTATTCGATGAGGAAAGAGCCGAGATCTCTTCACCGGGAGTGACCTCTTTAGCAAAACTAATGAAAGCCTAAAAAACACTCCATTTCAAAATTTCACATGATTCTACGACGATATCAAGTTCATTATGCTCATGGTTTTCTGAAAAACCTGCGTAGCCCTCCGTCATTTCAGATAAGTACTACTTAGTATTCGTGCTACGGTAATTTGGCATTCGTCAAGGCGTAGTGTACGGTAGCTAACTAGTATTTATCTGCTTATGCATATGATGCAGATTGGATTAGGGTATTCGTACGGCGTTGTTTGGCATTCGTCAAGGGTCGTGCGGATGGGTTTAATTCAATCAAGAAATGTACGGGTTGAACTTGACTAGTGGACTATGGGTTGTTTGGCATTCGTCAAGCTCATAGAACACTAGGGGTAAAATATTATTAGGAATTTCAAGTGTTGAAATTTGCAATGAGATTGCATACCTTCTATGAGATAGTTGGATCCCAATACCCGCTGCGAGTAAGAGTTACTCCTGGGAGAGTTTTACACAGGACAATTAGCCGATCAAGTAGGTGTCTAGAAAAGTGTTAACGAGGTTACGCCTCTGGGAAAACGAGGTTTACTTTAATTAGGTCCGTGCGAAAGCATGGGGAACCTCCCTCAAGTACCGACACCGATCTGGCTGAAAGATTGACGAAATTGTAGGGTGTAATTAATCCCGGCTAATCTTACCTTTTAGGGTTTGAAGGTAGATTTGATAAAAACAGTGGGAGACATCCTGATTAGATAAGATAATAACCAATCTAATCTTGCAAGAGCATTCGCTAAAGTGTTTTCTTCTCTCTCTCTCCAGGTAGCGACCATGTCAGGCCATAATCAAGATAATAATATGGATCTATTGACTGAACCCGCTTATTATACTGAGCAGGGGAACGTTGGACCCGTTCCTTCTTATAAGAGTTATAAGACTGAACAGGGAATAGAAGAATATCTGGATTCTCAAGCCGCCCAAAAGAACATGCATGTTGATGCATCTTCTTCAGGTGTGTCAGTTATTGAAAACTGTTTCTCAGTTCACCCTACGTCCTGGGTATTAGATACCGGATCAGGATCCCACATATGTAAACTGTTACATGGGCTACGTAAAGGTAGAGAACTGGGAAAAGGTGATCATTCCGTTCAAGTAGGGAACGATGCAAATGTTGCAGCTAAAGCAGTTGGCGAATATCACCTAGTATTACCAAGTGGTGATATACTGATTCTGAATGAGTGCTATTATATACCGAACATGATGTGCAATATTATATCAGTTTCTTTATTGAGTAAAGAAGGATATAATTTTGTAGTACAGGATAATGTTATGAACATATTCCTAGATCAAAAGTTGATTGCATCAGGCTCGTTACATAATGGCATATTCATTCTAAATCAAAATGCAGTCCTCAATATACAAAACACGCACAAGAGGAAGAGTTCAGAAATGAACGAATCCTTCTTGTGGCATTGTAGACTTGGTCATATCAATGCGACACGGCTGGCTAAGTTACATAAAGATGGATATTTGAATCCGTTCGAATTATCATCTTATGATACTTTCCATTCATGTCTCAAAGGAAAAATGACCAAAGCTCTGTTTAGTGGACACGGAGAAAGAGTTACGGAACTCTTAGGACTGGTACATAGTGATATATGCGGTCCCATGTCTATGCATGCTAGGAACGGTTCTTCCTACTTCATTACATTCACTGACGATCTCTCTAGATACGGGCATGTGTTCCTGTTGAAACACAAGTCTGAAGCTTTTGAGAAATTCAGAGAATATAAGCACGAAGTAGAGAACCAGACGGGCAAAAGTATTAAGATCCTTCGATCTGATCGAGGAGGAGAATACTTAAGCAATAAGTTCCAAGATTATCTAAAAGAGAATGGGATTCTCTCTCAGCTTACTCCACCTTATACACCACAGCACAACGGTGTATCAGAACGAAGGAATCGCACCCTATTAGATATGGTGCGTTCAATGATGAGTACAGCTGAGTTACCTATTTCCTTCTGGGGGTATGCGCTTGAAACAGCCATACACCTATTGAATATGGTTCCTACCAAATCAGTTCCTACCACTCCATATGAGATATGGAAAGGGAAGAGACCATCTCTTAAGTATGTTAAGATATGGGGTTGTCCAGCCTATGTCAAAAGACAAAATCCGGACAAACTCGAGGCAAGATCTGTCTTATGTAAGTTTGTAGGATATCCCAAAAATTCACAAGGGTATATCTTATACCACCCCGAGGAACAAAAGGTGTTTGTTTCTCGACATGCCACTTTCTTAGAAAAAGGTTTTCTTATGAAACAGATTAGTGGCATTAAGGTAGAACTGGAAGAGGTTCCAGCGACACAAACTATAACAGAAGACTTGGTAGAACCAGAGGATTCATTAGTACCCGATGAACCCCAGCCTCTCCGCCGATCTAGCAGGGTTTCTCATCCGCCTGAGAGATACTACGGTTTTCTCATTGATGGTGGAAGCGAGGATTGCATCATGGAAGATGATGACCCGACTAGTTTCGAGCAGGCCATCACGAGTGGTGACTCTGTGAAATGGCTGGATGCAATGCGATCTGAGATGGAATCCATGTACACCAATAAAGTATGGACTTTAGAAAATGCTCCTGAAGGGGTAAAACCCATTGGGAGCAAGTGGATTTTTAAAAAGAAATTTGGTGTAGATAGAAAAGTTGAGACTTTCAAAGCTAGACATGTAGCAAAGGGTTTTCGTCAATGACCAGGTGTAGATTATGACGAAACCTTTTCTCCAGTGGCTATGCTTAAGTCCATCCGGATCTTACTTGCCATTGCTGCATACCATGACTACGAAATCTGGCAAATGGATGTTAAGACCGCCTTTCTAAATGGTGATTTAGAAGAGTGCGTGTATATGACTCAGCCAGAGGGCTTCGTAGATAGTGGGAGCAGCGGAAAGGTGTGCAAACTGCTTAAATTCATTTATGGGTTAAAGCAAGCATCGCGGAGTTGGAACATCTGTTTTGATATTGTAGTCAAAGAGTTTGACTTCATCAAAAATATAGATGAACCTTGTATCTATAAGAAGGTGGCAGAGAGTAAGGTTGTCTTCCTCGTATTGTACGTGGATGACATACTCTTGATAGGAAATGATATTCCTATGCTGCAATCAGTCAAGCTCTTCTTATTACAAAGATTCTCAATGAAAGATCTAGGTGATGCCTCCTGCATATTGGGGATTAGGATCTATAGAGATAGATCCAAAAGGATACTGGGATTATCCCAATTCAGGTACATTGACACCATACTAAAGAGGTTTAGTATGGAAGAATCCAAGCGTGGGAACCAACCCACGATCTCTGGACCCACACTCTCCAAAGAGATGTCTCCCAAGACTGATGTGGAAAGAGCTCGCATGCAAAGGATACCCTATGCTTCGGCAGTAGGCTCTATCATGTATGCGATGCTATGTACCAGACCCGATGTAGCATACTCACTAAGTGTAGTGAGTCGGTATCAAGCAGATCCTGGAGAGAGTCACTGGACAGCTGTGAAGAACATTCTCAAGTACTTGCGAAGGACTAGAGACATGTTCTTGGTGTATGGTAATGGAGAACTCCGGGTGGAGTCCTTTACCGATTCCAGCTTCCAAAGTGATAAGGACGACTCTAAGTCGCACTCGGGATTTGTCTTTACCCTCAATGGAAGGGCGGTATGTTGGAAGAGTTCCAAACAGGATACCGTTGCAGACTTGACGATGGAGGCTGAATACATCGCTGCCAACGATGCTGCCAAAGAGGCTGTCTGGGTTAAGAAGTTCATTAGTGAACTTGGTGTGGTTCCATCCATTGAGCATCCAATACCTTTATATTGCGATAACAATGGAGCTGTGGCTTTGGCCAAGGAACCCAGATCCCATCAGAAGTCCAGACATATTCTGAGGCGGTATCACCTGATCAGGGAGATAGTTGATCGCCGGGAGATCGTGGTCAGGAGAGTAGATACAAAGGATAACACTGCGGATCCACTCACGAAGGCCATTCCCTAGATACAGTTTGAGAGATTATTCGGGATGCTAGGTATGAGATACTACAGCAGCTGGCCTTAGTGCAAGTGGGAGATTGTTAGTTATGTATATGCCCTAGAGGCCATTGTTGTACATATGATATATATTATGATGGATGCTTGGATATATACAGAGAGGACTTTCTTGCTCGTCATGATAGTATGCTATTTGGTTTCACTTTATCTTAACATGTTGACTTGTATTGGTTTACTGTCTTTCTCTCACATGTTGATAAAGCCCTTAGGATCTGTACTCAACTACTGGGATTATGATGAGATCATACTAGTGGGGCCACGGTAGTCGATGAGTACATCCTATAAATGTTCCTAGTCGAGGGTATATCGAGACGGGGCATCGATACACCAGAGTAGACTAGCGAATACGCATCTTGACCCATATGATGGGCGATGGATGATCCCATATCCATCGGTGTTTGACATCAAGGATGGTGTACGGGTGCTCAGTGGAGACTGGGTACACTGGACGGACTCGCCGAGAACTCCCAGATGGTAATATACCACATGTCAGATGGCAGTTCTCCGGTGACACTGGTACAGGGTAGTCTGTAGACCCGAGATCGTCATAGAGTCTTGTGTGATTCCCACTGTGCCTTGATTTCCACCTTACCACGTCCAAGAGGGTGTGCAAAACGGTGGCTTTTGGATACAGTCCCGAATCACATGGAGGCAATGAGCGATAGAAGGGGATTCTTCTCTCCCGGTATAGGGAGTTGATATTGTGCTGTGTTCGATTGGCTATAACTGGAAGTCCCTGGCCAGGGCTGATATAGAGATATACTGGTAAGTGTTACCAGTAGTTTCTCGACCTGTTATGAGCCTCACATCGACACGACTTATCGGTTACTGGGGTCTGACGTATACCACCCCTATACTTGATATGCGACATATCAGACGAACATACCGGACTGTACGGGAGTGTTACTGATTGGATTCACAGGAGAACGGACAGGCTAGCTTGTTGATCTTCTGATCGCTCAATACCTGGGTGGCTGTTACGTTTAGCTGACCGCTTGCAGCTTGTGGGTGTTTGATATGATCATCACCTGCTACCGGCGTATTGACGATTCTTTAGAGTCCTACACAGAGATTTCTTGGCTCAGGCAAAACGGAGTAGAGGCACATATGTGATATGTGCAGGACCGAGGATAATGCGATATGAGATACCGTATTATATTCTCGTGATATTTAGATATGAACCGGGACATCGGATCAAGTGTTGATTCGATGAATCGGTACATGATATATTAGTCGGTTATATTCGATATAGCCGGATCGTCGGATCAAGTGTTGATTCGATGATTTAATGTATAATGATATATATGATATATTATATTACATTATCTAATATTGGCTCTCTTTATTATTTCATTTTCTTACCGGATTAATACATTGATATATATATGCGATATATGTTAATTGTATTATTTTCTTTTGTTGCAAATATATAATATATATGTGATATATATTATTGTGACATGATATGATTTATTATGAAACATGATTAGGGATGATAAAAAGAGATTAGGGTTTGATTAGGGTTAGCTTCTTCTTGATTATTCTAGAAGGATTTCTTTTTGTCTTGGTTAAGATATTATGGTTGATACTTATCCTTGACTCATCCTTGACCTAACCAAACCCTAACTCTAGTTTATTCTCTACAAAGGTTAAGCCTCTCATCCTTGACCATGGTTTGATAATCAATCATATATTCTTGACTACTATTCATCACAAAAGGATTATCTTTTTCATTCATCGTCTTCTTCACTCTTTGCTTTTGAAAAAGCTTACTAGAAATTCCTTTTGTGATGATTTCTTATGAGAAATTGATATAAAAAGATAGCACAAATACTACTCTATCATCCTCATCTAATCTAGCCCATTAGATTAGGGTGTCCATCTCATTAGAGTGAGAGAGCTTGGGTTATAGCAACTTCGACGTAGATCATCGGAGAAGCGGAACACTACAAGCTAGCATGGATCGTTCGAGTCGTGGAGTCTCTCTTGAGTCCGGGAGATCGTGGATCGCGGCGAAGGAACTTCTACTCGGAGCTTGTGAAGCGAAGAAGCGGACTACAATGGTTGTAATCCCTCACACTTAGGTTTAAAGATATTATCTTGCATGTTAAACCCTAATAATCTAGCAAAGATCCCGTCTTTGAGTTGTTCGGCACATCTAGAATTTTTATTTGGACATGTTTGATGCTTTATGAACCTTCGAAAGAGTGCCTAGGAACCCTACAATTTTAACGTAAATATAATTTAGGAAAACCCATGGTATTTTAGTGTAATTGTAAGTTTAGGGAAAACTCATGGTATTTTAGTGTAATTGTAAGTTTAGGGAAAACTCATGGTATTTTAGTGTAAATATCATTTTAGGAAAATCCATGGTATTTTAGTGTAAATATCATTTTATAAAAAAAAACCATGATATTTTGGTGATGTCTTATCTCCGACTTCCTGAGACTCAAAAAAAAAGATGTCACTTAAACCCATCTACTACTTATGTACTTGAACAATACTAAACTTAGAAATTCTAAAGTAGTTATGTAAAGATACATCATCTAAAATTTCAAGGGTTTTTTTTATGTAAAATTGTTCTATTTGAAAACCTCCAGGGTTATTTTTGCGTAAAAATACTCTATTTCCAAAGTTAAGCGTATTT
The DNA here is from genome assembly GCA_030015575.1 of Agapanthus africanus. Taxonomy (NCBI): domain Eukaryota; kingdom Viridiplantae; phylum Streptophyta; class Magnoliopsida; order Asparagales; family Amaryllidaceae; genus Agapanthus; species Agapanthus africanus. Next base: position 102,165,939 of record CM057348.1, on the reverse strand, counting down.
TAATGAAAATTTTAACTTTTGAAAGGTTAATGGTGTTTTAATGAAAACTTGACTTTGAAAGTTAATGGTATTTTATTAAAAATCTAGCTTTTAAAAAGGGTATTGGTATTTTAACAAAAACATGGATTTTGAAAATTTAATGGTACTTTAATGAAAACTTGGCTTTCCAAAATAACAAGTATTTTTATTTAAAAATCTAAGTTGGAAAAGTTAGTGATATTTTATAAAATTTCTAATTTTGAAAACATTGCAGTATTTCATTGTGACCAACTTCTACGTATATTTTAGGCGTTTTACTCTGTCACAAGTTGCTGCATAACGGCGTATTATATCGTGACTAGCCTAGATTGGGGTAATTCGTTACCCCGTGATTATAGTGTGCAAGAATTTTTTTAAAGAGACGAATCATGGATTATTTATATTGGCAACAAGGGTTTTACCATGTGGTATTTTAATCTAGATTAACAACGCAAATCGACAGCGATGACCGTTTTAACGTTTTTTTGAGAGAATAACGATGTTAAAGTTGAGTTAATGCATAGAATTGGTGACGAGATCGAGGAGTGAGAGGCATATCCTACCTTTAAAAATGGATGGAAACGATGTCGGAAAAGCGTCGAGTCCCGCCTTTTCCCGTATTTCCTCTTGTTCGGATATTTGGTGGTGTCAAGGGTATAGTCATTGCAAAGAAGACCGAACGAGGAAAAAGCAGGAATTTTCGGTGATTTTATGAAATGAGGAGGTATCTATTTATAGGCTTTTGAAATTGGTTTTAAAAAAACAACCACAATTAATAAAATTTAAAACAATTAATAAAAACTAGTAGCAATTAATAAAAATTAATAGCCATTAACACAAAATAGCTATTAACACAAAATAATAGCAACTAATTCCATGCCGGCCTCAATCCAACGCGAGGGAATTTGCCCCTCACATGGCATCATGTGGCGCACCCATGCAGGCGCATGGGGGCCCACACACTCTCGTTTTTTTGTAAGTTCTAATACCTTTTCCTTTTTAATAAAACACTTTTAAAAATAGATTTAAATACAAAAAAACCAATAAATTCTTAAAAAATCAGAATAATTATTTTTATTATTTGTAATAATTTTTATGTTTACAAGTAATTTCTTTTTCTTAAATCCCCTTTTTAAATTAAATCCTTTCTCTAATTAGAAATGTTGTAAAAATAGTTTTAGATATCGGAAAAATCTAAATAAATCCTATAAAAATTCTAAATAATTTTCATACCAAATTTCCTAATTTTCATATAAAAAATATATCTTTTTCTTCAAAATTCCTTTTCTAAATTAATCTTAGGAAAACCAAAAATAGTATTTATATTCTTTTCTTCATCAAAATTTTTTTATTTAATATTCTTAAACTCAAAGCAACCTCTTTCCAAGCTTTTACATCAAAAACAATATTAAAAATATTTACTGACCCAAAAATGTATAAAAGATTTTATTTATATATAGAAAACACAATCGTTACATTGTTGCTTTTCTTCTTTATTATTACTTGCCTTAATTTCTGGCTTTTTGTTATTTTCCCTCTTTATTATTGATTGCAACGAGAGAGGAAATCGAAGAATTAGAACGAGAATAGGGAAATCGGGTGAATTGAATAAGAGATTATTGATTTGAAACGTGAGATATAGAAATTGAAAAACAGATATGAGGGAATTGGATCAGAGATTATTAATTTGAAATGGGAGATACAGAAATTGAAAAACAGAGACGAGTGGATTAGAAAAATTGTATTGGAGATGAAGGATTTGAAAACAAAGATGCATATTTTGGATGACAAAATTAGTGAGAAAAATGAGATATTGAAAGAGAAGAATCGAGGAAGAAGAAAATAAAATGAGAAATTGGGAGAGAAGTATGGAGGAAGAAGAAACAAATCATAATAGTCCTAATAGAAAATCATACATATAGTTTTTAAGAAAATGATCATCTATACTGTTATAACCACAAAACTCTAGGTAAAGAAATTGAGATTTAAATCCAACTAACAATTCCTTAAAATGTGTCGCGTGTCCCCATGAAGTAGAGAGTTTTCTCATCCCATAGTTTCAAAAAAGAAGAAGAAAAAAATCCAAAAAGAAGTTATAAAACTGGATTTTTCCTGCTCCCATTTACTGAACAGTTTATATATTTACTTTTATTTTTTAAAGAAAAACAACTCACTCGGCACTCACTGTTTTATCAGTTAGAGAAATTACCTCACATTTGACTTGCATAAAAAAATGCAGGGAAGGAAAATCAAAAAGAGAATAAAAATAAGGAAAGAGAGGGAGAAAAAAGGTTGAGGATAAGATGAAGATAGAGGAGAGAACTAATTGAGGGTCATTCACATATCAAATTTTGATGCCAGAATTATGTGAGTAATTGTTATTTACATATTTACATTTAAAATTTTATGTTATGATTGGTATCATATTAATTTTTTTTAAAATGGGGCATCATGTTAGAATTTATATGGATCAGCCATTCTAAAAACTGAATAGAGACATCAAATTTTGGATATCAAAATATGATATTCATATTTAACTACACATTTCATGAAGTGAAATTTTATGTTCTTCGTACATACGTACATCGCACGTGCAGAATACTAGTGTATATTTGATTAAAAAGAATGAGGGTAAACCTGTAATTTTTTAAAAAATTTCCTAAACATAATTTACACAATTTATTTTGGGTTTGAAACATACTATTTTGTAAGTATTGGATTTTTTCACAATTTTGAAAATACTTGAGTTTAAAAATAAGTCATCCCTGTAAACTGGGTCAGGAATCAATTTCCTCGTAATAATAATATCCCCAGCATGCAATTCCAGTGACAGATCCCAAGTATTGTTCCCACTCCCTTTCATCAATCCCTTCTCCTTTTCTTTTTCATTTCATCTCATCTCAGGATGGCAAACGGGCTGGATCGGCCCGGCCCGGCCCTAAGCCCGTCAGGCTTGGCCGGTCAACGGGCCTGGCCAAGACCGCGTTGATCACAATCGGGCCGGGCCTCGGGCCAACCCGATTGCCCAATACTCGAGCCCGGCTTATGCCGGGTCAGGTCGGGTCGGCCAAACCAGGCCAGTCCAACTGCAATTTTAATAATTTTTTTCTAAAAATTGTTTTTTTGGATTTTTTTGGCCCAAACTTTGTTTCAGGTTCCGGGTCAGATCGAGATATTTTATTCATTTAAAAAAATTGAAAGGGGGTATAAGTTGTTAAATCTTACCTCTCATACAATTGCCAAAAAAATAAAAAATACAATTCATTAAAAAAATGTAATTAGTGAACTCCTATCGTTTTTTACTCTTCATCGCTGTCGGAGTCTTCAATATTTTTAACGTGTTGTTTTCTATCTTCAGTATCAACCAAATTTTTGGGCACACTGTGATCTCCACTACTTCATCCGATATCCTCACTCTCTTGTTATTCAGAAGTCTGTTATCTGTACTAAAAACAGACTCCGAAACTACTGTGGACACCGGAGTTGTTAACAAATCATAAGGACAGAAAGCACAGGATACATGTATTCAAGTGTTTCTCACTAATCCAAAATATCAAAATTTTCCATTTGTTCAGAAATGAAAAAACTATTGAAATCAGTTTATAAATATATTGTAAGTTCATTATAAGAAGAAGCAGAAACAGTGGTTCTTTGTTTCATTTTTACTTAAAATTCAGAATTTTCATTTTTAGAAGTTTGAAGTGAACAGGAAGATGAAGATGAAGTTCTATTTTGACTGTATTGTGTGTTATATATGGTATACATATCTTGCAAATAATAATTTAAAATATTTTTATAATTTTCTATAATGGTACCTAAGTTATTATGGTATCCCTCTGATAAAACAAATAAACTATCTAGTTTAATTCTAGAATTAAAAACTGTAGGTAAACAAAACAATGCAGGAATTTCCCTCCAATATTTATTCAATTTAGAAACCATGCTATTTAACATTCCAGAAAATGCACAAGCAGGGTCAAGTATATGTTCATTAATAATTTTACTAATATAAAATAATTGTTCCACCGTTAAACATGTAGTTGGATAATAAACACCAGATAAAGTTTTAGTTGCATTATAAAATATTTCTAAAAATTCCATAACATATCCACAAGCAAACCAATCAAGATCCTCTAAATCATTACTGGGCATTTGTTCCCGATAAAATAAAGTAATAGGAATTTTATAATTTAAAAGACATTTCAATATTTCATAAGTAGAATTTCACCTACTTGGAATGTTGAATTTGAAAGATCTAAATGTTAAACTTAATTGGATACAAATTTTCTTAAACGTTTGTTTTCTGGATCCAGAGATTTCAATAAATATCATTGCATCTCTAAGTTTGGATAAATGAGGATCAATAATTTTAAGACCATTATGTACATTAAATTTAAAATATGGTATGCACATTTTTGATGAAATAATACTCTATTTAAAATAAGATTTAAATTATTTTTTAAAATTGTTGTATCAAAAGTATTATTAGTAGCATTATCAAAACTAATTAAAAATATTTTATTTTGAATATCATATTCACGTACGGTAGTCAAAATACAATTACTTATATTATTTCCAGTATGTGGATGCTCCATTTCGAAAACCAATAAATTTTTTTTTGTAAAAACCAATCATTATCAATAAAATGTGAAGTAACACAAATATAACTAATACCCCATTTTGTTGTCCAAAGATCAGAAATTAATGAAATTTTACCTTTAAAATTAGAAAAAACACTAAGTAAGTTAGCTTGGACTTCATAAATTTTTTAAAAAAGTATCGCTTCTAAGTATATTTCTCAGTATTCTCTTTGAAATGCAGGATTATATGCAGTTTTTACTAATCAATTAAATTTTTCATTTTCAGTAAAACCAAATGGTTGTTCAGCATGTATAACATATATACTAAGTTCTCTTCTATTTAGTTTCTTAAGAATAAGAAAAACTAGTTAAAGAATTACATGTCATATTTAGAGCTGTCTGTTGAGAATCTGCTTTTTGATGAGTGTTTAGATGTCTTTTAAATGGATAGTTCCATTTTTTCTGGCACAAGTAAAATCTTTTCTGCAAGTCTTATAAACAGCTTGTTCGCCTTTACATCTAACTTCTACTTTTGTAAAATATTTCTAAATTTCAGAAGTTCCAACTCTTTCGGGTCTGGGAGCAAAAGTTCTAGTTTCAGGAACATTAGGAGCAGGAAATTCTTCAAAGGCGTGGCTTTGCAGCATAGACATTTCAAAATTAGCAGAATCAAAGTTAAGAGAATAAAAATCAGTTATTGGTATCATATTACTTAATCTAATTGCATTTTATATATCCAAATCAATTTGAAAATAACATTTATGTGATGATGTACTGACAGCCATATTTCTTAATCTAATTGCTTTTGTGAGTTTCAATCTAGTTGAAAGAACGTCTGCGTGATGATGAAACATCCCTGTTAACATGTGGTGATGATGAACTGGTCATACTTAATTAAAAAAATTAGAAAGAGAGAAGATATACGATATAAAAATTAGATGAGAAAAATATATAACCGATACCAAAAAATCCTGATTTCAAATAGCAGAATTAAATTACTAGATATTGAAGTGAAAATTGAGATTACAAAAATGAAAATTACTTGATTCCAAATTTTTACAGTAAATTTCTCGGAAATTAAAAATAAAGATGTCGAGATTGAAGGTTATATTGTTGTGAATTGTGATGAAAATGAGAAATGTAGAGAGGTAGACTTTTGGATGATAGGGAACGGGAATGTAGAATTTTGGATGAGGGGTTGAAGAAAAATATTGTATTTTGAAATTTTAAAATTTTAACCGTTGTCTCGAGACTCGAGTAAAAAATAAATTAATAAATAAATTCAAATTTTACCTTGAATTCTCCTAGTACATGCCTCGGGCCCCTGCAAAAAAAAAAAAAATTAAAGATTCCTCCGTCAAAATCAAATTTTCCCTTGAATCCTCCAAACCTAGGATTTTCCACTGGCCCAAAAAAAATTAAATTTTGCCTTGAATTCTCCTAGTACATGCCTCGGGCGCCACAAAAATAATAAAATCCCTTAAAATCCCCACGGCTCCCCCGCCTCCCCTTTAATAAGGCCTCGAACCTGTTGAATATGTATGCCCTAAAGGCCTGTATTATATAAAATGCTAGAGATATGTATGTATAGAACAATCTTGCTCGGTTGTATATAATATATTATTTAAGTTGTATTTATCTTAATATGTGTATTTGTTTCTCTTGTTGTTTTATATTGCTTACATATATTGATAAAGACTCGATACAGTATTATACTATTATGATTTGATTTTATCTTAACATGTGCATATGTTATACTCGATATCACATATGGCGGATACATGTTGATAAAATCCGTAGGATTTTGCTTGACTACCAGCGTTATGATGGCGGTCATACTTGTGGGAGCCGGGTAGTCCATAAGCACATCCTTAAAGGTTCCAAGTTGCAAGAGTATCGAGACCTGACATTGATATTCCAGAGTAGACTTGTGTATATATTTCTAGACCCCGACGAGGGACGGTGGTTGGTCCCACAGCCATTGGTGTAATCACCTCACCGGGGGTGAGTATCCTGTACGGACTCGCCGAGAACCTCTGGATTGTACTATACTTATCGTCAAATAGCGAATCTCAGGTGACATGAGTGCATGTTAGTCTTTAAACCTGAGATCATCATTTGTCTTGTGTGAGTTCCCACTGTACTTTGATCACTACCCTACTACGGCTCTACTGAGTCGTGCAAACAGGTTTTAGTTGGGTACAGCTCTGAGCTATATGGAGGCAGTGAGTGATTGTCAGGGATTCATCTCTCCCGGTATTAGGATTCGATATCGCACTGTGTCAGGTTGACTAAAACCATAAGATCTTGGCCAAGGCAGTTGGGATATACTTATGGTTAGATCAGTAGTTTCTCGGATTGGTCCTGAGCCAAATCGACACGACTTATCGGGTCAGTAGGGGTCTGACGTTTACCACCTCCAAGACCCGGTATGCGATACTCTTAGACGAAGAGGCCGGACTGTATGGAGATTGTCACAGATAGGCTCAGTAAGGGTTCAGATGAGCTTGCTCGTCGGTTTTCCTGAGCGTATTGTCGAGTTTTTAGAGTCCCACACAGAGTGTTTTTTTGGTTCAGGCGAAACGATGTGGTGGCCGTATGTTTATACGTGCAGGGTTCCGATCGAATGATAATACCAGCCGGTTTAGGATTAAGCCGGATTATTAAATTAGGTATTGATTTAATAATTTACATATATATATTTCGATATGTATATTCTAGTGTTATCCAGGTTTTCAATCGGACGGTTAATAATACTAGCGGGCTTAAGATTAAACCGGTTTGTTAAATCAGATATTGATTTAATACTAGTATTATATTAGTAGTATTATTCTATCTCTTGGGTATTCGTATTTTAGTACGAATACGAGTATATTTATACGGTAGAAAATATTTTGTAATTATACAAAATACTTTCTAGAAGATGACACCTCATCATATTTTTTTCTATTCGTTGAAAATAGAAAATGAGGTGGAAATGGATGAGATGGCATGATGCATGGTTTTGATATTTATTGTGAATACTAATGAAATATGGTTGTATTTTTAATGAAAAGAAAAATACTTCATATCTAAAAACCTTAGACATTCTTCTTCTTATTATTCTTGACTTATCATGCTCTCTCCTTTCTTGAGTTCATTCCCTATCACGCCTCACCCCAATACAGAGAGTATTGTCCGCTCTGGCCGAAACCGCACGGTTTTGCCCTTCGGAGCGAACCGGACCCGACCAGGGGCCACTTCTTAGGATGCCACCCACCTCAGGACTTTCCTGGCCCGAGCACGCTTAACTACTGAGTTCTCAAACTCATGTAGTGCCAGTTCACTTAATAGACGCCTCTGTATTGAAGAGTGGTATCATTCCATTTATAGTACAGATCTGCCCTCTTTAGGAATGTATTCCGAAAATCCCCCATTGTTCTACAGTGGGTCCCACAGACTCAAGAGGTGGCCCCCACGGATTCAAGAGGTGGCCCCCCGCCCACTTAACATGACACTTGGCGTGGCACTTTGTTTCGTGTGGCACTTTGTTCCGTGAGCAAGAACCGGGTCCCGACATTCTTTCCATCTTTGAACAATGGTTCGTCCTCAAACCACAGGCCTACTATTGAGAGACTAGCTCTGATACCATTCTGTCTCACCCCACCCCAATACAGAGAGTATTGTCCGCTCTGACCGGAGCCGCACGGTTTTGTCCTTCGGAGCGAACCGGACCCGATCAGGAGCCACTTCCCAGAAGGTCACCCATCCCAGGACTTCCCTAGCCCGAGCACGCTTAACTACGGAGTTCTCAAACTCCTGTACTGCCAGTTCACTTAAAAGACGTCTCTGTATTGAAGAGTGGTATCATTCCATTTATAGTACAGATCTGCCCTCTTTCGGAATGTATTCCGAAGATTCCCCATTGTTCTACAGTGGGTCCCACGGACTCAAGAGGTGGCCCCCACGGATTCAAGAGGTGGCCCCCGCCCACTTAACACGACACTTGGCTGGCACTTTGTTCCGTGTGGCACTTTGTTCCATGAGTAAGAGCCGAGTCCCGACATTCCCTTAACATTCTCACGTATTGAGAGCCACAGGGATTTGAGATAGAAAATTACCACTAAACATCTCCACATTTTCTACGCAAACTAGATTAGCAAACTAATTTGCTTAGTTTGCTTCTTTTTTAAGTAGAAGCTTGAATCAAGAACCTTCAGGTGAATCATTTAGGACCGAGAAGACCGACCATCAAAGTTGATCTAGGAGACCTCAAGGAGCTTAAGAAGAGGAGTGAAGACCAAAAGAACACGTGTGTTTAAGTGTAACACTCTATCACAGTAGCTAGATTCCTTTAGCTTGCTGGTTTTAATGTTTGGTTAGATTCTAAGATGAGGTTTCTAGCGCTAGTAATTTTTAAAAGTTAAAGTTTTTCGTTCCGCAACGCCCGTGTTAGACGTCCAGGACGTTAGGAATCCCAATAGGGCCTAGTCAAAAAAAAATGTTTCCGGGCCTCGGGCCGGCCCAAAACCGGCTCTGGCTCTTGGCCGGACCGCTTTAGCTTAGTCCAGCCCGGCCCCAACCCGGGCTTGGCCATTAACCGGCACTCCAAAGTTTCGTCAAAGAAGCATACGAATGAATGCAATTTCTATTAGTACATGTTTGGTTGCAAAATTAAAGATTATAGATTAGAATTGTGTTGGTAATCCCAAAAATTTCTCTCCTCAAAATTCCATACTTTTTAGTTTGAATGAAAGAAGTAGAAATGAATTTGTATCGAAATATGAGTTATATATATATATATATATAGAGAGAGAGAGAGAGAGAGAGAGAGAGAATAAGGGAGAAAAGAGGCAATTCCCTCCTATGGCATCGAAAAAACATCCCCTCCATCGTGTTTTCCGACGATCGGAATGCATCATCTCCATCGTTATCATCTAAGATGTGGGTCCACCAAATTTCATGTGATTCTACAACTTTTTCATCGTTGATTTAGCAATGTGAAAAGTTCTATTGTCGGTAAACCGTTAATTTTGAACCAACTAACTCAACGGTGAAAAAATTGTAGAATCACATGAAATTTGGTGTACCCATATCTTAGATGATAATGATAAAAATGATGGGTGCCGATCGTCGGAAAACACGATGGAGGATGTGTTTTTTCGACGCCATAGGAGGGAACCCTCCTATGGCGTCGAAAAAACACATCCTCCATCGTGTTTTCCGACGATCGGAATCCATCATTTTTATCATTATCATCTAAGATATGGGTACACCAAATTTCATGTGATTCTATAACTTTTTCACCGTTGAGTTAGTTGGTTCAAAATTAACGGTTTACCGACAATAGAACTTTTCACATTGCTAAATCAACGATGAAAAAGTTGTAGAATCAAATGAAATTTGGGCGTACCCATATCTTAGATGATAACGATGAAGATGATGGATTCCGATCGCCGGAAAACACGATCGATGGCGTATTTTTTCGACAACATTGGAGTGAATCTCCTATGGCCCCTTTCCTCCATTATTCTTTTATATATATATAATGGAGAAAGAAGCCTTAGGAGCCTTTTTGCGTTAGGTGGCGGCAAAAAAACACGCACTTCACCATTTTATTCGACGATCTTGATATTCATTTTTTAATTTGTCGATACACCATGTTTTATATGATTACATCATAATTTTACCCTTGATTTAGCAATGTAAAAAGTTTTATTGTCAGTAAACCGTTAATTTTGAACCCACTAAATCAACGATGAAATGATATTGTAATCATATGAAATTTGGTGTATCGACAAATTAGAGGATGAATATCAAGTTAGAAGGTGTCGACCGTCGAATAAAATGGTGGAGAGCGTATTTTTTACCGCCGCCTAACGCAAAAGGCCTTTTGGTCTCTTTCCTCCATTACCCCCTCTCTCACATCAAGTTAGATGTTTTTTTAAATTTTGTTTTTAAAGAGATGTTTTTTAATTTTGTTAAAAGATGATGTAGCAACCTGTTTTTTCTTTGCCAACTCTTACACGGGCGCACAGGGAGCATATTCCCCTCTAGTATTTAAAATTGAATTACCGTAGGGTCAAGCAATCATATATCGGACGTTTAAATTCCATATCATAGAAGTTTTGCCGATTGAAATTGGAATCGGATGATAGACGAGAAGGCACTGAACCACATGCCTCTCCAGTACCCTAAGTAGCTTGTAGGGGGATTGGTTCCGTTACAAGTAAAAACGCTTTTGTGAGTAGTGAGTACACATATTTGGGCTTAAAAAAACTTTTACTCCTCAGTTTTAAGGTTGCCTGTTAGCTGTACATCATTTAGATACTAGCATCATGCAAGGGATCTTCGTTGTTTGTCTCTTGAGTAGCGCACGTGTAGGCTCAAAAGTGAAATCGCAAAACCGTTTTTGGTTCTCTAACCTCTGTTTCTACATCGAATAAATTACATGTTACATTTCACTTATAATTAACAATCAGAAATGTAACAAGAGCCTGTCTTTGGTCCTCTAGTAGTAACAAATATATTTATGATTATTGATATCAGATAATGTACACGAGCATATATCCTCAAGGTTCCTTGAAGCTGTATCATTTCATAATGCGATTGTCACGGCTATGCTCATCCTCCTCTCCCAGCTCCCATCTTTTCACTCTCTCAGATACATCAACCTCGCTTCCCTCGTCATCTGTCTGGGCTATACTTGTCTTGTGCTTGCTGCTTACGTCAGAACAGATTACATGAGAAATGCACTATTCTGGATCTTTAGCTTCATCGCAGTCTGTTCGAACATTCGACGCTTTCACTTCCGTCTCCATTATGGCTTCTGTTTTCGGCAACGGCATTCTACCTGAAATCCAGGTAACTTGATAAGAGAGTAGGCGGTTTTTGAGCGAATGGAAAGTCTTTTTTTATTTTTTATTTTTTATTTTTTATTTTTTATATGTTAAAAATAATTCTGGATGCATGAATGCAGGCAACCTTAGCACCACCAGTAGCAGGGAAGATGGTGAAAGGGCTTGTGATGTGTTATTCAGTAATCTTTCTAACTTTCAACTCAGCTGCAATATCTGGGTACTGGGCCGTTGGGAACAAAGTTAGCTCTAATATCCTCAACAGCCTCATGCCTGATGATGCTCCCTCCTTGGCTCCTACTTGGCTTCTTGGGCTTGCCGTAGTCTTCGTGCTTCTGCAGCAGCTTGCCATTGATCTAGTAAGCTTGCACTAACTCTTACTTTAGATTAATTTAACTCATAAGGGCCATTAGATGCGCTAGAAAACAAAAGGTTTACAGTATCTACGATATCAATTTCCTCAACAACATGAGAGAGGTCGCAAATTGAGGTTGATTTCAATGGGAAAAAACTTGGTTGCTAAGGTAGAAGAATGAAGCATATACGGGTATATATAGCAATTTTTTCCTTCTTTTTTACGCGCATGGGGGTTGTTGGATGCAGTATAATGCCGACTACGTACTACCGAATCAACAAAATGCAGATAAAACCCAAATAAAAAAATAAGATTGAGGAACTTATCGAGACGCCTCAAAATTGTTGAAATTGATTACAAATTCGGAGACCGAGATCAAGAGAGCAAAAGCAAAAGATTGAATACGTGTAGTGCATGTAGTGGGGATTTAAATTAATTATTAATTTAAATTCCAAACTTATCTCTCTCTTGGAATATCTCATGGAGATGTAGAAGCCCAAAAAGAAAAAAAGAAAGAGCCCACTGTGGACTGCATGGGCATTCGCGCGTGGATGTTGGCAAAGTCCAGGCCGGTTTTATAAAGGGTTTAGAATTTTTTTTAGTTGGTTGTTTGAGATAATCAAGTATTTAAAGTTTATTCATATCTGTAAGCCTATATATATCACTGTAAGCCGCATGTTTTAATTGCTTCACAATTAAAAAGCACAGAGGGCTTCATTTGCTGCAAGTTGTGGCCGAGAGAGAGAGAGACAGAGAGAGGATTTTGTATAGAGATTGGTCATTATATTTGGACGGTGATTGGAAAGAGCATTCTCGTGTAATACTTTTTTAATAGTGGAAGCTTTTGTCGTCGGGTAAATCTTGTGTTTGTGCTGTTTGGTGTGCATTTTATAATTTGCATTGTTTTGGTAGATTATCCGGTAAATCTTTTTCAAGTAGTTTGTTTGCACGCGATCCTGATATATTATTTTTCCGCTATGATTCTTGGTGTGTTTTGTGACTCCTTAAAAAATCACAGGATATAGAAAAATCTCAACAAGTGGTATCAGAGTATCAGATTCGGTGTTTTCGGATTATTTAGTGAGATGGAATCTACGCATTATAAGGTGGTCAAGTTTGATGGACGGAACAACTTTAGCCTTCGGAGGTTAAAGATACAGGCTATTCTCAAGCAACAATGGGTTCACAAGATTGTTTTTGCAAAAGACAGTATTGTTGGGGTCGAAAATTGTACCCCGGTTGACCAAGTCAAAGTCAAAATCAACCTCAAGCCAGGTGGGCCCAAGCCCAGATCAAGTGGGCCCATGTTCAAGTCGAGCCAGCGGTCAGCCTCCCCATGCCAACATAAAAATCATGTAACAAATAATTTTAAAGTAATTTTTTATGTATGAATGGGCATAAAGCCAAATTTTTGTAAAGCCCATGACTTATGTGCAAAAAGAAATAGCACATGAGGCATGAGATAAACCAAATGCCATTTTGTAAAGCCCAAGGGGCTATATGTAAATGTGTAAGTCTATATAAGGCAACATGATGATGAATAAAATACACACTTTTCATTCCTTAAAAAAACTAAAGTTTGTGTCTCCATCCTCTCTCTTCTAAGTTTTTCCTCTTTCTTTTCATTTTTTCCAAATAAATCAAGTGCTTAGCTCTTTTTTTTAAACTAAACAAAGTTTTACCATAAACTCACCTCCCAAGACTCCATCAAGAGAAGAAAAATGGTCTTTTTTTTTATCATCCAAGATCTAGATCTTGGAGTTTCAAGAGAACCCATTTTGGGTTTCTTCTCAAAAGAGAAAGGGGAAAATCTTTTGGAGTTTAACTCCACAAATAAAATTATTTTTGAGTTTAACTCCACTACAGAAATTCTTTTGGAGCTTAACTCCACAGTAAAAATCTTTTTTTTATTTTGGAGTTTAACTCCACATTAAATCTTTTTAGGAGTTTAACTCCATATAAAAAATTCTTTCGGAGTTTAACTCCACATTTAAAATTCTTTCATCTTGGAGTTTCAAGAGAACCCATTTTGGGTTTCTTCTCAAAAGAGAAAGGGGAAAATCTTTTGGAATTTAACTCCACAAATAAAATTATTTTGGAGTTTAACTCCACTACAGAAATTCTTTTGGAGTTTAACTCCACAGTAATAATCTTTTTTTTTTGAAGTTTAACTCCACATTAAATCTTTTTAGGAGTTTAACTCCATTTAAAATTCTTTCGGAGTTCAACTCTATTTAAATTCTTTTGGAGTTTAACTCCACAAACAATTTGCGGAGTTAAACTCCATTTAAAATTCTTTAGGAGCTTTACTCCATTTAAATTCTTTCGGAGTTTAACTCCGCAATAAAAATCTTTTTCGGAGTTAAACTCCATTTAAAGTTCTTTAGGAGCTTTACTCCATTTAAATTCTTTCGGAGTTTAACTCCACAAATAAAATTCTTTTGGAGTTTAACTCCGCAATAAAAATCTTTTTCGGAGTTAAACTTCATTTAAAGTTCTTTAGGAGCTTTACTCCATTTAAATTCTTTCGGAGTTTAACTCCGCAATAAAAATATTTTTCGGAGTTAAACTCCATTTAAAGTTCTTTAGAAGCTTTACTCCATTTAAATTCTTTCGGAGTTTAACTCCTCAAATAAAATTCTTTTGGAGTTTAACTCCGCATTTAAAACTCGTTTTGGAGTTAAACTCCATTTAAAATCTTTTGGAGTTGAACTCCATGTATAAAAAAAATAAAAAATTCTGGAGCCCTTTGGTCCCCTCACGTGCTAGCACGTAAGGGGGAGGGCTCCCATTAAGTGGGAGCCCTTTTGCCCTCAGCATGTGAGGGATCACATGCTAGCATGCGACCCATGTGACCTTCCTCACATGCTAGCATGTGACCCCCCCTTCTAGCATGTGAGGGGAGGCTCACATTAAATGGGAGCCCAGGTTCTTCCCTTTTTTTTAAAATTCTTTTTTTCTTCTTTTCTTCCTTCTTTTCTTTATTTAATCTTTTTTTATTTAAAATAAAAATAAAATAAAATAAATAAATATTAAATAAATAAAAATAAATTATAAATAATATTTAAAAATTAAAAAAATAATAAATTAAAATATAAAAAAATTCTAAATATTTATTTACTTATTTATTTTTTGTTTATATATATATATATATATATATATATATATATATATATATATATATATATATATATATATATATTTTAAAAAATGGAACAAAACAAAAAAATTACACACACACCAACGCATCGCATTGAGTTCGCATGTCCAGTTTGACCCGTCAATCGGAGATTCTCTCGCCCCAAAGACGGGGGGTAATTAACGGCAGCTTAGTCCACGGCTGCCGGAGATTCGGATCCCCACAATCAATAAACCCCAGCCTACCATAGGCAGGGGGAATCTGTAATGCGCCTGACAAGCGCGCGCGTATTCCCATCTCAATGGGGTGACGAAAAACACCCTACAGATTCTGGCACGCCCGGTGGGACCGATCTCTCCTCCCATATTTCGGGTTAAATGTTCATATGAACTCAATCAATATACATATCTATATTTATACTAAAATAATGCTCTTTTATGCAGGTTTTCAAGCAATCACTTTTCAACAATGTCTCCAAAGATGAACTCAGCTCCCATCTCTTACACGATAAAGATGGACTCCCGGATGGTCCTCCCGGCCAGTCTTGGGCGACAGTGGGAGGAGCCGCTGCTACAGTTCGGCTCTATTCTGTTCGTGCCGGCTAATGCCATCCCTGCTCCTCAAGCCCCGGTGACTGATAAACCGGCCTCAGAAGGGGAAAGGCCAAATGTTATGGTTGCAAAGGCACCTCAGCCCAAGCACAAATCCATCTCCGCACGACTCTCCGTTGATCCAGCTGGGGGCAAGGCCACCAACGCCAACAAAGCAATAAGGCACACCAGGCAAGTTCCAACGGTGCCCTTGACAACTCCTCGATCGGGTATTTTCTCTAAGCTCCCCGTCAATCGACCCACGACGGCTTCCTGGATAACGGATGACCACCAAACCTTCAAAATCGAGAAGCTAAGACAGAAAAGGCTAAGAAACAGAGCCAATAAAAGGGCTAGGTCTTCTGCTGATTTGATCGCAGGGTTCCAAGAACGAGGTTACCCAGCAACGACAGCCGAAACGGCTGTAAATCTCGCTAACTCTTTTGAACCGCTGAAATTGGTTCAGAAGAATGCCATGACCGCGAGGGTCAAGAAAGTTGCGATCCGGACAGCGCCGCCCAAAGACCCAGCCGGGCCAACCATCTTCAGTCGCCTGTCCTTTCCAGAAGACGAAAAATCAACCGCCAAAGATAAAGAGATGGATGAATATGTGGTCCATACTGTCTACATGGTGGGCATGCGCAGCAAGAGCAAGGATGGGGCCACTACATCTCAAATCCAATCTGGTGTGAATGTGGCTATCACTTCCTAAGACCAGAACCCTCCGGAAGGTAATGAAAATCCTCCCAGTGAAGCTGATAACCGGAGAGATCCCTCGGTTCATGAGGAGTCGGGCTCGGAAAGCGAAGAGGAGCCAACCTTCCGTCCCAAGAATGCAGAGCAGCAACTTCTCCAAGAGCTCCGAAAACAGCTCAGAAGCAAAGACAAAGAGATGGCCAAGCTCTACTCAAAAATTGACGACTTGACGAATGTCGTGATGCAGCTCACGGCCCGACTTGCCTCTCAGCCGCCCAATCAAGCTCAGGGTTCTGCTCATGAACCGGGAAACGGTGTCCCGAGATAGCCGACGCCTATTCCCTCAAATCCAAAGGTGGGCGGACCGCATGAAAGTCAGTCGCATCCTATCTCGGGAAATGTCTTGGCTACCGATGACAGCAACCCGCTAGCTTAAGATCAAATCATGGATTTGGTTGCCAACAAAGTCAAAACATTGGTAGCCGAAGCCGGAGAGCAAAAAGATGTCAGCAGTAGCGGGAGACCATATCCTGCTCGGTACGAGCTTGTGGAGTTTCCCACTGGCTATGTCGTCCCCAAATTTGAAAGGTTCGATGGGACGGGAAATGCGAACCGACATATTGCCCAATTTAAAGCATCATGTGCAAATACTGGGGGCAATGATGTGCTCCTTTTTCGCCAGTTTGTCAATAGCTTGACCGATGTTGCTTTCGATTGGTATGCGAGCATACCGGATGACTCGATCACGACGTTCGCTTAAATAGAATCCATGTTCAAGCAAAGGTTCATGAGTGTCAGCGATAAAATCACCATTGCCGACCTCGTAAGGACCGAGCCAAAGAACAACGAAAGCAACATGGCTTTTATAGTCCGATGGCGCAATCTCTCTGTCAAACGTGAACCGCCATTGGAGCAAGACCAATCCGTCAGTCTTCTTATTGAAAATCTGAAGGACTGGATGAATCCTTTCATGTGCACCGCAGGCCTTAAAACATTCCAAGAGCTGACCAAGAAGGTCCAAATGTTGGAACGCTCAAAGCCCGAGTCCACTCAGGATTTTCAGTTCACAAACAGACTGAAACCTTGGAGGGACGACAACCGAAAAGGCGAAAGTTCCAACGGCACCGATTCTCTTATTAGACAGAGAGCGGGCGGAGCGAAGGCTAACAAACCCCGAGAGCCAACTTTGGAGGAAAGGAGAAATAAGGTCTACTCTTTCAGAAAGGACAAGGTCCACAAAATTTTCAAAGATGCTCTGAAGAATGGCCTGCGGCTACCAGAACCAAAAAGGCTTAGTGAAGCGAGCAGGACTGATCATCCCAATTTTTGCCTATACCACCGAGTTCTAGGGCACACTATTGAAGAATGTTGCATCTTCAAAGATTGGGTCGAAAAGCAGTACAAGGCGGGAGAAATATCATTGTCCCATGATGTGTTAACAAACAGTTAAGCTGCGACCGCCAATTTCATACAAACGGAGACCGAAGTCCTTCGGGAACCTGATTCTCTCAGACATCTGCCTTTCTATGAAAAGTGCGGACTAAGGAAACAAGCTAAGAGCCAGACGAGCAACATTGCCAATGAATAAGCAATAGACGGGTACACAACCCATACGGTCTACATGATGGAGCTCAGAGGAGCAAGTCCTCCTACGCCTTATAGCCATGACGATGACGTGACTGTTGCCATCCGACACCGGCTCGATCCAAATGATGAAGAGCCCGCTCAGGCCATTGAGCCAAAGGAACCCGTGGTTCTTGTTGAATTAAGCTCAGGCGGTAAGGATGACCCCGTTGTTGTACCCGGGACTATAGAACAAGCATTATTCCAATGGCTTCAAAAGCAGCTTCAGGACAGGGACAAGAAGATGGCTAACGTCCATTCAAAAGTCGACGAGTTGGCAAACGTCGTGGCCGATCTCACGACCTAAGTCGTCCCGATTGCAATTACAGCAAAATCAAATTTTGGTTCGTGAGCTAGGGATTGATATCCGGAAGCAGCCAACCGATACTCCCACCGGCTTAAAAACGGAACACCTTTGTGAAAAACGGCCGCGGTCAGCCTCCAGTCCCTCTGATACGTACACTGAACGTGGTAAGCGGACAGTAGGCGAACCAAAGACTGATCGTCCTCAGGTTCCAGCATCAGTAAAGGCACCTACTCTAATGGAGAGAAAAAACAAAGTATACTCCTTCAGGAAGGATGAAGTCCGCAAAATATTCGAGGACATTTTGAACAACGGTCTTCAACTTCCTATTCCAAAGAGGCCACATGAGATGAACATGACTGGCAATCCCATATACTGCCTATATCATAGAATGGTGAGTCATACCATTGAAGACTACTATGTTTTTAAAGATTGGGTGGTGAACCAATACAAACTTGGGAAAGTCTCACAGTCGTCAGATGTACCGACAAGCCACAGAGCTACGGTCATCAACACAACTCCCTCAAGATCAAAGTTCGAGGAGCTGGGATAAGCAAGTCGACCACCACGTCATTAAACTGGGAACAGTCGACCTCTAAGTCGTTAAACCGGGGATGTAAAAATGTGTAAATAAAACAAAATAAATAAATAAATATATATAAAAAATAAAAAGACGAAATGATGGGGCAACTCGCAATAAAAATCAGCGAGTAAAAATAAAAATGAAAATAAAGCCGAAATGATGGGGCAACCGCAAATAAAAAGCCGAAATGATAGGGCAATCGCGACCTTCGCGATAGGAAAAGCTGAAATAATAAAGCAATCGTGGTAAAAAAAAACCTTCCAGATGGAGAATGATGGGTCGCTTCTGGTACCATATTCCAGTGCAGCGATGCAGACGCCAACCAAATCCCAAATCCCTAAATTTCCAACGACGAATGATGAGTTGCTCCTGGTACCATATTCCAGTGCGGCGATGCAGACGCCAACCAAACTCTGAATGTCCCGACGGCGAATGATGAGTTGCTCCTGGTACCATATTCCAGTACAGCAATGCAGACGTCAACCAAAATCCAAACTCTCAAACGGCGAATGATGAGTCGCTCCTGGTACCATATTCCAGTGCAGCGATGCAGACGCCAACCAAAATCCAATTTCCCAAAATTCTTCCAGCCCTACGGCCAGTCCCAAAATTGACTACCGTATACAATCCACGGGCTCAAATAATTCTCATCATACCCATGCCCCACCATAATCACCAGTTACGCGGCTGGTCTCCTCCCTTGGAATTATGCTCCATTTGGGAAGACCAACTCATGTGTCCTCACGATACATGAGGAGAACAAACTTACGGGATCCTCACGACTCATAAGAAAACACCTTCGTGGGATCCTTACGACTCACAAAGGAAAAACACACTTGGGAGTCCCCACGACTCCTAAGGAGAAAGTACACCTACGAGATCCTTTCGACTCGTAGGGAGAAAATGCTTTTATGGGACCCTTACAGCTCATGAAATTGAAAAGTCTTAGGTGGTAGGGACCTAAACCTGTCTCCTAAGCTATCGCTCCCCAACTGGGAAAGGCAAATGATGAATTGCTCTGGGCACATGTGCTTCAGTGTTAGCAACGCTGATGCCGACCCCTACCCCAAAATTCCAAGCTTCCGATCCAATAGACCCCTAAGTCTTTAAACTGGGAACAGATGACCTCTAAGTCGTTAAACTGCAACCAGATGACCTCTAAGTCGTTAAACTGGGCACAATGGACCCCTAAGTCTTTAAACTGGGAACAAATGACCTCTAAGTCGTTAAACTGGAAACAGATGACCCCTAAGTCATTAAACTGGGAACGAGGGAAATCCACTCGTATGTCCTCACGATGCATGAGGAGAACAAAACTTGCGAGATCCTTACGACTCGTAAGAAAATGCCTTCGTGGGATCCTTACGACTTACAAAGGAAAAAATACACTTGGGGGTCCTCACGACTCCTGAGGAGAAAATGCACCTATGGGATCCTTACGACTCGTAGGGAGAAAATGCTTTTATGGGACCCTTATGGCCCATAAAATTGAAAAGCCTTAGGTGATAGGGATCTAAACCTGTCTCTTAAGCCATCACTTCCCAACAGAGAAAGTCAAATGATCATTTGCTCCTGGTACCATATTCCAGTGTAGCGGTGTTGATGCCGACAAAAAAAAAACCAATCCCTAAATCCTGTCAAAGGCAAATGATGATTCGCTCCCGGTACCATATTCCAGTGTAACGATGCTGATGTCAACACAAATCAAACCAACCAATTCCAACATCGACCTCTGCGTCAACCAGCTGACACTCTGTAATGGGGAAACGTCAAGCAGACAATCCGTGCCGGGGGCACGTCGACTACAGACACTCCGCCTCGGGGAAACGTCGACCAGCGACACTCCGTACCGGGGAAACGTCCAACAGCGACACTCCGTAACGGGGAAACGTCAAGCAGACACTCCGTGCCAGGGACACGTCAACCAGCAGACACTCCGTCTCGGGGACACGTCAACCAGCTGACACTCCGCCTCGGGGGAACATCAAGCAGACACTCCGTGCCGGGGGCACGTCGACTACAGACACTCCGCCTCGGGGAAACGTCGACCAGCGACACTCCGTGCTGGGGAAACATCCAATAGAGACACTCCGTAACGGGGAAACGTCAAGCAGACACTCTATGCCGGGGACATGTCATCCAGCAGACACTCCGTCTCGGGAACACGTCAAGCAGACACTCCGCCTCGGGGAAACGTCAAGCAAACGCTCCGTGCCGGAGGCACGTCGACTACAGACACTCCGCCTCGGGGAAACGTCGACCAGCGACACTCCGTACCGGGGAAACGTCCAACAGCGACACTCCGTAATGGGGAAACGTCAAGCAGACACTCCGTGCCGGGGACACGTCAGCCAGCGGACACTCCGTCTCGGGGACACATCAAGCAGACACTCCGTCTCGGGGAAACGTCAAGCAGACACTCCGTGCCGGGGCACGTCGACTACAGACACTCCGCCTCGGGGAAACGTCGACCAGCGACACTCCGTACCGGGGAAACGTCCAACAGCGACACTCCGTAATGGGGAAACGTCAAGCAGACACTCCATACCGGGGACACGTCAACCAGCAAACACTCCGTCTCGGGGATACGTTAAGCAGACACTCCGTCCCGGGGACACGTCAACCAGCCGACACTCTGCCTCGGGGAAACGTCAAGTAGACACTCCGTGCCGGGGGCACGTCGACTACAGACACTTCGCCTCGGGGAAACGTCGACCAGTGACACTCCGTACTGGGGAAACGTCCAACAGCGACACTCCATAACGGGGAAACCTCAAGAAGACACTCCGTGCTGGGGATACGTCAGCCAACAGACACTCCGTCTCGGAGACACGTCAAGTAGACACTCCGTCTCGGGGACACGTCAACCAGCCGACACTCCGTAACGGGGAAACGTCAAGCAGACACTCCGCCTTGTGGAAACGTCGACCAGCGACACTCCGTGCCGGGGGAACTTCTACCAAATCACTCCGGGCCAGGGAAACGTCTACCACAGACACTCCGTCTCGGAGACGCGTCAAGCGTCGACCGTCCATGTCGATAAAAGGGCAGTGCATCCTAAAAGTGGGAACCAAAGCAATTCGCTTCCACGCGAAAGAAGATCCATCAATTTCATGCACACGACCCATATATGTGGTGTGTATTTATTGATGGGGGGCACTTTGTTTGGGTCGAAAATTGTCCCCCGGTTGACCAAGTCAAAGTCAAAGTCAACCCCAAGCCAGGTAGGCCCAAGCCCAGATCAAGTGGGCCCATACCCAAGTCGAGCCCGCGGTCAGCCTTCCCATGCCAACAGAAAAATCATGTAACAAATAATTTTAATGTAATTTTTTATGCATGAATGGGCATAAAGCCAAATTTTTGTAAAGCCCATGGCTTATGTGCAAAAAGAAATAGTACATGAGGCATGGGATAGGCCAAATGCCATTTTGTAAAGTCCAAGGGGCTATATGTAAATGTGTAAGTCTATAAAACGCAACATGATGAGGAATAAAATACACACTTTTCATTCCCTCAAAAAACTAGGGTTTGTGCCTCCATCCTCTCTCTTCTAAGTTCTTCCTCTTTCTTTTCATTTTTTCCAAATAAATCAAGAGCTTAGCTCTTTTTTTTTTAAACTAAACAATGTTTTACCATAAACCCACCTCTCAAGACTCCATCAAGAGAAGAAAAAGGGTCTCTTTTTTTATCACCTAAGATCTAGATCTTGGAGTTTCAAGAGAACCCATTTTGGGTTTCTTCTCAAAAGAGAAAGGGGGAAATCTTTTGGAGTTTAACTCCACAAATAAAATTATTTTGGAGTTTAACTCCACTAAAGAAATTCTTTTGGAGCTTAACTCCATAGTAAAAATCTTTTTTTTTGGAGTTTAACTCCACATTAAATCTTTTTAGGTGTTTAACTCCATATAAAAAATTCTTTCGGAGTGTAACTCCACATTTAAAATTCTTTCATCTTGGAGTTTCAAGAGAACCCATTTTGGGTTTCTTCTCAAAAGAGAAAGAGGAAAATCTTTTGGAGTTTAACTCCACAAATAAAATTATTTTGGAGTTTAACTCCACTACAGAAATTCTTTTGGAGTTTAACTCCACAGTAAAAATCTTTTTTTTTTGGAGTTTAACTCCACATTAAATCATTTTAGGAGTTTAACTCCATTTAAAATTCTTTCGGATTTTAACTCCACATTTAAAGTTCTTTCGGAGTTCAACTCTACAATAAAAATTCTTTCGGAGTTTAACTCCATTTAAATTCTTTTGGAGTTTAACTCCACAAACAAAAATTCCTTTGGAGTTTAACTCCGCAATAAAAATGTTTTTCGGAGTTAAACTCCATTTAAAGTTCTTTAGGAGCTTTACTCTATTTAAATTCTTTCGGAGTTTAACTTCACAAATAAAATTCTTCTGGAGTTTAACTCTGCAATAAAAATCTTTTCGGAGTTAAACTCCATTTAAAACTCTTTTTGGAGTTAAACTCCATTTAAAATCTTTTGGAGTTGAACTCCATGTATAAAAATAAAAAATAAAATTCTGGAGCCCTTTGGCCCCCTCACGTGGGGGGCTCCCATTAAGTGGGAGCCCTTTTGCCCCTAGCATATGAGGGGTCACATGCTATCATGTGACCCCTCCCTCACACGCTAGCATGTGAGGGGTCGCATGCTAGCATGTGAGGGGGTCACATGCTAGCATGTGACTCCCCCCTAGCATGTGCACAAGATGTCAAGTGGGTGCTCATAATCAAACTAGCATAAACATGGGTATACAAAACAAGCATGGGTACTAATAGAACGATAAACTGGAACATGTAATATGATATGCAAATACGTACAGATTAAACTATTTAGATGTGCGGTTATCGATTAGAGTTAGGGTTGTGGTTCCAACATTAAGAAAAATACACTTAAACCAGTGTGGAATTGTTAAATCTCGTTATTATGGGTTAAATGATATAGGGATGCAATGATATGTATAATATGTTCAATGGATGCAACCGGGTATTCGGGGGTAGAAACTATTTAAAAGTGCTATGGGTTATGCAGATAATTATTAAGTAATTTAAACACGGATGTGGGAATACAATATTGTACTCTAACATGCAACAAGTTATAATTCAAGATCCGAAACTAATATGATATACGGAACATCGAAAAGGAAAAAATGGAACAGGCGGTGCTATAAGTAATCTACAGTTTTACTATGCAGTTTAATAGGTATAAAATATTATAGATAGCATGTAGCAAGTTTTCACTTGCCTTGATCGAATCACGATACGGGATGCGCACGCAGCGTCCAAAGTCGGCAAATGTTGCAACATCCACACGCGCACACGGGAAGGTCCTGGCACATCAAGAAGTTGAACACGCTGGCTGGGGATGTACTCTGGGTCGGTTTGAACGTCAGCGACGGCACAGCTCCGGTGATGGCCGGGAAAAACCAGATCAAGAAAGAAAAGCGAAGCAAAGAAGAAGAAGAAGAAAGAGAAGGAAGAAGAAGTTTGTGTTCCATGTTTGGTGTTTTGTTCGAGGGTTAAGGGACGGGGATGGAACAGAGATGATGACGCCGTCAATGATGGGGTTTCCGACGAGTTTCCCGGCAAGAAAGGCTGTGGGTTAAAGAAGTCGAGTCGGGCTATATGCAGGGTTCATGTCTCGAGATCTGGGGAGAGGGAGGAGAGGAAGACGACGCAGGTGGAGGTGACGACGAGATCAACAGATCTCCGGCGAGGCTAGGGTTTGGTTTAGAGGAGTTAGGTTTAGGTTAGGGTTTTGGTGCTAGGCTGGTGCTCGGGTGTGCAGGGACCTTAGTGTAAGAAGGAGAAGGGAAGAGGAGAGGAGGAGATGGTGGTGACGACGAAGAAAATGGTCGCTGGCGACGGCGAGGTATGGCGGCGACGAAGGAAATGGTCGCTGGCGACGGCGAGGTATGGCGGCGACGAGTTGAAGCGTGGTGAAGATGGGTGTGCAGGCTCGGGGAAGTAGAAAGAAGAAGAAGGAGATGACGAGGAGGAGGAGGAGAAGAAGATGGAGTTGAAGGTTGAGAGCAGTGAGGAGTTTTAGGGTTAGGGTAGAGGAGGCAGGGAGTTTTTGATGGGTTCATGCAGAGGTTCGGGGATCTAAAATGGGGAGAAGATGAGAAAAGAAGGAGGGAGGTGACCACATGCGCTCGGGGTGGTGACCGCATTCGAGAAGCGCACGGTGCCCGCGATCGGAGAGAGAAAGAAGAGAGAGAAAGAGTGAGAGAAAGAGAGAGTGGGTGGGGTCTGCGAGAGGAAGGAGAGAGAGAGAGGCTGTTGAGAATCTTTAAAAATATTTTTATATAAGGAAAGAGAGGGAGAGAGAGAACCGTGAGATTTAAAGTTTAAGTTAAAAAATATATTTTTAGTTAAAGAAAATGTTAAGAGGAAATAAGATTATAATATTATAATATTAACCCGTTTTAAGATTTTAGCAAATACAAACTCACTCCAAAACATGCCCGGGTCTGGTCTAAAAATTCAGATTAAAAATATGAAAAATATATGCGACGTCCAAATTTTAAAACAAGTACTCAGGTAACGAAAATGCGTACCCCCAAGAACGGATGCACGTACGTGCGCGTAGCCATCCAAACACGTCCGTTTTACCGAACGGGACGAGAACACGATGCAAGGACGCTACCACAAGGTTAGGGGTATCAAGTAGGCCATGAAATGCAATTTTAATTTATTTTACGTGATTTAAATTGTCATATGCAAAAAGATGCGATACTAGATAAAATACCAGTATGTACTAAGTATGAGATGCACGTGTCTATGCAACAGGTTAAGGTAATCTATCTATAAATAAGAATCAAACAGGTTCAAGCAAGCGGGTCGGGTCGAATGCAATATAAAGTGTAAAATACCATTCGTACCCACAAAACGTTAAATCAAGAATATCATGAATAAAGAAATACGAGAACTGGAATTGGTATAAATGAACTCGGGTGTTACATTATACCCAACTACAAAAGAATTTCGTCCTCGAAATTCCAAGAACAAGAAAGGATAAACAATCAAGGAACTATAAGAATAGATGTGGAAACTTCTGCCGGATTTCATCTTCTCGTTCCCAAGTTGACTCTCCATGTGAGCGATTACCCCAAGAAACAAGTACAAGAGGGATAACTTCGTTCTTAAGAACCTTTTCCCTTCGATCCACAATCGACATCGGTCATTCCTCAAAGGTTAAATCTTCTCGTACAGCCAGCTCTGAATGATCCAGTACGTGTGCTTCATCTCGAACATACTTACGGAGTTGAAATACATGAAACATGTCATGAATATTCGCCAAGGATTGTGGTCACGCCAAACGATACGCCACTTCTCCAATACGCTCCAAAATCTCAAAAGGTCCAACGAATCGAGGACTAAGCTTTCCTCGACTTCCGAAACGAATAACTCTTCTAGTTGGTAATATCTTCAAATTTCCAAATCACTAACCACGAACTCCAGAGATCTCCTCGATGTATCTGCCCAACTCTTCTGTTAGTCTTGTGCTGCTTTCATATGATTCCAGATAGTATTAACCTTCTCAACTGTTTGCACGATCAAATCCGGTCCCAACAATCTTCGTTCTCCAACATCGTCCCAACAAACAGGTGAGCGACTCTTGCGACTATATAAAGTTTCGAATGGAGTCATCTGAATAGTCGCCTGGAAACTGTTATTGTAAGAAACTCCACTAAGCGTATACGATCCTCCCATCAACCCTTGAAGTCTAACATGCAAGCTCTCAACATGCCTTCAAGAGTTTGGATCGTTCTCTCCGACTGGCCATCTGTCTGAGAATGATAAGCTGTGCTAAACTTCAATCGAGTCCCCAAACTATCCTGTAAGCTCCTCCAGAAATGCGATAAGAAACGAGTGTCACGGTCGGACACGATGCTCACCGGTACTCCATGCAATCTTACATTCTCCTGCATGTACCATTCTGCCAAAGCTTCCGTTGATTGACCAAGAATCATCAATCACCCAACTGCATTATTGCCCTTTGGACTCCGCGGTAAAGCCGTCACGAAATCCATGGTTATATGTTCCCACTTCCATTGAGGAATCGGAAGTGGTCACAATAAACCAGTGACCCGTTGATGTTCAGCCTTAACTTGCTGACATACCAAGCACTTTACTACAAAGCGGGCAATCTCCCGTTTCATGCCTTCCCACCAGAAATGCTGCCGTAGATCTCGGTACATCTTTGTGCCTCCTGGATGTACGGAATATGCGGAATTGTGCGCCTCCATCATAACTTCTTCGCGGATGTCTCCCTTTGGCACACACAAACGACTACCATATCGCAACGAACCATCTTCATGAACCAATAAGTCCGTTCGAAGTCCAACTTCAACCTGTTCTCAAAACTTCTGCAATCTTGGGTCCTGTAGTTGCGCTGCTTTAAAATTCTCGATCAACGACGACTGTACCTGCAGCTGCATCAACTGTCTCGAAGATTGTGGTAGCACAACCTCCAAATCGAATCTCCGAAAATCTTCAATAAGTTCCTTTAGTGCAGTCAACATCTGAATTGCTGGCGGCCGACTAGGCATATCCGGCACAACATTAACTTCCCCGGATGGTTCTTAAGACCAAGATCGTAGTCAGCCATCAGCTTCAACCATCTTCGTTGTCTCATATTTAGCTCCTTCTGAGTGAACACGTACTTTAGGCTTTTGTGATCGGTGAATACTTCGATCCTTTCGCCCAATAAGTAGTGTCTCCAAATCTTCAAAACGAACATCACAGCTGCTAGCTTCAAGTCAGGAGTTGGGTAATTCTTCTCATGGGTCTTCAACTGTCTCAATGCGTAAACTATAACCTTCCCATGCTGCATCAAAACACATCTCAATCATTTCCCAGATGCGTTGCTGTGAATCACCAATCCTCCGGAACTGTCTGGCACGGTTAAAACAAGAGCGGTCATCAACCTTTGCTCCAACGCCTCAAAAGCTGACGCACACTTATTTGTCCACACAAATGGTACTTCCTTGCGCGTAAGCTTGGTCAGAGGCTCTGCTATACGAGCGAGATCCTCCACGAACTTTCTATAATACCCGGCAAGTCCAAGAAAGCTTCTTATCTCCGCAACATTCTTCGGAATCGGCCAATCTCGAACTGCTGTAATCTTTTCGGAATAAACGGCGATTACATCTCCAGCTACGACTTGACCCAAAAATTCACTCCTTCAATTCAAAACTCGCACTAGCTCATCCTTGCATACAATCTTTCTTGCCTCAATGTCTGCAGTGCGATCTTCAAGTGTTCTGCATGCTCTTCAATGCTCCTCGAGTAGACCAGAATATCATCAACAAACACCACTATGAACTGGTCCAGAATGGTGAAAAGATTCGGTTCATCAAGTCCATAATTATCGCCGGTGCATTCGTTACTCCGAAGGGCATCACTAACTACTCGTAATGTCCATACCGAGTTCAGAACGCAGTCTTGCAAATATCTTCTGATTTAACTCGGACCTGATGATATCCAGATCGCCAATCCAGCTTTGAGAATACCCTCGCGCCACTAAGCTGCTCGAGCAATTTGCCAATGCGAAGGATCGAGTACATTTTCTTAATAGTCACCCGGTTTAATTCTCGATAATCGATGCACATCCTCCTTGTGACATCTTCTTCTTTACTAGAAGAACTGGAGCTTCCCAAGTTAAATTGCTGCTGCGAATCCAACCCTTCTCTAGCAATTCGGCAACCTGCTTCTTGACTTCTTCCAACTCCACTGGTGCCATCGGGTAATACGCCTTTGAGATTGGCGCTGCACCAGGAACAAGATCAATCGCAAACTTCCCATCTTGTTTTGGCGATAAACCCGAGATGTCTTCGAACACGTCCATGAATTCTCGAACTATAGCCGGCTCTTCTTTCTTATCAACTCCCATCGACGAAAGAACATTGTTGGTCGGCCTAGCCCTAAACTCGACTGGCCCGACAGAACTGCTTCCTCCAGCAAAACAAGCTCCGGATGTCCGAGAATCTGGAGAATCACTTTCCTTTCCTTACAATCAATATGAGCGTGGAAAGTGTCGCGGAAATCCATTCCCAAGAAGACAACAAACAAAGGGATGCACCAGAATTGGGTAACTCTAATGCGGGGAAAACATGAACAAGTAAGATACCGAGATGACTTCATCCGAAGTCAAGATACTGAAGAGGATTAAGCACGGTAAACATGATTCAACCTGGCGATGAAACAATAACTGGTAAGCAATGAAACCGAGAGAAGCAAGGTAATATAACGATCATGGAATAAGGAAGTGAATCAAGACCAGGACTCCAAGTTACTTAAATAGATTGCCGCATTGTAACCATGCTGCAGTTCATGGGTACAATTACATAACTCCACTCAAGTCGCCCAAATCCTAGTATCAGAATTAAGGAACTGGGAGAAACAATAGAGAACCAAAAGGGTTTCAAGTCGAGATGCAAAGTGGTTTGCATATCGTCAAAGCGAAGGATAAAAGAAAGATATGATTCAAGAATCATGATAGCAATGTGGCAGGACATGTTCCTAATCACGAGTATTCTGATTCGTGTATTGGGTCCAATACCCAACTACAAAAGAATCAAACCCGAGTAACCTATATCCTATGTCTCTGATACCAAAAGAACTATGTCACGCCCCGCTTCCCAGAGTACGCTAAGATGGGCACGTGACATAGCCAACCATGCTACCTGTGGATAGGAAATATCCTTCCACAGTCACATTACGGCTGTAGAGATATCAAGAACAGGAAAGTAAACTAAACTATCTAGTACATGTCCATGAGCCAGAATAAATGAGTCAAGAAATGATAATATGCGGAAGCAATAGATACAATAAATGAAACACCTGGAAAGTAAAACTGCATACCAACAGGATCTTCACCGCTCGGTCTAACAGCAGCAATACTCCTGATCAGTCTGCAACAAAGGTAGAGGATCTGGGCCATGCAAAACCCAGACGTCAGCGCGTCATAACATCAAGCAATAATATAAACAGGGGTAGAAATACATGCAAGTATGAGTATAAATGATAAAACAAGCATAACAATGATATAAGTAAGGACAGTGGGGTAATGTGTAGTGAGTAATCTAAACTGGTCTATTGGGTTAACTACTCTCAAGTCTTTGAAATCAATTTGATGAATCATCGATGTAACTCAATAGTATCCCGTGCGTGCCCGGGATCACGGTCTATGACTCTCGGGCTGAACCCGAGACGTGCCGCAAGGCAGTAAAGGATGTTAGGTAATGACGAGTGATGTCTGTAGCATCAATCCGGGGCTGGCTTAGCCCGTAAGACTGATCAGAACAGGTATAGAACTGTCGAGTTACAAGTCAGGTTTCATCATTGATTTTCCCATACCCCCAAGTCATATGTGTTCAAGTCAGGTATTAAATAATCTGGAGCTAATGCCAACACAGGATCAGGCAGGTACATGTTTGTCTGGATTGACAACAGGAAACGTCCGCAAGGACAACAGGTCAGGTTTGTTGGCATTAGTCACAAGATCAGGTAACAGGTGAAGCCATGGTACATCAGGTCAAGTCAAGTAATGTATATAGGTGTCATGTCATGTCCAGAGTTGCACGGTACCATGTTGTGTCAAGTAAAAGGCGTAACAAGTCATGTCAGGGTGCACAAGATGTCAAGTGGGTGCTCATAATCAAACTAGCATAAACATGGGTATACAAAACAAGCATGGGTACTAATAGAACGATAAACTGGAACATGTAATATGATATGCAAATACGTACAGATTAAACTATTTAGATGTGCGGTTATCGATTAGAGTTAGGGTTGTGGTTCCAACATTAAGAAAAATACACTTAAACCAGTGTGGAATTGTTAAATCTCGTTATTATGGGTTAAATGATATAGGGATGAAATGATATGTATAATATGTTCAATGGATGCAACCGGGTATTCGGGGGTAGAAACTATTTAAAAGTGCTATGGGTTATGCAGATAATTATTAAGTGATTTAAACACGGATGTGGGAATACAATATTGTACTCTAACATGCAACAAGTTATAATTCAAGATCCGAAACTAATATGATATACGGAACATCGAAAAGGAAAAAAATGGAACAGGCGGTGCTATAAGTAATCTACAGTTTTACTATGCAGTTTAATAGGTATAAAATATTATAGATAGCATGTAGCAAGTTTTCACTTGCCTTGATCGGATCACGATACGGGATGCGCACGCAGCGTCCAAAGTCGGCAAATGTTGCAACATCCACACGCGCACACGGGAAGGTCCAGGCACATCAAGAAGTTGAACACGCTGGCTGGGGATGTACTCTGGGTCGATTTGAACGTCAGCGACGGCACAGCTCCGGTGATGGCCGAGAAAAACCAGATCAAGAAAGAAAAGCGAAGCAAAGAAGAAGAAGAAGAAAGAGAAGGAAGAAGAAGAAGTTTGTGTTCCATGTTTGGTGTTTTGTTCGAGGGTTAAGGGACGAGGATGGAACAGAGATGGTGGCACCGTCGATGATGGGGTTTCCGGCGAGTTTCCCGGCAAGAAAGGCCGTGGGTTAAAGAAGTCGAGTCGGGCTATATGCAGGGTTCATGTCTCGAGATCTGGGGAGAGGGATGAGAGGAAGACGACGCAGGTAGAGGTGACGACGAGATCAACGGATCTCCGGCGAGGCTAGGGTTTGGTTTAGAGGAGTTAGGTTTAGGTTAGGGTTTTGGTGCTAGGCTGGTGCTCGGGTGTGCAGGGACCTTGGTGTAGGAGGGAGAAGGGAAGAGGAGAGGAGGAGATGGTGGTGACGACGAAGGAAATGGTCGCTGGCGACGGCGAGGTATGGCGGCGACGAAGGAAATGGTCGCTGGCGACGGCGAGGTATGGCGGCGACGAGTTGAAGCATGGTGAAGATGGGTGTGCAGGCTCGGGGAAGGAGAAAGAAGAAGAAGGAGATGACGAGGAGGAGGAGGAGAAGAAGATGGAGTTGAAGGTTGAGAGCAGTGAGGAGTTTTAGGGTTAGGGTAGAGGAGTCAGGGAGTTTTTGATGGGTTCATGCAGAGGTTCGGGGATCTAAAATGGGGAGAAGACGAGAAAAGAAAGAGGGAGGTGACCACATGCGATCGGAGAGAGAAAGAAGAGAGAGAAAGAGTGAGAGAAAGAGAGAGTGGGTGGGGTCTGCGAGAGGAAGGAGAGAGAGAGAGAGGCTGTTGAGAATCTTTAAAAATATTTTTATATAAGGAAAGAGAGGGAGAGAGAGAACCGTGAGATTTAAAGTTTAAGTCGATGGTGTATGGCCAGGATAAACTTTTTTTAGAAGATGTCAAAGCAGGTTTGCATAGTAAGGTGTTGAGGGAGAAGGTGGTAGGTGACATGAGTAGTCACGGTGATGCGTTGTCTGTTAAATACCGTTCAAATGGAGCCTCCAAGGGAAAATCGATAAATCGCGAGAATGACAAGTGCTTTATTTGCAAGGAGAGCGGGTATTTGAAAAGAGATTGTCCGAACCGCAAGGGAAAAGGCAGGCGGGTTTCTTCCGATATTGCAGTTGGAGTAGAGAATTCAGATGAGAGCGGTGATGGTTCAATTCTATCGGCATGTGCGACTTCAGACGCACATGGATCGTAGATGTTGGATTCATGATATTCATTCCATATGACTCCGAATTGGAGTTGGTTTGCTATGGATCATTTAGTTGATAGAGACTCGGTTTTTATGGGGAACAGTATGGTCAGCAGAGTTGTTGGGATTGGTACGTGATAGGTGTAATTTATTGCATATTTTTCTAACCCATTTATCATGTTATTGTCATATATTATGCTGTTCCGGGTATTTTTTGTGAATTATTACAGATAACATGGCTTGGATGCAAAAGGACGAAAAATTGTCCTGAAGGATTACGTGCGTATAATGGAGACTTAAGGGAATTATTCAGAAAATCAAAAGACAATTTGCAAATTTGAAATAAATTTGAGAATATCATTATAAATAAGCAAAGGTTGCAACAAATAGAGGTAAATCAATCATCACAACAACAAATCAGTTGAAAAACTAAATCAAATCAAAAACAACAAATCAACCTGCCTAATTATATGCCAAATTTAGGAACAATTCGGAGATCAACGCAATCATAGAGATACAACGAGATATTCAAGATTTTATGTACTAAAAATCATCTGAATTGACAATAAAACCACAGAAAAAATCTGAAGCCACGAAGACAAAAAACTGCGGTGGATCATCGGTCGATTTTGGGCCGTTCGATAAGGTTTTTATGGGCACGATCGTCTTTCCACATATATTAATATGAGATGAAGGATTTCGTCTTTTGAAAATTCTAAAGGCACGCAACAATATCCAACAGAGTAATTAGATTAGATTATCATAATTATTAGAAAGTAGATTCTCTTGTATTTTCTATTACTTGTTCTCTAATCTTTCTTAGCCATATATAAGCGCTTGTATAGCCTTAGGATTTCATATCTCTCTCATCTCTCTCATAGGCTTCTCATTGTTAGTGTGTATGCCCTAGAGGCCATTACTGTATCATACTAGTTTGTATATTACTTGATGGAAGCTTGGGATATTCACAGTTGTATAGACAATCTTGCTCAAAATGGTAGTATGCTACTTGGTTTGTTTCTACTTTAATGTGTACATGTGTTTCTTTTAGCATATCGCATATACACATTAGTGGAGCCCTTAGGATCTTTGCTTGATTACCAGCGTTGTGATGGCAGTCACACTTGTGGGGGCTGGGTAATCTATAAGCACATCCTTATACAGGTCCCTAGTCGTAGGACTATCGAGAAGGGATATCGATACTCCGGAGTAGACTAGCGTGTACGCTTCTCATCCCAGCAGGGGAGATGGTCTGTCCCACAGCCGTCAGTACGTCGTACTTGAGATAGTATGCGGGTGCTCGTTAGGTTACGAGTACACTGGACAGGACTCGTCGGGAACTGTTGGTTGGTACTATACCTATCGTCAGTTATCAGTTCCCAGGTGACATGAGTACAACTTAGTCCGTTGATTTGACACTGTCACTTCACCTCGAGTGTGTTCCCACTGTTCTTAGATTGCTACCCTACCACGGCTCAAAAGAGTCGTGCAAACAGGTAGCAGTTGGGTGCAGTCCTGAAGCACTTGGAGGCAGTGACGGGTACACTTGGAGAGCCATTACACAAAGTCCCTGTCCAGGGCAAGCGAGATATACTGGTAGGTTTCCAGTGTTATCTCAGGGTGTTCTGGGCTACACTCCGACACGACTTGTACCGCTATTAGGGGACTGACGTTTACCGCCCCCTAGGCCCTCCATGCGATACTCTTAGACGTACAGACCGGACTGTACGGAGATTGTCACATTCAGGCTCAGTAGGAGTTCAGATGGGTTCACCTCGTCAGTCTTCTTATTGGCATCTACCTGGGGACCGTTACGTATAGCTAGTACCGCTTGCGGCATGTGGTTAAACCCACTGCCAGCGTAGTGTCAAGTCTTTAGAGTCCCACACAGAGGGTTATTTGCCTTTGGGCAAAACAGAGTAGAGGTCGCATGGTTTTGCGACGGAGTTCGTTCACATCCGCGCACTTGTGCACGTTTGGTGTCCGGACAGTCATTATTAGCGGGCTCTGGTTTGAGCCAGATCCTAGTATATGTTTTGGGGTTAGTTTTATCTCATTGTATTCGTGTTCCTCAGAACACGAATGCGGGTGTGTATGCACAGTTGACTGATGCAGAGGAAGAGGATTCTCATTAGGGTTTTGGTACGGGTGTGTATGCACAGTTGACGGTTGTCATTTACCAAACCCTAATGAATATGTGAAATATCAATTAAAGGAAATTGTGTTATGGTTAGGGTTGTTGACTTATTGACCAAGGTTGACTTGTTGACCAAGGTTGAAAAGTTGACCATCATCATTTCAAGCAAAGATGCTCATTGATCTTTGCAAAAAACATTTAATGTGAAATGATAATGGTCTTATCAAGCCAACCATCACCTTTTTCATTTTGATTAATATTATTAATTGGATTAATTCACATATATTTTGTTATGGTTGCAAAACCATTATCACTCTCTCATATTGATTCTCTCTCCTTTTTTCCTCTTCCTCTAGCTCTAGGAAAATTATTCTTATGAGTTGAGAACCATTTCCTTTGAGATAAAACCCCAAAGCCACTCTCTACTCATCCTAAGGTTGAAGGTCTAGCAAGCCGGACACTTTAGTTTCCTCAAGTTCGAGGAAGGAGCTCAAGGTAGAGACCCTCAGGTGGATCCATCTTCGGCAAGAGAAGGCGACGAGGAGAGAACCATCCGATCACCACAAGGAGTCCAAGAGAAGGAGTTCAAGTTGAGCTATAACCCCCTAACCGAGTAGGTAAAGCTCTTGTTAGTTGCTAGTGTGTAGTTTAGCAAAGATCCGTATTTTATAGTCCATGTTACCTATATACAAAAATCGTTTTTCACCGTTTCCGCAAGCCCGAAAGAACCGGGAAAGGTAACGTGGACTTACAGTGGTATCAGAGCCTAGCTAAACGCACACTAGCATGTTAGCAAAGTATCTAGAATTTCGATCGGATAAAAAAAACCGCAAAACACCCCGAAAATATCAACTTTCTGCTCAAAAAAAATAAATCCTGTACTAAAAATCGGCTCAGGGTTTTTGAAGAACACCCAAGAAAAACAATCCAGCGAGTCGATCAACTCACCACGGAACCGCGGCCGAGTTGATTCGGCCGTGGGTCGTTTCTCCTGCAGTGTTCTTATATTGGTGTTTTGGGATTTTTAGGATGGTTTGTTTTTGCCCAGATTTTCCAGAGAACAAATTTGTTTTTGGGGTGGTTACAAATCCGTATTTTGATCGAACTTCTCTAGACTTTGGCTAATGGGTTATATCTGTGATGTGATATATGTATTGAACGTCTGCTAATCGCTATACGACGATTGGGCTCGCCACGACGGCTCGAGAGCCATCTCGCCAGGGGATCAAAGGAACCGAGGCTGTGCCCAGATGCAGGTCTCCCACAGCAGAGGCCAGGGATCACGAGGCGCCGAGTCCTCGGGGCCACGGCCGACTCGACGCCCTCGAGAAGAAGATCGAGGACATGCGCCGGGAAGGTCACCTCTCGGCCGACGGGGCTGAGTACGCCGCCGACCCACTCACCAAACCGTTTACCGAAGGACTGCTCGCTGTCCACATCTCCTCGCGCAACAAACTCCCGAAGGTCTCTCTGTTCGACGGGAAAACCGACCCCAAAGACCATTTGGATGCTTTCACCGTGGGGATGAGCTTCCAGGACCATTCCGATGCCGCCCAGTGCAGGGCCTTCCCAGCCAACCTCATCCGCTCTGGTCGGGACTGGTTCCGAGGACTCAAGCCTCACTCAATCTCGACCTTCGATGAGCTGGCTACTCAGTTCCTCGGCCACTTCGTTGGGAACCGTCGACAGAAGCGCACGATCGACTACCTCTTCACAATTAAGAGCGGAGACAAGGAGACGTTCAAGGCTTACATCACCCGCTTTTACAACGCCCTCCTCGAGGTCCCCGGGCACCGGGACGGGACCGTCATCACGGCGCTCAGATCTGGTCTGAGGCACAAGGAGTGGCTGCGCTCCTTTGCATTGGCACAACCCAAGACCATGGCCGAGGTCAAGGCATAGACCGAGCATGAGATTCAACTAGAGTCCGAGGTGAACGCGAACCTCCCCCGGGCAAAACGGTCCGACCAGAAGAAGAGGGATCGAGAGGAGAGGCCAGAGCGT
Organism: Agapanthus africanus; assembly: GCA_030015575.1. Taxonomy (NCBI): domain Eukaryota; kingdom Viridiplantae; phylum Streptophyta; class Magnoliopsida; order Asparagales; family Amaryllidaceae; genus Agapanthus; species Agapanthus africanus. Next base: position 102,129,480 of record CM057348.1, on the reverse strand, counting down.
CAGCAACCCTATCACCCTAAGTTCCAGGAGTACACCCCGCTCAACGTCTCCCTCGCAGTGTTACTAGAGGAGGCCTAAGGCGAGGGGTTCTTCAAGTTCCCTCCAATCCCACGTCAGGCCTCAAAGCGGACCCGGGGCCCTTACTGCGCCTTCCACCGGACGCTGGGCCACGCCACCGAGGATTGCAAGCAACTCCGGGACTATATCGAGGTGCTCATCCGATTGGGGCACCTCGCCGCCTACTTAAGGGATAAATGGCAGGCCGACCGCGAGCAGGAGCAGCGACCTCCTCCCGCCGAGCTAACCATTGGCCAGATCATGCTAATCTCAGCACTAGTCCGGTGCTCAGGAAGCCCCATACCCGGTGCCGAGTACGGAGACAAGCAAGCCTCCGAGAAGCTCGGGCCACGCTGATAGGGTCATCTATTAGCATGTACTTTTCTTTTAGGGCAATGTAATTTCTCCCTAGGGTCTATTGTTAATTTAATAAAGATCAACGGAACATTGTGAAGAAATTAGGAAAGATCTCATTTATTCAAAAAACAAAAGAGAAAGGGGTATTATGGGCTCCTCAGCCGTACATACAAAGAAAAAAAGAGAATTACAACAGCGGGGGAAGGGGGTGCAGAGAGCACTGCTCATGATACTCGCTTAAGATCTCCGCCAGCCGAGGCCTCACGAGATCCAACCTCTCCCCTTGATTCCCCACGCGCGCGTTGACCCCGAGCCTTAACTCGTAGCACTCGCGGACGTGCGCCTCCGAGCGAGCCAGACGGTTCGCGGAGATCAGGCCAAAGCGCCTCAGAGACCGCAGCTTTCCCACGGCCTCATCATAGAGCTGCTCGGACAGGGGGTTGTAAAGCCCCGGTGACGCCCTCCAGATGGAGTACATCAGCAGCTGCAGTATGGAGGAACGTCGGGGGAGCAGCCGGCCGAAATGGTCCTCGATGCTCCCATATACCAACTGCACCGTATACTCGGTGCAGTTCTAGTCATAGAGGTATACGTCTTCGAAGTGGATGATCTCGGAGATGGTAAAGGGGAAGTCCTGCATTCTCGACACTCCGTTTACCAGCAAAGGAAGGACTGGTGCTCCTTCAGTCTTATATAGCCCGCGGCGCCCCAACGGAGTTCAACGGTCGCCCACTCTCGCCCAAGAAGTCGCTGCCACGCGGTGATCATCGAGCCTTCTCTGACAGAATCGAAGCGACGTGACCCTGGCGCTTCGCCTCCCCCCATATTCAATGCGCATGCTACGCGCACACCCGCCACGACCATTCCGATTCTCCCATACCTGCAACCGAATGGTTGGGCGAAACCTCATGAAGATTCGGCCGAGCAGCTACCCTGCCCGGTTATCCTTAGCCGGCCTCCTCAGCCCCCCCCCCCTCGCGCGCTAAGGATCAAAGCCCCCACCAAGGGGCAACCAAGCAGCTTCCCTGCTCGGTTATCCCCAGCGGGTAACTTCCCTACCGCAACGCCAGGGATCAGAAAGCCCTTACCAAGAGGCAACCCAGCAGCTACCCTGCTCGGTTATCCCCAGCGGGTAGCATCCCTACCGCAATGCCAGGGATCAGAAAGTCCTCCCAGAGGCAGTCGAGCCCGACCGTCGCTCGGCTATCCCTGGCGGGTAGCTTCCCTACCGCAACGCCAGGGATCAGAAAGCCCTCCCAGAGGCAGTCGAGCCCGAGGATCCCTCACTCGGCTATCCTTCAGGACAAAAGCCCTCGCCAAGAGGCACCGGGCAGTAACCCTGCCCGGCCAAGGGTCCTTGGTAGGCTTCTACAGCCCCTCCCGCGCCAAGGACCAAAGTCCTCCCAGAGGCAGTCGAGTCCTTGATCGGCTATCCCCAGCTGGTAGCTTCCTACCACAACCGACAGGGATCAAAGTCCTCGCCAAGAGGCACTGGGCAGTAACCCTACTCGGTCCCCGTCCTGATGGATCAAAGCCCTCGCAAGAGGCAACCGTGCGGCTGCCCTGCTCGGTCATCTTCGGCTGGTAGCTCCCTACCCATGATGCCAGGGATCGAAGCCCTCATAAGAGGCATCCGAGCGGCTACCCCGCTCGGTCATCCCAGGCTGGTAGTTGCCTACCCACGACGCCAGAGATCAAAGCCCTCGCCAAGAGGCAACCGCGCAGCTTCACTGCCCGGTCATCCCTGCTCAGTTATCCCCGGTGGGTAGCTTCCCTACCGCAACACCTGGGATCAGAAAGCCCTCCCATAGGCAGTCGAGTCCGAGGATCCCTCACTTGGCTATCCTTCGGGAAAAAGCCCTTGCCAAGAGGCACCGGGCAGTAACCCTACTCGGTCCCCTCCCTGAAGGATCGAAGCCCTCGCAAGTGGCAACCGAGCGGCTGCCATGCTCGGTCAACTCCGGCTGGTAGCTCCCTACCCATGACGTCAGGGATCGAAGCCCTTGAATGAGGCCTCCGAGCGGCTACCCCACTCGGTCATCCTGGGCTGGTAGTTGCCTACCCACGACGCCAGAAATCAGAAGCCCTCGCCAAAGGGCAACGGAGCAGCTTCCATCCATCCTCGGCACAAGATAAGGCGGACATCCCTCTGCCCATCACATGCAGAGGATCCGAGCCACCAACAAGGGGAGTCAGGTTTATCCAGGTCTCGAGCGATCTCCCCTCGACTTCGGGGCCATGGAGACGCCTCCTTCTCAGCAGCGCTTGGCATGCTTAGCAAGTAATCGAAATCAACTCGATGAACGATCGCTAGACAAATAGCTGACCTGACATGGATGCCCGGCAGCGCAAGAAGAGAAATTTTATGAGCATTCTTCATGAACCAAAGAAAAAGCTTTATTACTAAAAGGCAAAGTCTTCACAAAGGGTATATTTTGGCTCCCCAGCCTTACAAAATTCCAGAAACAACAAAATAAAGGAGGAGGAAGCCGGGGGCTTTAGGCCTCGGGGCCAGGAGCGACCGTGGGGCCCTCGACATCTACCACGAGGCGAGCTGGGTCCTCGGCGACCTCCTCGCCAGGAATCTCCTGCCCCTGCTCGTCGTCGACCGCAAGGGGGTACTCGGCCCGGAGCTCTTCATCGGCGAACCCCGGCATCCTGGCCTTAACGGCGTCGAGGGCCTCGTGCCAGATGAGGGTCGTGGCAACGGTCAGGTCATCATAGTAGTCTTTCGACTTCTTGTAGCCCTCCACCGCTTTCGCCGCTGACAGGTCGGCCAACTTCGTCGCCCTCAAGTTAGCCGACTTCGCCGACTCGTCCGCCGCCCCCAGCTCCTTCCGGAGGGTTTTCACCGTCTTCTTCAAGTTGCCGGCCAGCACCTGAGCTTCCTTGAGCTTGGCCTCGGCAACTACGGCGGCCTCACGGTTTCAGGCTCCCTCCCGCTTCCCAGCCTCCACCTCGCCCTCCAGGGCGACGAATCTCGCCTTCATCGCCTCCAGCTCCCGCTTAGAGCTCTTTTCCAGCGAGGCGAGCTGGCCCGCAACTTTCATCGCTGGGGCTATCACCTCGGCCTCCATGCGCAAGGCGAAGGCAACGTGCTGGAGAACCTGAAAGGCAGGAGAGAGATCAGGAAGACGGGGAGGCACCGAACCTCCAAAAATAATAATAATAAAAGACAAGCGCTTACCTGCACAGACTTCTAGGCGATGGACGCCAGCTGAGCCCTGAAGGTCCCCTCGGGGACTCTACCCCAGGCCGACGCCTCTATCTCATGCAGCAGGCTATCCGCGACGGATAGCCCCGAAGACACGGCGAACTGGAGACCCCCTTCCTCCACCACGATCGGCGAAGACGGTCCCCGGGAAGGTCTCCTCTTGAGCGGCCTTGGGGGAGAATCGATCTCCTCTTCCGAGGCCAGGTCTTCTAGAATCCGAGCCCGCCTCCGACCCGACGCTCTGCTGGGACCCGGAGCGAGATCCGCCTCCGAGCGCTCGCGGGGCACTACCACCGGGGGGAAGGAGCCGGAGCAGGCTGTGAGCGGGAAGAGCCGGCGCCCCCAGTCTTCGCAACGTCCTCGGCTGGCGCATGGAAGCTCGGAGCGAGTCCATACCATGGGTTCTGCACAAAACCAAGTGTAAAAGGGGTCAGCGACACAGGCAATATACGAGCCAAAAAAGCAAACCTGAGCTTACCGACAAACCCAACGGGGCTGAGCCTGGCCTAACTCAGGACCCTCTCAGACAACAGCACGTCGAAGCGAGGGATGAGCTCCCACGACGCCACTCTCACCGCGACGAGGTCACTGGACTGGTTCCCCGGCAAGTGCTTCTACCTCGACCACTCTGTAGGCACGGGCTAGTCCTCGCCCTCGGGAGGGGAAACGAAGAAGAACTTTTTCTTCCAATCATGAATGGAAGAAGGCAGGGCCACAACCCCCGTCCCGGCGGCTCCCCCCGGTCGCTTTCTGAAAGAGAGATAAACGCACCTTGGGTCCCCCGCTCGACCGCCGCGGTGATTTTTGAAGACGAGGGAAGATCAAGGAGGGAAAGGCTGAAGGGGATCGCCTGTAACATCAGGCGGATCAGGAACCCGAGAAGAATCCACCATGATTTCGGCACCAACTGACCGGGGGCTAACCCAAAGAAGTTCAACGCTTCAACGACCTCCGGAGAGTGGGGCAGACGCATTCCACCCCAAAATGCTTCTAAATATAGGGCGATCTCTCTGCCCCGTACTCGGTATGCCCTCTCTCCCTCCTTGGCCAGACGGAGCGTATAGCGTAAGGGGATGTGGAAGCGAGCCCGAACGTTGGCAAGCTCGTCCTCATGCCTTATCCAACACGAGGCGCCAGGGGCAGCATCTACAGCCTCCTCCCTGGGGGGCTGCCCCCGCCGCACGATCCCGAGAAGAGGGGCCGACCTCTGCTCCCCGGGAGGACTCAGGCTCACCTAAAGGGTTCTTAGAACCTACCTCAACGATATCTACTAATTCGACAAGAGAAGACATCTAACCATGGGAAGAATGATCCTCGGGAAACGAAAATAGAAGGGAGAAGACGAGCGCCGAGCTACCGAGACTTAGAACGGAAAATATGAAGGAGTAGGGGCCCTGGAACGGGCCCCACCCCTATTTATCACCACGAGTGGCCTCATCCAACGGCGCCCTTTATCTCCCGCCAAAACGCCTCCTTGCGTCCAACGGCTCTGATTGCTCCACCTGTCGTCCCCGCACTGGACCGCACCCTTTCAGGCGTCGCAGGTCTGCGCACGTCGCGTCATCCAACCGACGCTTGACACGTGGGCTGTCACTTCAAAGGAAAGATACACGAACCGGCGCACCCTCCTTAAATGCAGAGATCTCGCCCTGATTCGCTGGCAGAAAAGATAGCTCGCGGCCAGGGACGCGTCCTGACGAAACCTTTGGAGGGGCTCGCCCTGGGAGGCCCGACAGTCCACTCCTGACCCGACCCGCTAGCTGGTCGGGACAAGAGTGGGGGGCTAATGATGATGCTCGATATTGAGGACCCCCAAGATGAGGACACGTGGCGGATGACATGTCCCGGAACTCAGAAGAAAGGGCTCACAGAGGCCGACCAGGCTTCCCCTGTACCCGACCTGCAATCACAAGCTAGCCCTCCTCGGGGCTCCCTGCGGATTGGCCTCCTCAGCCCCTCAGCTCGCCCTGAGCTACCACAAGACCAAGGCTCCTCGGCCTCCTCGCTTTTCCCCCAGCCCCTCGGCCGAGGCCGTCTTCCTCGGTCCTCCGACCAGCTCCACCGCTCGCAGGCGTAACCATCGCTCCGCGAATCTCGCCATGCGCAGATTCTCCGCCAGCAACATCCCACGTTCCACGCCTTCACGATCCCCATTAATGGGCGATCCGCTCTCTACGAGGGCGTAACGTCGGGAGCGTAACTGCCGGTGAAATTCTGGCGCCTGCTGCTGCGTGCCTCCACCGCTATATAAACCCCCATCACAGAGGGGTCAAGTAAGCCATTTTTACTGCACTTAGCCGTTACGCTGCTCGGATAGAGTGCTAACTTGATCGTCGGAGGGTCCTCGGTGGTACCAAATCACCCCGGGACTTCTTTGCAGGTACTCGGCGCCCAACTCCTCAAATCGCCAATCTCCTCAAAACCTATTGAGACCCACACACAACAGGGTATCCCCTCCAGAATCCATCAGGAGATCGACGGAAGACAACATCTGAAGGAGACCCGAAAAGGACCTCCATCACCGACAATCATCCATCAATCAAAATTACGATCGGCTCCATACATCATGTTTTACATGTCAATCAACATATGCATACGAAAATTTAGACGATTTAGACGCTTCTAAGATATGGATATTACGATCGCAAAATGGATGATTGTTAAAACATCGTAAAAGCTGTGTACATTACAAGCCTCTAAATCGTCTAACTTTGTATACACATATATATTTTAACGTGCAAAAATCCGATCGTCGAGCCAACCGTCAGATTTAACAAGCTTATACGCATATCTAATAATTGCTATTACGCCAAAATGCAACATTTACTACTGTTATAAATGCTGCAAGAATTTGGTACAACTTTTGCGACTTCGCTTTCAAATTTAAGTCAAGTTTTTGTTGATACCACAAGACCAGTCGGCACAGAGGAAAACCTTACGGATATATAAACCTAGATCCATTTATAGACGAATAGTAAATAACACCAGATGCAAAACCGAAAAAATAAATAACACAAATAAATTGGGAGGAGATGGGAAGAACCTTTATTAGGACTTTAGAAAGAAAAAGAAACCTTATAGAGAATTTCAATAAACTATTTTCTTACGATCTCCAACGAGATCTTCCTCTCTCTCTCTCTACAAGTTCTCCTTAGTCGATATTCTTCGATCCCTTATGGAGGCGTTGTTGTCGTCTCCCTTTAAACTTTATGATAAAAAAATATCAACCCTAATTAATAACTCTAAGATCCTATATATAGCCTATACAATTTAAGTTATAATAAGATCTCAAAAATTACAAAACCGCCATCAAATAACTGCATATTCGAAATAATTATCGACCTGAAATTTACGGTTATCTCTAAACAGACGTCTGTCCCTCCGTGGGTAGACGTTTGTCAGCACTTTGGCAGAAAGCCAATAGCGCTGCCAGACGTCTATCTCTCTGTTGGCAGACGTCTGTCTGCACTTTGGCAGAAAACCAATAACGCTGTCAGACGTTTGTCCCTCTGTGGGTAGACGTCTGGCCCTTTGGCCTTGTCTAGCCAGAGCTCGGCCATACATCTGCTGCTTACTGGGGCAGACGTTTGGCTTCTGCTCTGGATTCTGGACCTTAGATATTAGACGACTGTTGCGTAGTGTTACAGACGTCTGGCCTTTCTTTGGCTTCACGGTCCTGAATAAATAGGAGACATCCTTCACAACAATTGGTAATTGAAAAAATTTGCATTGAACTCCATTTCCAAACAAACAAATACAGGAATTTCCCCAAATATTTCATAAAAAATAAAAAAGACAATACATCCTCATAGAAAATATCAAAGACATGTGAATTATGGATTTAGAGTAGGTTGCAACCGGATCTGTATATCTTTCAGATATGAATATGATCAGTTACAGATTACAATTATATATTTAAATAATTTTCCAAATAAGAAAAAGCTTTATCAAAGTTATCTGATATACGGATATCTGGATATATGATATGAATACCAATATAGATACATATAGCCAGATATATGAATATATGGACATCCATAAACAAATACAAGAAAATATACATCTTAAATTTATTTTTTAGCTAATAATACTTACTTAAACAATACAAGTTTTGCTCATTTTAAATGTTATGCATTTCGAAAATATTCCAACATATTATTTTATTATGTTTGTTTCAAAATATGCAAAATAGGCTAGTAAATATGTATAACATATTTCTTAGCATATTTATTATCCATATAATATTCATCTGCATATTTTGAAACAAAAGGAATTTAGAGCTTCTCATAGAACTTATTTTATTATGCACAATCCAACAGCTAAAACTGAAGGCTTATAATGCATATGATATTTTTTTACCAAATGGTAATAGCTCATGTAGTGAAACTTTTCCATTCAAATTGAAAGGTAACATCCTAAATAACACTAATTTTTTTCTCTCTCGCCTTCAAAAATAAACAGCTGGCAGCATACTTTTAAAGTTTTTTCTAGAAAGTTATATGGGGTTTCCGCAGACTGCAGCGCCGTCATTGTGTTTGGAAAGGAGTAAAGCAGAGAGATAGATGCGGGTTAAAAAATTTCATATAACGTTTGGGGTAAAATTTTTGCACCCGTCTTTAGTATACGTTGTTCAAAATATACACATGTGCATCGCACGTGCAAAATGCTAGCTAATTTATTATTTGTAAGAAAATTAATATGATACGCAAACTGAGTTAAGGATTTTAAAAATACATTTTTCAAGTAATTATATTTAGATATGTCATGTTTATTAATCGGCATTTTTCAATTTAAAGATCCCCTTTGACATTCAAATTGTAGAGATATTTCCCCACCTGTTCCTAATTATATTTATTCCTTCTAATATTAGCATTTTTTCGCAAGTGAGTTGCAAGTAATTATAGAAATTTTTATGTTAAATTTATTTATTAATTTAACTACATTTGTAAAATAATAATGACATGGCATTTTAATTACGTGAATCTCACATGTAAAATGATAATGACATGTTATTTAATTACGTATATTGTATATAAAATAATAATAATTTTTATTTGATTTCTCTGCATAATTAAAAGCCGAGTCATTAATCAATTTCAAAATTGAATGACCGCGTTCTGAAGAGAAAGAGATATGCTCACCCCTTTGGTATCCATCCGTCCCACTCTCTCTCTCTCTCTCAACATGCACAAAAACTCCCTCTTCTTCCTCTTCATCCTGCTAATTCCCTTCTCTTCTCTACCACTCACAGTAGTGGTGGTGGTAGTTGCCCAAAGCTCGCCGGAGTGCCCATACCCGTGCCTTCCGCCGCCTGACACCGGAGCCAACTACCCTCCACCGCCGTCATCCGGCTACCCACCGCCGCCCGATCCGGCCATGTACAACAACTACCCTCCGCCGTCGGGTTATTTACCAAACTACCTTCCCCCGCCGCTCTTCATATACCCGGGCCCGCCGCCGCCGGACCCCATCACCCCTTGGTTTCCGTTCTACCGACGGCTGCCGTCGGCGGCTAGTAGGACGACTGGTGTAGGGTTCATGGGGTTTGTTGGCTTAGCTTTGTGTTGTGTCCTTTTGCTTTAATTCATAGTTAATCAATTAAATTAAGGTTGGTTGATCTTCCCTATTGTTTCCTCTTTTGTTCGATTAAATTAGCTGTGTGCGCGTATGTTGCTAGTATTTAGTTTGTTTTAAACTAAACTTGAGTTGTCGATTTTGAATTTTTCCTTTCCTTTTCTTTTTAACCTTTTTGAATTGGCTGATAAGCATCATCCGAGCATGCATCACATCCACACGTGCTCACACAAGCACACATGAAACCCTTGAATTTGCGTTGAAAGAATTATATGGTCACTTTTCTCTCCTAGGTTCGAACTCCATGCTCTTTTCAGGATTCAGAAGAGGAGGTGTCCTGCAAACTGAGCTATTGCTTATTGGTATTTATTAAGGCTGAGATATAAATTGAACTTATTATCTTGTGCTTATAGTTAGTATATACTTCGTCGATCCCTAAAATATCACCATGCCCAGAAAATAGATAATAAATTGGATACGATTTCATTATTGAGTTAAGTTATGTTTCTGTTTATTAACTTGTTTCTTGTATATATTATTCGGAGTTGGATTTCTTGCTTTACATGGCTCCTTTTCGAAAAAACTAGCTTTGTTTTTATTTCTTACTTCATTAAGGAGATATGCTAAAAAACTATCTACTTTTTTATTAAAGAGATAATAAAAAAGTAGGGCCGTAAACTGCGGTTTTAAAAAAAAATTATATTAAAATACCCTCAAATTAAGCACTTTAAGATATTTACTTGTAATAAACTAACTTCAAGGTATTTTAGTGGAAAAAACGCAATAGTGAAATTCTAACCTCGCATCAAACCAATAATATGCGACTCTATTGCTAAAGCAATGATGAAACGCTAGTTATCAGGACTGATAGAGACGTGCACCAACATTTTTGTAAAGCTGGCGGTTAGAGTTTGTGATTGAAACATGGAAATTTTAAGATTTATAAGAGATTGACTTAATAAGGTTATTTTCTATAATAATTTTTTTAGAAAAATTTAGTGCAATTTTATAAATTTAATTTACTTCTATGGGGAAAAAAAACTATATATTCTTCCATGAATTCGATTCGATTCGATTTTATTTTTAGAGAAAAAAGTCCACAAATCATTTAAATAAAAAGCCATATCATAGCAAAAAAATGCATAATAAAACTCCAAGCTAAGCAAACACCACAAAAGTTTTGAATAGAGTTCAGAGAAAATGACACGTAACAAATGATGATAGCATGAGGTAATATTTTGTCATTATTATCGTTATCCTATAATTTGGATCCACTCCTAATGGATATCTAAGTTATAAATTTTTAAATGCTAGTTTTATTTTTTGTACGGGTGATACATGTGATGTGATGTCATGATAATTAATATTTTAATACAAATTAAATTTTGTGTGAGAGAGAAGGATTTGATAAATGGGGTGCCCTCAAATAAAAAAATTTAAATAGGAAATGACTTTGTATTTTTATTTTGAGTTTTTGGCTTTATGAGAAAGGAAATTTTGAAATTTGAATAGTTGATGACATGGTTAGCATAAAATGATAGAACTCGTTAGGGGATTAGTTCTTGTTTTTTATAATTCTTTTTTAAGAAGACAGGCCTTCAGATTATGGCATGAGCATGACTCCCTACGTCCCCGGAGTTAGCATTACCATAGAGATTCCTTCCTATCTTTATTTTTTTTTCCTTGTGGGATGTTGGAAACAACTGGTGGCAACCTAATGCAGAGTGGGTTGTTCCTTTGTTGTGTTATTTTTCCGGTTTTCTGAAGAGTCTGTATTTAACCGAAAATACGTAATTTAGCAATTGTGTCTTCTGAATGATTGATCTCATTTTTCAGAGGAAGGGGAGAAGGGTCTTCCTAAAATGAATGAAGAAAGGGGTTTAAACCCGGTAATGTGTAAGTATGGTAAATTATTCACAATCATAAAAATATGATGAGCGTCGACCTAATCGGTCGGCCCGCTTCAGTTCGGTACTGCCCTTGGACATATGTATATACCGAGTTCAAGGGATCGGCCCATAAAGACCAAACTTATTACAACGACCCCACTTACAATATCTTATTTATCACAAACAATCCATCACGTTCATCGGATCGATAACAGCCGGCAATTACAAGCGGTCAACTCCGACATAGAAGATGCGGGACATTACAGAAAATATATCGGTCGAACATATTTGCACCCCATTATTTTGGGGACGTTCGGCCTCCACATAAAAGATGTGTGGCTATCATGACGCATGTTCCTTCTTTGCTTATCATAGATCATTTGGTAGCCGGTCGAGGTATTAGCTGCAGATCTCATGCCCGTCCAGGGCAGGAAATCTGACTTACGGTTAAAAACGAGTCACAGCCGACAGCTCGGCTTCCGGCGTCTCCCTCGGCCTGACCTCTACAAGTCTGAGTGCAGGACTAGACCTCTGATCACTCGTCCGATATCAGGAACTGAAATCATGAACCGTTCGTGGATGCTATGAGAGGCCGGGAGCTCGCCGCTTACCTGACCTGTGATGAGGTCCGGGCCATCTCCATCGACCCAAGGATGTAGGGCTGGACATCTGGATCACCTTTGATGAATGATCTGCTCTGATCCTTCTCACTGGACCTTTCAGCCAGATTCACACCGACGTAATCGACCATGGATTGGCCGTACGTCGGCGCTGGGGGCCGAAGATTGCCCCATCTAATATTACTGATGGTAGATCTAGGACGAAAGAGGCATTACCTGTCAGAGAGGGCTAGACTTCTCGATCCAGAGCAGGGCCTTGATGGCGACGGCAGTTGTGGATCAACTACTGGCCAATTCTACGGCCATAGCAGCCAGAGAAGAACTAGGCCTATGCTAGAAGCTATGGCTAATTGTATGCTAGGGTTTTTGTCAAATTGATTGTTCATGCCGCCCCTGTTGCTCTTGAGTGCTCTTTTATAACCTCTATCTTACCTGGGCTCAAGTTTTTACCTAACGGTCCGAACCTGTAGTCTCTATCCGACCCGTTCCGTTGAGGTCTAGGTATGACCAATGCTTGTTGGGTCGGCCTATCTCTCCATGGGCCTTTGGTTCAGGATATTTGATGACGCTCGCAAACATCCCTATTCTCTTGCTAAAGCTACAAACAGGCTTTACCAACTTAAGGAGTGTCTTGAATATTGTTAGCACAATAAACATTTTTAATTGAGTAAATCAAAGGACACCAGTGGCAATCATGAGCCTGTATATTTGGAACAGACTCAATATTTTCAGCCCATACATTGTTCCCGCATTTATTTGGGGCCTAAGGTCCAAGAGAGTCAATAATTCTTAACACACTCAATGCTCAACTTTGCATATTGTTCCACCACTCTTTATCCAAAACAACAATTAAACATACCACATATAAAATGCATATCATTATCCACATCATACAAATGTTTAAATTTTACTGAAAATTAATTATTTGTTATCAAAATCTTATAAATCTATAAATGTTACCATCTTCAAACAAAGGCATGCATCTCATTAAGTACAACTCCATGATTGTTCTATGTACCAATTACAAGTAAAATTAGCAAACCTAATGACTTTAACTTTCACCCTCTCTACTCCCTAACAATAGTTAAAGTTAACAAAAATGTTAACCAAAATGACCTACTCTATTTCTTTTTTCTTTTTTCTTTTTTATAAAAAGCATAAAAAACAAAAGAGGGGGCAAACTAATTGATGAAATGAGCAGAAGAGGACAAAGACAAGAGCAAAAGTGCAGCCTTCTCTGCTTCTTTTTTCCCACCTCCACCATCAACTCTAACTTTTGTGCCATTAAAAATTGATGATTTCTTCTTCTTCTTGTTGTTGTTAATATTGTTGTTGTTGTTCTTGCTCTTGTTGAAACCTAAGAGAGCTAGCATCTTCATTTGCTTCTCCTTTTGCCTCTGCTTCATCTCCTCATAACTCATTCCCTCTTTTGAGTTATATAGTGATGATGATGATGATGATGATGATGATTTGCTCCTCTGCTTTGTGTTGAGCTGTGATGAGCTTCTCTGCTTCCTGTAACGCAGCCCGCATGCATTGCACAGTGTCTGCAAATTTTAATTATCACACATTAATTAATGAATCACAAGAAGAATGCAATAAGATTAGCAAAAATTTGGTCATATTGAAGATGGGGGTAATGCATTTAAAAGTTCCCTGTAGACAGCAAAATGATATAAAAATTTGAAAACACAACAAAAATTATATATTCATATATGAATTAATGAATCACAAAAGGAATGTAATAAGATAGGAAAATTTGATGAAATTAAACATGGGTGCAATGCATTTGGAAATTCCATGTAAATAAACCCAAACGATATAAAAATTTGAAAATGCTCATGCCAGTACTCCTAAAATTTAAAATTCTGTTGATAAACACCAAGAATCAAATATTATAAAAACCGCTTTGAATATACTTTTGGAAACAACACTTGAAAGCTTAAAAATAAGCAAACCCAAATGAAGTTGCAAGAAATAGATGAAAAGAACAATTAATTAGCAAATTAAGAAAATGACAAATCAGCATAAAACCCATTACCACTAGCAACCAAAATGAGTAGGATATATAATTTATGACAAAATTAAGCTAATGAACCAACTAAACAATTGGAAAATAAAACAGGGGATAGTTAAACAATTGCATAACAAAGAAGGAATTTTCTCAATGTCAAAATTTGAATCCAACTTTCCAAAAGGAAAAAAAAATGAAAACCAATCATCAGTCATCCAAAATGGAAGAGACCCTTCAACTCAAGTTCAAAAAAAAATTGAAAAATGAAAAAATCGAAAGGAAAAAAGAATGAAAATGAATGAGAGAAAAAAAGAAGAGTACCCTGAGTCCATTGGGGCCATATCGCCAACAGGGAGTTGTCAAGGTCCTGCATTCAAGGCAAGCTCTCTTCACCTTCGCCTTCTTCACCTCTGTTTTCTCCTCTGATTCTTTCCTTACAAAAGCTCTCTTCACCATTTGTGGAGCAGCTCCCTTTGTACTCATTGAGGGAGCAGGGGCCGTCACCAAGCTCCTCCTCCTATAATGGCGGCTGAGGCCATTACCAGCTGCTGCCATTCTCTTAGAATAAACCATGGCGCAACTATTTGGTGGGTTTCTATCTTGAATTGAATTCAAAGAGATTGAATTTTTGAGAGAGAGAAGAGAGAGGAAGCTGGGGAATTTATTTTGGTGAAGGCGGCACCATTTGCTGCCACGTGTGCTGTGTCTGGCGGCAGCGATTTGGTTTCATGATTACATATGAAATGGATGTTGGGGTCCCCAGAAATCTTTATATATTTTAAGCTAAATTATGTGAGTTTTTTTTTCCTTTTTTGAATAATCAAGACTTTAAATTACAATTCCCACTGCACTAAAATTTTACACATTTGATCGGCGGAAAATGTGACTCGATTAGCCCAAAATTAGAGGTTAATAATGCCAAGCCCGAGACCTCTGCCAATCATAGTTCTTGTTGATTTGTGATGCAAAATCACATAAGCCCAGCCCCAAGTTCTTGAGCTCAAACCTAAGTTCTAGAGTGTTTCTAGAAGAAGTCTAGAAGTTCTAGAGATATTCTAGAAATTGTTCTAGAATAGGTCTAGACATCTTCTAGAATAATCCAGCAGCCGTTGACGTTTTCCTAGAACCATTCATTAGACCCCTCTAATGAGATTTTGTAAGAGATTGAGAGTATGAATACTCTTGTATATTTTGTAGTCCTTAAATCTATACTACAATGCAATGCAAATGGACTTTGTTAAAACCCACCCTCTCTTTTTTTAAAAAAAATAAAGAAAATGGAAGAAAAATTCTTCATTCTTCTATATCATCATACAAAGAGACAAAATAATTATTTGTTATGTTAAAAAAAACAAATTTTATAGCCTCCACATCTTCAAAGAAAAAGACAAAAAATAATTAAATTTCTCCATTTTTCGAAAAAACAAAGAAAAAAGGAACTTTCAAGAACTTGAGACAAAAAAAAAGAATTTTGTAGAAATTAATTTGAATTCCAAATTCAATGTACATTCTACTCAAACTTAAGACAAAAAAGAACTTTGTAGAATTTATTTTAATCTCATCATTTTTCAAATTCTATTTTCATTTGCTTATAACTACATTTTTTTACTTAAATATGTTAAATAACATATTATAATATTTTTTAGAATATTCTTAATCCAAATTACTAAAATGACTGTTTTATTCATTTATTAACATTCAAAATAATTTTAAACCCAAAACCTCCCATCTTATATTTATACATGGGCTCAAGAATTTTTTTTTTTGGATTCTAAAGAGGATAACGTTACCGACGTGCATCGTACATGCAAAATTCTAGTTCCTTGTAAGTGCAAACTATTCCTCTTCTTATTTTTCCTTTGGTTTCTATATTTTATCCAAAACCGCCGTTTTCGCAAACAACTGGTATCAGAGCTTGGCTCGGTTCTGAATTTGATTCTGGAATATGCCATTGATGAATTTTAAGGTGGAGAAATTCGATGGCCAAAACAGTTTCAGTCTCTGAAGGATCAAGATGATCGCCATGTTGAAGTAACAAGGCGTGTACATGAAAATAGTCCTAGAGAGGGTTGAATAAGACTATGCAACCAATATGCGCAATTTAAAAATTAATTCACACTTGCTAATAGAAACCATAAATGCAATGCTTAGACAAAAGATAAATCAATAGAGATAGGAGCTAAGCACAAATACAATCGTGAAACCTAAACATATAGCAACAGAAAAATAACAATCAAGCAATGAGCATATAAATCACAAGCATGCAATTTCTAACTTTGAAAATAAAGCAAGAGGGATAAGAAATTGCAAAAACACAAACACAAGCTCTTTTATAATGGTTTGGCCACCGATAAAGTCTCGGTCCCTAATCCACTTTCTTTAGATCCTCAAGCCCATTCCTTTTATCTTCAACACATTTCCTCCGAGACTATACGTTACTCGCCATTACGAACAACCACATACACATCACTCAACATATGAGTGACTCTTCTCTCTTACAAAGGCATCCTTACACTCAAGAGTCCTCACAAAAAAAAGAGGAAAATTATAACACAATACTCTCAAAAGAGTTTCTCTCAAAAATCGCTCTAATACTTAAAGAGTATGGGTGATCAAATAAAGCTCTTGATTCTTTTGAGTGTGTGAGAGAGATGAATAAAATCAAAATCAGTTTTGCTCTCACAAGAGATGAGATTTTTCACTTTAGAAAATTGCAAGTTGAAACGCTCAAGTGAATTAGGCTGAAAAAAGCAAAGCAAATCATATATATAGCCTCCATTAAAAACTAGCCGTAATGCCTACCTGGCAGGCAATTAAAATATTGACAGACGTCTGAAGTAGAAATGGGCAAACGTCAGAAGTTATATGACAAAAATCCCAACAGCTATATTGTTGAATTTTTTCAGCCACAGACGTCTGCACTCATAGCATCAGAAGTCTGTCCTTTCTCTGTTAAAAATGGCAATAAAGGCCAGAGAGAAAGAAGACGTCTGATAAGTAATGCTCAGACGTCTGAAGCACAAAAATCATTTTCAAAAACAATATCAGACGTCTGTATATTGATCAGCAGAAGTCTGTCTCATCTCTGGATTTTAAAATACCAATTTTCAAATCCACCGTCAAATGTCTGTATATGAAGCCTCAAACGTCTGGCTCTCACAAAAAAATAATCCAGATAAAAACACAAAGAGCACCCAGACATCTTATGATGTCCATGTAGACGTCTGAAGAACAAAATCCATTTTTCAGATTTTTGATATTTTTGAAAACCCAAAAACACAGAAACAGATCAGGCGTTTGATGTTCAAGCTGCAGATATCCAAGCATGCACAGAAACTGATATTGGGGTTTTAATGAAATAAAAAACTTCGAAAACAAAAACCCAGACATTTATGCAATGTAAAACAATCATGCATGCGAGTACAAGTGTTCAAGAGCTCCTAATTGATATTACACATAATCTAAAAGTACTTACAAAGATTCCTAAGACGATGTAGCAATTCTTCGACTCTTGAATCTTTGACTCTTAAATCTTAAGCTCTCGAAACTCGGCGCGAACCTCGAAAATTCTCTTGAACTTTGGAATACGCCACTCATAAGCGTCTTGAATCAATTAATCTTTAATATTAACTTCGAACTTAGACGCTTCAAACTGGACTTGGCTTCTTAGCTTCACGAAGCTTGATATTGCAATTGTGAGAAGCTCTCGTCTATATCCTCCAATCTCAATTAAATATGTCATTATAGCTCGATTTCCGCCATCCTCCATTGTAGAGTTTTGTCTCGAGATATTCTGAAATACAATCTCATAAACCAAGCTCATCAAATACAGTGTTATGAAATAAATAAGATAAGAAACACATGTATATGTAGATATTGTCTAAAATATATAAAAATATAGATAATGAGACACTATATATATATATAACATTCATAATTTGATATCACAAAACTATGAAATAGTTGTCAGTGATATGTATGCCCCAGAGGCCATTATTGTAAATTATAGTGGATGCTTGGACACACACACACACACACAGGGGAAATTATTGCTCAACATGATAGTATGCAATCTGATTACTCTTTAACTTAACATGTACATTTGTTCTAGTTTACTATTTCATTGATACATGTTGATAAAGCCCTTATGATATTTGCTTGACTTTCAGGAATATGATATAGATCATACTAGTGGGACCTCAGTAGTCCACAAGCACATCCTTGAAGTGTTCCTAGTCGAGAGAGTGTCGAGACAGGGCATCGATATTCCAATGTAGACTAGTGTGTACGTTTCTTGACCCTGTATGGGGCGATGGTTGACCCCACAACCATTATATTGATGAAATTTACTGATAAGTATTATCAGTAGTTCCACCCCTAGACTCGATATACAACATATCAGACGAAGAGACCGGATTGTATGATAAATGTTTCTTATAAGCTCTACGGGAGTTTGGACAAGTTTTCTTGTTGATCTTCTATTTGTTCAATACCCGAGCAGCCGTTACGTGCAGTTAGTACCACTGACATGCTTGTAGGTGTTTGATCCGATCATTACTTACCGCCGGTGTATTAACGAGTCTTTAGAGTCCTACATAGAGATTTCCTAACTCAAGCGAAACGAAGTAGACCATGTATAGAGATATGTGCGGGAGTTTGATTAAATATGGATATATGATACCGTATTTTAATCTAGCGTTTTTGATATTAGCCATGTTATATATGATATAACCGGATTATTAAATCAAGTGTTGATTTAATAATTATATATATATATATATATATATATATATATATATATATATATATATATATATATATATATAAACTAATATTATGCTCACTTTAAATTTTCATCTCTTTATATATTATTTGTATATGATATAAATAATATATAAATATGTGATATGGTTGATTATACGCAAGAGTTGTGTATATAAGAATTGCATGAGGATTGAAGATAAGAAGATAATGACATCTTATTTGAATTAAAAGAAAAAGGAATGAGTCATTAGTTGAGAACATCATAGCAACCATGACTCATTCTCTTTTCTTTATAATTCATATAAGTTTATCATTTCTATACATTATCATCGCTCCAAGCTCATTCTTATCTCCTCCATCTTCATCTTCTTCATCTCTTCTTTTGAGACACTATCCATTCAAGAGAAAGAAAGAAAGTTAAGTGAGCTAAAACCCTACTTCATCAACTTAGACTAAACTAGCAAATTAGTTTAGGTTGTTCTCTTCACTAATACTTTGATTAGTTAAGTATGAAATTGAGTGAGGGTAGCCTCAAGATGGATCATTTTCGACAAAGAAGATTTCGAGAAAGCGAGTTCATTTCTCTGAGTGGAGCTCTAGAAGGAGTTCAAGGGACTATTATAAGGAGCTTAAGAAGTGAAGGACTTGGCTACAAAGGTTGTAGCTTCTTCATCACTTAGTTTAACTCCTTTTGCTTTCTTATAAAAGCCTAAACCTTTAGTTTGATCCTAACTTATAGACCTAGCCCTCTAGAAAATTTTAAATTGCAAACTTGATATTGTTAAAACCCTTATAGAGGTGCTAGGATCTAGTTTCATAGTATCAGAGCCAGAGGCTTAAGCGATATTTAGACGAAGTTAAAGTGTTCGATCGACGATTTTATCCCGAATAAAACACCTTTCTGTCCAATTTTTTAAACTGTGATATTTTTCAAAATAAAATTTCCCAAAAAAATCATGCAGGCTTTTTTATAGGCCCACAAGAAAATGTGGCCCATGAAACTATCAAAGCGTCGCAGATCCGTGGCCTAAACTTGACGTCGACGGTGGATCCGCAGTGACATGATAGGCTTTGGGCTTTAATTTTCTTCTGGGGCAGTAATTTGAGGAAATTAATTTTCTGGATATTTTAGTTGGGGCTCAAGTGGTTGAGATCTCTACTTATTGAAGTAGAAATGAATGTCGATTGAATTGTTAACATCGTTTAAATGTTTTGGTTGTTTGTTACAATTTTTTGAATTCATATTAATTAGTTTTGTGAAAACTAGTTATATATAAATCTTACCTTTTAGCCTCATATGATAGATTATCATGGAGTTTAGATTTGGATCGAAACTCCGTCGTAATTTCGTAACATACGCGAAGATTCCCCAGGAGATACTAGTGGAGTGCCACGCTCTATTGCCCTGACAAAGTGACCATGGGAGAACCCCATGGCCAAGAGTATCCACTAGGGTGCTCACGGCTATGGTGTTCCGCCCAAGGCCTCTTTGCCGATGGCCTCGGGGGTGCGGCCATCCCTTAACTTTCCCGAAGAGCCTTCGATTCTTTCACCGAGAATCTTATTGAATTCTCCGGCTTTATCTTTGAAAATGGTTTTCAATTCGAGACTTAAATGTAAGGTTTTTGGGGTTAGGCATGAAATTCAGAATATGAGATAATCCGGGTTTATGATGTCTACAGTTGCGAATTTTAATTGTTATGGTTTTTATTTCTTATCTGCGACCATAAGTGTAATATGTGGAGGTATCCCCAATCTCGTTACTATATGTCAACGACATTAGGGGTACACATATTTACTTGTGTTGATGAGATGTGATGTTATTGTGTTGCTGTATCGATATGATATATTAGATCGTTGTGATTGAATAGCCGAGGGTTTATGTGAGATGAGAGTTTTTCATTTTCATTCATATAAATTATTGTATGTAATATTCTTTTATTGGGGGATTTCCGGAAGTGAGGATGTAGTCACCTTAATGTATATTATTTACTTTTCCGCATTATAATAGACCCAAGATGGAGGGCTCAAATAATCGGGTTCTAGAGTCTAGTGGGTGGCTATCTCGAGAAGTCGAGACCAATTGCCTAACTTTAAAATTGGCAGGGTTTCTTGTCGCTCTTTTAAGGGTCTAAGGGTATGGGCTTGGCTATTCATTACGACCGTGGAATCCGTGATTTTCGTTAATGGCTTAATCTAAAATACGGAACTCCTAGTATGTCACGCCCCGCTTCCCAATATATGGGGAAGTAGACGTGGTGAGGCCGCGACGTATTTACTCAGAAGTAAACACGTTAAGCGTAAATAAGCAATATAAAAGTAAAACACAAGAATGGCAAGAGATATAATGAAACAACAACTTTTTATTTATATTCATTCTTTACATACAACTGGAAAGTAAAATACAATAATGGAAAGCGATGCCTAAACAATGGTATATGAACAGAAAAGAAAAGTAAGTACAAGTAAGAACTAGAACTCTGGCTCCTCTGCAAACTGCTCCAAATTTTTCTGACTGGACTCGATCTCTTGAGAGTCTGGTCCTCCTAAAGACATTCCAAAAAAAGAAGAGATAGGAATGTCGTCAGCGAACAATCGCTCGGTAAGTCCCAAAAGAGAGATAGATCAAGTAAAAGGAATAGATCTGATAATTTATCTGTTTTTGTTATACTAACGTAGTTGTTTGTAGCTTGGTACATAATATATCAGTGTATATGAGAGGAGTCCAACTTGCTCCGTGGACTAAGGCACATGGAGTACAAGACTCCGTCAATACCCACAGAACAACGGTAATGTATTTTTATCTACGTCTTTTAGTAACCATCTCGTGCCACTTTTAACACATTCCGTACCAATCTACTCTTTAAAAAACCCCGTAATGCATACTGTATTGATTGTAATGAGTTGTAGTATAAGATTTGTCGAAACCATGGTATAAGTTGTCCATGTAAACGGTTCGGATGTAAACGGATAGTTATGTAGTCAAGTTCAAGATATAGCCATGGACCGGTCAAGTCAAGTCATGTTGCATGTTCGTATTGTTCGGTATTCATGTTCAAGTGTTCATGTTTGATACATTGGATTCATGTTGAATTAGATATATGATTGGATTCATGTTTGGATTACATTCAGATTATACTGAGACTCAGATTGAGTCAGACACTTAAACAGATTTGAGTCCTGAAATAGGTTTAAGAGTTATCAGTAACTGCTGCACATGGACGACAGAATTTGTGTTTTTTTCCAAGACAATTACTATTGATAACCCTGTTTTAGTTGTCTACCTTAAATAGATAAGCACCCACTTTCTCCGGCTCCCTGAGGCTCAAGAGAATCGGTCCCGCTTAAACCTATATTTACCAGGGTTCTTAATGTAAATTAATATAACTTGAGGGGGTTTTATGAAAAATATTTTTAGTATACTTTCAAAATAAATCTCAAGTATTTATTTATCATATTTAGGGTTTTCATGGTTGTAATTTTTAAAAGTGAGGTATTCTAGTGAATAAATACCTAGCTTGAATAGTACATGGTATTTTAGTGTAAAGTTGATTGTATGGATTCTTGATGGTATTTTCATGGAACTTGTTATTCTTTTATTTTGTTTAGAAAACGTGGAATTTAATAATATCTTAAAAATATGTGTTTTGATAATATTTATATATTTATTAAAAGATAATTCTTTATTATAAAAAAGAAATCCTTGTTTTCTTGAAAAATTGTATAAAAATTCCATCGAGATCGTATGGTCCATGAGGAGGTTTGCATCTCGTTCTACTAGTCCCGAGAATATGCGATAACCCGCACCATCCCGACCGGGTTCTCCAAAATGGGTTGTAGAGGCATAATCGCAAGGAATGTAATCACACAATTTAAACAAATACTGTTTTTAATAGTTTAAGGTATATATTTGAAAAGTCGTATTTGCCACAAGATATTGTTTTCAAGCGAATCGTGCTATGTCAAGATGTGTGTATGTGGGAGGTAGGCTATTATCTCGTGAGGTTTTCTAAAGGTATGTTAAGTTAAGTACTTAAAAGATATCATATGTAATGTTTGTGGTATTTAAACGAAAAATGCAAATAGAAGTTACATAACATGGTATGTTAAGATGAAACTTATTCTCAATGTTTGTTTCATGATTATAAAGCAAGATATAATGATATGGATGATTGGTTATTAAGAAAGATTGTGATTTTAACAAGTTTAGAATCAGATGTCGGAATAACTCCACTTCCGACATGTTTTGAAAAGAGAACTTTTTAAATTAAGAAGAGAGGAGAAGAGACGAGACTTACAAGTTAAAACAAGAGAGGGGAGGTAGAGGAAGAAGTTGATGGTTTCGTGGAGTCGCGGGGTCGCCGTAAATGTCTTGAATCCTCGCCGGAAAGTGACCTTGGGCTAACTCCACTTGTACTCTTCTTTGACTTGGAAATTTTTGAGAATTTTTAATAAGGGATTTCAGAATGAAGAGGGCTAGGGTATGGGGTTGTATTTATAGGATGGAATTAGCGTTTTGGAAATTGAAGAAAGAATTTAAATGCATTAAAATTTAGATTAATGGGTGATTTTAAGTTTTCTGTTAATTTATAGAATCAAACAGCATGGGGATAGTGGGGTAGGCCAAGAGGTGTAGTGTGCAGAGTTTGGGGACCATCACTTACGGTCGGCCTGTCGGTGCCGGGAATATGACCGGTCTCACTGGCTATAGGGGTGAGATGTTGGGTAGGATTTGGGCCATGTGTCCAAGTCTGTTCATATAACATTCAACACATGTTTGATTTTCTGTGACTTTTCATTTTACGTGTATTGCACGTGTAAACTTTTGGGCTTCCAAAAGTTTAAAATAAAAATCATTAAAAATATATGTAGCTGAGGGGATTTGAACACAGGGGCTATATCACAGCAGTGCAAGGCTTTACTAATGAGATACAAATGTTTTCTTGTTGTTCTTAAACAAAAACAATATTTAAAATATACTCAGGCTTGCAAACTCGTTTCTGTACTTTTAAAAGAAAGTTTTATACAGAAAATCCAGGGTCGTTACACAGTATATCCTATATTTCATATATATTCTTCTGCTGTGCTGTGATGTGATCATATAAATGCATGAAACGAATGCTACTTATATATATGATATATTAGTAGACACTATATAAGTTTTGCATCCGTGCTAGTCCTGATCCAGCCCTGCCGTAAGTTAAGTATCCTTACGGTGAACACCCGGGTCCCTGTGGCGAATGCGGATGGCATATATGTGTATTTTATTTTCATTTTTTCTGTGATGTTTAGGAACTTAAATGATGGGACTTCATTAATAATATTAATGAAAAGAAAAGAAAGCTAAATATATTGTAAAACCACATTTTTCAAAAATGTAGCTCTTTTTTTTTGCTTTGCATAGTGGTATTCAATTATGAATATCCAGCACCTCATTCGATGAGGAAAGAGCCTAGATTCCTTCACCGGGAATGACCTCTTTAATAAAAATTAGCATATGCTACAACCCACTTGGTTTGTTTTGAAAACTACTCAATTTTTAAAGCGGAGCTTAAACCACTTCTTTTCAAATTACTAGGTTCAACAACGATATCAAGTTAATTACGTTAATGGTTTTCATAAACCAGTCATAACCTTCCGTCATTTTAAATAAGTAGAGTACTTAGTATTCATAGTACGTTATTGATTATTCGTCAAGGCGTAGTGTATGGTAGCTAAGTGATGCTTATTTGCTACATGTGATGCGATTAGTTAGAACATTCGTACGACTTTGTTGATTATTCGTCAAGGGTCATGCGGGTGGATATAAATTAATCACGAAATGATGGGTACAACTTGACTAGAGCTCTTTGATTTGTTGATTATTCGTCGAGGTCATAGAGTCCTAGCGGTAAAAATAATTATCAGGAGTTTTAAGTGTTGAAATTTGCAATGAGATTGCATACCTTCTATGTGATAGTTGGATCTTGATACCCACTGTGAGTAAGCGTTACTTTCGGAAGAGTTTTCTACTTTACAATTAGCTAATTTAGTAGGTGTCTAGAAAAGAATTAACGGGGTTATACCTATGCGGAAACGAAGTTATTTAATTAGTTTCATGCGAAAGCACGGGGAGACTCCCTCGGAATACCAACACCGGCCTGGCTGACTGATTAGCGAACTTGTATTATGTAATTAATCCCGGCTAATTTTTCATTTTAGGGTTGAAGGAAGATTTGATAAAAATAGTGGGAGCCATCCTGATTAGATAAGATAATAACCATTCTAATCTTACAAAAGCATATGCTAAAGTGTTTCTTCTCTCTCTCTTCTACAGGTAGCGACCATGTCACGCCTTAATCAAGATAATAATATGGATGTATTGATCGAACCCGCTTATTATACTGGGCTGGGGAATGTTGGTTCCGTTCTAACTTATGACAACTTTCATGAGTTTGGGAAAAGGATAAGGAAATGTAAGGATTTCCACGCAACCCTAATGAAGAAGGAGCATTCTGATGCTTCTTTTTCGGATGTGTTAGTTATTGAGAACTGTTTCTTAGTCTGCTCTACGCCATGGGTATTGGATACCGGATTAGGATCCCACATCTGTAATATATTATAAGGGTTAAAGAGAAATAGAGCATTGGGAAAAAATGATGTCTCTCAGAGTAGGGAACAGAGCAATTGTTATTTCCGAAACTGTCGGCGAATATCACCTTGTATTACCCATTGATAATACATTGATTTTGAATGACTGTTATTTCGTATCGTTGATGATGTGAAATACAATATTCGTTTCTTTATTAGATAAAAATGGATATAACTTTACATTAGAGAAAAATGTTATGAACATTTTCCTAAATCAAGTGCTGATTGGGTTTGGTACGTTATGTAATGGTTTATATGTTCTAAATTAAAATACAGTTCTAAACATATAGAACACACACAAGTGAAAAAAATCAGAAATGAACAAAGTCTTCTAATAGTATTGTAGACTTGGTCATATCAATGCCACCAGACTAGCTAAATTATATAAAGATGGATTTTTGGATCCGTTTGAATTTACATCTTATGATACTTGTCTGTCCTGTCTCAAAGGAAAGATGACCAAAACTCCGTTTACAGGACACAATGCAAGAGCTATTGAACTCTTGGGAATGATACATAGTGATGTATGCAGTCCTATGTCTACACATGCTAAGGTGGTTCCTCATACTTTATTACATTCACAGATGATCTCTCTAGATTCGGACATTTGTTCCTGTTGAAATACAAATCTGAAGCTTTTAAGAAATTCAAGGAATATAAGAGTGAAGTGGAGAACTGGACGGGTAAAAGTATTAAAATCTTTCGATCAAATCGAGGAGGGGAATACTTAAGCACATAATTCCAAGATTATCTAAAAGAGAATGAGATTCTCTCTTAGCTTACTCCTTCGTATACGCCACAGGGAAATGGTGTATCGGAGCGGAGGAATCACACCCAATTGGATATGGTGCGCTCTATGATGAGTAATGCTGAGTTACCTCTCTCATTCTGGGGATATGCGCTTGAGACAACAGCATGTCTATTGAATCAAGTTCCGTCCAAATTTGTGCCTAAAATTCGATATGAGATATGGAGTGGGAAGAGACCATTTCTTAAATTTTTTAAGATACGGGGTTGTCCGGATTATGTTAAAAAGCAAAATCCGGACAAACTCGAGGCACGGTCGGTTATATGCAAGTTTGTTGGATATCCAAAGAAATCTCTAGGATATATTTTCTACCACACCGAGGAACAAAAGGTGTTTGCTGCTTGTCACGCTACTTTTTTGGAAAAGGAATTTCTTGCAAAAGAAATTAGTGGGAGCACGGTAGAGCTGGAAGAAGTTCCAGAAGTACAGACTGCATCTGAAGATTTGGTAGAACCAGAGAATTCAATAGTCTCAGACGAAGCTCAACCACTCCGTAGATCTAGTAGGGTTACCCACCCACCTGAGAGATACTACGGTTTTCTCATTGACGGTGGCAGCGAGGATGGCATCATGGAAGATGATGACCCGACTAGTTCGAGCAGGCCATTACAAGTGGGGACTCTGTGAAATGGTTGGATGTTATGCGATCTGAGATGGAATCCATGTACACTAACAAAATATGGACTTTCGAGGTTGCTTCTGAATGGGTAAAACCCATTGGGAACAAATGGATCTTCAAGAAGAAGATTGGTGTAGATGGAAAGGTTGAGACCTTCAAAACTATATTTATAGCAAAAGGTTTTCGTTAACGACCAGGTGTCGACTAAGACGAGACCTTTTCTGCAGTGGTTATTCTTAAGTCCATCCGGACCCTACTTGCCATTGCTGTCTACCATGACTATGAAATCTGGCAGATGGATGTCAAGATCACTTTTCTAAATGGTGATTTAGAAGAGTGTGTGTATATGACACAGCCAGAGGGCTTCGTAGACAGTGCGAGCAGTGGAAAGGTGTGCAATCTGCTTAAATCAATCTACGGATTAAAACAGACGTCGCGGAGTTGGAACATCTGTTTTGATGTAGCAGTCAAAGAGTTTGACTTCATAAAAAATGTAGATGAACCTTATATATATAAAAAGGTAATAGAGAGTAAGGTCGTTTTCCTTGCATTGTACGTGGATGATATACTCCTGATAGAAAATGATGTTCCTATGCTGCACTCGGTCAAACTCTTCTTATCACAAAAGTTCTCCATAAAAGATCTGGGTGATACCTCCTGCATCTCGGGGATAAAGATCTATAGGGATAGATCTAAAAGGATATTGGGATTGTCCCAATCTAGGTACATAGATACCATACTAAAAAGGTTTAGTATGGAAGATTCCAAGCATGGTAGCTTACTCACTTGCTCAAGAATCTGTTGGCTATAGTGCCCTCAAGGTAATTATTATAATCGTAGACAAGCGATTATGATGATTGAAGAAAGACTTATACGGGTAGAACAGTCTTACTAAAGATGATAGTATACTATCTGGTTCATCTCTATCATCTTGTACATGTATTATGTGGTATTACGGATCATTATTACATGTTGATAGAGCCTTTAAGATTCTTGCTTGACTACCAGGTTTATTGTGGCGATCACACCTGTGAGAACTAGATAGTCTATAAGTAAATCCTTAAATGTCTTTAGTCGTGGGAATATCGAGACTGGGCATCAATATTCCAGAGTAGACTAGTGTATATATTTCTTGACCCCGACGAGGAGCGATGGCTGGTCTCAGAGCCATTGGTGTCAGTTAGTCACTAAAGTTAGTATACAAGTGCTCATTGGGTTATGAGTTACATTGAACGGACTCGCCGGGAATATGCTAGATGGTATTATACCTATTGTTAGGTAGCAGTTCTCTGGTGATACGAGTACAGGTTAGTTTGTTGACCCGAGATCGTCATTTGTCTCGTGTGAGTTCCTATTGTACTTTGATTATTACCCTACCACGTCTCTAACGAGTCGTGCAAACAGGTGTTAGTTGGGAATAGTTTTGAGCCATATGGAGGCAGTGAGCGGATCGTCGGGGATTCGTCTCTTCCGGTATTGGGGGTAGATGCCGCGCTATGTTTAGATGGCCATCACCAGAAATCTTTGGCCAATGTGGATGAGAATTACGAATTGTAGATCAGTAGTTTCTCAGTGGGTGATGGGATATACACCGACATGACTTACTGCGTTATTAGGGGTCTGACTTTATCCATGTTGGATATATATGCCCTAGAGGCCTACATTGTATAGGAAGCTTGGGATATGTATGTACATGACAGTCTTGCTTGATATGATAGTGCGCTATTTGGTTTGTCTTTATCTTAACATATGATATATTTTGTGTTGTATTCATTTATATATTCATGTTGATAAAGCCCATAGGGTGTTTGCCTGACTACCGGCGTTGTGATGGCAGTCATACTAGTGGGAGCTGGATAGTCAATAGGCACATCCTTAGATGTCCCTAGTCGCAGGAGTATCGAGATTGGGCATCGATACTCCGGAGTAGACTAGTGTATACATATCTAGACCCTGACGAGGGGCGATGGATTGGTCCCGCAGCCATTGGTGGTGTGCACCTAAGATTGTATACAGATGCTCACTGGGTGTGAGTGCACCGGACAGGACTCGCTGAGAACTGACTGGATGGTATTATACCTAACGTCAGATAGCAGTTCTCAGGTGACATGTGTGCAGATAGTCTGTTGACTTAAAGTCATCATTTGTCTCGTGTGAGTTCCCACTGTGCTTTGATTATTACCCTACCACGGCTCAAAGGAGTCGTGCAAACAGGTTTTAGTTGGGCACAGTCCCGAGCCACGTGGAGGCAGTGAGCGACTGTTAGGGATTCGTCTCTCCCGGTATAGGGAGTTGATATCGTACTGTGGTCGGTTGGTCATTACCATAAGTCCCTGGCCAGGGCTGATTGAGAATTACTGATGGACTGATCAGTAGA
The DNA here is from genome assembly GCA_030015575.1 of Agapanthus africanus. Taxonomy (NCBI): domain Eukaryota; kingdom Viridiplantae; phylum Streptophyta; class Magnoliopsida; order Asparagales; family Amaryllidaceae; genus Agapanthus; species Agapanthus africanus. The sequence goes on along the minus strand of CM057348.1, from coordinate 102,100,557 downwards.
TTCTCGGGTGGTCTTGAGCCATACCGACATGACTTGTACGGTTATTAGGGGTCTGACGTCCACCACCTCCCTAGACCATACATGCGATACTCTTAGACGAACAGACCGGACTGCACGGATACTGTCACGGACAGGCTCAGTAGGATTTCAGATGGGTTACCTCATCGGCTTTCTTATCGACAACTACCTGGGGACCGTTACGTACAGCTAGTGCCGCTTGCGGTCTGTGGTTAAACCCACTGCCAGCGTAGTAGTTGAGTCTTTAGAGTCCCACACAGAGATTTCCCAAACCCAGGCGAAAAGATATAGAGGTCGTATGGTTTTACGACAAAGGTTCGGACGCATACGTGTTTGAACGCACGTACGACATTCGGACAGTTTTTACTAGCCGGCTTTGGTTTAAGCCAGATTCTAGTATCAGGTTATTGGATTTATACAGTCTAAAGTTTTTCCGTGTTTTCACGGATGGGAGGGGCGTTCTCGTAATTTTCCGAGAAGCTTCTAGAAGGATGTGACATGAAGGGAGATGTGGCATTTTCATTTAATGATTTAGTGACTCATTGTGAGTGATTCATCATGTCATTAATGCATTATTAAATGCTTAATGACTCACATAATGAATCACCCACTTGCATTAATGAAACATGATGAATAATCTCATATTATTCATTTCTTTTTAATTCATAATGTTTCATATATCAAGTGAGAAGCTATTTCATTATTAATATTATTATCATTATCATCTTCTCACTCTCTCTCTTCAAGTTCTCTCTCCTTCACCAAACCCTAATCCTACCCTCATGAGTTGAGAACAAGGATTAGGAAAGACTAATTACTCCATAACCTATCTCTACATCACCTTAGCTACTCTATTTAGCAACTAGAGAAACTAAGTAACCTCAAGTTTAGAGGTTATAGCTTGGATTAGGGTTCTCGGGTGGATCGTCTATCACGGAGGAAAGCCGAAGAGGACGTGGAGATCCAAAGAGGCCGTAGATAACATTAAGACGAAGGACTAGAACCGTTTGGTATAATCTCTTAACATAGTAGTTTAGAACTCTATAGCTTTTGTTAAAACTTGTTTAGCAAACGATTCATACGGTTATTCGATGTTTAGCCATAGAACAAGATTGTTATTCATATTTCCGCCTCCCCATAAGCTATTGGGGTGTTGAACATCGACTTACAGTGGTATCAGAGCCTAACTAAACAATATTTAACACACTTGCAAATTTGTATGAATTTCGAATGGAAAAACAAACCGGAAAAACACCGATATCATGTACTTTCTGTCGAATTTTAAATGAGGTCCAAAAATTTTTCAGGGACCTTCAGAATGACCTAAATGAATGTATTAGAACACCCAAGAAAATTGGGCTCATGAATCGGCCATAGCGCCGCGGAACCGCGGCCGATCCCACCGATCCGCCGCGATTCCGCCGCGCTTTGGACGACTCATATGCCCAAGTTTCTTGTGTTGATTCTCTGTGATATTTGGTGTTTTCTGGTAATTTTTATTTTTGCTCAGGTTTCAGATTTACAGAGAAGTATTGGAGAAAAATTAAAAGTGTTTAATCGATCGAAATTATACGGTGTTTGCATGTTTGATTTTATCTGTGAAATGTTTTATGTGTTCGTAAACCTCCCCCAACTGCTAGTATGTCGGTTGGCAGGGGGTTGCACATATCTGTGATGTTATATATAACTGTTTGTGTATATAAACTGTATTGGACTGTTGTGGTGATTAGCCGGGTTTTGTGATGGGTTATTGTATTAATTCATTTTATGTAAATGTAATAAGTTGTAATATTATTTTGTGGGGCACATCCAGGTTGCGGTTGTAGCTACCGTTGTATTATTTCTTTTTACTGTTTTTGCTCCTAGGATAGACCCAAGGTGGGGTGCACAAACTACCGGGTATTTTGAAGTGTTGGGGCAGACCGCTTCACTTCTGGTACTTGGCGGGTAGTTTGCCGTACCCGTAGGGGTCTCGGGTGGGAAAAAGGCTATTCATCACAACTGTGTAATCCGTCTTTCATTGCAGGCTCAAAAGAAATGCGGATTGCTTGCAAATCCAATATTGTTTATCTGTGATCTGAAATGCCTATTATTGCGTCTGACGAATGTATAATATCTATATATGATAGCTATTTTATACGTCGCTTATGTTTTACACCCGCGCTAGCCCAGCCCCCGCTCTGTCGTTAGTTAAGTAACCTAACGGGTGATGACGGGACCCCGTGGCGAATGCGGATGGCATAAGAGGACGTTGTATTTTCGTTGTTATCTGTAATGATAGGTTAATGATGGGACGCATTATTATTAATGCAAAGAAAATAAAACCTAAACTGAATCGTTGGAACAATTTCTAAAAACCACTCGGTTTTCTTGAAAAAGCAAATTTTAAATGCGGAGCTTAAACCACTCCTTTTAATAAAAGCTATCTTAGTTCCTTCGATCAAATCAAGTTCACTACGTTAACGGTTTTTTGCCAAAAACCAGCCGTAACCCTCCGTCGTTTCAGATAGACAGCACATCGTATTCATGCTATGCTTGTTGGCCTACGTCAAGGCATAGTGAATGGTAGCAGTGTGTGTGCCTATTTGTTGCATAGATAGATGCATTAGTTTAATATAGACGTACACCTTGTTGGCCTACGTCAAGGGCTTGTACGATGTACTTAAATTGATCAGGACAACGACGGGTAGAACTTGACTTGCGTCTTATGACTTGTTGGCCTACGTCAAGGTCTATAAGAGCTTGGGGTAAAAATCACATCGGGAGTTTCAAATATAAAGGAAACTTGCAGATTTAGCTTACCTTCTGGAGTGTGGTGACTAGAGTGGCTTGCATCTAGGGCATCATGCAATGATAGTTGGATCCCGATCCCACTGATGAGTAGGATTACTCTCGGGAATTTCTCTCACTTAACAATCAATGCTATAAACCAAGTAGGTGCCTAAAAAGGTGTTAGAGGGGCTACGCCTCCAGGGAAAAGAGGTTCTTTAATTAAGGAACTTCGCGAAAGCATTGGAAAACCTCCCTCGAAGTACCAACACCAGCTTGGCTGAAAGGTTAAGCAAGAATTGTGACGTGTGATTAAATCCTGACTAGTTCTTCTTTTAGGTTTTGAAGAAGGATTTGAGGAAACAGTGGGAGCCATCCTGTTTAGATAAATTAATAACCAATCTAAACTTGCAAGAGCATATGCTGAGTGTTTCTTTTCTCTCTCTCTGGCAGCTACCATGACTGGACTTAAACTATTACTTGAAAAGAATATACTGACCGGGCAGAACTATAAAGATTGGATAAGGAACGTCAATATTGCGCTGACTTATGACAAAGTTGCATATGTTACCACTGCTGTTCCTCCCCTTATCCCAGGACCAGATTCCTCAGTTGCGGACAAGGAAGTTCGCAAAACCTGGGATCTAGACTGTGAGCGAGCTAAGTGTATCGTGCTGGCGTCCATGAATAATGAACTCCAGAAACAACACGAGAGTATGGATATTGTATCCATATTCCTCCATTGCAAGGAATTGTATGGTGAACACTCCCGTATCGCGAGGTACGAAACCTCAAGGAAACTCTTCCAGATGAGGTTAGCTCCAGGATCGCCTGTTGGAGAGCACGTCCTCAAAATGATCACCCTCATTGAGGAACTCGTAAACCTGGAATGCGTGCTAGAGAATGATTTGTATATCGACTTGATTTTGCAGTCCCTTCCCCACACCTTCTCTCAGTTCGTGCTGAACTTCAACATGCACGAAATGGAAGCAGATCTTCCAAAGCTCCTCAATATGTTGAGGGTAGCAGAGACCTCCTTGAAAAAGGAGAAGACCCCCGTTCTGTATGTTGGCCAATCATCTTCTTCTAAATCTAAAGCGAAAGCTAAAGGGAAGAAGAAGATGAAAGCCACCAAACCGAAGGGTGGGGTCAAGAAGGTGCAGGGAACGAACAAGCCAGGAAGGGTGAAGGCAGAAAAGAACGAGTGCTTCTATTGTCACAAGCAAGGGCACTGGAAGAAGGACTGTTTGGCCTTTAAAGCCAAGGACATGAAGCAAGCTGTTGCTTCTGCTTCAGGTGTGTTCGTAATCGAAAATTGTCTTTCAGTAAACTCTACTTCATGGGTACTTGATACCGGTTCTGGTTCTCATATCTGTAATTCTTTGCAGGATCTGAGAAATAGTTGAGTACTGGGGGCAGGTGATATGACTCTCCGGATGGGCAATGGAATGCATGTAGATGCAGTTGCAATAGGGGAATATCACCTAGGGTTGAATAGTGGACACATTTTGGTATTGTACAGCTGTTTTTGTATTCCCAGTATGTTGTGTAATATTATATCAGTATCTTTGTTGTCTAATAAAGGATATAATTTTGTGCTTGAAAGAAATGTCATGAACATTCTCCTAAATCAAGAACTGATTGGGTTTGGCACACTGGAAAACGGCATATACATACTTAATCAACCTCAAATTTTCAATATTCAAAACACGTGTAAAAGAAAGGCTCCAGATTCAAATCAAGCCTTCCTATGGCATTGTAGACTTGGTCATATAAATGAAACAAGGTTGACTAAGTTACATAAAGATGGATATCTAGATCCATTTGAATATTCATCATATGCAACTTGTCAATCATGTATCAAAGGAAAAATGACCAAATCTCCGTTCACCGGACACGGAGAAAGAGCCACTGAACTCTTGGGACTAGTACACAGTGATGTATGTGGTCCGATGTCTATACATGCACGAAGTGGTCACTCCTACTTCATCACTTTTACTGATGACTTCTCTAGGTATGGACATGTGTTCTTAATGAAGCATAAATCCGAGGCTTTTGAGAAGTTTAAGGAGTATAAAAATGAAGTAGAGAAACAAACTGATAAAAGCATCAAGACACTTCGATCTGATCGAGGTGGAGAATACTTAAGTACCAGTTTCCTTGAATACTTAAAAGAGAATGGAATTCTCTCTCAGCTTACTCCACCTTATACACCTCAGCATAATGGTGTATCAGAAAGGAGGAATCGCACGCTATTAGATATGGTGCGTTCAATGATGAGTAGTGCTGAGTTGCCACTTTCCTTCTGGGGATATGCTCTAGAATCAGCCGCATACCTATTGAATAGAGTTCCAACTAAGTCTGTACCTACCACTCTATATGAAATGTGGTGTGGGAAGAGACCATATCTCAAGTATATCAAGATATGGGGGTGTCCGGTATATGTTAAAAAGCATAATCCAGACAAGCTCGAGGCACGATCGGTTTTGTGCAAGTTTGTAGGATACCCCAAGCATTCAAGAGGGTATATGGTCTACCACACTGAAGAACAAAAGGTGTTTGTCACTCGCCACATTGTCTTCTTAGAAAGCGAATTTCTTGCAAAAGAAATTAGTGGGAGCGCGGTAGAACTGGAAGAAATTCCAGAACCTCAAACTGCAACCGAAGACTTAGAAGAATCTCAGATTTCAATAGAACATGACGAACCAACGCCACTCCGCAGATCTAGTAGGCTTTCTCATCCTCCTGAAAGATACTATGGTTTTCTTCTTGATGGGGATCGAGAGGATTGCATCATCAATGATGATGAGCCTACTAGTTTTCAGCAGGCTATCACGAGTAGTGACTCAGTGAAGTGGCTGGATGCTATGAGATCCGAAATGGAATCCATGTACACCAATAAAGTATGGACTTTAGAAGTTTCTCCTCCTGGGGTAAAACCAGTTGGGTGCAAATGGATCTTCAAAAAGAAGATTGGTACATTTGGACAAGTGGAAACCTACAAAGCTAGACTAGTAGCAAAAGGTTTTCGTCAAAGACCAGGATTGGACTATGATGAAACTTTTTCACCAGTAGCTATGCTTAAATCCATTCGGATCATGCTTGCCATTGCTGCCTTCCATGACTATGAAATCTGGCAAATGGATGTAAAAACAGCTTTTCTAAATGGACATCTAGAAGAGAGTGTTTACATGGATCAACCAGAAGGTTTCTTAGACAGTGGGAGCAGCGGAAGAGTGTGCAAATTGCTTAAATCCATTTATGGGTTAAAGCAAGCATCGCGGAGTTGGAACATCTGCTTTGATGAACCAGTCAAGGAATTTGACTTTATCAAAAATGTAGATGAACCATGTATTTATAGGAAGATTGTAGAAGGAGCAGTAGTCTTCCTCGTTTTGTACGTCGACGACATACTACTGATAGGGAATGCTATCCCTATACTACAATCAGTAAAGCTCTTCTTGTCACAGAAATTCTCCATGAAAGACTTGGGAGATGCATCATACATTCTGGGCATTAAGATCTATCGTGATAGATCTAATAGAACATTGGGACTTTCACAGTCCAGGTATATAGACACTATACTAAAGAGATTTAGTATGGAAGATTCCAAGCGCGGCAATATGCCCGCTTGTCACGGAATCACCCTCTCCAAAGAGATGTCTCCAAAGACTGATGAAGAGAGGGCTCGCATGGGCATTATACCCTACGCTTCGGCGGTAGGATTTATAATGTATGCGATGTTATGTACCAGGCCGGATGTGGCTTACGCACTTAGTGTGGTAAGCAGGTATCAGTCGAACCCAGGTGAGAAACATTGGATAGCGGTGAAGAACATTCTCAAGTACCTGAGAAGGACTAAGGAGATGTTCTTGATTTACGGTAATGGGGACCTCCAGGTAGAGGCTTTTACCGACTCCGGCTTCCAAAGTGACAAAGATGATTCTAAATCCATTTCGGGTTTTGTGTTTACCCTCAATGGAGGGGCGGTAAGTTGGAGGAGCTCCAAACAGGATACCGTCGCAGACTCAACTATGGAGGCTGAGTATATAGCTGCTAGTGAAGCCGCAAAAGAGGCTGTCTGGATGAGGAAGTTCATTTCTGAACTTCAGGTGGTTCCGTCCATTGCCAATCCAATACCTTTGTATTGCGATAACAATGGCGCTGTAGCTTTAGCGAAGGAACCAAGGTCCCATCAGAAATCCAGGCATATCTTAAGGCGGTTTCACCTCATCAGGGAGATCGTGGATCGTCGGGAGATCGAGGTACGGAGAGTAGATACAAAAGACAACACGGCAGATCCATTCACCAAGGCCATCCCTCAAGTCCAGTTCGAGAGGTTGTTTGAGATGTTGGGCATACGGTATGCCAGCAACTGGATCTAGTGCAGATAGTGGGTACTCATTGCGCCAATTATAGGCCTTAGTGCAAGTGGGAGATTGTTGGATATATATGCCCTAGAGGCCTACATTGTATAGGAAGCTTGGGATATGTATGTACATGACAGTCTTGCTTGATATGATAGTGCGCTATTTGGTTTGTCTTTATCTTAACATATGATATATTTTGTGTTGTATTCATTTATATATTCATGTTGATAAAGCCCATAGGGTGTTTGCCTGACTACCGGCGTTGTGATGGCAGTCATACTAGTGGGAGCTGGATAGTCAATAGGCACATCCTTAGATGTCCGTAGTCGCAGGAGTATCGAGATTGGGCATCGATACTCCGGAGTAGACTAGTGTATACATATCTAGACCCTGACGAGGGGCGATGGATTGGTCCCGCAGCCATTGGTGGTGTGCACCTAAGATTGTATACAGATGCTCACTGGGTGTGAGTGCACCGGACAGGACTCGCCGAGAACTGACTGGATGGTATTATACCTAACGTCAGATAGAAGTTCTCAGGTGACATGTGTGCAGATAGTCTGTTGACTTAAAGTCATCATTTGTCTCGTGTGAGTTCCCACTGTGCTTTGATTATTACCCTACCACGGCTCAAAGGAGTCGTGCAAACAGGTTTTAGTTGGGCACAGTCCCGAGCCACGTGGAGGCAGTGAGCGACTGTTAGGGATTCGTCTCTCCCGGTATAGGGAGTTGATATCGCACTGTGGTCGGTTGGTCATTACCATAAGTCCCTGGCCAGGGCTGATTGAGAATTATTGATGGACTGATCAGTAGATTCTCGGGTGGTCTTGAGCCATACCGACACGACTTGTACGGTTATTAGGGGTCTGACGTCCACCACCTCCCTAGACCATACATGCGATACTCTTAGACGAACAGACCGGACTGCACGGATACTGTCACGGACAGGCTCAGTAGGATTTCAGATGGGTTACCTCATCGGCTTTCTTATCGACAACTACCTGGGGACCGTTACGTACAGCTAGTGCCGCTTGCGGTCTGTGGTTAAACCCACTGCCAGCGTAGTAGTTGAGTCTTTAGAGTCCCACACAGAGATTTCCCAAACCCAGGCGAAAAGATATAGAGGTCGTATGGTTTTACGACAAAGGTTCGGACGCATACGTGTTTGAACGCACGTACGACATTCAGACAGTTTTTACTAGCCGGCTTTGATTTAAGCCAGATTCTAGTATCAGGTTATTGGATTTATACAGTCTAAAGTTTTTCCGTGTTTTCACGGATGAGAGAGGCGTTCTCGTAATTTTCCGAGAAGCTTCTAGAAGGATGTGACATGAAGGGAGAGGTGGCATTTTCATTTAATGATTTAGTGACTCATTGTGAGTGATTCATCATGTCATTAATGCATTATTAAATGCTTAATGACTCACATAATGAATCACCCACTTGCATTAATGAAACATGATGAATAATCTCATATTATTCATTTCTTTTTAATTCATAATGTTTCATATATCAAGTGAGAAGCTATTTCATTATTAATATTATTATCATTATCATCTTCTCACTCTCTCTCTTCAAGTTCTCTCTCCTTCACCAAACCCTAATCCTACCCTCATGAGTTGAGAACAAGGATTAGGAAAGACTAATTACTCCATAACCTATCTCTACATCACCTTAGCTACTATATTTAGCAACTAGAGAAACTAAGTAACCTCAAGTTTAGAGGTTATAGCTTGGATTAGGGTTCTCGGGTGGATCGTCTATCACGGAGGAAAGCCGAAGAGGACGTGGAGATCCAAAGAGGCCGTAGATAACATTAAGACGAAGGACTAGAACCGTTTGGTATAATCTCTTAACATAGTAGTTTAGAACTCTATAGCTTTTGTTAAAACTTGTTTAGCAAACGATTCATACGGTTATTCGATGTTTAGCCATAGAACAAGATTGTTATTCATATTTCCGCCTCCCCATAAGCTATTGGGGTGTTGAACATCGACTTACAATCCACCCCTAGATCCGATATGTGATACTCTTAGACGAACAGGCTAGACTGTACGGAGACTGTCACTTTCAGGCTCAGTAAGGATACAAACAAATTTACTTGTCGGCCTTCCTTTTGTTCAATACTTGGGCAGCCGTTACGTACAGCTAGTGCCACTGAATTCGTTGGATTCGTTGGATATGTACAGCTAATGTTGATTGTTTGTGTATATGAATTCGTTGGATTGTCGCGGATGAATAGCCGGGGGGTTGTGAGATGAGAGTTTTCTTTATCTTTCAATTCTTGTAATATGTAAATTGATATAATATTATTTGTTTGGCCGTACATCCGGGATGAGGTTGTAGCCGCCATTGTATAATTTCATTTTACTGTTTTTGCTCCTAGGATAGACCCAAGGTGGGGTGCACAAACTACCGGGTATCTCGAAGTGCCGAGTGGCCTACTCACGTTATTGAGGGAGGTTTCTTCGCTTCGGGTCCTTGGCGGGTAGTTTGCCGCACCCATAGGGGTCTAGGGTGGGGTCTTGGCTATTCATCGCGACCGTGTAATCCGCTCTTCGTTACTGGCACGTACGGAATGCGGATTCCTAGTATATCCAATGTGTTCATCTGTGATCTGGAATGGCTATCATTGCATCTGACGAATGTATATATCTATATGTAGATATCTATTTAGGCGTTGCTTATGTTTTGCATCCGCATTAGTCCAGCCCCCGCTCTATCGTTAGTTAAGTAACCTAACGGGTGATGACGGGATCCCGTGGCGAATGCGGATGGCATACGCGTACGTCATATTTTCGTTGTTTTCTGCAATGGTAGGATTAATTGATGGGACGCATTAAATTAATGCAAGAAAATAAACCAAAGTAAAAGTCGTTGGAACAATTTCAAAAACCACTCGGTTTCTTTTCAAAACAACTTTTAAACGCGGAGCTTAAACCACTCCTTTTAAAAGCTATCTCGTTCCATCGATTATATCAAGTTCACTACGTTCACGGTTTCGCCAAAACCATTCGTAGCCCTCCGTCGTTTCACATGGATAGTCAATAGTTTCAAGCTATGTTTGTTGGCCAAAGTCAAGGCATAGTGATTGGTAGCTATTGGGTATTCATGTGCAGCATAGATAGATGCGTTGGTTTGGGACAGTCGTACTGCCTTGTTGGCCAAAGTCAAGGGTAGGTACGGGTGGGTTCAAATTAACCTGGAGAATGACGGGTAGAACTTGACATGTGACTTATGATTTGTTGGCCAAAGTCAAGGTCATAAGAGCATGGGGCAAAATTCCACATCGGGAGTTTCTAAAGAACCAGAAACTTGCTAGCGCTGCATACCATTTGGAGTGTGATGATTCTGGTAGGATTCCTTCAGTTTTGTCACGCGATGATATTTGGATCCCGATCCTACTGTAAGTATATGCTACTCCTCCGGAACTTTCTCACTTAACGATCAATGCTATAAACCAAGTAGGTGTCTAGAAAGGTGTTAGCGGGGCTACGCCCACAGGGAAAAGAGGTTATTTAATTAAGGAACTTCGCGAAAGCGTTGGAAAACCTCCCTCGAAGTACCAACAGTGGCCTAGCTGAACGGTTAAGCAAGTATTGTACGGTGAGATTGATCCCGACTAATTCTTCCTTTTTGGTTTGAGGAGGGATTCGAGAGACAGTGGGAGCCATCCTGTTTAGACAAATTAAAAACCACTCTAAACTTGCAAGAGCATCATACTAAAGTGTTTCTTCTCTCTCTCCTAATTGCAGCGACCAAACATCATGACTGGACTTAAGTTACTACTAGATAAAATCATATTGACAGGGCCAAACTACAAAGATTGGCTTAGGAATGTCAAAATGGCAATCACTTATGACAAGTTGGGGTATCTCCATACCACCAAAGCTTCCCCTGTCCCAGGTCCCAAAACCAGCGTCGCGGATAAGAAAATCCGTAAGACCTGGGAGATCGATTGCGCGAAGGCCAAGTGCCTCGTGCTTGCCTCTATGGACAATGAACATCAAAGGAGGCACGAGAATATGGACCTTGAATCCATATTTCTCCATACAAAAGAACTGTATGGAGAGCAATCTCGTATCGCCAGATACGAAGTCTCGAAAAAGCTGTTTTCGGCGAGATTGGCCGTCGGATCATCAGTAGCGGAACACGTGCTTAAGATGATTGGCTTCATTGAGGAGCTCGCGGACCTTGGGACCACGTTAGAGAACGAGCTCTACACGGACTTGATTCTCCAGTCCCTTCCTTCCACTTACGCCCAGTTTATCTTGAACTTCAACTTGCAAGAAAAAGAAGTTGAACTTTCAGAACTCCTCAACATGCTGAGGAGCGCAGAGGGCACCCTACAGAAAGGTAGGGAAACATCCACTTTGTTTGTAAGAGTAGTAGGCAGTCTTGGAAACTGAGTTTTTGGAAAATCAGATAAGTGGGAGCGCAATAGAACTGGAAGAAATTCCAGAACCATGAGCTATTACTGAAAGCTTAGTAGAACCAGAGGGTTCGAAAGATCAAGACATTCCTGCGCCGCTCCGCAGGAGTAGTAGGCAGTCTCATCCGCCCGAGAGATACTACGGTTTTCTCATAGACGGGGATAGAAAGGATTACATCATTGATAGTGATGAGCCGACTAGCTTCCAGCAGGCCATTCAGAGCGTTGACTCGGTAAAATGGCTGGATGCAATGCGGACCGAAATGAAGTCCATGTACACCAACAAAGTATGGACGTTGGACGTTGCTCCAGATGGGGTAAAACCCGTAGGATGCAAGTGGATCTTCAAAAGGAAGATTGGTGTAGATGGACAGGTTGAGACCTATAAGGCTAGACTTGTTGCAAAGGGTTTTCGTCAAAGACCTGGTTTGGACTATGACGAAACCTTTTCTCCAGTGGCTATGCTGAAATCCATTCGGATCCTTCTTGCCATTGCTGCCTTCCACGATTATGAGATTTGGCAGATGGACGTAAAGACCGCTTTTCTAAATGGAAATTTAGAGGAGTGTGTCTATATGGACTAGCCAGAGGGTTTCATTCAGAGTGGGAGCAGCGGAAAGGTGTGCAAGTTGCTTAAGTCCATTTATGGACTAAAGAAGGCATCACGGAGTTGGAACATCTGTTTTGATGAAACGGTCAAAATTTTTGGCTTTATCAAAAATCCAGATGAACCATGCATCTATAGTAGATTTGTAGCACGAACTGTCATATTCCTCGTTTTATACGTGGATGACATTCTCTTGATAGGAAATGACATTCCTATGCTACAATCTGTCAAAGGGTTCTTGTCACACAGGTTCTCCATGAAAGACCTGGGTGATGCCTCTTACATTTTGGGGATCCGGATCTATCGTGACAAATCCAAGAGGATATTAGGACTTTCACAGTCTAGGTACATCGACACCATACTGAAAAGATTCAGTATGGAAGATTCCAAGCGCGGTAATCTACCGGCTTATCACGGGATCACCCTCTCTAAAGAGATGTCTCCCAAGACTGATTTGGAAAGGGATCGCATGTCTATTATACCCTACGCTTCTGTGGTAGGCTCTATAATGTATGCGATGTTGTGTACCAGACCAGATGTAGCTTATGCACTGAGTGTGGTAAGCCGGTATCAGTCAAACCCTGGGGAGAAGCACTGGATAGCGGTAAAGAACATTCTCAAGTACCTGAGAAGGACTAAGGAGATGTTCTTAGTGTATGGCGGAAAAGACCTCCAGATTGAGGCCTTTGCTGACTCCAGCTTCTAGAGTGACAAGGATGATTCCAAGTCCATGTCGGGTTATGTCTTTACCCTCAATGGAGGGGCGGTGTGTTGGAAGAGTTCCAAACAGGAAACCATTGCTGACTCGACGATGGAAGCGGAATATATCGCTGCATCTGATGCCGCAAAAGAAGCCGTCTGGATGAGGAAGTTCTTGATAGAACATCAGGTGGTTCCGTCCATTGTTGATCCAATACCTCTGTATTGCGACAACAACGGGGCTATAGCTTTAGCGAAGGAACCCATGTCCCATCAGAAGTCCAGACACATCTTGAGGCGGTATCACCTGATCAGGAAGATCGTGGGTCGCCAGGAGATCGAGGTTCGGAGAGTTGCTACGGAAGATAACACTGCTGATCCACTCACGAAGTCCTTACCCCAGACTCAGTTCGAGCGGCTGATCGAGATGATAGGTCTTCGATACGCCAGTACATGGCCTTAGTGCAAGTGGGAGATTGTTAGTGTATATGCCCTAGAGGCCATTACTGTATCATACTAGTTTGTATATTACTTGATGGAAGCTTGGGATATTCACAGTTGTATAGACAATCTTGCTCAAAATGGTAGTATGCTACTTGGTTTGTTTCTACTTTAATGTGTACATGTGTTTCTTTTAGCATATCGCCTATACACATTAGTGGAGCCCTTAGGATCTTTGCTTGATTACCAGCGTTGTGATGGCAGTCACACTTGTGGGGGCTGGGTAATCTATAAGCACATCCTTATACAGGTCCCTAGTCGTAGGACTATCGAGACAGGGCATCGATACTCCGGAGTAGACTAGCGTGTACGCTTCTCATCCCAGCAGGGGAGATGGTCTGTCCCATAGCCGTCACTACGTCGTACTTGAGATAGTATGCGGGTGCTCGTTAGGTTACGAGTACACTGGACAGGACTCGTCGGGAACTGTTGGTTGGTACTATACCTATCGTCAGTTATCAGTTCCCAAGTGACATGAGTACAGCTTAGTCCGTTGACTTGACACTGTCACTTCGCCTCGAGTGTGTTCCCACTGTTCTTAGATTGCTACCCTACCACGGCTCAAAGGAGTCGTGCAAATAGGTAGCAGTTGGGTGCAGTCCCGAAGCACTTGGAGGCAGTGACGGTTAGACAGGATTCGTCTCTCCCGGTATTGGGGGTTGATATCGCGCTGTGTCTAGGAGAGCCATTACAAAAAGTCCCTGGCCAGGGCAAGCGAGATATACTGGTAGGTTTCTAGTATTATCTCAGGGTGTTCTGGGCTACACTCCGACACGACTTGTACCGCTATTAGGGGACTGACGTTTACCGCCCCCTAGGCCCGCCATGCGATACTCTTAGATGGACAGACTGGACTGTACGGAGATTGTCACATTTAGGCTCAGTAGGAGTTCAGATGGGTTCACCTCGTCAGTCTTCTTATCGGCATCTACCTGGGGACCATTACGTACAGCTAGTACCGCTTGCGGCCTGTGGTTAAACCCACTGCCAGCTGATTGGATGATTCAGCGTGCTTGCGCTTTCTAAAAGATAGATCAAAAATATTTGTAAACCGCAATCAAGAACGGCGTCGCATGAAGCTAGCCGGTGAGTACGGGTCGGTCCACAGGGATTTTGTGAATTTCCGATTCGTTCTTACGAGTTAATTCCGAAGGGTGTTCGGTTGATTATTAAATCTAAAAATTGATTCTATCTAAAAACTAAATTAATCTAGATCTAAATCTTGCTAGGGTTAGGTTTAGGAATGGTTTGGAAATGTAAATAAATCTCAACGCTTTCTATACCCAGATTAGGATCTAAGAGGAGTTATGGTAATTATCAATAAAGGGGATTGGATCCATTCGGGAAGGTGTTCCTTCCTCTAGGTTCTTGTCCTTCTTTTAGAGATCCTTACACTAACCTCCATGGAAAACATCACACCCGGGCCTTTATACTACGGTATCACCGCTACCTTGAGGGATAAGGTGCCGTAGGGAGCGGTATGTGCATGTATGCATGGAGTCCTATAGATTCTATGTGATGAGTAAGAAAGGGATGAGAGATCTCATCTCTCAAAAGCCTTTCCCAAAGCTAACATCTAAGGCAAGGAATTAAAATCTAAACTAGAACAAGAAATTAAATTACTTACAGATGGATCCCTCCAATCTTCCATCCAGGTTTGTCAGATCTGAATTTCTGAATTAAAGAGAGGCACCGATGCTCTCCAAAAGATTTCTAAATTTTATTCATTAAGGGGAGGCATAAGAAATTACAAGCTTTAGAGTTCTATTTATAGGAAATAGAAACCCTAGGTTACATTTTGATTCGCATGTCTACAATTACAAAAATAGCCCTAGGTCAACTAGTCAAAGCCGCAAATGAATTTTGGTAAAATAAAATCTTCCTTTTGTCTTCTTAAAAAGGAAGTATTGGGCCTTTCCTTTGTGGGCTCTTCTGTCTTTGGGCTTCCTGGGCTACTTAATTCTTTAATTCTTTCTTTAAAATAGCTTCTGTTCTCTTTCAGATTTTCCAGTGAATAATTGTGGTGGACTTTTAACCGTGGCTTCGAAATCTTGGACCTTGCATTGCCTTGTACTTTGTGAATTTTATCTTTGATGTAGGCTTGATCAAGAGTCTTCTATTTGTTTGTCAAAAGTCCCTTTTTGTATCATCTTTTGTCTTTTTCACTGTTTTCGCTCCAAGAACCTGTAACCTGTAATATGTAGCAGACATGCATCAAAAGCACCTGTTTATTTATAAAACGAATAAGAATGGGGAATATAAAATGCAATATTATGATATGAACAAATACCCCCAAACTTATCTTTTGCTCGTCCTCGAGCAAACTTATTTTTATTCACTAAAATCCTAACCGCACTTTCGCAGGGAAACGCGATTGCACCGAGCTCGTGCAACAAGCCGTTAAACCTCTAGGTGTCCCTAGTAGGAGGAGTGTTGTCTCCTGAGGGTTTTCAGCGGATTACACCCACAAAATCCTATCAACTCGGCCCATTGATTTTTGTTCTCCAATTAGGTTTTCTAACAAGGAATTCTATTATCTTTTGACTCACAAATTATCCACCCATATTCTTCACACTTCCTCATTATTTAACTTAAGATTATATATGTTATGTAGACCTACTTAGCTTTCGGCATCTCTTAAGTTTTCCTTCTAGGGTTTCCATCTCCACTTAGGAATTTTTATCAACTCTATTAAAGATACAAGTTCTATTCTTCACTCCTTTCTCTCATCTAAACTCCAATCACATATCCCTACGTGTGTGTATAGATCACCCCTACACTTGGAAATTCAAATCAAGCAATCATACTCTCGTCCATTATCCAAAGCACTTATTAATTAGTGAATTTTTAAATGAAATTTGCTTACACATCCTTCATGCGACCGTTAATACTTCTTGAGGTACCAACAACCGATTACAAGATGCGTTAGCACTTTAAGCGTACTTCCTAGTTTTGCAACACCCAAAGCTTTAGCAGTGACTCCCAAACCAGTTGTTCTAAGGCACTAGGTGATGAAGCACCCTCGCTAAATATTTTTCTATTTTTTTTACAGCCTTAAGTAATCACAAAAACCAGTGTCCATTTTTTTTTTCTTTATTCACTTTTTTTTCTTTTATTTTCATTGTACTAAGGACTTTTAGACAAGAGCATTTCAAGGTCTCTTCTACTATTCCAAGTTTCAAGGTACGTGATTGTGCAATTTGTAGGGTATATGTTTTCAGAGTCTAGACTTAAGCTAGGAACTATTTTTCAAACTTATACTCTAATAAGAACATCAATACTCTTCCCTCATTTTGACTTAGCCCAAGAAGTGAACCCAAAATTTGCCTATTTCTAAATAAACCACAAGGCATATACTTTCTACCGTTAAACTTTAAGGAATGTTATTTTTAGGGTTTTTAATTCACTAAATCTAAGATCTAGTTGTTCCTAGTCAGTTGACCTATTTATCAAACTCAAGTCAATTAGCCAAAATTGAATACAATAATTTTTATAATTTTTGAAATTTTTGAAATTTTTATGGGTTTTCAAATAAGTATGCAAATGCAAAAAAAATATGTACAAATGAATGCGAAGGAAGAAGACGTACCGAGCATACCCCCAAACTTGAACTTGACAGTGTCCTCACTGTCATGCTAAACCAAGAGGGTCAAAATGCCGATACTCCCCTGTTTATTTATTTATAATTTTTTTTATATTTTTAATGTTTCGAATTTTTTTTATTTTTATAGAAAAATATATGTACAAATATACAACAAGGTTTCCCCCAAACTTAAGCTTGGCCTTACACAAGCCAAAGGTTAGCACCAACCATTCAAAAATCTTATTATGGTAAAGGTATAGTTGGTGCAAGAAAATGAGAAACACGCGAGACCGTGTGGAAAGAAGAATGGTAGAATACGGTCTCGGTGGGGGAGAAGAATGGCGAAAAGAAGAAGGAAGTGAAGTACGATCTTGAGGGTGTAAATTGAGTGAATAAATTAGCGCAATATGTGATGACCGATATGTTATAAGTGATTGCGCTAACCTATCAACCCGTCGAGAAATGGGATCAAATCCCTCAAGATTCGTAAGAAAACATGGGTGCACCGAACTTGGTATAGGAGATGAAAGCGTAACGGTCATTTGTTCGGTCGGAACAATGGGAAAGACGAAAGGGAGTGAATTAGGGATAGTATCTTTCTCACCATAGTAAACTGTTTCAAACCTAAAAGATTCCATTAATGGTTCGAAACTACTATAATCACAGATGATAACACATTCAAAGAAAAAGGTTTCAAGCTCACGGTCTTCAAGCGGGGTCGGAACGATGGGAAGGAGGGAGGGTGATATAACAGTCAAAGGTTCAGGAGGATGAATTGGAAAATCAGACACATCAAACAAAAATGATTCAACCTCAATATTATCCTCATGACTCTCCTCAATACTATCCTCAATATTCAACTCATCCATGCCATTATCATCAAAGTCTAGACGCATATGAGATTCGGGAGAAACATTTAATAACTCAGGATGATGATTTGAACATAAAATTTCAAGCAAATCGACAGGTTCATCATCCGAAATATTCCCGGCGTCTATATCCTCAATCAAGTGAAAATCAATTTCTTTAGACACCTCATCAAAAGCATGGATATCTATCGATTTAGGTTCTAGAGTGGAGGTGTAAAGATCGACAGGATTAGGTGCGGTTTCACTCGAAAGGGGTTCCTCACAATCTGGCAAATCAAACACTACAAAATCACACAACTCATTTTTATTTTCAATAGGTGAACTATTTAGGGCAATCGATGGAAAACAGGAGTTGTGGGCTTCAATTGGGTAAGGGTAGGTTTGATTTGGAAATCCTCTCTCATTCTCACTCTGTCCAACTGCCGCCTCATACATTGAAAAATTTGGAGCTAGCGGGACACTAGCTACCGGTTCACTAGGTTGCTTAAGGGCGGCCATGGACGCTTCCACATTCCTCATCATTTTATTTGTTGCAGCAATATATGCCTCCAACGACTCTTCCAAACTAGACTTGGGTGGTGAGGGAGTTTCGGTAAAAGATTCAAAATTGTTTTGATATGTGAAACTCCCAAAAGGCTGTGTTGAAACAGGGTCTAGTGACGGTGGGAAAGTCGGGTAGGACTGGTAGGAAGTGGGTGGTTGGACAGGGGTAGGGTCAACATATGGATAAAAAGGTGAATAATCATGCGGATCCCTAGAACTAGATGAGTGGAGAGGGGTGAAAGATCGATTGCGAGATTGAGCAATATGCTCAGCAATGGACATCGGCCTAGGAGTTACAGCAGGACTTGGAAAAGTGGTGTCAACGTATGTAGGTGGTAAAGGTTGACTAGGTTGACACAAAGTGGGTTGAAAAGTCAAACTGTTTCTCCTAGACGCCTCTATGTGATCTTTCAGAGATTTTTTAGGTATGGAGGGATCGTTTTTAAATTGACCGAACAAATTGACATATGACGCAAAATTAGGTTCGGGATACCAAAGTTCGGCTAATGATTTATTATGTGGGGTACCCATGTTGTAAGAAGGGGAAAGAAGGAAAGTTTATTGTGGTGCGAGAATTTATTTGCGGCTAAAAAACTTTGCAAGTTTCTATAAAATTTTCCTTATTCTTTTTTTTTATTCTTTTTCTCTTTATTAGGAAAAATTTGTTGCAAAAAGATTTTCAACACAAGATATGCAACAGCAAAATATTACTTGCAATCTAATTTCTAATTTAAGCGGGGCGCAAAAATCCTGCACAAGATTGTTATTTGGAAGGCAAAAGATTTTTGAGCGCAAAGAAATCCTGCAGGCAAATTTACAGAAGATATATCAAGATTTGCAGAGGAGGAGAGAGAAAACTCACAGAAATTTGCAGTGGTGGAAATGTTTTTTTTTTTTTTTTTTAATCGCGCTTCTGCCCTTTTTTTTTCAAGCCCTGAATCGACCAAGCCGCGGCGGTTCCGCGGCGAAAAGGGGGTTCTGGCGGCGGTTCCGCCGCGTTTTGGTCGCTTCGGCGGATTTTTTTTTTTTTGGAACAGATCACTGCGATTCTTCTTGTTGACTCGGTCCTCCAAATTTCTTCTGTTCCTCGGTTGTTGTGATCTTCTGTTGTTCCGATCTGTTTTTTTTTTGTTCAGCTTTCTGTAGATTTCCAGATCCGAATTTGTATACAGATCCTGCAAAATTCAAATAACAAAGTACCCTTTCCAAAATAACAGATAATATATTTATATATTTTTTGGATTTTTTTAGATTTTTATGATTTTTTAAATTTTATGATTAACCCGAAATTGCGAAAAGGAAAGTTCTACGCCATCCCCGGCAACGGCGCCATTTGATTGGATGATTCAGCGTGCTTGCGCTTTCTAAAAGATAGATCAAAAATATTTGTAAACCGCAATCAAGAACGGCGTCGCATGAAGCTAGCCGGTGAGTACGGGTCGGTCCACAGGGATTTTGTGAATTTCCGATTCGTTCTTACGAGTTAATTCCGAAGGGTGTTCGGTTGATTATTAAATCTAAAAATTGATTCTATCTGAAAACTAAATTAATCTTGATCTAAATCTTGCTAGGGTTAGGTTTAGGAATGGTTTGGAAATGTAAATAAATCTCAACGCTTTCTATACCCAGATTAGGATCTAAGAGGAGTTATGGTAATTATCAATAAAGGGGATTGGATCCATTCGGGAAGGTGTTCCTTCCTCTAGGTTCTTGTCCTTCTTTTAGAGATCCTTACCCTAACCTCCATGGAAAACATCACACCCGGGCCTTTATACTACGGTATCACCGCTACCTCGAGGGATAGGGTGCCGTAGGGAGCGGTATGTGCATGTATGCATGGAGTCCTATAGATTCTATGTGATGAGTAAGAAAGGGATGAGAGATCTCATCTCTCAAAAGCCTTTCCCAAAGCTAACATCTAAGGCAAGGAATTAAAATCTAAACTAGAACAAGAAATTAAATTACTTACAGATGGATCCCTCCAATCTTCCATCCAGGTTTGTCAGATCTGAATTTCTGAATTAAAGAGAGGCACCGATGCTCTCCAAAAGATTTCTAAATTTTATTCATTAAAGGGAGGCATAAGAAATTACAAGCTTTAGAGTTCTATTTATAGGAAATAGAAACCCTAGGTTAAATTTTGATCCGCATGTCTACAATTACAAAAATAGCCCTAGGTCAACTAGTCAAAGCCGCAAATGAATTTTGGTAAAATAAAATCTTCCTTTTGTCTTCTTAAAAAGGAAGTATTGGGCCTTTCCTTTGTGGGCTCTTCTGTCTTTGGGCTTTCTGGGCTACTTAATTCTTTAATTCTTTCTTTAAAATAGCTTCTGTTCTCTTTCAGATTTTCCAGTGAATAATTATGGTGGACTTTTAACCGTGGCTTCGAAATCTTGGACCTTGCATTGCCTTGTACTTTGTGAATTTTATCTTTGATGCAGGCTTGATCAAGAGTCTTCTGTTTGTTTGTCAAAAGTCCCTTTTTGTATCATCTTTTGTCTTTTTCACTGTTTTCGCTCCAAGAACCTGTAACCTGTAATATGTAGCAGACATGCATCAAAAGCACCTGTTTATTTATAAAATGAATAAGAATGGGGAATATAAAATGCAATATTATGATATGAACACCAGCGTAGTGTCGAGTCTTTAGAGTCCCACACAGAGGGTTATTCGCCTTTGGGCAAAACAGAGTAGAGGTTGCATGGTTTTGCGACGGAGTTCGTTCACATCCGCGCACCTGTGCACGTTTGGTGTCCGGACAGTCATTACTAGCGGGCTCTGGTTTGAGCCAGATCCTAGTATATGTTTTGGGGTTAGTTTTATCTCATTGTATTCGTGTTCCTTGGAACACGAATGCGAGTGTGTATGCACAGTTGACTGAGGCAGAGGAAGAGGATTCTCATTAGGGTTTTGGTACGGGTGTGTATGCACAGTTGACGGTTGTCATTTACCAAACCCTAATGAATATGTGAAATATCAATTAATAATATTAATTAAAGGAAATTGTGTTATGGTTAGGGTTGTTGACTTATTGACCAAGGTTGACTTGTTGACCAAGGTTGAAAAGTTGACCATCATCATTTCAAGCAAAGATGCTCATTGATCTTTGCAAAAAACATTTAATGTGAAATGATAATGGTCTTATCAAACCAACCATCACCTTTTTCATTTTGATTAATATTATTAATTGGATTAATTCACATATATTTTGTTATGGTTGCAAAACCATTATCACTCTCTCATATTGATTCTCTCTCCTCTTTTCCTCTTCCTCTTCCTCTAGCTCTAGGAAAATTATTCTCATGAGTTGAGAACCATTTCCTTTGAGATAAAACCCCAAAGCCACTCTCTACTCATCCTAAGGTTGAAGGTCTAGCAAGCCGGACACTTTAGTTTCCTCAAGTTCGAGGAAGGAGCTCAAGGTAGAGACCCTCAGGTGGATCCATCTTCGGCAAGAGAAGGCGATGAGGAGAGAACCATCCGACCACCACAAGGAGTCCAAGAGAAGGAGTTCAAGTTGAGGTATAACCCCCTAACCGAGTAGGTAAAGCTCTTGTTAGTTGCTAGTGTGTAGTTTAGCAAAGATCCGTATTTTATAGTCCATGTTACCTATGTACAAAAATCGTTTTTCACCGTTTTCGCAATCCCGAAAGAACCGGGAGAGGTAACGTGGACTTACACTCATGAGGGTTTTCAAGAAGAAGAGATTGAGTCTATTGTAAGCACTATTGATTATGAATAAGATTTATTTTTCTTTTATAAACATGAGTAACTAATTCTTTTCTAGGGTTTTGTTTGTAGCTTTTTTGTGGTTGGATAATCTTTTATCTCTTCTTCTCTATGCTCTTATGATGAATGTCTTATGATTTAATTATCCTTTTTATAGTTTTTCATCTAATAAACTAATTTCATAATAAAAGTTGACGCCTATAATAAGATTAGGGAATGATGATAACACTAATAATCTAATTAGGTTATGGAAATTTTGACAAACTAGAAACTTAATTAGGGAAGATGAGAAAATAATTTAATCATAAGATATTCAACCTAAGTAGTTAAAAGGGATCTAGATTAATCGATAAAACATTAATTGTAGACTCATGACCTACATATTTTTGTGGAAAATTAAAACTAGGTTACTTTTAATTAAATAGAACTAGAGTTTTAATATGATTTAGATGATATTATTTTGATAGTCTATGTTTATAATTTAAATATAACTTATGTTTTGTTATAATTAATGGAAATATATTAGAACTAGATTAGAAAAGAAGATGAATCTTTTAAACCAATCATAGAAATAAAGCAAATAAAACCCCTAGATTTCTCTCTCTTGAAAATCAACTTTTATTTTATTTTGCATTTAAATCTTTAGATTTTAAAAACAAATTAACTTTAACTTAATTTAAAAGTAGTTAACACACCTCTCTGTAGGAACGATCTACAAGTACAACTGCGATAAACTGTATACTTGCAGTTAAAATTGGAGGATTAATAAAATCCACATCAAGTTTTTGGCGCCGTTGCGGGGGAGGTGTAGTTTAATTACATTTAAATTTAAGTTTTAGATTTTAGTTGTAGTTCAAATTAGATTTACTTTAGTGCGTTTGATTCTGCAAAATTTCTACTTAAAATTTCAGGAATTGAGACAAATTTACTGGAAGAGAAGATCAAGACGAATAGATGCAAATCTAGATAGGATCTCGTTCTTCCCAAAATCTCGATTTGATTCCAACTAACAGATATTTGCAGAATTCTTTGTGCCATATAAAAAAATTAGTTTAGATTTTAGATCTTTGATCGTTTTGGATTGCATTGCATATTTAAGAAGATTCTAAGAGGCAATAACCTAAATTCACATTAGATGGGGATTTCATCACCCTTCCTAGGCCCCACAAATCACAACCGAGCATCCGCATTAACCTATATTAAATAAAAAAAAATATATGTATCTAAACTTCAGCCTCTAAGGACTTATCGCGCTAAATAGGACAAAAGAAGGTTGTAGGTAATCTAACGGTTATCCGATTCAATTTTGAGGTGTCTAGTAACGCGTGACTAGTTGTGGTTATTTAATTAAGGCCCACTATTTCGGTAATTCGTATAGCGGAACCCTCCCACTTAACTGGCACTGATTTGGTCTCAAGGTTGTTAAAGAGTTGTTAGAAGATCTATCTTGCAATTTATCTCTTGGCAGTTAGGAGCGGGTCTAGTAACTTGACCTAGGTAACCCTATATCTAGGTTGTTTACGCATTTTCGATTGTGATATGCTAGAATCTCTAGTTTAGTTTCTGCATCTTAGATTTTGCATATAAAAAAACTTTGTGTACGGTGTATGCACGTATGGGGTCGAGACGAAACAAACCGTTTGAATCGTCTTGATTTTATAGATACTATGGCTGATATTGTCCCTGCTACACCTACACTGCAGGATAGATGCTATCCTGCAATACTTCGCTCCCATCTTGCATAGTCTTATCGATTGCTGCCGGTGACTATGAAATTAAATCTGATTTCATAAACTCACTTCCTAAATTCCATGGTCTAGAATCGGACGACGCTTATGTCTTTATAAGGGAATTTGAGGACTTATGCCAATTGTTCAAATTGAAGCAGTTAAATCAAGATGCTGTAAAACTTAAGACTAATACCATATGCCCTCACTGATAAAGCTAAGCATTGGCTGTACAGTGTGCCGGCTAACACTATTCACACATGGGAGGAGTTTACTAAAGTTTTCCGTAAAAAATTCTACCCACATTTTAAAACCGCTAAATTCAGAAATGTAATTAGGACATTTTCATAAAAACCGGGAGAATCTTTTGGGAAATATTTTGAACGTTTTAAAGACCTTCTCATTGAATGCCCACATCATAATATAGTTAAGTGAGAATTATGCCGGATAATATATGATGGTATGGAGTCTAAACTTATGGTAGAGTCAATGTGTCAAGACGACTTTATGATGAAAAAGGAAGATGACGCATGAAACTTTCTAGAAGAATTATATGATAAAACCATGCAATGAAAGAGTACTAGTGAGAGAGGTTCGACCACATCTATGGAAGGGCTACACGCAGTTGAAACTATTATAGGGATGCAAGCCGAGCTAGCAGCAATAAGAAAATCAATAGAAAAGCTATCAACTACAGTCGTCCCCATTCAAAAAGTTAGTAAACCCTCTCATTGCCTAAACTATCAAGACTCGTTCCACTTTTCTGAAGAATGTCCCCTTCTAAGCGATCCTTAAGGGCAAGAGACCGCCAATGCTGTATACCAAAATAATAATAATAATTCTTATTCTCAAACTTATAACCAAGGATGGAGGAACCGCCCTAATTTATAATGGAATCAAGACAACACTAGCCAATAATTCCAAAACATAAGACAAGCTCCTCCACCTAACCCAACACACACCAAGGGTATGGGGACGAGAATACTAGACTTAATAGGGTTGAAAAGCAGCTGGAAAATATTGAAAAGCAAATTAGCCAGCTAGTTGCAGCATTGGGAGGACGAGAAATGGACACCTTATCTAGCCAACCTGCAACAAAACCAAAAGATCCACGTGTAAATCCCGCACAAGCAAATACTATAATTACTTTGCCATCGGGAAAACAGATTGATAATCAGGTTAGAATGCTCGAACATTCGAAAGAGATACCGGCTAATGAGGAGCAGCAGTCTCTTACCCCACTTACATAGCCGACATCTATTGATACACCCACATTCCATCCATCTTCTATGGATATCCTTCTTGAGCCTAGAGTACCATATCCAAAAAGTTTAAAGGCCAAGAAGCAAGATGCTAAACTAGCGAAGATGATGGAGACGTTTAAACAAGTCAAGGTCATCGTCCCTCTTTTGGACATGATTGACCAAATTCCTTTCTATGCTAAATTTCTTAAAGACCTATGCACTAAAAAGAGGCAAACACAAGTGCCTAAGAAGGTTTTTCTAGCCGTTAATGTTAGTGACATCATCCGTAATGCAATACCCGTAAAGTATAAGAACCCCGGTTGTCCTACCATTTCTTGCATTATAGGTGTCAAGGTCATAAAACGAGCTTTACTTGATGTAGGAGCTAGTGTGAACTTTCTACCTTTTTCGGTCTATGAACAACTAAGATTGGGTGGTCTTCAACCCACGGAAATTACTTTATAATTGGCTGACTGATCCATTAAGAAACCGAAGGGTGAAATTAAAGATGTGTTATTTAAGATAGGGGAATTTATATTCCTTGTAGACTTCATTGTTTTAGAAACACAACCCGTATCTAACCCTAGTAACCAAATTCCGGTGATTTTGGGTCGACTATTCTTAGCCACCTCAAATGCGTTGATCAACTGTTGTAATATTTCTATACAGCTTACTTTTAGGAATCTAAAAATGGAATTGAATATTTTTAACCAAGGAAACCAACATAGCGACATATATGATCAAAATCGCGAAGTCAATATAATTCAAGGAGTTTCTCACAATAAGGTTTTTAACTTTGAGGATGATGGGTCGAAAGAGTTAAAAAAAATATTTAGAGAGGATGCATTTAATAGTGATGACGATGAGAGCGATTCTTCTGTTGTTGATACACATGATCAACTTAATGATACTTCTCCTAGTTTTCATCATCAACTTAATACGGTAATGTCTTGAAATAATTTTCTTGAAAATAAAATTTTGTTGTTAGAAAAGGAGAAAAAAGAATTGGTTTCGTTGAATGAATCTTTGAAAAGCGAAAAAGAGAATTTGATTTTGTCTCGAAATTCTTTGAGGGAAAAAAATAATGGTTTGATTGAAATTTTTACTAGTGAAATTGATATTTTAAAATGTTTTACTAGTTCACAAGAAATTTTGAGAAATGTTGTTTGATTGATAGATTAGTAAAAGAGAAAAATGATTTTCTAGCACAAATTGATAAATTCGAGAAGGAGAAAATTGAGTTTCTTTCAAAAATTGATATTCAATAAAAAACTATTGATACCTTAAACACTGAAAATGAAAATTTGATAATGTCGTGTGATATTTTAAGAAATAATCATGAAAATTTGGTTTCATCTTTTAAAAGAGAAATTGTTTCTTTAAATTTGTCCTATATTTCTCAAGAAAAATTGATCGAGGAAATTGCTTCCTTCAAAAAACAAAATAATGATTTAACAGTTTCTTTTGCTAAGTTTTCAAAAAGACAAGAAACGATTGATCCTTTACCAAGCAAAGGGAAGAAAATTTTAAATAAAGGAGATGTTAATTTTAAAACTTCGAAGATTCAAAAATCCCCTTCATCTAAAATTTTCAACTTGTGGGGCACATACTCACTTTGCATATTCTTATGAGTTGAAAAAAAAATCTTTATATACCAATTTGAAATGGGTTCCCAAAATTTACCCCCATAAACCTAAGTTAGTTTAGGTACCAAAATATACACCCACATATTCTTTTGTAAGAATTGAGAATTTAAAATCAGGAAGATTTCGGAAAAGGTAAGTATAATTATGCAGATAACATAAGGTAAGTACTCTAACACATTGAGAACATTGTCTAACATAAGTAGGGGGTTGTACATAGGTTATTAAAAAAAATTGATAGAAAATTTTGAAAATAGAAATGAAAACATGAAAAATGTATATAAAAGAGAGAGATTTTAAGAAAAAAAAGAAAAAAATGATGGTTAAATGGATATAGTAATAAGTTGTCATGAGCCCGTTCCCAAAAGGCTGGTATCATGAAGAAGTTGCTAGGTTTGAGAAGATATTAGTGGAGCCTATTTTTGAGTCCAAATATTTGAACGTTGATATCCTGCTATACACACATGCACACATCTTGAAGTTTATGATAGTAAAAGAGACATGTCATGCTCTTGTCTGTAATACCCCAGTATGGAAAAAAAATTAATATCACAAAAAAAATGAACACTGTCTTGCAATTATTCAAGATAGCATAAAAAAATTCAGCGAGGGCGCTTTATCACCTAGTGACTTAGACCAACTGGTTTGGGATCATTTGTTGTACCTTAGCTGTTGCAAGATTAGGACACTGTTATTTACGCCCAATAAGTGATCATATTCGGTAATCAGTTGGTTAGTGCCTCATGAAGTACTAACGGTTGCATGAAAAATGTGAGAACAAATCCATAAATTTGATCCGCCAATTAAAAAAGTAATAGGGAGCTAAAGGCAAGAGTATGAGAGCTTGAATTGAATTCTCCGAGCGTATGGATGATTTTTTCCACACACGTAAGGGTATATGATCATGTTTGGAAGAAAAATAGGTAAGAAAGATTAGAAGAATGATGAGAAAGTAATTTTCGGCATAGATCAAAGTCTATTAAGGTATGGTTCATGACGACTGAAAATCTAGTAAAGTTTAAACTCTTGTTTTTTTGCATTTTTCTTATCTATTTCTATCTTTGTATATAGTTTTCATTTTCTTAATTTTGTTTCCTTTATTTTCTTTTATAGGAATAGGAGTAGGAGTAGAATTTAGTTAGATAGTAGTTTAATTTAGTTTAGAGTTTGAAACCCTAAATTTGCTCGAGAACTAGCAAAAGATAAGGTGGGGATATTTGATAGGTGTAATTTATTGCATATTTTTCTAACCCATTTATCATGTTATTGTTATATATTATGTTGTTCCGGGTATTTTTTATGAATTATTACAGATAACAGGGCTTGGATGCAAAATGACGGAAAATTATCCTAAAAGAAGGATTACGTTTGTATAATGGAGATTTAAGGGAATTATTCAGAAAATCAAAGACAATTTGCAAATTTGGAACAAATTTGGAAATATCATTACAAATCAGTAAAGGTTGTAACAAATAGAGCCGAATTAATCATCACAACAACAAATCAGATGGAAAAACCAAATCAAATCAAAAACAACAAATCAACTTGCATAATTATTTGCCAAATTTGGGAACAATTCGGAGATCTACGTAACCACAGAGATACAACAAGATATTCAAGATTTTATTTACTCAAAAATCATCTGAATTGACAATAAAATCACAGAAAAAAATCTAAAGCCACGAAGCCAAAAAACGGCGGTTGATCAACGGTCGATTTTGGGCCGTTCGATGAGATTTTTATAGGCACGGTCGTCTTTCCACATAGATTAATATGAGATGTAGGGTTTCATCTTTTGAAAATTCTAAAGGCACGCAACAGTATTCAACAGAGCAATTAGATTAGATTGTCATAATTGTTAGAAAGTAGATTCTCTTGTTTCTTCTACTACTTGTTCTCCAATCTTTCTTAGCCCTATATAAGCACTTGTATAGCCTTAGGCTTTCATATCTCTCTCATAGGCTTCTCATTAGGGTTTTCAAGGAGAAGAGATAGAGTCTATTATAAGTACTCTTGATTATGAATAAGATTTATTTTTCTTTTATAAACATGAGTAACTAATTCTTTTATAGGGTTTTGTTTGTATTTATTTTGTGGTTGGGTAATCTTTTATCTCTTTTTTTCTATACTTTTATGATAAATGTCTTATGATTTAATTATCCTCTTTATAGTTTTTCATCTAATAAACTAATCTTATAATGAAAGTTGACGCCTAAAATAAAATTAGGGAAGGCTGATAACACTAATAATCTAATTAGATTAAAGAAAGTTTGACAAATTAGAAACTTAATTAGGGAAGTTAAGAAAATAATTTAATCACAAGATATTCAACTTAGGTAGTTAAAAGGGATCTAGATTAATCGATAAAATATTAATTGTAGACTCATGACTTACATATTTTTGTAGAAAATTAAAACTAGGTTATTTCTAATTAACTAGAACTACGGTTTTAATATGATCTAGATGATGTTATAATTTTGATAGGCTATTTTTATAATTTAAATATAACCTATGCTTAGTTATAATTAATGAAAACAAATTAGAACCATATTAGAAAAAAAGATGAATCTTTTAAACCAACATAGAAATAAAGCAGATAAAACCCCTAGATTTTTCTCTCTCTTGAAAACCAACTTTTATTTTATTTTGTATCTAAATCTTTAGATTTTAAAAACAACTCAACTTTAACTTAATTTAAAAGTAATTAACACACCTCCCTGTGGGAACGATTCTCAAGTACAACTGCGATAAACTGTATACTTGCGGTTAAAATTGGAGGACTAATAAAATTCATATCAGTGCTGTAACGACTCTGAAACCCCTGTACAGAATTATTTGTTTAAATGTATAGAAAGGGGTATTTCAGCCTGCTGTAAAGTTATAAGTTAGATCTGTTTAATAAAAGCAAGAAGCAACTTGTAGCTCGCTGGTAAAGCCTCTACACCGCTGCGACATAGCCTGAGTGTTCGAATCCTATCAGACCCAATTATTTTTTAAGATTTTTAAATTTTAATTTTTCAGAAGCCTAAGAGTTGCACGTGCAATTAACGGAGAAATGAAAAGTTTCAGAAAAATCAAACATGCGTAAAAAGGAGTAAACCCTGACTACACCACGTGGCACGAATCTCGAGACGGATCATCAAATCTCGACCACCCGTTTCTCACTTTGGGCCGGCGCCGACGGTCTTGATGAGTCCAAATGACTCCGTGCTTTGCACACTCGTCTCTTCGACTCCCCTCAACTCTCCTGCACTGTTTGATTTCCCTATAATTAAACAGTGACCCTTTAATTAATCATTTAACACTATTTTAATTCTTTTAATCCAAATTTTTAATTCCCAAATCCTAATTCTTCACTATAAATACCACCCCATGCTCTAGCTCCCCTCTATTCTGAAAATTTCCATCAAAATTATCCTAAAAATTCCTAAGTGCAAGTGGAGTCAAGTGGAGTTAGCAACCAAGCTCTTTCCATCGAAAATCGAAGTCGTTTCCGGAGCTTCCACGACGCCACGGAAACCCCCTCTTTTCTTTAACCTTTTCCCAACGCTACACAGCGAGTAAGTTTCTCTTCTCTCTTCTTCTTTCATCTCAAACCATCTTCTAAAAATATATCGGTAAAGTGGAGTTAACTCCGATATGTGTGATTTTAACCTTTGTACTTTTCTCGTTAAAGAAAAATAGGTCAACCAACTTTCTCACACTACTTAAACTTTGTTTACAATTATTTAGTTTTGAGTTTAACTAAAATTTTCATGTGAAACAATCATATAACGAACTTTTCATTAAAATACCATGAACTTTAGTATAACCCTTACTTCGATAATTGTTAAAAACACCTTTAGGAAAACTTCACGGGGTAACGACCTACCCTACATGCATACTATGGTTTCATAGCAATGTATTTTAAACATATGACTAATCTAAACAATAAGTTTTACATTAAAACACCACACCTTTTCAAAACGGGTTTCTTTTAATCGAGATTTTTAAATTGTCACGTTCCGCTTCCCAAGATACGTAACTACGACACATGACAGAGCCAACCATACTACCTGTGGTTAGGAATCATCCCTCTACAGTCACATTACGGCTGTCAATCGGATATCAAGAACACTAAAATAAACTATCTAACACATGTCCATCTGCCACAATAAATAAAATTAAGAAAATGCATAAAGCGGAAACGAATCAAGATCCAATAAACAATAGTATCCGTATCACGTCTCAGTACGGGCTCACATCAATAGAAATAAAACTGCTGAAATAAATAAACTAAGAGTCTCTAAACTAAATAGCTAGCTCCTCATTACTCGGCTTGAT
Source organism: Agapanthus africanus (assembly GCA_030015575.1). Taxonomy (NCBI): domain Eukaryota; kingdom Viridiplantae; phylum Streptophyta; class Magnoliopsida; order Asparagales; family Amaryllidaceae; genus Agapanthus; species Agapanthus africanus. Next base: position 102,069,500 of record CM057348.1, on the reverse strand, counting down.
TGCAGAAGTACTCTTGATCTGCCTGCGATAAAGGTAAAGGAACTGGGCCATGCAAAACCCAAACGTCAGTGCGTTATAATATCAAAATTAATAGTAGTAACAAGGATATGCTGCTATATTAAACATGTGTATGAATAATAAACACAGGTATAAAACAGTGAGCTGTATGTATATGATGTGTATCCTAAAATCTGTGCCTCTATGTTATCTATTCTAGAAGTCTTTGAAATCAATTTAATGGAATCGTCGATGTAACTCAATAGTATCCCGTGCGTTCCCGGGACCACAGTCAAGACTCTCGGGCTGAATCCGAGACGTGCCGCTAAGCAGTAAACAGGTAACATGTACAGACGAATGATGTCAGCAGTATCATTCCGGGGCTGGCCGAGCCCGTAAAGACTGATCGGTATAATCATTGAACTGTTGAGTTACAAGTCAGGTTTCATTATTTATTTCCCCTTAGCCCCAAGGTTTTGTGTTTAAGTCAGGTATTTATGATATGAATTTAATGCCAATACAGGATCAAGCAGGTACAAGTCTTGTTTATGTAGACAACAAGTTACGTCCATCAGGACAACAATCGGCATTGTTGGCATTAGCAAGAAGATCCAAGTAACAAGTCTGGTAATGTGTCGTGGACATGTCATGTAATGTATATTAACCCAAAATAGATGCCAATGTAAAATTATAATCAATATTGAAACACGACTACTACTTATATATCTATCTATAATAACCATTATACGTCCATTACCATGTATGATGCAATCTAGATAACATATTGAATTGATATAGTAGTATGATAACATCGTAATGTTCCGGCATGCAACTAGATAAACTATTATCGGTACGGATACAGACGGATGCTATAAAACTGTAAATCGGTAATATTTGCTGAATTATTAAAACACATGCACTATCATTTATTAAATAAATATCGATATAATAACATAGCATGTTGCAAGTTTATAACTTTCCAGATCGGATCTCACGTCGAGATACGGATATCATGTCCGACGACGGAATAAAGTCACGATGCAAAACTTACGCACGCAGGACTGGACCTGGCTGAGAAGCTACGTGATGTGGTGACCGGGCTAGATGACGACAGTGGCTGGGTCTTCTGGATCTTCGGTGACGTGCGCAACTCCGGCGAGACGACTGGCAAGAAAGAAAGAAAAGAAAGAAAGAGAAGAAAAAGAAGAAGAAGAGATGATAGGAGAGGAAGTTGCTATGGGGTTTCTGGGGTAGGTGGTGACAGCAGAGGTGGCGACGGCGAGGTGACGGGGACGAAGGGCTGTTGTCGGCGAGGTGGTGAGGTCGTCGTAAGGTTTGAAGGTGACCGGGGAAGTTGCAGAGTCGTTCGGTCGGTGGTTGTGGTATAGGGTGTTCTTGGGTGTTGGGAAAGCGAGGAGGTGAAGAGAGTGGTTGGTGGTGATGAGTTTTCCCGGCGACAAGGGGTTTTGGCGATGGGGTGTGGGTTTCTTGGGTTGGGGTCGGGGATGTCGGGTGGTCGGGAAGAGAAGAAGGAGGTTTCGGGGGCGAAGGCTGCGAGGAGGAGGAGGTGAGGAGGAGAGGGCGAGGACGAGGGCGAGAGAGCGAACGGCGGCGAGGGGTGGCGGCGAGCGTGGGTTAGGGCTTGGAGACGCGAGGAAGAAGAGAGGAAGAGAGAGAGTAAGGTTTATATATATATATATGTATATATATATATATATATATATATATATATATATATATATAACAGATTATATATATAGGTTAGTTAGAAATAATATAATATATATTATAGGGTTTTACAGATAATACCAGATCTCTCCAAATATTACTAGTAACCATTCTAAAAATCTAGTTTTTCAATATAGAGAATATACATAAAAGTTTAAACTATAATGTGTGTTCCCCTCCGAATGGCGGCCCGGACTTTGGGTCTGGGCCTGAGATTCGGGGCAGATGCTATATGGTTTTATCCGTCTACCTCTCCGAAGATGCCAAGTTGATTTATGGTACCGTGTATCGGAGGTTTAGACGGATGCGGCCGATGTAGCAGACTTCATCAGATTCCCCCTCAGGGTGAGGGGTTTTTGATTGTGGGGACGCTCTTCCCTGCAAGCGCAAGCCCCTGCAGTTAATTACGCTACCGCATCGCGGTAGCCACTTTCTCCTTCTCCAGAATTTCACTTTGTGTCGTGTGTGTTTGTTTTGTTTGTGGTTGTCCGTGGATTGTATACGGAGACTAAGTTATGCCGTCGCCCGTAGGACGTGGATTAGTCCAAATCCGTATTTATTTAGATTTGGGTTTGGTGTTTTTAGTTTAAGGATACGTTAGCCGTATTGAGGCTAAGATCAACTTAAACTTCGTTAAGGATACGTTAGTCCTGTTTGAGACTAAGATCAACTTAACGTGGTGACCCATTTAATTATATGGTCGTCCGGACTCGTCACCTCTCTAACGTCGTTGAAGGATTACAACGATAGGTGTCAGAGGAGTTCAGAGATGTACCCTTGAACCAAAATCGATTTGAAGTTTTATAGTCCATTTAAATGTTTAAGGATACGTTAGCCGTATTCGGGGCTAAGATCAACTTAAACGGGACCGTTTAGATCCTGCAAAAGAGCATTTGGAGGCTCCCTTGTTCCAGTTTAGGGACATGGTGGTCCATAGGTAGTTTAGGGACGTTGCGGTCCATGCTCCAGTTTATGGACGTTGCGGTCCTTGCTCCAGTTTAGGGACGTTGCGGTCCATGCTCCAGTTTAAAGACGTTGTGGTCCGTATTCCAGTTTAAAGACGTTGCGGTCCGTGTTCTAGTTTAAAGACGTGGTGGTCCATGATTAGTTTAGGGACGTTTCGGTCCGATATTAGTTTAGGGACGTTTCGGTCCGATATTAGTTTAGGGACGTTTCGGTCCACTTTCCAGTTTTAGGGACATGGTGGTCTATCGCCAGTTTAGGGACGTGGTGGTCCATATTCCAGTTTAGGGACGTGGTGGTCCATCGCCAGTTTAGGGACGTGGTGGTCCATATTCCAATTTAGGGACGTGGGGGTCCATGATTAGTTTTAAGGACGTTTCTGTCCAACATTAGTTTAAGGACGTCTCGGTCCACGAGTTTAAGGACCCCGCGGTCCACATTGAAGGGTGTGGTCGTCGGGACCCGTCACCTCTCTGACGGCGTTGAATGATTACAACGACGTGTGTCAGAGGAGTTCGGAGATGTACCCTCGAACCGGATATAAATTGATTTAAGAGAGAGTTGTGCTCAGTCAATTTAATTTGAGGACTTACAGCCAAAATTGGGCTAAGTCCAGTTGAAAATGTTCAACACTTTTCTTGATTTTTGGCCTATTAGGCCGTGCTAGGGCTTTGCCCATATTTAATAATGCACTGCATTCTATTCTGGCCTGCTAGGCTTTTGATTTGGGCTCTGTCCCTTTATTTATGATGCAGAGCATCTATTTTAGTTTGGGCTCTGCCCCTTTTTAAAATAATGCATTGCATTTTATTAGACCTGTTAGGCCTTCTTTAATTAGGCTTGGCCCCTTTTGTAAGCAATGCAGTGCATTTATCTGGCGCTTTGCGCCGAGTAATGAGCGCAAGCTCATATGGTGATGACACGTGTCATGCTCTGGTGAGCGCAAGCGCAACAGCGCAGTGCGCTGCGCTAGTGCGCTGCGCTGCTGACACGTGGCGCGCTCTGGTGAGTTGCGCCAATTCCAGAGAGCAAAGCTCTATTTCAAGAGCGCGTAGCGCAAGTGGTTCTGTAGCTGACACGTGGCGCTCTCTTAAGAGCGCAACAGCGCAGTTTGGGAGTGCAGAGCACTAAGAATCTTTTAGATTCAAGAACAGAAGTGCAAAGCACTATTTGATTTCTTGATCTAAATTAGATCAAAGAAAAATAAATTTTTCTTTTTTTTTGTTTCAAGAACCAGAGGTTCATAAAAGTGCAAAGCACTATTTTTTTATTTTTGTTGTTTTCTTGTTTTTAAAGAACCAGTGGTTCAAAAAGAAGTGCAAAGCACTGTTTATTATGTGAAGAACATTGATCGGGTTTTTAGATCAATGGTTTATTAAAAGAGATTTCTTTTTCTCTCGTGAAGGTTTTTACCTTTCTTTTCTTTGAGCTTTTCTCAGAATTCTCTCTCTGTTTGAAGCTCTTGGCTTTTTCCAAGAAAAAAATGTTCTCCCCTTTTGAAATGAGGTCTAGGGTCCTTTTTATAGTCCCCATAAATTAGTTAATTTTTTTAAAGAGATCTTTCTCTGAGTGATTTGGGGAATTTTCCCCACCGTTGGATCAAGGGCTCCTGTTTTACAGAAGAAAATCTTCTTGTTTTATTAAGAACAGAAAAGATTTCTTTAAAATTTCAATTCTGTTTTGCGCAACGCTCCAGCGCGTGACACGTATCGCGCAGCGCAGCGCTTTGCGCAGCTGGGCTTGCGCAACTGCGCAGCCGCGCTTGCGCAGCGCGAACACGTGTCGCGCAGCGCAGCTGCGCGGACACGTGTCGCGCGGTGCAGCACTTGCGCAGCTGCGCGGACACGTGTCGCGCGGTGCAGCGCTTGCGCAGCCGCGCTTGCGCAGCTGCGCGAACACGTGTTGCGCAGCGCAGCGTTTGCGCAACTGTGCCTGTGCAGTTGTGCTTGCGCAACTGCGCAGACACGTGTCACGCAGCGCAGCGCTTGCGCAACTGAACGTTGTTTCTTTTACTTTTAGTTTTTAAAAGAGCCCTGCTCTGATTGGACGCACCGCCTTGGGCGTTGCGCTGTCGTATCAACTTCTGACACGTGGCGCGTTGCGCGCAGCGCACGGGATTTGAAGCGTTGCTTCAAAATTTGAATTTTTTTAAAATTCAAACAGAGCCTTGCTCTGATTGGGGAAACAATGTGATATTCTATAAATAAAAATGTATACCCCCAAGTATGGATCTACATAAGTATACGTAGTGATAAAAAACGAGTCTGTTTTAACAATTAGGGTATGAACATGATATATAGGTTCAACCACATGAAATGGGGTACTATGACATGCAAGGCTAGATAAGAAAATATGTTATTTGGTTTTATATTGTATTTTTAAAAGATATGTGGATGCTAAAATATATCATATATGTATATAAAAAAATCTAGATTTGCATGGATATTATGTATTAGCAAATAACTGATGTAAATCTTGAATCATATCGGGTTTCAAATATGCAGACCGGGTCGGATAATAACCGCAACTGCTAATTGCACCATTTGGAACCAAAAGCAACAATAATAAAGAATTTTGCCGCAAGATTTGAAATACCCCAAATAAATATAGTATAACAGTGTTACGGTGTTACATAAATTCTTGGCAATTACGCCTCAACAACCCTTGTTAGGGGACCCGCTAATGGATGGAGCATATCTTCGCACATCCTTGGGACAGTAGAGCGAGATGCAGAACTCCGCACGGAGTATTCGGTCTCGAAAGGAAATAAAAATACGGTTTTTAAGAAATATGACTTTTCTAAATAAAAACTAAATTTTGGAAAAAATTATATAAAACTATGAATTCGTATTTTTCATAAAAATATATTATGAAACTATATTTTTAAAATGAAAGATTAAAATTTTAATACCATCAAGTTTCCAAAAGAGCTAGTTTTCATAAAATTACCATGAACTTTCAAAAAGCTAGGTTATCACTAAAACACCACAACAAATTAAAATACATGTTCATAAAACCTTAAATATTATAAATCACCCTCGAGATTTAATTTTAAACGATATTAAAGTATTTTTCATAAAACCCCCTCGAGATATGCAAAACAATATTTTAAGGACTATAGATTAATATAGGCTTAAGCGGTATCATTTCTCTTGAGCCTCGGGGAGCCGGAGAAAGTGAGTGCTTGCCTATTCAGATTAGAAAATTTAACGGAGTTATCAAATGGCAATTGTCTTGGAAAAAGACACAAATCTTGCCGTCCATGTGCAGCAGTTGCCGATTACTCCCGAACCTAAGAATTTCAAGAACTAAATCCTTTCTTAAGTTTCTGACTTCAATCTGAATCCAAACTCAAACACGAACTTGAATATTTGATCATGAACCTGAACACTCGAATTCAAATATCAAACTCAAACTTGAATACTTGACACGACTTGACCGAACCATGGTTATAACTTGACATGAATACCTGAACACATGATTACATCTTGAACATGAACCTGAACATTTTATATCCTTGGATTCAGCCAAGACCTATAATCTTAATGTATACAATACAATAAGCGGGGATAATGGGGTAAATTGGTACGGAACGTATATCGTGGCACGAGAGGTCACTTAAAAGACACCTACATGAATTTACGTTCCATTGTCCCGTTGGTTATGACGGGGCCTTGTACTACATGTTATCATAGTCCACGGGATAAGATGGACTCCTCTCGTATATATGAATACCTTCTTTACCAAACTACAAACAGCCACGTTAGAATAGTTATCTTATACCTGTTGGCTATAGTGCCCTCAAGTCAATTATTGGATCGCAGGCATGTGATTGCAATGATTGAAGGAGGACCTGTACCGGTAGAACAGTCTTACTTAAGATGATAGTATGCTATTTGGTTTGTCTTGATCATCGTGTACATACTTCAGGTGACATTACAGATCACTATTACATGTTGACAGGGCCCATAAGATTCATGCTTGACTACCAGGAGTATGATGGCGATCATATACATGGGAGCTGGGTGGTCTATAAGCACATCCTTAAAATGTCCCTAGTCGTGGGAGTTTCGAGACTGGGCATCGATACTCCAAGAGTAGACTAGTGTATACTAATCGAGACCCCGACGAGAGGCGGTGGCCGGTCTTACAAGCCATTGGTGTTAGTTGGTTCACCTAAGATGTATACAGGTGCTCATTGGGTTATGAGTACACCGGACGGACTCGCCGGGAACATGCTAGTTGGTATTATACCTATTGTCAGATAGCAGTTCCCTGGTGACATGTGTGCAAGTTAGTCTATCGACCTGAGATCGTCATTTGTCACGTGTGAGTTCCTACTGTGCTTTGATTACTACCCTACCACGGCTCAAAGGAGTCATGCAAATAGGTTTTAGTTGGGTACAGTCCCGAGCCACATGGAGGTAGTGAGGGGATCGTCAGGGGATTCGTCTCTCCCGGTATTAGGGGTTGATGTCGCGGTGTGCACGGATGGTTATCACCAGAAATCCTTGGCCAAGATAGTCGAGAATTACTGATTCGGATCAGTAGTTTCTCAGGTGGTGATGGGCTTCATACCGACACTAAATGTCGCGTTATTAGGGGTCTGACTTTATCCACCCCCCTAGACTCGATATGCGATACTCATAGATGAACGGACCAGACTGCACGGATATTGTCACTGTCAGGCTCAGTAGGGTTTCAGGATGAATTTGCTCATCGGCCTCCCTTTCGCTCAATACTTGGGTAACCGTTACGTACAGCTAGTGCCACTGACGTGCTTGTGGTTAAACCCACTTCCACCGTATTGACGAGTCTTTAGAGTCCCACACAGAGGGTTTCACTGCTTCGGGCGAAACGTTGTAGAGGCCGTATGGTTTTATGGCAGGGTTCGATCATATACGTGCACTTGTGTATGGATCATGATCGGACGGATAATACTATTGGGCTTTGGTTTAAGCCAGATCCTAGTATTATATTGTTGGATTATTTTCTTCTCGTTGTATTCGTATTCAGTCGGAATACGGATGCGGGTATGAATATACGGACGAGGGGTATTCTTGTAATTCGTTACAAGATTACTTTAGTAGATGCCTGTTTCCCCCAATCAGAGCAAAGCTCTGCTGGAAATTCAAAATTCAAATTTTGAAGCAACGCTTCAAATCCCGGGCGCAGCACGCCACATGTCAGGCGCAGACACATCAGCGCAGCGTCCAAAGCAGCGCACCCAATCAGAGCAAAGCTCTATTTAAAGTAAAATTAAAGGAAGAAACGCTTCAGTTGCGCAAGTGCTGCGCTGCGCGACACGTGTCAGCGCAGATGCGCTAGCGTAGTTGCGCTGCGCTTTGCGCTGCGCGACGCGTGTCAGCGCAGATGCGCTAGCGCAGTTGCGCTGCGCGACGCGTGTCACGTGTTGGGGCATTTGCGCCAAACAGAATCAAGATTCTAAAGAAATCTTTCTGTTCTTGTTAAAACAAGAAGATTTTCTTCTGTAAAACAGAATCCCTTGGATCAAAGATCCAACGGTGGGAAAAATTCCCCAAATCACTCAGAGAAAGATCTCTTTAACTAATTTATGGGCACTATAAAAAGGACCCTAGACCTCAATTCAAAGGGATCAACATTTTTTTTGAGAAATCAAGAGCTTCAAACAGAGAGAAATCTGAAAAAGTTTCAAGAAAAAGGTAAAAAAAACCTTCATAAAATAGAAGAAATTTTTATCTAATAGATCATTGATCTAAGAATAAGATCAATGATCTTCACATAATAAACAGTGCTTTGCACTTCTTATTAACCACTGGTTCTTTAAAACAAGAAAAAACAAAATAAAAAAAAAACAGTGCATTGCACTTTTTTTATGAACCTTTGGTTCCTGAAATAAGAAAAAACTTGTTTTTTCTTTGATCTAAATTAGATCAAGAAAACGAATAGTGTTTTGCACTTCTTTTATGAACCATTGGTTCTTGAATCTAAAAGATTCTCAAATCATAGTGCCTTGCACTTGCAAACTGCGCTGTTGCGCTCCTGGATTGGCGCAAGCCCCCAGAGCGCGCCACGTGTCAGCAGTGCAGGCGCAACGCATTAGCGCAGCGCACTGCGCTTGCGTGACACGTATCAACACCACAAGCGCTTGCGCTCTCTGATTGGCGCAAAGCGCCTGATAAAGGCAAGGCATTTCCTAAAGGGCCAGGCCCAAATCAAAAAGACCAAGCATGCCTAATTGAATTGATGCTCTGCATCATTTATAAATGGGCAGAGCCCAAACGAAACAATAAAAATGCTATGCATTTTTAAAAAGGGCAGAGCCCAAACAAAGTATATGCTTTGCATCATTTATAAATGGGCAGAGCCCAAAACAAATTGATGCTCTGCATCATTTATGGGTAGAGCCCAAATAAAAAAAAAGAAATGCAATGCAAAAGCAAATAAAATGTTGAACATTTTCAACTGGACTTAGCCCAATTTTGGCCGTAAGTCCTCAAATTAAATTGACTGAGCAAGATTTCTCTCTTAAATCAATTTACCTCCGGTTCGAGGGTACATCTCCGAACTCCTCTGACATCTGTCGTTGTAATCCTTCAACGACGTCAGAAAGGTGACGGGTCCCGACGACCACACATATATGAATATGGACTGCGGGGTCCTTAAACTCGTGGACCGAGACGTCCTTAAACTAATGATGGACCACCACGTTCGTAAACTGGAGTATGGACCACCACGTCCGTAAACTGGAGTATGGACCACCACGTCCCTAAACTGGAGTATGGACCACCACGTCCGTAAACTGGCGATGGACCACTACGTCCCTAAACTGGAATATGGACCGCAATGTCCTTAAACTACCTATGGACCATTATGTCCCTAAACTGGAACAATAGAGCCTCCAAATGCTCTTTTGCCGGATCTAAACGATCCCGTTTAAGTTGATCTTAGCCCCAAAACACGGCTAACGTATCCTTAAACATTCAAACGGACTATAAGACCCCCAATCAACTTTGGTTCAAGGGTACATCTCCGAACTCCTCTGACACATGTCGTTGTAATCCTTCAACGTCGTCAGAGAGGTGACGGGTCCCGACGGCCATATATTAAATGGACCACCATGTCCCCAAACTGGAAATGGATCTAGACGATCCCGTTAAGTAGATCTTAGTCTGGAAATTAGACTAACGTATCCTTAACAAACGTTTAAGTTGATCTTAGCCTCAAATATGGCTAACGTATCCTTAAACCAAAACCCAAAACCCAAATCTAAGAAGTATGGATTTGGACTAATCCACGTCCTACGGGCGACGAAATAAATAGTCTCCGTATACAATCCACGGGCAACCACAAACAAAACAAACACCTACGACACGAAGTGAAATTCTGGAGAAGGAGAAAGTTGTTACCGCGATGCGGTAGCGTAATTAACTGCAGGGGCTTGCGCCTGCAGGGAAGAGCGTCCCCACAATCAAAAACCACTCAAGCGAGGGGGAATCCGACGAAGTCTGCTACATCGGCCGCATCCGTCTAAACCTCCGATACACGGTGCCATAAATCAACTTGGCATCTTCGGAGAGGTGGACGGATAAAACCAAATAGCATCTGCCCCGAATCTCAGGCAAGACGTCCTCACGTCTCGGCCGCCGTTCGGAGGGGAACAGATTCTGGCACGCCCGGTGGGACCTTTTTCTCTTTCCACTCCACACTTCGTGTGTCGTGTTTTTCTGCGATCAAATAATCGCGGTGTGTATGTTTTTGGTTGCCCTTAGGGTAGTGGATACTGAAGTCTGCGCTTCGTCTCTATGAAGAATAGCGTTCGTTTCTACCCTAGCAACTCAGGCTCTGTCATATCTGGTGGAGTCAAGTATGGGCCACTTGCAGCCTCAAATCTCTGCAATTCGGCTCTTCAAGAAATCAACGGGCTTATTTTATGGGTCGATACTCCCACCTCCCACCCTCGGTGCCTCAACGCCGATGGAGGAGGCCCAGTGGAAGTCTGTCTTCCACAGGCTGGTTCCCCAAGCTGCAGCTTTGCTAATGGAATCAGTCCTCAAACAACTGGCACCTGCCAAGGACCAAGGTCGACGCAGGGGGCAGAATATTCAAGCTCTCAAAGAAAACAGGGGGCAGGCTCGGCAAAATCCTGAAGCTAATCAAATCCCGGCAGTAAGAAACGGTCAACGTCGATGTCGGCATCATACAAAGTGAGCTGGGGGCAGTTCTCCGCATGGTGCAGTTTCAACCCCAGTGGTGAATGTTGTTGTTCCAACTGGGAACAACTTCAAACTGTTGCGAAGGGTCAGACAAAATTCTCCTACCGCAATATTGAAGAAATCTCCGCAGCCCATGGAGATTCCACAAGAGCAGAAACAAGTTCGCTCCCTGAGACAACTTTCCTCATCTATATATAAGGTGTGGAAGCAGGTGAAGGGGACTCGCCCTAAGATGGATCCTGATACAGCGGCTCCTCCTAAAACCAAAGCGGCTTTTCACAAAAAAAAGGAGGCCCAATAAAGCTCAAGTGCCCGAAGCAAACTCCAGAGGCCAAAAACTCCAAAAATCCCAAGCCTGGGGGCATGGTAGTTCACATAGTCTATGTGGTGAATTCCAAAGACGAAGTTCGGGCTTCTACTAGCCACCGACCTCAAACTCGGTCCTTAACAAAAGTTCAACTACAACGTGAAAAGCTGAAGGAGATGCTCGCTCAGGCAGCACCACTCTCTAATCCGTCGTCTAAAGTAAATCTCGAAGAAACACCTGGAGAAAGAAATCTGGCACGGTGCGGATCCTGTGCTTGATAGGCTTCAGCCCATCCGTCTCCCCAGATATTATACAGAAGGCTTGAAAAGGCTATTGAAGCGCCAGGGGATATCCTTCAAACAGACCGCTCGAAAAGCCAAATTCTATGACAGAGTTTGGAATGTTCCCGGGACTCAGCACAAGTTGCCTAATGGGAGAATGGAAACAATCGGGCTTGGATACATCCGGTCCAAGAAACGAGAGCTACCCCACGGTTTCTACGTCGTGCATGACTTTGATGAAGAAGCGGATGCTCAATGGGAGAACACTAATCCTGAACCAGTAAAAGTTCCAGATACAAAAGTGCCCAGTCCGTCGTTCGAAGAACAAATGGACAAGCTTATAAGGGAAGCTGGTCAAAAAGTCTGAGACGACCATAACCGCGAAATGGCCATCTACGAGAAAGCCAAAACGCAACGCCTCCTCCAACAGGCTGTGAAAAATGAAAATGCCGCTCCCTGTCAACCTGTTATAAAAAAGACACGACACAGAGGCAGAAATAAGTCGAAAAGCGAAAAAGGTGCTCAACAGCAACAAAGCGGGACTAAGAAGCTACACAAGCAGGAATCGAGCGGTTCTGATCTATCCCTCATGAAGAAAATGGGTCGAGCGTACTCGTCTCCTCGGGACAAGACGAACAAGATACTTGATCTTGCTCTAAAACATCAGATGCTTACACTGCCGGAGTCCAAAAACCCCGAACAAGCAGGCGAAGTCTCTCATCCAAACTATTGCTCTTACCATCGAGTAATAGGGCATCCTCTCAAAGACTGCTTCACTTTCAAGAATTGGGTCGAAGATCAGTATCAGCTTGGCAAGTTCGCTCTGTCTGACAACTGGAGGGTAACGCCGCCACAGAAGCACGAAACCAAGGCCACGAAAGAAGAACCAGTTCCGCATTGGGATTGGAAGCGAATCCGTACTTGTCACGTGATAACGATATCAAAAGAAGAGCCCGAGAACATGGAGGACCTTCCTTGGTGCTTCGAAAACAGCAACGACGAGGTGATCTCAGAATTTCCACCAGCACCGAAAGAGCTGGAGGATGGAATACATATCACTGCGGATAACCTCAAGAAAATTGAGTTGGGAACGACAAATGTCCCGCGACCGACATTCGTCAGTGAGCTGCTATCTGAAGAAAGGGTGGCTGCGTTAAAAGACTTGCTTGTACAGCATAGAGATTGCTTCACATGGAACTATTCCGAAATGCCGGGACTGGATCCAGAAATTGCTGTGCATAAATTGGCGATATCTCCGAACGTCAAGACGGTTAAACAAACGCCAAGAAGAATGCGGCTCGAGCTTGAGATGAGTATCAACGCCGAGGTTAAGAAGTTGATCGACTCTAGCTTCATCCAGGAAGTTCAATACCCTGAATGGATCGCCAACATCGTCCCGGTGATGAAGAAAAATGGGACAGTACGCATATGCGTAGACTTCCGGGATCTTAATAAAGCTTGCCCGAAGGATGATTTCCCAGTGCCAGTCACCGAACTGATGATAGACAATACGTCCACTCATGAGGTTTTCTCCTTCATGGACGGCTCGTCAGGGTATAATCAGATAAAGATGCATCCCGAAGACCTGAAGCACACCGCCTTCCGGACCCCTTTGGGAATATTTTGCTACAAGGTGATGCCCTTCGGTCTAAAGAACGCCGGCGCCACCTATCAGAGGGTCATGACGAAGATCTTCGATGACCTCATACATGAAATCGTCGAATGTTATATCGACGACCTCGTGGTCAAGAGCAGATCATACGAGGAGCATCTCGAGCATCTAAAGACTGTATTTCGACGTCTTCGACAATACAATTTGAAGATGAACCCCTCAAGTGTGCGTTCGGAGTTTCCTCGGGCAAATTCCTGGGATTCATCGTCCGACACCGGGGTATCGAAATAGATCCGTCAAAAATCAAGGCGATCATGGAAATGCCTCCGCCGAGGACCCTCAAACAGCTGCGGTCTCTCCAAGGGAAGCTCGCATATATACGGTGATTTATAGCCAACCTTTTAGGCAAATGCCGTCCTTACAGCCACCTGATGAAGAAGGGAACCCCGTTCGTCTGGGACCAAAAATGCCAAAGCGCGCTAGATGAGATCAAGCAATACCTGCAAAACCCTCCGGTGTTGGCTGCTCCGGTCAAGGGAAAACCCCTCATTCTTTATACAACCGCCCTCGAAGGTTCCTTGGGCGCATTATGGGCGCAATAGAATGACCAGGGGAAAGAAAGAGCACTCTACTACTTAAGTCGAGTTCTGCTGGGGGCAGAAAGCAACTACCCCTATCGAATAACGCTGCATGGCGTTGATCTTTGCGATAGCAAAGCTCAGGCACTATGCCTTGGCACATGAAGTTCGTCTCATCTCAAAGGTGGACCCCCTTAAATATTTAATGTCGAAGGCCATATTGACGGGGCGACTCGCTAAATGGGCCCTGCTCTTGATGGAGTTCTCGATAACGTATCATCCTCTCAAGGCAGTGAAAGGCCAGGCCATCGCCGACTTCCTTGCTGAGCATCCGATACCGGCCGATTCTCCACTAAATTGCGAGTTGCCAGACGAACATGCATTTGACGCTATCGATGGGAACGATACTCGATGGGAACTCTATTTCGATGGAGCATCTTCCATGAAAAAGCGCAAACAAAGTACCTCTATAATCAAATCGGGGGTAGGCCTCATCTTCGTGACTCCACAAGGAGGGATAATGCGCTTCGCTTTCTCCTTAACAGAGCCGAGGACAAATAATGAAGCCGAATACGAAGCTTTGATAGCAGGCCTTGAGATCGCCGTTGACATGGGGATTGAGAACCTCCTCATATACGGAGATTCTCAACTGGTTGTTAGTCAAGTAAACGGCGACTACCAGACGTGCAAACCAGAATTGGTGAAGTACGGCGAAAAGGTGCAACAATTGTTGGCCCAAATTCCCTCTTACACTTTGGAAAATATACCGCGTGCGAAAAACAGCAAAGCGGACGTATTGGCCAAGCTCGCCAAGGAACTGGCTGACGAGAACCTCGATGACGTAAGAATCATGGTACAAAGCCATCGGGTGCTTGCCCCAGCAGAAATATCTCCGGAATCACCCGAAGAGAAGGGAGCGACTGAACAGACGACCTTGCAAATAAAAGACCGGGAAAAGGCTGAGGATTGGAGGGAAGTCTTTATAGACTACTTTAAGTCCCACCGAATGCCTGAAGAAGCGTCCACAAGACATCAACTCATGAAACGAGCTCTGTCTTTCGCCTTCGTCAATGATACTCTATACAAGAGGTCATTCGATTCTCTGTGGCTGAGATGCCTAGGACCTGACGAAGCGGAAAGAGTCGTTCAGGAAGTCAATGACGGACTCTGTGGTTCTCACCAAGCGGGCCCGAAGATGAAGTTGAAGATCAAACGGATGGGCTACTACTGGCCCACAATGATTCAGGACTGCTTCGAATATGCGAAGCAATGCCACTCATGCCAAATCCATGGGGACTTCATCCACCAACATCCAAATCCATTACATCCAACGGTGGCTAGCTGGCCGTTCGAGATGTGGGGAACTGACATAGTCGGCCCCATCGAACCAGCATCGTCCAAGGGACATCGATTCATCCTAGCGACGACTGATTACTTCTCCAAATGGGCAGAAGCAGTGCCATTGAGGGAAGTGAAGACGGAGAATATCCTCCATTTCTTCAAGACGCACGTCATATATCGGTTTGGAACTCCGCGCCGGATCATCTCCGATAACGGGCCAGCTTATAGAAGCCACAAGATCAGTCGCTTCGCGCAACAACACAATATAGATTGGAGATATTCTTCGGTTTATAATATGCGAGCTAATGGTCTAGCCGAGGCCTTCAATAAGACCTTGACAAAGATCATGAAGAAAACGGTGTCCCGAAATAAGAAGGACTGGCACGAGAGACTGCAAGAAGCTCTCTGGGCATATCGAACTACGTTCAAGACATCCACGAACACAACGCCATATGCGTTGGTATTCGGTACAGAAGCAGTGCTACCCCTCGAGATAGAGTTACCCTCTCTGCGAGTGGCAGTCCACTACGAGCTGAAGGACGAAGAAAATACTCACCTTCGGCTTGAGGAGCTTGATGCCCTCGATGAAACCCGGCTCATAGCGCAACAAAATCTGGAAGCTTATAAAGCAAAGATGACGCGCTCATATGAAAGATTGACCCGGCCAAGGACATTCCGCCAAGGCGAACTCGTGCTAGTGGTCAAAAGGCCTATGATCCCCAATCGCGCCAAGCGGGGAAAATTCGAGGCAAACTATGAAGGCCCGTACGTCATAGATAAGGTTTACCAGGGTGGGGCCTATCTACTCGTCGACATGCACGGTGAAAGGCCTTTCAGGCCGATAAACGGTCGCTTCCTAAAGAAATACTACGCTTAATGAACCATAGCCTAGGTCAATGATAGATGACGACGACTATGTCCGCTCGCTATCTTCCTAAGCTCAAGCTTTATAAGCAATAGCAAGCCTTCTTAATGACAGACCGAGACGTCCTTAAACTAGTGACGGACCGAAACGTCCTTAAACTACTACCGCAGCATCCTTAGGCTGACGAGATGAATAAAAAAAATAAAAAAATGTAGTAAATAAAAACGGTATGTCCATAAGCAAAAAGGGCACGGATGAAAACCCAAAAGGGCTCCGTGAGTAAAAACAGCAGGGCTACCGGCGAGTGTTCATGAAAACCCGAAAGGGCGCGACCTCGTAAAAAAATGGAGAAGAAGAAAATAAAAAGAATAAAAAAAAACGGTATGTCCATAAGCAAAATGGGCACGAATGAAAACCCGAAAGGGCTCCGTGAGTAAAAACAGCAGGACTACCGGCGAGTGTTTGTGAAAACCCGAAAGGGCGCAATCTCGTTAAAAGACACTTATAGGGTCATCTCGACCTTGTAAGGAGAAACCACCCGTGTGAGATCCTTACGACTCACAAGGGAGCAACACACTTAGGGACCCCCACGATTCCTAAGGAGAAAATACACTTCCGAAATCCTCACGATTCGTAAGGAGAATTCTCTTATGAGACCCTCACGGCTCATAAGATTTGAAAGTCTTAAGTTACAGAGACCTAAACCTGTGCTTAAGAAAACCCCACAACTTTAGATATTGCCCTACAAGTGGCTCAATTCTGGCCCTTGTATACAATCCACGGGCGCGAATAAACATTTCCCTAACCAAGTCCCGTCCGTGACTGGGGATAGGTTCGCATAACCCTTATAAGTCCTCTCGACTTGCAAGGAGAAAACCCTCTTGTGGGATCCTTACGACTTACAGAGGAACATACACTTAGGAATCCTCACGATTCCTAAGGAAAAAATATACCTACACGATCCTCACGACTTGTAGGGAGAAATACCTTTGTGAGACCCTTACGGCTCATGAACTTAAAAGCCTTAGTTGACAGGACCTTAACCCTGTTCGCTAAGCCACCTTTGTTCGACATCGACAGAGGCAAATGATGATTCGATCCTGGCAATATCCCAGTTGCAGCGGTGCTGATGCCGAAATCGGTGTCTAATTTCAGGTTTACGGTGAAAAGCCGGTAGGCCGCACATGCATACGAAATAGCCGAAATGATAGGGCAACTTGCAATAAAAAAGCAGCAAGTAAAAACGTATGCATACAAAATAGCCGAAATGATTGGGCAACTCGCAGTAAAAAAGCAGCGAGTAAAAATAAAATAAATAGCCGAAACGATTGGGCACCGCGAAAAATAGCCGAAATGTTTGGGCAATCGCGACCTTCGCAATATAAAAGCTGAAATGATAGAGCATCGCGGAAATAAAACAAAAAAAAATGAAAAAACTTTGGCCCTACAGTTAAGATCACATCGATCCCTATATACAATCCAAGGGCGCAAACAAAGAGGGAACCATACTTTCCCAACAGGCTCCGCCAGAAAACGAAGCCAAATTTCGACGGTTCATCCCAACCCCGAAGAAACCAGTGTCTTCGGCAAATCCTTTGACTCGTGGAAACAAGCGTCCTTGACGAAGAAAATTCTGATTCGCATCGACTCGCAGAGAAAACAGTGCCTCTGTGGGAAATTCTCGATTCGTTTCAACACCAAGGAAACAATTAATCCTTGGTGCTAGGGAAACAAATAATCCCTGGCAAATACCTCAACTCAGGGAAACAAACAATCCTTGACGAGAGCCTCCTGATTCGCATCGACTCGCAGAGCAACCAGTGCCTCCGTGGGAAATTCTCGACTCGTTTCAACACCAAGGAAACAAATAATCCTTGGTGCTAGGGAAACAAATAATCCCTAGCAAATACCTCAACTCAGGGAAACAAACAATCCTTGACGAGAGCCTCCTGATTCGCATCGACTCGCAGAGCAACCAGTGCCTCCGTGGGAAATTCTCGATTCGTTTCAACACCAGGGAAACAAATAATCCTTGGCAAATACCTCAACTCAGGGAAACAAACAATCCTTGATGAGAGCCTCCTGATCCGCGTCGACTCGCAGAGCAACCAGTGCCTCCGTGGGAAATTCTCGACTCGTTTCAACACCAAGGAAACAAATAATCCTTGGCGCTAGGGAAACAAATAATCCCTGGCAAATACCTCAACTCAGGGAAAAAAACAATCCTTGATGAGAGCCTCCTGATCCGCGTCGACTCGCAGAGCAACCAGTGCCTCCGTGGGAAATTCTCGACTCGTTTCAACACCAAGGAAACAAATAATCCTTGGCGCTAGGGAAACAAATAATCCCTGGCAAATACCTCAACTCAGGGAAACAAACAATCCTTGACGAGAGCCTCCTGATTCGCATCGACTCGCAGAGCAACCAGTGCCTCCGTGGGAAATTCTCGATTCGTTTCAACACCAGGGAAATAAATAATCCTTGGCAAATACCTCAACTCAGGGAAACAAACAATCCTTGATGAGAGCCTCCTGATTCGCGTCGGCTCGCAGAGAAACCAGTATCTCCGCGGGAAAATTCCCGATTCGTCTCAACTTGCAAGATGAAGCCTCAGGCAGCAGGGACTAAAAAACTTGCTTCCTGAACAATGGGACCCTGCAAGTCGATCTAAAATGGTCTCTTGCATACTATTCACGGGTCTCACTCTCCGAAGTCGAGTTTCGATAAGGAGGGAAACAACCGCTTACGAGTCCTCTCGACTCGTAAGAGGAAAAAATTCTCTTACAGGATCCTTACGACCTATAAGAGAAAACACACTTAGGAATCCTCACGACTCCTAAGGAGAAAAACCCACCTACGAGATCCTCTCGATCCATAGGGAGAAAAATCTCTATGAGACCCTCACGGCTCATAGAGTTGAAAAGTCTTAGGCAGCAGATCTGAACCTGCGGCCTAAGCCATCGCTATTTCTTGAGGAAGTCAAGATGCTTGCTCTAATTATCTGTCAACCATGTTTACTGAGGTGGCATGCTGATAATAAAAGAAAGAAAAGACGGAGAAAATGACACAAGACATTACAAAAAAATGTGTATCTTTTATTCATAAACTTGATTGGGTACAGGATACATTATGTTAAAGAATAAAAAAAATATATATACACATTTTTTTTATCTACAAGTACAAACGATACAAAGAGGGATAGCTACTGAGGAGGAAGTGTCTTTAGTAAATCCGCAAGCTGCTCTCACACTTCCTTCAGCGCCTCCTCCTGAGTGGCTGCCGCGGCCACCTCCGCTTCCACCTGGGCCCGCTGCTGTAAAAAAGATGAAAGTTCCTCCTCGGCCGCCTTCTGGGCTGCTTCTTGGCTGGGTGCATCCCGCTCGACAACGTCAAGCTGTTGCCTCAATGATAACCCTTCGGAAAGACATTGCAGAAGGCCCTCAAAGACAACCTTCAGCCGTGCAGCATTGGCCTCCACCCGAGCATGCAGTTGGGCAGACTTGCTCGAAGTCTCACCGCGCTCCTTACGCCTTGAAATGACTTCTTGTTCGAGATGGCGGAAGTAAGAAGCGCTCTGCTCAATCCACGCTGCTCTTTGATTACTGGCGGCTAAGGTCTCGGGAGCAGGATGCATCGAATCCAACTGATGCAGGCGGGCCTCGATCTCCCTGCAATGGTTAACCCAAGATGCGATGATACCCTCATCATGAAAGTTCACGAGTATCACCAGCATTGGGTTAACCGCCGTAGCGAAGTCTGCGGCAGATGTAGGAGTTTTAACGTCGAGTTCCTCGACGTAATCACTCAACATGCACAGGCTATTCACGGCGCCTTTCGAAGATGGACGTCTCAGATAAGGACCTGTCGGCATTGTGATGCGAGACTCGAAGGGCGCCGAGACCGGAACGACAGCTGAAAAGAAGCAAGATGTGATCAGATAACAGTTCAGGAAATAAAAAAGTGGGGTTATCAGTGTAATAATCGCTGTACCAGCTGAGGCAGGTGGCAAGGCCGGAAGGGTCGGTGGCGCAGCCGATCTTTCATCCCCTCCTTCGATTTGTAGCACTGCAGTCGAGACAAAAAAAGAAGAAGTTAGAAGTAATCCTATCAACGAAAAAGAAAGATATCAATGGGAAACCATACTCACCAGCGCCACCAGAGGAAGAAGCGAGTTCAGAGGGGAAGGAGAAGTGTGGAAGCAACACTTGATATAGATGATCAAAGAGTACTCCTAAAAAGACACAACAGTACGACTTTAGTACACAAATTATACGTCTGAAAGATAAGATTAATAAATTGCAAACCCATACCTTCCAACATCTTCGATGGTATGAGAGAGGGTTGAGAGGTGACCACCGCCCGTGGCCTCATCACCCGACTCGATGGGGGCCGTCATCATGCTCATACGGCTAGGAGACGGCAGAAGAGCGTAGGCGGGGAGGGCAATGATCGGAGCATTGCCGGACTCTTGAGAGAGAGCGGTTGACTCTCCCCCAAGAGTCGTGCCCATCTCACCCGCTACTTTTTCGGGCTCCACGGTCTCCATCGGCTCATCCGCCGTCACCACGAGGTCGCCGGCCTCAAGCGCCTCGTCCGCCACTACCCTGGACTCGGTTATGACGACCATTTCATCTGCCGCCACTTCAGGCTCAGCATCAATGACCTTCTCGGCTGCAGACCCCTCAACCTTCATCTCAGGCTCCGAAGCCTCAGCGACGTTGCCCACCGTCGGCTCGGGTTCGACAGGTGCCGCCTCCTATGTTTCCTTGAGTTCAATGGTCTCCGCCTGCCCCTCAGTCGGACTTGGCCCTGCAAGATAAAATATATAAGAACCGATGGCATTATAATTCTTACAACAAAATTCTGAGAGAAATATTACCTGAAGTGGATTTATCATTTACGCTCCAAACTGCGCGCGCCACTTGTCTGCGAGCAATAGATAGGGCGACAGGGGCCTCTTTGGAGGGAGTATCAGCACGAGGGACGGTGCTGGGGCCCGCTCCCATAGCCAAAGCAGCCCGGCGTGCCTTTGCTTCGCGCCTTGACCGTTTCCTTTCCTCCCGAGCTGTCGCGATGGATCTCTTCGACGCTTCCTTCAAGGCGTCATCATCCTCGTTCAGAGATGCCTCCAGAGCCTTTAAGGCATCTTTCATTGGCTCTTCAAGACGGACCTCCTGCGGTAGCCCAGAGGGAACAGGAACATCGGCAGCTGGCAGAGCAGTTGCGTCACTTGGCGGGAGCGGCATTGAGGTTTCTGTGATAAAAAGGAAGAGGTTAAATTGACCATAATACAAGGAAAATGAAAACTTCATGAATTGAAACTTACTAAGGCCTAAAGATGCTCTGAGACGTTCCTCCTCTTGGAAAGTCTCGAGGGAAGCAGCAATGGCTTCTTCATCGGTGATGCCTGTTGGAAGAAAAGAAGGAAAAACGTTAGTCAAAGGCAACGAGGAGGATATGATACAATAAAGAAAATGCGACTAGTGATTACCTGAATCCGCAAGCTTAGCCAGCCATGCGTCACGCCTTGCCAACCACGCTGAAGTTTCGAGAGCGGCCTCCAAGTTCGTATCATCCGACGGCGGCATGACTAATCCCTCGTTAGTCCCATATTTCACTCAGGCCCTCGGCATAGGGAGCGTGGGGTTCCTGACCGAACACGACGTCTGCAGCGAAGAGCGACTTCTTTTTCTTCTGCCCTCCGACCCTAGGTGCACGTGGGATCGACTTCCGTTTAGCAGCCACCTTGGGACGGCGGGTCCCGATGTCTGCACCCACGCCAGACTCCGGCGAAGTTACAACCACTGTCTCCACTGGAACACAGGGCGCTGGGGCTGCATCTGTAATATCGGGAAGCGGAAATCCGTGCGGAGGACTTTGCGCACGCGATGGCCCGGTTCTAACCTCTTTTAGAGGGGCAACTACTGGAGTCCTAGGAACCAAAGGAGCGTTGCGGTCACTTCCTGGAGGCGCACCTTTACGGTCGACCAGCAGTCGACTTTCCTCCTTTATAACGGATCTTGTTGCATGATTGTACCAGTCTTTGTACACGTTGAGGAGTCGTGGAGCGCAAGCCGGTGCACTGATAAAAAAATGAGAACCCGTGTTCAGGCGCATAAAATGATGCAGCGCGTTCTCCATCCCTTCTTCAGTGGCAGCGGGTTCCAGCAGGAAAGCTTCCAAGGGGACCCCTTGATCATAGCCCAGTTGTTGGGCAAAACGATACGGGTTATATCTCATGAAAATCGCCGCACCATTCTGCCTGATGACGAGGAACCCCGGTCTAATAGAGTATAAGTGAAGGGTCTCCCGGGCCGTCAAAACTGAGGCTCCATCCTTAAAGGAGTCTTGTAATGGTCGCACCGCAGTGGTGGACGCCTTTCCAATAGTCAATACCTTGTCAATAAAGGACATCCCGGCTCCAACGGTGTGAGAGCGAAGGAGTAAACCCCTGGCGTTCCGTGGTGATGGGGTCACAATTGATGCGCCGATCAGCTGTATAATGCGAACGAGGGCCTTTTGTGCATGCCGAGGACACCCGCCCTGTGTAGCTCGAGTCACGATACAAAGTAGTGCATCGGGAGGACCACGTGCAGTACCCCGGGCTCATTAGCATCCGCTGCTCGACTGAGGCCATGATATAGGTGTGCCAAGCCAGCGATCCCAATGGCCACCTTTACCACTGTTTCCTGATTTAAAATCAGGAAAGCTTCTGGAAAAGCATCGGAAGAGGGTCACGTGCTTACACGTGACCAGCGGCCACGTGTTAACACGAGACACCTGAAAAGCATCATCAGATCGAGTTCAGTCTCCTAGCTACGCTAAAGAAAATGGGCTTCAGAAAGAGTCACGTGCTCCCACGTGACCAGGGTCACGTGGTGACACGTGACATTTAAATGCAAGCATCCAACACGCAAGTTCTCTGATCGAGTCAAGAAAAAGGGTTCAGAAAGAGTCACGTGCTCCCACGTGACCAGGGTCACGTGTCGGCACGTGACGTTCAAGGCAGCAAGCGCGTTTCCAGAACAACCAAGGAAAGAGAGTTCAAATAAAGGGTCACGTGCTCACACGTGACCAGGGGTCACGTGGTAGCACGTGATGTTTAAGCAGCAATCAGAAGACACAGTGCAGAAGGCTCGTTCCAAAGGGGGTCACGTGCTCACACGTGACCATGGATCACGTGGTCACACATGACCGGCTTCCAAAGCCCATGTTGACGACAGAATTAAATTCTGAAGGAAATTCGAATCTTTCCAAAGGAAAGTAATTATTTGGGACTAATCAAATTAAAGATTCAGAGATGATTAAATATCATCTATCTATGGAAAATCTCGGCTTTGGGAAAGATTTCCCCCTTAAATCTAACCAGAATATCAAAGGAGAATCTCTGGATTTAAGATCCAATGGTGAATAAAATTCACCTAATAATCCAAAGGCCCAAAATGAATGATGGATGCAAATCAAATCTCCCAATGAAGATTCGTCAAAAACTGATTGATGCGGCTGCCTCTCCTATAAATAGGAGCCAAGAGACACAAAAAAATATACATGCGCAGAGAAGAAAAGGAGAAAAAGAGAAGAGTTTTGATACTTCGAAAAGACTCAGATCTTCTGCAAAAACCCTAGGTAAGAAAGGGAAGCCCTTTTGAAGGAAGCAGAATTTAATTCTCAACAGAGTTTAACTCTGATAATATAAAAGCAGAAGAGCATATTTCTTCTCTCTTTGATAGAGGATATGCAAAGTGCACATCTCCCCTTAAGGTTGAGAATTTAATTCTCAATGGGTTGAGATCCTGCCATGCAGATCCAAAACATAGAGAAGGAGTGCAAACTCGAGAATTTAATTCTCACAGAACTATAGGAATTTAATTCCTCCAAAATAAAGTGGGGCTAGACCCTATATCATGGGAATTTAATTCCTTCAGAACAAAAAAAAAGAAAACAGGGTTTAACCCTAATTAAAGAACTTAGTTCTGTTGAAACAACGGGAATTTAATTCCCTTAATCATCATTTCCTCAAAAACTTTTATTAGGGTTTAACCCTATTCAGCCCTTCACATAAACGAGGAATTTAAATCCCACAGAAAATTCAGAGTTAAACTCTATTCCAGAATACAAGTCTTCAAAAGAAAGAAGGATTTAATTCCTCTGAAATTAAGAGTCTCTGGAATTTAATTCCTAAAAAAAGGAGGAGCAACAAATCCTCTGAAAAACCACATTAAGGCAGGGTCACGTGTCACCACGTGACCCCCCACAAAAGCCCTACAGAAAACCCCTTTGAGGCAGCACCCCACGTGACCCACGTGACTTTCAGCAGAAGCCTTAACACATAGGCATTTGAATGCCCATCACGTGCTGACACGTGATGCTATCAAAGACACAGTAATTTCAGCAGAACAAATGAAGGAAGGGCGCTCTCACGTGCTGCCACGTGACCCCTCTTGTCTTAGTGTTTAACACTAAATTGAAACTCTCGAAATCAGTGTTAAAATATTGTTGGGCCTTAGTGTTCAACACTAATTAAAAAGCTTTATCTGCAGTACCTTAGTGTTTAAATACTAATCTGAGATCTTCATTTGCAGTGTTCAACACTGATCCGTTTTAGTGTTTAACACTAATTTGAGAAGCCTTATTGCTGGTGTTTAACACCAATTATTTCTTAGTGTTAAACACTAACTTGTTAACCGCATGCCCAGTGTTCAACACTGATTGCTCTGTAGTGTTTAACACTAGGCTTTGGCCCAATTGGCTAAATGGATAGAGGCAAAGCCTCTCCTTCAATGGACCAGCAAGAGTCAATATTCCAGACCTGACTGGACTTAGCCCAAGCTGGCCATAAGTCCTCAATTTGTGATTAACTGGGCTAATGAGCTCATAACATAATTGATCAGTCTTGACCCAAATTGGGCCAGGGACTATTTAATCCACCCCGGTTCTAGGGTACATCTCTTCACTCCTTTGATACTTGGCATTGTAATCCCTCAATGTCTTCAAAGAGGTGACGGGTCCCGATGACCACTCATGATATGGACTGTGGGGTCCTTAAACCCATGCCTAATGCTAAACTTCCTGGTTACGTGGAAAGCGGATAACGTCACTCTTTGACCCCGTGGAAAACGTCCAGAGCGGATCCTGGTCCTCGCAGAGCATGGCAGTGAACCCATGCGAAGCATCCAGAGCGGAGCCTGGTCCTCGCCTAGCACGGCAGTGAACCCGTGTGAAGCATCCAGAGCACATACCGGACTGTGGAGTCCTTAAACCCATGGACTATGACGTCCTTAACCTTGACCGAGATGTCTTAAAACTACCCATGGACCGCAATGTCCTTAAACTACCCATGGACCGCAATGTCCTTAAACTACCCATGGACCGCAATGTCCCTAAACTACCCATGGACCGCAACGTCCTTAAAACTACCCACGGACCGCAACGTCCCTAAAACTAGAACAATTGAGCCCTCCATATGCTCTTTTGTCGGATCTAAACGGTCCCGTTTAAGTTGATCTTAGCCCCCAAAAATGGCTAACGCGTCCTTAAACCTTCAAACAGATTGGACTACGAATCCCCTAAATTAACTCCGGCTTGAGGGTACATCTCTGAACTCCTCCGACATCCGTCGTTGTAATCTTTCAACGTCGTCAGAGAGGTGATGGGTCCCGACGGCCATACATACGGTGGACCACTACGTCCCTAAACTGGAACAATAGAGCCCAAATGCTCTTTTGTCGGATCTAAACGATCCCGTTAAGTTGATCTTAGTCTCAAACTGGACTAACGTATCCTTAACAAACGTTTAAGTTGATCTTAGCCTCAAATATGGCTAACGTGTCCTTAAACCAAACCCCCAAACCCAAATTTAAGATAATGCGGATTTGGACTAGTCCACGCCCTACGGGTGACGACATAACTCAGTCTCCGTAAACAATCCACGGGCAATAAAACAAACACCCACGACACGAAGTGACCATCTGGAGAAGGAGAAAGTTGTTACCGCAACGCGGTAGCGTAATTAACTGCAGGGGCTTGCGCCTGCAGGGAAGAGCGTCCCCACAATCAAAAACCCCTCAAATGAGGGGGAATCTGACGAAGTCTGCTACATCGGACGCATCCGTCTAAACCTTCGACACATGGTGCCATAAATCAACTTGGCATCTTCGGAGGGGTGGACGGATAGCACCAATTAGCATCTGCCCCGAACCCCAGGCATTCGGACGTCCCGACGTCCCGGCCGCCGTTCGGAGGGGAACAGATTCTGGCACGCCCGGTGGGACCTTTTCTTCTTTCCACTCCACACTTCGTGTGTCGTAATTCGCGAACCAATCGCGATTCGCTAATAGTTGCCCTTGGGTCTCAAGGTACTGAGAATTGGCATCTTGCTTATTGCAGAAAGCAAAGAATCGATGGCTTTCATCCCTGCGAAATCCTCCAACTGCTCAGATGGCAACTGCAGCCGACGCTCTGCCTCGCCAGGAGGTATAGCCTATGGACCCCAAGCTGCTTCGCTATTCACAATGCCGGTGGAACAGGTCACCCGCGCCACCACAGGATTGTTCTTTGGGACTATGATCCCGCCGACAAACTTTACCGCTCCAGCGCCGGCGAAGGAAACTCTCAAGAAGTCGGTCTTTGATCGTCTTACCCCTACCGCGGCTCCTCTCAACGAGTCGCCCAACGTCAACGCCTCGGTCTTCTCTAGACTGGGCCAGGAATCATGCGAGCTCATTACGGGGCCTACAATCTCAAAGAAGGCTGCTTCTAAGAAAGTGACCGCTCCCATCCCCGAAATCGCCAAGGCGACCTCTCCAGCCAAAAAGCCAGTCTTTACAAGATTGACGGCTCCGGCCTTTGCTCCCGCTTCCCAGAGAACATCGGTCTTCGATAGGTTAACGCCAACAACAACCCCCCATCCACACAGGGAGCAAGACGAAACCATTCTTACCGCTGACCCTACACCGTCCGCTCGACACTCTCGACGTCGCCATTGGCGCCGAGTGAGGAAGACTGGGGGCAACTCCCCCTCCGGATTGACCCCACCATCCCCAGTGGTCGAAGTTAATGCCGCTGTTCCGACCGGGAACAGCTTTGAAATGCTAAATAAGGTGCGAAGGAATTCCCCTACGGCAGTACTGAAGAAGTCTCCTCCCTTACTAAAAAAGGTTGTCCAAACAAAGCCCGAACAGCCTCGATCTCCTCAACGGCTGTCTTCCAAAATTTATAAGGTTTGGCGACAAGCCCGAGATTCGATCATCGATCCAAACTTCTCTCGCCAGCACAAAAAGCCGAAAATCCAACCTGAAGCTGGTCACCAGGCTAGACCCCAAAAGGCTGTTGATCAACTGACTCATAAAAGGAGGAGGCCAGAGAGGACCCCACCGCATGCAACGACGGCTAAAAACACTAGGCCTAGACGCCCTGAGTCTGGGGGCGTGATAGTCCATACCGTATACATGGCCTCTGGAAAGGAGGAGAGCCGCACTTCTACAGGCCATCGACCACTAACCCGATCTGTAACGAAATCCCAGGAGCAGCAACAAAAGCTCCAAGAAATGATGAATGCTATGGCCGCGCTCACCGGGCCAAAGGAAAGTCCAGAAGCGTCCTCAGACGCACGCCGGGAGGAAGAAACCGACGCTGAATTCCTTCGCCGGACACTGGAGAAAAGGGACAAAGAGGCGGCCGAACAAGCGGCCAACATACAACGGATGGGCCTTCTCTTTCAAGACGTGATAGGAATGATGATCCAGCAGGACCTACCCGCCGAAGATCATCCGATTGTTCTTGAAGACGACCGAGGAGAGACGTCAAATCCACCACCAGCCCTCTCAACGGCCAAGGAAGAGACGATCTCTAAGGCTGACTTGGCTGACTACATAGCCCAGCAAATCCGAGTTCATCACGCAACTGAGGCAGCTGGTCAAACCGTAAAAACCGGGCGGCCGTATCCGAGCTGGTACGACCAAATCAAATACCCACAAGGTTATACGATACCGAAATTCCACGTGTATAAGGGGACCGGCAATCCCCATCAACATGTCGCCCAGTTTCGGGCCCTATGCGGTAACACCGGCGGTGACGATAAATTGTTGCTTCGCCAATTCGTAGGCAGCTTGTCAGAAACGGCGTTCGAATGGTATTCGGAACTCCCGAATGATTCCATCAAAACGTTCGCTGAAATGGAGTTGCTATTCACTCAGCGATTCGCAAGTGCCAGCGAACGCACTCCAATAACTGCACTTATTAACGCCAGGGTAAAACCGAGTGAAACCTGGGTCCAGTACGCTATACGCTGGCGGAACTTGTGGTCGAGATGTGAGCAGCGCATCGAGGAAGCACCTGCGGTGGGCATGTTCGTGGGAACTCTAGACCCTCACGCAACTATCTCCCAGTTTATGATGTTCTTTAAGCCAACCACATTCCAGGCTCTGATTGACAAGTTAGCTCAGATGGACCAGATGGGTCATAGACCACCTACATCGAAGTCGGAGCCTCGGAATGACAAGGGTAAAGGGAAGGCAACCTTTGTTGCGAATGCCCAACAGCAACCTAACGCCCCGAAATCGACGGATCAACTGGAGGAAAGACGCCGATACTATAATGAGAAGATGAAGCGTCCCTACTCGTTCCCACAAGACAAGACGAAGCGGTTATTCGAGTTGGCAATACGCAACAGACTCATAAACCTACCAAATCCAAGGCGACCGCCACAACCCACCGAGATGAATAACTCCAACTACTGCCCTTATCATCAGACGGTAAGTCATCCGATTGAAGATTGCTTCGTCTTCAAAGGATGGATCGAAGATCAATACCTTCAGGGGAAATTTGTACTGTCCGAAAAGTGGAAGGTGAACCCACCACAACCACATACTCCTAAGAAGGCCGATACACCGGGGGCAACCTGCTCCTTTATCGAAGAAGCTCCATGGGAGGTCGTGTTATCAACGAAGACCAAAAGAATGCTGAGAGACCTCCATGCGTGCCCTGCGATCGAATGGAAAGACCCTCTTGAACCTCAAATTATCGAAGGGATGCTGAAGCCCCGTACCATTGCAAAGACTCGCGATGAGGGCCCAAATACTCACGCCCAACCGTCAAAATCTTCAAAGAAAAAGAAGAAGAAATCCAAGAAGCCCGCGAAGCTTGGAGATCAGCGAACAAACTTGCAGAAGCAAATCGATGCGCTGGAAGAATACAATCAAAAGGCGCGGACTCCTGTCACACTGCGAGAGTTCCTTAATCACATCTCGCAAGATGGAGATGATGACGAGAGCTCGTCGGACGAATCCGAAGAGTATGTGGCAAGTTGCAACATGATCTCCCACTCGTTTATCGATGATGAGAAAACTCCTGTCACTAAGAAGCCGAAGGCAGAGCCTGAGCCAGAGCGTGCGAGGCTGACAACCGATATGATCAACGCCTTCCTAGACGAGATTCGTCTAAAGAGTAAAGCGGATCAGGAGCGCGAAATGGCAACGCTAACGGGAACCAGAGGCGGGCAACTGGACGGAAGAGTGGAGTTACCCCTGCCAGAACAAAAGGCATCCGAAGTGGACAAGAAAATATTCAAGACAAGGAAAAGGTTCGCCAAAGCCATGTCAATGGGAATGATGCTACCACCTTCGGAAGCAAATACGCACGACGGGGCGGAGAGGCACCCTGACTATTGCGCGTATCACCGGAAGATCTCACACCCCACGGAGGAGTGCGATGCCTTCAAAATATGGTGGCGAGGATATGTTATCCGTCAGCAACAGTTTAAGCGCATGAAACGCAAAAGCCGTCGGGAGCGAAGGAGTACTGTCGAAGGGCACAACAAGACTACTGGCAACTGTTACATGGTTGACGCCAGAGGGTCACAAGTTCTCACCTTTGGGAGCGACTCTGATGAAGAAATGGCTCTGGGCCCTCTCTTTACAGAATCCGTTCTAGGAAAAAAGGAGGAATCAGAGGCCTGCGAGAACATCCAGCTGCGCAACCGCACACTCCCGGAGAAGAATCTCGGGCCCGTCGGCCGAAAAGATAAGGGAAAGGAAAAGGTCATTGAAGATATCACTTTAGATGACCAGGTCATAAAAGAGCTAACTAACAAAGACCCTCCCAAAAAGGGTAAGGTGGACTATAACATCCTCGCGCACTTAAGGAAGCTACCCTCTCAGCTTAGCATTCTTGACGCCCTTCTATTATCAAAAGAAGCGCGAGACTCACTTATTAAAGCGTTGCAAGAACCTGAACAATTCCAAGCCTTTCTCGCCACTGAAAGGATGAAGGATGAACTGGAGGAAGTACATACAGCCGACATCACGTTCGGTGATGAAGACCTCCTCCTCGGGACGTGCGACCACAACCGTCCCCTATATGTCTCCGGATACTGCCACGACATCAAGATAGGCAAAATCCTGGTGGATAATGGATCCTCCGTCAACCTCCTTAACGTTCGGGTGTTGAAGGAAATCTGCATGAGTGTGCAACACCTCGCTCGTGACAAAATTACTATCTCCGGTTTTGACTCTCAATCGTCACGGACTCTCGGATCTGTAATACTGACGTTACGCTTCGGACTTCTCGTCACAGATATCAAATTCCATGTCATTGACGCCAAGACCTGCTACAACGCCTTGCTCGGCCGTCCTTGGCTACACGAGTACAACATCATCCCTTCTACACAACATCAGTGTATGAAGTACTTCAAGGATGGTTTCGAGTACACTATAACAGGCGAGTTAAACCCGTTTTCTGTGAACGAAGTTCGCAAATACGAAGATGCGAAATACTTTTTGCCAGATTTCGAGGATACAGAAAGGTGTCGCGACCCGGAGAACAAAATCGCCGCCACCATCCCTGTTTTCGGGAGCGATACCGAAGAAGAGGAAGAGATAGTGTATATGGGACCATCCCAACACAACAACCTGGGGGCACCCACCCCCATACCGGTCTTCGGGAGTGATTCGGAGGACGAGGTTAACGCCGTGTTCTCCAGTCGGCTGTCAATACAGGCACCCCTTTGCGATGACCGTAGTCTGCAAATCACCATGGTACCGCAAGAACACTATAAGGATCTCGACGCGCTTCGAACCCACAGCGTACAGGACCTGCAAACATTTTACGTCCCTCCCAGGCGAAGGGGTGAGAAGGTGATCTTATTTTACCAATCCTCAGAGTCGAAGGTGGAGAAAGAGATCTGGCACGGCGTGGACGTTACACTTGACAGGCTCCAACCCATCCGTCTGCCTAGATACTATACAAATGGATTGAAGAAGTTATTAAAGCGCCAAGGAGTACCTTTAAAACAGACTGTGCGGCAGGCTCGGTTCTACAACAGGATTTGGGATGTCCCCGGGACTCAGCGCAAATTGCCCAATGGGAAAATGGAAACACTTGGACTTGGGTACACAAGAACCGGAAAACGGGAGCGAGCCCACGGCAGCTACGCCATATATACCTTTGATGAAGAAGAGGGCGCCCTGTCAGGAGAGGCCAACCCCTCATCAAAACTAAAACCTGCGACCGAAGCGCCAAACCCGTTGTTTAAAGGACGAATGGGCAAGCCTACCGCGAAAGCGGATCAGAAAATTCGGGAAGATCACAACCACGAAGCGGCCATCTATAAGAAGGCCAGGATGCAACGTCTATTCCAACAGGCTGCACAGGCTGCAAAAGATAAAGATGTTCACCATCGTCAACCTGTCATACGAAAGGCCCGATGCAGGGACGGGAATAAATTAAGAAGCGAGAGAAGAAGCCGACAACAACGACGCAGGATTAGAGGGTTACGGGTATTGCGCGGCTCGGATTCGTCCCTCACGGAAAAGATGAGTCGAGCATACTCCTTCCCCCGAAACAAGACGGAACGGTTACTCAAGCTCGCCCTAAAACATCAGATGATCACGCTTCCAGAGTCTAGGCATCCTGAGCAAGCTAGCAAGGTCTCTCATCCGGGTTATTGCTCTTATCACCGAGCCATAGGACATCCGACCGAAGATTGCTTCACCTTCAAGAATTGGGCCGAGGACCAATACCAACGGGGCAGATTCGCTTTATCCGACGGTTGGAAAGTAACGCCGCCGCAAAGGCACGAGCCTAAAGCTACGAGAGCAGAACCGGATCCGCCTCGGTCCTGGGAACGGATTCGTACCTGTTATACGATTACGATATTAAAAGAAGAGCCCGAGAACATAGATGACCTTCCCCGGTGCTTCGAGAACAGCGATGATGAGGTAGTCTCGGAATTCCCGCCCGCTCCAAAAGAACTGGAAGACGGTATACATACTACCGCAGATAACCTCAGAAAGATTGAGTTGGGATCGGCAGAGGACCCGCGACCAACCTTTGTCAGTGAGCTACTCTCTGAAGAAAGGGTGGCCGCGTTAAAGAACGTGCTTCTACGGCATAAAGACTGCTTCGCGTGGAACTACTCTGAGATGCCAGGATTAGATCCGGAGGTCGCTGTGCACAGATTAGCGATATCCCCAGACATCAGGCCAGTCAAGCAGGCACCAAGAAGGATGCGACTCGAGCTTGAGATGAGCATCAACGCCGAAGTCAAGAAACTGATCGATTCTGGATTTATTCAAGAAGTCCAATATCCCGACTGGATCGCCAATATCGTCCCGGTGATGAAGAAGAATGGGACGGTGCGTATATGCGTGGATTTCAGGGATCTCAACAAGGCCTGTCCAAAAGATGATTTCCCAGTGCCGGTAACCGAGCTAATGATAGATAACACGTCCACTCACGAGATCTTCTCCTTTATGGACGGTTCCTCAGGATACAATCAGATAAAAATGCATCCCGAAGACCAGAAGCACACCGCTTTCCGGACCCCTTTGGGTGTATTTTGCTACAGGGTTATGCCCTTCGGTCTAAAGAACGCCGGCGCTACCTATCAAAGGGCCATGACAAAGATCTTCGATGACCTCATACATGACATCGTCGAGTGCTATATCGACGACCTCGTAGTAAAGAGTATGTCATATGAAGATCACTTAAAGCACCTAGAGACTGTATTTCAACGCCTTCGGCAATATAATTTGAAGATGAATCCCCTCAAATGCGCGTTTGGAGTCTCCTCGGGAAAATTCCTGGGATTTGTCATCCGACACCGAGGTATTGAGATAGATCCGTCAAAGATTAAAGCGATCATGGAAATGCCCCCGCCAAGAGCCCTCAAACAATTGCGGTCTCTCCAAGGGAAGCTCGCATACATCCGGCGATTTATCGCAAATCTTTCAGGCAAATGCCGCCCCTACAGTCACCTGATGAAGAAAGGAACCCCATTCGTCTGGGATCAAAAATGCCAAGGCGCACTAGACGAGATCAAGCAGTACCTGCAGAACCCGCCGGTATTAGCTGCGCCGGTCAAGGGAAAACCCCTCATTCTTTATACGACCGCCCTTGAAGGTTCCTTGGGCGCACTATGGGCGCAAGAGAACGATCAGGGGAAAGAGAGAGCACTCTACTACTTAAGTCGAGTTCTACTGGGGGCAGAAAGCAATTACTCTCCCATTGAAAAACATTGCTTGGCGTTAATCTTCGCGATAACAAAGCTCAGGCACTATGCGTTGGCACACGAGGTCTGCCTCATCTCGAAAGTGGATCCTCTTAAATACTTGATGTCAAAAGCCATATTGACGGGACGACTCGCTAAATGGGCCCTGCTCTTGATGGAGTTCTCGATAACATATCAACCTCTCAAGGCGGTGAAAGGCCAGGCCATTGCCGATTTCCTCGCTGAGCACCCGATACCGGCCGATTCTCCTTTGAATTGTGACTTGCCGGACGAGCATGCATTTGATGCGATTAGCGGTGGAAGCACCCGATGGGAACTCTATTTCGATGGAGCGTCCTCCGTAAAGAAACAAAAGCAAGGTATCCCAATGATCAAATCAGGGATAGGCCTCATCTTTGCGACTCCACAAGGAGGAATAATGCGCTTCGCCTTCTCCTTAACAGAGCCGAGGACAAACAATGAAGCTGAATACGAAGCCCTGATAGCAGGTCTCGAGCTTGCCATTGACATGGGGATTGAAGATCTCCTTATATATGGGGATTCTCAGCTGGTCGTTAGCCAAGTTAATGGTGACTACCAAACGTGCAAACCGGAGTTGGTGAGATACGGCGAAAAGGTGCGACAACTGTTGGCCCAAATCCCCTCCTATATTCTAGAGAACATACCGCGCGCGGAAAACAGCAAAGCAGACGCGTTGGCCAAGCTCGCTAAAGAACTGGCTGACGAGAACCTCGATGACGTCAGAATCGTAGTACAAAGCCGTCGAGTGCTCGCCCCGGCAGAAATATCTCCGGAATTATGCGAAGAAAAGGGAGCCATTGAGCAAGCGACTCTACAAATAAAAGACCGTGAGAAGGCTGAGGACTGGAGGGAAGTCTTCATAGACTACTTTAAGTCCCACCGAATGCCCGAAGAAGCGTCCTCAAGGCATCAGCTTATGAAACGAGCTCTATCCTTCGCTTTCGTCAACGATACCCTGTACAAGAGATCGTTTGATTTTCTATGGCTGAGATGCTTGGGACCTGACGAAACGGAACGAGTCGTTCAAGAAGTTCACGACGGACTTTGCGGTTCTCACCAAGCAGGCCCAAAGATGAAGTTAAAAATTAAACGGATGGGTTACTACTGGCCCACGATGATCCAGGACTGCCTCGAGTATGCGAAGCAATGCCACTCATGCCAGATCCATGGAGACTTCATCCACCAACATCCGAATCCACTACACCCAACGGTGGCCAGCTGGCCATTCGAAATGTGGGGGACTGACATAGTCGGCCCCATAGAGCCGGCATCAGCCCGGGGACACCGTTTTATCCTGGCGACAACTGATTACTTCTCCAAATGGGCAGAAGCGGTACCACTGAGGGAAGTGAAGACGGAGAATATTCTCCATTTCTTCAAAACGCACGTCATCTATCGGTTCGGAACCCCGCGACGGATTATCTCCGATAATGGGCCGGCCTACCGAAGCCATAAGATTAGCCGCTTCGCACAGCAGCACAATATAGACTGGAGATATTCTTCAGTTTACAACCCACGAGCTAACGGTCTGGCCGAGGCTTTCAATAAGACCTTGACGAAGATCATGAAAAAGACCGTCTCCAGGAATAAGAGAGACTGGCACGAAAGGCTGCAAGAAGCCCTTTGGGCTTATCGAACTACATTCAAGACGGCCACGAACACAACGCCGTATGCGTTGGTATTTGGGACGGAAGCAGTTCTCCCCCTTGAGATAGAGTTACCCTCTCTACTAGTGGCAGTCCACCACGAGCTGACGAACGAAGAAAATGCTCACCTTCGGCTTGAGGAGCTTGATGCCCTCGACGAAACCCGGCTCATAGCGCAACAACATCTAGAAGCCTACAAAGCAAAGATGACGCGTTCGTACGAAAGATTGACCAGGCCGAGGACATTCCGCCAAGGCGAACTCGTACTAGTGGTCAAAAGACCTATGATCCCCAATCGTGCCAAGCGGGGAAAATTTGAGCCAAACTATGAAGGCCCGTACATCATAGACAAGGTCTATCAGGGTGGAGCCTATCTACTCATGGACATGCACGGTGAAAGACCTTTCATGCCAATAAACGGTCGCTTCCTAAAGAAATACTATGCTTAATAAGCTGCAGCCTAGGTCAATGATAGATGACGATGACTATGTCCGCTCGCTATCTTCCCAGGCTCGGACTTTACAAGCAGCAGCCGGCCTTCCTATAACGACGGACCGAAACGTCCTTAAACTATCTAGGACCGAAACGTCCTTAAACTATCTACGGACCGAAACGTCCCTAAACTAACGCCGGACCGAAACGTCCCTAAACTAACGACGGACCGAAACGTCCTTAAACTATCTAGGACCGAAACGTCCTTAAACTATCTACGGACCGAAACGTCCCTAAACTAACGCCGGACCGAAACGTCCTTAAACTATCCAGGACCGAAACGTCCTTAAACTATCTACGGACCGAAACGTCCCTAAACTAATGCCGGACCGAAACGTCCTTAAACTAACAACGGACCGAAACGTCCTTAAACTATCTAGGACCGAAACGTCCTTAAACTATCTACGGACCGAAACGTCCCTAAACTAACGCCGGACCGAAACGTCCCTAAACTAACGACGGACCGAAACGTCCTTAAACTATCTAGGACCGAAACGTCCTTAAACTATCTACGGACCGAAACGTCCCTAAACTAACGCCGGACCGAAACGTCCTTAAACTATCCAGGACCGAAACGTCCTTAAACTATCTACGGACCGAAACGTCCCTAAACTAACGCCGGACCGAAACGTCCTTAAACTATCTAGGACCGAAACGTCCTTAAACTATCTACGGACCGAAACGTCCCTAAACTAATGCCGGACCGAAACGTCCTTAAACTAACAACGGACCGAAACGTCCTTAAAACTAACGACGGACCGAAACGTCCATAAACTAACAACGGACCGAAACGTCCCTAAACTACTACCGCAGCATCCTTGGGCTGACGAGATAAAAAAAAAAAAAAAAAAAAAAAAAAAAAAAAAAGTATATAAAATAATAGAAACGGTATGTCCATAAGCAAAATGGGCACGGATGAAAACCTGAAAGGGCTCCGTGAGTAAAAACAGCAGGACTGCCGGCGAGTGTTTGTGAAAACCCGAAAGGGCGCAACCTCGTTAAAAGACACTTATAGGGTCCTCTCGACCTTGTAAGGAGAAACCACCTGCGTGAGATCCTTACGACTCACAAAGGAGCTGCACACTTAGGGATCCTCACGATTCCTAAGGAGAAAAACACACTTACGAGATCCTCACGACTCGTAAGGAGAATTCTCTTATGGGACCCTCACGGCTCATGAGATTTGAAAGTCTTAAGTTACAGAAACCTGAACCTGTTCTTAAGCAAATCCTCCACAACCTCCGATATTGCCCTACAAGCGGCTCCATACTGACCCTTGTATACAATCCACGGGCGCGAATTAACACTTCCCCAACAAAGTCCAACCCTTATAGGTCCTCTCGACCCATAATGGGAACGTCCTCTTGTAGGGTCCTTACGACTTACAGAGGAGCACACACTTAGGAATCCTCACGATCCCTAAGGAGAAAATACACCTGCAAGATCCTCACGACTTGTAGGGAGAAATACCTTTGTGAGACCCTTACGGCTCATGAAGTCAAAAGCCTTGGTTAACAGGACCCTTAACCTTGTTTGCTGAGCAACCTTTGTTCGTCATCGACAAAGGCAAATGATGATTCGCTCCTGGCAACATTCCAGTAGTAGCGATGCTGATGCCGAGATCGGTGCCTAAAATCCAAGCTTGCGGCGAGAAGGTCAGCAAGCCAAACATGCCTGCAAAATAGCCGAAATGATGGGGCAACTTGCAATAAAAAGCAGCAAGTAAAAATGAAGGCATAAAAAATAGCCGAAATGATGGGGCAACTCGCAACAAAAAGCAGCGAGCAGAAAATAAATAAATAGCCGAAATGATTGGGCACCGCGAAAAAATAGCCGAAATGATTGGGCAATCGTGATTTTCGCGATATAAAAGCTGAAATGATAGAGCATCGCGGAAAAAGAAATAAAATAAAAATAAAATTTATGCCCTACAGGTGATATTCCGTCGCACCCTGTACACAATCCAAGGGCGTAAACAAAGAAGGGATCATACTTCTCCCCCAGGTTTCATCAGAAGAAGAAGCCAAGTCTCGATGGGCCACAAGCGACCTAGAGATCATCCAAACACTCGTCTCGTAACAACGGACATGACTTCAAACGAAACGGAACAGCGGCAACCCCCAGTTCCATGACTCGGTGATATACACATCACCAAGAGTCAAACCTCCATTCCGTGAAATGCGGATACAATCAACAAATTTCCTGGTTACGTGGAAAGCGGATAACGTCACTCTTTGACCCCGTGGAAAACGTCCAGAGCGGATCCTGGTCCTCGCAGAGCATGGCAGCGAACCCATGCGAAGCATCCAGAGCGGAGCCTAGTCCTCGCCTAACGCGGCAGTGAACCCGTGTGAAGCATCTAGTGCGAACTTCCTGGTTACGTGGAAAGCGGATAACGTCATTCTTTGACCCCGTGGAAAACGTCCAGAGCGGATCCTGGTCCTCGCAGAGCATGGCAGCGAACCCATGCGAAGCATCCAAAGCGGAGCCTAGTCCTCGCCTAACGCGGCAGTGAACCCGTGTGAAGCATCTAGTGCGAACTTCCTGGTTACGTGGAAAGCGGATAACGTCACTCTTTGACCCCGTGGAAAACGTCCAGAGCGGATCCTGGTCCTCGCAGAGCATGGCAGCGAACCCATGCGAAGCATCCAGAGCGGAGCCTAGTCCTCGCCTAACGCGGCAGTGAACCCGTGTGAAGCATCTAGTGCGAACTTCCTGGTTACGTGGAAAGCGGATAACGTCACTCTTTGACCCCGTGGAAAACGTCCAGAGCGGATCCTGGTCCTCGCAGAGCATGGCAGTGAACCCATGCGAAGCATCCAGAGCGGAGCCTAGTCCTCGCCTAACGCGGCAGTGAACCCGTGTGAAGCATCTAGTGCGAACTTCCTGGTTACGTGGAAAGCGGATAACGTCACTCTTTGACCCCGTGGAAAACGTCCAGAGCGGATCCTGGTCCTCGCAGAGCATGGCAGCGAACCCATGCGAAGCATCCAGAGCGGAGCCTAGTCCTCGCCTAACGCGGCAGTGAACCCGTGTGAAGCATCTAGTGCAAACTTCCTGGTTACGTGGAAAGCGGATAACGTCACTCTTTGACCCCGTGGAAAACGTCCAGAGCGGAGCCTGGTCCTCGCAGAGCATGGCAGCGAACCCATGCGAAGCATCCAGAGCGGAGCCTAGTCCTCGCCTAACGCGGCAGTGAACCCGTGTGAAGCATCTAGTGCAAACTTCCTGGTTACGTGGAAAGCGGATAACGTCACTCTTTGACCCCGTGGAAAACGTCCAGAGCGGATCCTGGTCCTCGCAGAGCATGGCAGTGAACCCATGCGAAGCATCCAGAGCGGAGCCTAGTCCTCGCCTAACGCGGCAGTGAACCCGTGTGAAGCATCTAGTGCAAACTTCCTGGTTACGTGGAACGCGGATAACGTCACTCTTTGACCCCGTGGAAAACGTCCAGAGCGGAGCCTGGTCCTCGCCAAGCACGGCAGTGAACCCGTGTGAAGCATCCAGAGCAAATACCGGACTGTGGAGTCCTTAAAATCCACGGACTATGATGTCCTTAACCTCGACCGTGATGTCTTAAAACTAACGATCAACCACCCCGATTCCCTACGGATTTTGCCTTGGTTTAAGGGTACATCTCTTCACTCCTTTGATACCTGGCGTTGTAATTCTTCAACGTCTTCAGAGAGGTGACGGGTCCCTGCAACCGCACATCGGACTGTGGAGTCCTTAAATCCACGGACTATGAGGTCCTTAACCTTGACCGTGATGTCTTAAAACTAACATCGGACTGTGGAGTCCCTAAATCCACGGACTATGAGGTCCTTAACCTTGACCGTGATGTCTTAAAACTAACATCGGACTGTGGAGTCCCTAAATCCACGGACTATGAAGTCCTTAACCTTGACCGTGATGTCTTAAAACTAACATCGGACTGTGGAGTCCCTAAATCCACGGACTATGAGGTCCTTAACCTTGACCGCGACGTCTTTAAACTACCTTGAGAGATCCCTAACCCCGTGAAATACAAAAAAAGGGGGGTGATCACACCCGGCACTTGCAGGCCCTCACGACCTGTAAGGAAGAAAAACTCTCTTGTGAGATCCTTACGACTCTCAGGGGAAAACCCGCTTAAGGATCCTCACGATCCTTAAGAAAAACTCACACCTATGGGATCCTCTCGACCTATAGGGAGAAAGACTCCTTATGAGACTCTCGTGGCTCATAAGATGCAAAAGCCGTAGGAAACAGATCCTAACCCTGAATCCTAAGCCACGGCCGTCTTGCAAGAAGATTAAGATAGATTGTCCGCAGAATGCATTCAATGAAAAGGGGACACGTCACTGAGAGGAAAATTGTATCTTTTATTCATGACCCAAAATGGATACAAAATACAATTCAAAACAAAAAAAATAATACTCTTATTCATGAGTATGTACAAAAAAAAGAAAGATACAAGTCCTCAAGCCGGCGGGCGGTGCAATAATTTTACCAGCTCATCATTTTGTTGTTGAGCTACGGCTTCGTGACGCAAGATCTCCATAAGACGCGCCTCTGCCTGAGCTTGCTGGGCCTGATATGAAGCGAGCCGGGCTTCAAGCTCCTTTTCAGTGGCCTTATGAGCCTCAACTCTCTCGCGAGTAAACGTGGCGGCTTTATCAAGAGCCACCACCTCTGTGATGGACTCCTGAAGCACCCGCCATAGCTCATATGCTTTATTGGCTTTGGCTGTAAGACTGGCCTGAAGCTCGCCCAACGCCTTGGAGGCTAGCTCCCTCTCCGAGAACTTGCGGCCAAGTCTCTTCTCGCACGACGTCATGTTGGCCGCATGTCGTGCTATCAGATTTCGTAACTCCGCCTTTGCAGTCACGGCCTCCGAGGAAAGGCGAGAACACTCGAGAGCGTGCAGACAAGCCTCCACCTTCCTACAGAACTCCACCCAGACCCGCACCACCTCCTCGCTATGATAAGTGGCGAGAAAAGGGAGGGAGCCGTTAGCCTCAGCGGCGAACGCTTCGGCCGTGGTTGCACTACCAGCACGGAGCTCTTCGATGAAAGAAGATAAGGAGACCAGGCTCAGTTGGGCCAAGCGCTCTGAAGCCCGCAAAGCGTAGGGGCCGGGCGGCATCACAATGCGCGATTCCAAAGCCATGGAGACTGGCAGGGCTGTTCAGATTTGGCAGATGTTAGTAAAACTTTTAAACACAGGATGAACGAGACTATGATAAAATGTCACTCACCGACAGTCATGCACGTAGGAGCTGAAGGTTCCCCTGGCCCTTCAACGACCTCGACCTCATCATCGGCTTCCAGAACTATAAGAGACATTAACGTCATTTCACAAAATAGTGACAATGCTATGATAAAAAAATGGCGAATGACACTAACCCTGCCCGGAGGAAAGGATGATACGCTGAGGGGGAATCGCCTGCGGGGCTGCCATC
This sequence comes from Agapanthus africanus, assembly GCA_030015575.1. Taxonomy (NCBI): domain Eukaryota; kingdom Viridiplantae; phylum Streptophyta; class Magnoliopsida; order Asparagales; family Amaryllidaceae; genus Agapanthus; species Agapanthus africanus. The sequence goes on along the minus strand of CM057348.1, from coordinate 102,028,521 downwards.
TCCAATAGACGCTGAAATGATTGGCGAGGCGATAGATCCGCGATCGTGGCTGCCAAACCGCGTAATTCTGGGAAAGATAAAAGATTTCAGACCATGAAGGGGTTACTAAATTAAAACGCAGAAAGATACCTTCGACACTCCTCCCATTCTGAGCCGGGGGGATAGCAGCCTCGACGGTCTCCGCCGTAACCTCAGGCTCCAACAAAGGGAGAGTAGTCCCGACTACCTCACTTCCAGCCTTTGGGCCACCCTCAGCAAGAGTCATTGGGATGGCGGCCTCCATAAGAGCATCCCCCGAAGGGGCAAGCACTCCCTGATCAAGAGCCGCCGCTGGAGGTTCTATCACGATAGGAGCAGCCTCATCAGCCCCCTCCACACCTAGCAAGGCCTCGTTGAGAACTTCGGCGGGCTTTAGCTTTAAGGGGCCAGTAGGAAGCTCCCCCAGCGTTGAAGATTCTGCACGGTTCAAATGAAAATAATGATACAAACCCATGAGCATAAATAATCAGAAAGACTACAAAAGAAGCACAGCGTACCTATACGCAAAGAAGCCTTTAACATGGCTTCTTCAAGCCGCTTTTCCTTCTCAAGGAGATAAGCTCGCCGAGGCTTAAGGGTAGACTCATGACCACCGGTCCATAGAGAAAGTGCATCAGCTGCATCCTCTGAAGCGACCTGCTTCAAAGCCCTTTCCCCCCATTCCTCCAAAGGGCCGATAAACCGCCGCCGAATCCACGAAGGGTCCTCGTAAAAAATTACAGCGGGATACGACTTCCTCGGAACCTTGGCATCATGGGACGGGTCTTGCGAACGCCGTAAGGCCTCAGCCAGTTGTGCGGCCTCTTCGTCAGCCGAACTCGGAAGGAGGAGTGCAGTATCAGACGCGGGCAAGGCCAAGGGTTCGTCGTCAAGGATAGGCTCAGATTCCATCACAGAGTCGAGCGGGGTAGTAGCCACTTTATTTTGTCGCTTAGACCCAGGGCCGGTCGCCGAAGATGGCCGCTTCCTCCCTCGCGAAGCCTTAGGGCGACGCTGGCCCACATCGCCTTCGATGCCTTCGTCCCTGGAAGACGTCGGCGTCGTCGACGCTGTGGGAGGCGGCGCCGCCACCGGCAGAGGTGCTGCCACTGGAGCCCGTCTACCTCGCGATCGAGAACCCAAGGGCATGCCAGCTGTCGGAGTAAGGTCCACCCCGGACTCCCCTGGAATGAGCGCAGTGCCGACCTCTCTCAAAGGAAAGCGGACTGGAACCCTCGGTCGTAACCCAGTCCTGGGAGCTAGAAAAGGGACATCTCCACCAAGAAGCACCCTCCTTTCCTCAATAATGACTGGGTTGACCCGATGAAGATACCAGCCCGTAAATGCACCCACGCATCGGGGCATGTACTCGGCTTCGGGGACCATGAAATGGGAGCCGGTGTTCAGCCGCATAAAATGATGAGCGGCATCGCGAACAGCATCGAGCGAAGGGATCGGGGCGATTATAAAAGCCTCAAAAGGAACGCCTTGGTCGTATCCAAGCTGCCGGGCAAATCGGTGCCGATTGTACCGCATAAAAAGGGCTGCACTATCCTGGCGAAACACCAAGTAGCCCGGTCTAATTGAATACAAGTGTATGGCCTCCCGAGGCTTCAGAGAAGGCGCGTCGTCCTTTGACTGGTCCCAAAGTTGCTGAACGGGCCCCGAAGGAGAAGAAAGAACTCGATCATTAAAGACTAACCCGCCAGCGGTGGCGTGAGGAGAAATCAGCACCCGAATAGCCCCTAACTGAGTTGGATCGGCAGCAGAAGCGCCCACCAGTCGCATGAGTCGCGGGAAGGTATAGGCATCGTAAAAAGCGGGCCTCTGATGCATAGCGAAAGACCCCAGCACGTGCATCTCAATCCATGACGTGAAGTAATGAAGCGAAAAGTTCACTACGTCTACGCCAGGCATAGAAGTATTAGCCGCAGTACCCAATCCATTATAGAGGTGCGCCAGGGCTGGGATCCCAATGGCCAACCGCGTCCCCTCCGCGATACGATGCGCCGGGTAGATGACCGAAGCCCTCATGAAGCGGCGATGCATCGGGATAACAAACCAACTAAGCCAAACACTGATAAACCCCACAAAAAACGTCTCCTCATCCATACCGGGTGCTGCAATGGACTCAAAAGGCATCGGCGACACGATGGGGATATAATATTGTGGCAAGTCCGATTCAGCAGCCGGTAGCCTCTTCGGACCAAATCCAAAGGGGTCTCCGATGTTAGCAAACTTCGGAGCAGTCTTCGATACGGCGTCCTCACGAAGGAAACGAGCGATGAAGCTCTTGAAAGTAACGCCCTGCTCTTCGAACTCGGTGAACAATCGGTCGAAGATACCTAGGGCCTTGATTAAACTGGGACGCTTATGGCGAATGGCATTCTCAGCAGACAGACCGTCAACTGGGGCAGACTCGGGCTCAAAAATGTACTCGTCAGGGGGCAGCAACTCCTCGTACATGTTACCCCTTATCGGCAATCCCGAAATTTCATAAAACTCGGCTAAAGAAATCGAAACCTCGCGATCTCCCAGAAGAAAGGTATTAGTGGGAAGATTCCACTGGTTCAGAAACGCCTTAACCCACCAAGCATGCGGGGACTTGTAATGGAATAGCGACGCGTATACGGCCTGATAAAGCCCGACTTTCTGCAATCGCGCCCGATGGGCAGAAAGGATGTAGCGAGCCCAAAGAAGGTAGCCCGTAGGATGCCTGGGAGTGAGCCCTGTCTTATAAATCTGCCCCCACGGGTGGGCCTCACCCTGGCAAATGCGCCGTCCCAAGATGTCTATAGCCGGGATCGGATGGTTCGGAATGCCGGTCGTCGAAGGCTCCAGTCTCCCCGTTGGAGTCCAATTGGGCATTTCCACGGCGAAAGCTGTCCTTGGAGGATCCATCGGTAAAAATGGGAAAGTAGGCTCCGTTGGCACCGCGCAAAGAAAACTCCTGCGACCTTGAATAATCTGACTGTACCAAGGTCCCCATTGAAGAAGGTTGGCGCAGTTCGGGTCATGGGCTCTAATCATCGCCATCGCCTCTTCATCAGACGGTGACTGAGGAAAGGCCGCCTCCGAGCGAGAGAAAGGAAAGCGTGGAGCAGAAGTCATCGCACCTGAAAACCAGTAAAGGAAGACCGTTAGAAGAAAAGTCGGCAACGTACATTCATGCATGAACATGAAGACTAAGTAAAGAAAGCAAAAACAAAGCTTCCTGGGACCATTGGCTACAAAACACATGGGCTCCACAGAATCCGGATGACGGCGCATTTATAATAAGGCCAAAACGTTACAATAAAACAAAGGGAATGTCCTCATTTAATAAAAAGGTGGTAACCATGCAAATTCCCCGCAACGAGAGCTGTCTAGGGCTCTACAGAGAACCCAACAAAATCAAGGGAATTAAATTCCCACAGAGGGCATCATTACAAAATCCCCATTGCATTAATGGCAGAAGAACCGCCTCGAGCCGAGAGACCCCAGAGATTCTCTGGGTGAAGAAATCGAGTTCTTCGCTGGAATTTAATTCCTTACTAAGAAAAGGGAATTAAATTCCCAGAAACATTTTGAACGGAATTAAATTCCATGGGTTTGAACCGCCATCGCCGTCTCCCTAAGGGATCATCTGAACCCTAAGTGATCTACTACGGGAAGTCAAGTGGTCTCATATTTTGGTTAAATTACTTGGAGAAAAATGAGTTCTTCGGGAAACCCTCGATCTGGATTTTAAATCCAGAGAGGTTTGTCAAAACAAAGATGCTTCGATTACCATTACCTGAGGAAGAAGGGCCCTTTTCGGACAGAGTTAAACTCTGGAAAATCTTAAAACAGAGAACTAAGCTCTGGAAGAAGAGAATTAAATTCTCAAAGAAAAGTTCTCAGAAGAAGAAAATGGGCAAGGTGAAGACTCCTATGAAGAGACAGAGCTATTTATAGAAGATAGTGGAAACGTTTCATCTCCCCAGATCCCTAAGAGAATCCAACGGTCGCGAGAGGTGACAGCGTTGCACTCACGTGCTGACACGTGAGAACAACGCTGTGGGGGCATTTGTTTCCTGATTTAAAATCAGGAAAGCTTCTGGAAAAGCATCGGAAGAGGGTCACGTGCTTACACGTGACCAGCGGCCACGTGTTAACACGAGACACCTGAAAAGCATCATCAGATCGAGTTCAGTCTCCTAGCTACGCTAAAGAAAATGGGCTTCAGAAAGAGTCACGTGCTCCCACGTGACCAGGGTCACGTGGTGACACGTGACATTTAAATGCAAGCATCCAACACGCAAGTTCTCTGATCGAGTCAAGAAAAAGGGTTCAGAAAGAGTCACGTGCTCCCACGTGACCAGGGTCACGTGTCGGCACGTGACGTTCAAGGCAGCAAGCGCGTTTCCAGAACAACCAAGGAAAGAGAGTTCAAATAAAGGGTCACGTGCTCACACGTGACCAGGGGTCACGTGGTAGCACGTGATGTTTAAGCAGCAATCAGAAGACACAGTGCAGAAGGCTCGTTCCAAAGGGGGTCACGTGCTCACACGTGACCATGGATCACGTGGTCACACATGACCGGCTTCCAAAGCCCATGTTGACGACAGAATTAAATTCTGAAGGAAATTCGAATCTTTCCAAAGGAAAGTAATTATTTGGGACTAATCAAATTAAAGATTCAGAGATGATTAAATATCATCTATCTATGGAAAATCTCGGCTTTGGGAAAGATTTCCCCCTTAAATCTAACCAGAATATCAAAGGAGAATCTCTGGATTTAAGATCCAATGGTGAATAAAATTCACCTAATAATCCAAAGGCCCAAAATGAATGATGGATGCAAATCAAATCTCCCAATGAAGATTCGTCAAAAACTGATTGATGCGGCTGCCTCTCCTATAAATAGGAGCCAAGAGACACAAAAAAATATACATGCGCAGAGAAGAAAAGGAGAAAAAGAGAAGAGTTTTGATACTTCGAAAAGACTCAGATCTTCTGCAAAAACCCTAGGTAAGAAAGGGAAGCCCTTTTGAAGGAAGCAGAATTTAATTCTCAACAGAGTTTAACTCTGATAATATAAAAGCAGAAGAGCATATTTCTTCTCTCTTTGATAGAGGATCTGCAAAGTGCACATCTCCCCTTAAGGTTGAGAATTTAATTCTCAATGGGTTGAGATCCTGCCATGCAGATCCAAAACATAGAGAAGGAGTGCAAACTCGAGAATTTAATTCTCACAGAACTATAGGAATTTAATTCCTCCAAAATAAAGTGGGGCTAGACCCTATATCATGGGAATTTAATTCCTTCAGAACAAAAAAAAAGAAAACAGGGTTTAACCCTAATTAAAGAACTTAGTTCTGTTGAAACAACGGGAATTTAATTCCCTTAATCATCATTTCCTCAAAAACTTTTATTAGGGTTTAACCCTATTCAGCCCTTCACATAAACGAGGAATTTAAATCCCACAGAAAATTCAGAGTTAAACTCTATTCCAGAATACAAGTCTTCAAAAGAAAGAAGGATTTAATTCCTCTGAAATTAAGAGTCTCTGGAATTTAATTCCTAAAAAAAGGAGGAGCAACAAATCCTCTGAAAAACCACATTAAGGCAGGGTCACGTGTCACCACGTGACCCCCCACAAAAGCCCTACAGAAAACCCCTTTGAGGCAGCACCCCACGTGACCCACGTGACTTTCAGCAGAAGCCTTAACACATAGGCATTTGAATGCCCATCACGTGCTGACACGTGATGCTATCAAAGACACAGTAATTTCAGCAGAACAAATGAAGGAAGGGCGCTCTCACGTGCTGCCACGTGACCCCTCTTGTCTTAGTGTTTAACACTAAATTGAAACTCTCGAAATCAGTGTTAAAATATTGTTGGGCCTTAGTGTTCAACACTAATTAAAAAGCTTTATCTGCAGTACCTTAGTGTTTAAATACTAATCTGAGATCTTCATTTGCAGTGTTCAACACTGATCCGTTTTAGTGTTTAACACTAATTTGAGAAGCCTTATTGCTGGTGTTTAACACCAATTATTTCTTAGTGTTAAACACTAACTTGTTAACCGCATGCCCAGTGTTCAACACTGATTGCTCTGTAGTGTTTAACACTAGGCTTTGGCCCAATTGGCTAAATGGATAGAGGCAAAGCCTCTCCTTCAATGGACCAGCAAGAGTCAATATTCCAGACCTGACTGGACTTAGCCCAAGCTGGCCATAAGTCCTCAATTTGTGATTAACTGGGCTAATGAGCTCATAACATAATTGATCAGTCTTGACCCAAATTGGGCCAGGGACTATTTAATCCACCCCGGTTCTAGGGTACATCTCTTCACTCCTTTGATACTTGGCATTGTAATCCCTCAATGTCTTCAAAGAGGTGACGGGTCCCGATGACCACTCATGATATGGACTGTGGGGTCCTTAAACCCATGCCTAATGCTAAACTTCCTGGTTACGTGGAAAGCGGATAACGTCACTCTTTGACCCCGTGGAAAACGTCCAGAGCGGATCCTGGTCCTCGCAGAGCATGGCAGTGAACCCATGCGAAGCATCCAGAGCGGAGCCTGGTCCTCGCCTAGCACGGCAGTGAACCCGTGTGAAGCATCCAGAGCACATACCGGACTGTGGAGTCCTTAAACCCATGGACTATGACGTCCTTAACCTTGACCGAGATGTCTTAAAACTACCCATGGACCGCAATGTCCTTAAACTACCCATGGACCGCAATGTCCTTAAACTACCCATGGACCGCAATGTCCCTAAACTACCCATGGACCGCAACGTCCTTAAAACTACCCACGGACCGCAACGTCCCTAAAACTAGAACAATTGAGCCCTCCATATGCTCTTTTGTCGGATCTAAACGGTCCCGTTTAAGTTGATCTTAGCCCCCAAAAATGGCTAACGCGTCCTTAAACCTTCAAACAGATTGGACTACGAATCCCCTAAATTAACTCCGGCTTGAGGGTACATCTCTGAACTCCTCCGACATCCGTCGTTGTAATCTTTCAACGTCGTCAGAGAGGTGATGGGTCCCGACGGCCATACATACGGTGGACCACTACGTCCCTAAACTGGAACAATAGAGCCCAAATGCTCTTTTGTCGGATCTAAACGATCCCGTTAAGTTGATCTTAGTCTCAAACTGGACTAACGTATCCTTAACAAACGTTTAAGTTGATCTTAGCCTCAAATATGGCTAACGTGTCCTTAAACCAAACCCCCAAACCCAAATTTAAGATAATGCGGATTTGGACTAGTCCACGCCCTACGGGTGACGACATAACTCAGTCTCCGTAAACAATCCACGGGCAATAAAACAAACACCCACGACACGAAGTGACCATCTGGAGAAGGAGAAAGTTGTTACCGCAACGCGGTAGCGTAATTAACTGCAGGGGCTTGCGCCTGCAGGGAAGAGCGTCCCCACAATCAAAAACCCCTCAAATGAGGGGGAATCTGACGAAGTCTGCTACATCGGACGCATCCGTCTAAACCTTCGACACATGGTGCCATAAATCAACTTGGCATCTTCGGAGGGGTGGACGGATAGCACCAATTAGCATCTGCCCCGAACCCCAGGCATTCGGACGTCCCGACGTCCCGGCCGCCGTTCGGAGGGGAACAACCACGATGGCCATCCGGTGGGCTAGGTAAAAGACAGAAGGCCGTATACGGTGAGAGTGCATTGGGATCGCAAACCAACTCAGCCACAACCCGAGAAATCCTAAGAAAAAGGCCTCCTCGTCCATCCCGGGGGCCGCAATTTCTGCAAAAGACATAGTCGGGAAGTCCGGAAGGAAAAAACCCTTTTGGTCTATCTCCTTCTTCGGCAGGTTGTCCACACCTAGACCGAAAGGGTCATCCAGGGTAGCGAACTTGGCAGCTTCTGATGAGAGGACGCTTGGGCGAAGGAACCGAGCGATGAAATCCTCAAAGTTAACTCCCCGACTCCCATGTTCGATAAAAAGGGACTCATAGATGTTCAACACTTTAATCAAGCTTGGGAATTGGTGTTGAACAGCATTCTCCGGCGTAAGCCCCTTTACCACCGGCCTAGCACCAAAGACGTACTCGTCTGTCGGGAGCAACTCCTCATAGTGTTCCCCTATAACCGGTAAACCGGATACCTCCGTAAACTCTTCCAGAGAGATTGACACTTCCCGATCCATGGCGAGGAAAGTGTGGGGAGGAATGTTCCACTGCTCCAGGAAGGCCTTGAACCACCAGGTGGGGAGCGTGGGATATTGGAACAGAGAGACGTACACCGCGGTATACATCCTAACTTTATCAACTGCGACTTCTTCGTCGACAGGATGTACCGGGCCTACGGCAGATAACCGATCGGGTGGCGGGGGATCAGACCAATGTTATATGATTGCCCCCAGGGTCGCGCCTCGCCCTGACAGATACAACGTCCTAAGATATCCAAAACCATAGGACGCTGGACCGGAATCGCATCCATAGCAGGATGAAGAAAGCCCTTTGAGGTCCAATCAACCATCTCCACGGCATACTGCACCGAGGATGGGGTAGCATAGTGAATCGCCGTGATGGGTTCTGACGGTACGGCGCACGTGAAGCTCCGTTGATCCATGATGATCTGGTTATACCACGACCCCCAAAGGTGGAGACTCTTATATTCCGGGTCGTAGTCCCTAATCATAGCCAAGATGTCACGGTCCAAGGGCGCTTTAGGAAACCCTTCCTCCGAGCAGACGAACGAGAACGAGGTATCGAGAGACATGGTCATTGCAAAGGAACAAGAAATAGTCGTTAGTGTTGCAATTCCAACGCTTGGCGTTTAAATTTTTTTCCAATTAACTGAATTTAAAAATTAATTAAATTAAAATTAATTACACCACACTGCAGTGTAGTAGGTGGGAGACCAAATGGGGACCCACAAAATCTGGATGAAAATGCCTCATTTAATAAGACAGCCTCATCATTGGATGAGACTGTCAGTTAAAGAAAAATCCCCAAGAGAATATTCTCATCAATGGGGAATCCCTAGAGACAAGGAGAAAATCTCCTCTTTCAGAGCAAAGCTCTGTCACAGAATGACACTTGTTAAATTCTGGTCTCAAAGGAATAAAATTCCTTAAAAGAGCATAGCTCTGTGGTAATAATGGAAAGGTCCATCAGAAAATTTTTACACTTAAAAGAATTAATTTTTTTTTTTTTGGAATCTTGAAAAATCCATGAAAAACCTATGAAAAATTCTTCATTTTTCAGATCTAAAAGATCTACAGTTGATTCAAGAGCAAAGCTCTGTTCATGGGTTAGAACCCATGAACAAGATCTTTGCAGATCTATAAGTTTTTGAGAGCAAAGCTCTGTGTATGAAACCCCAATGGGGATCTCTTTAGATCAAAAGATCTGTGAGAGCAAAGCTCTTTGGTTAAGATTAATTTAAATTAATTTGATTTAAATTAAGTTTTACCTAAAGTTTCTAACTTTGGAAATGTGCAAAGCTCTGAAGTTCTTAAGCAAGAGCAAAGCTCTGTTGAAATCAAGAATCTTAAAAGATGGTGAAGATTTTTTTTAAGGGCCATAGGTCCTATTTATAAGGCGCTTGCGCCCCTTCAGCTCACCCCTTGATCCAACGGTCAGGAGCTTGCCACCGCTGCACTCACGTGCGCACCACGTGAGCGCAATGGTGGGGGGCATTTGTTTCCCCCAATCAGAGCAAAGCTCTGCTGGAAATTCAAAATTCAAATTTTGAAGCAACGCTTCAAATCCCGGGCGCAGCGCGCCACGTGTCAGGCGTAGATACATCAGCGCAGCGCCCAAAGCAGCGCACCCAATCAGAACAAAGCTCTATTTAAAGTAAAATTAAAGGAAGCAACGCTTCAGTTGCGCAAGCGCTGCGCGACACGTGTTAGCGCAGATGCGCTGCACAACGCGTGTCAGCGCAGATGCGCTAGCGCAGTTGCGCTGCGCTGTGCGCTGCGCGACACGTGTCACGTGCTGGAGCATTTGCGCCAAATAGAATCAAGATTCTAAAGAAATCTTTCTCTTCTTGTTAAAACAAGAAGATTTTCTTCTGTAAAACAGAAGCCCTTGGATCAAAGATCCAACGGTGGGAAAAATTCCCCAAATCACTCAGAGAAAGATCTCTTTAACTAATTTATGGGCACTGTAAAAAGGACCCTAGACCTCAATTCAAAGGGATCAACATTTTTTTTGAGAAATCAAGAGCTTCAAACAGAGAGAACTCTGAAAAAGTTTCAAGAAAAAGGTAAAAAAAAACCCTTCATAAAATAGAAGAAATTTCTTCTAATAGATCATTGATCTAAGAACAAGATCAATGATCTTCACATAATAAACAGTGCTTTGTACTTCTTATGAGCCACTGGTTCTTTAAAACAAGAAAAAACAAAATAAAAAAAAAACAGTGCTTTGCACTTTTTTTATGAACCTTTGGTTCCTGAAATAAGAAAAAACTTGTTTTTTCTTTAATCTAAATTAGATCAAGAAAACGAATAGTGCTTTGCACTTCTTTTATGAACCATCGGTTCTTGTATCTAAAAGATTCTCAAATCATAGTGCCTTGCACTTGCAAACTGCGCTGTTGCGCTCCTGGATTGGCGCAAGCCCCCAGAGCGCGCCACGTGCCAGCAGCGCAGGCGCAGCGCATTAGCGCAGCGCACTGCGCTTGCGTGACACGTGTCAACACCACAAGCGCTTGCGCTCTCTGATTGGCGCAAAGCGCCTGATAAATGCAAGGCATTTCCTAAAGGGCTAGGCCCAAATCAAAAAGACCAAGCATGCCTAATTGAATTGATGCTCTGCATCATTTATAAATGGGCAGAGCCCAAACGAAATAATAAAAATGCTATGCATTTTTAAAAAGGGTAGAGCCCAAACAAAGAAGATGCTTTGCATCATTTATAAATGGGCAGAGCCCAAAACAAATTGATGCTCTGCATCATTTATGGGTAGAGCCCAAATAAAAATAAAAAAGAAATGCAATGCAAAAGCAAATAAAATGTTGAACATTTTCAACTGGACTTAGTCCAATTTTGGCCGTAAGTCCTCAAATTAAATTGACTGAGCAAGATTGCTCTCTTAAATCAATTTACCTCCGGTTCGAGGGTACATCTCCGAACTCCTCTGACATCTGTCATTGTAATCCTTCAACGACGTCAGAAAGGTGACGGGTCCCGACAACCACACACATATGAATATGGACTGCGGGGTCCTTAAACTCGTGGACCGAGACGTCCTTAAACTAATGATGGACCCCCACGTCCGTAAACTGGAGTATGGACCACCACGTCCCTAAACTGGAGTATGGACCACCACGTCCCTAAACTGGATTATGGACCACCACGTCCGTAAACTGGCGATGGACCACCACGTCCCTAAACTGGAATATGGACCGCAATGTCCTTAAACTACCTATGGACCATTATGTCCCTAAACTGGAACAATAGAGCCTCCAAATGCTCTTTTGCCGGATCTAAACGATTCCGTTTAAGTTGATCTTAGCCCCAAAACACGGCTAACGTATCCTTAAACATTCAAACAGACTATAAGACCCCCAATCAACTTTGGTTCAAGGGTACATCTCCGAACTCCTCTGACACATGTCGTTGTAATCCTTCAACGTCGTCAGAGAGGTGACGGGTCCCGACGACCATATATTAAATGGACCACCATGTCCCCAAACTGGAAATGGATCTAGACGATCCCGTTAAGTAGATCTTAGTCTGGAAATTAGACTAACGTATTCTTAACAAACGTTTAAGTTGATCTTAGCCTCAAATATGGCTAACGTATCCTTAAACCAAAACCCAAAACCCAAATCTAAGAAAGTACGGATTTGGACTAATCCACGTCCTACGGGCGACGAAATAAATAGTCTCCGTATACAATCCACGGGCAACCACAAACAAAACAAACACCTACGACACGAAGTGAAATTCTGGAGAAGGAGAAAGTTGTTACCGCGATGCGGTAGCGTAATTAACTGCAGGGGCTTGCGTCTGCAGGGAAGAGCGTCTCCACAATCAAAAACCCCTCAAGCGAGGGGGAATCTGACGAAGTCTGCTACATCGGCCGCATCCGTCTAAACCTCCGATACACGGTGCCACAAATCAACTTGGCATCTTCGGAGAGGTGGACGGATAAAACCAAATAGCATCTGCCCCGAATCTCAGGCAAGACGTCCTCACGTCTCGGCCGCCGTTCGGAGGGGAAGAATGCCATTTCATTTTGTTATTAAACATTTTAGTTTAAATGTTTAAGTGATGTGGAAAGTGTGAATTATTGTTTTTGGCAAATATCTAGCATGCTCACTTTGTGATTCATGATGCCATATGGGTGTGACTCATGGTGGGTCATGGAGTGACTCATGGCTAAGATATTTATGTGTGGGTTGTGAGATATTTGAGAGTGCAAGTGGCAGATCTTTTATAGTGTGGTTTTTCTTGAGTTCCTTGCTCACAAAATATAACACAACACACAAAAGAAAAAAGGCAGACACTTTCTTCACTTGCTCTTTCTTTTTGCTTCACACTTTTCTCTCCTTGGCATCTTCTTCAACCTCCACCCTACATGTCTCATATGTTGAGAAAGCTAGGGTGTATTGATGCAAAGTAATCACAAACACTCTCTATTTCATCTTGTGTATCTAGGTTAGCAAACTAGATACCCAAGTTGCTTCGGTTTTGGGATCGGAGCCCGTATTACTAACCATCGATGTAGATCGTTTTCGATGGGGGAGACCGGAGATCAAACATGATCGAGGAAGCCGTGAGGAGCTCGGGACAGAGGTTGAAGACCGAAGGACTTGGATCGTTTGGTATAACCTCTCTAAACTCCTTTTCATATACTAGTGTAGGGTTAATGGTACGATCCGGGAATCGGGTTCTGTTGGCGCCGGTTTCTAAAAGTTTTTGTTCCGCATTTGGCCACGGATTGATGGCCGGGGCGCTGGCGTAACCCAACATGGTATCAGAGCCAACCCATTAATCACATACTAGTTGATTTAGACAATATTAAAGTATCGAAACCGAAACAACTCCGAAACAATACCGACTTGTATTTCATTCTCTGTCGAATTTTATTTAGTCTTCAAAATTTTTTTAAGCAATTGCAGAAGACTACCTGTACGACCACTAGAACACTCCCCAAATACGAGCCCAATCCAACATTTTTGGACCGGCCAGATCACAAAATTTCCCGAGGTGGCCTGTTTTAGCAATGAGTTTGGACTTGGAATTTTGGGTATGGTCTAGTCTCTGGAATATTGGTTCTGTGGTATTGTTTGTTTAGCCCAGTTTGGAAATGGTTTTATCTATTAGTTTGGGGCTATTCGGGGTGTTTTCGAAGTCGATATTTCTAACACTGTTTAAAGTTTACAGTACATACATTTTTATCTGTGATCGTGAATGTCATTAGAGTGGTACAACTTGTCTAATTGCTATAGTTCTTTTAGACGGGTTTGCGAACGTGACATTCACGTTGATGTTCTGTGTTGTGTTGTGGCGGAATCGTCGTGGTGGATAGCTTGGGTGCAATGATAGTACAGTTTAGTTTCATTTGTACATTTGATATCGCGGGGCGAGCGTCCGACACGTGGACTTCCGTCACTGCCTGTTTGTATATTATTTGGTTAGGGCACGACCGGATTGAGGTCGATGTCACCGTTGTACATATTTTCTTTTCTGTACTAGGATTACCCCGCGATGGAGTGCATGGATAGCCGGGTTCTAGAGGACAACGGGCCCGCATCTCATGGCGTTGAGACGGAGGGGGACTCACTCTAGAATTGGCGGGCTATTCGTGCACTCGTAGGGGGTACAGGTTGACCCAAGGAAGGGTGCTCTAGTTACCGGATTCCGTGAAGTGCCGGGTGGCCCATTCACTTTGATGAAGGGGGTTGCCTCACTTCTAGTTTTGGCGTGTAACTTGCCGCGCTCGTAGGGGTCTAGGTTTTCATTGCACAGGCTATCCACACGACCCGTGGAACGTCGGGTTTCACTTGCGGCTCAAAGGAAACCCGGGGCTCCCAGATTATCAGTATTGTTCTGTGATGCTTATTGCTTATCTGGGATGTTGTTTTTATCATGCCTGGAATGATTATTATATATTGTTATATATATACTAGTAGATATTGTATATGTTTTGCACCCGCGCTAGTCCAGCCCCCGCCCTGTCGTTAGTTAAGTAACCTAACGGGTGATGACGGGGACATTGGCGAATGCGGATGGCATATACGTACATCATATTTTCGTTCTTTTCTTGTGTGATTAATTGATAGGACTGTGTTGATTCTGATCAATGCAAGGAAAACAAATCTATTCGATGTTTTTGGAACAATTTCAAAAGCTGTTATTACAAGGACGTTTTCTTTTGTTTTGCACAGTGATATTCGGTTATGAATATCCAGCACCTCATTCGACGAGGCAAGAGCCGAGATCCCTTCACCGGGAGTGACTTCTTGGGCAGAAGTTTGTGTCAGGGTAATAACTTCACCATAGTCGATTACTTTTTGCTTTGCATCGAGGTATTCAGTTGGAATATCCTGCACCTCATTCTACGAGGAAAGAGTCGAGATCCCTTCATCGGGAGTGACCTCTTTAGTAAAGGTTTTCGCCACTATATATTTGTAAAAAACTATCCGGTTCCTTCAATGATATCAAGTTCATTACATTAAAGGTTTTTCGCCAAAGACCATTCGTAGCCCTCCATCATTTCAGACGGGTAGCACTTAGTATTCATGCTATGTTTATTGACTGATTGGTAAGAGATTTTCTGTGTTTAAATTTACCGCAATCAAGACGGTGTCGCTTGGTAGCTAGCCGGTTGAGTACGGGTCGATCCACAGGGAGAAGAAATCCTTTTCTTTATGTTCTAACGAGTTAAGTCCTAACTTTGGTAGGGTTTTGTTTTAAGATCTATGAGAGAATAAGTTGATAAAAAGGCTTGCTAGGGTTAGGATTAGGTCAGTTCGAAATAGGGATCTTCTCGCTTCTTTCAATGCCTTAGTTGTGAATAAAGGTGTTCGGGTAATCGGCAACAACGGGGATTAGCACGACTGGGAAGAAACTTAGTTTCTTCCTTTTGGTCCTTGTCCGCCCGTTCTTGGCTCTTAGCCCTAACTTCCGGTTAATTCAACCACAACCGGTCTAACTTGGGAATCACCGCTATCATGTAGGATAGGGTGCCGTAGTGAGTGGATTATGGTTGATTTAAAGGGAGTCCGTATTAAAATTATTTGGGCAAAGAAAGGAGTGAAAGAGATTTCTTTCTCTCAAACCTTCCATTTCCTACCCCTAACAAGTGAGAAATTACTCACTCATTAGGAAGATAACAATAAAATTCATTTTTTATTTTTATTGATGACCTAAATTGCAGATAAATAAAGAACAAATAAAAGTGCAGATAATAAATTGCAGATAAGAAGAATGCGAGATAAAATAAAAGACTTACTTTATTGATGGCCTCTCAAGAACGCATTACAATTGAATTTATAATTTAGATCTAGAATATAAAAAACAAATAAATAGAGGCATCCTCCAAAGAGGCACACTTAATTTGGCTTTGAGCTCTCCTATTTATAGATAGGAAAACCCTAGGTTTACATTCTGATCCATACACGAAATTACAAAACTACCCCAAGAGAGCCGAGTCAAAGCACCAACACTGCCACCGACACGTGCATTGCACGGCCACGGAACTGCGGCAGAAGTGCCTGTTTGGCCGCGGTTCCGCGGCCATTTGGTGGATTCATGGGCCCATTTCTTCAGGATTTCTTCATGTTGCTTTTATCTTCTGTTTTCTTCACTTGGTTTCTCAGAATCTCTTCAATCTCCTTCTAGATTTCCAACAGTGCAGAATGATGTGGACTTTTGCCTTGAGCTCCGTGTTGAAGTTTTGGATCTTGTGTTGCCCTTTTGCTTGTGCATTAAAGTGTCTAAATGATTTTCCATTTGTTCCTTGAACTGGTAGGCAGCATCATACGGATTCATCTATTGTTGGTCGTAGTCTCACATTTGTAGCGACTTTTCATGAATCTCACTGTAAAGAGCAGAGAACCTGTAACCTGCAACTATTTAGCAGACATGGATCAAAAGCACCTATTTATATGCAATGTGATTAAGAATGGGCGATATAAAAATGCAAAAATCTGATATGAACATTGACCTTCGTCAATGCATAATGTATGGTAGCTGTTTGTTACTTTTCTGTTGCATAGATAGAAGCGTTGGTTTGGGATAGTCGTACTACTTTGTTGGCCTTCGTCAAGGGTATGTACGGGTGGGTTCAAATAAACCTGGACATTGACGGGTAGAACTTGACATGTGACTTATGATTTGTTGGCCTTCGTTAAGGTCATAAGAGCATGGGATAAAAATCACATCGGGAGTTTCAAACATACAGAAAACTTGCCAGGCATGCGCATACCTTCTGGAGTGTGATAACTTGAGTGGATTCCATCAGGTTATCATGCGATGATATTTGGATCCCGATTCCCACTGATGAGTTGGTTTACTCCTTGGGTGATTTTAGATGATCCCGACTAATTCTTCTTTCGGGTTTGGAGGAGAATTTGAGGATACAGTGGAAGACATCGTGATTAGATAAATTGATTAACCATTCTGATCTAGGTTAGAGTGCACGCTGAGTGTTTCTTTTCTCTCTCTCTTTGGCTGCGACCATGTCCTGACCCTAGACTAAAACTCATGAACCAAGTTAATCGAACTTTCTTAAAACATAATGGCTTTTGGATTGTTAGAGTTGCATACTTCATTGCCACTCCTACTTTTACCCTTCGCTTTTCTCTGGAACATTCCGTATCACTAAGAAGATCCACATTTATTGGATATGACCATCGTATAGTTACATACGAACTCGAAGAAACTTGTTTTAGATTCGAGAATGGTTTCCGGTTCTGGAGAAATTGAATAGGACTATTCAGTTGTCTTTTCCTTTTACCTTCTATCAGGTTGTGAGGGCTCCTAGGATTAGGAGAGGGTACACCTATTGCGCTTATTGGATAGTCTTCTTCCAAACCATAGGCAGGTGCCGAAAGGTGGAGAAGGAAAAAAACCAATTAGCCTAAGTGTGGTGTACAGAAGTAATAAGTAAAGACAAATAAAGGGATTAGAAAGAGAGCAAAGTAAATTGCGACTGCTATTATTCATGACGAAACCACGTATTTCATCTCCACTCCTACTTCACCTTTGGATATCTTCAGAACACCCCGTATCACTACGAAGATCCGCATTTATTGGATAATCCATCGTATAGTTATATATGAACTCGTTCCAGTTCGAGAATGGATTCTGGTTCAGGAGAAATAGAATAAGAGTTATTCAGTTGTCTTTTATCTTTACCTTCTCTCAGGTTGCGAGGGCTTATAGGATTAGGAGAATACACCTATTACGCTTATTAGATAGTCTTCTTCCAAACCATATGCTGGTGCCGAAAGGTATGGAAGGAAGAAAACCATTTAGCCTAAGGATGGTGTACAGAAGGTAATGAGTAAAGACAAATAAAGGGATTTGGAGAGATGACAAAGAAATATAATGTTACAGTCATGAATCTGGATAATGGAAGAGGCATTACTATAAATACCCGGTTACCCCTTCGAAACATCAGTTTCACTGTGCGTTGTTAATTGAAAACTGATTTCCCAATTAGATCCTTACTCCAGGGTATGTATTTACCAGGTTTGATTCTCACATCTGTATGGTTTTACAGATGATGAGTAGGAGTAAGTTATTGGGAATTAGTGGATTATATCCTCATTATATCAGAATTCGTTGTAATTGGTGATATTTGAGGAAATCGCCTAGGGTTTTGCCTGACGGCAAATATTTGGTTTTTAATATCCGTTGTTATGCACCAATTTCAAACTGATATATCCGTACGTTTATTTTATAAAGTGAGATATAACCTGTAACACCCGAGTTTATTTATACTAATTCCAGTTTCTGTATTTACTTATCCATGGTTTATTCTTGATTTAGCGTGTTTGGGTGCGAATGGTATTTTACATATTACTTTGCATTCGACCCTACCCGCTTGCTTGAACCTGTTTAACTCTTATTTGTATATTAGCTTGACTTGTTACATAGACACGTGCATCTCATATATACTACATACTGCCATTTTACATAGCATTGCATCTTTTACCATATAACATTTTAGGTCATGTAAAATAATTTAAAATTGCATTTCATGCCCTGCATGATACCCCTAACCCCGTGGTAGCATCCGCGCATCTTGTTCTCGTCCCGTTCAGTGAAACGGACGTGTTTGGATGGCTACGCGCATGTACGTGCATCCTTTCTTGGGGGTATGCATTTTCGTTACCTGAGCATTCATTTTGAATTTTGAAAGTCGCACATATTTTTCGTATTTTAAATCTGAATTTTTAGACCCGACCCAGACGCGTTTTGAAATATTTTTGTATCCCGCGAAAATTCAATTTATTTAATTTTAAAATTTAGTTTAAATATTTTCATACGATTTCTTTAACAAACTGAAACCTCTTATCTAAAATTTTAAATCTAAAATTCTTTTAAAATTTTAAATCTAATTTCCTAACAAACTAACAACTCCTTTCTCTCTCTTTCTCTCCTCTGCATATATATATATTTATATATATTTTATTTATTTAATTTTTCTTTCCTTATTTAATACACAACCTCTTCTTCTTACTTCTTCTTCTTCTTTCTTCTTTCTTTTTCTTGATCGTGTTTCTTGATTCCGGTGATCACCGCCGGAGCCGTGCTCGTCACTGATGATCCGAGTGATCCAGTGAACGTACCTGACTTGCGTGATCACCCTCGTGCATTTTTTGGAACCGTTCCGTGTACCGTGCGCGCGTCGCGACATTTCGCCGACGAAGGACGTTCCGTACACATCCGTTCTTGTTCCGTCTAGGCAAGTTAATCTTGCTACATGCTATATAATTCATTTTATACCTATTTAAATAAATACCATACCTATAGTTTAAATCTAGTACCCCATGTTTAATTTTATAACGTTTCGATGTTCCGTTTGCATCCGTTTATATCATTTTAAATCTAGATCATGAAAACTTATCTTGTGACATACTAGATTACATTATACTGCATCCATATCATTTAAAATATATATCGTTGTAATATTTGTTCTTATTATTTTTAATTAGTTTATAATCTGCATTTTATAATATTATACATTTGAAAATATTGTAGTTTACACATGAAACGTCGTTGAAAAAGCGGATACGACAAATCTGAAATTTATTGTACACCTTACCTTATAAAATTCATTATAAATTATAGAAAAATCATTAGTATACGTTCTTTAGTTCATTACGAAGCTAACTCAGAATACTATAACTCTATAAGATATTTACTTGCAAAATAAATTTTTTAAATAACGTAAAATTCAAATGAAAATGTCTCTAAACTGCTGTCCAGGGAAATTCCAGAAGCAAACTTTCAACTTTGAATATTCATAGCTTTTTGTAGGGATAACCTGAGATGCTTATACTTATAAAAATGAAAACCTTATTGAATTATATTTGTTTTGGTATAAGACACGTCTCTTTTGGAGAACGTTTGTTATTTTTAAGCTATTTTACAAATCAGGATGACGCTGAATTTCTGAACGGAACTTTCTTGTGCATGGTTAATCAATACCACTTTTATAGTTATTAATCGCTTTGAATATGCTATCCATATTAATATTATTATATCAATATTTATATCACATATTGCTTAGTTGTACATCCCACATTACCATTTTATAGTTTTATAACTTTTTGGATACCCGTTTGCGTCCATCGCATTTAAGATACATATAATTGCATCCATAGATCACATTACTACGTAATATTGTGATATTAACACTCCATGTTTAATAAATTGCATCCTAATTAATATTGGAACTATAAATATAACCCTAATCGATAACTGTGCATCCATATTCTTGAAATTATATCTATTTGCATACCATATCACATTATTCCATTTTATTGTTATATTAGTACCCCATACTTATTTTGTGTACCCATACTTATTATAGTTTGATTATGAGCACCCACGTGATACTTGTGCACCCCTGACATGACTTGATACACTACTACTTGACATGACATGATACATATGTACTACCTGACTTGACCTGATGTACCATGGTTTTA